>CM042685.1:157469525-158819909 GCA_023614405.1 Avena insularis | reverse complement strand
GTTTAGTGAGATGATACATTTTGGAAATGGAGTGTGGACACATATAATTACTTTAATGGAGTGCGGACACAGATAATTACTTTCCTATGGTGCATAACACTTGGATTATTATTATTGTAAAATATTTTCCTCCCCTAATATGTGTACCACTCCTGGCCAACTACAGTTTCTTGGGTGAGTGGATGGTTGAGCAAGTGTATTTTGGGTGCATCAAGTCCATAGACATGTACTTGTTTAATAATCAGTACTTGCATGTGTGTAGACTTTCAGTAAGGTATTTTGACTTGTGAGATGGATCATTCTTTGAGCCTTTGAGCAAGAGAAGTGGTATATATAGTTGTGCACTACATTATGTGTGAAATTGAACATGATCTTAATAATACTTTAGTCTCAAGCTCAACACATTGCAAATTTAAGGTTCTTATCAAGGTTTCAAAGTCAAGTCACTTTTGTGGTGCATTGTACCTAAAACAATATTGTATTTTCATTTTCATTTCACGTTATATGCTTCTTCCATATGTTTGCTTGTATGATCCTACACGTGTACCTATTGTTAGTCAGTTTTTATAATCTTGGTGCTTGCTATCTGTTCAATCTACATGTGAAATTAGTGCCAGCTTCCTGCATGATTTGCCATCTACTCAAATCATTGTGAGTCTTCCCGAGTAACAAGACAAAGTCTTCCCTTGGTGTGTTCCTTTACTTAAACATAGACTTAGGAAGTTGATTGAGAAATGACCTATAAAATATAAATGTGGTATCTCTATCCTTTATTGTGATCTACCATCCCTGAGTGCATCTTCAAAAATAGCATTGACCAGTTCACTTTGAGTTAAACTGCACCTGGCTTCATCAGCATGTGGTCTACTACTAAAACTTTATTTCTGTTAATACATGTGTACCATTTTATAATGAATCTGAATACTCCAGCACAAGAGGATCAATAAACTGAAACTCGTGTCCTTGCATACATTTTGGATGAATATGATACCTAGCTGGAATGATGCGTGTCCTTGCATCCCAAACTTGCATGAATTAGAATTTTGCTCTTATTCCTTTAGTTAATCAAGTAGATAAAAACCGATTTAAGGTTGATGCCTCATAATCTAGTTTCATGAATTATAATTATGACTATAGTTTCATATCTCCCTTTGTAGTTTAGTGTTTATTTTTTATTTAAGATTGAATTATGTTAGATGCTCATAAAGCTGGCAGTGTTTAGTCTTTTAGTAGTAGTACTGGCTACTATTTATATTGCAAATGTTATTACATCTTATAGCACATAACAATTAACTACACATCATCGTAGCACTGCACTTCTATTGTTAGCACACTAAGTTGTAATAAAATACAGATCTAGCTGCAGTTTCAGATCATTGTGAATGTTATCCTAATTACAAGTGCATTATTTGATCATATCTGGTATAAATGCAATGTTAAAGTCATTCTATTCCTAATCTAGTAAATGTGTACATTGACTGCATGTATAGCAGTTGCTGTTGAAATACAACATCCTAATTGGTTACCTCAATTCTTATGGTCTGAACTACTTTTTTTGCTGCTAGATGTACTATGTTTTGCTGCTAGATGCACTGTTAGGAGCATGTTGTGGCTAGTAGTATACTTCTATGTTCTGTGTCCAGTAGTTTTTAGGAAAGTGTGATTTACTATTTTTATTACTCCTGCAGACTATAAGTGTGATTTCCTATTTTTATTACTCCTCCAGCTACATCCTCCACCTCGCCGTGCCTGGTGCCGTGACGCCGGGAGCTGCAGGGAGTAGCAATTATGCAGATGGGCACGCCGAGCTATGGTGTGTCACAGAGAGGCGGAAGCACTATGCTCGGGAGCCCACGGGCGGCGGCTGCTCTGATGCCCCTTGGCAGGGATCATGAGCGAGCTAACTGTGATGAGCCACTCTTACATCAGCAGGACTTTTTATGTAAATTTTAATTGTATAGGACGTGCGACATACTTTCTAGGATGAATCTAGTATTTTGATTGCCGTGTACCTGATGACAATGCTGTAATCTATATTGTTTTGTGCTATATGAAATATTTTGATTTTACTGGATTTTTTAATGAAATTAATGGTTATTGCATAAATGAAAACTGATGAGTGTGACATGTGTATAATTTATACGTGATATGTGGGGCTAGTATGAAACTGGTACTCATACGTAGGACCCATCTGACATGTGGGACCTACTATGAAGCAAAATTGAAAAAATGAAATGGAAAAAATGAAAATGTTGGGCCGAGGAAAATGCTAGAAATTAAGAATATATGGGCTTAAATTTTGGGCTTGGCCCATGAAATAAGAGGACAGTAAAAGATAGGCTTATAAAAACTAAAAAGCTAGAATTGTTGGGCTTGGACCATGTAAAGCATGAACTAAAATGGGCTGAATTTGCTATCACATCATATTCCGTGTTGGATTGGCTTACGTGGACATGTCAGAATGCCATGACCAAAATTTAGGTCATGAACACTATGAACATCTATTTTGGTCATAGTAGTCCATGAACAATTCAAAAAAAGGTCGTTAGCTATCTATAGTGACCCTGTTTATGTGACCTACTACTTTCGGTCATAAAAAGGTCATAGATGGACTACTATGGCCTTTCTATGACCAATATTTGGGGTCACTATTTAGCACAATCCTTGTAGTGCGTCCAAGGGTAAGTCTCCCCACTTCGGATTTCATATTTTAGCCTTGATCTTCCTGTTCTTATTCTTCTTCTTCTTTTCTCAGTACTTGCCTTGGTTTTAGCTTACCGCACTTCATTTGCATCTTTCAGCGTTCCCGTCTCCTTAAGCGCAGCTAGCCCGGCTAACGCCTCCACTGCCTCACCCCGCCCCACCGTCGCTCCTTCTTCCCTACAGGAGGACACGCCACAGCAGGACCAAGCTCCTGTTAGCGACCCCCAGCCAGGCATGACAGCCAAGCCAGACACGACGACCCAGCCGAAAGCTCTGGCATCCGGCTCTAGGAGGACTGGACGGTGAGCAACCCTGCGCCCAGGAGCATGTCGCCCAGCTGGGCGAGGAGGATGTTGAGTTCTAAAAGAATGCTACCTCCCTGTTCGACTTCCTCTGGCCAGTTGAGGTTACGCCGGCTACCATAACCCTACTGGCAAGGAATATTGCTGATGTGTCAGCTACCATCGACCGGTTGCAGGATCTGAGGGTGCAAGTCAGCGCCGAAATGGCCCTGGCGCTCATGCTCTCCTATTACAAGGATGCCCACCTAGAGAAGCTCAGAGGGGAAGAGGACTACTAGGTATGGAGAGGTTCGGCCCAGCTGCCTACGGGTGGTCGGTTTCCCTTGGTGCCGCTACCAGCCACCTACATCTGCATGATGGCTCATTGCAGATGAGCTCTTACACCAGGCTATCCTGCTGGACCCTAGCCTTGCCCTCCAAGTTAGGCAACTCCTATACAACGGCCATCACCATGCACAAGTTCTTAATAGGCATGTTGTAGGTGGCTGAATGATGAAGGGAGGTGGCACCGCTCGCCGTCTCTCTCCAGACAGGCTACCAGCTATCCCCAATGGCACTGCACATGTCCTCGCCGGCTAGGATCATTGTTAGCTAGGGTGAGACCATGGGCGTGGTTATACTCGCGCATGGTGCTCCTGATCTGCTTCTTGGATGAAGCCAACTCGCGGGCCTCCTCGAGGAGTAATTCCTGAGCCGCATCGAATTTTGTGGCCGCCTCAGCCAGATCATCCCCACGTGCAACGAGGGTGAGGAGCTTGTCGGTGGAAAGCTCCATAGGGCCTTTCCCCTGCAACGGAGCGGATGTTCTGGCTCCATTCCATATGCGCTCGAGCACGGGGCGACGTTGGTATGGGCTTGACCCGGCCATCATGACCTCCACGTCGAGTGGAGCGATGAGTGCGCTGCCTGCTGAGGGTCGTGGCTCCGTGAAGGAGACGCTCTCCCGGGGGAAACCCTCTGGAATGGTGGCGACGTAAACTGGGAGGTTGCCGAACAATAAGAGGGTGCCATCCGTCGGGAAAGTGGAGCCGGCGAAGCACGAGGCGTTGTCGATGACTCTATCAAACTTGCGTAGAGTAAGCATGAGGCCGGAGGCCACATGCTCACCAGCAGAAGTGCGGCATCCCGTGCGGAACAAGACTCTGGTCGCAGCCATCTTGCCCGATGGTGGGTGCCAACTGTCATTGCTAGTGGAACGACCGTGCCTAAGCAGGCTTGATAGAGGGTAGGAACAAGCACGGAAGCTAACAACGTGTCCGTAGGTAGGATTGGATACAAGCATGCATAGAGAGACATAAGAAGTACCCAGGTTCGGATCCCTCGTAGTGAGGTAACACTCCTACTCCTGCACGGACTAACTATCTGATGATGAACACGCAGAAATACAATCACTCCTTGTTACACCCCCGGGATTAGGGTTAAACTAATCTCAGATCACCATCTAAGATAAGCTTAACTCCAAGCACGGAAGACCACAGTAAGATTCGGTAACATTACATAACTCAGGGATTCAACAACATAAGTTTAAACTCTTAACAGAGTACGATATCAGAGTTATTACAAACTATAGGTCAAAAACCCAACATTACATCAAACAGCGAAAGCAACATATGTTGTTCTACATAACAACTTAGCAAAGGGACTAAGAGGCCATAAACATAAATGATGTCCATTCCATATTTCCTTTTGCATAAAGCGATCTTTAGTTGTAATCAAGAGAGAGAAGAGGCTCGTCTACTCAGAATATTTTAAAAAGGGATAAGACAACATCTTCTTCATCTTGATCAGCATATCTCGATAACCACCAGCTTCATCAGAACCTCCTATCTAGGATCACTGCCTCGAACCCAGAGGAAGCATCCCTAAACACTCATGGATCAGAAAGTTTTACTTTAGGTTATAGTTCTCTATGATCATCACGTCCGTTCCAAAAGTTGTTCATAACCGTGAACATGGCTTTTCAAAAAGATTAATACCCTGCAGGGGTGTACAATTTTACCTACACATACCAATGAACTCTTAATGCCAAATTATTAGCCCTCTTCCTTGGAAGGCCGGCATAGGGTGGTTTACCATGACCTTTACCTTGCTTTCGCCAAGACCATGAGTCATGCCCTAGGGATGGTTCCACCGTAATGGGTAAAGTCTCGAAGTCGGTCTCTAAAGATGTGAGGCGAGGTTGGTTTACCAGGGGCACTATCTACCCCAAGCAACCTGTTCCACGCTTCCCTACCTATTATGATACACCTCCTTCACCTCCTCTTTCGAAAACGTTTTCAATGTGTATGCCAAATGGAAAGCCCAAACTATGTGACTCATGGAATCTACTAGGCAAGTTAGTTGCTCATGGGGTTTTCCAGGCCCCGTATGGTTGTACGCTCGTCTTGGTTCAAGAGGCAAGAACTCGGGTCCTAATGGTGGCGAGCATGGGACTACAAAAACCACAACCAACGTGGCCTCCCATACAAGCCTTAGCATATTTAGTTATCTCCATAAATGACACCTCCACCTCCTACCTTTATATATTCTTTGGCACCTTCGATTCATCATCCGAATGTATCAGACGTTACTATTAAGCATGGCTAAGCCGTCGGTCGCAAAATCTCTAGAAACGCTCATATGCTAGACCTTGGTATGCTAGGAGCAGTTGATCCGGAGTATAAGGATACAAAAGGGAAACTATGCAGTAGATAGGTAACTCTAGCTACTGACAAAACACCACATTGGAATCGTGTGCATCATAGCGAGAAACTGAATACTTTGTAAACATAGGTTCAGAATGAGAGGCTACACTTGCCTTGTCCTTCAGTAGACAGATATGGATCTTCGGTGTCGTTGACTTCAGTCTCGGGCTCGGATCCTATCGTGAAGAACCAATACTGGAAAGGAAGGTGACAATGCATACATGGCATAATGCAACGCACAAACAATATGTATGACATGTCATATTAGAGACTACATAGTAACCCTAAGTGCAACATCGATTTAAGAGGGTTCGAAATGCCCTGGCGAAGGCAGATCATCGAACCCACATGTACATAAGGGGTATCAATGTTTCCTTATGTAAGCTATGGTTTTAAGTTGCTTGAAAATGTATGATGATAGCTTAGATAAGTAGGTCTCAATTTTCTAAACATTTTGATATATTATACATATTTTTTCTGAATTAATATGAATTATTTATGATTTTTCTTAACTCAATCCATATCAAATCATTTTAGGAAATGATAAAACATTTTTGGAATATTTAAATTATTTTCCAACTTGGGCCCACATGTCATAAGTTTATTCATTTTTTAAATCATTTATGAAAAACATTAAAAACCTAACATCCTAGGCCCACCTCGGTTATTTATTTCCAAAAATGATTTTCATAAAACATTTAATCAAACAAAAATGGTTTACTACATCATGGTGACATCACTATGATGTCATCAATGGTGGATCTCTTAGATCGAGAGTGGGGAGGGCGATTGGTTGTGCACGTGTATGTGCGGGTGGTCTTGCTGGAAAGAGGAGGCCGAGGCGAGCAATATATTGGTGGCGCTGCCTCGGTATGGTCACCAGAGCAACGACAGCAATGGGGAACAACGGCGGAGGCGGTAGGTGATTGTCGGGGCAGCGATACAGCGCGAGAGGGAGGAAACAGAATTGGTCCAGGAGGACCGCGTGCTCACCACAGAGGTAGTGGAGGGGTCGAGGAGGGCAGCCAGGGTCGGAGACGACGGAATCAAGCAGCGGAGCTTCTGCCGGCCATGGAGAAGACGAGGTTGATGACGACGATTCCGGGTGCCCCTCTTTGATTCCTTATGCGGGGAGGTAGAGGGCGGTGAGGCAGATTTTGTGTTCTCACTTGCTTGGCTTGGGGAAGCTCGAGACGGCGGCGAGCCTCTGCTCGGGTTCGGCCAGAGAGGGAGAGAACGCATGCGAGGGGGATAAGGAGGGCTAGGGTTCTCCACAGCGGCAGCCAGGGGGTCTTGTAGGTGTCGGCTCCGTCAGTGGCGCGAATCTTGGCGCGCGTCACGACGGCGGACGACATCGCCAGCGACAGCGAAGCAAAGCTTCATCGTCGACGAAGACGACGCAGTGCGAAGCGGTACGAGGCCGGCTCCTAGGCCCCGGGTGGGCCGGAGCTGGGCTACGGGAGTGCGCGCTAGGCAGTAGGAAGAGGAGAGAGGAAACTGGGCCGGTTGGCTATGGCCTAGTTAGCTTAGGATCCATTTTTTTAGCTGCAACTCTTTTTCCTTTTCTGTTTTTGTATTTTATCTTTTAGATTTGATTTATAACTGTTTTGGGTATTTCAAAAATACCAGAAGGTTTAAAATATTATTTGAAACACATAGGGGCCCTTCATACTGTTTGGGATCGACACATTTTGGATATTTTAAATATTTTCCAAAACCACCTTTTGAATAGATTTCAAAGGGAGGGAGAAACTAAAGTTTAGGGTTTGCATTGTTCAAAAACTTTCTCACATGCATTACTTTATTGATTTAACATATGCATGCAATGCTTAGGGTAATAATTACATTATTACAAATTTGGGTTGTTATAGGTCTACCCCCCTTACAAGAATCTCGCCACGAGATTCCCAAGTTTTAGAAAAGAAGGAAGGGTACTCAGATCGAAGACGATCTTCTTGTTCCCAGGTTGCTTCGTGGTCAGAGTTATGAGACCACTGAAATTTCATGAACTTGATGTTTTGACGAAGGGTATTGCGCTTGGTTTCATCAATGATACGAACAGGATACTCATGATAAGTTAGATCCTTCTAGAGATCAAGAGTTTGGTGATCAACACCACGAACAGGATCTTTGAAGCAACGCTTGACTTGAGACACATGGAAGACGTCATGCACCTCAGGAAAGTTGGCAGGCAGCTCCAATTTGTATGTGAGGTTACCTTGTCTGGACAGAACACGAAAAGGACCAACATAACGAGGAGCTAGTTTGCCTTTGATGCCGAAACGGTGGACACCCTTTAAAGGAGTGACCCGAAGATAATCTTGATCACCAACTTCATATTCAACATGTTGATGGTGACGATCATGATAGCTTTTCTGGCGAGACTAAGAAGTTTTCAAACAATCTCGAATGATACGAACTTGATATTTTGCTTCCAGGATCATATCCAGAACAAAGAACTTTCTTTTGCCGGTGTCTGACCAGTCCAAAGGAGTACAAAAGGTTCTTCCATATAAGAACTGGAATGGTGCCATATCTATACTGGACTGATAACTATTGTTGTAGGAGAATTTAGTAAAGGAAGGCATTTCTCCCAGTTCTTGCCAAAAGATATGACACACGCTCTGAGCATGTCTTCAAGGATTTGATTCACCCTTTCGTTCTGACCATCGGTGCTAGGATGATCAGTTGTACTGAAGGAGAGATGAGTTCCCATAGCAGTTTGGAAACTTTCCCAGAACTTGGAGGTGAACACACTTCCACGGTCAGATGTTATCTTCTTAGTAATACCATGAAGAACAACAATCCGGGAGATGTAGAGATCATCTAGTTCACTGGCTCAAAGGCTTTCCTTGATGGGAAGAAAGTGAGCGACCTTCGACAAATAGTGAACGATCACCTAGATTGCATCATTTCCTTTTTGAGTTTTAGGGAGACCACTGATGAAGTCCATACCGATTTCATCCCATTTCCACTCAGGGATGCGATGTGGTTGTAGGAGACCAGTGGGCCTTTGATGTTCAGCTTTGACGCGACGACAAACGTCACACTCAGCAACAAAACGACGGATATCTTTCTTCATACCAGACCATCAGAATCTTTGACAAAGATCCTGATACATCTTGGTATCTCGAAGGTGGATAGAAAGTGGTGATTCATGAGCCTCTCAGAGAATTAAATCCCTCAACTTTGTTCTCTTCGGCACTACCAGATGGTTGCCAAAGTAGACAATACCTTGATTATCAACATAGAAACACTTAGCAACTCCGCTAACAATGTTCCCTTTTATCTCAGCAACTTCATTCTTCTGAGCATGCTTGATTTCATCCTCTATAGAAGACTTCACTTCAAGAGTAGAAAGGAATCCATGAGGAACTACTTCAAGGTTTAACCGAGCAAATTCCTCATGAAGATAAGGTTGAGCTTGTTTGATCATCAGGTTGTTGCAGTAAGACTTATGACTTAACGCATCAGCAACAACATTGGCTTTGCCAGGTTGATAATTGATACCCAAATCATAGTCCTTGATGAGTTCCAACCATCTTCTTTGCCTGAGATTCAAATCAGGTTGTGTGAAAATATACTTCAAACTCTGATGATCCGAGTATAACTCGCAACGACTACCGAGAAGGTAATGTCGCCATTGCTTTAGAGCATGAACAACAGCTGCAAGTTCGAGAACATGAGTTGGGTAGTTGTTCTCGTGTGGTTTCAACTGATGGGAGGAATAAGACACCGCATGCCCATCTTTCATTAACACACATCCGAGACCTTGGTGAGAAGCATCATAGAATACTACAAAGTCTTTGCTAGTGTCTGGGAGAACCAGCACCGGAGCAGTTGTTAACTTGGTTTTCAACATATGGATGCTTTCTTCAGCCTTATCATACCATTCGAACTTCTTATCCTTCTTAAGAAGATTAGTCATCGGCTTTGCAATCTTGGAGAAGTTCTCGATGAACCGACGGTAATAACCAGCCATCCCGAGAAAACTTCGGACATCCTTAATAGACTTGGGAGACTCCCAATCGAGGATAGTTTGGACCTTATCTGGGATAACAGCAACCCCTTTGGTGGAAACAACATGACCAAGGAATATGAGCTCTTGTAACCAAAACTCATATTTGGAAAACTTGGCATAGAGACGATGTTCTCGAAGTTTTGTCAACACCAAACGAAGATGTTTAGCGTGTTCCTCCTCAGTCTTGGAATAAACCAGAATATCATCGATGTAGACCATAACAAACTTGTCGAGATACTCCATGAAGATAGAGTTCATAAGCCGCATAAAAGTGGCTGGAGCATTGGTAAGACCAAAGGACATGACGATATACTCGTAAGGACCATAACGAGTGGTGAAAGTAGTCTTTGGAATATCTTCCTTACGGATCTTTATCTGGTGATACCTAACCTCAAATCCATTTTGGAAAAGACAGTGGCACTAATTAACTGATCAAAGAGATCGTTGATCCTAGGGGGAGGATACTTGTTCTTGATAGTCACAGCATTGAGTGGACGATAATCCACAACCAGACGCGGTATATTGGTATCCCGCTTCTTAACAAAGATGGTAGGACATCCCCAAGAAGATGTGTTGGGCTGAATGTATCCTTTTCCTTCTAACTCCTCTAATTGCTTCTTCAACTCCACAAGGTCATGAGGAGGCATACGATAGGGTCTTTTAGAAATAGGAGCAATTCTAGGAACTAAATCTATTGCAAACTCCACACTTCGATCAGGTGGAATTCCAGGCAACTCCTCAGGAAAGACATCCGGGAATTCGCACACCATGTAAACATCTTGAATATCTAATGGAGGTAGAACTTAAAGAGCATACAACTCTGCTTCAGGAATAGAAACGGCTGAAGGAGATAGTGACCCTACGGTCCAATACTTGACTGTTATGCCAGCAGAACTAGTCAGAGTCATAGACTTGGTTGTACAGTCGAGGATAGCTTGATAGCGGGTCAACCAATCCATACCCAAATGATGTCAATATCAGTTGACTTGAGGGCAATGAGAGAAGTGGGGAAAAGCTGGAATGCGACTTCAATTAGATTCCGATGACTAACCATGGTGTAACACCACCTAGAAACAGGAGACTGAACTAGCAGAGGAATAGATAACCCCTCAAAACTTATCCCATGCAATTGAGCAAAAGCTTGTGACAGGAATGAATGCGATGCTCTAGAATCAAACAAAACCTTAGCTGGAATTTGGTTGATACGAAGCGTACCCATAATGACGCTTGGATATTCCTGGGCCTCCTCAGCAGAGATATGGTTCAGACGACCTCTTCCAGCACCCTGAGATTTATCATTCTTCTTTGGTGGTTGTGCTCTCTCAGCAGCACACTTTTGAGGACAATATCTTGCATAGTGGCCAGGCTGGCGACAGTTGAAACAGATGAGGCCTGATCTAGTACCAGCAGCAGGATAATTTGATCCACCAGCATTTTTTGGATTAGCATTCGAACGAGGAGCGTATCCGGAATACCTTGTGGTGTAAGGAGCACGTGGCACAACACTATAAGGCACTAAGACACGACGCTTCTTATTGCTTGAACCAGCCTTGTTGTACCCGTCCTGAGGATGCTTACAGGTTTCTTCATACACCACCTTTCCACTCTTGGCCTTCATAGCCTTGTTAACAAGACCTTGGAAGTTACCAAAGTCCATGAGGTGGATATCACGGCGAACCTCATGATCCAGTCCCTTGCGAAATAGAACTTGCTTCTTAGCATTAGTGGAGACCTCTTTAGTAGCATAGCAGGCAAAACGATTGAAGTTGCGCTGGTAACCACACACGGAACCAGTGCCCTTCTTTAGCTTGAGGAACTTCTCCCTCTTCTGATCCATCAGACCCTCCAGAATTGATAAGCTCAGAAGGTTTCAGTGAACTCTTGCCATGTAACAACATGTTGAGCTTCTTGCACAGGGCCGACCCTGAGGGGGAAAGGAGGGGCGGCCGCCCCGGGCCCATGAATCCAAGGGGCCCCAAATCCTAGCAATCCAAGTTATATGTAGTGAGATTTCCAAGAAGATCCCGGTGCCATTAGAGCCAAATCAAGCTTTTCTCACTCACGGTGGAGACAGCACGAAACGTTATGACACTCACCTAATGGACTGGACCTTGGGCCCTTTTTATTAATACGGTTATATTAGGCTTAGTATTTTAATGATTGACTTGGGCCTTTTTTGCTTCGGTTATAGGAGGCTTACTATTTAATGGTTAGCTTGGGCCTATTTTCCAAAATGGATTAAGTGGGTTGAGGTCGTTGCTAGTAATAAACACATTAAGGATCGTGTGTACATTAAACATAAGATGAATGTGTAGGTCAATATTTGAGAATTCTTAAAAAAGGAAATTCATATGTAAAAATTCTCAAAAGAGTGGTGCGATGTTTGTCTGGTCATGGGCTCAAGTGCGTGGGGGCGCAGGCGCCCGTCTGGTCCAAATGCCTGGTGCGGACGCGTGGCACCGCCTCGGAAGGTTGATTTGCTGATCGGCTCTACACCGGGTTCATGGCTTTGGCAACTCCTAGATCACGTTTTGGATACCTAGCTCGGGGACATCAGGCGGCTGAGTTCTCGGGTCTGGTGCCAGGATTTTTCCGGACGAGAGCCCAACGCCAACGGTGGCAATGCCTGCAGGTGTGGTAAACCTCCTGGGGGCATCGCTGCAGTTATCCACCCTGTGATACAGCTGTAGGTGAAACCCCTTGACCTCATGGTCTCGACGGTATCGGTGACGCAGTGCGTTGTTACCCTCTTGGGGGCGCTGTCGTGGAGCCTTGATACCTCTCGGTTTCATTTTTTGTCTTCAGTGACTAGTTTTGGTTTTTCCATGTTTTTATTTTATTTGCTTCGTAATAGGTTCTCCTCTCCAACTTGTATCGGATCGGCCATTGTGGCTTTATTTATAAAGCGGGGCGAAAGCCTATTTCGAGGAGAAGCCGAGTCACTGAGAGGAGACAGCACCGCGGCCACATTAACTTTAGACAGAGTCAACTTGATGATCGAAAAGGGTAATACGGCATACTATCAACAATGAATTTGTATCAGTGTATGTCGAAGCAAATTTTAAGATAATTACACCTTAATTATTTGATATAAAATACTACTCTTATATGCATGCAAGTGTTTATCGCTTACATGATGCTTGTAGGGCCCTATGTGGAAGTTGCGCCCCGGGCCTTCCAAATCTCAGGACCGGCCCTGTTCTTGCATTTCCAAGAAATTTTCCCACCAGGAGCCAACTCCTCCCTCCAGATGATAGGCAGCAAAAGTCACCCAATCAGCTTGAGAAACATGACCAACCTGAAGTTTGTGCTCCATAGTGCAAAGCCAGTAGTACGCATCAAGTGGCTCACTGAAGTGAAAAGAATCCTAGTCAGAGTTTATGCAAATAATTTTTAACTTTTAGATAGTTTTGTCAACTTCTAGACTCAACATCGACCAATAAAAGGGTTTCCTAAAGGCATTCCTGCTCTAATACCAAAACATGTAACACCCCCGGGATTAGGGTTAAACTAATCTCAGATCACCATCTAAGATAAGCTTAACTCCAAGCACGGAAGATCACAATAAGATTTGGTAACATTACAGAACTCAGGGATTCAATAGCATAAGTTTAAACTCTTAACAGAGTACGATATCAGAGTTATTACAAACCAGAGGTCACAGACCCAACATTACATCAAACAGCGAAAGCAACATATGTTGTTCTACACAACAACTTAGCAAAGGGCCTAAGAGGCCATAAACAGAAACAACATCCATTCCATAGTCCTCGGGCTGTTACCTGGGACCCCCAACTACTCGTCGATGTCAACGTACAAGCCACCTTCAGTTGCAACTAGATCATCTGTAGAAAAAACAACAATGGCCCAAGGCTGAGTACGAGAATGTACTCTGCAAGACTTAGATAACCTAGTATCTACATGCTATGGCTAGAAAGGCTTTCTCTGGATTTCCTTTTTCATAAAGCAATGTTTAGTTGTAATCAAGAGAGGGAAGAGGCTCGTCTACTCAGAATCTTTTAAAAGGGGATAAGACAACATCTTCTCCATATTGATCAGCATATCTCGATAACCACCAGCTTCATCAGAACCTTCTATCTAGGATCACCCCCTCGAACCCTGAGGAAGAATCCTTAAACACTCGTGGATCAGCAAGTTTTACTTTAGGTTATAGTTCTCTATGATCATCACGTCCGTTCCCAAGTTGTTCATAACCGTTAACACGGCTTTTCGAAAAGATTAATACCCTGCAGGGGTGTACAACTTTACCCACACGTACCAACTGACTCTTAATGTCAAATTATTAGCCCTCTTCCTTGGAAGACTGACAGAGGGTGGTTGACCATGACCTTTGCCTTGCTTTTGCCGAGACCATGAGTCATGCCCTAGGTATGGTTCCGCCATAATGAGTCAAGTCTCGAAGCCAGTCCCTAAAGATGTGAGGCGAGGTTGGTTTACCAGGGGCGCTATCTACCCCAAGCCACCCGGTCCACACTTCCCTACCTGTTATGATGCACCTCCTTCATCTCCTCTTTCAAAAATGTTTTCAATGCATATGCCAAATGGAAAGCATGAACTATGTGACTCATGGAATCTACTAGGCAGGTTAGTTGCTCGTGGGGTTTTCCAGGCCCTGTGTTGTTGTACACTCGTCTTGGTTCAAGAAGCAAGAACTTGGGTCCTAATGGTGGCGAGCATGGGACTACAAAAATCACACCCAACGTGGCCTCCCATACAAGCCTGAGCATATTTAGTTATCTCCATCATTGATACCTCCACCTCCTACCTTTCTATATTCTTTGGCACCTTCGATTCATCATTCGAATGTATCAGATGTTACTATTAAGCATGGCTAAGCTGTATGTCGCAAAAGCTCTAACAACGCTCAGATGCCAGACCTAGGTATGCTAGGAGCAATGGATCAGGAGTATAAGGCTACAAAAGGGAAACTATATAGCAGGTAGGTAACTCTAGCTACTAAAAAAGACCACATTGGAATCATGTGCATCATATCGAGAAATTAAATACTTTGTAAACATAGGTTCAGAATGAGAGGCTACGCTTGCCTTGCCCTTGAGTAGAAAGATATGGATCTTTGGTGTCATTGACTTCAGCCTCGGGCTCGGATCCTATCGCGAAGAACCAATACCAGAAAGGAAGGCGACAATCAATACATGGCATAATGCAATGTGAAAAAAATATGTATGACATATCAGATTAGAGACTACACAGTAACCCTAAGTGCATCATCGATTTAAGAGGGTTCAGAATGCCCTGGCGAAGGCACATCGTCGAACCCACATGTACATAAGGGGTATCGATGTTTCCTTATCTAATCTAGTGATTTAAGTTGCTTGAAAATGTATGATGATAGCTTAGATAAGTAGGTCTCAATTTTTTGAACATTTTGATATATTATACAACTTTTTCTGAATTAATATGAATTAGTTATGATTTTTATTAATTTAAATCCATATTAAATCATTTTAGGAAATGATAAAACATTTTTGGAATATTTAAATTATTTTCCAACTTAGGCCCACATGTCATAAGTTTATTCATTTCTGAAATCATTTGTGAAAAACATTAAAAGTCTAACAGCCTGGGCCCACCTAGGTTATTTGTTTCCAGAAATGATTTTTAGAAAACATTTAATCAAACAAAAATGGTTTACTGCATCATGGTGACGTCACTGTGACGTCATCAATGGTCGATCTCTCAGATCGAGAGCGGGGAGGGCGATTGGTTGCGTACGGGGACGCGTGGGTGGTCTTGCTGGAAAGAGGAGGCCGAGGCGAGCAATATAGTTGTGGTGCCTCCTCGGTATGGTCACCGAAGCGACGGCGGCGATGGCGAACAGCGACGGCAGTGGCAGGTGATCGTCGGGGCAGTGATACAGCGCGAGAGGGAGGAAACGGAGGGGTCTAGGAGGACCGGGTGCTCACCACGGAGGTAGTGGAGGGGTCGAGGAGGGCAGCCAGGGTAGGAGACGACGGAATTGAGCGGCAGAGCTTCTACCGGCTGTGGAGAAGATGACATTGATGACGACGATTCCGGGCACCCCTCTTTGATTCCTTATGCGGGGAGTTAGAGGGCGACGAGGCGGAGCTCGTGGGATCACTGGCTTGGCTCGGGGCGGCTCGAGACGGTGGCGAGGCTCTGCTAGGGTTCGGCCAGAGAGGGAGAGAACGCATGCGAGGGGGAGAAGGGGGCTAGGGTTCTCCACTGTGGCAGCCAGGGGGTCTTATAGGCGTCGGCTCCATTAGTGGCACGAATCTTGGCGCACTGCGCGGCGGCGGACGACATCGTCAGCGACAACGAAGCAAAGCTTCATCGTCGACGAAGACAACGCGGTACGAAGCGGTACGGGGCCGGCTCCTGGGCCTCGGGTGGGCCGAAGCTGGGCTGCGGGAGTGCGCACTAGGGGGTAGGAAGAGGAGAGAGGAAACTATGTCGGTTGGCTGCGGCCTAGTTAGCTTAGGATCCATTTTTTAGCTACAACTCTTTTTCTTTTCTGTTTTTGTATTTTCCCTTTTAGATTTGATTTATAAACTGTTTTGGGTATTTCAAAAATATCAGAAGGTTTAAAAGATTATTTGAAACACATAGGGGCCTCCATACTGTTTGGGCTCCACACATTTTGGATATTTTAAATATTTTTCAAAACCACCTTTTGAATAGATTTCAAAGGGAGAGAGAGAAACTAAAGTTTAGGGTTTGCATTGTTCAAAAACTTGATCACATGCATTACTTTATTGATTTAACATATGCATGCAATGCTTAGGGTACTAATTACATTATTACAAACTTGGGTTGTTACACTCCTCGAGCAATATGAGAGCTATCAAACTAATTGAGACCAACCCTTGCTACGAATGACCTACTACACTTTATATACTGCCAGGGTAACGATTACACTGGCTTGGACAGCTGGTGGATCCCACATGTGGGCCCTAACCAACTAGTCATCCACGGTATCTTGCCACCATGCATGTGGTAAGCTACAGCACCACACCTCCCATCCAGCATAGGCACAGTGGATGCCGCCCTTGCTGACACGGGCTGCGGTAGCCTCCCCAGGCCAACATCTTGTACCTTTATGTCCCATCTTTGGCTATCTAGGATGCGGCACGCACTATAGGGCACATCACCTTAGATCCTTCATATTGTAGGCTCGCTCTGTCCAGGTGGGATTGCCCAGCCAGACCGACACATTAGCGATCTCTCTGCATCCATCCAAACATTCAACCGGCTCTCATGATCTTAGGCTTATCTAGACTTCATCTTGAGTTCAGCATCTGGATGATCTCGGTTAGCTGGCCATAAGTTATATTCCCTTTAATCTGTCTAGCTAGCCTACCTGGGGGTAATTCCTCTAACACCCCTAGGGGATATAAAAGGTGATAGCTTCTAGGGAGATCGCGACCATGGGAAGCGGCGGGGGGAGAGAGATCCCCATGTCACACTCAGTTAGGAGCACCCCAGCTCCATGACCCTCGTATGGCCAGCTGTGGAAGAGAATACTTCAGCGAGTCTTGCTTTTGTGGGAGATGGATCCCAGGGCTTTAATATAGATTTTTTCCCTCTAGGCATGAAACGAGGGCACTAGGACCTGAGCTTCTAGAACTGGGGGGCCTCAAGGTGAGGTCTTGCTTCTCCCTTTACTCCTGACTGCAACCACTATTGCTCTGTTTTTCTTAAGAGGAGCTCCCCAAAGGAGATCTTCCTGGTGGTGCGCCTCGTCCACTCTTCCCTGCCACCAGTGGAGCCGCCTACCATGGAGGCTGCCCTCCGTACAGTTGACAATGTTATGCAGATGCACTCAGCTCCCTCACTAGTTACCTTGGCTCCATCTACTGCGGAGGAGGTTGTCCCATCCAGTACCCTCACTGAGGTTAACCCGTCCATAGTTGCACCACATGTGGGGGGACACACGAGGCGATTATCCTACGGAGGTTGAGGGTGCTCCCCTGGCATCCCTCATGGGAGAGGAACCCTCTGGTGATGAGAGGCTCCTTAAGTCGGACTACACTGGTAATGAGCCTCTCCCTATGGATGACCCCTTGGTCGCAAACCTGATAGTTGAGGCTCCCGACTAAGCCTAGAAGATTCCTTCTACCCCCGTGTGGAGTGTATCTGGCCTCGGCATCATCTCCCAGCATCTCACCCCCATAGAAATTCTTGTAGGCCCCTCTTCCCATGATGGTGTCTAAGGGTACGGCTCTTATCCCTCGCTCGTCCTAAGTATGGATTACGTCGAGACGCAGGTGATGGCCCTGGAGATGTGGGCTTCTCCTGGTCTTAGCTGAGCCGAGCGTGTGGGCATGCTCATCACAGTTGTTTGGAAGAACTATATTGTCTTGTGGCGGAGGCCATATTGGATGACCATCAGCTGGCCATGGATTGGGGCTAGGTCCACGAGGCCGAAAGGTCAGTGAAGGTGGAGAAGGAGAGGTCAAGCCTCAAGGCCGAGGAGGTGCTCTAGCGTGCTTTAGACGATGCGGCGAAGATTATCTCTGATGCGCAAGCCCAGGATTCCTCACGGGAGAAAGCTTGATGTTCTCGCGAAAGAGAGATATCCACCCACAAGGCGGACATGGTCCTGCGTCAGGAGGAGCTTGATTCCGAGTCCTGTAAAATGGGGGTAGAGAGTCAGCGCATCGAGACACTGTCTAGCGAGACCAAGTTAAAACCGGAGAACGCCCATTGTTCTCTCGCCAAGGAGGAGGAGACCTCACGCCTACGCCAGGCTCTGCAAGCCACGGAAAAATGTTGCTATGCTTCCACCCGTGTGGTCTAGCATATCAAGGGCGAGGTTACTTCGCTGAAGGAGAGCGCCCAACATTTTGTCGCCAAGGAGGAGGAGACCTCACGCATTCGCCAGGCTCTCCAGGCTACAGAACAATCTTGTGATGCTTCCACCCGTTAAGTGGAGCGTCTCAAGGGTGAGGTTATGTTGCTGAAGGAGAGCACTGATGCCTCTGTGTTGGTCTGTGACCAAGATGCAAAGCAGGTGCGAGAGATGCTGGAGTAGTGGAACAAGATCTTCCTCTCCCTTGCAAGGCATAGTGTCGCTCTCCTTCCTGCTTTTGGGACCAAGTGTTTTAGTGCACCTAAGCTCCTTGCCAGAAGTGAGGCCGAGGCCCTCCTCGATCTGTCCAATAGGATCCTTGCTCTCTTGGTGAATGCCACACGAACTACTTTTTTGAGGGTGTCAGAAGATGTTGGGTGTTGAGGGAACGTTTCTCTTTCCGAACCTTCTTCAGCAGGCCAGTGAGATTGACCATGCTCGTATCCTATAGCCAGGAGAGCTTCTGCAAGGTGCTACTCCATAGGTCGCGGCTGAGCTTGAAGCAAAGGTGGCAAGACTTGTGGAAGCACTTATCCTAGCGTTTCCCCGCCTGGTGGAGTTATGCATCCGATGGCAAGGATGCCAACACCTCCGCTGGTGAGGCTTGAACTTTGTTTGTATGACACCTATGGGGGTCTTTCAAACTCATTGTTCTTGTTGTGACTATAAGAGAACTAGTCCTGGAGTGGGTCTTGTTCATCTTGTTCATTATTGTGAGTTTTGTTCCGTGGTTCCTCGGGAACTTGACCATATGGCATCATGTCGGTTACTCATAGAGGTGACCTTAGGCTCCGCATGGTCTGGGTTGCTTGAGGGAAACATCCTTATGGACCGCCCTGCTTGCCCCTCATAAAGGGGGTCGCAGGGCTTGTACTTGTCCTGTAGGCTGCTTGAGGTAGCGACCTATAGGATCTATAAGTTCAGTTCCGTCACGTAAGCTCCTCATGGAGGAATCTTTAGGACTTGTCCTTTCGCTATTTAGTTCCTCAGAGAGGTAACCGTAGTTTCACTACAGAGTGTGCTTTGTTCTTTCCTATGTGTACCATTGGAGGATAGCAAACGCCAAGAACTATGGGTGAGGTGACTTTATCGCTTGAGCTACTCCGCAAGTCAAAGCTTGAAACTTTAGGCCTCCAAGTTAATAGGGAGTGGATCTAGTGATAGACACCATGCCTAGCCCCCGCTCGTATTATACACAAAAGGGAACAAAACGAAAGAACGTAAAACCGCACCAAAAACAAGCACCGGAGATACGCCAAAAAAACAGGGGACTATTTTTGAGTTATTAACGTACCCGAGGGTGGAGCTGTTCGTTACTGCTACTACTGCAGGTAGAGCTTAGGGGTAGAATTTGCGAAGGTGCTGAATGTTCGATGTGTTCTGTATTGCCACCCCATCTTTTGTTTCTAGTTGGACTACTCCTGGTCTTGCAACGTGCATGACCCTGAAGGGCACGTTCCACATCAGAGTGAGCTTGTCTAGGCCTTCACTAGAGAGGACCCATAAGACGACGAGGTCTCCTTCCACCAGGGTGCGGGCGCGTATGTTGCGGAAGTGATAACGACATAGTGTTTGCTGGTATCTGGCCGCTCGAACGGTGACCCTGTGTCGGGCTTCCTCGATGAAGGTGATGTCATCTTGTTGCATCTCGTCTTCACCGTTTCATTGAAGGCCAGGACCCTTGGGGATCCATGCTTGAGTTCTGTAGGAATGACTACTTCAACTCCGTGAATGAGGAAGAGCGGGGTCTCACCAGTTGGCTTGGTCGTAGTGGTGCAGATGGACCACAGCACACCGAGGAGTGCATCAAGCCACCCTCTACCACAAGCTATGAGCTTGGGGTAGAAACCCCTTATCCAGAGGCCTTTTAGCACCTCAATATTGGCCTTTCCGGCATGGCCGTTACTTTGTTGTACACCACATGATGGTCTGAACCTCGGTAAACACGTTGTGTTCCCCTTGCGATGATTTTACTATCCCTCGCCATGTTCACAGAGAGGTTTGGAGAGACCATGTTCATCCCCCTACATTCCATAATTTCCTATTTCACGAGATACCCTGCTAGGACAATCTTCGACAACCAAAAACGATACGTCCCGCGGTGAACGTTGGTGACGTAGTCCTACACATAACCGACTTCAAGGTTGAGTAGCTCCTCGCATGTTACCTCCTGGTCCTTGCACGACATCCCTATGCCACATGTGGTAGTGCCCCCGAGGTATCGCATACGTATGGTGTCATACGACGACTACCATTCTACTTGATCTAGCCGGGATGCAGAAGTAGACCCTCTAGAACTGGGATCCAGCTGCACGATGTCAAGCCAGTGATGTCCTCTCCCACGATGTGGATTCATTCGTGGAACCGCACTCGCGAGATTCAGCGGAGATAGAGAGCATAATTTTCCTAAGGAAAAGCCTTACAAAATCCCATTTTATTTTATTTTTGTGTATTTTCCCTCCACTATAAGCCTTCTTATATAGGGGAAGGAGTGGACCCTTTTCCCTAAAGTACCCACGTGGGACTAAAGGAAAACGGGAAAAAGTGAGGCAACCGGCAGGGCAAAGGCGATGACCAGGTGGGCCCTATCACGCACGCGCCAGCCCATCCCTCAACCCACGAGGCGGCGGCTACCTAGGGCGGCGGCCGTCGGGGGCCTGCTGGCAGCGTGTCATCGTGCCAGCTCCAGCCAGCAACCGTGTGGGCAAAGGTCGTGGCCCACTGGCGGCGGATATCACCGGACCGTGCACATGCCCGTACCCACTCGCCCGCGTGGGTCAGCTGGCCTGCCGGGGCCTAGCTACGTCGGCGACGGTGATGCCCTATCGGGGGGCTTCCCTCTGGGCCTCTTTCCTCTGAGAATTTGGCCCAATAGAGGATGTTTTCCCATATATAATAATTTAAATATTTATTTAATATATACATTAATTCATAATTAACATATACAAATGTATATTTAAATATCTATTGACATGGTTATACCCCGCGGGTACACGATCTCAGCATACCTGGTCCAGCCCAAGGAAGGCCCACGGCAAATATACGCCGACCCATAAAGATTTTTGGGTGGCCAAGGCCCATGACGCCTTCGGATCCTTGGAGAGGAAGACTAGAGTAGATAGGAAATTCAAAGGGGTAAACCCTAGAACCTGTAACCGACTAGGTCTGTGATCGGGACCTGCCTAAGTCTATATAAAGGCCAGGAGTGTACGACCTAGATCTCTCTCTCATACTTCCGCATACACACCTCCACGCCAGATTGCATCTGCGCACCCCTGTAATCACTGGTTCCGCCGTAATCAAGAGCAGATAAGTAGGAGTAGGGTTTTCCCTCCGGGGGCCTGAACCTGGGTAAACCTCGTATCCCCGTGTTACTTGTTTGCTAACCGTTCCGCGATCTCCAGCATCCTCATCTTCTCCAAAACCCAAGTCCATAACAATGAGCATTGACGAGTCGAAACCTCGTCAATTGGCGCCGTCCGTGGGGACTGGGGGCGCTGATTGTGCGATCGTGACGGTCCCAAACCGATCGATCTACAACTCCATCGGCAACGGAGAATCACCTACGATTTTCGGCTCGTCCGACTTCCTTCATCAAGATGCGACGGCATGTCGAATTTCATTGAGATGAGATCTACGAGGTTGAGAGATTGCGGTTTTCAGCTAGCATCATGCGCCGCCGGGTTTGATGATCGGTTCGCTGCAGGCAGTTTCAACGCATCGCGCGTGGAGTCCATATACATCCCGATTTTGCTGCAGAGATCAATGATTCCATCTGGTTATCAAGACCGATTGAGGCAACCACTCCGTCGAGTAATTTTTTTGGTGCTACCTATATCATATGATCCGAAGGACACGCGTGTGAATCAAATTGAAGCTGTACGTACACGTGAGTTAATCACCACGCGGCTCAAGTTCCGAGGCAATCTGCTGTCATACTAGTATTACCCAGTGTGCTACCAAAGAATCGAAACCAAACCCTCTACCAGATCAATTCCAAAGAAGACGAAAGCGTGATTTGCAGAGCTGCTGCTACTTGACACCATGCTTTGCTCGTATGAAACTTGCGGCAAGACCTCCAATAAAGCCAAATTAGTGGACAAGACGGATCAGTTCGATCGTGAATTCAGCTGGCAAAAAAATCACTCAAGATTTCATGTGAAGACCAAGGGCCCTTACGTGTGTGAATTTTCCGGCGGTCCACAGATCTTGGCCGCCTCGATGACCGCCGCTTCATCGACTTCGTCCACCACGCGGCTCCATCGACCTCGACCATACGTACGCCCTAACGACTCCGTTAACCGCGTCGATTCTATGTCCGGGGGCTACGCCAACTCCGCCGCGTGACCCGTTGTGGTCTTCGACCCTAACGACCTGCTGTACTTTTCGACTACGTCGACCTTCTGCGATCCTTAATTGCAGCAAACTGCTTCCACCATCGGTCTCGGTGATCCGCTACCACGTTGACTTCGGTCCGCCGCATCAGCTCCCGGACGCCGTCTCGACCACATCAACACCACGCTCGGGGGCTGCGCCCACTTGGCCATACGACTCGCGACCATCGACCTGTTGCGGTTTTCGACTGTGACGATCCTCTGCGGCCTTCAACTGCGGTGACCCGCTGCATCATTCGGATGCGGCGACCCAACACGATCTTTGATTGTGGCGATCGGTCGCATCGGCTTCAGCGACCGCGAATCGGGCGCTCCTTCGACTCAAGGTCATCTTCTATGATCTTCGGGTCCAACGACTCGGAGGCTCGGGGGCTCCCTCCGCTTCGGCGACCAGCTGCGGCCTTTGGCTCTAGCAAACCTGCTGCGGTCTTCGGCTCTGATGAACTGTGTGGCCTCCGACTGCGGTGACCTGTTATGTTGTTCGTATGCGACGATCCAATGTGGTCTTCAATTGCGACAATCTTCGGATGCGGAACTCGCTGCCGCCATCGATCCCAGGAACCCGTCGCTTCTATGACTACGATCCGCCGCGTCGACTACTTCCGCCGTGTGACCCGCTACCGCGTTGACTCCGTCCACGATAACTACCAACAAAGCTAAGTTCCCTCTACTTAGAGCTGATTTATTTTTTAACTCGCACTCGAAACACTTGGGGGCTACGCCCTCTTCGAGTAACCTAATGTGCCATCGGCTCCACGCACTCGAGCACCTCGAACGCGACAGCCCGAGTAGCTGATACTGCCTGATCGTTGAATCCTTGAACTCCGAGTGCCTCGGCAAGGTACTGAGGCTAAGGGTAATCAGGCTAACGAAAAGGCCTAGCATACAGTGCAAAAGTGTCTGACTCGATCGGCACCAGAATCTTACTATACAAGCCGACAGGCAAATATTCTTTACAAGATACAAGTACTTCACAATTCGTCATGTTTTTCTGCAGCTTACAAGGATGTCAAATGCACCGAGCTATTCTATCGGGTCCTCCAACGGAGTCGACCAGCGCTAGTCACGTCAACAGACGCCAAGACCCGAGTCAAAGCATTCCTCGGATGACCACATCAATCATCGACAAAAGCGGGGCTGGCCACGCACCCGACAAAATAAACAGCGTCGACTTCATCCATAACGTCGAGTCCTTCCGGCTAAAATGCCGCATCGCTCTTCTACGTTGACTCATGGCTCCTTATGTGTGAGATGCTGACTCGAAGCACTTCCGGGTTAGTGGTTTCTCCTCGCATGAGTCTCCACTCGAGTCTGCGACTCGACTAGACACTCGGAGGCTACTCCTATCAGGAGCGCTGGTCGCGCACCCGATGTACTTCTGGGTCAGCGGTACGCCCACGAGATTACTGACTACAACTGCATGATTCAAGACTCGAGTCTCTGCCCGAATCTACGACTTCGCTAGACACTCACACACAAGATCTTGGAGTCCTACGCCGAGTCTACGACTCCACTACGGACTCGGGGGCTACTCCCATAGGGAGGATTGATTCAAGCGTCAAAAAAAATTGTGTCCTACGGACCTGAAGCTAACAACAACTGAGTTAAAGTTCGCCGAGTTCACGACTAATGTACACTGGGTTACTCCCATAGGGAGCGCTGGTCGCGCACCCTATAAAATTTCGACTGCGATCCTTCGGATCAGTATGCAAAAACTTTTCGGCAACTCTGCCTCACTTAACGCTAAGTGAGTAACATTCTCCATGGCCACCCGAAACACCTCTGCAGTGACAAAATTCGGATGCTGTGTCTGCGACGCAAAGATAAGACCTACAGATATCATCTGATGGCCTGGTAACGCACATGAGTGCGCTCTGCTAGTATAAACCCGTGCCAACAGGTGCGACGAAAAATCCCGACGGATGCGTTGGGTACATTAATTAAATTCACTGGAATTCCACTCCTGTAAGTCCTCCGCGTCCTGAGTCGAATTACGCCAGCATATGTTCCGGTTTCGAGTCGAGGGACTCGAACCTGAAGAAGATCATGTTGTTTTGTCCTAAGACAGTTAACTGACCCTGATCCGTCGGGAGAGTCAGGCACATGCATCAACCATCCCTACACATTCTCTTGAAAGACAGAGTTGCATCCGAAAGATTGAAGAGTCCTCAGCCGAATCTACGATTCGACTGAACACTCGGGGGCTACTGACATGGTTATACCCCGCGGGTACACGATCTCAGCATACCTGGTCCAGCCCAAGGAAGGCCCACGGCAAATATACGCCGGCCCATGAAGATTTTCGGGTGGCCAAGGCCCATGACGCCTTCGGATCCTTGGAGAGCAAGACTAGAGTAGATAGGAAATTCAAAGGGGTAAACCCTAGAACCTGTAACCGACTAGGTCTGTGCTCGGGACCTGCCTAAGTCTATATAAAGGCCATAAGGGTACGACCTAGATCTCTCTCTCATACTTCCGCATACACACCTCCACGCCAGATTGCATCGGTGGACCCCTGTAATCACCGGTTCCGCCGTAATCAAGAGCAGACAAGCAGGAGTAGGGTTTTCCCTCCGGGGGCCTGAACCTGGGTAAACCTCGTGTCCCCGTGTTGCTTGTTTGCTAACCGTTCCGCGATCTCCAGCATCCCCATCTTCTCCAAAACCCAAGTCCATAACAATGGGCATTGACGAGTCGAAACCTCGTCATCTATTAATCTGAAACCCCTTTCGGTTTATTCCTCCTCCAAACATATTTGTATTCTCTTTGGAACTATTTTGATAATTCCTTTTTGGAATAATTTCAATTCTCTCTTTATCATCGGTGAACCCTTTGATTACATAACAATGTCAGAATCTCGTCGGACCCTTAAGTGTGTTACCCTATGGTTCGGGAATGGCAAAAACATGATCAGATCAATGATCAATAGATGGACATGGATCCATGTAATATCTCGGACACTATGCTCTAATAAACAAGCCAGGATGAACCCAAGGTGCATAAGGTGTTCTATCGATGAGGCCCACGGGACACCCACATGTATGTCCCGTTTGAGCGGAATAGGGCACGGTACCAGCAAACCAACCTATCCACTTTGCAAGGACATTGTATCAAGTACGAGTGGCGTAGTCGACAGACATGCGAACAAAACATACACACAAGTGTGTATGTGTATGTCAGCAACATACAACAGTACATCAGAGATAGACCATCTAAAAGAAATAGAAATATTCAACGCCATACGGCAAGATCCAAATATCCTAACAGATATAATATTTTAGGATACATCCTCATACATCACACATCAAAGTATCAAGCAGAAGTGGAAAACAAGATCAAATTATGGATAAGAAGCAAATTGGCATAAGATGCCTTGAAAATAAATACATCCTGCCCACATGATCTCAAGGATCTCCATCCCCGGAATCACTACACCTGACGATTGTTGCCACCATGATCGGTCTCCTCGACCCAGTAACCTTCCCGAGAGTATACCTGTCCAGATGAACAATATTTATCGTGTGTGACCCTAGGGATCAATAAGTATTTTTTCATATAAAGGGAACAACCTTACGGTGATGCAATTGCAGCACAAAAGAAAGCCTAGCAGTTCTATAGAGACACGCTACAACATCCGCCTAACCAAAGATAGACGGATGTTCGTTAATTAAACAATAGTTAATTACCCAACCGATATATATTAACATGAATAAACATCGCTCGCCCACCTCCCCGTTTCCCGAACAAGAAGGCGGAAGAACATCCCATCTGTTGGCAGTTTTATTAATCATTCCATGAGTATTGCACTATTACTAGTGAAGTTTTAGTCATATTTAAACTGGTACTTTAGTTATGTTTGTCTATGATCGAGAAACTGTGCTCCAAGTCGTCCATAACCACGGACATAGCTTTCAAAAATATTTACCTTGCAGGGGTGCACAAATAGCAACACACGCAGGATCAACCTTGGGAAAACCAAATGAAAAGCCAATGAGGCATCACGACAAAGAATTCGCAAGATTCACTTATGATTTCTGGGGCCCACCCCACTAAGCACCCCGCAACAAAGTTGGTTGTCTCCAAGATGGACCTAGTGGTTTGTGTTAATGGTTGTAAATGACTAGGAACCTGATAGTGCGACTGGGCTTTTTGATACCATGAAATCATTCCACATTCAAAAATAGTACAGTAGTAAATTCTCCACAAGAAATAGTAGTAAATAAAGCAGTAAAGCATGTCATAAGTACAAGATAGTAATAACACCCCAAATGAATTGTGGCCCCAAGAAATTAAATGTGACTCAAGGTAAGACTAAGGGGATTCATGGTCCCACATATGGATAGCACGATAGTCAAGGAACAAGAATCAAGTACTCGGGTCATATGGGACACAAGTGAGCGGATAAAAACCAGATCTCAAATATTGCCCACCGGTGCCTCTTTCTTTAGTTATCCCGTTACTACTCAATTCAGTTGTTTAGGTACCTCATTATTCAAATACACTCACATACCCTACACATGAAATTCTACGACTCACATGGATCAAACATCTCCTGTAGTAATGGCTCATACGATGGGGGAACAAGCTTCGATGGGGTATAAAAGTAAAGGCTATGCAGTACTTGGGATTCAATTTAATTTATAACACGATTATGATGCAAGAATAAGACATATGCAATAGGTAATATATGTAGTGCAAGCATGGGGAATTTCTTGCCTAAAGGATCAGTTGCAGAATAATTGGGATCCGGGTAAAACTCCTGAGGCTCCTGATATTCTCCTGCTTAGCGTCTATCTAGATAAAAACAAACACACATGGGGACAAAAGTAAATACATTACAATATCATATAAATCATATGCAACAAGCAAATAAGGTATTCCATGATGTAATGATGCACAATTACATGGCATAACATAACATGGCATGGGTGAGGTGCGGGGTACAAGAATAAAGCATTTTATTAAGTTTTTAGTCATGTTTTTCTTGTATAAACTTTGCTGGTCTGTTAATATTTATATGATGCATGCTTCAATTCATATCATGGAATTCATAGTTAGAACGGGCTCGTCGCACGGATTGTTTTAGACATATAATATTTTGAATTCGGAGTTATGGAATTATAGATATACAAATATGAAGAAATGGCATTTATTAGCATTTAATAATTCGAAAAATTTAAATTGCTCAAATGATATTTTAAGTATCATAATCAAATTCCTCATGTTTTTCCGATTCAAAATAACATATATTATACCTATTATTTGGTATTATAAATTTAAAACAATATTTAAATCAAATTATTCAAATATGGTCAAATATTCAAGGTTTAACTAGTTTGAATTAGTGTTGAAAATATTTGAATTTGCATTTAAATTCACAGTAAAAAAACTAAAAACATTTCATATTAAACATTTGTTCAAATTCAATTTTTTCCAAAAGTTAATCATATTTTAAATTTAAATAGATTTGCATCTGGTTTTGAATTTGATCTTAAAATCTGGCCAGGCTTTCGTTACACGGGCTCAGCCTGCCCACATACACGGATAGGTGGGACCGAAGGTTCTAGGGACACTTCGCGCGTGTGGCCAGCGGGTGCTTGAGATGTGCGCAAGCCGGGGAGCGCGGGTTTAGGTTTAGAAACCTGGGTCCCTTTTTGCAATTGTGTCTGGACAGTGGAAGCTGGAGCGGCTGACAGGTGGAGTCAAGAGGTGGACTGCGGGTTGGTTTCCAGATTCGCCAAGGGCCTCACTACAAAAACGCCGCCACACCGCTAACTGATCTGCGTTGCGCTTAACTGAATCACGACAGGGACACGACGTTGGTGACTTCCAACAAGGTTGGCAATGCGTCAGCTGCACATCTCGCGGTAGAGCCAGAACAAAATTTGTGGAGGGTAGGAAGCTACTGATTTCGTTTAGGTCGAGAATGCAAAGGCAGACTACAACGATTGGAAACCCCAGGGGAACAGAGGCGCAGGTCGGGCTGCAGCGACGCGAGCGGTACTAACTAGCGGTGACTGCGGTAGAGGCGCACGCGCAGGGTGCTCGACAGAGGGAGGCAGTTGCTACGGGACATGATCGGGAAAACTACCATGTCCAGGAGGAAGGTGGGGGATCACCGAGGTTTCTGGTGAAGGCGGTTGCAGCGATGTGATGTGAATCAGCAGCATGGCTGAGTGACAGAAGCGTGCAACAACTGCAGGCTCCACAGCAGCGAGGCGACTCCGGTGGAGCTGCGATTCCTCCTGATGGTTCATGTGTCGACGCCTTCTCCTCTACTTCCCTGACGCCCTTGCTCCCTTCTTCGGTCCCCCTGACACTAGAGATGCACTAGACGAAGCTAGGGTTAGGTAGAGGTGTTGATGGCCATGGTGTATAGAGGAGGGAGGGGTGGATGGTGCTGGTGGGTTTGTGCCTGGCTAGGTAGATAAGAAGGAGGGGAACACAGCAGATGGGGCTGCTTTTTGCAAAAGCAAGATAGGGAGAGACAGGGGGCTCGGATTGGTAGCTAGGGTTTTTCCTTTCTCTCTTCCCTTCTTCTTGTTGTATAGCATGAGAGAGGGAGAGAGGGGTGGTCCAGGCCAGGGGTTGATGGTCTGGTCCAACCAGTCCAAGGAGGAAAAGGATCGGCTAGGCTTAGGGTTTATGGAAGAGAGGGGATGGTTTAGACTAGATAGATGATCTACATAGGTAGGTGAGAGAGAGATCTCATGTATCTAGGTTTAGGTAGATGAGGGAGGAGGGCTTGCTCTCGAGTTGGGGTAGATAGGTAGTATAGATAGATAGGTATATAGATAGGTTTTAGAGTTTGAGTTGTTTGTCTTATTTGAATTTGTTTAAACCAAAGGACATAAAGAAACCTCACAAAAATCTCCAACTTAATTAAACCAAAGAAGGAACAAGGTGGAAGAGGTAATTGGTTCATGATATTTGTCACATCCCAAAATTTTCCAAATTTTGTAATGTGAAAAATAAATAAACAAAATAAATAATTGTTGAAATTTAGGGTGAGAAGAAACTTTTTGGATTACAAATGGAAACTTAAAATCCCATCTTGAACAAACTTTGAATAATGTTTGAATCCAACTAAATTCAAATCAAGTGAAATGCATTCTTCATAAATGCATTTTGAAATTTAAACATTTGGAAAATAAACCAAAACTCTAAAACCCTAATGGAAGATTTCCAAGATATCTCTAAGACTATGGATTTGATCCATATAAAATTTGTCAACAAACATTTATAAATGATCAAGAATGATAAATAGAAATATTATAAAACCATAGAAATTGATTTCATTTAAATTGGAGCCATAGATAAAATCTTAGGAATTTAGTAAGATAAGGAAACTGAATTTCCAAAGCTAATAAAGCACCTATCTGACTTTACAAATTGTAAGCACCAACTTTGGATCTATAAATAAAAAATATATGGATTTTATAAAATAAAGGAAGGAATAAATAAACAAGGACTATTTTAAAAGACCTAATTAAAACTTGTCCAAACAAATAAAATAAAATATTTTTTTAATAAAAAGGGTAAAGGTTTATTTAAATAAAATATTGAGGATTTATTATTATCCAATTTCATTTAAAGACTTTTTCCATTTTAAATGAACATTAAAAACATAATAAAGTATTTTTGAATAATAATTCAAAGTGTTTTATTTTAAAATAAAACCTACTGAAAAGGTTTGGAAAAAAATTGGGTTTTCAAATGGAGTTTGAAAACATTTATAAATCTTATTTGATTTAGTACAAGGGCCTATTTTAAATAATAAATATACCCTAAAAAGAATAAAAGAGATATCTACACAAAGTTTGGTAGAAGTTTGAATTCAAATGGTTGTTTGAAATGATTAAACAAAATCAAAACAGAATAATGAAAACAGAAAAACAAAAGGTTTCAGAACAAAATATATATATATAAGAAACCAGCCCAGCTAACCCAGCCCACTAGCCCAGTCCAGCCCACTTCCTCTCTCCCCCGCTCGTTTTTCTTCTCACCGCAGAGCAAACCCGCAGCCTCGCTGACATCTGAACCCCACCTCCCCTCTCTCTCACTCGCTGACGATGTTGCCCCACCTGCCAGTCTTCTCTTCCTCACCCGCGCGACGACCCCGCCCCCAGTTCCTCCTTCGCTGTTTCTGGCCAATGAAGACAGCATCAATTCGCGTTAATTCCTCTGTTAATCCTCCCCGCAACTACGCGTACTTAATCGCCTCGCCCTCCTACTTCTTTCCCCTCAGATCTCACTCGACCGGAGCCACGAGGCTGCCCAAATTTCAGCCTCAACTGCCCCTGTCTCTGACGAGCTTTGCAAGAAATTCTGGCCAGCTACCGTCGCACCTTGTCCCCTCGACCACACGAGTGTATTATCCATCACCTGACGAACCTCTCCGTAGCCTCCACTCGCCCGCGCGCGCTCCACATCATCGGCAACCTCGACGATAGCTCGTCGCCGCCGTCTGTCACTTTTCCGACGAGCTCTCCAGGTAAACACCGACCGAGCCTTTCCCTCTCCCAGACTCGCGACCCTCGTGCGCACCTAGCGGCGCCTCTGTTTTTGTCTTAGCACACACCGTAGCGTTGCCATCGACACCGTCTGACCGCACCTGAGCCCGAAGGCAACTCCGGCGAGCAATTGCCGTCCACCCCGAGCGCCCCTTGGACGGTGAAGACCACCTTGAGCATCCCCTCGCCACGGCGACTCTGGTAACGCCTTCCTTCCCCTTCCTTGCTTCCTGGATTCACTGGAACGCCACCACCCGACGCGCCACCGCCGCGCACCGCCACAAGCGCCGCCCATCTAGGGTCAACGTGCTGTGATCCGTAGGATTTGAATCCAAGCGCTAGGATAGAATCACTTATCGAAGAGGTACGAAGCATTCTGTGCTGTGCGATTGCATTAGATCCAGCGGCCCACGTTAGCCGATCCACGCGAAACGGTACTGGCGAATAAGATACAGCCACGTGGCCAGACACAGGTTTTAAAAACAGATTTTGATCTATTAGATGAATGATTTTGTAAAATTCATAACTTTCAATCCACACGTCCAAATTTTGCAAATTTTATATCAATGGAATCAGAAAAACAAACACTATCCAACCATGCACTTTGTTTAGTGAATTGCTTCTGGAAATTTAGTTGTTTTTGCGGAAACATGTGTAGGCATAAATTGAATATAAAAATTATTCTAGCAATATTTTTATAGTAAATTTTTGGCAAATAGATTTTTTTGAACCTACTAACCATAGAAACCAACTTATGGATTTAAAATTTTATTTTGTGGTGTTAAAGAATAAATCTTTGAATTAAAGCATTTTCTAGTTAAATGAAAATATGGTTTATATGTTAAAAAATGCTTTTTGAGTAAAACCTTTGGAAAATGATTTGATTTAAACTCTTTGACCCTAAACACCAAGTTTTAAGATTTAAAAATATATTAGATGAACCCTATAAATTATTACTTTGCTAAAAAGCATTTTCAACAACATAAAATATTGATTTGGTGTAAAAATGGTTTATAAGTAAAATCTTTTGCAAATGGTTTTAATAATAAACACTTGACCATAAAACACTAACAGTTGTGTTTAAGAATGTATTTTTCAAACACTAGAAATATTACCTTGATTTAAACCATTTCTAGCAAAACAAAAATGACTTAAAGTGGCCATTTTCACTAACTTGATACCCAATGGTTTTGCCACTTCTATAAATGACAAATATGTGTTTTAGAATGTTTATAACCTATTATAAACCACTTTTCCAAATAAAACAATCTTTGGCATGCTTGCATGCATTGTTTTGTTTTTATTATTTTATGTGATGATTGCTTGAATGGTAGACTGAATATTTGCTTGCTTGATTGATTTGTAGTTGAAATTTGAAGAGTGTGAGTATTGCAAGATCAAGGAGTGAACTTATAATTATCTACCAAAAAGGCAAGTGATGCTTCATACTTTTGTCCCATTATCTTCACTATGCATTAGTGTTATTTCTAAGTAGGACTTGCATGATATTTTTGCTAACTATAAACTATGCCATGGGAAATCCTAGTAGATGAAACCTTAGTAGAATTTTCCTAATTTAAGATTCCTACTACTATCTTGCTTAGCCTAGCTAGTAGAAAACAATGGTGGATTATATACGTGCTATGGAACATTTCTAAGCCAAGAACTTGTGTTTTGTTTAATAAAACAACTAAGTGAATGAATCACCTGGGTGGAAAGGGACTTGCTTGGTGGTTTTTGGTTGAGTGGTTACACAAGGCCCATTTATATGGTTTACCTTGTGTATCTCACTTGTGGAATGCCACCCAGGAACAAAGAGATTTGAGATGTCAAATGTTGAGAAGCTTCAAGTGCAGCCACATGGCATTATGGGCTCTGCCTGGATCATATAGGTTGCAATAACTTAGCCAAATGGACAGTTGGTGGTAGGGGATGGTAGGTTGGAACGCGTCCATTCTGGTCTAAGGGAAGGCTTCTGAAAGATCTTGTCTTGGTGAAACCAAGTCTTGTGGGAAAAGTGCACCACCTCTGTAGAGTGTAAAATCTAAGTACTTAGCCATGTCCCTGGTATTGGACAATTTGAGCATCAAGACATGGAAGCTATCAAGAATCTCCTCATCCCAATTTCTAAGTTAAAACTTGTGGTTGAACAAGGGTGAAGGTTCACCAATTTCTATTGGTGGTTCCTTGGGTATTTTTGTCAAACAAAAACTTAGTGTTTTCAAATGATAAGGAAAATCTATTTTGAGCAAAGCAAGACTAAGCTCCACTTAGCCAAATGCATATAGATGATAGTCTCTACTATACTACCATAGTATCACTTGCAAATACAATTCAAATGTATTGACCCTTGTGGCTGTAACTTATTATGTTGCAGGTTTGTTTGATGTTAGTGAAGTGTGTTGATTAGGATTACGAGTCTACAACCAACATGTTTGCCTGTGGCACTTTGAAGATGAAGGATTCCATGCTATAGTTATTTCTGCTGCATTGTAATGAGTTAGCAAAATGAGCTATGTTAGATGTAATGAATTATTTTATTCCTGGTTATAAAGTTGTATTAGGACCTTTGTTTCTTGATATTACATCTTAACTGTGGATGCTAGCTATTGATCCAGGGACTAGCATTGTAAACACAGGGATCTCTACCTTATTAAAGGTCGGGACTTCTACAACATTAATTGAACTTTTTTCCTCTTGAGAACATTCAAATCAATTATCCCCATAAACCAAAAGAAAAACAAGAAGGGGAAAATTGATTTGAATGTTGTATGCATGGATAGTGGAATTCTTGCATGGGCCATGCATGTGCAATATAGGCCACTTTATAATTGTATAAACAACTATGATCTCATATGGTCAATATACATCCATGCATGCATTCCAAAATTGAACAAACCATGCCAATAATGGAGTATATGAGAATATTTATCATATGCTCATGTATGAATAAAAATGGCCACTAGTGTGTCTTTTCCCACTATATCAATTTATAACCAAAGTAGCATCATGCAAGAGCATAGAATAAATATAGGGATTTGCATTTTCGTGCCCTTGGTTCGTTAGTTGTACTCAGTTTTCCCCAGCCGCTTAATTTTTCCTCACTTTTCCCCTCGGCATGTTACGAAACCATCGCAGGTTCTCGCAGGCGCTCGGACCGAGGGATGCCGTCAGGTAAAAGGCTTGACCGTTACATGCTGACTGGTGGGACCACATTGGGGCGGGTCATGCGTTCAACGTTACGTTAAGTGGCCTCGACCGTTACATGCTGACGGGTGGGGCCATGTTGGGATGGGTCCTGCATACATGGTGAAGGATGGGGCCGCGTTGGGACGGGTCTTGCATATGTGGTGAAGGGTGGGGCCGCATGGAGACACGTCGGACCGGACATTCTCGCTCACCCAAAGAATTCGCTTCCCCCCGAGCCTAGAACAGCTCCCACACTGCCCCTCCGCTTCCCCGTCGTCGTTCCCTCCTACCTTATGTCATCCTCGGCCCTAGAGCCGCCCCTTCCCCATATCCATGGAGCCCAGTCCATCGGCTATGCTCCTTCCACCGCTAGATCTACCCCTTTCGCAGAATAGTATGCAACGCTGGCTGGTGTACTAGCCATCCATGTCGAGCACGAAGAGGATTGGGTGGAATCAAAGGGATCTAACGGAAGGATTCCATCTGGGTAAGCATCGTTTCCCTTTGTGGGTTGATTATTGGCAGTATTTGAGCGCGAATCGCTGGTGCTCAACTAACTGCTTTGCTTTTCGAATAGGATTGATCTAGTGATGGCATTTCGGCTAGCGGTTAGACTGGATACTAGCGTAATTTGTGGTTGTGAACAATATCTCTCTAGATTTTACTTCCCAGCAGTGGTTGCAAACTCCATAACTCTCAGATATTTGATAGATAAAATCTATTGTAAATTCCCCTAGACCAGAGGCGAGTTAGTTGATTTGCAATATTTCAACATTAGCGAGCAAAGAATGCTCCTACTAACTAGCGAAGATGATCTGGTAATGCTTTTCCTTTGAATTCTGATGAATGTTTTGGTCGAATTCGTCTCCATGTGCAACCTAAAGTTGAGCACACAGGAAAGAGTGTTAAATCATCATCTGGTGGTCACGCATCATCAGGTGGTCAGGCATCATGTGTCTTTGCTGTCTCTCCTAATATTGTGCGACCCGACGATCCTTCTAGGTCCACATAAGTACCATCTGTTTGCACTGCGAGTGTAAGACAAACCTCTCGTGTGGCCGATATGGAGGACGAGGCAGAGCCCGACGAGGGAGCGCCTCCACTAGATGATGAGGATGAGTTGATGTTCCTGAATTTGTAGATAGATTTAGTAAAAAGGCACTAGAGGATCAATAGACAGATGAAATTGCCTAGGGTGCTAGATTTGATGACACCGATGATGAAGAGAACACGGAGAACAATGACAGCCTCGTTTTAGCCGAGTACGATGGTGAGGACATGCCAGTAATTGAGTGGGACAGGGACAATCCTAAGATTTCAGAAGGCATCATATTTGAAATGATGTGGGACTGTCGTAATAACCTTACTACATATTGCATTCGCACCAATAATGATTATGATGTTATTAAGAGTGGGCCAGCAAGGTTCCCAGTGAAGTTCACATACGAGAGGTGTAAGTGGAGGATGCACGCATCTACTATGCTCAGGAGCAGTTTGGTCCAGGTATTACAACCAAATGTGTATTTTAGTTCATTGTGTAGAGTTTGTTAGCTGTACCTGACATTTTCATTATGTTTCAAATAAAAATTAACCGGTTCAAACATTCTTGTCCACCTCAAGGGGGACAGCCAAAGTACAAAACAAAACTATCAAAGACTAGGTGGTTGGCAGATGCAATCATGGATTGGATGAGAGCGAACCCATCACTTGGTGCAACAACTCTCAGAAAAGAAATTGTAAAAAGTTTAATATTATAGTACCTTACATGAGGATGTTGTATGCAAAGGAAATGGCTCTTGAGAGGATCAATGGTCCATGGAATGAAAGTTTTCAGTTGTTTTACAACTTCAAAGCTGAAGTGAGATGGCTAGTCCAGGTAGTTTTGTACAGATAGACAGGCATAAAGTTCAGCACAAAATAAGAGGGAAGACAATGGATAAGGAGTGCTTTAGAAGGGCATTTTTTGTTTAAAAGATTGTTGGCAAGGGTTTCTGGATGGTTGTAGGCCTTATTTGGCCGTGGATGCAACAACTCTTCATGGCAGATTTAAAGGAAAACTAGTAGCCGATACTGTAGTTGATGGACACAATTGGATGTTCCCTGTTCTTATGGAGTTTTGGAGATTGAGTCAGAGGAAAGTTGGACTTAGGTTTCTAGAGAATTTGCGTGACCTTATAGGTCATCCACCAGGACTTACTATCCACACAGACGCTTGCAAAGGTTTGGAGAAAGCTGTAGAAGCAGTATTCCCCGTAGTGGAGTATAGAAAATGTATGCGACACTTAGTGCAGAATTTGAAAAAGAAATTAAAGGGTAAACTTTATACTGACAACCTATGGCCAGTTTCATACACATACAGTTTGAGGAAGCATCTGTATCATTTCGAAGTGTTGTATAAACAAAAACCTACGATGAAGGAGTACTTTGATGCAGATCATGGAATGTTGTGGTCAAGAAGCCAATTCAATGAAATTTTCAAGGTAGACAACATAACAAGTAACCTTGCAGAGAGTTTCAACGCAAAGGTCAAGTCATTAAAAGGTCTTATGCTGTGGCAAATATTTGATAAGATTAGGAAGATGGTCATGATAAAGATCGATTTGCGTCAAAGAATTGCATCAACAGTATATGCTGGCCATCTCATCCTCCCATCTTTTATTAAGGCTTTGCATGCCAGGGCAAAACAATTGAAGATGAAATGCATTAGAAGAGGAATGGAGGATGAGGTAAAGTACACTTATAGTAAAGATAGGCAATGGAGGTATCCAGTGAGTTTGGTTGATAGGACATGCCATTGAAGGCAATGGCAGCTCTATGGGAAACCCTGCATACATGCATTGTTTTTCATGGGTGTTCTAGGAGGTGAAGAGGGTGAAGTTGATCAGTACGTGTTGGAGTATTTCTCCGTTGCCAAATTTAGGGCAGCATATGGCCAGAATGTTCTAGCCTTGTTGGGAAAATACCAATGGATGGAAGTGGATCCAGGCTTCAAGCTATACCCTCCAGTTTTTACTAGACCAGCAAGTAGGCCAAGAAAGAATAGGATGAGATATAGTGCAGAGGGTGATGCACCACCTTGACTATGTAAGTGCAAATGTTGTGGGATCCTAGGGCACATTGTTAGGCTTTGTAAAAATGCAGTGGACCCAGCTTATGGAATGGATGATCAGGCGGGAGTAGCAAATGCAGATGAGAATGAAGTGTTTGAATGAGAGGAGAATGAAGCAATGGATACATTGCAGATTGAACCAACGGATCGAGAGGAGATTGAACCAAATTAGAGGAGATTGAACCAAATGCAAAGGATATTGAACCAAATGCAGGGGAGATTGAACCAAGGGATCGAGAGGAGATTGAACCAAATGCAGAGGATATTAAACCAAATGTAGGGGAGATCGAACCAGTATATCGAGAGGAGATTGAACCAATTGCAGGGGAGATTGAACCACTCAATTGAGAGGATATTGAACCAAATGCAAGGGATATTGAACCAGTTGATCGAGAGGAGATTACATCAACTGCTTGGGAGATTGAAGCAGTGTTCAAGCGTAAAGGAATTACAAAAACGGATATTGATGAAATGGAGGCAAAGCTTTTTGAACCGTATGAACCAGAGGATCGAAACATGATTGAACCAATTGTATGACAGACTGAAGCACTTGATTCATTGGATGCAGATAAAAGAACAAAGGGAAAAACAGAAGAATCTGATGGTGGACTCTGAGAATATTCTAGCTAGGATCACCAGGAGCAAGGTGGCGAACCCAGCAAAAAACACTAGGAGCAAGAAAAAATGGATTTGAATTATTAATTTTAATTTTTATGATAAATTTGAACTACTGTCAATGTTTGTATTGAATCTGATATAGTGCGGTGCTCCCAAGTTTGTATATTGGATAATCCCATAATGTATTTGTTATTGCAAGTTTCTCGCTCCACAGTGGGGTTAACACATGTGGTCAACACATGGGGTTTAGCTAGTTCATGTCTTAAACGTTGATCAATTGATCCAAAATTTGGCACACTTGTGTATCTCGGATTGATTTACCATATGAAATTGGAAATTTTGGATTAACTTTTAATCATCCACATTTTTATTTTTCTAAGTGATTAAATTCAAAAAATGGTTTTAGGGTTAGTTCAATTCAAAAAAAAAGTCAAAACATATTGCAACCTTCAAATAGAGTCTTGTTATGTTGCCTACTTGGAAAAGGAAATAAAGAGAAATGGACGTATCCCCTAAACCACTTCTTAAACCCTTCTTGGAATGAGCTACTAGCTATGAAGATGCATGGCTTTCTACTCGATCAACCACCAAAATACCCCATCCCAAAACATACTTTGTCTAAATGAGGCCAAATTTGGAACACTTGTGTATCTTTGAGTTGCAAACAATATAATGTCGGTCAAGATGAATTATTTTGTTCAAATCACACATTTCCATTTTTTATGCCAAAAGCTTGAATTTTCCTTACTAATTTTTTTATATGTGTGCCCTTGTTTTCCTTAGCTCTAATCAGTTTTCCTCTCCCTCTAAAGTTGTCCTCAGTTTTCCCCTCCCTCTAAAGGTTTCCTCACTTTTCCCTTCTCTCCTGACGCAAACCCTCACAACAGCTCAAACTGCGCTTAGTTTGGCTGCTACACTCTGATTGATCGAGATGTATGTGACACGGATCTTGGCCAACTACCGTTGGATACATCATGATCCGACGAGTTGGAGGTCTCTCTCTCCCGATGGGTGCACCTACCTTGTATGGAGAGGAGAGCCCGACAGGGTGGATGTCTCTTCCTCCATTTCCCCGCCACACGTATATCGGCCGCATCAGTTTGGTTGCGCACTGATTGGTCGAGATGTATGGCACACGGATCTTGGCCAACCACCGTGGGATACATCATGATCCTACGGGCTGGAGGTCTCTCTGTCCCAATGGGCGCACCTACCCTGTACACAGAGGAGAGCCCGACGGGCTGGATGTCTCTCCTTCCCTTTTCCTGTCACACTATATCAGCCGCATCTTCCTCCCCTCCTATCGACGTACAGCAGCGCAGCAGTCCGAAAGGCGTGCGGCGGCACGGTTCTAAGCATGGCGGTACGTATGGCGTGCAACAGCGTGGACCTAAGCCTGGCGATCGGAACGGCATGCGGCGCGGACCTAAGCATGGGGTCAGAACGGCATGCGGCGGCTTGGATCTAAGCCTGGCTGTCAGAACGGCGTGCGGTGGTGCGGACCTAAACGTGGGGGTCGGAAGGCCTTGCAGCGGCGCGGATCCAAGAGTGGCGGCTGGAACAGCGTGCGGCGATGAGGATCTAAGCTGTCTGAAATTTCTGTCTCTGTCCGTCTCACTCATGTTCACCTCCTCAAATCTGTTGCTGATGAAAGACACCGAGGCGGCGGCGGTGCCGACAGTGGTCATCGATGCGGCGACAATTGAAGCCATCATCCATAATATCACCGCGACGGTGTAGATCAAGCCTCGTGAACCGATGATATGGGGGGTAGGCCACGGCCGACGATGGCACGTCGAGGTGCACCTCGACGGTGAAGGCCGGATGTATCTCATGGCCGGATGGATGCGGTAGGGAGGGAGGCTAGCTCACTTTTCACTTAATATTGTGACAAATTTGAGCCCAATTTGCACCCAAATTCTGCGACTTGAAATATATGTATGATTTGAATAAATTTGATACTCCCTCCGACCCATATTAGTTGACTTAGATTCATCTAGATATGAACGTATCTAGTCAAGTTTTAATGCTAATATGGGTCAGAGGGAGTATGTATTTGAGCCATAAGACCGGTGGATATGCCCTCTAACCCAAATTAGTTCATTTAGATTTGTCTAGATTTGATTGTATATAGACATTAATTAGTATTAGATTCATCCGTATCTTGACGAATTAGAGTCAACTAATTTGGATCAGAGGGAGTAGTACTTTCTTTTACAGATCGCCTCTCTGAAGAAGAATTCAACGTCAAGAAGAATGGGGAATGGATGTTACTGTCAATGCTGCAACTCTAAATGGCAGCCACGATGGCAGTGACACAATGTTCATAACTGATAGGGCCCCCAACTTGACCCTCTAGACATTTGGCACGCCAACTATGGGCAGCAAGATCCAATGGCAAACAACTCGGGCCCCGCAATACATTCTCTTGACAACTTTGGGACCGCAGAGTGACTAAATTAGCAGGAACTCACAACCATCCATTGAATAATAATTATACTCTCTAAATTAGCTATCAATTCAACTAATCATTACACGTGCCACCTTCATCACAACCCCATACTTCAACTGTTAGGACGGAGATGACAACTACTAAAACTACCCACACGAATCTACTATTCTCCCCCCCTTCACTTGAAGTTCATGTTTTAGTTTTCTACCACTTGATCACATACGGCAAGATCAGCCTCAAGTGTCAACTTCTCTTGGCGAATAAGCTCTGAGTTCTTCTTTTCTTGCTCGACAGTACGCTTCAGCTCTAATATCAATAGGTTTTTACGGGCCAATTCATCACCTAAATTGGCAACCATCTCCTCCAAATCCATCCTCTAGCTAGACCACTAGGTTGATTCATTTTGGTTTGCAATGTACCATGGATCATCTGCCTGATAAAATCAGTCCGATAGGCCATGGCGGCACTTCAAATTCAACGGTAGTACAAAGAGAACGAGCTACCTTCACTTCCGACGTGGTAGGAGAAGGAGAATGTGGCCACAACAAGATCGAATCCCAACCCTCGTCGGTGTACCCACTATGAATAGACATTCAATACTAATTTACCCCTGTGAAATCGAGAAAATTACGGGAACCGAATCGATTAGGGTGGGCGGAGCAGGAGTGAAGGTCTTACCAAGCACTACTAGCAATTGCTGCGACTGTGCGTCGAGCAATAGCGGCAGAACAAAATCCCGATAGTCATGGGAGGCGGACATGCATGTGGTTGGTACTGCCTCAATGTACAATGCATGCGGAAGAAACATGTGCTGGAGCCGTGGTTGAGGTGCAGCGCGGCAGTCCGTCCGTACCACCGTAAGACAGAGCCACCGACGCGCTGATGATGGCTGCTCTGTCCGCCGATGGGATAGGAGCTGCTCGGGGCTAGGGGCTGGGAGCGGATGAGAGAGAGCCGAACTCACCTGTGTCATACACGACCCCACATGTCAATGTTTGGGGTAGTATATGCTCTAGGATTTTTGCATATTCTCCAATTTTGCATATCTGCCAATCTTTTTCTTTGAAATTTGCATATTTTCCACATGAACACCACATGTTAGTGACACAAAAAAATGGAAAATATGCAAGTTGCAACGTAAAACGTGGCAAATATGCAAATCCCCCCTCCAGCTCCACATCACAGACCTATCGGTCATTGGCTTTGACGGCCCATAGGACGGCCCCACATGACGGTCCCATCGTTCATTGGCTTCGATGGCCCCATAGAACGAAATTTTTGTTTGAAATTTGCATATTTACCACATGACCACCACATGTAAGTGACACACAAATTGACAAATATGCAAGTTGAAACGTAAAACGTGGAAAATATGCAAATCCAACCTCCAGCCCCACATCACGGCCCCATCGGTCATTGGCTTCGACGCCCCACATGACAGCCCCATCATTCATTGGCTTCGATGGCCCCATAGAACGGTCCAATTTGTCATTGGCTGCATCGCCTACCCAATTAGGAAAAAGCGGCCCACAAGTCAGCGAGAGATGGATGGGGGGTCCGACGTGTATCCTGGCCCCACCCGTCAGCACGTAACGGCCATGGAAGGACCCGCCCCAACGCAGTCCAACCAGTCAGCATGTAACGGTCAAGCCTTTGACCTGACGACATCCCTTCGTTCGAGCTCCTGCGAGCGTCTGCAAGGGTTTCGTAACATAGTGAGGGGAAAAGTGAGGAAAAGTTTAGCGCTTGGGGAAAACTGAGTACAACTAACAAACCAGGGGCACGAATATATAAATCCCATAAATATAATCATGTGGAAGCTTAAAGGAAACATTTCTACCCACATGGCATGCAAAGGTGGCCATGAGACTCGACATATTTATTATTGTGAAAACAATAGATAAATATATTTGGGAGCATGTAGATATAGAAGTGGATCCATCTTATTACATATGAGCTAGACAAAAGACAAAAGAAATGCAATGCTCATATATAGTTTGGATGGCGGGATTATAATGTGGTGACAAAGAAAGGTAGTGGAAGCAAGAAAAGATATACCCACAACTCAACTTGGGCATGTAGCAATTTATCAAGAAGCAAATACAATATAACAAGAGTCAAATACAAGTGATAAAATATATAATGCATATGGGATAAGAACCAAATATAGGGGGTTTTATATGATGCTCAAATCAAGGTGGCATGGTGACATGAGCATCATATAATGATGATGCAATGCAAGAATAATATGTAGGAAGTAGCACTATAGACTAGGAAAGTAGAATTGCAATTGTTCGACAATTGGGATGCTATAACTCTCCCCCACTAAACAAGAATCTCGCCCCGAGATTCCTAGGAAAGGAAAAAGACCAAGGAGAGGCAGGTGTTCTGAGTGAAGGTGATCCTCAGGTTACCGAGTTGATTTCTCAACATAATGGTGCGACCAATACACCATGCAAAACTTTCTAGACTTGTTGTGAGTCTTGCGTTTTGCTTCTTTAAAACAAGGAACTTTAAGAATCTAAAGGACTATTGTGAGACAAGAAAGATAGGATGAACATAGCTCCGGTTCTCTCGAGAAACACGATAAAAGAATAGAGCCACTTCTTGAAAGAATCTAAAAAGACGATGTATCAAGGAGAGAAAAGAAAGACACCTCATTAGGATGAAAGATCAACAGCGGCATGTGAATATGATTGTTTCATTCACCGGAATAAAATAGTATCTTTGGAGAAGTTATCACCCACTATGAAAATAGCATTGTTTTTCCCTTTAGATTTACGAGATGAAGTTTGGAAAACCATATTGCCTTTAAACAACAGAATATCTCAATATCAACTGAAAAGATTTTGGTTTAGGAGTTCTTGGATTAGATTCTTCTTGACACCAGTAACAACCAAAGGATCACGCTGTTGAGGTATGCGGATTCATTCTTCAAGAGAAGGAGGTGACGCTAGCTTATGGTTTAATCCTAGGAAACAAGTGGATTGTTGAAATCTAGAGTTTTTTGTAGAGATGCTTATTGCTTTTCTTAACCATAAGGTTATCACAATAGCTTATGATGGCATATACCATAATTGGCTTCTACCAAGAGGAAACGAATTCACAAATTAAAGTAAGTGATATCTTCCATTCATCAATTTCACAATGACGAGCTCCGGTTGAAAGAGGAGAAATTGTGAAGATTTTGCATTTGTTTCCACCCATATTGTTGGAGATTTTTCTCCATCTTAAAATCATAGATATCACCAATAAGAGATTATTGATGATGTTCTTTGAGAGAACACTCTGGAAAAGCAAGGATGGAAGTAACAGTCTCGTGGGATAAAGGCCACTTCTCACTTCCGTGGAATGGGTGAAATCGCATTAATCCACCAATTCATATACAAGAGTGAATGGTAATACTAGTGGTTTGGTAGCTACTCATCTCGCACCCAAAGCATTACTCCGCAACTGAATTGGAAAATATGCAACCCAACTCAGAAATTTAGACTAAAGATCTTGACAAGGAGAAACTCATGAAGATTTGTAAGAAAACAAAGATTTCATGCATGCACTTCGTCAGATCTAAAGTACATGAAGATGATAATGTTATCGTTGTGTAGGAAGTCGCAAGACATCAGAAAGACATGAATGAAGATCACGTAGGAAGATTAAAGATTCAATAGATAGATTTAGGATAGCACCCCAACTTGAATAGAAGAATTGTAAAAGATCTAGGAAAACTTCATGGAATCCGGTGGATTAAGGATAGAAGATCAAGCAAGAGGGTTTCAAAAGATGTCTTAGCAAGTTAGATATCAATAGAATTTATTATCTTTCGTGACGAGATGAGTGGGTGGGCGGGCGTGTGTGCGAGCGGCAGCAACGTCGGAGGAGGAGCGCACGTGTAGCTCTCTTATTGTCACTCACTTACAAAGTGGCGTAATATTCCTCCTTATAAGTTGGTGCAACTCCCTTTCAACTTCCCATGTGGGACTAAATTTTAGCTCACACTACTCTTTCCACACAATATGTGAGATGCCACTAACTTGGGCAAAATAACATATGGGCTTCCACACACATGGGCTTTGAGATTTAGGGAAAATATGAAATCACACATGGGTCTAATTTAGCCATCTTGAAGGAATTTTCAGCAGAACGATGATGATAACTTGCCAAACAAGGAAAATCTCCGGAGTTGGTTGAAATATGATGATATGTGAGGATTAACTATTGATTTTGATGATCCTCGAATTGTAGAAATGTTTTTAGCAGAAGGACGTGGTTGAGATAGGTGACTATAAAAGTCAAAATTTACACTCTGATAACATTACACAGATGCTATGTTCTCGAAGCTTGAGAGGATGATAAGAAGATGTTCTTAATGTTCTTCCTTTGACATAGGATAGGCGAGAATATCGTCAAGATATATCACCACGAAAGATCAACATAAGGATCAAGGATTGTGTTTTGAAAGGTGCATGCAAAGAATAGATTATTTGTCCCTTCCGATAAGAAAAGAGATACTGATTTTTTCACCTTGTTCATCGGATCACCGATTGAAAAGACAAAACGTTTGGATAAGGACCGATGATAACTCGTACATTTAAACAAAACTATCATAGATGAAAGAATGTGATTCTCTCGTATCAAAGAGAACCTTGCAGATATGAAGTTCAAAAAGATGTAGAGGATGATAATCCACCATAGTGCCTTAAGAAACCTCCGGATTGCCAAAGATACTTGAATATGATACAGATATGATCACGGAATAACTCAAAATCACAAGAGAATAACCGTCATCAATTGGAGTATTAGATTAATAGCATTGACCATATTCCACTCATGAGAAGTTTCATATAGCTATATCGAGAGTCAATTTACAATCACAAGTATCATATCAACACAAGTTATGTATTTAGCCCAAAAGAATTAAAGATGAAATAAAACTCCAGATTGAAACACCGGTAGAAAAAGATCGAGTTAGCATGGACATGCCTACAAAATAAGATAGATAGAACATCGTACATGACTGAATGGAGTGTGGAAACAAAGATGTATCAAAGAAATTTTTTCATTATTTTTCATCATTAAAATAAAAATAGATGCGAAAAATTACTTAACGGATAGAGATTAGCAACTCCACAGTCTATGAAAACATGCATGAAGGAAGAACACCCTTAATAAGAACGCGTAGGTTCACAAAGAGACGAATAGATCTCGTCGGTTTATACAAAGCCTGTTTGTATGGAATGTACCAACAGTTGATAACCAAAGGCATTGTGCCAACAAGAATGGATGGAACAGATAGACAAGGAAGTTACAACATCATACCAAGGAACAAAACTACCATGTTCATTCTCAATAATTTCAAAATATTATTTGGTCTAATATAGCAATGTAAGCACTCAACCTAACGACCTAATGCAGACTAATGAAAGTAGAATGCGCCAATTAAGAGTGTAATGTAATCGGCAACTGAGAGTGTAAATAGCTAGGCACAAGACAACGTAAATCTAGAAAATATAGTCAAAAAGAAGAGCATGCCCTGCCTAAAGCTAATTCAACTGATAGACAAGTATTAACCAGAAAACAATAAGCATTTAAATAGTGTGGCTAATATTAACTTGCCTACTCAATGTGTAGCTGGATCTGAAACTTAGGTAGGTGGAATTGTTGTAAGCATTAGAAAACTATTATAGTGCCTATCTCGTCTCGCTATCATGGTGCTTTACACCCCCTATTTGTTCGGTAGTGGGCACGAAGGCGTTCCGGCCTCAACATCGACGTAGAAACCTGTTCATATGGGCACAAAGTACACACAATATTTTTTACCCAAGTTCGGGCTCCTTTTGGCTAACAACCCTACGTCCTGCTTCGATGGATTATCTAGGGTGGATAGAAACACAAGATGATGATCTTGGTGGTGCCGGGAAGCCGCTTTCTCTCTAGCTTCTACACTTCATGGACTTCCTTTTTCTCACTTCTCTTCTCCTTATCTGGCATGGAGAGGGGTCTCACTACTCCCATTGTGTACCAATCTCTTTGAGCTATCTGGTTGTTTTCAGAACCCTTCTCTACCTCAGTGTCCAAAGAACACTCTCTCTTCTCTATGGCTAGCTTTCCAAAGAACACTCATAACCTCTCCTCAAAACAGGCTAATTGCCTCCTTTTATATTACAAGGGGTCACTACAAGAGTTGGAGTGGAGCACCGTCCCACGGAATTCCCGGGCAAAATAGCGGTGTGCCATGCGGTCTTCAGGCAGATGGGTGGTGCACGTGGCCAATGGATGGCCATGGGTGGTACACTAGCGCACTTCATGGCCGCGTGATAGCTCGTGCCCTGACTTGTCATGCCTCCCTGCGGCACGACAACATTATGATGATGTCCAATGGAACAGGTGTGTCGCTTGTTACCAAAGCTAGGCCTAACACACCTTATCAGGCGCGGTTGACTTCTGCTCCCGGGCCACGCCTGGCCTAGGAGGGGTGGTATTTTGATCCTTCGCGGGTCTAGTCGATGCCGCTCCTCCACTCCGTTGTCCCTCACTCGGGCCCTTATTATCCTTTCGGGGCTGCCCCGGAAGAAGGGTTCGAGCTGCCTTGCACGCGCCCTTGTCCTTTTCTCCTCGTCCAAGCCTGACTGACAGTTCGATCTTACCCCAAGGCTGAGTACCTCCCGGGTTTACACCTAGGAAAAACCCGGTAGGGGCTAATTGATCCTCCTTGATCTGGAGATTTTCCAACAACTTTGTTGATAGGACGTTGATTCCAGCTCCTCCATCCACGAGCATCTTGGTCACTTTGATGTTCTTTAATATTGGGGAGGCCCCCAGGGGTAGCGTACCGACCCCAACGATGCGGTCTAGGTGATCTCCCGCATCTAAAGTAATCGCACATGAGACCACCAAAGCGGCCACTGCGCCTCCGATCTAGGATGCGCGACGCACAGTTCATGGGATAAACGCTTAAACTCCCCATGGGAAGTTATAGAATAACACCTAAAGCATCCCAATTGTCTAACAATTGCAATGCTACTTGCCTAGTCTATATACTGCTAGTTCCTACATGTCATTTGTTGCATCATCATTATACCATGCTCATATCACCATGCCACCTTGCATTTGAGCATCATATAAAACCCCTTTTCATTGTCTCTTCTTCCTTATGCATTTGCCTCATTAATATTTTGCTATTTATATATTGTATTTGCTTCTTGATTATTGTTACATTCCCAAATGGACTTGGGGGCATCTCTCTTTGATTCACTCCATCCTACTAACTTGACACCTCTTACCTCCTCTTTTGGTATCTTGATATTCCAACTATATGTAGGTGTGTGTGGCCCTTTTCGTCTTGTTGGTATTTTCAACTCCAAGCACCACTTATATATGGATTCTTCCTTTTTATTCTCGTACACATGGCGACGGCAAGGGTAGATACAACCATATATCCATGCCATGCATATGCTCATTTATATTTTCACATATATGACCCACATGCATGAACACCAACATTTCTCCATGCCACCTTAAATATCACATGTATGATACCATTCTTTGTCTTAATCAAATGTGATACATGCATGTGTCCTTTGTCTCCTCACTCGAAACAATGGAAATCGCACATTATTTCCTTCCTCCTTGTTTCTTTTGTTTGCCTTGGTTTAATTCAAGTGATTGGTTGGTTGGTTCAAAACCAAGAAATCAAATCAAACCTACTCTAACCAGCCTTCACCCCACATCTTGTCGTGGGCACCACCCCTCATCCGTGTGCTCTTCTACTTGACCTCTCTCTTTCTCTTGATCAAGTGACCATCGAAGCAATCCCATTGCCCTCTCCCTTTTGATCAGCCCCATTCATTCAAGTCCATCACACCACGCTTTCCCTCTCTCCTTGGTCCACTTCTTCCTCTCTCTCGTTGGCAAAAGCAAAAAAAACTAGAGGGATGACATCCACCCTCTTCTCACCTTTTGCAAAAGCAACAAACCACCATGTGAGCAACCCACCACCACCATATGGTCCTCCCTCTCTCCATAAAGCTGCTGTACCAACTCTACACAGCTTGGTCGAATCCCCCATATCGCCATCCATCTCCCTGTCCTACTCTTTTCCTCCATGCCAAGAAGGCCTTCCCAAGCCACCATGCCGCTGCCGCTGTCCATGGCCACCTCGCCATCCGTTGAACCTCTTCCGCCGGAGCTACAGCAGGAGGAGAAGAAGGCCTTAGCCCCGGCGTCGCTGTGAAGCACCAGCAGGAGCCGGACGCGCGCAGGAACAGCTACCATCTTCTTCCCGTCGGAGACCAAGAGCACCTCTGCCCACTGTTCGTCGCCGTCTCCACCTCGCCTCCTTCGACTCCCTAGCCCACCTAGGCCACCGCCGGCCTCGTGGTAAGTCCCCCTCTCCATTCCCCTCCTTCCAGCATCAATCCCGCCGCCCTGTAGCTCGCCACCGTCACCTGAATTCCTCCCTGCCGCACGTCACGCGCGTAGACGGTAGAACAGCAACAACACGTTCAGCCTGTTATCTCCCTCCATTCCCCGATTGCTCACGACCTCTACAGATCGACTCTGGCGCTCAATCTCATACTTACGCGTAGAGGGTTCATCCAGATACCTGTAGGCGAAAACGGCGCTCCAATCCGAGCATTGTAGCTCTCCTTTTCTTCTGCCAAAGTTCGAGCAAAAATCTGTCCGCGTGTGTTCAGTTTCGGCCGTATTTGACCATAGAAATCCCCTCGTTTCCTCGCCATATTCTGGCCTCTGCAGCCCTCCTCTGTAGAAACTCCCTGACCTAAACTTGTTAATATTTGTCTCCTCTACAACTTTGGTTTTTACGGAATCGCAAAATTATCTCCCGTTTGCTCGCCATAGTCGCCTGAACATCGAATCATCTGGCTGTTTTCGCGATTCAAAATTCAGACTTTTCCAGCACCACCCGAACGTGATCTTGTCAATTTGCATGAAGCCCCTTCCCCTTTACAAAACTCCAACCGCAGTCCCCAGCTCGCCCACGTGTCAGCTCCTTGTTGGCCGGGCGCGCGAAGTGGGTCCAGAACCTTCGGCCCCACTGTTCAGTGAAGGTGGGTAGAACCCGCATGAGTGAGAAAACCCTGGGAAATTTCTTCATCCAAATAAAAATTCTAAAATCTGTTTAAATACAAATTAATCATATCTTTTAGTTTTGAATTTGGAGAAACTTTCAAAATAAAAAGTGAATCATTGTTAAATACGAATTCAAACATATTTTCCAGTTTGAACAGATTTAACTTTATCTAATCAAATCTTGAACATTTGACCATATTTAAATAATTTCATTTAAATATTGGTTTAACATTATAAATCCAAATAATATGTATAATATATGTTTTTGAATCAGAAAAACATAAGGAATCTGTTTATGCTATTTATAACATCATTTGAGCAATTTAAAATTTTCGAATTAATAAATATTGATAAATGTCTTTTCCTAATAAATATATAACTTTAAATCCGTAACCCTGAATTCGACAAATGATATCTCTAAATCGATTAGCTCGACGAGCCCGTTCTAACTATGCATTCATTGAAATGAATTGAAGCATGCATCATATAAATATTAAGTATATAGATATGTTTATGGAGCTAATCATGACTAAAAACTTAATAAAATGATTTATTCTTGTACCCCACACCTCACCCATGCCATGCTATGTTATACCATGTAAATTGTGCATCATATCATCATGGAATACCTTATTTTCTTGTTGCATATGATTTATATGATTGTGTAATGTATTTATTTTGGCCCCTTGTGTGTTTGGTTTTTATCCGGATAGACGTTGAGCAAGGAGAATATCAGGAGCCTTAGGAGTATTACCCAGATCCATCTTATTCTGCAACGGAACTTGCAGGCAAGCATTTCCCATGCTTGCACTACATATAGTACCTATTGCATCTATCTTATTCTTGCATCATAATCGCGTCACGAAGAAAATGGAATCCCAAGTATTGCATAGCCTTTACTTTTAAACCCCACCGAAGCTTGTTCCCTCCATCCTATGAGTCCTTACTACAGGAGTTGATTGAGCCATGCGAGTCGTAGAACTGCATGTGTAGGGTTTGTGAGTGTCTTTGAATAATGAGGTACCTAAACAACTGAGTTGAGTAGTAATGGGATAACTAAAGAAAGAGGCACCAATGGGAAATAGTTGAGATTTGGTTTTTATCCGCCCACTTGTGTCCCGTAGGACCACGTACTTGATTCTTGTTCCTTGACTATCGCACTATCCGCATGTGGGACCATGAATACCCTTAATCCTAGCTTGAGGCATATTTAATTTCTTGGGGCCACAAAGTAGTTTGAGGCTTTATTACTATCATGTACTTATGCCATGTTTTACTGCTTTATTTACTATTGCGCGTGGAGCGCCTGTACTGTTTAGGAATTGTGATACGTTTATGCGATATTGACAAGCTCAGTCACACTTTTGGGTTTCCAGTCATTTACAGTCGTCGACACAAACCTCTGGGTTTGTCTCGGAGCTGGCCAACTTCGTCGCGGGTTGTTTAGTGGGGTGGCCCCCTAAAATCAAATATGAATCTTGCGAATGCTTTGCCGTGATGCCTTGTTGGGTTTTCATTTGGTTTTTCCAAGGTTGATCGTGCGTGTGTTGCTATTTGTGCACCCCCTACAGGGTAAATCTTTTTGAAATCCGTGTCCATGGTTATGGACGACTTGGAGCATAGTTTCTTGATCATAGACAAGCATAACTAAAGTACCGCTTTTAAATTGACTAAAACTTAACTAGTAATAGTGCAATAATCATGGAATGATTAATAAAACTGCCATCATATGGGATGTTTTTCCGCCTTCTCATTTGGGAACAGGAGGGTGGGCGAGCGATGTTTATTTATGTTGATATATATCTGTCGGGTAATTCACTGTTGTTTAATTAATGAGCATCCGTCTATCACTGGTTAGGCAGATGTTGTAGTGTGTCTCTATAGGATTGCTAGGCTTTATTTTTTGCTGCAAGTTGTGTCACCCAAGGTTGTTACCTTCAGATGCACAAACACTTGTTGAGCCCCCTAGGGTCTCACACGATAAATATTTGGTTCAGATGGACAGGTATACTCTAAGGAAGGTTACTGGTTTGAAGAGACCAATGGTGGTGGCAACGACCGTCTGGTGTAGAGATTCCGGGGATGGAGATCCATGAGATCTGTGGGCGGGATGTGCTTATTTTTAGGGCATCTTATGCCAATTTGCTTATTATCCGTACTCGGATCTTGTCTTCCGCTTCCGCTTGATACTCTGATGTGTGATGTATGAGGATGTATCCTAACTATTAGCTATCTAGTAATTTGGATCTTGTCGTATGGCGTTGAATATTTCTATTTCTTTTAGATGGTCTGGCTCTGATGTACTCTTGTATGTCGTTGACATACACACGTGTGTATGTTATGTTGTCGCATGCCTGTCGACTACGCCGCTCGTACTTGTCCCGATGTTCTTGCAAAGTGGATGGGGTGTTGGCCGGTACCGTGCCCTGTTTCGCTCAGACGGGACCTACCTGTGTGTGGCCCCGGGCCTCCTCGGTAGGACAGCTCATGCACTTTGGGTTCATTCCAGGCTTCTTACTTAGAGCGTAGTGTTCGAGGTATTACAACACCCTCCGTGTGCGCACGCGCGGTCCTAGACATGTGGGTACTGTTCGCACTCGTCGTTGTTGCCTTCCTGATTAGCTGGGTTGTTTCCGTGTGGCTTAGGGGTTGCATTGCCATGGCCCCCTCCATGCCCCGCTCTTGCTCCGTATCGACTACCTCCATATCCCCCTCGTGCAACATCCAGGTTGCCCCGCGTCCTCCTGCGGGGGCGCCTGGGCCAGGCGGGACTGGGCAGTCCTTTGCATGATAGCCGGTTTTGTTGCAGCGGTAACAGTTCCCAAAGGTACAATTAGTTCCTTTCTCAATGATTTGCCTCTTCCATCCCCCGGTGCCTCCAAGGATGGAGTAGCAGTTTCTACCATCTTGCTCTTTGGATTCGTGCACATGGCACCACTTCCCAGTGGAGTGCTTGGCAGCCACCACTTCTTCCTCAATTTTGATCTTATTCTATGCCCTGGCAGGAGCACTAGGCTCTGCAGCCAAAGCCTGAGAAAGGCCCCACTTGCACGAGACATTCTTCTTCACAGCTAAGCTTCTCGGTCCGCCACTCCTACGAATTCCGAAGCAGTATCCTCGGGCGCAAGTCGTCCTTTCTCCACCAATGAGCAGAGGTCAGCCAACACCCACAACTCATGGGTGTTCTTGACGGGATGCATGTTGAGCTCTTCACGCAACTTGCTATCACACATATTCATGGTGAATGCGCCAATATGTAGGGTTCGTAGCATGGAAAAAATTCTATCGCATGAACACACACAAGCCAATATCTATCTACTAGATTGTAGCAACGAGTCGATATAGTACTAACCCTCAAAGATCCAAAGCGGTTAACGAGATCGGATTCTCGTGGGTGATGTAGTCGTTCACTTTCCGATCTCAAGATCGGGTAGATGATCCTTCCGGTGCCGCGTTCCGGTAGCACTTTCGTAGTCGTTCACATGTACAATACTCAATGAAGACCTTCCTTTCCCTTGTTCCAGCAGGAAGCGGAGGTCGTAGCTCTCTCCTTGCGATTTTGGCAGCATGACGACATGGTGTCGGAAGTAGAGGGGAGACCCCGTTGTGCTCTGCCTAAGCCGGAGCGAGTATGGTGGAGTAGAAGAGGGCGTCGGCGATCTAGGGTTTAGAGGCTGAGGGGTTTAGAGGTAGCCCGTGGCTAGGGATTAGCTAGATAGAGGTTTAGAGGATATCTAGGGCAGCTGCATCTAGAGGGGGAGGGCGGCTTCCCTAGGGTTTCTTGTGGGGTGCAAGGGGGGCGCCGCCTCCCCTCTATTTATGAGAGGGAGGGGCGGCTAGGGAAGATAAGTCCTTCCCCAACTCCACCTCATGGGCCGGCGCAAGGGAGAGGGAGGAATCCTCCCTTAGGTAGGATCCCTTCCCTCCCTCCACATGGAAACCAAAGTCCCACTTTGACTTTTTCAAACTTGCCTTATTTTGACTTTCAAACTAGAGTTTGATTTCTCTCTTCCAATTGTCCACCCAAGTGACCTAGGACATGATGCAACCATTCCACTTTGTCATGACACATCCATGTACCCTTCCCCTTCCCGATCGGTGAACCTTCTAGACCCTTCTAGAACATTCCGGTGAAAACACCTAAACCATTCCCGAACTCTAAAATTGGGCTTTCCTTATATGAATCTTATTCTTCGGACCATTCCGAATCTCCTCGTGATATACCGGATCCCATCCGAGACTCCGAACTCACTTTCCATATGTACTAAACAACATCGAATCCTTAAGTGTGTCTCCCTACGGTTCGTGAATTATGCAAACATGATCGAGACTCTTGTCCGATCAATAACCAATAGAAGAATCTAGAAATTCGTATGGCTCCCACATATTTATATGATTACTTCATGATCGAATGCACCATTTACATACGATACCAATTTCCCTTTGTCTCGTGATACTTTACTTGTCTGAGGTTTGATTGTTGGTATCTTTGCATACCTTGTTCAACCTCGTTACCGATAAGTATTCTTTACTCGTTCCTATGATATGTGATCCCTTGTGAGCCAGCCACATGCTTGCAAGCCAACTGGATGACATTCCACCAAGAGGGCCCAGAGTATATCTATCCATCACATGGATGGACAAATCCCACTCTTGATCCATGTGCCTCAACGCATACTTTCCGACCACTCAATGCCACCTTTATAACCACCCATTTATGAAGTGGTGTTTGATGTCATCAAAGCATCCATCTGGTTATGGTGATTAACATGCTCTCATGGTCGAACGATTTAGGTTACTATGTATTGAAAGCTTATAGCAACTGAACTATAGGAGTATGTCCTTCACATCATTCTTGTAATGATATGACCGTGTTATTAATAACATCTCAATGTTCATGATCAGGAAACCATGATCATATATTAACCAACAACATAGTATAACAAGAGGCTTTACTAGGGACTTTTTTATGTTTACAAATCACACAAGTATTAATGTTTCCGGTTAATAGAATTATAGCATGGTATGCAAACATTTATCATAAGTTCGAAGATATGATAATAACCACTTTATTATTACCTCTTGGGCATATCTCCAACACAATAATGGCGGCGTCCTCCACCTCCATTATGGTCTGTGCGATCTACGAGAATCATATGAAATCTTGCAGGTGCTCGCCCTTTCCCTAGACCACAGTGTGGAGCTGAATGAGTGTTCCCGGGCGCTTGAAGCCTCCTTGGAACACACTCACGAAGCGAGTACAGAACATGGACGAGGAGCGAATGGACTCCTTAGGTAGGTGCATGAGCCAGGACAAGGCCGTTCCCTTCAAGGCCATTAGAATCCAATTGGCCATGACCTTCTCATCAGCACCCACTACCACCATTGCAATGAAGTAGATGGCTAGAAACTCCTCTAGGTTGGTGTTGCCTTCGAACCACGCCACCTGCCGAAGGGCTGGAGAGTAGGCGGGGCAGTCACTTCTGTATCGCAAAGCCATATTTACCTCCCCCGCCGTGCACTGTGGGTTAGAGATGGCCGCTCCCACAGCTTGCTGGCATAGCTGCAGCAGGTAATATTGAACTAGCACCTCGTGCGCCACGGCGGAGTCGCCCCGGTTTCCTTCGGCATGCCTATGCGCGGGGTCAATAGATGACCCCATAGAAATGTGATCTTGCTCGCAGGCCTCGGGGATCCATCTCCCAAATGTCCTGCGGCATGGTCGTTGGTTCTCCTTCCACCGTCGCATCTCCAGCAGCCCTCGACACATGGGCAGTGTTTCAGGAACACGACCTCGGGGATGGGTTTTGCATGGGCCCTGCAGTGGTGGCGGTAGTGCTCTCCGCCGCACGTCTTGGCCATAGGTTGCAATGGGAACGAGCGCGGGGAGACTCCTGGTGTAGCCTGGTGAACTCTAGCTGTCACATCCCAAAATTTTCTAAATTTTGAAATGTGAAAAATAAATAAACGAAATAAAATTTTGTTGAAATTTAGGGTGAGAAGAAACTTTTTGATTCCAATTGGAAATATCCAAACCTATTTTGATCAAATAAAATCCTAAAGGGATTTAAAAAGATAAACAATTAATAAATAAATTATAATAGTTGGAATCACTATTTTTGGATCTTTTAATAAAAAGATATGGTTTTCAAAAGCAAAGGTAGAAGTATAAATAAGGATTATTTTATAGAGCCAAATTAAATCTTGGCCAAGCTTTTGAAATAAAATACTTCTATTTGTTAAAAAGAGTAAAGGTTTACTTAAATAAAATAATAAAAATTTATTAATATCCAATTTTATTTAAGTAAAGGCTTTTTCCCTTTTAAAATAAACACTAAAACTTGTTCAAATATTTTAAATAAGATTTCCAAAGTGTTTTGTTTTTCAAAATAAACCTACTGAAATGGTTTGGTATTATTTAGATTTCAAATAGAGTTTTTAAATAAATTAAATCCTATTTTTGAATTAAAGACAAAGATCTATTTATTTAATTATTAATAGATCCTAAAAGAATAAAAGAATTATTTTATTTTGGACTTTGGATTATGTTGTTAAACAGAATTAAAATCAATACAAAGTTTGGTGGTGGTTTGAATTGATTTGTTGTTTGAATTATTTGTTTGAAAATCAAAACAAAAATTCAAATAGAAAAAGAAAAATCTTTCTGTATAAAAAAAGTGAAACAAACTCAACCCACTAAGCAGGGCCCAGCAAGCCCAACTCCAGCCCAACTTCCCCCCCTCAGCGAAACGTTTTTCACTCACGCGCGCACCCCTGAGTCACTGACCGCTGGCCCCATCTTTCCCTCCCTCACTCTCACTGACAGACGGACCCCACGCCACCTCATCGTCGTTCTCACTCGCGACCACGTCTTCCTCGCCGTTGCTGCCTTGATTGCGGCGATCAATTCGCTTAATTGGCAGGCTTAATTCCTCGCCGTGACCACGCATACATCAACGCCCATCTCCCCTCTCTCATTCCCCCCAAGCAGCATCTCCTCCCTGCCCCTAGGCTGCTCCAATTTGTTCCCACACCACCTCTGTCACCGACGACGTCTCCGAGCGATTCCGGCCACACCCCGCCGCCCCCCGCCTCCCACTTCACGCAACCTTGCTCGCCAGCACCAGGCGCACCTGCCAGTGCCTCACACTCGCCTGCGCGTGCCCCGCAGCCTCAGCTTCGTCATCACCCAAGCGCCACCGCCGTCTGTCTCGTCACCGTCGAGCTCCCCAGGTAAGCTCCGACCACCCCGAGCCCTCTCGATGACGCTCCTATACTCCCCATGCTTGCCCACGTCTAACCATGTGCCCCGTTTGTATTAGCTCGCTCCCAAGCATCGCCCCCGTCGACAACTAAGCAAGCCCGACGCCGCCGTCGTCTCCGACGAGCAATTCCCTCCGTTCCTGAGCGCCCCTCGCCAAGCCTACAGAACCTCGAGCTTCACCTTGACCACGCGAACGCTGTAAGCCACTTCCTTTTCTCCCTCGCTTCCTGCATCGTCGGCAAGATCACCGCCAGAGCGCTCCGCCGCCTGTCGCCGTCGTAGCGCCGCCACTTTGTGGTCGAATGATTCTGTACCGTTCGATTTAGATCTGACGCGTAGGAAGAGATGACTTAACGAAGGGGTATCACTCGATCTGCGCCGTGCAATCTAAATAATATCCTGCGGTCAGAACAACTCGATCCAGCCGAAGCGGTACCGTCCAATAGAAACACGCCGCGTGGCACTGGTTTCGATTTAAAAACAGAAAATGTTCTATTAGAATTGCAAACTTGTAAAATTCATAACTTTAATTCTACACGTCCAAATTTTGAAAATTTTATATCAATGGAATCAGCAAGACAAATCCTACCCAATCATGCATTTTGTTTAATGTTTTGCTTCTGGAAAATTGGTTAAATTTGCAGAAACTTGTGTAGGCTTATTTTGAATATAAAAATTGTTCTAGATATATTTTCAGATGAAATCTTTGCAAAATGGTTTGTTGTGAACCTACTGACCCTAGGAACCAACTTCTGGATTTAAAAATGTATTATGTGAAGTTAAGGAATAAACATTAGAGTTAGAGCATTTCTAGTCAAATAAAAAAATTGTTTTTGGTTTAGAAATGAGTTTTGAGTAAAACCTTTGGGAAATGATTTGATTAAAACCTTCTAACCCTAAACACCAAGTTTTGAGAATTAAAATATATTTGGTGAACCCTTTAAAAAATATTGCTCTGCTAAAAGCATTTTCAACCACATAAAATATTGATTTGATTTAAAAATGGTTTATAGATAAAACCTTTTGCAAATGGTTTTACCACTTTAGTAAATGACCACTTTTGAACTTTATAATGTTTAGAGCCTAGTAGAAACCACTTTTGCAAGTAAAACTATCTTTTGCATGCTTGCATGCATGACCTTGTTTCTATTATTTTATGTGTGATAAATTGGGTGGAATGCTAGTTGAATTTGTGTTTGCTTGATTGAATTGTAGTGGAATTAGAAGAGTGTGATATTTGCAAGATCAAGAAGTGAACCAACATTCTCTACTAAAAAGGCAAGTGACACTATCATCCATGTCCTACTATTTTCATTACACTTAGTGGAATTTTGAAACATGCATGGAAAGGATTACTATATTTTATGCTATGCTAAGTCCTAATAGGATACCCTTATATCTCCCTTAGTGGAAACATTGTAGTTGTAGTATGCTTAGCCCTGCTATATATTGGGATGGGATACATGATATGATTATATGAAGAGTTGAAAAGACATATGTTTTATATAATAAAACAAGTACTCAATGAACCACCTGGGTGGACAAGGATACTCAAGATTGGACAAGGTGGCAACAAAAGGAACCATGTTTATATGGCTATCTCTTTTTGTATGTGCACTAGAAGAAAACCACCCATGGACTTAGAGATTGAACATGTTTCTCGTATAGTGGCTTCCGTGTACAACCACATGTAAATGGGCTCTGGCTTAGTCAACTACATAGTGGAAGACCCATGCATTGACATCTTCAGGTTAACTAGAATTGTGTAAGGGAAATTTATCCCTACAATGGTGCCTGGTTGACAAGCTAGCATTGTGTCTTGGGAGGACTCCTATGGAAAGACTTTGTCACATTCTCGATCTGCCAGTACTCCAATTTGGTGAGTACTTATCCAGCGGCCACTGGTGGCAACAAGACGAGATTGTGTCATGTGGGTAAAGTGTACAACTTCTGCAGAAGATCAAAATTCTAAGTACTTAGCCGTGTCCCCGGTTATGGACAATACTGAGCAACTAAGGCCTGAAGCTATGGAAGATCTCGACATTCCAATTTCTCAAAGTAAAACTTGATGATGACAACAAGGGATTTGAAGCACTTGGAGTTTTCAAAGAAGTTTAGAAAGATTTGACAAAAGATCAAAACTATTTTGAAAAGATAGGATAAAACTATATTGCTTTCTGCAAATAAGCCTAAACCCTACTTAGCCAAATATACATGTAATGATAGGATCCACTTAATTCTACATAGTAGTGAAACTTGCCAATACAATTCAAATGTATTGACCCATGTGGCTGCAACTTATTATGTTGCAGGTTTGTTTGATGTTAGTGAAGTTTGTTGAATAGGATTACAAGTCTACAACCAACATGATTGCCTGTGGCACTTTGAAGATGAATGACCCCATGCTATTGTTATATTCTGCTGCATTGTAATGAGATAGCCAAATGAGCTATGTAAGATGTAATAAATTATTTTATTCCTGGTTATAAAGTTGTATTATGACCTTTGTTTCTTGATATTACATCTTAACTGTGGATGCTAGCTATTGATCCAGGGACTAGCATTGTAAACACAGGGATCCTTTCCTTTACAAAGGAGGGATCTTACAGATGGTATCAGAGCACTGTGTTGCTTGTAGGATTGTAACCCTAGGATTGGACAAAACCCCTTAGAAAAATAGGAGTTGTATTTGTTCCAAAACTTATTTACAAACAATCTTGTAAACTCTTTCCTCAACCCTTTTGGTTTTGATGCTACATCTCTTCCTTTATCAACTTTATGGACAAAGCCTTCACCATGACCAATGACTTCTACTTTAGTTTCACCAAGGACTTCAACTTAGACATCACTAAGGACTACAAGTGAGAACCAAGAGACATTAGATTGCCTACCAAAGACATTGATATCAAGTTAGAGTATGGATCATATTGACCTATGAGGTATGATTATACTAAGTTATTTATTTCAAGAAAACTTGTTGTTTCCTTCAACTCATGAGTTAAGCTCATAAGTTGTTAAGTGGATAGTTGCTTGTTGATTGTTTGATTGTTTGATTGAACTTGGTTGTTTTGAGATGTGTGTTAGAACTTCTTAAAAACCTATCCGTCATTACTCATCCCTATCAAACCAATAGATGCCTCCCCGTCGTGCCAACCCTAACCAAAACAACAACATCACTCCTAAGATGCAGCAGATGATGACCGCTCAGACACAACTGATGCAGGAGATGACCACATTCATACAGAATAAGAATAACAACAACAATCAGAATAATCCTCCAGCACATGATATGCTCACCAAGTTTCTGAAACTAAGACCTACAAGGTTCTCTGGAACAATTGATCCAATGGAAGCCAATGACTGGTTACGTTTAGTGAATAAGGACTTACTGACTGTTGGCTGCACCGATGAAGAAAAAGTTAGGTTTGCAGCATTTCTGCTTGAAGGACCAGCAGCAACATGGTGGGACAACGTTCAGATCACCACTCCCCTTGAGGATGTTACTTGGGATATTTTTGAGGATGGTTTCCGTACAACTCACATCTCACCTGGAGTGATGTACTTGAAGAAAAAGGAGTTCCACAATCTGAAATAGAGTCACCTCAGTGTGGCTGAGTACATTGAAGAATGCAACAATCTGGCACGCTATGCACCAGATGAAGTTGATACAGATGCTAAGAGAAAGGAGAAATTTCTTGAAGGACTTAATGATGAGTTGAACCTGCAGCTAGTTGTTGCCTATGTCCCAACTTATCAATCACTCTATGACAAAGCCACCATTTTGGAAAACAAGATGAATCAAGTTGAGAACAGAAAGAGGAAGCATAAACTCAAGAATCACTCAGGATCATCAAAAAAGAAGCATTCATTCAAAAAGAGCAAGGAAGATTCTGAACCACATCAGCATCACCACAACAACAATGGAAGTGATAATAATGGAAATGATACTGACAATGGAGATGACCTTGGTCAGAACAACCATGACACTTTCAGGAAGAAGGAGATTAGCCAGTTGCAGTGCTATAATTGTAAGGAACTTGGACACTATGCATCAGACTGTCCTGAGAAGAAAAAGAAAAAGGATGCTAGAAGAGCCAATGGAAACTCCAATATGACCCAAAAAGGACATGTGAACCACATTGATATGGATGGAAACTTTGAAGAGATAGAAGTGGATATCAGGAACTAGTTAACTCAGTTGAGTCAAATAAGGATTCCTTGTCTGGATAATAAGTGTTGAACCCATAGTCAAGTGAACCATCAATGTAACCCTATGAGACTTTCTTTTAAGGGTGGTAGTACCCTAGTTGCCTTGAAGCCAACTTGTAACCCTAGCCTTCCCAAATCTCGGGACGAGATTTCTTTTAAGGGTGGTAGCCTGTCACATCCCAAAATTTTCCAAATTTTGAAATGTGAAAAATAAATAAACAAAATAAAATTTTGTTGAAATTTAGGGTGAGAAGAAACTTTTTGATTCCAATTGGAAATATCCAAACCTATTTTGATCAAATAAAATCCTAAAGGTATTTAAAAAGATAAACAGTTAATAAATAAATTATAATAGTTGGAATTACTATTTTTGGATCTTTTAATAAAAAGATATGGTTTTCAAAAGCAAAGGTAGAAGTATAAATAAGGATTATTTTATAGAGCCAAATTAAATCTTGGACAAGCTTTTGAAATAAAATACTTCTATTTGATAAAAAGAGTAAATGTTTACTTAAATAAAATAATAAAAAATTATTAATATCCAATTTTATTTAAGTAAAGGCTTTTTCCCTTTTAAAATAAACACTAAAACTTGTTCAAATATTTTAAATAAGATTTCCAAAGTGTTTTGTTTTTCAAAAGAAACCTACTGAAAAAGTTTGGTATTATTTAGATTTCAAATAGAGTTTTAAAATAAATTAAATCCTATTTTTGAATTAAAGACAAAGGTCTATTTATTTAATTATTAATAGATCCTAAAAGAATTATTTTATTTTGGACTTTGGATTATGTTGTTCAACAGAATTAAAATCAATACAAAGTTTGGTGGTGGTTTGAATTGATTGGTTGTTTGAATTATTTGTTTGAAAATCAAAACAGAAATTCAAATGGAAAAAGAAAAATCTTTCTCTATAAAAAAAGTGAAACAAACTCAACCCACTAAGCAAGGCCCAGCAAGCCCAACTCCAGCCCAACTTCCCCCCCTCAGCGAAACGTTTTTCACCCACGCGCGCACCCACTGAGTCACTGACCGCTGGCCCCATCTTTCCCTCCCTCACTCTCGCTGACAGACGGACCCCACGCCACCTCATCGTCGTTCTCACTCACGACCACGTCTTCCTCGCCGTTGCTGCCTTGATTGCGGCGATCAATTCACTTAATTGGAAGGCTTAATTCCTCGTCGTGACCACGCATACATCAACGCCCCTCTCCCCTCTCTCATTCCCCCTAAGCAGCATCTCCTCCCTGCCCCTAGGCTGCTCCAATTTGTTCCCACACCACCTCTGTCACCGACGATGTCTCCGAGCGATTCCGGCCACACCCCGCCGCCCCTCGCCTCCCACTTCACGCAACCTTGCTTGCCAGCACTAGGCGCACCTGCCAGTGCCTCGCACTCGCCCACGCGTGCCCCGCAGCCTCGGCTTCGTCATCACCCAAGCGCCACCGCCGTCTGCCTCGTCTCCGTCGAGATCCCCTGGTAAGCTCCGACCACCCCGAGCCCTCCCGATGACGCTCCTATACTCCCCATGCTCACCCGCGTCTAACCATGTGCCCCGTTTGTCTTAGCTTGCTCCCAAGCATCGCACCCGTCGACAACTGAGCAAGCCTGACGCCGCCGCCGTCTCCGACGAGCAATTCCCTCCGTTCCTGAGCACCCCTCGCCAAGCCGACAGAACCTCGAGCTTCACCTCGACCACACGAATGCTGTAAGCCACTTCCCCCTCTCCCTTGCTTCCTACATCATCGGCAAGCTCACCGCCAGAGCGCTCCGCCGCCTGTCGCCATCGCAGCGCCGCCACTTTGTGGTCGAATGATTCTGCACCATTCGATTTAGATCATACGCGTAGGAAGAGATGAATTAACGAAGTGGTATCACTCGATCTGCGCCGTGCAATCTAAATAAGATCCTGCGGTCAGAACAGCTCAATCCACCCGAAGCGGTACCGTCCAATAGAAACACGCCGCGTGGCACTGGTTTCGATTTAAAAATAGAAAATGTTCTATTAGAATTGCAAACTTGTAAAATTCATAACTTTAATTCTACACGTCCAAATTTTGCAAATTTTATATCAATGGAATCAGAAAGACAAATCCTACTCAATCATGCATTTTGTTTAATGTTTTGCTTCTGGAAAATTGGTTGAATTTCCAGAAACTTTTGTAGGCTTATTTTGAATATAAAAATTCTTCTAGATATATTTTTGAGATGAAATCTTTGCAAAATGGTTTGTTGTGAACCTACTGACCCTAGGAACCAACTTATGGATTTAAAAATGTATTATGTGAAGTTAAGGAATAAATATTAGAGTTAGAGCATTTCTAGTCAAATAAAAATATTGTTTTTGGTTTAGAAATGAATTTTGAGTAAAACCTTTGGGAAATGATTTGATTCAAACCTTCTAACCCTAAACACCAAGTTTTGAGAATTAAAATATATTTGGTGAACCCTTTAAAAAATATTGCTCTACTAAAAGCATTTTCAACCACATAAAATATTGATTTGATTTAAAAATGGTTTATAGATAAAACCTTTTGCAAATGGTTTTACCACTTTAGTAAATGACCACTTTTGAACTTTATAATGTTTAGAGCCTAGTAGAAACCACTTTTGCAAGTAAAACTATCTTTTGCATGCTTGCATGCATGACCTTGTTTCTATTATTTTATGTGTGATAAATTGGGTGGAATGCTAGTTGAATTTGTGTTTGCTTGATTGAATTGTAGTGGAATTAGAAGAGTGTGATATTTGCAAGATCAATAAGTGAACCAACATTCTCTACTAAAAAGGCAAGTGACACTATCATCCATGTCCTACTATTTTCATTACACTTAGTGGAATTTTGAAACATGCATGGAAAGGATTACTATATTTTATGCTATGCTAAGTCCTAATAGGATACCCTTATATCTCCCTTAGTGGAAACATTGTAGTTGTAGTATGCTTAGCCCTGCTATATATTGGGATGGGATACATGATATGATTATATGAAGAGTTGAAAAGACATATGTTTTATATAATAAAACAAGTACTCAATGAACCACCTGGGTGGACAAGGATACTCAAGATTGGACAAGGTGGCAACAAAAGGAACCATGTTTATATGGCTATCTCTTTTTGTATGTGCACTAGAAGAAAACCACCCAGGGACTTAGAGATTGAACATGTTTCTCGTATAGTGGCTTCCGTGTACAACCACATGTAAATGGGCTCTGGCTTAGTCAACTACATAGTGGAAGACCCATGCATTGACATCTTCAGGTTAACTAGAATTGTGTAAGGGAAATTTATCCCTACAATGGTGCCTGGTTGACAAGCTAGCATTGTGTCTTGGGAGGACTCCTATGGAAAGACTTTGTCACATTCTCGATCTGCCAGTACTCCAATTTGGTGAGTACTTATCCAGCGGCCACTGGTGGCAACAAGACGAGATTATGTCATGTGGGTAAAGTGTACAACTTCTGCAGAAGATCAAAATTCTAAGTACTTAGCCGTGTCCCCGGTTATGGACAATACTGAGCAACTAAGGCCTGAAGCTATGGAAGATCTCGACATTCCAATTTCTCAAAGTAAAACTTGATGATGACAACAAGGGATTTGAAGCACTTGGAGTTTTCAAAGAAGTTCAGAAAGATTTGACAAAAGATCAAAACTATTTTGAAAAGATAGGATAAAACTATATTGCTTTCTGCAAATAAGCCTAAACCCTACTTAGCCAAATATACATGTAATGATAGGATCCACTTAATTCTACATAGTAGTGAAACTTGCCAATACAATTCAAATGTATTGACCCATGTGGCTGCAACTTATTATGTTGCAGATTTGTTTGATGTTAGTGAAGTTTGTTGAATAGGATTACAAGTCTACAACCAACATGATTGCCTATGGCACTTTGAAGATGAAGGACCCCATGCTATTGTTATATTCTGCTGCATTGTAATGAGATAGCCAAATGAGCTATGTAAGATGTAATAAATTATTTTATTCCTGGTTATAAAGTTGTATTATGACCTTTGTTTCTTGATATTACATCTTAACTGTGGATGCTAGCTATTGATCCAAGGACTAGCATTGTAAACACGGGGGTCCTTTCCTTTACAAAGGAGGGATCTTACACTGGCTGTGCGCCAAGGTAATCCCTCCATGTCGCGTACTCCGCCATCCCAGGAGCCGGTGGGTGCTGAGCTATTGCGCGGGCAGCAGCGACTACTTCCCCCAAGGTTCGGTTCCTAGAGCGATGAGACTGGGGTTGGCGGCTAGTACTTGGCGCGGTGCGATGAGTCCTGTTGGTATCTAGGGCCGCCGCGCGTTGGGCTAACGTCGATGCTACGGCTCAGGATCGGCTCCTCCAGCGGCGTCTTTTATGCCACCGGGCAGAACAACTCCACCGATGGTGCCTCCAGCGTCGCCAGGAAGCGGGTCTTCGTGTGCGACGGCTCCTGCATCGCCTGGCGCGGATACTTCTTGCGCAGCTGTGCCTCCACCGACATGCTCTCCTCCTCCAACCGCAGCAAGCAGTTTGGGTCACGGTGTTGCAGCTGTTCTTGGCCCTGGACGCAGGTTGGCTTCTATGACCGTGTTCGGGCATCATGCATGATACTAGGCATCCAAGACCCCAGTTCTGAGAATGGCGTGGGAGCGAGTCCGTGCAACGGGCGAGTCCACCGTGGCAAAACCGGTCTCGATGCCAGATCCTCTCCTTGGCGCCATGGATGGCGATGGCACAGTCGATGTCGATGTTAAAGACGAAGATGAAACGATCGTCAAAGATGACGATCATGATGATGCAAATGTCGATGATGATGGCGAAGTTCATGAAGTTGTTGACGCTGAAGTTGATTGTCAAAGCCAAAAACACGAGCGACCCCCTACCTGGCACGCCAAATGTTGTCTCTCGCTAACACGGACATCGGAGATTCTTGACACCCTCTATTTGTTCGGTAGTGGGCATGAAGGTGTTCCAACCTCAACATCGACATAGAAACCTTCTCATACAGGCACAAATTACACACTAGGAACACACGATCATTTTTTACCCAGGTTCGGGCCGCCCTTTGGCTAACAACCGTACGTCCTGCTTTGGTGGATTATCTGGGGTGGATAGAAATACAAGATGATGATCTCGGTGGCATCGAGAAGCCGCTTTCTCTTTAGCTTCTATAGTTCCCAGGACTTCCTCCTTCTCACTTCTCTTCTCCTTAACCATCGTGGAGAGGGTCTCACTACTCTCGGTGTGTACCAATCTCTCTAGCTATCTTGTTGTTCTAAGAACCCTTCTCTACCTCGATGTCCAAAGAACCCTCTCTCTTCAATATGGCTAGCTATCCAAAGAACACTTAGAACCTCTCCTCAAAGCAGGCTAAGTTCTTCCTTTTATACTACAAGGGGCCACTATAAGAGCTAGAGTGGAACACCATCCTAGGGCGTTCTTGGGCTCAATCGTGGTGCGCCACGCGGTCTTCGGGCAAATGGGCGGTTCTCGTGGCCAATGAATGGCCATGGGAGCTGCGTAGGCGCACTTGATGGCCATGGGACAACTCGGTTCCTGACATGTCACGTCTCCCTATGGCACGACAACGCCATGATGATGTCCAAAGGAACACGCCTTGTCAGGCTTTATTGACTTCTGCTCCCGGGCCACGCCTAGCCCAGGAGGGGTGTTCCAGTCGAGGTCGCTCCTGGCCCAGGAGGGGTGTTTCGGGGTCTAGTCGAGGCTGCTCCTCGTCTTTGCTTTCCCTCACTCGCGCATTTATTCTCCTTCCGGGAAGCCCCCGGAAGAAGGCCCCGGGGTCCAGTCGGGCCTTGCGCGCGCCCTTGTCCTTTTCTCCTCGTCTAAGCCTGGATAGCGGGTCGTGGCTTGTCTTGCAGTGTTCGTCGCATCTACATGCAAGGCCGATAGATTTCTACATGTAAGCCCACGTGCTAAGGCGCAATGTGAGGGACCCCCGATCCCATTACACCGACAGTTTCTCATTCAAATTAGAATATTTAATGAAATTATGTCAAACTTGATCTACATGTAAGGACGATAGATTTCTCTTGACTTAAATATCTTTTTGGAAGTAGATGGGTGCATCTTCTTGTAGAATACAATGTCGTTAGTGTGAGTTTCCAACTATCATGAATGAACATTATCAATTTTCCGAGTGATGATGATATTATTATTTTCCATAAATAAATTATAAAGAATTTGGATATGAATGCCACAAGCCAAGCTTTTAGACATATATAGTGAACCAACATGTTGTACTTACAATTCCACATGTTTTATGAGTTTTTAAACATCCTAGCTAAATCTGCGCACTTGAATGCTTTATGTCGATCTATCGAAACTAGCTCAAATTTGAACTACAAGTCAATTATAGGTTGCTTTGAAAGTTTTATGAAATTTTTTGGAGTAACCCATCGGACGGTCAATTAAACTGTCGGTCACACGGTAAAAACGGTCAAGCACATCATGTTAGCTTGTGCCAACGACTAGTGTGGCCAACAACCGAGCCGATCCTTTCTTCATATCCATCTCTCCTCTCTAACACCTTCGTCAGGATGAATATTTAGCTTGCGAGCAGCGGCAACTAAGACTATGGAGGCTCCCAATGACATCTTCTGTAGGCATTAGTTATAGAGATCATCTGTGAAATGCCGGTATGTGTACATCAATTATATGTGCTTAAGAATTTTGATTCCATCGGACCATGCTTGTTGTTCGATTGATTGAGATAGATCTAATTTGGGATTATCTCAAGAGGTGTGATTCCATAGAACCCTCACTCTAAAATGTTGTAAATGTCCCAAAGGGTAGAAGTGTCCCGTGTGTGGGATCGCTTGGGTAGCCCGCCGATGGGCCCCAAAGAACTCAACCTAAACCACATAAGCGGTTTTTCCATGTTAGCGAACACGTTCATTGTTGTCTCCAAGTAGGACACTTATGTTTCCATGTCGCATACGCAGAATACCCTCGTACTGACGTGCTTGGGGCTCTTACCGGCTTTGGCAGGCAGTACGTATGCGGTCTAAAATTTTTGAACCCCGATCATGCCCTCACGCACGAAGAGGTATCGGTTGATCCAAGCCATCGATCTAATATGTCTCCTTCTTTTCATTCCATTGGGGTCTATTGAATCAGAAGTCTTATCTCAATTCATATGGATTTTGGGGATTTTTTGATCTCACACATGTATACATGGTTGTTTTTAGGATATTTGTCCCGTGAAGGAAACTAGGGTCCAACAATCCCTTGGTTTGTGAGGGGGCTGAACACGCAGTTCCAAGGAGCCTCGGTGATGGTGGCGACGACCGAGCAAGCACATGACAGAGAGGTGACATGGAGTTTTTTACCCAGGTTCAGGATCCTCGTGAGGAGGTAAAGCCCCTACTCCTGCTTCGTTGTATTACTCACTTGCTTCACGAAGGTACAATAGAGGATGAAAGTCTAGGGTTTTGGATTGTTGGGATCGACCCTTTCTAAGGAAGGAGAAGGGTCCCCTATATAGGGCAGCGACGTGCCACTTCTCCCAATCTTTGGGCGGGAAGGTCTACTACAGAGCTGATCCTCGAGGTCCTAGTCTACAAGACTGCTTTTTGATCGACTGGGTCTTGGGCATCGGGTGCGTCTCTGTCCCTTGGTAAAGTGGACTTCTTTAGCTTCTTTTGTCCTTGTACAACGCTGCTCGCTGCCTCCCTTGCACCAAAAAAGAAATGTTGGGTGCCCGCCATGCTAAGGTCGTTTGTCCCTTCCTTGTAGCAATGTCGGACTGGACCTTCCTTTACCGAGGCGCACAGTGGCTGCAGAGCAGCCACACCCCTTGTCTAGACTCAGTTCGCCTGTTGACTTCCTGGCGAGATTACCAAACGCTCCCCAGAGCACGCTCGACAGCATCCAAAGTTGGGATGCGCAACAGGGCGCCATGATGGAGATGGTCCTCCACAGGAGGGTGTTTCCTCGCGAGGGAACACCCGGTCGAGCCGCCTCCATAGCACCACGACCTCTTGTAGGCACGCTTCTATCAGGTGTTGGGCCCAACAACCATCGGGACGTGGCACCCCGGTTGCCAGGGCCCTGACAGTAGCCCCTGGGTGCTTGTCTTGCACATGTCCTCTAATGTACTTGAAGGGGAAAGCGACCTAGGATGGTTGGCGGGTCCTAGCGCTCTCTAGGTCAACATGGGTCGGCCACGCCTCCATCCTGGCCATGGATTTGAAGTGACCGCAGGATTTCGACCATGGATCTTGGACACGTTGTATCTGTCCCGGAAGTTGTTTCCATGATGCGACAGTGCATGGGGCCTTGCAGTTACTATCGTGTGCCGAGTGCAGAGATGTGTCTTTTCAACTGGCCTCATTATATTGGGGTATGAGCACATGATCTTATCACTCCACTCCACTATTCCCCTTCCTCTTACTTGCGCACCCGTGCGAAGGCATTTCCCCCAATGGATCCAAAGAACTTCCCAGCTGCCGAGGAGGGCAAAGCTATGATGACAGAGATGGAAGAGGCACCGCCAGCGAAGCGGAGCTGGGGTCGTCCGCACGGCAGCAGCCTCGTGGTGTGTAGGGGATGCCACACGCCCTCGGAAGTGACCTCCGTCCAAGCCACTTTGGAAGCGGGACGGGACATTCTCGGGAGGCGCAACCGAGTGTGCTCCGGCTGTGGCTGCTAGAACCATCACTCTGGCTCAAGGATTAGCCCAGGTCGAGCGTCGTCCCAATTCAGGATCAAGTCTTAAGGAGAGAGCGAGCCCGAGGAGATCACCGACTTCGTCCGCGTCCTAAAGGATGATGATTGGTCCACCAAGGCGCGGCTTCCATCACGCTTCGCCCTCACAATGGGGGCCCATCTCCGGAAGGCTGTGCAGCTGAGGCATTCAGGGGGTGGAGACTAGTGGACCATGAAACTGGAGGTTCCTACAATGGGGGAGATGTACCTTGCCTCTGGCTCGAAAATCTTCATCCGCAACAACGGCATCGGGTGCAGCTCCGTGCTGAGATTCCACGATGATGTCGAGAAGGGGTTATCTGTGATGGTGTATGACCCCATGTCGTGCCCCCTGAATACCCCTGCCATCTTTGACAAAGTCTAGGGGGTTTGTGTGTTCTCATGGCATGACGTCGGTTCGACGAAGCTGGCGGCGGCCGATGCGTTTCCTTTCTAGGAGGCGGGCCTCACGATCTCCCTTATGAACCCGCCGCGTGGGTGATTCCTAGAGACGATGCCCTCGCCAGTGGGGTGCTGGCGGAGGCCGCCCCTGACTAGGAGGCTTCCGGATGTGGTGTTGGTTAGACTCCCCTCGCATGGAGCTTCTTTGTCCAGCAGTCTTGCTCGTTATACCGTGAGCCCTGCACAGTGGCTTGCAAGGATCTCTCACGTGCTTCTAGGCCTAGCTATTTGACAGATGATGGCCTCGAAAGGCTCATGCATGCCCTTGTTTCACGAGCGTCCTCCCGAGGGGAGTGCCATAATACAAGCGCCTTACAGTTGGTGAAGTAACCATGTCGCTGGTCCCTTTTTGGGCTGCAAGTCTAGTGATCACGCCAGCGGAGGGCTCTGCCTCGCGCATCCCTCATAGGGCCTCTCGAGGATATGACTGTTGAGAAGATACATGTGCAGTGGCAGACCTAAGATGTGCTTGTCTAGAGAGATTTTGAGCGTCAGGAGCCGAGGGTAAGGTGACTTATTGCCTACATCGGGGTGTAAGTTGAAGGCTCGACACTTTAGATCCTGCAGGTGTCTGGTTGTTAGAGGGGGAGTGCCTAGTGATCCACCCTGTAAGCCTCTCGAGGAGAAGGCCGTAGGGCGAGTGCTTTTCCCGCGACCCCTTGAGGAGGAGACCTTCAGTCTAGCACGAGGATTTTGGAAAAAATTTCAAGGCCAGGAACCGTGGGTGAGGTAATATACATCCTCTATGGGGCCATCAGTTTAGAGCTCGACACTTTAGGTCCTAGAGAGCTTTGGTCGATGGAGAGACTATACCTCGTGAACCACCCCGTAAGAATCTCGAGGAGAACACCATAGGGTAAGTGCTTATTATTTTGGCCCTTTTTAGTCGGGTTGTTGGTATATCATGAGGGTTTCTCACGAGCCGTGGGTTAGGTGACTTCCCGCCAGAACCGGTCAGCAAGTTCAGAGATCGACACTTTAGGTCCTGATCGCTTAGGCTGCGGAGGGATAGTGCCTAACGAGCCAGTTGCACTGATACATATTTTTGTGTTTTATTATCATTATTTGGTTAGGAATCTTGGGTGAGGTGGCTTAATGCCAAAATCGCTCAGCGAATCCAGAGCTCAACACTTTAGTTCCTGAGAGATTGGGCCCCTGGAGGGGAAGTGCCTCACGAGCCGCCCCCTTGGGCAAAAGAAAACACGTTCCAGTGAAATCCTGCGCAAATGAAATGCAAGAAATCCAGGTTCCAGGAACCGTGGGTGAGGTGACTTGTCGTCCGACCCGGTACGTAAGTTCAGAGATGACACTTTAGGACCTGTAATTTTTGGCCATCAGGGGCTTTGACTCAAGAGCCTCCCCGTAGACCTTACCAGGAGAGGGTGCCTAGCCCCCAGCTCGAGCGGTGCATTTGAGGGACCCCAGGCGGCACGATTTTTTGTATAAATGCTTTTATGAGGGAAAACCAAACAACAAGGTGTGCGCAAAGCACAAGATCCAAAAAACCGCTAGAAGTTTAAGCTTATTACAATGCCGCCATGGCTCGCACGGAGTCTTACAGGAGATAAAATTCTAAGGGATTAGAGTTTTTAGAGGGTGACCTTCAAAAAGTCGTTGAGTCAGGCATGTCGTTCGGAGAGGTTTGTCTACCTACCAGAAACCTTGTACTCCTGCTCAGCTGGTAGCTTAGCTTCCCTCGGGGAGGCAGTCGATGTTGTATGCATAATGAGTGTATTCCATCGGGAAGTCTGGATCCCCAAGGTCGACGCAGTTCCCGGGAACTTCCTCTCGCCCGCGAAGGTGGGTAGTGGCAGCCGTAAGTTCTTATTGAGGGTGCGGTTGTCGATCACTCTCTGATCCTCGCGAGGAGGGAACAGAGCGGCTACCGCCCTCTTGGCCATGACATTTTCTTGGGACACCATCTGCTTCCTCCTCGTGGATCCTCCAACATAATCCAGGGCATCCACATCTTTAGGGTAGGTGGCAGCCACAGTCTTGTAGGCGTGCTCAAGGGAGCGCAAGGCTACCACTTCATTGCAGCAGACCATGATGACCCTGCTGCTGCCTGCAAGCATCTTGAGAATTTTGTAGGCGTGGTGAGTGGCTGCCATGAAATTAACCAGCGAGGGTAGCTTAGGATGACATTGTATGGGAGCCCAATGTGAGCCACATCTAAGTTGATGAGCTCGATGCGGTAGTTGTTGCGTGTCCTGATGGCAGTGAAATATAGCCTTCTGATACATCGGAAACGTATCTATAATTTTTGATGCTCCATGCTTATTTTGTATCTACTTTGCTTTGCTTTGTCTATACTTTGAGTTGTTTTTATATATTTTCTGGAACTAACCTATTAACAAGTTGCCATAGTGCCAGTTGCCTGTTTTCTACTATTTTTGGTTTTAGAAAAGTTAGTAAAGAAATATTCTCAGAATTGGACGGGACAAACGTCAAAGTCAATTACTTTCCGTGGGGAACAAGAAGTCTAGAGGGGAGACGAGGAAGCGGGCCAGGGCAACCAACCCTCCCCCAGGCGCGGGTGGGCCCTACCCCACGCCTGGGTAGGGTTTGGCCCTCCTGGACGCCTCCTCGGCCTCCCTCTTCGCCTATAAGAAGCCCCCGATGCAGAAACCCTAGGAATCCAAAAGAAATCCACGAAAACCTCCATAGGGCTGCCGCCACCGAAGGGGAGATTCGGGGGATAGAAAGTCTTTGTTCCGGCACCTTGCCGGGATGGGGAAGTGCCCCTGGAGACATCTCCACCACCATCTCCATCACCGTTGTTGATTCCCATGATGAGGAGGGAGTAGTTCTTCCTCGAGGATAAGGGCTCTACCGTTAGCTATGTGTTCATCTCTCTCTTCTATGCATGATCTTGTGGTCATGAGCTTTGTAATCAAGTAGATCTATCTTGCTACTCAAGTGCTTCAATAGATCTCTGCTCTCCCCATGTGTCTGAAAGTGACAGCATGCACGCCATGGTGGCACTTAGGTTTGAGTCTACATAAATACTTTTTGTGCTTTAATAGATCTATGCTTCTCCCCACGTGTGTGAAAGTGACATCGTGCATATAGTGTGTGGCACTTTGGCTAGATTGAATATTTGTTATGAGTTATATTTGGAGTTGGATGTCTCTATGAAATTGTGGTGTTTGTTGTAACCATCTAGCCATCAAGGTGATAGTGTGGGGTTATCTAGATTGGGGAAGGCCCTACCATGGATTAGAGTGTCCAACCGGAGAGTAGTTAAGAGTAGTATCATGAAGAGAGCATATTTATATGAGCGAGTGTTCACTAGTGAAAGTATGATCCCTAGGCCTTGTTTATAAGCATTGAAACACCGTTTGCTTCTAGATCTGTTGCATGTTTGATTGCTTCCATCTTTGTTCCGTTTGCCGGGGAGGTTTTGGGCTTTACCTTTCCTCCACGCCATCAGCTATTTTCTGGCACCGTTACCACTTGTATTTCACTATCTCTTCGCCGAACTAGTGCACCTATATTGGGTGTGTTGGGGACACAAGATACTTCTTGTATCTTGATTACAGGGTTGCTTGAGAAGGAATACCTTTGACCACTTCCTCCCTGAGTTCGATAAACCTTGGGTAATCCACTAAGTGAAACTTGCTGCTGTTCTACAAACCTCTGCAGTTGGAGGCCCAAAAACTGTCTAGAAGAATATAAGTGCGTAGACATCACCATCCACGTCCGCATTTAAACTAGATATTATTCATATATTTGATGAAATATCTCTCTAAATCCTGCCACTAATGCCTAATGATCAAAGGGGTACGCAATCCTTTCTTCCTATTTTTTCCTGCGCGGATAATGACGTCTGATGATGGGAATCACTACAATAAAGTCAAAGATATGAGATTTCCAACATGTTAAAGAAACCAGGAGCCGTGAAGTGGATCCAGTGCCTTTAACGACCAACTATACAGCCGGAATAAAATTCCCTCCATATAGTTCCTGTCGTATAGTTGGCACCGGCATCGCCAGGGAAAACAGAACAACTTTTGTGAAGGGACCCATATATAAAGAGGCTTCGGGTGACGAGAAAACTCTCACCCCCTCTCTCTTTTCGATCTCAACTCTCCCTGCCACCAGAAGCCACCATGATCGGAGGAATCGATCTAGATCTAATTTCCAAACCATTCTCCGACACCATAGCCATATTCCACCACTTGTAATAGCAGATCTCATCTCCGATTGACGACATTGTAAGACTATTATTATTAATCTCATGATTTCCATTATACTGTTTATGATTGTTTATTTCATCTCTATGTGTGAGTAATTCTCCTTGGGCTAAGGGATTCGGCCTAGCCATGTATCTTGTTGTGCTTGTTATTTATCATTGATGGGATCATGTATTAGTTTGTTATGACATGATGATTATTGTACCCTCTCTTCCCTCAGTCTAAGGAATTTTCAGGTACCCAAGACCCCAAGGATTCATCTAGGTATAGGGAGTGTGAGTGATGCGGATCTGCAGGTTGGGAACCCAGTGACAGAAGGTGTAGTACGGCTATATGTGAGGGGTTTACTTGGGATTAACGGTGAAATCACTATGCATATCATTAGTTATCTTCCTTCTATAGATGAGAATAGTAGGTTATTTCTATAAGTGGTTGCGGAGGAAATAGAAATTATGGATGCACTGCCCACATATAATTGTCTTGCTATAAAAACTACATGCATACTTTATTATTATCTTTTATTCCCATCAGATGTTTAGCACAGCTACTCATGAAACCGAATGCCCTAGGCCCTCTATCTCTCCATCGTCAACCACAACAAAAAGATCGCAAACTCTTGGTCTGGTTAAAACACAAAAGGAATTCTAAAACTCCCGAAGGCCCGTTTAAGTAACATTACTACACTTTCTCCTTCCCAAGGATTCGATAAACCTAGGTCTTCTAGAGGAAAAGAACTATACTACATCCGTAATCCGGATCAAATGTATCAACCCTTTTGGTGGCGTCATTGTCGGGGAAGCAATAGCTACCCTGGTGAGGTTAGTAGGAACCTTGCTAGTTTAATTCTTGTTTTTAATTTTGTTAGTTTGCTTTCAGTCTTTATTTGAAAAACCAAAAAAAAGTTAGTATTTTAATTCTTGCTTTTACTATTATAAGTTTTTATTTAAGAATTATCCAAAAACATAGGAAATATGGCTGAGAAGAAGCTTGGGGAGTTTGCAACTCCCAACAATGATTATTTGTGTACTCCTACTACCCAGGCAGCAATTACTGCTGAAGATTATGAAATTAAGCCCCACTATTTAAGTTTGGTTCAACATAATCAATTTTGGAGGCTCTGTTATTGAAGATGAAGGTATGCACTTAAATACTTCTACTGAAATATGTGATATGATGAGCATTAAAGATGTTGACCCCAATGCTTTCAAGTTGCGCTTATTTCCTTTCTCTCTTAGAGGAAGAGCAAAAGAATGGTTGTTATCTTTGCCTAGAAATAATATTGCATCATGGGTGGAATTTAATTATCTATTTATGACTAAATTCTTTCCACCTGCAAATACTATGCAACTAAGATCTAATATTACTGGTTTTATACAGGAAGAACATGAGCAACTAGCGCTTGCATGGGAGAGAATGAAAGAATGCATGAGAAAATGTCCTAGCCATGGGATGGAAGATCGGTTAATTCTCCATTTATTTTATAATGCTCTTAACCCTGTGTCTAACTGTATGCTTGATACTGTAGCTGGAGGAACATTTATGCGTAAACAAATTACTGAAGCAAAGCAGCTGCTAGAAAATATGCAATACAACCATGCCCAATGGCATGTGGAAAGATCAAACACAAAAAGGTGAACTCCGTCACACCTCAATAAAATGAAGAACTCAATGCTAAGTTGCATGATCTCATATTAGTCTTCAAAGGTAAGGAAACCTAGGTAAGAGCTACTCCTGAACCAAATATTGAAGAAATAGACTTCATAGCTCATAAGGATTATAACCCTGCTTGGAAGAAGAATTATAATCCAAATTTTCAGAAACACTATTCTAGTCCTATAGGTAACTCTAATAATAATATAGAATCAAGTAATGGTAGTCTCCAAGAAACTCTTAAATCTTTTATGGATTCACAAAATGAGCAAAATAATATCCTAGTTAAAATAACGGAGAACCATGATGCTATGCTTTGTAAATTATCTAACCAAGCTATAAATTTGAGGAATGACTTGCAGGCCCTCCAAGAAAGAACAAGGATTGTTGAGGCATAGCTAGGTAAGACAACTGAGAGTCAAACTGTCATTCTAGCTAAAATTTTTAGGTAAAGCTGAGCCCAATCTAGTAGAAGACCTCAATATTATAAGAATCCAGAGGGAGGAGCCTGAAGAACTTGACTATAGAGTGATCCATCACAAAATTATACAGTTGAAGATCTTGTAAAAAGAATCAATATCAAGATTTAGGTAAGTGAAGTAAATGAGGAAGCCATATATCAACACTTCGTTAATCAGTTAGCAATAAAGGTACTCCCTCTGACCCATATTAGTTGACTCCAATTTGGGTGTATCTAGACAAGTTTTTGTGATAGATACATCCAAATTGGAGTCAACTAATATGGGTCGGAGGGAGTACATGAACTCGAGGAAGAATATAAGAAAATTGCAAAAAAAAATTACCTGTTAAGCTTGATGATATATTTGAGCCTACTATTAAGATTAAAATTGGGAATAATGAAGTAGTTGCACTTTGTGATTCAGGTGGAAGTGTTTCAACAATTCCAAAAAGTCTTTTTAATAAGTTAAATCTTGGATCTTTTGAAATCACCGAGTTAAAATTGCATCTAGCAGATTCTACCTACAAAAAAGCAGTAGTAATTAAAGAGAATACTTTAGTATACATTAAAGGAGTTCCTGCTCTTATTGATTTTGTTATTGTTGACATGCCTTAAGATGCTACTTCTCCTATCATATTAGGTCATCCTTTCTTAAGAACTATTAAGTCTTTGATTAGTCTTCATGAAGGGAACATGAAGCTCTAATTGCCTTCATGGGATCATTTTCATAAGAAAAATAAAGCCAAACAAGATGAGAAGGAGGCCCTCACTTTGAAGGCTAACTATTTTGGAGTGGGTGTTCCACTCATCTGGCCTAAGTTAGAAATATTAAGGTCAAGCTATTGACCATAAAAGAGTGCTGCATGGGAGGCAACTCATATGAAATAAAGGTTTTAGTAAAGTCTTTAAGTTTTAGTTTAAGTTTTATATTGAATAAAGAGTGCTAGAAAACTTTAGTGAGAAGGAGAGATTCAGTGGTACTAAAAATCCTGTTTTATACATGCTAATGTTGGTCGACAATTTAGTGTGTCGTTTTTCTGTCAAAACATGGTGTTTCGCTAAGTTTCAGTCTAAAAAGTAATTCTTGAAGAAATAGATTTTTTTATGTATACATACGGCGAGAATAAAAATTACAGCCGTATAGTTCCGGCTATATAATTATTTGATCCATCGATAATATTTCTTCTCCGGATACAGAAGGTTTAATGACCAACTATACGGCTGGACCATTTTGGTCTGGCCATATAGTTTTGGCCGTATAGGTACAGCCGCCAGGTAAGAAACCCTAGAAACCCTAATTTTTTCCGTCAGACCAACTATATAGCGGGAACAAATTGTTCCGGCCATATAGTTGCGACCGTATAGTTGCGTCTGACCACTTTAACGCACAGGAAGGTACCCAAAACACCAAAACTTAAATCCTTTTTGTCTCTTATACTTCCAAACTTTCTCAAAACCTCAAGGGATCTTCACCTCTACTTAATTTCGTTCGATTTCCTCCCACACAAGTGATCTACGGTATGTTTCTCCTCTGATCCTCCACCTACTTTTTGCAAATTCATCTTTGATCTATTGTCATTATCAATCTAGGGTGAGACCTACTTTGAACTAGTTGCCATGATTCTCTTGCCTAGATTATTATGTTGAGGAGATTTTTTAGTGTGATATGATGGGGAATATGCTATGCTTATTATTGTTGGATCAAAAAAAATTATTTTTGTCTTTCTTATTTATTTTTAGAATATGAACATAGGGAGCCAAACGCGTGCTCGTGCCGCTGCGAGTTCTTCTCATTCTACAGCTGCAACTCAGGACCGCATGGGGTTACGTTTTAGGAATGAGCTACAACGTGATCACTTCAACAAGATCAAGAACCAAGAAGTGAAGGCAACCAAGTGGGCTTGTCCCGTCATATTGAACCAACTCGGTATTTCTAATGACTTAAATCTACTTTGCAATAGGGTTGGCCTACAAAACTTTGTATTTCATGATGTGCCTACTTATCGATGGTTAACTCTTGAATTTTTAAGTTCATTGCAAAGCACCGTTAAAACATGGCAAGGAGTTGACACTATTTATTTCTGACTTATGAACCAAAATTATACATTAACACTTTATGAATGGTGAAATTGCCTTATTGTACCAAAAAATGATGCTAATGCTCTGCGTGCATCTTATACCGACATGAACCCTTCCCCAGATCACTATTACAATAGAATGAGTTGCACTTCTAGAGTTAATAGGGGGGAGAATATTCAACATCCTGATATTCGCTATTTGTTCTATGTCTTCGCTAACACCTTGTAGGCACGTAATGAGTTTACAAGACTCAATGAAGAGGGCATCTTAGTCCTCACAAAAGCTTCTTTCAACAACAACTTGTCACTCAACTTGGGGCACAATTCTTGTGCGCTATTTGGAGCACCAGTCCTCCCAAAGCCAAGGATCCATCATAGGTGGAGGCTTCATCACCGTGCTTGCCATTGCCCTAGGCATCGACCTAGGTGAGTTGCAACCAGTTCTAGGTCAGCGATGTGTTGGTTTCTCTACTTTAAAAGTTCGTGGAATGCTCACTAGGAGAGGTTGTGTTTATTACTTGCATATTGCAGGAGCTGGGTATCTCTACCCCGCTCCTTTTCCTAATGGTCTCTTCTCTATCGAGGAGGGAAGTTTGCTATATGATGTGCATGTTGAACAAGATCAAACCGAGGAGGAGATTCCGGATGAGGATGTGGACCAATAAGAGGAGAAAGAAGTTCCCGATCAAGGGGAGCAACCATCGAACCGGTTCGCTACATATAAAGACTTCCAAGAACATGGAGGGACTATGGAGGGGATGCATAATATCGCCCTGAACCTCCGAGAAACAACAAGTAACTTATCAACTCAATTTGCAACTTTTCCCTCCGAGAACATGGAGGGACTATGGAGGGACTGGAATTACAACTTTTCCCTCCACCTCAATGACTTGAAGGGCTTGCAAAAGCCTAAGCTTGGGGAGGTTTTCTATCTATTTTTATTTGGCGTTCATTTGCTTTATTTTATTTTCGAGGTTATGCTTTTTATTTGAGTTTATAAGCACTCATGTTGGTTTTCCCAACACTTTATCTTTAGTTATTTTATTTGTTTTCGAAATTTCCAAGAAGAGCTTTTCTACCAATTTTCTATTCTTTAATTTCCCTTCTCAAAAACAACAAAATAATTTCTCCATTTATCTATATTTTCCCTCTTTATTTTCTTTTTGCCTCGAGGTTCTCATGTATTTTTAGGAGAGTGATTGACTTCAAGTTTCTAAGAAACAAATCAAAAGGAAAGAGAGAAGTGGAATCAAACATGAGAGGTATGCCTTATGACTCCCCACTTTTGAAGTTTGAGAAAACCATGCTAGTTAGTAGTAAATGTTAAGATATTATATTGGTTGAGCGAGTCTCTATATTGTAGTAAATTTTTGTTTGCATGGGTATTTAGTTGAGTACGTTTTGTTCCAGCTCTTGTAGTTAACCATGTCTTGCCTACAAATTTTCTAAACAGTTGAAATAAGAAAAGTCTTACAATTAAAAGGCTTGGTTGTTGTAGTGTTTAGTCTTCAAAGGTTATTCCTAGAGACACTCAACACCACAGAAAATGATAATTGACTTGATAGCTCTCTTTGAAAGGATTTGTTCAATTGAATTAATGTTTAGCGGTTTTTGTGAGCATGCCAAAGTTTGTCTTGTGAATTGTAAGAATGATATAGCTTTATGCGTGTCAAAATTCATGGGATGCCAAAAACTTCGCTAGCCTACAAACGATCTTCATGGAATAAACTCCTAGATTTCGGCTATGAGTTGATTAAACATATGTAGCAGCAATGCTATAATGGGTAAGATTCTTGGCACTCTAGGGTAGTTGTGTTCATGATGGAATCACACTACAAGAAATGTGGTAATTTTTGACCCTCCACATTGGTAACTAGATGGTCATTATTCTTCATTTGTGACCTTCTTGTGACCAGAAATAGATGGTCAAAAGTTGAGAGTCAGTGACAGACAATGAAGACCTTTTTTGTGCATTGGTCATAGACTACTATGACCAATACAGATGGTCATAGATTTATGACCAAATGTTTTGGTCACGGGCTATCTACCATGTCCATGTCCTACGTGGCTAATCCTACATGGCAGATATGTGACCAATCTAGTTGGTCCTAAATCGAAATCAGCCCGGTCCAGTTTGGTTATTTATATGGGCCAAGCCCACTATTCTATGCTTTCAGTGTTCTTCTATTAATCGGGTAATTGGACCAAGCCCAACATTTCAGTCTTTATAAAGAGTTTTTACTTTCTAGGCATGGTCCATTTATTTTTTATTTTAGCCTTTTTTAGAAACAATTTTTAGATTATCAGTTGGGACCCAATTGTCAGAATCTTCAAGAATTAGATCCCAATAGTCAGGTTTTCTAATTTGTTTGCATATTAAAAAGAGAAAACACACTAAACTCTTGAAATAGAAGTATATATTCTGGACAGAACAGGTAGAGAAACCACACTAGTTCAACTAATACCCAATATTATTCACGCTTTATCCATACAAGCATGCAATATTCCATACAATCACGGTAGAACTCTCTACAAATAAAACTCCCAGTAAATGCTAGCTCCTCTTTGATACCCTGGAACGCTTCCTCTAAACTTCAAATGTAAAAGAGAGGATCTCTTGGTAATGCCAACCTTGGCCATGTTCATAGTCTCAATGAAGACAATATCTGCCAAGAATTCAACAAAACAATTAGGAGAAGGAGCAGAAATCATGAAGCATGTGAACATGAACATTACTATATGACTGCCCAACTGTGAATCTTAAAACTTATAATGATCATCAAGATAAGAGTACTTGATCCTCAACTCTTGAGCTATTATATCATGTGATTCTTCACTGAACTCTATACATCTAGAAGTATTTCCAATCACTACAGAATGATGCTCAATTTAGTAGCTGTCACTAGTAAATAGTACTTTGTAGATGACGATTGCACTAATTTCAAGCAAGCAACAACACAAACACAATTACGATTGGATATAGACTAGTTGCGCTTGACTTTAATACTTTGCATATTAAATAAGCATATTAAACGGAAATCATCTCTATATAATAGATAAGAAGGTTGAATGGAAATATTCCATAATTTAGAAAGGAGTGAGTACTATTTTTGCCAGTAAGTAGGGTAGTCAGAATCTCTACAGTGCATGTAACATTAGAAAAAATTAGCTAGATTGGAACCACTATATATATTCGAGACAGAAATTTACAGCAGAGATTGGTGGATCCTAGTCACAAGAAGATCAGAAGCTTACTACTAGATAAATGTGAGACAGATAATTAATGTCGATGATTATGATTTATTCTCCAACCAACCAATGGAAGCTAACGTGAACTCTCTCTTGATGACAGAACAATTACACTATATGTACAAGTAAATTCTGTGCAGACGATTCACCTAGAACAAGAGTCCGGCTCAATTGGCGGGTGATATAAATAGAGCAAGCAAATCGATGGGGATTACTAGGGCAAGAGGCAGACCTGGCGAAGAAGCTGCACAAATTGTCACACCGCCGCTGCATTGGGGTTCTCAAGCTCCACCTTCACCGTGGCGATTTCTGTAGCAAAATTGCAAAACATCTCACACCATATGCATTTTATCACAATAACATGCACTTTTATCACAACATCTACAAGATTCTAGGATATGCAATTGCCAAACAAGAAACAAGTAACACAATTTATTATGTAAATAACTTTAAAATGTTCAGTAGGCTGTAAAATGTATAGCATCCAAGATCCATGAACAAAGTAACGGATCCATGAACACCTTTCTACATATATGCAACAAAGGAAGGGATTCATGATAATCACAGAAACCAAGACAAGCAAGATAGCATGTTCGCTCGTAGAAAGATATGAGTACTAATAAGAACAATATTCGTCCGTACAAATCTCTTAATCCAAATCCAGAAGTATTAGACAGGCAATGAGATCATCACACTAGCACACTACTACAAAAATATACCAGTACTAATAAGAACAATATGTGGCCCAGCAACCTACACAAAATTTAAGGGCCATCCTTTCAAATATTCCATAAGATAAGTTCATGTTTTTATTTGCAGGAGTGATCAAAGCATCATACCTATTGATGAAGGGGAAAATAAGAGGAGGCACGACTTACCAGCGAGCAGGCCATCCCTGTGGAGGTGAAGGGGGGAAGACACCGAAGGCCAGGTCGACCTTGACAAACTCGTCGTCCCAGTTCTCGAGTTCCTGGCCACAGATTTAGCGAGACAGGTAGTCTGTGCGGTAGTCCGAGCCACCGGATACGTGCGGGGCTCCACCTCCCGTCCATCCCATTCAGGATCTCGTCCAGGGACGCCTGCACAAAGAGAGAGCAAGTGAGAGAATCCTGGAGAGAGACAGGAGGAGAAGGGGAGACAGAGATGCCGACGATGTGTAGGGGGAGAGGGTTCACTACAGGTGGGAGAGGGCCTCACACGAGGTCAGCAGTGGCTGGGAGTAGTGGCACTACATCTCAGCGGTGTCTAGCTGGCAGGTGGGAGAGGGACAGAGAAGGGAACCTGCTAGAGCAGGAGTGTCATACCCGATGACGTGTATCCTCCGTGTTAGGCCCGACGATCTCCTCCTCCACGCTGTCGTGGCTCTCCTAACACGTCCATCACCGCCAGATCTGGCTTTCTCAACGTGTCCATCACCACCGGATCCCCTGCGCCGTCATGGCTCTGCCATCTCCTCCTGCCTCGATGCGGAGAGAGGTGGGTGGAGGACCTAGCAACCATGCCCCGCTTCACCATCTGCTGCTATGGAGGAAGGTGTGGGGATCGGGCAGGCAAAGTGCGAATGGTGGGGATCTGGCGGGCAAAGTGCGGCGATGAACTGGCGGCTACGGTTGCGGTCTGATGACGAGGGGATTAGGGTTTGGGAGCATATGGGTGGTGTCGTGGTGAGGTGGGTGGAGTATTTTCCGCAAATACCCCGAATCATTTTTGTGGTGCAAGTAGGGATAAAAAGGCATTTCAGACTTTCAGCAGGGATGGGGAGCTGTGGAAATTTTGGGCGTTGGATGGAGGTAGTGTGGACGGCTGACATCTATTTTAGTGGGGTGATCTATGGGTAGTCTTGTTCTCTTTTATGATTGGCTATCTCTATTTTATATTTTCCTAGTAAAAAACAGCCTGTTTTGTGAAACAACCACCAAAGTGCTTATTCAGAATGCTATCACTCCATTTTTCATAAATACTAGACCGTCTTACATAGACAATATCCCAACCGGGGTATCTCAAAGTTTTTCGTCCACCCTTGGAGAAAAAGACAAATGCCCGCCAAATCCATAGAAAGTGGGTCCGATTTAAACTACAGGTACATGATATAATGCTCATGATTTTTTTAAAAAATCATTTTAAGAGTCACAGTATGGTGTTTCTTCAGAGATCCAATGAAATTTTAGCGAGGCTCATCCCTTAGATAAGAACCTCCATGCCCGTTGTTTTGACCATAGTTTGAAATGGGCATAAGCAATTAAAAAACGGTCCAAAAAAGGTAAATATTTCGCGTGGTATCATAATATGTAAAATATTTGCAAGGAAAAATACCAAACTTGGTATATTGATTGCATCTCGGAAAAACCTTCACAAAAATGACCTATCTTGTTCGAGGTTTCATGACTTTCGGGGCAAACGACCAATGTTATGGCCATAATCATGGCATAATTTGTGATAATGTGCCCATATTGTGCATGCAAGTGCATCTTGGGATGGAGAACAATGTTACAGGAGGAAGTATTCCTTTTCGTTGCACAGAAAATGCATTTTCCATTTTCCGAATGCAAAAATGGGGCGTTTTGTGAAGCAACCACAAAAGTGATCATTCAAAATGCTACCAGCATATTTTACAAAAATACTAGACCATATTACATGGACAATGTCCCAACCGGGATATCTCAAACCTTTCCATCCACCCCTGACGAGAAAGACAAATGTCTGCCTAATCGGTAGGAAGTGGGTCCGATTTTAACTCCATGTACATAATATAGTGCTCATGATTTTTTTAAAAAAATCATTTTTAGATTCACGGTATGGTGTTTCTTCAGAGATGCAATGAAATTTTAGCAAGGCTCATCCCTTAGATAAGAACCTTCATGCCCGCCGTTTTGACCATAGTTTGAAACGGGCATAAGAAATTCAAAAGCGGTCCAAACAAGTTAAATATTTCTCATGGTGTCATATTATTTAACATAGTTTCTAGGAAAAATACCAAACTTGGTATATTGATTGCATCTCGGAAAAACCTTCACAAAAATGACCTATCTTGTTGAGGTTTCATGGCTTTCGGATCAAACGACCAATGCTATGGCCAGAATCGCTGCATAGTTTGTGATAATGTGCCCGAATTGTGCATGCAAGTGCATCTTGGGATGGCGAACAATGTTGTAGGAGGAATTTTTCCTTTTCGTCCCATAGAAATTGAATTTTCCATTTTCCGAATGCCAAAAACAGGGCGTTTTATGGAGCAACCACCAAACGAAAGTTTCAAAATGCTACCATCATATTTTTCAATAATACTAGACCATCTTAAATTGAGAATGTCCCAATTGTAGTATCTCAAACATTTTCCTACACCCCTCGTGAAAAAGACAAATTCCTACCGAATCGGTAGGAAATGGGTCCAATTTGAACTACAGGTACATGATGTAATGCTCATGATTTTTTTCAAAAATCATTTTTGGGTTCACAATATGCTATTTTATCGGAGATCAAATGCAAGTTTAGTGAGGCTCATCCCCTAGCTAACAATCTTCATGCCCGCCGTTTTGACCATAGTTTGAAACGGACATAAAAAATTCAAATATGACCCGAACAATGTAAAACTTTTGCGTGGTGTCATATTATGTAACATATTTGAAAGAAAAAATATTAAACTTGGTATATTCGTTGCATCTTAAAAAAACCTTCTCAGAAATGAGCTATCATGTCCGAGGTTTCATGGCTTTTAGCCTAAACGACCAATATTATGGCTAGAATCGTGGCATAGTTTGTGATAATATACCCATATTGTGCATGAATATGCATCTTGGGATGGCAAACAATGTTGCATGAGGATGTTTTCATTTTCGTCGTATGAAAAATGCATTTTCCATGTTTTGAGAGCCGAAAACAAGACCTTTTGTAAAGCAACCACCAAATGGCTAATTCGAAATGATACCACCATATTTTTAAAAAATACTAGACCATATTAAATGGACAATGTCCCAACCGGGATATCTCAAAACCTTTTCATACACACCTCGCGAAAAAGACAAATATCTGACAAATCGGTAGAAACTGGGTCTGATTTGAACTACAGGTACATGATCTAATGCTCATGATTTTTTGCAAAAATCATTTTTAGCTTCATAATATAATGTTTTAGAAGGGTTCCACGTAATATTTTTTGCAAGATTCAACTCCTAGACAAAAAATTTGAATTTCAAACCCCTAAGGACATAAGAGCAGGTCACACGATGACCCTCCATGTCCGACAAGAATCGACGACAGACGTGAGGAGTCGCAGGAGGGTCATAGAAAGAAGGCTAACCCACCACCACCTCCGCCTCTGTCGCCACCTAGCAGCCACCATGGCGGAGGAGGGACGCGTCGCTCATGCAGCTCCTCCCCTGACGGCAAGAAGAAAAAAGCAAGCCCGGAGCCATACGACTCACGTTCACGCTTGGACAAGATTCACGAGGCCCGGGAAGGACAGTACGTGGGACCGTGTTGCTTTGGACCCGTGCTACGGACCACACCTTACCCCAAAGGTTTCCGGATAGACAAGACGATTAAGCCCTATGATGGCACCGCCAAGCTAACTATGTGGTTGCAGGAGTATAGCAACACGGTAGAGATTGTCGGGGGAAACCCCAACATTGCCGTCAAATACCTCCTACTGATTTTGATGGGCACGGCCCGCCAATGTATCGACTTGTCGGAGAAGTCCATATGCAATTGGTGGGACATGCAAGAAGCGTTCACCAAAAACTTTGAGGGTACGTACAAACATCCCTGCACGGTTGGCGACCTACACCGGTGCGTGCAAGATAAAGACGAGACATCTGAAGCTTACCTCTCCCGCTGGTTGGATATGAAAAATTCCTGTGCAGGAGTGCACGATCAGACTGCTTAGGCCACCTACATTGATGGCTTTGAAAAGGGTACGTTGCTCCGACATAAGTTAAAGCGCCTCCAGGACAATCACATGCTAGATCTCAATCAGATGATCTCATTGGCTAGTGAGTTCGCGGATGCTGATGATGATGCTCGCGGCTCTTTGCCTGCAATTGCCATTCCAACCCAAGATAAGAGGGACAACAACACCAAGCGGAAGCGTCCTCCATAAGAGAATCCAAACTCCGACATGGTCGCAATGACGTTTGCAGGAAGACGTGATGGCGGACAGCACGACCGAGGACGAGGGGCTGGTCGTGGATAGCAGCGCGGTAGTGAAACTACCCCAACAACGCCACGCGTTCCCCAATGGTAGCACCACGAATGAGGAATACCATGATATGCCATGCCTTGTACACCTCGACACCAATGGAAAAGCCACCCACACCAATCGCCATTGCAAGTTCGTCAACAATATGAAAGAAGACCCGAAGTCGGCTACAATCGAAGCCGGAAGAACCGACCACGAGGCAAGGGCAAAGGGAAGAAGAAGAAGGAAGAGGAGTCCAAGGATTCAAGTGACATGGACGAGGATGTTGACCCCAAGCACGCCGAAAAGGGCGATGGAAAATGCAAGAACGCCTTCAATAAGAAGGCCCCTGTCTACCATACTTTCCTTGGCACCCCAACTGTCCGGGTACAGAAAACCTCGCTCACGATAGTGATGGCCACCCTACCCCAAGTTCCCCAATACTTGCGCTGTTCGGAAGTTCCAACCACTTGGGACATGAAGGATCACCCAGACCTCGTTCCAATGGAAAACCAATATGCCATGGTCATCAACCCTCTGATTAACGGCAACGAGTACACCAAATGCATGGTGGACAATGGAAGCAGCATCAATATCTTGTACCTGGATACATTGCACAAGATGAACTTGACGGATACCAACCTAAGGCAGGTCAGCACATTATTCCATGGCGTAGTTCCTAGTCGGGAGGCTCGGTCCCTTGGGTGCATAACGCTTCCGGTCGCTTTTGGCGATGTTAACAATTACCGCCAAGAACGCATGACCTTTGAAGTGGTGCAATTTAAGAGTGTGTACCACGTCATATTCAGACGCGAAATCTTCCACTCCTTCATGGCCAAGCCATGCTTCGTCTACAACAAGCTCAAGATACCTGGACCAAATGGTGCCATCACCGTATCCGGAAGCTTTTCAAAGGCAAGGGACTACGGGATTGGAGAAGCAGAATTTGCAGAATCTATCCTCTACAGCGAAGAATTCAAGGAGATCTAGAGAAAGGTCGAAGCCTCGGAGATGCCGGCATCAAAGAAGCAGATTTCTAACTCCGATCACTCCTTCAAGGCCGCCATTGAAACCAAGTCGGTGGAACTTGTGGTAGGCAATGCCTCCAAGGTCACCACCATTGGGACGAACCTGGACCCTAAATAGGAAAGCGCGATCGTCGAGTTCCTCCGTGAGAATAGGGACATATTTTCCTGGCAACCTACCGACATGAAAGGTGTACCTAGGGAACTTGCCGAGCACAACTTGAATATTAATGCAAAATGCAAATCGGTGAAACAACCTCTACGACGCTTCGGAGATGATAAGAGATGCGCCATAGGCAAAGAGATAGCTAGGTTACTTAAGGCTAGTTTTATCCCAAAAGTCCTTCACACCCGATGGGTGTCCAATCCTGTACTTGTCCCTAAAAAGGGAACCAAAGAATTAAGAATGTGCGTTGATTACACCGGCTTGAACAAAGCGTGTCCTAAGGATCCGTTTGCTTTGCCTCGCATTGACCAAATCATTGACTCGACGGCTGGCTCGAAACTTCTATGTTTTCTAGATGCATACTCGGGATACCACCAGATAAACATGAGGAAGTCAGACCAATTGGCCACTTCGTTCACCACACCTTACAACATGTTTTGCTATATCACAATGCCATTTGGGCTAAAAAAAAGTAGGTGCTACGTACCAGCGGACTATTCAGCATTGCCGAAATGACCAAATTGGTCGGAATGTTCACGCCTATGTGGACGATATCACGGTGATGTCTAAAAAAACAAATGACTTAATCTCCGACTTAAAGGAAACCTTTGATAATCTCTGAAAATACAACATGACGCTTAATCCAAAGAAGTCCGTCTTCGGGGTTCCAGCCATCAAATTGTTGGGCTTCATCATTTCCCAGCGTGGAATCAAGGTCAACCCGGAGAAGATCAAGGCCATCCTAAACATTAACCGTCCGACATGCCTGAAGGACATCCAACAGCTCACAGGCTGCGTTGCAGCAGTACGCCGGTTCGTCAGCCGACTTGGAGAGAAGGATCTGCCGCAATACAAGTTGCTGAAGAAGGCAGACAAATTCGTATGGATGGACGAAGCAGATGTTGCACTTAAGGAGCTAAAAGGATACTTTCTTTGGCACATGTACTCGCAACATCCGAGCCAATGGAGTGTATGCTGATTTACATGGCGGCCACCAACCGGGTTATCAGCATCGTCATCGTGGTGGAGCGGAAAGAACCAACGCATGAGTACGGAGTGCAACGACTAGTTTACTATGTAAGCGAGGTCTTGAAGGAGTCCAAGCAGCGATACTCGCACTACCAAAAGCTAGCTTATGTAGTGTTTCTTGCTTCTCGGAAGCTAAGGCACTACTTCCAGGAGCACCCTATCATAGTAGTGAGCAAGGCTCCACTGTCTGACATCATCAACAATAGAAATGCTACGGGACGGGTCATGAAGTGGGGTATTGAGCTTTCCACCTTCGAGATCACCTACAAGAGACACGACACTATCAAATCACAAGTCTTGGCGGATTTCATTGTAGTTTGGACGGATATGCCAGATGCTACCCCTGTACGAGAGTCAGAACATTGGGTGATGCACTTTGACGGATCAAAGCTACTCAATAGCTCGGGGGCTGGTGTACTACTGCATCACCAACAGGAGAAAAACTACACTACGTTTTGCAGATCCACTTTGAGGCTACAAATAACATGGCAGAATATGAAGCACTTATTCACGGACTTCGCGTAGCCAATGATATTGGTATCAAGCGCATAGTTTGCTGTGGAGATTCCCACTTGGTTGCCCAGCAGGTGGATGGCACCTGGAACATGCGGAACCCTATGATCGCGGCATATCGAGACAAAGTGGGCGAGATAGCCAAGTGCTTCGAAGGCTACGAAGTCAAGTACGTCAAAAACGGAATAAAATGAGGCGGCTGATCTGTTGTCAAAGCTTGGATCAAGGCGCAAACCAATTCCAACTGGCATTTTTCTGGGGCATCTACGGACCCCATCCATGAAGCGAGCAGACCCCGAGAACCCGGATAGAGTAGGCTCATTTGTTCATATAGTAACATAAGTGCCTCCAACTTGGACAAAACCGTCCATGGAATATATCGTACACGGGACTTTTCCCATCGACGTGGTCGAAAGTCGGCAAATAGTACATCGAGCAAAGGGATATACCATAATCAATGGGTAGATCTACAAAAGAAGTGTGTCTCCCAGAAAGAAGGTATTGAAATCCTTCATGAGATCCATCTCGGAGATTGCGGGCATTAGGCCGCTCATCGATCATTGGTCTACAAAGCCTTCCAGCAAAGTTTCTACTGGCTAACCGCAAAGGCGGATGCCAACAAGGTGGTCGAGACATGCATGGGATGCCAGTATTATGCCCGACAACCACATGTACCAGATCAATAATTGCGAACCATACCAATAACTTGGACGTTTGCAGTCTGGGAGCTTGACTTGGTTGGTCCATTACAGACATTACCTTGCGGGTTTACGCATCTTCTAGTAGTAGTTGATAATTTCACAAAATGGAAAGAAGCTAAACCCATTAGAAAGCTTCATGGGGCAACTACCCTTAGGTTTGTCCGGGATCTAGTGGTGAGATTTGGTCTCCCACATAGCATTATCACCGACAATGGCAGCAATTTGTCACTCGGAGAAGTGGAAGCTTATTGTTGGGAGAAGGGCATCCGACTTGATTTGGCATCTATGGCACATCCACAATATAAAGGACAAGTTGAGCAAGCCAATGGATTAATTTTGTAGGGAATAAAGCCACGTCTAGAAGCAACGCTGCATAGAGATGCTGGAGCCTAGCAGAAGAATTGCCATCTATTTTGTGGAGTTTACAAACTACTCCCAAAAGATCCATCGGCTACACCCCATATTTCATGGTATACGGAGAAGAAGCAATTCAACCCTCCGACATCCTCCATGATTCAGCAAGAGTTGCCTCCTATGACGAGGATGACGCTAAAGAGTCCAGGCACCTAGATGTATACCTTCCCGAGGAAGAGTGCGTATTGGCATGCCAAAGATCCGCCGTCTACCAGCAGAAGCTACGCAGCTACCATAGTCACCGCGTTCAGCATCGCTCGTTTAAAGAGGGGGACTTAGTGCTCCGACTTAAGTAGAAGAAGTCACACAAACTATCCCCGCCATGGGAAGGACCGTTCATCATAAGCAAGACGCTACTCAATGGTTCCTATTACCTCATTGACAATCTTGAACAAGAGGATAGGCCAAACGAGGATAATAAGCGTAAGCGACGTGACCTGGATGATGACTACCCGGAGCTTGATCGTCCATGGAACATAGCACAGCTACGTCCTTTCTACACTTAACATATTTTACTATCTATTGTGTACCTCTTATATGATCAATGAAATCAAGCTCTTTGGTTCACTCATATGCTTGAGTCTTTTACCACCTTTAGTGTTCATTTTTGGATCATATAAAACCTTTATACGCAAGTTTTGCATTTGCACTTGTGAAAATTCCGCCTATGGGCGTTCGCTTAAGTTTTCTAGTCTACACGTTCTTTATTGTTTTTATGTGGATTCTGGAGTAGTGACTTTTGGAACTCGAAGTCAGCGATTTTGTGCTTAGGTTCTTGACGGTGCCATTTGGTATCATCACCTGAACGCATAGTTCTGACTAAGCGTCTTCCGACTCACGAAAAGTCAAGCATAAAAACCAGTGTAATGGATAAGCCAGCACTTGCTTAAAAAATACTGGAAATAGTTCTTAAGCAGCTAGAAGCTTATAGCCAGAGTTTTCCGCCTTAAGTTAACCAACATTGTTTTCCGTAAACATACAACATCCGGAGGTGAAAAATATTACATAGTGTTTTCACTTCTTTGGTGCATGAGACTTTGAGGTAGCGTCATCAGCCGCAGGAGAGTCATGACCCATCAACAAAGTCGGCAGTTTTCAGGGACTCGGAGGATCTAGCTTGGTCGACATCAATTACCTCAAGAGGCATGAAGGTGTTCGCATCAACCAACTGGATGACCCTGGTATTATAGCCGGCAAGCAAAGCCCGGATATCATCGTGATCGATCTCCTGTCTGTCTTCGTCTATGTCCGGCAAACTAGTGGTCACCGTGGTGGTGTCGGCATCGTCATAGTGATCCTTGACCATGGCTAGAGCCATCCTTGCGCCAGCCAGGGTACATTAAGCCTTCCAGCTTACGATATGCTCGGGGGCTCGACACAGGATCTCCGAGTACATCATTACAGAATCAACTACCTTAATGTTGATGTCCAAAGGCTTGGCGATTTCTTTGGCCTGGGTGATGGCTGTGGTGATGAAGTTGCCGGCAAGAACCATGCATTCCTTTGGTGTAGGAGGATTATTGGTCAAATCAATAGGAGCTGCATTTCCGACCAAAATGTTTGAGTACATGAGTTCAACACAATAAGACCAAAGTACTTGGTTTACAGAAGTACAATACGGAGAATGCTTACTCAAGATGCTATCCTCAGCTTGCTTTAGAGTTTCCGCCATGGAGTCCCATTCCTTCTGGAGGGTCTTGTAAGCCTCAAGGTTCCAAATATTTGGCTCGTCGGCAGCTTTGTTCTGCTCCTTGAGGGTTGCAATTTCCTCCTTAAGGCGGTTGATCTCCGTGTTTGCATATTCTTGCACGGAAGCTTATGCATCTTCATGCATCTTCAGGGAGTCAGCCCTCTCCTGCTTCAGGATCTTGTTTTTGCTATCCAGCTCTTGTATGTGCTTGGATTGCTCAACAATGTCCTTGGCCTTGGTGATAGCATCTGCAAATCAGAGAAATGATAGAGAATAATGAGTAGTCAGAAGTTGATGGAACAAAAACAAGTTGAGCTTGAAACTAAAAAGAAAACAGACTCTTGCCCTTGGCGATATGTCCCTTCAAGAAGGCGGTTTTACCCTTTTTAGCTTCGAGGTTCGCACGCATCTTATGGAACTTCTCATTGGCGGCAGTCCTCCGAGTATTCTCATTCTGGAAAAAGAGTAAAGTTACTAAGTCTACTTGGAGCATCTAGACAGATAAATATCCGCCTAAAGGCTTGGGGGCTATAGTACAAGTTTTAAACTCAAAACTATGCTTAGTCTTCCTTTAAGCGTCATGTCAGAACTAATTCTGTTTCAACTAGAGGCTTGGGGGCTACAGTATTGAAATTTACAAACACTACGTATGTTACTCTAAAAATATCTAGTCAGAATAATTCATTCAAACTAAATACTTGGGGGCTACAGTGCAAAGTTTCTAGCTTAGTCACTCTTAGAGCTTTTAGACCCAAAGACCTATGGTTTTCTGTCTAAATCCTCGGGGGCTACAGTGGGATACTACATATGAAATGCAAAAGGCATGCAAAACTTACAAGTGCGATGATCTTGAGGTTGCTGGAGTTCTCAGAAAATATCTTGCTAAAAGCAAGCGTATTTACTCGGACAATCTCCGCCTGTTTGAGCAGCTCCTCAAGGATGCACGTAGGAGAAGTCGGTGCAGCACCAGGATCCAGAACTGAGCTACTCGGTGTGAGCACCAGATAGACAATCTTGGGAAGCTCAGTTGTCGTCTTGAGTGCAATGGCTCCGCCTTCGGCAGAAGTTCTGCCTTCCATCATTGCCTTAATTACAGCTACCAGTGGCATCCTTAGCCGGAGCTTCAGCCAATTTGGTAGATATGCTCTCATGCATCGCCTGTTCTCCGGCAACATGGAGCTCCGTGGTAGCATCTAGGACCTCCTGAGAAGGAGTTGGGTCCACTTCCATGGCGGATGGTTCATATGTTACCTTTGGCGGAGATCCAGCAGGTGTGGCAGAAGGCTGGACGCTGGGAGTATAAGCGGTGATGGCGGGAGGCACCTGGACAAACATTTCTTTAATGTTTTTAGAAGCCCCCGATGTTTTGGAGGTCTTGTTCAAACTCACACTAGCCTTTTTCCTGAAACGTGCAAAAGTATAAGTACATGAATAAGATGAGCAAAAGACGATGTCGGATGATAATAAGCTTACGCAATGGTTGGTGCCTTGTTCAACGGGATACCAGTGATTCTTCTTTTCTCCACCTCCACAGAGGCGGTGGAACTCTTGGAGGCTCCACCCTTCGTCTTCTTTTTCTTGCCTCCGTCGGCAGCGTTAGAGGTGGAGCTCTTCCGCTTTCGCGCCAACGGGACCTCGTCATCGGAAACGACAGTGAATTCCTTAATCTTGGGGTCATATACTTGGGGAGCCATGCTACCTTCGTCCAGATTCCCCGGCTGTTAAGTGAATCCTAAGTGTTAAATACAGAGGTATGTGCAAGACAGAAGAACTGGAGTATATGTCATGCAAGGAAAATAAATGTACCTCTGGCCACTTACCGCCCTCGAACATGTCGTAGGTGATGATGAAGAAACACTTCCGATCCTTCACCTTGACTATGTCCTTGAGACGAAGCTTGACAGAGTCACTGGAGAAGTTTTCCTCTGAAATCCGGAGGCTATCTTTCCATGTTAGGGCTTCAGCGGCGGCCCCGTCGATAAAATCCGGTGTACTGGTGCATAAGCTTCGCGTGGTGCTGCAAAGGCTGGATCCGCTTGACGAACTACCACATGGCTAGGTCCAAGACGGTCAGACCCGTCTCTATGAACCAGTCAATCCTCCTTTCAGCGTGAGAGGCTTCGTTGTCTTAGGGTAGGAGGGCTTGTGATTTCCATGTCAGGGCTTCAGCGGCGGCCCCGTCGATAAAATCCGGGTACGATGCTTCTCGACCAGCCAGAGGGATATCTCGGTCGTAGAAGTACGTCCTTTGCCAGTTTTTGCCGGACTCGTGTCCCACAATGTCGGGGAACCGCCGGCCAGTCCGGATCTTGAAGCTAATGGTTCCACAATTTTTGAGCTTCTCCTTGCTCACCCCTATTTCCCTCTTCACGCTGAAGAAGTAAATGAACAGATATAACCTAGGCCTAATTCATAGGTATCCCTCGCATAACACCGCGTAGTTGCTAAGCGCGATGATGCTATTCGGAGAAAGGTTCTGGGGTTGAACCCGGAAGTGTTGAAGGACTTAGATGAAGAAGTCAGAAATTGGGAGGGAGATGCCGCACACGAACTGGGACTTGAGGTATACCTTTTCTCCGTCTTGGGTAGAGGGGACGACCTCGTCGGCCGGCACCGCCAGCCAGACCAGGCCCTCCATCGCGGGGAGGTACCCCTCAGCAAGCATCCTCTTGATATCACTCTCAAAGATGTCCGAACCTCGCCATCCTCCTTTGTGCGAGTCCGCTTCCTCCTCCAACGGCTCCAGCCCCGCTGGAATTTGGTCGCCACCGATGGACTCGACCACCGCATTGCACGGCACCACCACTCCCTCTGGTGGGACGTGGACAGAGCCAGATGGCCTGGCCATAGCCTCACCGGACGCCCCCATCGATGGTGCGCTGCTGCTGCTCGCCATTGGGGTGGATGGAAGATGACTGGAGATTGGAAAAAAGGTTAGGGTTTTCTCTGTGTGTGCGAGGAGCTCGAGGAGAGGTTTTGCTAGAGGAAGACGATGACGCGAGAAATAAAGAGGTGAAAAGATAAATATCACCGCAGCTATAATACATAGTACTCGGCGTCAAGATTTGTGCAAGTTGATCCAATGGTTGATGCATGGACAGCGCGTGCGCGAGCGTGCGTGGAAATTTTGCCATGTTCCCACCACCGCCGCCAATGTTTTGTATCCTTCACGCAGTAAAAACGGCTATGATTACATTCTCTGCATGTGTGAGTTACGAGGCATCGCTGACCTATGGGCTACGACACTATGCTGACACATGCAGACCAACGGTCCCATCAGAAAATTCTAGCATGGGCGGATCCCGTCCGGCTATGAGAAGATTACGATGGAAAGCTTAGTGATTCTTCGACTTATGTATTGAAGACGGAGAACATTGCAGGGTTCTTGGGAGGACTACAAGATATTGCTTGACTATTTGCCAACATTCATCTAGACGGATCATTCAACTTGAAGAGGCAAGACGGCCCAAGATCTCGGAGTTCTCCGTGGGCTACTTTTAGGGATATGCTAAATGGGTATCACCATTGCATGTCTATCCGGATAACCCGGGTGGCCCACAGTTGGTAGAAAGGCCTATGGCCTACAGGGAGGCCTAGTTAGATGGATCCAGAAGGGAGGCCCATGCCGAATGAAGGAAGGCTACGGCAGAGTCATCGGCGTAACCGGAGCCTTAGAGTACAAGACACGTTAGACTAGTTATATACCGTGTAGGACTCTGTAACCTGTCCGGCTAGGACTTCCCCTGTAACCCTAGGATCTGGTGACTATATAAGCCGGACCTAGCGGATCCTTTAGGGCATAACTTAACTCATATCGCGCACAGCGAACCGATCCCTGTAACCCGGCGTATTTCCGTTATAGTGATTTATAGAAGGAGTAGGATTCTGCCACCATCATGGGATCTGAACCTGGGTAAGCTATGTCACCTCGTACCCTCCAACCTTCCACCTTACCCCACGTCTCTAAACACGCTCTGTGAGGACCCCTCCATGGCATACTTGTCAGCAATACAATGATACCGCTCCTCGAGGTCCTTTTCTACAAGATTGCTTTTTGATGGACTGGGTAAAGTGGCCTTCTTTAGCTTTGTTTGTCCCCATCCAACGTTGCTCGCTGTCTCCCTTAAACCAAAACGGAAAAGTTGGGCATATCCCATGCTAAGGTCGTCTGTCCCTTCCTTGCAGCAAAAGGTGCTGGGCTAGACCTTCCTTTTCCGAGGTGCACAATGCGTGAAGAGTAGCCGTACCCCTTGTAGGTATTCGGTTCACCTGTTGACCCCCTGGCGAGATTATCAAACGTTCCCCAGAGCACGCACTAGAGCATCCGAAGTTGGGCTACGTGGCAGGGGCCATGGTGGATAGGGTCGTCCTCGGGAGGGTGTTTCCTTGTGAAGCGGGGCCTCATGAGGGAACACACACACCAGCCACCTCAGCCTTAGGGGTGGCGTGTCTCATTTAAAGCGTCATATCTTGTCCGGTGCCCAGATTTCCCAGCAGATATTGATTGCCATGCTATATTTCCCGTGAATGACCCAGTCGGAGATACAACTGGTTTTGTGGTGGATCCAGCTGCAACAAGGAATTACATGACTAAATTTTGGATCAGTGCAAATATTCCTTTCAGGAATATAGAAAATGGGTTTTTCATGAAAATGATGAAGTTAGCACACCCAAGTGTTCATGTTCATGGTCGAAAAACTCTCAAAAAGGATTGTGGTTCTGTTTATGAAAAAGAGAAGAAGAAGTTTGAAAATAGCTTGGATAATTCTAACTCTCATGTTATTTTCACAATTGTGATGTGGATGTCAATCCAAGAACTTGGATATATTTGCTTGACTACACATTATATCAATGAGGAATTCAATCTTCACATGCACATAATAAGTTTTAAAAGTGTCCCGTACCCCCATAATGCTGTTGCAATCCATAACACAATTATGGATTGTCTCTATGATTGGGATCTGTCCTATAGAGCTTTTTCTTTTACTCTAGATAATGCCACATCAAATACTGTTGCAGTGAATAAGTTAAAGGCCAAACTTTCGGTAGATATGCTCTTTGGAGGTGATGATCTCCTTATGAGATGCTCAACACATATCTTAAATTTAGTTTTCCAAGAAGGGATGGATTTAATGAAAGTTCCGCTTGACCCTGTGAGAGATGTTCTTAAACATGTAAACTCATCCGGGCATTGCTTCAGACTTGTAACTTGTTTCCAGAAATGTCTGTCCATAAACGTAAGAAAGGATTTATGTTAGATGTTCCCACAAGATGGAACTCTACATATACAATGATTGAAGAATCTCTAGAGTTTAAGGCTTCCCTCACTAGCTATGCTGATATCTAGAACATTCAAGGACCAACAATTGAGCAATGGAGCCTGGCTGAGAGAGTTTCCAACTTCCTAAAAAACTTTGTTGATGCAACAAAGGTGTTTTCCATGTACAACTTCCCAACAACACATCGATACTTGGAAGAGGTTTCGGGCATTCGAGAGCTTCTCATTGATGAGAAATATACAAAATATATGAAGGTAAAGTTTGATAAATATTGGGATAAACTTAACAAAGTTCTACTAGTTGCCTCCTAGCTGGATCCACGATACAAATTGGTTCTTCTAAAATTCTGTTGCACCGATGTGTATGGAGATTATGTGGCTGAACTAAGAGTAGATGATCTTCGTATGTGGTTTAAAGAATATTATGAGTACATGGTAAATAATTCTTGAAAAATAATCAACATTCATTCATCACCTGAGGTGGAAGGGTTAGCAAATATGCTCATTAGGCTAACAACAAAGCGCAAATTGGAGTTGGGATTTGCTTTGTTCAAACAACGAGATGGCCTCAATCGTTATAGAAGGTCAGAGGTTCTGATATGTATTTAGAAGACCCATTGGTTCCAATTGGGGAAGGTGAAAGTTTTGTCGTGTTGAACTATTGGAAAAAATGTAGAGGAATATCCTGTGCTAACAAAGATGGCTCGATACTTTCTGGCTATTCCATTATCATCTTTGGCTTCTGAATCAACATTTAGTATAGCTGGCATGGTAATTGATAAACAAAGCAGTTCTCTAAACCCATATATAGTTGAAGGTCTAATAGGCTCAATAGATTGGCTAAAAGAATACTTGTCCGATGATGAAAACGATGATAGTGATGTTGGTAAAAACTAAAAACCAATGCATTGTCTTCCCTAAATTTTGTTAACATGATGTTGTTAATAATTTCTATTTACCTTTCATAGATTAACTCAATGAGATTTATAAGAAGAATTTGCTCAATGATAGATTGATGCCATGAGTTTCAATAGCAGATTTTTTCTCAAATAGAAGTTGTTGGGAATATGCCCTAGAGGCAATCATGTATGATGAGATTTCCCATTGTATTCATAAAGATATTAAGTAGTCCTTGTATAAACATCTGATGTGTATCATTGAATATGTTATTCGGTTGTGGAACTATACATTCATGTTGTTTGTACTAAATATCCTTGGTCATTGAGGTTGTGCTGGACACACAACTTAGACCAATGTGAAAGTTGGTTTGATGACTCGGTTCCACTTGTCATGGGCATGGAGATGCTATTCCAACTTACACAGATTTGTCTAAAGAGTTTAGCGAGTCGGATTGACCCATATTGAGGTACAACGAACAAGTTGTCATTTGTATATCTCAATCAATGTAATCCTTAGACCTGAGGTTATTGCATAATCCGAGTTGAGGATCACCGACTTAGGTTTTTTCAAACGTTGATCCGTAACTGGTTAGTTATAAACGCAGAGTTTGGGTCGACTGAGAATCAAGCCGCGTGATGTGAATAACCAAGATGGGATTTTGCCCCTCCACTTGGAAAGATATTCTCTGGGCCCTCTCGTGAGATATGATTCGGAAAGCATGGCCATGCACGACTCCGTTAAGTGTTAACCGAGGAAATCGACTAAGAGTTAGACGGGTGAATCACTTATATCGGATCGAGAAGAGAGTCGGACTATTTAAGGGATGACATATATTCGCCTATAGTCTGACAAGGTATATCGTGAGGAAAAAGGGACTCGGACGTAAGTCGCATTGGAAAGGCAAGTCGTCATGACTCTTTGGTACTTGGAAGTCAGCACGTTATGCTAGGAGCCGCTACCGACTGATCGATTGAGAGTCGAACTCTAATCATGTCCAAGTAGCCATGAGTCTGCGGGGTCACACACTTAAGAGTGGGAGCAAGTTAGGATTGGATCTGAACTGGAAATCTGGTTGTGTTGGACCTGAGCCTGATTTGGGCTGAGTCAGTGAGTCGGACTCACAGGGACTAATATTATATGGGCTTTAGTGAATGGGCCGCGCGAGCAGAGCCCACGTTCACTCCCTATATATAGTGGAGCACCGTAACCCAGAAAGGTTAATCGTTGATCGGTTAGGTCATTCCATGTGTTGGAAACCCTAGCTCCACAGCAGTCCTGCCGTCGTACCGAACCTAGCAGTTCGCCGCCGGTGCTCCTCCTTGTACGTGTGGATACCAGCAGAGGTGCTGTACGATCAGCACCAGGACGATCGGATCGCAAAGGACTGCACTGCATCAACTGACGCGCTTCATCAGTAATCCGCAACTGCGCGTCTAGTGGTAAACCTCGTGGCCTTCTACCTCGGCTAGATCTTGGGATCACCACGTTAGAGGAAAAAGTTTTGTTTTATCTTTGCGTGGCCCAACAGAAGTGTCATGTCTGTTTACTAACTTCGGCAAACTAATTTACTCACTATCTACTCTTCCTCAATGATCTTGTTTAATAGCTAGATGGACTTTACAACCTTGTGCTCTGCCCTTGCTTTTATCAGTGATGTACTTGCTTGACATTTTCATTGGGTCTTAATATATGATGTACTTCCCTGTCATTTTCTACATCACTAAAACTATTTTATGACCAACACTAAAACTTTCCTATCATTTTTTACAACCTTGTGCTCTTCCCTTCCTTTTATCAGTTTCTATTTTTCACAAAGCTATGATGCACATTGCTTTGCTTCTTGTTTGTCCTAGTAGACTCTACTATATATGACCAACACTGTCACTCACAACTTGCTTTATGAAACTACAGAGAGCTACCATTCCAGAAAGATGGTGCTTGCACATTTCAACAAAAATTGGTGCATTGTTGATTACATGCAATTTCTCTCTATTGTTTCATGATGGATGGATAGAAATTGTAGTCTATATTGTCATATAATTTGAGTTAGCATTTATCATAGACTCAACTATCTTGTATTCTACTCTTTGCAGACATTAGCCATATAAACTATGTGAGTGTATGTAATGTACGTAGGTTACATGCTTGAGCTCAGAACCATGTGTTATGACTATTTTTGTCCTTGATGTACTGAGAAAAGTTCAGATCATGTTTTACCCCCTCCAATCCAAATTATTTGACTCATATTTGTCTAGTTTCAGTTGGATCTAGACATGTTTTAGTACTAGATACATCTGAATCTAGACAAAACTGAGTCAATTAATTTGAATCGGAGGGAGTACACATATTGTTTTGTTTATGTAAGATGTCACATATTTTCCCGTATGGATTGCTGGCCTATTGAAAATTGTTTACCAACCAGTTCAGATGCAGCCATCCATGCACGCGGTCGATACATGCGTTAAATCCATTGGACCTTGGATATCCAACATCGCAATGAATTGGTCTTTGATGGAGTTGGACATTACAAAGATAATCATGGACTAGACATGGAATAGATTAGTTCAGACTGGACAATAGTTGGAATAAAGAGTTTTGGATTTGGACTGTGATCTAGTTCCATATTTAACCACGACCTTTTCCAGGCTCGCCTATATCAGAGGCTAGGGCCAACAACAGTCGGGACGTGGAACCCCGATTGCCAGGGCCCTAACAGTTTTTATTTTGAAGTTATGGCCTATTGTACCTAAGGATATATATGACCTGGAGCGGAACACCGTCGACTCGCCGACTGATTAGATTTGTAAGTGATGTTTACCATTGTGTTGTTATGTGGAGTGCGACAAGGAGAGGCCCATGGAAATCAGCCACAGGTTCTGCACTTGTGGTCATGAGAACATGGCCTGCGATTTCATAGAATGGGTTGATGGAGATCACGAATTGATAGTAATTCAACGCACTTTAATCCATCTATGGTGCAAAGTCAAAGTGGCCGAAGATTTGAACAGCAGGCGAGAACAAGTATGCAAATATCATAATGAGGTTAAGGAGGAGTGCAATAGTATTGTCAAAGTTATGTTGTCGATTAGAAGTGAACTACGGGACATAGTTGAGCATATATAATTGGAAGCTCGATCTCTTGGTAGAATGATTTATCTAATTAAGTATTATCTAGACGGTCTTAAGAATTTTAGTTACTTTGCATTGAGTGCTTTACCAAATCTTTAGTACTCAGTAAGTAATATATATGTTGTTTACTTTGTATATATATTTGTGATATTTTGCTACCAAAATTCTACTGTTCTTTGCACGGAGTTCTTTAGCAAATATTTATTACTCCCCCAGGTTTACTTTAATAGGTACGCACATAATTTATGAAAATGTCTGATTATTAATATTGGACAACAAAATATGCATTGCTTGTCGCACAAAATATAATAGTGTATAAATCTAATTTCCTACCAAGCTCACGAAGCATCACCACATATCCCCAACAATCTCCTACCCACCTCCAGTTCACGCACAACCCTAAAACATTTTGGCCAAGCCGTACCCTCGCTGAGCTGCCTACATTTAGCCGGCACACCCCTTGTCATGTAGTGCCCGAGAATATTTCCATCCGGCTATGACCGTCTTGCCCCTCCCCGTGAGATATAGAGTAGATTTCTAGCTGGATCTGGCTGTCATTCCCCTCCCCATGAGATCTCATGTCGGATCTGGCATATGGACTGACACGGGGTCCTCGATAGTATTGAGCACCTGAGGGACTATAGGAGATTGATACGTCGGAAACGTATCTATAATTTTTGATGCTCCATGCTTGTTTAGTATCTACTTTTCTTTGCTTTGTCTACACTTTGAGGTGTTTTATATCTTTTCTGGAACCAACCTATTAACAAGTTGCCACAGTGCCAGTTGCCTGTTTTCTTTTGTTTTTGGTTTCAAAAAGGCAGAAAATCAATATTCTCGGAATTAGACGGGACAAAATCCAAAGTCATTATTTTCCCGGAGCAACACGGAACCACGAAGCAGAGCCAGAGGGGGGGCCATAGGGTGGCCGCACCCCCTAGGCACGGACAAGCCCTGGAGGCACCCATAGGGGGTGTGGGCCCCCTAGACCCCCACCGACCTTGATTCCTGCACCTATAAGAAGCCTCCGACCCAAAAACCCTAGGGCATCCAGAAGAAATCCATGAAAACCTTCGTAGTGCCGCCGCCACCGAAAGGGAGATTCGAGGGACAAAAAGTCTCTATTCCGGCACCCTGACGGGACGGGGAAGTGCCCCCGGAGCCATCTCCATCGATCTCCACCACCATCTCCATCACCGTTGCTGATTCCCATGATGAGGAGGGAGTAGTTCTTCCTCGAGGCTAAGGGCTCTACCGGTAGCTATGTGTTCATCTCTCTCTCTATGCATGGTCATATTGTGATCATGAGATTTGTAATCAAGTAGATCTACCTTGCTACTCAAGTGATTTAATAGATCTCTGCTCTCCCCATGTGTGTGAAAGTGACAGCGTGCATGCCATTTTGGCACTTAGGTTTGAGTCTACATAAATACTCTTTGTGCTTTAATAGATCTATGCTTTTCCCCATGTGTGTGAAAGTGATAGCGTGCATACCGTGTGTGGCACTTTGGCTAGCTTGAATATTTGTTATGAGTTATATTTGGAGTTGGATGTCTCTATGAAATTGTGGTGTTTATTGGAACCATCTAGCGCTCAAGGTGATAGTGTGGGGTTATCTAGATTGGGGAAGGCGGACTTTGAGGAGTGCTGTTATAGCCCTACCGATGATTAGAGTGTCCAACCGGAGAGTAGTTAACAATAGTATCATGAAGAGAGGTTATTTATATGAGATAGTTTTCACTAGTGAAAGTATGATCCCTAGGCCTTGTTTCTAAACATTGAAACACCGTTTGCATCTAGATTTGTTGCATGTTTGCTTGCTTTAGTCTTACCTCACCGTCAAGCTATTTTCTGGCACCGTTACCACTTGTATTTCACTATCTCTTCGCCGAACTAGTGCACCTATACACCTGACAAATGTATTGGGTGTGTTGGGGACACAAGAGACTTCTTGTATCTTGATTGCAGGATTGCTTGAGAGGGAATACCTTTGACCACTTCCTCCCTGAGTTCGATAAACCTTGGGTAATCCACTATAAGGGAAACTTGCTGCTATTCTACAAACCTCTGCGCTTGGAGGCCCAACAACTGTCTACAAGAATAGAAGTGCGTAGACATCAAGCTCTTTTCTGGCGCCGTTGCTGGGGAGGTTTTGGGCTTTTACCTTTCCTCCACGCCATCAGTTCTTTTCTGGCGCCGCTGCCGGGGAGGAAAGGTAAAGGCACTCACACACATTATCGCTGGCAACAAGCCGTAAGCTCTTTTGGGCGCTGTTGTCGAGAGGGTAAGAAAAAGGTACTCACATCCTTCGGTGTAAGTGCTCGAAGTTATTTCCTTTAGATTCTGCAATTTTTTCTTTTTGTTTCTTGTTTTCACTACTTAGGCTTAATGGAAAAAAATAGAGAGCTTTATAGCATTTATCTTGAGCTAGGACATGAAGTGTTTGAAGAGAAAATTAAAAACCTATGGAACTTTATTTGCATGCTAATAGCGATGTTATTATTATGAATTCTTTGGACACCATTATTGCTAATTCTATGGAAAAGTCTAAGCTTGGGGAAGCTAGTTTTGATGAAAATGATCTTTTTAGTCCCCCAGCTTTGGATGATAGCTATTCTATTGCTTATGATGATACCAAACCTCCAATATATGATGATTACAATGATGACTATGATATTTTCAGTACACCTACTATTGAGGAGAAAAGTAATTGTGATTACAATATGCCTCCTATGTTTGATGATTATGGTGATGGGAATAATAGTGATAGCTTGGTTATTGAATTTGCTCCCACTATGATTAATAAGAATGACTAGGCTTATGTGGAGAGTAATAATTATTATATGCATGTGGCTCATGATAATAATGTTTTATGTGATAGTTATATTGTTTATTTTGTTCATGTTGCTACTGAAAGTTATTATGAGAGATGGAGACATGGTCTTATGTATCTCAACAATATTAAGTTTCCCCTCTTTATGTTGAAAATTTTGAAGTTGCACTTGTTTTGCTTTCATGTGCTTGGTGATTTGTGCTTTCATGACTTGTTTCATTAAAAGATTCCTATGCATAGGAAGTGGGTTAGACATAAATATGTTTTGAATTTGGTTCTTGATGCTCTCTTTTACTTCAACTCATAGTTCTTATGTGAGCATCTTCTCAAACTATCATGCCTAACTTAAAGGCGTTAAAGAAAAGTACTTGTTGGGAGATAACCCAATAGTTTTCTTGAGTTTTGGAAGTTATTAATTCAGTAATAACCTCTCCTTATCCTTTTTGTTTGATTTTTGTGCCAAGAATGACCTCTAATATGAAGGAAGTAAGATTTGAGGAGTTGCTGTCCCGAAACAGATTTCTGTCCTCCACCATAAAAAATCGTGAGGAGTCTCTGTAATTCAGATTGAGTTTAAAATTTATGAATAAATCCCCAAGTATGTTAGATAACTTTCGTTAGTTCAACACTTTTTGATTTGAGCAACAGAAGGTGTTAGAAAAAAACGGTTTCTACCTGCTGGTCTGTTTTGACAGATTTCTGCCATTATTTGCATTTGCTTCTTATTGATTCCTTTTTGAGTTCTCTTTATCCGAATTGAGATTTTTGAAGGAGTTACTACAGTAGATTGTATTTTTAGTGAAAAGTCTTGATGTTCCAAAGCTTTTCCTAAAGGTCTATTATCTTTTGAATACACTAATGTTGCTAATGAAGATTGTGTGAAGTTTTGTATGAAGGAAAATTTTCAGGTGTAGGGAAAGAACGATGTAATGATATGAAGAATGGACAAAATATCAAGATTGAGGATTCCACCCCGTTTCACCCCAAGAAATATTCAAGAGGTACAAGTGTCAAAGCTTGGGGATACCCAAGGCATCCCCTTCTTCATCAATAAAAATCTCAGGTCTTTCTAGACACTTCGTTTTTATTGTTTCATGCATAGTTGTATTGTTCTTGGAGCATCTTAGTTTTTGTTTTTGGTTTTCGATTGCTTAGTTTGCTTGAGTAAGTTGGTTGGTTACACCACACTTCTTTTGGAGATAGACACACTCTGTTTCCATTGCTTAGCACACTCTAGTTTTCACTCTTATTGTTCTGTGAGTGGTCACATTTGCTAGCACTGTGTTCAGCCTTAGTTTTCTTGTGCTTTCACCTGAGAACTTTTTAGTTCTTCTTTGTGGATGTGTGAGACAAGATCACTGGTCTTTATTGATTATTATCTTTGTGAGTTGTTTCAAATAAGTTGTTTGGTGTTGGAAAGAGTAGAAAGCTTCATGCTTAAGTGGTACAAAAGGGAGTTGTTTTGACTATGAATTAGACTTTAGCATGACATGCTAGGTGTTGTTTTGACCTTATGCTTAGTGATTATTGTTGTAGCATGTCTTGTTCCAAATAATTAGGATTGCTTAATATGCCTTGAAGGAATCATGCGTTGTTTTAGCATACAAAATCATAGTATTGTGGTATTCTCCTTTGATGCTTTGCTTGGGTTGACTTGGCACATGCTCACACCATGTTATGACTCTCACAAGTCACCATTAGCCTCTATGATCATTTAGTACTTGACTTGTAGTACCACTCTATGCTTTGATTGGTATGCTTTGTTGCACTGCATGATTATGGCCATTATTGCTCTCTTAGTTGGTTGCTCCCAGTCTTTTACTAGCCTCCACTTGTATGAGTAAGCTCTACTCATGCTTCCAACTCCCATGAAACCTAGTTTTTCCAAAGTGTCCACTATAAACTCCTATGCATGGTGTGTTACACCATTCCAAGTATATTCTTGTTTTCAGCTATCTTCCAATTAAAAACTATTTTGTTATGTGAAAACTTAGTGATTAAAGCCCTCACGAACTTGATGGCACACTTTTTATTCTTTGCCCTAATAAACTTGAACCATTATGTCATCTATGTTGTATATGCTTGCACTTATACGTTGGAATTATCAGAACCGTGCTGTCACGGGGAACGTTTTCAACATTGCACTTGTACTTTGTACTCAGTTGATATCATTCGCTTTTTTCTATGGATGTCACCTGTGTGAAATAAAGATGGAACTTGTAAGTCCATGGAGTTTGTATCCTATGTTACAGAAACGCCTGGGCCGCTAGCCTAAGCCATGCCTAATCATGGTCGAAACTTGCAGCATCACCATAGTGACATCTATGAAGCATTCTTCTTATAAAAAAAGAGACACATTGAGAAAAGAGGAAAGAGAGAAAAAATCACCATATTCCCATGGTACTTAAGAAGATTGCTGAGATGCTCATTGTCTGCTTGCCTTCTCATTTTGGTTATGGGATAGCTCCTATGCCATGTGCAAGGGGTACCCCATTGGAGTTTCTCGATGATATGCAAATACTTACAATGACAAGAACTTACAGGTGACTAAAGTTGAGTAGCATGAGGTGTGGCCCTCGTATTCAAGGGACTTGAGATTGCCAACTTGTACTTCGTCAAGCATATACTCCATCTTTGTTCACTTTAACCTTAATCACTTCAAGATGCTTATGATAGGGGCAATGAGGGTGAAAGCTAACAAGTACCATAATTTTTGGAAGCTCTTTTTGAAACTTGAAATCCCTGCTTCCCTTTACAAAGGGCCTTTCTTCCACAATTATTTGAGTCTCCACCTTCTATCTTTTAGGCACAATTAAGAGAGCATAGTTTCCATTCTGTGTGCAGTGTCCCAAAACTTATTGATTGATGCATATTGTGATATTGCTTGTTCCTGTGCTATTTGTATCTAGTCACCCTTGTGAACTTTGAAGGTGTCCTATGCATCTATTTGCTACTTTATGAGGGACAATCTGAATACCACTGTGCTATGTTTTCTGTATGTGAAACAAACAAACGTTTTTCAATGCATGTTATTCATGATCTTTGTTTGTAGCCTTTCACGTTGCATGCATAGTTACTATGTCCTATTGTTAGAACTCCATATTTCATGCACAAGTTTAGAGTTCTTTGATCCCAACTTTCAATGCTTGCAAATGGTTTGATCTTGATTTTGATGGTGCATGTCACCTAAAAAATTATTCTTTTTATCACTTACCTACTCGAGGACGAGCAGGAGTTATGCTTGGGGATCCTTGATACGTCCGAAACGTATCTATAATTTTTGATGCTCCATGCTTGTTTAGTATCTACTTTGCTTTGCTTTGTGTACACTTTGAGGTGTTTTTATATCTTTTCTAGAACTAACCTATTAACAAGTTGCCACAGTTACATTTGCATGTTTTCTTCTGTTTTTGGTTCCAGAAAGGCTGAAAATCAATATTCTCGGAATTACAAGGGACAAAAGCTAAAGTCATTATTTTTCCTAGAGAAACAAGGTGCCACAAAGCAGAGCCGGAGGGGGGCCACAGGGTGTCCGCACCCCTAGGCGCGGGCAAGCCCTAGAGGCGCCCATAGGGGGTGTGGGCCCCTGGACCCCCACCTACATTGATTCCTGCCCCTATAAGAAGCCTCCGACCCAAAAACCCTAGGGCATCCAGAAGAAATCCGCGAAAACCTCCGTAGCACCGCCGCCACCGAAAGGGATATTCGGGGGATAGAAAGTCTCTGTTTCGGCACCCTTCCGGGACGGGGAAGTGCCCACGAAGCCATCTCCATCGATCTCCACCACCATCTCCATCACTGTTGTTGATTCCCATGATGAGGAGGGAGTAGTTCTTCCTCGAGGCTAAGGGCTCTACCGGTAGCTATTTGTTCACCTCTCTCTCTATGCACGGTCATATTGTGATCATGAGCTTTGTAATCAAGTAGATCTACCTTGCTATTCAAGTGCTTTAATAGATCTCTGCTCTCCCATGTGTGAGTGACAGCGTGCATGCCATGGTGGCACTTAGGTTTGAGTCTACATAAATAATCTTTGTGCTTTAATAGATCTATGCTTTTTCCCACGTGTGTGAAAGTGACAGCGTGTATACAGTGTGTGGCACTTTGGCTAGATTGAATATTTTTTATGAGTTATATTTGGAGTTGGATGTCTCTATGAAATTGTGGTGTTGTTGGAACCATCTAGCGCTCAAGGTGATAGTATGGGGTTATCTAGATTGGGGAAGGCGGACTTTGAGGAGTGTTGTTATATCCCTACCGATGATTAGAGTGTCCAACCGGAGAGTAGTTAAGAGTAGTATCATGAAGAGAGGATATTTATATGAGAGAGTGTTCACTAGTGAAATTATGATCCCTAGGCCTTGTTTCTAAATATTGAAACACCGTTTGCATCTAGATCTGTTGCATGTTTGGATACCAGCAGAGGTGCTGTATGATCAGCACCAGGACGATCGAATCGCAAAGGACTGCACTGCATCAACTGACGCACTTCATCAGTAATCCACAACTGAGCGTCTAGTGGTAAACGTCGTGGCCTTCTACCTCGACTAGATCTTGGGATCACCACGTTAGAGGAAAAAGTTTTGTTTTATCTTTGCGTGGCCCAACAGAAGTGTCATGTCTGTTTACTAACTTTGGCAAACTAATTTACTCACTATCTACTCTCCCTCAATGATCTTGTTTAATAGCTAGATGGACTTTACAACCTTGTGCTCTGCCCTTGCTTTTATCAGTGATGTACTTGCTTGACATTTTCATTGGGTCTTAATATATGATGTACTTCCCTGTCATTTTCTACATCACTAAAACTATTTTATGACCAACACTAAAACTTCCCTATCATTTTTTACAACCTTGTGCTCTTCCCTTCCTTTTATCAGTTTCTATTTTTCACAAAGCTATGATGCACATTGCTTTGCTTCTTGTTTGTCCTAGTAGACTCTACTATATATGACCAACACTGTCACTCACAACTTGCTTTATGAAACTACAGAGAGCTACCATTCCAGAAAGATGGTGCTTGCACATTTCAACAAAAATTGGTGCATTGTTGATTACATGCAATTTCTCTCTATTGTTTCATGATGGATGGATAGAAATTGTAGTCTATATTTTCATATAATCTGAGTTAGCATTTATCATAGACTCAACTATCTTGTATTCTACTCTTTGCAGACATTAGCCATATAAACTATGTGAGTGTATGTAATGTAGGTTACATGCTTGAGCTCAGAAGCATGTGTTATGACTATTTTTGTCCTTGATGTACTGAGAAAAGTTCAGATGATGGTTTACCCCCTCCAATCCAAATTATTTGACTCATATTTGTCTAGTTTCAGATGGATCTAGACATGTTTTAGTACTAGATACATCTGAATCTAGACAAAACTGAGTCAATTAATTTGAATCGGAGGGAGTACACATATTGTTTTGTTTATGTAAGATGTCACATATTTTCCCGTATGGATTGCTGGCCTATTGAAAAAATTTTACCTACCAGTTCAGATGCAGCCATCCATGCACGCGGTCGATACATGCGTTAAATCCATTGGACCTTGGAAATCCAACATCGCAATGAATTGGTCTTTGATGGAGTTGGACATTACAAAGATAATCATGGACTAGACATGGAATGGATTAGTTCAGACTGGACAATAGTTGGAATAAAGAGTTTTGGATTTGGACTGTGATCTAGTTCCATATTTAACCACGAACTTTTTGTCCCTCGCTGAGCTGCCTACATTTAGCCGGCACACCCCTTCTCATGTAGTGCCCGAGAATATTTCCATCCGGCTATGACCGTCTTGCCCCTCCCCGTGAGATCTAGAGTATATTTCCAGCTGGATCTGGCTGTCATTCCCCTCCCCATGAGATCTCATGCGGATCTGGCATATGGACTGACACGGGGTACCCCATGGTATTGAGTACCTGAGGGACTATAGGAGATTGATACGTCGGAAACGTATCTATAATTTTTGATGCTCCATGCTTGTTTAGTATCTACTTTTCTTTGCTTTGTCTACACTTTGAGGTGTTTTTATATCTTTTCTGGAACCAACCTATTAACAAGTTTCCACAGTGCCAGTTGCCTGTTTTCTTCTCTTTTTGGTTCCAGAAAGGCAGAAAATCAATATTCTCGGAATTGGACGGGCCAAAATCCAAAGTCATTATTTTCCCGGAGCAACACGGAACCACGAAGCAGAGCCGGAGGGGGGGCCATAGGGTGGCCGTAGCCCCTAGGCACGGACAAGCCCTGGAGGCACCCATAGGGGGTGTGGGCCCCCTAGACCCCCACCGACCTTGATTCCTGCACCTATAAGAAGCCTCCGACCCAAAAACCCTAGGGCATCCAGAAGAAATCCACGAAAACATCCGTAGTGCCGCCGCCACCGAAAGAGAGATTCGAGGGACAAAAAGTCTCTATTCCGGCACCCTGACGGGATGGGGAAGTGCCCCCGTAGCCATCTCCATCGATCTCCACCACCATCTCCATCACCATTGCTGATTCCCATGATGAGGAGGGAGTAGTTCTTCCTCGAGGCTAAGGGCTCTACCGGTAGCTATGCGTTCATCTCTCTCTATGCATGGTCATATTGTGATCATGAGATTTGTAATCAAGTAGATCTACCTTGCTACTCAAGTGATTTAATAGATCTCTGCTCTCCCCATGTGTGTGAAAGTGACAGCGTGCACGCCATTTTGGCACTTAGGTTTGAGTCTACATAAATATTCTTTGTGCTTTAATAGATCTATGCTTTTCCCCATGTGTGTGAAAGTGATAGCGTGCATACCGTGTGTGGCACTTTGGCTAGCTTGAATATTTGTTATGAGTTATATTTGGAGTTGGATGTCTCTATGAAATTGTGGTGTTTGTTGTTACCATCTAGCGCTCAAGGTGACAGTGTGGGGTTATCTAGATTGGGGAAGGCGAACTTTGAGGAGTGCTGTTATAGCCCTACTGATGATTAGAGTGTCCAACCGGAGAGTAGTTAACAATAGTATCATGAAGAGAGGTTATTTATATGAGAGAGTGTTCACTAGTGAAAGTATGATCCCTAGGCCTTGTTTCTAAACATTGAAACACCGTTTGCATCTTGATCTGTTGCATGTTTGCTTGATTTAGTCTTTACCTCATCGTCAAGCTATTTTATGGCACCGTTACCACTTGTATTTCACTATCTCTTCGCTAAACTAGTACACCTATACACCTGACAAGTGTATTGGGTGTGTTGGGGACACAAGAGACTTCTTGTATCTTGATTTCAAGATTGCTTGAGAGGGAATACCCTTGACCACTTCCTCCCTGAGTTCGATAAACATTGGGTAATCCACTTAAGGGAAACTTGTTGCTGTTCTACAAACCTCTGCACTTGGAGGCCCAACAACTGTCTACAAGAATAGAAGTGCGTATACATCAGAGATCATCAGACGAGGTATGTCTTTTTCTGATTCTATTGCAGTGAACTTTTACTGAATCGATCTATTTGCATTTATTCGAGGATCGTTTTACCTCCATCGAAGCCATAATACTCCTTCTAGGAAGAGAAAATATGCATTTGAAGGAGGACACATCAAGAAAAGTTTGCAAGATAAGGAAATCTTATAAGAAAACAAGATGTAGCTAGAGTTGTAGGTGGATGATATCATGTATGCACATAAGAGAAAGGCATAAGTAGATAGGACGAAGATTAATAGAATCAAAAAATTTGGCCTAGAATAAGAAACCATTCTATGACATGCAACAATTTGCATTGCAATATTAGGAGCAACTACAATTGCAAATTTAGGAGCATGTAGATGTATTTAATTTTTTACTATGTTAATGAATATTTAATACACTAATTGTTATTAACTTTTGAGGATAAACGTATTTTTCATTCACTAATCATTATTAACTTTTATGCCATGAAATGTGTTCCACACAAGGGAGAGTAGTGCACCACACCTTACAATTACACAACACTAAAGTTCTGTTGTCTTACCTTTTGTAGCGTGGTGCATAGTCTGTGGCGTCGCGGTAGCGCTAGTTCAGCGGATAGTGATGTGCCGAGCCAAAAAAGCATCGTCTAAAGTTTTTTCCTGACATAGTTATCCCCCGCGGGTTTTTTCTATGCTAGCACGAGTGCAGCGACTAGGCGTGTGCCTCGGCATTTATAAGTTCTAGGCCATGCGCCACATGTTATAGTGTGGTCTTTTTCTGTTGTTGTTATTATGTACCCACATGCTACTTCGATCTCGTCAATGCCCATTGTTATGGACTTGGGTTTTGGAGAAGATGGGGATGCTGGAGATCGTAGAACGGTTAACAGACAAGCAACATGGGACACGAGGTTTACCCAGGTTGAGGCCCCCAGAGGGAAAACCTTCTGCTTGTCTGCTCTTGATTACGGCGGAACCGAAGGTTACAGGGATGCGCAGATGCAATCTAGCGTGAATGTGTGTATGCGAGGGTGGAAGTGATCCTTCTCGCCATGCCCTCCTAGCCTTTATATAGATAGGCAGGTCCCGGGCTTAGGTCGAGTCGATTACATATTAGGGTTGGTACCCTTTGAAATTCTATCTACTCTAGACTTGTCCTCCAAGGATCAGAAGACATCATTGGCTTGGGCCACCCGAAATATTCATGGGCCACGTGTCTTAACATGGGCCTTCCTTGGGCTGGACCAGGTATACCAATGTCGTGAACCCGTGGGGTATAACCATGTCAGTAGCCCCCGAGTGTTCAGTCGAATCGTAGATTCGGCTGGAGACTCTTCAATCTTTTGGGTTCTATGTAGTTGAACCTGTTTTACATGGAGAAACATTTAGTTCATAGGTATTGTTGATGCGTGTGCCTGACTCTCCTGACGGATCATGGCCAGTTAACTTTCATAGGACAAAACAACACGATCTTCATCAAACTCGAGTCCCTAGACTCAAATTCGGAATGATTGCTGGTGTGATTTGACTCAGGCCATTGCAGACTTATAGGAGTCGAATCCCTGTGATTTTCAAGTGATGTACCCAACGCGTCCGTCAGGATTTTCATCGTGCCTATTGACACGGGAGTTTACTGGCAGAGCGCAGTCAGGTGCGTTACCAGGTCATCTGATGATATTTATAGGACTTATCTTTGCATCGCAGACACAGCATCTGAAGTTTTTGTCACCACGGAGGTGTTTCGGGTGGCCAAGGAGATTGCTTCTCACTTAGCATTGGTTTGGGAAAGTTGCCAAAAAGATTTTTTGTCTTATTTGACCCGAAGGATGACAGTCAAATAATTCATAGGGTGCGCGGCCAGTGATCCCTATGGGAGGAGCCCCCGGGTGTCTGTTCGAGTTGTAGACTCGAGCAAAAACTTTTACTCAGTCGTTTCCAGCTTAGGTCCGAAGGACACAATTTTTTTGGTTGCTGAACCGATCCTCCCTATGGGAGTAGCCCCCGAGTCCGTAGTGGAGTCACAGACTCGACGTAGGACTCGAAGACAGTTGCGAGATGTAGTTACCTTAGTCTGTTCTCAGGTGCGCGGCCAGCGCTCCTGATGGGAGTAGCCCCAGAGTAGGTTCTCGAATCATAGATTCGAGAAAGTACTTGATTGATCAACCAAAAATTTCCAAACGTTGCTGGCTTGTCCTTGATGACGTCAGTGCTAACGATTGGTGATCTCAACCATCTGTAGGGGCAGAGATGATGCGACTAGACTTGAAGTTGACTAGTCACGCGTAGACGTGGCGAAAATTACGGCGTCTCCTTGATATCCGTGTGTAGTGTACGGCGTGGTGGCGACGGTTCATTGCTGTGCTGACACATGTAGGGTTAGATTTGGGGTGCGTGCTAGGGCTTCTGGATCAATGGCTTGTGTGCGTCGTCTTCCTCCTTTAATACCATGGGTAAACAGTGATTTTATTTTACCCTTTGCCATTTTCTCATCTTTCTTGCCTCCATTTTCATGAGATTTTCTTTCCTCCAGTGCACACTGGAAGTTCTTCGCACCTTTCCCTCTTCTTTTCTCCGCGCACACCGCCGCACTCGTCGACGCACGATGGGCAAGACCAAGAAGACTGCTGCCAGAGCCGGGTCGAGCGCCGCCACCGGCGGCAATAAGATCGCCACAACGGCCCGCACCACTGACGACGGGTGGAAGCGCATAGAGATGCACGGCGGGGATTTGCGCAATTTACGCGATTCCCCGGAACAAGGAGGACGCCATCCTCCCCGGCGACGAGGTAATCACGCGCCCACCCGAAGGGTTTCAGCTCATGCTTTACACCTTTGTCATCCGTGGTCTCTCTCTTCCCGTTCATGATTTTCTTCGTGGAATCCACTTCTTTTACGGGATTCAGTTGCATCATCTGTCTCCCAATTCTCTCCTCCATATCACCTGCTTCATCACTCTTTGCGAGTGTTGGCTCAGTATCGAGCCGCACATTGGCCTCTTCCGGAAGCTCTAGTCCGGCATCAATGGAGTCTATCCGCTCAGCGGCTACATCATCTCTATTCGATCCTCTATTCTTTTCTTCTCCTTTTCTATGTGCGAGTCCATCCAGTATTGGCGGAAGAAGTGGTTTTACATCTGTGACGCCAAGGTGGACGAACAATACTTTGGCCTCTCTCCGTTTGACTCCTCCCAGAAGATTACCCCGAAGAGATCATGGAAGAACCACGTCTTGGAGGGTGAAACGACGGAGGTGGAGGAGCTCTACTGTTGCATGGAGGCGCTCCAGATGGTGGCTAGGAAAGATGTCAATGGTCCGGACATCATCCGCACCTTCCTCAAGCGTAAGGTGTATCCGCTTCAGGCAAGGGTGCATTCGATGTTTCTCTATGCTGGTCGCAACAACCCGACAAGGGTCTCATCCGAGGATTTAACCCAGGGTGATCTTGATAGAGCCCATCGACCTCTGCTGAAGAACAAGGCCGACGAGAACCTCCCGGGGAAATCCTTGACCACCCCGTTCAGTGCTGCAAATGCAGTCCCTCAGGTGTAGACTTGTGTCCTACTTGTTACGCTTTTTAGAGTGATTTTTGCAACATGTAGCGTTACTAATATTCTGTCTTTGATTTGCAGGATTTCAAGGTAGCGGGGATGATGCCCCCTCTGCCTGACAAGTTTCTGTTTGCGCCAGACAACGAAGTTGTGGACTCTGAGTCTAAACTTCCTCCGGATCAGTCACCTACCGCGGATGCTCCCGATGCGAGTGAAGGGCGGACCCAAAAGCGCACCCGGAGCGAGTCTTCGGATGCGTCTACCCCTCCAACTCCAAGAGGTCCGCCGTTCCTCGAGCGGCATGGTGAGGATGAGGATGCATCGTCTACACCTTTTCCTACCATGCCTGTTCAGGCGGTGGCTCCGCAGCCGCCCGCCAAGAAGAAAAAGCAGAAGGCGGCTCCCGTCTTCAACTTATTGGACATTGAGTCGTAAGTTGCTCCGTCTGGCCTTTTTTCTATTTTTTGTCTGTGTAGTATCGATGTGATGTCAGTCTTATATTTGCCTGTAGCAACTCTTCGGATGTACACTCAAGAGATTATGGTGGAGTTGAAGCCAATGGCTTCTATTCCCCAGGTGGTGGCCGACTCTGAGGATGATGGCCCGAACTCCTCTAAGCGAGAGTCTCGGGCGGTCGTTACTCAGAAGGCAACTCGCAAACCTTCGGAGTCCTCACCTAAACATGTAAGTGTTACTATGCGTACTTCATGGGGGGAGCCCCCGGGCCCTTTTTGTGTTGACTTTGTTGATCGTTTTGGGGGGAGCCCCCGAGCCCTGATTTATCCACTTGTGTTTCTGCTTCCTCTATAGCCCTTTGTGAGTGGCGCCAATCTCCTTATTCAGCAGCATCTAGCGCTGGAGGCAAACCTGCAGCAGCTTCAAGGTTTGTGAATTTTTCACCTCGGTGTTTGTTCGTCTGCTCTGTGGCTTTTCTTGTATTGATCAAGTATCACTTCATTTTGCAGATGAAAACAATGATGTGCTCTGAAGGCTGAATGATCTTGAAAAGAGCTTCGGCCAGGCGGAGAAGAGGGCAGCTGATGTTGCTGAAGCCAAGGAGCATCTGCAGAAGGAGGCTGCCGATCACAAGCAGCAGCTCATGGCTGTAGCGGCCGCCCGCGAGAAGGAGATGGTGAATAAGCTTATGGCTGCAGCCAAAGTTATTTCTGGTGAGTTTTCCTTGCCTGGTTTTGGGTCTTGTGTTCTTTCAACTATGGCTTGTCCTTTTTCATTCGGATCTTTTCTTCTTGTTTATTTCAGATGTTTCAGGCATCACGTTTGAACATGGTGCACTGGAGCATGGAGATGCTTTGGGTGATGCCGCCGCTGCGGTCGAAGATCGTTGCGCTGCCGCCGCGGGCTCCTTGGGGAAGGCCAAGAAAGTGCTCGCGTGCTTCTACAAGGAGGTCGTCGCCAGGGGCGTTGTCCTGGATGACGTCGACACCCTTGCGGATGCTCTGTCAGAGGAGGCCTCAACGGAGTACAAGCGCAAGCAGAAGGGCCTTGGCACTTCCAAGGGGCTGGCCATGTCAATGGCATCCGGGGCGGAGCTAGACCTGCCGCACATCACGTCTCGAATTCCGACGGCTGCATATGGCTATGAGGTAGCTTTCGCCCTCCTTTATTCTCACTGTAAGCGCTATGGTCGAAGCTCATCGATCTCCTGGATGACTAGGCGGCGAAGAAGCATCAGGAGGTCAAGAGTAGGCAATCTGGATCTAAGGCCACCCCGGATGCAGGAGCTTAGGCCTTTTGTAATTTAGATGATGTAGTTCCCTCTGTTGCTTCCTTTTGTAACCTTTTGCTGATGAACAAAACCAACTATGCCACGAGGTGGCTTTATTGATGTATATAAGTTTGTCTTTCAATCAGCTGCCAGAAATTCTTGTGATGTTCATGTTTGATTTATTTTCCTATAGGGTCCTTTGGGTGATGTTCCGGCTACCACTCCGACTGCTCCTAAGCCGCGACCATCCTTGGATGATGCGTCGCAGTTGGTTTTTTTGTGTGATCGTGTCCGCATCTTGGAAAAGGACACCCTTAGCATTCGAGGCCACGCTGATGTGTGGAAGTCGAAGGCTGAGCGAGCCACTACCAAGGAGGAGTTCTTGATGGGGAGTTGCGGCAAATGGGCGAGCAACTGCAACGTGAGTCTTCGTGAACTGCTGTTCTTTCGGGTGCACCTTATTTGTATGCCATCTTATTCCGTGTTTGGTGCAGATGTGAATCTCATTCCGAGGGAAGAGAAGGAGCGTGTTTCAATTCATATGAATTGCTTGACGCAACAAGACCTAGAGGCGGTGGCTTCTTCTAGATGGACCGCGATCGAGCTATCATCCTTGTGACGGTGCAAGATCGCGTGCACCAGGTTCTTTGGGTGCTTAGGCAGGCGAGGTCTTCTCTGGCGGCCATTTGGGCCGTCATGTTCCCTTTGGATGCTACGCCTTCCACCTTTTGGGGCCTTCTAGCGAAATTTCGGGATGCAGGCCACGACATGGATTTGGTGAGGCATCAGCTGATTGCTGGGGTGAAGGCTGCCTTGTCGCTCGTTCGGCTGCATCGCCGTGATGTCGATCTTGCGGATGTGGCGAATGGGCCGCCCCTTCGACCGGATGTCACCCTATGGGACATGCACCCGCATTATGCGGCTGTGATGAAACATGCTAAAGAGATCGTGGATCTGTTCGAGCAGTGGGCGAATGTAATGCTCCATAATAGGTAGATTCTGTAAAGAAAAACTCAATGTAAAATTTGTATTTATTCAAGTGGGCTCTTAGTTCCCTTTGTAAAGTTTATATGTACTAGGACATGGTGCTTTGTTATGTGCATGTCCTTTTTGTTAGCCTGACGTGGTCAGCTACTCAGGTTGTATGCATTGTTCTTAGTCGACGAGGTCATGAGGTGAGATGTAGCCCCCGAGCGTATTTTGTGAGAAATAATGTAAGGTGAAAAGATATTCGGGACAAGGAACTTAGCTTTATTCATAACGTAATGAGGAGGTACATTGTTCGGCTGAGTAGCCTTGGCTGAGTAGCCTTATTGAAAGTAAAGGGTAACTAGGGGTAGAAGCTTCGCAGACGTGCGACGTTCCAAGGTTTGGAGTATTTGACTCCTGATGCGATGTCCATGAGGCAGTAGGCGCCACCTGGGATGACTTCTGTGAAGATGTAGGGTCCTTCCTAGGGTGACTCGAGATTCTTCGACCGTTCTTGCTTGAGTTGTAGGAAGAGGTCTCCTTCGACGAAGGACCTTGGGCGTAGCCGACGGCTTTGATAGTTGCGGAGGCTTTGTTGATAGACCACTGAGCGAGCTGCAGTGATATCGCGTGCCTCATCGAGTATGTCGACGACGTCTTCGAGTGCTGCTGATGATTCGGCTTCGCTGTAAGCAACGACCCGTGGGGACTTATGGCGTACTTCGGCGGGTAGCACGGCTTCGGCTCTGTGCACCATGAAGAAGGGCGTGAAGCCGGTTGAGATGTTCAGCATTGTACGCAGGCTCCATAGGACGGAGGGTAGCTACTCTGCCCAGGCCCCCGCAAGCCTTTCGAGTGGGCATAGCAGGCTTTTCTTGATGCTGTTTCCTGTGAGGCCGTTGGCCTTTTCGACCTGTCCGTTGGTCTACGGGTGCACCATGGAGGCGTATGATATGTTGATGCTGAGGTTCTCGCAGAAGTCTTGGAATTCCTTCGAAATAAAGTTCGAGCCATTGTAGGCAAGATTCGCATGTCTCGAACGCCCTTTTACAACTCTTTGCAAAAGGTGTCTTGGTCATTTTGCCGAGTAGGCAAGATTCGCATGTCTCGAACAACTCCAAGTTGAACAAAGTTAGGAGTACATCATCATGGAGCTAATTCATGTGTTTCCAACTTATATGACCAAGCCGACAATACCAAAAGTAAGTCATATTCAGATCATTTGATTTCAACATTTTAACATTTATGTTATAAACCGACTCACCATCAAGATTCAAAATAAATAACCCGTCCTGGACGGGTGGAAAGCCATGAAACATATCATTCAAATATAAAGAACAACCATTATTCTTGATATTCGACTCATATCCTTGCCTCATCAAATATGAAGTAGAAATAATGTTTCGACTGAGCACTGGAACATAATAACAATTATTTTGTTCCATAATGAATACGGAAGGTAAATGACGTTGCATCATGCTGACTTCCAATGCAGCAACTTGTAGAGGCCTAAACCCAATAAGGTACAAGTACCCGTGTTTATAGTGCTTGTCCCTAGATCGAATAGCTAGCACCCATAGTTTAATATGTAATATCAATAAACAAAGGTCATATTACAACTTATAATCAGGAATAAAATAATTCAATACAACTTACATAACTCATATGGCTATCTTATTACAAAGAACCAGATATAACTAATGCATGGGGTCCTTCATCTTCAAATGCCACAGGCAAACATGTTGATTGTAGACTTGTAATCCCTACTCAACAAACTTCACTAACATCAAACAAACCTGCAACATAATATGTTATAGCCACAAGGGTCAATACATTCGAATTGTATTGGCAAGTGATATCATATTGATATGGAGAGTCTATCATCTACATGAATATATAGCTAAGTGGAGTTTTGGCTGGCCTTTGCATAAAAGAAGTTTTTCCTATCCTTTGCAAAAATAGTTTTTCTCTTTTTCAAAACATTTCATCACAAATGGCACACTGGAATCACACCAGGTGCTACCCTTGTTCACCCAACAAATTTTAACTTTGAGAAATTGGTATGAGGAGATTCTTGATTACTTCAATGTCTTTGATGCTCAAATGTCCATTACTAGGGACACATCTAAGTACTTAGGTTTTACCCTCTCGAGAGGTGGTGCACTTTCCCCACAAGACTCGACATGCATCGAGACGAGACTATTCAGAAGCAATCCCTTAGACCACGCTGGACGCGTTCCATCCTATCATCACTACCACCAACTATCCATCTGGCTAAGTTCTTGCAACCTAGTTGGTCAAGGCAGAGCCCATATGGCATGTGGTTGCACTAGAAGCTTCTCAACACCAAACATATCAAATCTCTTTGTTCCTGGGTGGCCATCCACAAGTGAGATACACCAGGGTAAACCATAGAAATGGGCCCTGGGTAACCACTCAACAAAAATCCATCCATGCAATTACCATTCCACCCAGGTGTTTCATTAACAAGTTGTTTTCTTAGTCAAAAACAAATAGGCATAACTTTTCCATAATATCATAACACGAATTCCCACCCTTGAATTCCAATAGCTAGGCTAAGCATACTAGCATAACATGTCTCTTATCTTAGGAAAATTCCTACCAAGATATATTCTATAGGATCTACCATAGCATGCAATATACAAAATAGTCCTATCATGCATACTACAAAAAATATCACTAATGCAATATTGAAAAGATAGGACTTTTGATGACCAAAGTATCCCTTTCCTTTTTAGAAGAAAAACTAGGTACTCTCCTTGATCTTGCAATTGTCACACTCCTCAAAGTTCAGTACAATATAATCAAGCAAAAGCACACACTTAAAACTAGCACTCAAACAATTAAAGAAACAAAATAAGAAAACAAAGAAATGCATGAAAGCATGCAAAGGTAATTTTATTAAAAAATTTGTTTCTAACAAGGTTCTAAACATTTCAAAACACATACTAGTCTTTTATAAAGGTGGAATTTTATTTGAAACCAAGTTAGTGAAATAAGCCATTTAAATCATTTTTTTCTACTAGAAATGCTTTTATTCAAATGAACATTTTCTAGTGCTAACAGAATATATTTTTAAATTCAAATGTTAGTGTTTATGATCAGAGGGTTCAAAACAAAACCATTTTCAAAAGGTTTCACTCAAAAATAATTTTTAGAACAATTTTTATACTCAAAGTAGTCCTAAACAAGTCTCTGCATAAAACTCTATTTTTTCAGTAGAAAATGACGAAGTAAGCACATAGGTGTAAAGTACACATTTTTCTGAATCCATTGATATAAAATTTGTAATTTTTGGACAAACAGATCAAAAGTTATTGATTTTACAAGTTTAAACTTCTAACAGAACAAAATCTGGTTTTTAAATCAAAAGTCTGGCCACGTGGCGCTGTCTGACTGGCTGGTACCGTTTCACGCAGATCACCAATGTGAGCCATTACATATAAGTGAATCTAGGCGGCCCAGATGGACTGATACCTTTTCGCTAAATGATCTAATCCTAGCCCTAGGTTGCAGATGCAACGGACCTGAGCGTGTGGCCAAGAACTGGCGGCGCTGACGATGGTGCGCGGCGGCGGCGCGTCAGGAGGGTGGTGTTCTGATGTTTCTAGGGGGTAAGGGGAGGGTGTAGGATGGTTATTGGGGTCACGAGGGCGAGGGGGTGCTCAAGGTGGTCACCATTGACGAAGGGGCGCACGGGGTCGTTATCAATTGCTCATCAGAGTTTCGTCCGCCGTCGGGAGCTTGTAGACACAGATGGAGGCGAGCAAGCCTGCGTGAACCAGGGGGCAAGGGGAGGTCGGAGTTCTCCGAAATCGGCGCCGACGACCGTCGGAGACAACGGTGGTCTGAGCTTGATTCAGCGCAGCCTTGGGGCGCTCGGGTGCGGGAAAATGGGGGGAAACGGAGAGGAGGGAGTGGGGAATAAGAGGGCGAGGTCGGAGGAAGAAATTAAGCTCGCAGTTACGCGAATTAACGCGATTGAATTCTACCAGAAATGGCGAGGAGGGAGGAGCGGTACCTGTGCGGTGAAGACAACGACGCTGACGTGGAGGTGGGTCCAGGTGGTCAGCGAGAGGGTGCGGGAAAGGGCGCAGTGAAAAAAGTAACGGGTGGGGGGGAGAGAGGACAGCCAGGTGGGCTGGTTGTTGGGCCGCTGCTGGGCCTGGGGTTTGGGCAAGGTTATCTCTTTTTTTCATACCTTTCCCTTTTCTATTTTCATTTCTTGTTTTTAAATCAATTAAATGATTTAACCCTTTTTTTATTTCAAAACTTCACCAAACATTTTCAATAGGTTTTATTCAATTATGAGTTGATTAAATAGTCCATTTTGGAATTTTTCAAATGTTTTTCTCATGATTTAATATTCATTTAAGTGAGGCATTTGTCCTTATTTAAATAAAATTTAATATAGTTCATAAGTCCATATAATTTTATTTAAATAAACTTTTATTCTTTTATATTATTTAATAGACTCTTATTCCATTTACTTATGGATTTTTAACCAAAGATTAAATTGTCTTTGCAGTAATTCTTATTTATTTATTTATTTCTTTGTCCTATAAAATCCATATCTTTTTATTTATAGCTCCAAAATTGGTGATTCCAATTTGTATAATTTTATTTAATGTTTATTTATCTTTTTAAATCCTTTGAGGATTACTTTGTTCACAATTAAGTATTGATTTTAGCTAGGAGCTTTACTATCTTAGGAAATACTTTGTTTTATCTTATTAAAATCATAAGTTTTTACCCATGGCTCCAACTGGAGTGAAAATAATTCCCATGGTTTTGTAATATTTATGTTTACCAATTTTGATCATTTAGAAATGTTTGTTGCTAAATTTTTATATGGGACAAAGCCATAGCCTTGGAGTGATCTTGAAGATGATTTCTTTCATTAGGGTTTAGGTTTTTGGTTTAACTTTTCCAAGTGCTTAAATTCAAGATACATTCCATGCATGGATGCATTTGATCTTTCGAATATTTGTTTGTTGTTTTCTTATTCTAATTTTGTTCAAGTAAGGTTTGATGTTTCCATTTAGAGACAACAAGTTTCTTTTCCCCCTAAGTTTCAACATTTTCTTCTTTTGTTTGTTTATTTTTCACATTTCAAAATTTGGAAAATTTTGGGATGTGACACAACTCTTGGTTTGTTTCCAACTCGAATATCAGCCTCGCCTCTTGCTATGCTCCTAGTTCTTACCAGTCCCTGCAATGAGTTGCAGATGTGAATAACTAATCCGGTATCATATACCCAAGAACTATTAGGTGCATTGACAAGATAAATGTCTATAACATTGCAAACAAGTGTACTTGAGTCGGAAGTCATACCTCCACTCTTGGCTTTGTCGGCCAAGTACACGCTGCAATTTCTCTTCCAGTGGACATCCGCCTTGCAATAGAAGCAAGTGGATCCGGCTGAAGGATATGGCTTAGTTTCTGAGGAAGCGCTTGGGACCGGGTCCTGAGCCTGCTCTCCTCCCGACTTAGCCTTCTTCTTAGTTAAAGAACTCTTCTTGAACTTAGCCTTATTTTGCACCATCAACACTTGACTGGCGCCCTTCTTGAGATTCGCCTCTTCTTGCTTTAGCATCCCATGCAATTCAGTGATCTTCTTATCCATACCATGCATGTTGTAGTTCGATATGAACTGACCATACGCACTAGGAACAGAGTTCATAATTATATTCGTAGCGAAATCTTCGCTAATGGGGTAGCCAAGCCTCTCCAGAGACTGGACATAACCAACCGTTTTGATAACATGCGGACTCAGTGGATCACCATCCTTAAGCTTGCAACTTAGCAAATCGTGAGAGACTTGATACCTCTCAGTCTTGGCCTGAGCCTGGAACATACGTTTGAGGCTTTCGATCATATCGTAGGCATCAACATTCTCGAACTACTTTTGCAAGTCCGGTTCCATGTGAGCAAGCATAAGACAGCTAATATCCGTGGACTCATCCTTAGCCCGACGGTAGGCATTGGTGGCTGCGACAGTCGCATTCTCATTCGGCTCATCTGGAAGTGGGTTATCTAGGACATGGTCCTTCTTTTCTTGTTTGACAACAATTCCTAGTTGGAAAAATTAGTGTCGTTTAGTTTATCTTTCTCAAGAATGGTTCTCAACGCAAAACCGGATATCTGAGAGTGACTAATACTTGGTGCCATGATCTACAATAGAAAATATGCAAAACACTTAAGACATGTATTCATAAAAGAGCAAGCATATTAAACACTTTAATATTTTATGCTCCCACTAGAACCAACACCCCTCCGATGGTTGCTTAGTGATTCGGGACCCTAAATAAGCAAGTAGGCTAGTGAGCTTTAGCATCACCGCTAGCCGTCAAGTGATCTAGGTAGACAACTCCTAGTCTATTGCATCTCATAGGACTCCTATTGGTTGGGTGGCATCACATGCCCCGGCTCCCGTCCGACTTTTCCCGAGACCCACAACCGTTGTGATAGACCCATCTAGCTTACCGAGTGTTTCCACAATAAGAGTACGACTCAAACCCACCTAGTCGAAAAGAATTGGCAGCACCTCAATTTTATGAGCCCACTACCAAAAATGTCCGACTTGTGATGGTGCAAAAACTGGCGGGAAACCGACTAGACCTTCTTTGAGGGATTATATTTTACCGACTATCTAATAGAGGTAATACAGAGACATATCAACAACACAAAATAAAGCAATTATAATGTGAAATGGTATGGCTCTCTTAATAGTCATCTCCATCTCCACAAAGCCTGTAATCCGACTCGTGCCAACTCTTGTCACTTGTCGTCTTACTCCATGCCGCTGACTTGTACATCGACTTGCACGTCATCCGGATTCTCTAAACAGCTACAATAGCTTAGTAAAGTAAATTACATAGAGAATCTGACACGCAGGTCGTTATACAATAAAATGACAGCACCTAAGTTCCAGCTGGCTGACAAAAATCCATGATTCGCAGATCACGTATGGATTACACACATACATCACATGCACATGAACCATACCATTCACAACTTCCTGGAAAAACAAGTTATGCATAAATACGCTATCTACCGGCATTGGGAAACTCGCAACAACATCTAAGGCACTATGACAGGGCGAAGCCGGCGGTCCCGGACATGGATTCCGACTATTATTCCGATTCGATCAAACTCTTTGATCTTCGATCACTGCTTCTGCATTTACGTGTCACAGTCTACCCCGATGGAAGAAACCGACCGGTAGGGGTATGTCGTTCCACGACCTCGGTAGTATAATCACGGAAATCAGATCTACCATTCCTCGAGTATAGTTGATCCAATCAACCTTGTACAAAAGTGTTCTATCTTATAGATCGACCACCAAAACAACATATAGATCCAATCTACAGCCAACCACATTTCATAGTGCAATCCTCACGATCCGATCCAATCACGATCGTCCTGGTGCTGATCGTACAACACCGCTGCTAGTATCCACATGTACAAGAAGGAGAGCCAGCGGAGAACTGCTAGGTTCGTAACGATGGCTAGACTGCTATGGAGCTAGGGTTTCCAACTCATGGAATGACCTAACTAATCAACCCTTCTGGTTTTCTGCGCCTAGGGAGTGAACGTGGGCTCCACTCAATCGTGGCCCTTTCACTAAAGCCCATATAATATTAGTCACCATGAGTCTGACTCACTGATTCAGTCCAAATCCGGCTCGGGTCCAACCCAACCATATTTCCGGTTCTGATCCATTCTGAACTTGCTCATTCTCTAAGTTTGTGACCCCGCAGGCTCATTGCAACTTGGACACGATTGGAGTACGACTCTCAATCGATCAGTCGGTAGTAGCTCCTAGCAGAACGTGCCGACTGCCAAGTACCAAAGAGTCATGACGACTTGCCTTTCCAATGCGACTTGCGTCCGAGTCCCTTTTGCCTCACGATATGTCAAACTATAGGCGGATATTTATCATTCCTTAAATAGTCCAACTCTCTTCTCGATCCGAGATAAGTGATTCATCCGACTAACTCTTAGTCGATCGCCTCAGTTAGCACTTAACTTAGTCGTGCATGTCCATGCTTTATGAATCATATCATCCGAGAGGGCACAGAGAATATCTCTTCGAGTGGAGGGGAAAAATCCCATATTGGTTATTCACATCACGCAGCTTGATTCTCAGTCGACCCGAATGCTGCCTTTATAACTGCCCAGTTACGAAACAGCGTTTGACAGAACCTAATTCCGTGATCCTCAACTCGGACTATGCAACAACCTCAGGTCTAAGGATTACATTGATTGAGATATACAAATAACAACTTGTTCGTTGTACCTCAATATGGGTCAATCCGATTCGCTAAACTCTTTAGACGAATCTGCGTAAGTCGGAATGGCATCTCCATGCCCATGACAAGTGGAACCGAGTCATCACCCGACTTTCACATTGGTATAAGTTGTGTGTCTAGCACAACCTCGATGACCAAGGATATTTAGTACAAACAACATGAATGTATAGTTCCACAACTGAATCACATATTCAATGATACACATCAGATGTTTATACAAGGAAAACTTAATATATTTATGGATACAATGAGAAATATCATCATACATGATTGCCTCTAGGGCATATTCCCAACAGTTGGTTCATAGGGATTGTTGATATGCGTGCCTGACTCTCCCGACGGATCAGGGTCAGTTAACTGCCTTTGGGCAAAATAACACTATCTACTTTAGAGTCGAGCCCCCGGACTCAAATCCGGAAAATTGCTGGCATCATTCGACCCAGGCCACAAAGGTCTTACAAGAGTCGAATTCTAGTGTTTTTATTTTATGTACCCAACGTGTCCGTCAGGATTTTTCATCATGCCTACTAACATGAAATATTACTAGCAGAGCACAGTCAGGTGCATTTCCAGGTCATCAGATTGTATATGTAGGTCTTACATTTGCATCGTAGACACATCATCTGGACATTTATCACCGCGGAGGCATTTCTGGTGACCAAGGAGACGCTGTCTCTCTTAGCATTATTTTGAGCAGAGTTGTCAATTATGATTCATGTTTTATTGTAATCGTGGAGGATCCGAAGGATCTCAACCATTTGATTCATAGGGTAGGCGACTAGCGCTCCCTATGGGAGTAGACCCGAGTGTCTATTCGAGTTGTAGACTCGAGGAGAAACTTATATTTGTCGGTTGAGCATTACTGTGATCCAGAAGTTCATCGGATGACCTTGCAAATGCTATCAACACCTGCACTTTTTCGAATGCGCGGCTAGTGCTCCCTATGAGAGTAGCCCCCGAGTCTGTAATGGAATCGCAAACTCGAAGAAGTACTCAAAGATTTATGAATTTATTCGGCTGACCTAGGGCCCTACCAAATTTACAGGTGCGCGAACCAGCGCTCCTGATAGGAGTAGCGCCTAAGTAGTTGGTTGAGTCGCAGACTCGAGTAAGTACTTTTATCTTGAATCGAAAGATTAGAGCCATTGTTGGACTTCACATTTGTTGACGTCATTGCTGACGCCTTGTGAACTCAACCTTCTTCGGTAGCAAAGACGATGGGATGAGACGATCGTTGTTCCCACTTTCTGATTAGGATTTGACTAGTCATGTGTAGTTTACGCGTAAGTTACTGTGTTGCCTCGATTTCTGCGCCTAGTGGACAGCGTGCTCACGACGGTTCGGGTGGTACCCACCAGGTGTATGATGCGATAAAGGACACGTGTTAGGGTTAATGAATCGAAGGCTCTGCATCATCGTCTTCATCCTTGTAGACTACGAGGAATTGTGGAATTTTTTTTCTTCGCCTCTTCATTTGTTGTTTTCCCCATACATTTCCATAGTTCGTGCACCCTTTGCACTGGACAATCTCCGCATATTTCTAACTTCTATTCTTCGTGCTCATTGCGCCGCGCACTGCGCTAGCAAGATGGGCAAGCCAAAGAAATCTGCTGCTGCCATCGTTGGGACGAGCGCCACCAAGAAGACCACCACCGCCGGCCGCGTCACTGATGGTGGCTGGAGGTGGTCGACGATGAGGGCAGCGGATTTGCATCACCTGCATGAGGCGCACCTGATCCCGCAGGAGAAGGGGAACATCATTCTGTCCAAGTCAGAGGTGATCCCGAATCCACCTGAAAGCTTCTGGGTAATGTTCTATGCCTTTGTGATCCGTGGTCTTTCTCTTCCTACCCATGAATTTCTTTGTGGGCTCCTTTTCCTTTACAGACTTCAACTCCATAAGTTGTCACCCAACTCTCTTCTACATTGTGTGCTTCATCACCCTATACATGTGCTGGCTCGGAATCGAGCCGCATTTTGCCTCTTCAGGAATCTCTATTGCCTAAAGTGGCAGTCTAGAACTGGTGGGGTGTATGCTATGGGTGGATGCGGAATATCCATATGCCCCCACCTTCAATACTTCTCCTTCCACCTTTGTGAATCTGTCCAAGGATGGAGGAACAAGTGGTTCTACATCCGCGACTCCAAGATGAGAAATCACCATTATGGGTTGGCCCCTTTCAACGCCAGACAGGTGATCACCCAAAAGCGCTCGTGGTCAAATGATGTTATGGAGGGTGAAACTAAAGTGGTCGAAAAGTTTTACAAGCGGGTGGAGGAGCTCCAGTTGGTGGGAGGCAAAGAGGTCTTTGGCATCGACATCATCCAGACCTTCCTCAAGCGTCGGGTGCATCCCCTCCAAGCAAGGATCTCTAGTTTCTATATTCAAGGCACCTGAGGAGTTATCCTCAGCCGACCTTGATAGGTTGCTTCGACCTCTGCTATGATTTAGGGCCGACGATGAGCTACTAGCAAAGTCGTCGACTGCCCCCTTCAATGCAAAGAAGGAAGTTCCTTGGGTGAGTACTTTACTTGTAGGTAATGCATTTTTTGTGTATTTTATTCTTAATTTTTACCCGAGTCTCTTGTGTTTCGTAGGAAATTAAGGTGGAGAGCATGATGCCTCCCCTTCCTGAGAAGTTCTCGGTAGCGCCAGATGGCGGGGACGTGGAGTCTGATTCCACAACCTCCCTTCTCACGCGCCAACGGAGGAATCCCCCGATCCTAGCGAAAGCTTGGATGCCATGATGCCCCCAACGCTGAAAGGGCCCGCCTTCCTGAAGCAGCATCCTGTGGATGGAGGTGCTACCCCCCATTCCTGCGGTGCCCATCCGGGTTGTGGCTCCTCAACCGCAAGCCAAGAAGAAGAAGACGACACTGCTCTTTAACCTCTCCGATATCCCCTCGTAAATATATGATGCTCCTATGTTTTAATTATGCTAAATTTTAGCGCTTTTGATGTTTTTGAATGACTTGCTCACTCTGTTGTATCAGGAGGTCCTTCTCATATGAATCCATGAAGGATGAAACTGAAGAGGTAGTCTTGGAGTCGAAGATGGTACACGCAGAGCCTATGGCGTCCTCCCCAGAGATACCGGCCAACTCCGGTGACATCGTATCAAGCTCGTCGAAGCCGAGGACTCTTGCGGTTGTTACCCGGAAGACACAAGCTGCATCTTCAGAGTCTTTGGGTGGCCATGTGAGTACTACTTGTTTGTCGTGGGTGAGCACCCGAGCCATTTATTTATCTGATTGGTTCTTTCTTGCTGCAACCCTTCATTCGCGACATGAACTCCTCGGGCAACAATACCTCTCCTTGGAGGAAAGATTCCAATAGCTCCAAGGTGTGTACATTACCGCCTATTTTCCTCGGGTGCCGATGATGAATTTTGTCATCTGATTCTATTTTATTTTTATTTTCCCAAATGAAAACAATGAGGCTCTCAGTAAGCTAGATGCACTTGGAAAGAGGAATAGCCAGGCGGAGACCAAAGCAAAATATGTTGTGGAGGCCCTTGAGCTCTTCAAGAAGGAGGCCAAGGAGCGCGAGGAACAACTTACAGCTGCCATTGCATCTCGTGAGAAGGCGATGACCAAGCAGCTTAAGGTCGCTGCCAAGGCGTTGTCTGGTGAGTCACCATACTCTACCTTTTCTGAGTTTTTTGGTGTGTTCCTTTCGTTTGATCTGAACCTTTTTTGAAGCATCTATAGATGCCACTGGCATTGCGTTTGATCGCAATGTCTTGGATCATGGGGACCACATCATGGATGCGGTTGCTACGGTCGAGAACCATTGCACCTCCACCGTCGATACATTGGGTAAGGCCAAGGAGGTCCTCAACTGCTTCTACCAGGGGATCTTTCATAAGGGAGTAGCCCTCGACAACGTCGACTACCTGGCGAAGGCCCTGATGGGTTATGCGCCGGCGAATTATAAGAAGACCCATAAGGGCATGTGCGCAACCCTTGGCCTGGAAATGGCGTTGGCTTCTAGCGCACAGTTGATGCTGATCGAGGCCATGTCCAAGATACCAGTGGCGACGGATGTCACCGAGGTATCCTTTGCCCCCTTCGCCTCGTGCTGCAAGAATTATGGCCCTCGCCTAATTGAGAATCTAGCCAGGTATACATTAGAGCAGCAGCGGGTGGCCAAGGTGCGAGCCTCAGAGTCTAAAGCTGCTTCGGATGCGACTTCTCCCTAGGGTCCTTTTGCTTTATAGTTTCTTTTGTAGTTTTACGTTTGCTTTTGCTATCGCACATGTAATGTCTTGTACTTGATGAATTTTGATTGTACCACACAGTGGTTACTTTGATGTGAATATATGCATCTTCTTGCACTAGTATCAGTTCCTATTATCCTTATACTTTGTCGTTTGTGCACCTCTTAGGGACTTTCGAGTGTTGATCCAGTAACTCCGTCAGTTTCTTTGGCTGTTGCCCATCCACCAACAAGTGAAACATCAAAGTTGCTGATATTGCGTGATCGCATCCCAAGCTTGGAGAAGGATATCCTGGTCATCCGTGGCCATGCAGATGTTTGGATGTCCAAGACGGAGCAGGGTGTTGCGAGAGAAGAGTATTTCCTCGAAGAATTTCATTAGATTGGCGAGCAGCTTCAGTGTAAGTTGCCATGGATGTCTTTCGCTTGTTTTGCGGCTAAGCCCGATGCTTGCGGCTTTTGACTATTGCTATTTTTTAGTGGTCAATATTATCCCGTAGGAAGAGAAGGAGCGAGTTGCTATCCGGCTCAATTGTCTCACCCAACAAGAGTTGGATGCCGGAGGTTTCTTCTGGATGGATAGCGACCGAGCGACCATGGTCACAACGGTATAGGACCGTGTCCACCAGGTGCTTCAGGTTTTGAAGCTTGTGAGATCATCACTCGCGTCCATCTGGGCTGCCATGTTCCCTCTAGATGTGGTTCCATACAATTTCCTAGGGCGGCTAGGGAAGTTCGGGAGCGTAGAAACCGTGAAGGATCTTGTGCACCAACAACTTGTTGCGGGTGCGAAGGCGACACTAGCACTTGTTTGGCTGCAGCGTCGAGATGTGGATTTGGCGTAAATAGAGGCAGGGCCGCATGTTCCTCCGGATGGTATGGAATGGGATATGCGTCCGCACTGTGCTGCGGTGGACCGCCATGCCGAAGATATCGTGCACTTCTTCGACGAGCGGACGAACGTTGTGCTTCAGCGCAGTTGAGTCCTGTAGGTGTTATAGAAAGCAATGTAAAATATGTATAGTTTAGATTGGGCTTTTTCTGCCATTGTAAAGTTTGTAAAATGTGTTTCATGTAGTGCTTGTTGTTTGTTGAGTTTGGCATTTCCTTTTCGTTAGCCTGACATGGTCAGCTACTCAGGGTGATGCATTATTGTAATAGTCGACGAAGTCGTTGGGTCAGGCATAGCCCCCGAGCGTGTTTAGTTATGTAAATTTCTATAAGAAAGAGGTATGTTGTCTAAGGAACTTATATTTTATTCATCCCATAGTAGGGGATACAAGTTTAGGCTGAGTAAACTGGCTGAATCGCCTTATTGAAAGTAAAGGCAGCTAAGGGTAGAAATGTTGCAGTTGTGCGATGTTTCAGGGGTTGGAGTATGTTACTCCGGACTCGACGTCCTTGAGGTGTTAGGCGCCACCTGGGATTACTTTGATGACCATGTAGGGGCCTTCCCAGGGTGACTCGATCTTCACGTGCCCTTTATGCTTGAGTCATAGGAAGAGGTCTACTTTGACGAAGGATCTTGGGCCCAACCGTCGGCTGTGGTAGTTGCGGAGACTTTGCTGGTACACCGTTGAATGGCCGCGGCGATGTCGCGAGCTTCGTCCTCCACATCAATGGAGTCTTCGAGTGAGACCGTTGATTCGGCCTCGCTATAAGCAACGACCCATGGGGCTTGTAGCTTACCATGAAGAAGGGCGTGTAGCTGGTGGCACTGTTTGGCGTTGTACGCAGGCTCCAGAGAATGGAGGGTAACTCATCTGCCTAGGCTCCCGCCAATCGTTCGCGAGGGCACCAGAGTCGCTTCTTGATCCTGTTGTAGACGAGGACGTTGGCCTTTTCAACTTAGCCGTTGGTATGTGTGTGCACTACCGAGGCGTACGTGATGTTGATACCAAGTCCTTTGCAGATGTCTCTAAATTCTTTTGAGGTGTATGTGCCATTGTCGGTGATGATGCTGTGAGGTACCCCGAACCTATAGACAATGGACTGGAAAAACTTGACAGCAGTAGTTCTAGTTTGGTTAGTGACGGGCGTAGCCTCGATCCACTTGGTGAACTTGTCGACTGCCACTAGGAAGAAACCGTATCCTCCGGGTGATGACTTATGTAGCTTGTCGACCATGTCGAGTCCCCATTGGGCGAAGGGCCAGGTCAATGGTATGGGATGTAGCTCTGATCTAAGTGGGTGTGGTTTGTGAGCAAACCTTTGCAAGCATGGCACTTCTCGAAGATGTCCTTGGAGTCGTGCATCACGGTTAGCCAGTAGAAGCCAGCTCGTAGAGACTTGGCGACTAGGGCGCACCTGCCGGTGAGATGGCCACAGATGCCTTCGTCGATGTCGAGGAGGATGCTCTTACCATCACTATTGGTGACGCATTGTTGGAGTAACCCGGTGATGCTTCGCTTGTATAGCTTGTTGTTGATGTTGGTGAAGGCTTTTTAATGGCAAGCGATATGCTTGGCGTCCGTCGGGTCTACGGGCAGTTGCTTTCTTAGTAGGTACCTGACATACGGTTGGGTCCATGTTTGTTCGATTGCCAAGACCTGCATAGGGCTCACCAGCTCGATGTCTGTCTATGGCTCTTTAGGTGTCTCAGTTTTTTGGGTGGCACAGCCCCCGAGTGTCCCACGGCATCGGTTGTTCCCTTGGGAGTTTTGCGCTTAATAGAGTGATCGCAGATCTGTTCGAGGAACATGCCCGACACAAAGGGCAAGTGGAGCCAATGTTGGCGAGCTTGTCGGCCTATTCATTGCTTTCCCGGCCGACATGCCGGACTTCGCAGCCATTGAAGTGTCCTTCGAGTGTGTTGTAGAGGTGGTGGTAGGCGATCATGTTGTCGCTGACAACGTCACATTGGTTCATCATCTGCTGGACGACAAGGTTGTACTCGACGTAGATGATTAGTCGCGTGGCGCCGCAGACTTTGGCCATCCGCATGCCATGGATCAACGCCTCATATTCAGCCTCGTTGTTGGATGCGCGGAACTTCATCCTCAACACATACTCATCTTGTCCCCTTGGGGGGATGTCAAGATTACTCCGGCTCCGACGTCGCATTTGGATCCGTCGAAGTGCATCGTCCAGAGCTAGGACATGTATGGAGTATTCATAAGCTGGAGCTCCATCCAATGGACAAAGAAGTCAAGGAGCACCTGCGACTTGATGGCGGTGCGACGCTCGTAGATGATGTCCCGCAGGGACAACTAAATGCCCAAAGGGCCACTTGCCCCGTTGCCTCGGGGTTGTTGAGGATGTGTGATAGAGGCGTGTCATTGACAACCACTATTTGGTGATCCTGGAAGTAGTGATGCAGTCGAAGCGCGGTCATGAATATGTCATATGCCAGATTCTGGTAGTGAGGGTACCTCTGATATGTAGGTGCTAGCACCCCGCTGAGATAGTATGCTGGGAGTTGCACCCCGTGGGTTTTGCCAGCTTCGGGTTGTTTGACCACGATTACTGTGTTGACCACTTTGTGCATTGCAACAATGTAGAGCATCATGGGTTCTCTGGCCATTGGCGTCACCAGTATGGGAGATGTTGATAGCAGGCGTTTTAGGTCTTCGAATGCCTCATCTGCTTCAGTCGTCCACTCGAGTTTGTCCGACTTGCAGAGCTGCTGGTAGAAGGGGAGAGCCTTTTCACCCATGTGGCTGATGAACCTGCTTAGCGCCACGATCCGCCTAGGTAGGTGTTGGAATCCTTTGATGTGTGTCGGCTTATCCATGGCTAGTATAGACTTGATTTTATTCGGGTTGTCTTAGATGCCCCTTTTAGAGATGAAGTACCTGAGCAATTGCCCGGATGGGACGCCGAAGGTGCATTTTTCCGGGTTCATCTTGATCCTGTATCGATCAAGGTTATCAAATGTCTCGCGGAGATTGTCGACCAATGTTCTGCTTTCCTTGGTCTTGACTACTATGTCATCAATGTAGACTTGAATGTTGTGACCAATTTGGTTCTTCAGGCATGCCTGCATGCACCTTGGATAAGTTGCGCCTGCATTCTGAGCCCAAAGGGCATTGTGTTGTAGCAGAAGACCCCGGACAGTGTGATGAAAGCCATATTTTCCTAGTCCTCGACCCTTAATCGGATCTAATTATAGCCTGAATAGGCATCGAGGAAATAGAGAAATTCATATCCCATGATGGAATAGATGATTTGATCGATCTGTGATAGGTAAAAGTGATCCTTTGGGAAGTGCTTGTTAATTGTCGTAAAGTCCACGCACATCCGCAGGATGTCCGTGTCCTTCTTAGGGACCAGCACGGGGTTAGCTACCTAGGTTCTTTCTTTAATCTCCCTTACGAAATTGGCATTGAGGAGTCTGTTGACTTCAATACCAATTGGTTTCGCTCTTCCTTCGGACAGTCAACGCATAGTTTTCTTTAGTGGACGCGCATCCGGGTATACATTGAGTGTGTGATCGGTGAATTCCATGGGAACTCCTGGCATGTCCACGGGACACCAGGCGAAGATTTCCCAGCGCTCACGGAAGAATTTGAAGAGCGCGAGTTCCTATGCAGGACTCAGGTTGTTGGCGATTAGAGCCGTCTTGGAAGATTTCGTCGAGTGGACACCAGCTTTTTGTTCACTGTAGAGTCGAATGACATGTCGGGGTGCATTTTGCTTGGTCACCAGGGGTAGACTGTTGTTTGTCGATTCCGTCAACCTCGCGAGCTCCTCCTGCGTGCCGAAGGATTGGGAGTTCTAGTTAATTCTTTATCACAATTATCAGACTTGGTGAAGCTTCCTGGGATGATGAAGATGTCGTTAGGTCCTGGCATCTTTAGTAGGAGGTCCACATAATGCGGTACCGCAAGAAATTTTGTGAATGTTACACGGCCAAGAATGGCGTGGTACTGTGAGGGCAAGTCCACCACCTCAAACTCACGCCTATAGTTCTTGGGGGTTCCGAAGATGACATCCTGCCATATTTTCCCAGGGGGTACACTCCTTTCCCTAGGACCATGTCGTGGAAGGTCGTGTTGGATGCCTCCAGACTGGTGAGCAGGATCCGCATGGCACCAAGTGTGCTGGCAAACATCAGTTTGATGCTGCTGCCCCCATCCATGAACACATGGCTCATCTTGAATCCGCTGATCTATGCCTCGAGCACCAGAGCAGAGTGTCCCGGGTGAGGAATTTGACGCGGATGATTAGACCGGTCGAAGGTGATGCACGGCGCCAGGCCACTGAGGTACTCAGGTATGGCCGGAGGGGAGGTGACGGCCAGGTTTATCTAGCGTGTGATCGTTCTCTAGATCCTGTTTGACGGACGTCATTTTTGTATCATGGTACCCAACGCTCATGGGTACTGTTCTGCTCCATTGTTCTGTGCTGGTGTAGCCGCAGGCTACGCGGGGCTTCCGGGCGATGGTGGTGGGGAGCCATATGCGATGGACCCAGGGGAGGAACCGAACCCCTGGTTTGCTGCGTCACACCGTAGTTAGGTATCCATCGTGAAGCTTCTGGAACTCCCGAAAGTCCTTGAACAGATGGCTCACTTTGTTCTTTCCATTGTGCTTGTCGATGTAGATGTGGATGGTGTAGGGACCCTGACAGTTTGTCGAATGCAGAGGGCTTGTCATCTAGATTGCAGCGTCGGCATGCTTGAGCAGGTTTCACACTGTCACTATAGCTGCTGCTGAGATAGCCGCTGCTTCGGTTTTCGTCTTCACGACGTTCGACATAGCCAGCCGCAGCCATATCGATCTATTCGTGATCCTCGTAGAACCGCGCTCTTCTTTTTCATCGGTGATCACATATGCGGCCGAGGTCATCTTCATCATCCGAACGGGTTCGGTTGATGGCATCCTCGCCATCCGCCTAGTGGTTGGCGATATCCATCAATTGATCGATGGTTTTGTGCTTGATCCAGCCCAGCTCATCTTTGAGTTCGCGGCGTCTTACGCCGCTGTTGAAGGCGTCGATTGCCCTCTCTTTCTAGATGTTCTCGGCAAAGTTCTTGATGAGGGACCACCACTGTACATAGGAGCAGATCGACTCATTGCACCATTATAAACTGGCACGCAACTCTTCGATGGAGGCAGGCCTTTTGCAGGTGCCCTTGAAGTTGCGGATGAAGCTATAGACTAGCTCCTCCCAACTGAGGATGGATCAGGAGGGAAGGTTATTGCGCCAAGCTCTGGCTACACCCTTCAGCTGCCGCTGAAGGCACTGCATGGTTGTGTTCTTGTCTCTGCCCTGCAGTCCATCGCACTTGGGATTGTGTGATGGAAGATTGAAGCCCTTGGGAATCTGAGTTTGTTGTATGGCTCTGCTGAAGTTCCTGGAGCCGCAGATCTCTGTGTCTTCATCCTCCAAGTCTATGGAGCATGCATGTTTTACGTGTGATTTGTTGATCTTGCGCTGTGTGAGCTCATCACGAGCATCGTAGTTACGGCTTCTTCGCCTCGGGCTACGGCACCGCCGCGACAGGTCATGTTCATATTTGTCGGATGAGGGTGTGCGGCTCCTTGTGAATTTCACCAAAGCATTTTTCTTCGGCTCCCGGGCCGTTTATCCAAGTAGTGCGGCTCCCACGAGCCGAAGACCAGCAATCACAGATTTAAGGATTGCGTCACTAGGATCTCCAACCGGTGACGGGTTCGCTGCCAGATACGTGGTGGCTACCATAACCGCGGCCTGTAGTGTTTTGGGCATTATGTTTCCCTGCGAGTCCATCGGCATGAAGGACAAGTGAAGTGCCTAGGTGGCCTCGCATCGAGCGGAAGGGTCCATGCGCTACAGCCAAGGTCGGTGCTAGTGGCTGTCGTAACCTTTGGAGGAGGACCCGCCAATGGAGGAGAGCGCGGCTTGTCGCATGCTTGATTCGTCGAAATCCCTCTGGCGCTTCTCGAGCTCTTTATTTTGCCTGACCTGCAAATTATGATCCTTTATGAGGAGCCAGTGATATCCCATCAGCATATCACGAGAGACGTCCAGTGGCAAAGGGTTGGTACCCCGCACGGCCTCCCGAACTCTTTCCCACTAGGGCTCGTTGAGGTGGATCTTTTGACGAGCGTGATCGCCGCCGTTGGTGCCTTCAGGTAGCCCATTCCCATTGGGCTTGGGCGGGGGTGGGTCGTTGGCGCCATTCGCGGTGTTGGTAGCATGCAGATTGGGAGGGGGAGTCGGTGGATCGGCTCCGTTGTCAACGTGACCATCGATGATGGCCGCGCACATGTAGCAGTGGGGGAGATCTTTACTCGCGCATCTCTTAGATCCTGAACCGTAGGTTCCTTCGTCCATAGGAGGGTCGCAGAGATCTGAGTTATAGCTTCTATTGTCATCCGATTGGCGACACGTTTGAAGCAGGTGCGATTGCCGAGGGTACCACCCGCTCTGGGAGGCGGATGGTTCCAACCATGCCTACCTAGAAGCATAGGATTCCAAGCATCATGTTGACTCTGTTTCCTACGGAATCGAAATCTTGGCGGGCTGCCAGCGAGTGGACGGTGAAGTCGATGGTGCCGAAGAGGAGGTGGTTCTCCATCGTAGAGGATTCGAAGATCAGCATCCCTACTTCCCATAGAGGGCGCCAATTGACGAGGGTTCGACTCGTCAATGCCCATTGTTATGGACTTGAGTTTTGGAGAAGGAGGGGACGCTGGAGATCGCGGAATGGCTAACAGATTCGCAATACGGGGACACGAGGTTTACCCAGGTTCAGGCCCCCAGAGGAAAAAGCCGCTTCTGCTTGTCTATTCTTGATTGTTGGCGATGCGGAAGGTTACATGGGTGTGCATATGAAATCTGATAGGTTGTGTGCTAGGTTATGAGGTGAGATCCTCCTCGCCGTGCCCTCCTGGCCTTTATATGGGTAGGCCAGGTCTTGGGGTAGGTCAAGTTGGTTACAGATTAGTGTTTGACCCTTTAAATTTCTATCTAAAGCTGGTCGTGTTCTCCAAGGAGCCGCGTCCTTATGGGCATGGGTCACCCGAATCCTTCCTAGGCTTCGCCATCCGAAGTGGGTGATTGTATGGGCTTCTGCCAGGCTAGACCGGTTAGGCCAACATCAGGCACCCGCAGGGCATACCCATGTCAATTAGTGCGCCTGGCGTGTGCAGGGAGTGATGCATGTAAAATACATATATGAACTATGAAGTTTATTATACTAAAATATTTATTATTTAGCAACTTTATCATGTTTCTTGGGACTAACCTACTAATAGTTGCAAAAGTGCAAAAGTTCTTATTTTACACTTTTTTGTGTAGGAAATACCCAAATTCGAAAGGAAACAGCTCATTATGGTGAAATTTGGAGTTTCCTGAAATCTGTTCCTACAGAACAGTTTCGCACATTGCCACAAAACTCCCCGCAACTAGTGGAAAATATTAAAACATGAACGTAGTTGGAAATTTTCTGTTGATCATTCTAGACATAAAATTAGCCTCAACCGGACCCCGGAAGACCAAACTAGACCTCATTTACTATGGAGTACAAGAGCAGTTTCGGGATTCCGAAAGCTTGTGACGTGATTGACTCAAACTCCTTCCATATTTGATCATTTCAATGAAGGAACTCCTAGAATGGTTCTTATGGAAGGAGAATTTATTGCATGTCCTAGATTGCATCTACAACTCTATATGTTAAGGGGAAACCCTACTTTTGGATGCATCCATCCATAGCCATGAAATTCCTCCCTCTTGGCAGCCTCCAAGGAGGATGGGGAGATCCTCCAGACCAGCACCATCTCCATGGAAGAAGGAGGGCCAGGGAGCCACTGCCCCAAGGGAAGTAGCCTCCATAGGAGGACACTGGTGCCTCCCTGCAGCCGCGTGCCGCCTCCTCGCCGTGGCCACCTCTCCCCCTTTGATAGGCACATCTCCATCATTGTCTATAGCAAGATCCCCTCCATATACCTACTAGAATATCTTGTCAAACATGATGTATGATGCAATTCATTATTTTCCATGATCTATTGTGTCCCCATGTCTATGTTTGTGTAGTGAATTGTTTATGGAAATTGTGATATAGTTTGTTGATGGTTGCATACAAGAATATGTTGTCTTCTATGATGATATTACGTTATAATATATGAGTGCACACATATGTTGGGGGAATACATAGAGGTTATCATTGTTGCATGATGATAGGATGAGGGATAGCCGGAGTGTGACAGAAACCGAATCCCATGTCTTACATATGCATGTTATAATAATTCCTAGTTAATTAACGGTATGTATTTACTATGGATATCTTAAATCTAAATGCGGTAGTTGGAATTTATATCTTAATAATTCCCTTTTTTCTCTTAATTGGTCTGGGGATCAATCATTAGGGGTGTATTTTCTCATGTCTATGTCTGCACCTAGCTATGGCTCCTCTCTAGAAGAAACAATAAAAAGATCCATGTGCTTCACTAATTGTGAAAACAAAACGAATGAAATAACAATTTTCCTAAACACTTGCTCCCTTGAGAAACTTTATCCAATTTCACTAGTTCCACTATACTTGCAATAGTATACATGTCGGGCCATTGGCAACTAAGGTACCCTGGCCCATCTACTGCTGAACCTATACGGCTAGATAGTCATCAAATCTCAGAGAGGCACCCTCACCAATCATCCAGAGTCCGCCTCCGTTAGGTTTCTAGATAAAGCCTCCCTTCAAGGATACCCCTGTGAAGCCAGAAGCACCTCGGCTAGTGCCCAGCATGGGGCACACCCGCGCTGCAACACTTGAGATATCGATGCCACGCAAGGACACTTGCGCTCCAGGGGAAGAACACCATCTATTTCCTCAGCAGTAAGCGATCAACTTCACCTGAAGTAAGGTTACCTTACCCTTCTCCCAGCCAGAAGTGGCTGTCAAGGCCTCAACATGGGGGGATGACCCCCCTCACGGTAGAGACATGATGAGTGTGACACAAGAAAAAGAGAGCATATTTGACTCAACTTCTCCCACCCTCGTCGCCATGTGGAAACCCTTCCTACCACATTGGCGGGCAGATGGCCGGGGCTCCTATAAAAGGAGGGGTAGGGTATCGTAGGAAAGGACCTCTTCTTCTAGGAGCTCTAGATCTGATCATGCGATCAGCCTCTTGTATCTTTAACCTCGCCAAGCGATACAAGAAATACAAGAAATAAGGAGTAGAGTTTACACCGCATAGTTGCCTAAACCTGAGTAAACTCGTCGTGTGAAAGTTGCTATGAGTCCACTATTTCTCGGTAAGGTCACCGAGAGAGCTTGAAGAGATCACTTTTGGCCTAATGTGTTTGATGCATTCTACTTTGCAAGATACCATGTCTAGACAATCTCGGACATTTGGTGCTCTAGGTAGGGGCTAAGGCGTATCTCCAACTTCCTCATCGACATGGTTGGGATCTCTCGGAAGGAGCATGCTCACCGGGCCGCCCGGACTGGTGACCAAGCAAGGGTGCAGCCGAACCCCGAGGGCAACCTCGGCAACACCAATAGTGTGACTCCTCATCGGGAGCAACAAGAAGGGCACGACGAGGTGCACTTCTCTGCCCTCGCTACGTAGAAACAAGAACGTACTCCCCCCGCGCTGCTTGCACCTCCGGAGGTGGGCAGAGAAGCAACCCCTCCCTGGGGCTGCACTCCTCATGCCACAAGAACTGCTGCACCACAGGCCAGACCCCGGCCACATACAGCGAGTGGCTTCAACACATCGCTGAGCTCGTCATCATCACATGAGTCGCACCAGCATGCTCCCACTCTGTGATTCCACCACCATCACAAACCTCGCAACTGGGCCAATTCTCACAAGGTGCTCCTCCACCATCACCGCTACCACCACCGGTTGCTGATGGAAACACCGCCCCACTAGGAGCAAGAAGAGTTCCACCCATCTCTCACAACATCTCCTCACCATACATCGACTAGAGGCCAAAGGGCATTATTGAAAGATCTCTAGAAGGCGCCTATGTCGCCACCGAGAAGCGGTGCAAGCATCATCAACATGCAGTCATAGATGTAGCTGCAGCAGGCAATGTCAACCATGCCACCCTTAATGGGCGAACACCTTCATACACCAATAGTTACCTTGCCTTCACGAGGGTGCTACGCATGGTGTTATAGCCACTCAAGTTCAAGGCAGACCTACCTCCTCGCCATGACAGCAAGGAAAACCCTATGGAGTTCGTACAACTTTACACCGTGGGCGTCCAAGACACAGGTGGAGATGACAAGGTCATGGCCAACTGGTTCCCCATGGCCCTCAAAGACTCGGTGCGCTCTTTGCTGATAAACAATCTCCTAGTGGAGTCCGTCACGTCATGGGAGAGGTTAGTCGCCAACTTCAAAGGAACATACAATCGCCCTCTCACGCTCAACAATGTTTGTGTTGTACGACAAGAACATGGCAAGACACTGAGCAAGTACATCTAGAGCTTCAGCCAAGTGTGCCATAAATTACCAAGGGTCCCTGATGTGGCCATCATCTCCATCTTCTCCGCCGGCGTCACCGACACCAAGATGCTCGAGAAGCTTTCCATGACTAAGGTTCTCAGCTCAGTGGTCAAGCTCTTTGAGCTAGTTGACAAGTGCGCCAAGGCCGAGGAAGGGCATCTCTACAATAAAAATGACCAAGATGCGGCTGTGACCACCTCGCACGCAAGAAAAAAAGAAAGAATAAAGATCTGGACAAGGCCACGGATAAGGCCGTGGAAGCAAAGCACAAAAACCCGGTCGTACTAGCGGCCGAACATTAGCACAGACGCCACTACAGGATCGAAAGACAGAAGTAGGAAAGTCACCCTTACTACATATTCCACAAGGAACACTCTCATAGCATGGAGATTTGCTTCGATATCGAGAAGCTTCATGGAAAGTGTGAAAACAGGAGGCGTCGCGGAAATGGACACGGCTAGGGGGATGACAATGTCCAAGACAACAGGCAATGGAACAACCGCAATAACAATTACCATCCAAACCACCAGTCTAAATCCACACACCGCAACCTCGATGAGGGAAACAAGAACCTCCCTGAGGGAAAGAGAATTTCAGGAACCGTGGGAAATGGCATGCCTCCCCAGAGGGGCCCAAGCTCTCCTTTCTAACCGCTAACTTAAGAAGCTCATGCGAGAAATAGAAACGGTGTTGCTCAAACCGGACGAAAGGAAACTCAAGTGGTCTTGACTCCCTGTCACCTTTGACAGCGGTGACCACCCCAAGTCTACAAGGAATGTCGAAAGCATACCACTGCTATGCATGACCACCATCAGCAACATCGCCATCAACAACACACTTATTGATGGAGTCGCAGGCCTCAAAGTCATCTCAATGTAGATGTTCGAAAGGATCCAGGTGCCTTACGAGCGCCTGATGCCTACAATACCTTTCTCGGGGGTGACTGAAGGAACAACCGTGCCCCTGGGTAGGTGACACACCCCATCACATTCGGATCTAGTAGAAACTACCTCACCGAACACATTATCTTTGATGTGATGCATGTAGGTTTGCCCTACAATGCCATCCTCAGATTCCATGCACTAGCAAAGTTGACGGCAGTAACAAACCACAGCTACAACCTCGTCAAGCTACTAGGCTGCAGTGGCACAATCACTACCCAAGGCGATGAGAAGGACGCAAGGGACTCCATCGATCAAACCTACAAGGCTGTCGTGGCCATGCACCTAGATGATAAAGATATCATGAATAAACCACGGTGAAGAAGCAAGCAACCCTCCATAAACGGAACCCGACCGAGAAGGTGATGTCGGGCGCCAGTGGATCAGGGTCTACCCTCGGCATCGGAGGACGTCTCCATCCCAAATAGGGAGGAGTTCTTGTTTTTATCCCATGAACAGTTAGTAACGGAGCCTGCGGCCAGTGCCAAGTGCTCATAGCACCTCTAGGAGAATGCACGAGCACCACTAGTAAAAAACAGGGTTTTCGTCCATAGCCCTCCGGAGCATTAGTCCCAGGTGTGTTATGAACTGGGAATAATGCTCAAATTAGTCCCGGTTCGAATATCTTAGACGTTGGCAACCTTTTGTCCCAGTTCGAACGGGACCTTTAGTCTCGGTTTGTAATACAAACCGGGACTAAAGGGGTGGAGACGGGTGCGGAAGTGGGCAACACCCTTTAGTCCCAGTTGGAGACACAACCCGAGATTAAAGATGGACCTTTAGTCCCGGTTTGAGACATCAACTGGGACTAAAAAAATTGGCAAAATTTTTTTTGGCTGATTCTGCCACGGCAGGAAAATGGGCAAAAATCCTGCCGCGGCAGGATATTTCTGCCCCTCCCCCCTGGATATCGCCATTTCTAGTTTCGAAAGCACGTCACGAAATTATAAAAAAATCTAAAAATAAAATCCTTCAGACTATAGTTATATTAAGTGATTTAGTTGTTACGAAAAATAATAAACATGAATTTCGATATACTTTTCCAAAAATTATCATGAAAAATTCAAATGTCTATAAAATTCAAAAATTAATCCTTAGGCCGTTTGGGATTTTTTTAGATTTTTAAAATTCGAAAAGGAAAAAATTATTTAAAATATTAACTTTTTTTACAATTTTTTTATGTCATATTTGGATTCCTCACATTTTTCTGATAATAATATATATATTATTTGTCGAATTTCGATTTACGGATTTAAAGATATTATTTATGCCATATTAAATGAATAAATGGCAAAAATATGAATAAAATATTATTTTAATTAGTTGTTTACTTTTATTGGATTAAAAATATTATTATTAGCTATTTATTGTTGTTTACTTAAATAGTTTTTTGTAGTTTCGAAACATATACCTGTGACATATTTATATGAGCTAATATGATTGATATGGTAATGTTGATAACATAGTACTATGGGGCTTCGCGCAAGGACATCCAGATGGAATAGAGAAGTTAAACATGCTAGGGGTGGAGTAGTGCTAGGATGGGTGACCGACCGAAAAGTCTCCGATTTGACCTCAGATTATGTATAGTTAGTGATAAAAATATTCCAAGTGTGTGAGAGAGATTAACAAGTGGGAGAGAGTTAGATAATTCAAAAGTTAAAAACATTGAAAATATTAAAATTTGAGATTTTTTTTGAAAAAAAAATCTTTAGTCCTGGTTTGGTTTTGCGATCGACCGCGGCCCCAGAAGGGCCTTTAGTCCCAGTTTCTGGCGCAACCCTAATTGAATGAGCTCTAGCCCGTAGGACTAAACAGCCCGCGCGAGGCCACGTCGCCAAAGTCCTTGGAGCTTGATTTCCTCGTGCAACACACATATGAGAACCATAGAGCATATACTCTTATCATGTCTTGCAGACGCACCTAGCGTGACAATGCCCCTAATGCAGAATGTATAAGCCGACTTACTCCACCATGAGATACCAGCGGGCCTCACAATAGGTGCGTCCCGAGTCCCACAAGATGTCCTCATCGGGGGACTTTCCGTTAGCATACAAAGAAGAAGCAAGACCCTAGGGTGGGTTGCCACGAGGCGTGCCCCGCGTGGCCCCACAAGGGAGCCTCGCCGAGGTTCCACAAGGTACCCTCGCCTAAGTCTCGCTGAAGACTTTTATAGGGAGGCTATCACGGGACGTGTGTCATGATACCTCATGGGAGGTCCTCGTCGAGGACCACAATGTGTTCTCCCTTATGTCTCACAACATACCACTTTTCTATAACCTTTCTCGAGGAAACCTCAGAGGCCCACTAGGTGTCTTGCATGGAGGCTTTAGTATGGTAGAAGATAGAGTAGAAGCAAGCCCCCCAGGTAGGCCATCATGGGACATGCTTTACGAGGCCTCCACTAGTAGGAAAATGCCTAGTGGCAGTATTCGGAAAAGCAGGTTCGTGGCTTTTAAGAAGCACACCACTAACCTCATGCTAGTGGTATGTCATAGTGGTGGCATATCCACCGAACCCACGAGTAGAAACCATAGTAGTGGCATTCAGGCTCAATGCCACAACTATGAAACTACTAGCAGCGTTCGACTCTACTAGCGGTGTTCGACATACATCCTTTTACTATTAGAATAATGATGGCCTTCTGGTTGAGCGCCACCAGTGATGCAATTGCTGGTGGCATTTCTTTATTAAAGAATGCCACGACTGATTATTCGAGGATAAAAAAATTAAATTCGCTGATGGTACCGCATTTTAAAACAAATATTTCGAGGTCACAATAAAAATACTTAATTACAACATATCAATCAGTAGAGCTAGTTAGTTCATCTGATTCATAAAAAAAAGAAAAATGTCTTACAAAAGAACTAATTGGATCAACTAATGCATGGCTACATAAAATATGGTTTCAACTACTTACAAGATGAACATAGAATATGGTATCACATAGAAGATGAACAATTACACAATAAAATAGATTGGACGAGAATTATGTAGCTCTTGAAGCTAGTAGACCCGACCACTTGCTTTTCAACTTCATAGTTGCTTCTCTTTTCCTCCGGCTTAAGAAATTTGAAGTACTCCTCCGCCATCTATTTTGTCGGAAACCCTTTGATGTATTTGTTGGGATAGCCTGAAACTTGTTTAATACATTCACCCCATGAATTGTAGACTCACGGAACCTCTCGTAGACATAACCCATACCATTCATCCTAGAAACACACATAAGATGATATACAATATTAGCAACAACATGTAAGCAAGATTAAAATCATATAATAAAATTACAAGTTGTCAAGCCTACTAAACGTGTGGACGTCAAAGATGAAGGGTTGATGGATTTTTCTTGGCCATCATCGATCTAAATATAAAGCTGCATAGTGTCATCGTGGTGTCATGGCAGATGCCATCGGTTGGATTAAGTTGGAGGCCAGATAGATGTTTAAGGAATCCGGGAAGGGTGTGTGCGCTGTAGCCACACACGAAGAACACGATGAACTATCAAATACTTGTGATTTTATTTCTCCATCGAACTTACAAGAGCTCCTTGAGCAGTCTTAGCCTGGCCTTGGGGCACTAGTTGCGTCTCCCCCTAAACCCTAGCTATGCCCTTCCTTATATAGGCAACATGAATAGCTAGGTTAAAATTTGGATCTTGTCTTTACTTTGCGAGCCAGGTCAAGGGGCCAGCCCTAGGCCCTTGATCCAAATAGCAAAGATGTACAACCAACGGTCCTTCCGTATGTAGACGCTGTCTCTACAACGTCATACTGTGCTTTATACGTCACTTGTGGCTTTTAGCGTCAACCGACTCCTTTTTTGTCACCCGGCGGCACCCTTCTCTTTTGACTCTTCTTTAGCATGGTCCTTCCTGGGTTTCACTCGGAAAGGTGCTACGCGCCCTCCATAACTCGGCTTGCCCTTGTGAGACCCGGTGCATCGTTTCCTGCAAGTTAAGGTTTCTTGTCTCGTATGGGCCAACATACTTCTTATCTTGGCCTTGTATAGGCTTCATATCCCAGCCATTAAGACCCGACTGGTGTTTTCCTGACTCGGCCTAAGCCAAGCCAGGTAATGTTTTACCCCTTATGACCCTACCGGAGGTCGAACAGGTTTGGCTGTTAGGCGTCTCCAGGTTCCATTAATGAGTTTGGAACTTCTTTTCTTCTCCTGCGTTCTTTGTGCAAGATGGCCCGTTTCCCTTGATCTCGTTCTTTGCCGAGTCTCCCTAAGCGCTGCCAAGTCTCCTTTTGACTTAGTAGGATTGTCTTATGCTTAGCCGAGTCATTTTGGCCTATGCTGAGTCATTTTGGCTTTTAATATTAGCCTTACCCACTGAAAGATTGTAATCATAGCGGCTTGCCTCAAATTCATCTCTAATCCTGACAGCACGGTGACGGGTGGGCACAGTAACACCCGTCACTGTGGCAGTCCCATCGCGCAGCGCCTCGGGTCCTTCGCTGCGTGAAGCAGTGCAGCCAAAGAAGTTTATCATGCACATGTGTCCTATTTCGACACGTCCGTTGGCTGCATACACGGCCACATCGGGTCCACACCGCAAATGCTGATACCACGATTGGGGTTTTTCTCCATGATGGGGATATGCCGAGTGGGGTATACCCAGAAGGACATTCCCTACTGGATCATACTCCCAGCGAGGGGGCCTACAGGACGGCGACTGGACCATGACCCAAGAGAAAGCTTGGCGACTGGAAGCTGAAGGCCCAGAAGCATAGCTAGGCCCAGTAGGATTAGGTCAACACCCTCCGAGTCTTTATCTAACTCGGTTGTAGATCTGTAAACCCTAGCGAGGTGACTCTATATAAACCTCCCTAGGGCACGCATAGCACTTACGTTCCATCATACACCCCCTCGACTTGCCGCCTAGCTGCCGAGCACGCCCTTTGTACTCTCTCATCAATACAATCTTGCAGGAGTAGGTCTTTACCCTCTGGGGGGACGAACCTGGGTAAATCCCTGTGTCTTTGCCCTCATCTTGCACCGCAGGTGGCTGTCCGACCTTGCTCCTAGTTCTACTACTCGCTGCCAATCGCAGCATCTGTCGTGGACATTCCAATGATAGTGGTGCCCACCATGGGGCCTAGCCGGTCAGGCCTGTGTTCTATGGCGCGACCCTATCTGCCCATCAACCGGACGATCGCCACCGCTCACATCATCGTTATCGGCGAGATCCTCTAGATCTTGCCCATCAGCTACGTCTCGGTGTCACGCCCGGTCACCCACAGCGTCATCATGCCGGTCGGCATGATCAGCCTCTCTGTGAGCCATCAGCGAGTCGCCTCCGCGCGATTGGCTCTCTGTGAGCTAGGTCCGCACCATCCACCACCTCGCCTCCAAGTACGGCTCAGCCACTAGCAACGTGGCCGAAACCAGCACAGTCGTGGACGACGCGGCCCTCAACAACGACGCAGACTCGGTGACCCCGGCCTTAGTCGCCGGATCCATTGTCGCCGCGTCGCCAGCATGCTCCATCACCAAATTCTCCAACATGGGGGATTTCGAGGATCCATCTATCCTCGGGATCTTCAACTCTGACTCCGGATCGGAGAACTCCGACAACCTCCATGCCGGATCTAGTCCCTTCATCACGACCTACATGGCGAGTGACACGAGCGCCCTGCCGGACCCCTTCTCCATGCCAATACCGCCAACTGCGACGGTGGGGGAGGTCGAGGAGGCACACCTGCGCCTAGAGGAGGTAGTATGCAACGAATAAGCCGAGCACGAGAAATTTCGCCTCGAGCAGTCCACGGTGCAGGAGCTATCGCTCTACTACCAGCGCCGCATCAGGATGCGCCTGAACCCCGCGGTTCAGGGCCACGCCCTAAACTTCGACAACGAGAATGACCTGGCTCGCATGGCTGATCGCACGATCTGCGAGAACACGGCACCAAGAGGCAGCGCCCGACCACTACCAGGCGCACCAGCGAATGGTGCTCCCCCAACACCACCAGGCCGCGCACCCCTTTCAACCAGCCGAGAGTCCTTATCTCTCTACAAGAGAGGGATGCAAATAGACTCCCGTTATACTCCACCCTGATGGACAATGTCATCGCGGGACGAGCAGAAGTCGCCAACCTCAATGTCACAGGGGAGGGCGCGCTGCAAATAGAGTACGCCAAGGCCCTACTCGCCAAGGCCGTCGAGCAGCAAGTCGCAGGAGCCGACTCACGGGGGCGCATGTACTCCCGCTCCTCCGGAAGTAGGGAAGCCTCGAGCGTCCGCCCATCGATGGCGAATACACTGAACTTCCCGCCGCCCAAGCCCCTGCAGCTCCAGCCAAGGGCCACACATGCGGTGCTCTCCACCAATGACCCGCGACCGCTGAACAACATGGTCGCTGCCAACGGGCAGCCAGTCTTCGCACAAACCCACATTAATAACAACCAGAGCTGGTGCACACGCCAGCCCAATGACCTGAGGCACACCCTCATCAACCGCCACAACAGTGAGCCAAGGGGTTCACTCAGCCAAGTCGGCCCCCAGTGCTTCGGACCGATGATCTGAGGCAAGAAATATCCGGCGAACTTCAAAGCGCCAAAAGAGATCGAAAAGTACGATCTCTCGTATGATCCGACCATGTGGCTGCACACATACCTCATGGCGATGGGAATCGCCGGCCACACCGACCTACTCGCCGCTCGCTACCTCCCCCTGATGATGGAGAGAGCGACTCGGCAATGGATCAACACCCTCCCCGCGGACATCATCGATTCATGGGAGGACATGCGCGACGCCTTTGTTAGGCACTTCGAGGGTTCGTACACTAGCGCCACCAGCATCGAGTACCTGGAGCGATGCGACCAGGGACCCCGCGAGTCGACCCGCAACTGGCTCCAAAGGTGGCAAGACCTATCGTTCAACGCGGCTGTCATCCACCCAAAGACGGCGATTCACTGCTTCAAGACCTCGTGCCGCTACGAGCCCCTGGTCGCCAAGCTCAAGCGGGTGTACAAGACACTCGACAACATCCCAAAACTCCTAGAGATCACCAAGCGGTACACGAAGGAGGACCCGAACAAAGAAACCGATGACGAGTCGGGTGGACATCGCTGCCCAAGCGGCCACGACACCGACAGGCAGCGCGAGCTGCGCTACAGAAACACTCGCCTCACCGGCAAGCACCGCGGTGATGGGTGAGTTTACTTTGTCACCAACGCCGGCTACGTGCCATGCGACCCCAAAAGCTTCCGCCACGACGGATGCCAACACCGCGATAGAGGAAACTTCTGAGCGAGGCCGAAATTTGACCCCGCGTCTCTCCTCAACCAACCCTGTGTGTTCCACAGTATGGAGGGGGAGCCCGCCAAGCACACGACCGCTGACTTCCACTCACTAAAGGAGACAGAGAAGGCACAACGCGCAAGGGAGGACTCCAACAACAACCCGCCAAACGATAGGGCATTCAACAACGACGTTGGGTTGCTCCACACCTTCACCGAGCTTGGCACCAAGCGCGAGAAGAAGGTCCTCGCCCGCGTCGTCGCTGTCAATGCCGTGTCCCAGGTTGACGTCCCCCGCTTCCTCAACTGGTTGAGCAGCGCATCACGTGAGCCACGAGGACCACTCTCCACAAATTGAATATCCGGGGCGAGTCTCCCTGGTGGTCAAGCCCAAAGTGGGCAACTACTGGCTCCCCAAGACATTGATGGACGGCGGGAGATCCATAAACATACTCTACCTAGACACATTCAGGCGGCTGCGGCTCCCACAATCGATCATCGATACGACCCTCACCAACTTCCACGACATCGTCCCTGGTCGGAAGGCGTACACGATCGGCAAGGCGACGCTGCCAGTCACCTTCGGCACACCAGTGAACTTATGCACCGAGCAGATCGTCTTCGAGCTGGTCAACTTCAACAGCCCCCACCACTACGTCTTGGGGAGACAAGCGTTCGCCAACTTCATGGCGGTGCTGCACTACGCGTACAATGCGATGAAGATCCCAGGGCCGTGCGGTATCATCACCGTCCACGGCGACCCCGACATGGCCATCGAGTGCGAGGAGAAAGGCGCCGAGCTCGCGGCCGCTGTCATCACCACGGAGGCCAACCACGTGGAGGAGCTCGCCAGATACGCGAGCGGGGTCGACAAAGACGACCCCGCCATACTCAAGAGGCCCAACACGGAGAACGGCGGTTCGACCGCGTTCGAGACCACCATGACACCCGCACCGTCGAGCTGGTCCTAGGCGACTCCAGCCAGACGATGACGATCAGGACATGCATGAGTCCCGCATAGGAAAGTGCGCTCATCGAGTTCCTATGTGAGAATCACGACATCTTTGCATGGAAGCCATCCGACATGCCAGGTGTCCCGAGGGAACTCGGTGAGCACAAACTCAACGCCGACCCCAAAGCACGACCTGTCAAGCAGTCGCTGTGGCCCTTCAATGAAGAGCGCCGCCCTACAATCGCCGAGGAGGTGCAGCGTCTACTTGCTGCAGGCATCATTCGGCCCATCAAATACTCCAAGTGGCTAGCAAAACCCAGTCATGGTCGAAAAGAAGAACGGGACCTGGAGAATGTGTATCGATTATACAAACCTCAACAGCTTCTGTCCAAAGGAGCAGTTCATCCTCCCGCGCATCGATTAGATCATCGACTCGACCGCGGGCTTAGAGTCACTATGTTTCCTCGATGCCTAATCTGGTTACAACCAGATCAAAATGGCGGTCGAGGAAGAGGATAAGACGGCATTCATCGCGCCATTCGGTGCCTTCTGCTACACCGCCATGATGTTCGGCCTCAAGAACGTCGGAGCGACCTATCAACGGTGCATGCAGGAGTGTCTTGCGAGCCAAATTGGCTGCAACATCCACTTCTACATTGATGACGTGGTGGTCAATTCCAATCGCCAGAGTGATCTACTCGCCGACCTGGCCGCATCCTTTGCAAATCTGCGGAGGTACAAGATCAAACTCAACCCAGGGAAGTGCACCTTCGGTGTACCCACCGGACAACTATTAGATTATGTAGTCTCCAAGAGAGGCATCGAGGCAAACCCCATGAAGATCAATACGATCTCCCGGCTCAGCAATCCCGAGTGCTTCCGCGACGTCCGGAAGCTGGCCGGGCGAGTCGCGGCTCTCAGCCGCTTCATCCCCCGGCTAGGCGAGAAGGCAATGCCTCTCTACCACCTAATGCACAAGAACCCCATGTTCCAGTGGGACAAGGAGGCAGACGACATGCTCCACACACTCAAGGAAGTGCAACTCGCGGCCCCGCTACTCACCGCCCCCGCCAATGCTCGTCTCCATCGCAACATCCGAGCAAGTCATCAGGGTCGTCATGGTCGTCGAACGGCCAGAAGAGGGCAAGGAGCGCCTGTCTACTACATCAGCGAGGTCCTCACCGAGTCGCGACAGCGCTACCCGAAATACCAGCAACTGGTGTATGCGGTCTTCCGAGCCCAGCGACGGCTACCGCACTAGTTCCAGGAGCACCGAATCATGATTGTCTCTTCCACGCTGTTGCAGGACATCATTCGCAACCGCGAGGCGACTGGGCGAGTCACCAAGTGGGTCGTCAAGATAGGCGTTGACAATATCAAGTACGAGCCGTGCAAGGCAATCAAGTCGCATGCCCTGGCGGACTTCCTCGCTGACTGGGAGGAGGCACAACAGCCCAATAAGCTGCCGTAACTCCACTACTGGTCGCTCCACTTCGACGGGTCCAAGAATGCAGACGACGTAGGGACAGGAATCGTACTCACCTCCCCCAAGGGCGACAAGCTGCGTTATGTGTTGTACCTCGACTTCACCCCCTATACCAACAACATGGCCGAGTACGAGGCCCTACTTCACGACATGCGAGCCGCCAAGGAGATGAACATCAATCGCCTATGGTGCTATGGTGACTACAACCTCGTCGCCGGTACCTGCGACGCCATCTCCCCCACCATGGCGACATACCGCCAAGCAGTGGACCAGCTGGCGGGCCACTTCGCCGGCTACTCTATCGAGTGGATCGACCGACGCAAGAACGAAGAGGCCGACACCCTCTCTCGCATCGGGTCGGTCTGCCACGCGCGACCCGACGGTGCCTTCCTCGATACCATCCACAAGCCCTCTATCTCTCCCCCAAAGGAGATCGACCTCGGGTCGCCATGATCGCGGAGCCAAGCGACTGGACCGCGCCATACATTGCCTACCTCGAGGGAGAGATCCTGCTAGTAGACGAGATGGAGGCACGCATGATCGTGCGCCGCTGCAAATCCTTTTTCTTCATCAACGGAGAGCTCCACAAGCGCAGAGTGACCGGCGTGTTCTAACACTTCGTGCAGCCTACATACGGCCGCAAGATCCTCCAAGACATCTACGCCGGCGACTGGTGCCACCACGCCGGCGCCCGTTCCCTGGTCGCCAAAGGCATGTGACATGGCTTCTACTGGCTCATCGCGCACGCGGACGCGGTCGACATCGTCCAATGCTGCATCGGGTGCCAAAAGTATGCCAACCAGACGCACGTACCTAGCTCGGTGCTCAATACCATACCCATCACCTAGCCATTCGCCGTGTGGGGCATGGCCATGGTGGGCCCCTTCAAGAAGGCCCCCTCTGGCTACACCCACCTCCTGGTCGCAGTCGACAAATTCACCAAGTGGGTGGAGGCCAAGCCAGTCCGCAAGTGCGACGGGAAGACCGCCGCCATATTCCTACGCGAGCTCATCTACCGCTACGGATTCCCGCACAACATCATCATGAACAACAACACCAATTTCGCCAAGGGCGCCATGGCCGAGTACTGCGAAGAGCATAACATACGACTGGACCTCGCCTCAGTAGCCCACCTGGAGTCCAACGGCCAGGCGGAACGCACCAACCAGAGCATTCTCCATGGCCTCAAGCCACGACTGCAAGTTCCCCTCGAGCGAACTCCGGGATGCTGGGTCGAGGAAATCCCATCGGTCATCTGGGGCATCCACACCCCCGTCAACCGATCGACCGAGTTCACGCCCTTCTTCATGGTATATGGTGCCGAAGCTGTCATGCCAACTGACCTCGAGCATGACTCTCCTCGGGTCGTCAACTACGCGGAGGCCGACAACAAGCTCGCACACCAAGACTGGGTCGACCAAGTCGACGAAGACGCGACTTGGCTCGCTCCCGCACCGCCATCTACCAGCAGGGATTCCGCTACTACAATAGCCACCGAGTACGGAATCGCACCTTCCAGGAAGGCGACCTGGTCCTACGACTGATCCAGGACGAGAAGGGCATGCACAAGATCTCTCCCCCATGGGAGGGACCATTCGCCATAGGGCGAGTCCTAGACAACGACGCCTACTACCTCATCGACGTTCGAGGCGATGGACACCTCGACGTCAAGCGGCCGTGGAATGTAAACCTCCTAAGGAAGATTTACACCTAGAACTCCGACCTGTACTCCCCCCGCCATGCAATAAAGATGTTCGATTCGCACAAATTGTGTCTACCCTCCAACCCTTGTGCCATCCGCACTCGTAAAAACAACATTACACTAATCACGAAAGTCAACCCTTGGTCGCGCGACCGGCACGGCTAAGTAATGCGACGCAAGGGCATCGACAAAGTTTGGGCCTTGCATCGTCCATGAAAACGCCAATCCGAAGCCCCCATCGGAGTCACCTCGCTCGACTGGCCTGCTGGGCCAAGACAACCGCACTCGGCGCAGTGACTTGAACGGTCAAGTACCACGCTCGGGGACTGACACCATTCCAAACCTACGCAGCTAGGGAAAACACCAAGTATGAGAGCTCGCGCTGGACTCGCCATGCGACTGGCTATTTGAGTAAGGCGGAGACACGCGCCAAGCATAACGCGCTCCGTCCTCACCTACCTTGGGCATGCGACTAGAACGGCTACGTACCATGCTTGGGGACTCGTCCAACCGACCCCGTTCGTGTTCGGGAAAACAGCTAAGTATAGAGCACCCCTTGGGGTCGCCAAGCGACTGGCTTCCCAAGCCATAGCGAGTCGACCTCAACTAACTAATAGTATAAAAAAAACATACATACACAAACACGAGGTAAACCCCATAAAAGGGCGGATGCGCTCGGGGACTCGCACAACAAAACAATTCAAACTCAAATCAAAGCTGACTCTACCATACTCCCATTCCTTATGTTAACAAAAAAATTGTTCGCTTACAAGGGCAGACATACACTTATTTAAATTAACGTCAGTCAGCAAAGCTATCTACTCTGCAGGCTTCGTGTAGGTATACGGGTAGGCTACACTAGCGCAAAACAAAATTTTCTACCGCTTTAACCAGGAATACTATTGTCATAGATCACGGGATTACCACTAGACGCGTAGTTGCGGAACTTGATGAAGTGTGTCGAGGCAGTGTAGACGTTCTACGTCTCCTCCTTGTCCTTGTCCCACAAGCAGCTCCCCTTGCACGTCTCGTCCTAGTGCCACAGATGCATCACCTCCGAGGTATCCACAAGTACATGGTGGAAGCATCAGACGCCGGACTGCTAGGTCCGCGCATGCAACACATGTCTGAGGAGTGGCGGCTGGGTGGAATGGTCTAATCCTGGTTAGCTCGCCCCGCCGTCTCTTATATAGGCGTCCCTAGTGGGTTTCTACATTAGCAGCCTAAGCCTGGTCTAATTCGGATCTATCCTCACTAGGATTCCAGCCCCTTAAGTGTGTGATCCTATAGGTTCATATACATATAGACATGACACGAATACACTTATTCTATTAATAGTTGGTAGCGGCCTCTAGCAAGACGTGCCAACTCCTAAACGCATACAAAGATCATATCGGACGAAGCATCACAAGTTTTAGTACATGTCTTTTCCTTTGCCTCACGATATTTGGTCTAGCTCCAAGCTGACCTCCCTTTCTCGATACTGTGATTCAGAATCCATTTACTAGGTTAACTCTTAACCATATGTAGCACGACCATGCATTTCTGGATCCGATCACTCGAGGAGCCCAGAGATATCTCTCTCAAGTAGAGAGGGGGAAATCCCATCTTTATTAACCAGGCCTTGCAGCATACTTTAGGACAAACCCGAAAGCTACCTTTATAACTACCCAGGTATGGAGTAGCGTCTGATAGCTCCAAAGTAGGTCGATCCACATATCAAGTACATGCAACAATCTCAGGTCTAAGGACAAAATGTAAACGATATGTAGAGAGAGCTGCAACTAATTGCCAGTCTCAAGTTGGGCCAGTCCAACCCCATGTTCATAACATGTGTCCACATCACTGGTTTGACATCTCCATGTCTATGACTTGCGAAACATAGTTTTCAACCAATCGATGTGCTAGTCTAATATTCACGTGTGTCCTCACATGAACTCCGACTAGGGACAACTATTAGATAACCATATAAGTATAGAGTTTCACAAACAATTCACATAATTGCCAATCAATACAAGTTGCCTGATATGTATATTCAAGGAGCATTACAATAACTCATGGATACACAAGAAATATAATCATCTCTATGATTGCCTCTAGGGCATATTTGATTCAGTCTCCCACTTGCACTAGTCAATCTATATTGTATCCAATACCTATTGCTCTTGCATGTGCCTCATGCGCAGGCTGCGGGAGTGGCTTTGTATAAGGATCAACAACATTTGAGTCCATATGTATTTTGCATACCATGACACTACCATCCTCAACGAACTCTCGAATCTGATGGTAACACATGTGAATATGTTTGTTCTTCTGGTGCTGTCTAGGTGCCTTGGCTTGTGCAATAGCACCATTGTTTTCACAATAAACGTCCATGGGATTGGACGCGCCCTGAACCACACAGAGAGCGATCAGGAAATTCCTAATCCAAACAGGTTCCTTTGCAGCCTCCAAGGCGGCAATATATTCAGCTTCTGTTGAAGAGGAGGCCACCGTATCTTGCTTGGAACTTTTCCAACTCATAGCACCACCATTCATGACAAACACATAACCATATTGCAATCTGGAGTCATCTGAGTCGTTAAGGTAACTCGCATCTGTGTAACCCCTTGCACTGAGTTCATCCTCACCTCCATAAACTAGGAACACATCCTTAGTCCTTTTCATGTACTTAAGGATGTTCTTTACCGTTGTCCAGTGACCTTCACCTGGATCAGCCTGGTATCTGATTGTATCACTTAGAGCATAGGAAACATCTGGGCGAGTACATATCATTGCATACATGATGGATCCAATATCCGAAGCATATGGAACCTTGCTCATGCGCTCACGCTCATCAATAGTCGAAGGACACTGAGTCTTGCTAAGTTTTATGCCATGAGACATGGGCAAGAACCCCTTATTAGCCTCTGCCATGCTGAACCGTTTCAACACGTTGTCAATGTATGTACTCTGGCTTAATCCAATTAGCCTCCTTGATCTATCTCTATAGATATTGATGCCCAGAATATATGCCGCTTATCCTAAGTCCTTCATTGAAAAACTATTTTTCAACGAGGTCTTAACAGACTCGAGCATAGGAATGTCATTTCCAATCAGCAATATGTCATCTACATATAAGATTAGAAATACCAGTGTTCTCCCACTTTCCTTCTTGTAAACACAAGGTTCTTGTTCGTTTTTTATGAAGCCAAACTCCTTTACAACTTCATCAAATCGAATGTTCCAACTCCGAGATGCTTGCTTCAGCCCATAAATAGACTTTATAAGTTTGCATACCTTTCCGGCATTGTTTGTATCGACAAAACCTTCGGGCTGCATCATATATATGTCCTCAGTTAGGATTCCATTTAGGAAATCCGTCTTGACATCCATCTGCCATATTTCATAGTCGAAATTTGCAGCAATGGCTAGAATAATCCGTATAGATTTAAGCATCGCTACGAGCGAGAAAGTCTTGTCGTGCTCAACTCCTTGAACTTGTCGAAAACCTTTTGCAACAAGTTGAGCTTTATGTATGTGAACATTTCCATCCATATCAATCTTCTTCTTATAGATCCATTTACACTCGATGGCTTTAAGACCATCAGGCAGGTCAACCAAGTTCCAAACTTGATTGTCTCCCATGGACTCTATCTTGGATCTCATGGCGACTAGCCATTTCTCAGAGTCTGGGTCCACCATTGCTTCTGCACAAGTCGCAGGCTCATCATTGTGTAACAATAATAATTCCCGCGCTTCGCGGAGCCTCGCCGACCTTCGTGGTTGTGGTGCTTATATTGCCATGGTCTCCTCAACTTTTTCTGCTACAATAGCATCACCCGTAGAAGCATCCCCGACTGGCTCATCTTGAACTTCTTCAAGTCACATCGACCTTCCACTTGTTCACTTTGTGAGAAACTCTTTCTCTAGGAAAACACTACTACGAGCGACAAACACTTTGCCCTCTTCTCGGTTGTAGAATTAATACCCTAAGGTTTCCCTTGGATATCCCACGAAAATATACTTATCCGATTTGGGTGTTAGCTTGTCCGATTGAAGTCGCTTGACAAATGCATCACAACCCCAAATCTTTAGAAAAGACAAACTAGGATTCTTTCCGGTCCACATCTCATATGGTGTCTTAACTACGGATTTAGATGGTACCCTATTAACTGTGAAAGCTGCCGTTTCTAGAGCGTATCGCCAAAATGACAATGGTAAATCCGACTGGCTCATCATCGATCGAACCATGTCCAACAAAGTTCGATTGAACCGTTCGAACACCCCGTTTCTTTGAGGCGTTCCGGGCGGCCTGAGCTGTGGAACAATTCCGCAAGCCTTAAGATGATTACTAAATTCATGACTCAAATATTCACCTCCACGATCAGATCGCAAGGCCTTTATTTTCTTGCCACATTGATTCTCTACCTCACTATGAAACTCCTCGAACTTTTAAAAAGTTTCATACCTATGCCTCATCAAGTAGACATAACCATATCTAGTGAAATCATTAGTAAAAGTAATGAAGTAGTGATATCCTCCTCTGGCTGTCGTGCTCATTGGTCCACATATATTAGTATGTATGAGTTCCAACAATTATGTCGCTTTCTCGGGTAAACCTAAAAAAGGTGACTTGGTCCTCTTTCTAAGTAAACAAGCCTAACATGTCTCGTATGATTCAAAACCAAACGAAGTTAGAAGACCATCACCATGGAGCTTCTTCATGCGCTTTTCACTTATATGCCCCAAACGACAATGCCATAAATAGGTAGGATTCAAATCATTAAGCCGAAGCCTTTTAGCACTAACATTTTAAATAGATGCATCATCAAGATTTAAAATAAATAACCCATTCACATGGGAGCATCAGCCATAAACATAGCATTCTTAGAGATTACACAACCATTGTTTGCACCCGCGAATGAATAACCATCCCTCATCAAACATGAAGGTGATAAAGTGTTTCGACCCATACTAGGAATGTAATAACAATTATTAAAATCCATAATAAATCCTGACTGAAGGTGAAGTTGCATGACGCCGACGAACAATGCAGCAACCCTTGCTTTATTTCCGACACGAAAATCTAGTTCGCCTTTTTGCACTTCTCTAGTCCTTATTAGCCCCTGCATCGAATTGCAAAAATGAGCAACCGATCCGGTATCAAATACCCAAGAGTTAACATAGGAATCATCGAGAAGAATGTCCACAACATTTACAATAAGCGTACCTGAGTGGCAAGTACTCTTACTTCCGCTATTCTTCAAAGAAGCCTGGTACTTGCTGCAGTTTCTCTTTCAGTGGCCATGTTCATGACAAAAGAAGCACTCAGTGTCTTCTATAGGTCCATCCTTTTGCTTGCGTGCACGCTTGGGGATCATATACTTAGCCTTACCCTTCTTCTTCCAAGAAGTACCCTTTCTCTTGAAGCTAGGCTTGTTCTCACAGCCATCAGATGGCTATGCCCTCCACACTTCTTCATGTCACTTTCTGCTGTTTTTAGCATCCCGCATAACTCATTAAGGCCCTTCTCCACCCCATGCATATGGTAGTTCGAAATGAACTTCCCATAGCTAGATGGAAGAGACGCCAAAATGAAATCAGTAGCCAACTCTTGGCCTAGTGGAAGACCAAGCTTTTCCAAAGTCTGACTGTAATCAACCATTTTGATCACATGGGGGCCTACAGCTGCTCCCTCTGCCAGCTTGCATTCCACAAAGGACTTGGAGACATTGTACCTCTCAGTCCATGCCTGAGTCTGGAACATGTCCCTAAGTGCGACGATCATATCGTACGCTTCCTGATCCTCAAACTTATTTTGGAGTTTAGGTTCCATGCATGCAAGCATAAGACAACTAACCTCAAGAGAATCATCACATGCCCTCTTGTAGGCATTTTTTAGGGAAGCAGATGCATTATCAGCAGGTTCATTGGGAATTGGGCAGCAGATGCATTCTCAGGTTACGAACCCAGTCCGAATAGTTTGTTCCATTTAGTTTATCTTTGTCAAGAATCAAACGCAAAGAAAAATGTGATGAAGTGTTCGGTGGCATTGATCTACAACAGAAAACATGCAAAATACTAAGCCATGTAACCATGAAAGAGTAAAACATATTAAACAATTTAATAGAATATACTCCCACTTAAATCAATATCCCTCTATTGATACTAAGTGATTCAAGATTCACAATTAACAAGTCGACTAGTGAGCTTTAGCATCACTGCTAGAAGACAAGGTAAATCGGTAAGCAACACTTGCTAATCATATCACATATGACTCTTGTTGTTGGGTGACATCTCTATATCAAAACTAGGCGCCAAACCTTCATGCCCCAAGGTCCTTAACTGTTAAGATGACCTTGTCAAGTTCACCAACCCTTATGCATGTAGGTATCAATACAAACCCATCTAGCCAAGGAAAACCGTGGCACCCAATTTTCATAGGCCCACCAATGGTTGTATAGGGCATAGGATGGTACAAGGTTTGGATGGGAGGGCATGGTATAACTTAAACTTTGTGAGGGATCGTTCTACTTCTATCGTCTAAGCATGCATAGTAGTAAAACGCATAAGAATAACATTCACATAGTTGTGACATAGTATGACCCATTTTCTCATGGTGATCTCTATCGCCATAGAACCTGTCCACCATGATGTCTCCATCGTCATGTTCCATGTGAGCCATCCTCCAAGTGATGAGTCCTCCAAGAACTAATACAAGCTATTACTCCTAACAGCTAGTAACAAAAATTACATAGTATTGGAATCATCACAAGTTGGCACGCAAGCCATTACAATAATTGACAACACATTTGGCTCCAGCCATATTGCCCTACTCATGACACGCATGTCATGATAAATTTCATACATGCATCTCATACATATATAGGCCATACTGATCACATACATCCTGCAAAACAAGTTATTCATAGAATCACATTCTACCGGAGCATGTGACATCGCAACACCTAGTTACCTTAACGAGATACATAAGGGTCTACGATTAATGGGGGTCTAGGGGGTCTCCCCCTGTGGGGTTCGAAGGGGCAGCGCCCCTCACGGTATCTGTGAAAAATGAGAGATCGAATCTACACAGTTTTCTTTAAGGATTTTGATCGGCAAATCAAATTTATCATAAACCGGCTATTGTTCCGATTCGATCAAACTCTTTTGATCATGGTACATCGATTTTCGATCTAGGTTCCGATTCGATCAATCATATTGATCTTCGTGTTATTCAACAGGATTTACGTGTCATTGTCTACCCCGATGGCGGAAACCGAACGATAGGGGTAAGTCGTTCGACAACCTTAGAATCACGATCACGGAAAGCAAGATCATAGATCAATCCTAAACCACCGCAATACAAACGATCACATCATTCATATCAATCTGCATATCACCATATGCAAACATCCCGAACCTATAACTGAACAACATCGGCTCTGATACCACTGTAGGGATACGGGTAGGATACACTAGCACAAAACAAATTTTTCTACCGCGTAAACCAAGAATACTGTTGTCATAGATCACGGGATTACCACTAGAAGTGCATTTGTGGAACTTGATGAAGCGCGTCGAGGCAGTGTAGACATTCTACTTCTCCTCCTTGTCCTCGTCCCACGAGCAGCTCCCCTTCGACAGCTCGTCCTAGTGCCACGGATGAAGCACCTCCGAGGTATCCACACGTACATGGTAGAAGCGTCAGACCCCAGACTGCTAGGTCCACGCGTGCAACACAGGTGTTAGAAGTGGCGGCTGGGTGGAATGGTCTAACCCTGGTCATCTTGCCCCCCTCTCTTATATAGGCGTCCCTAGTGGGCTTCTACATTAGCAGCCCATTAGCAGCCTAAGTCTGGTCTAATTTGGATCTAATCCTCATTAGGCTTTCAGCCCCTGAAGTGTGTGACCCTATAGGTTCATATACGTATAGATATGACACGAATACACTCATTCTGTCAATAGTTGGTAGCGGCCTCTAGCAAGACGTGCCAACTCCTAAACGCATACACTGATCATATCGAACGAACCATCACAAGGTTTAGTACATGTCTTTCCCTTTGCCTCACGATATTTGGTCTAGCTCCAAGCTGACCTCCCTTTCTCGATACTGTGATTCGGAATCCCTTTACTAGGTTAACTCCTAACCATATGTAGCACGGCCATGCATTTCTGGATCCGATCACTCGAGGGGCCCAGAGATATCTCTCTCAAGTAGAGAGGGGGAAATCCCATCTTTATTGACTAGGCCTTGCAGCATGCTTCAGGAAAAACCCAAAAGCTACCCAGTTAAGGAGTAGCATTTGATAGCCCCAAAGTAGGTCGAGCCACATCTCAAGTACATGCGACAATCTCATGTCTAAGGACCAAACATACACGGTGTGTAGAGAGAGCTGCAACTAATTGCCAGTCTAAAGTTGGGTCAGTCCAACCCCATGTTCATAACATGTGTCCACATAATTGGTTTGACATCTCCATGTCTATGACTTGCGAAACATAGTCATCAACCAATCGATGTGCTAGTCTAATATTCACGTGTGTCCTCACATGAACTCCGACTAGGGACAACTATTAGATAACCATACAAGTATAGAGTTTCACATAATTGCCAATCAATACAAGTTGCCTGATATGGATATTCAGGGAACATTACAATAACTCATGGATACACAAGAAATATAATCATCTCTATGATTGCCTCTAGGGCATATTTCCTTTAATTTGATGATCATGCGCCACTGCTGCCACGTACACGATGAAGGGGACCCATGGGTTCGACGGGTGCATGGTCAAGGATCCTGCCATCACCGAACGAAACAGATGCTCCGTCTTGATGTCCCGGTGCGCTGGCTCGGGGTCGTTCAGAGCAACAACCGTCTCCTGGTACGGCAGGAGGTCGCCCATTGCAAGAACCCGCTCAGAATACATAGCCGCCTTATCGGTCAACTTCAGCACCTCGGTGATTTCAATCGAGCCATTCGCCAATGGGTACCCGCTGGTAACATCGTCGAGATTGAAGTCATCGGGGACGTGCGCGAGCCCAAGGCTCAGCACAGTGGCGACCCCGCGGCGGAAAGCCGACCGCGACATGTACTCCACCACCGCCGGCGCCCTCTCCAGGTAGCCCCACACCTCCATGAGCTCGCTGGGAATCACTTCCATCGACGAGATCTCCTGGAGGTATGTGCGAATGCAGGTCGGCGAAAGGGTGGAAGAATCCACCAGCATGGTGACGTATTTCCTAGCGTCATACGACTACACCTCGGGCTCGTCATCAAGAATTTTCCCTGCAAAGAGCAAAAAATTAGCGTCAGAAGGACGCACAACTCGGGACCACCCCCTCTAGGACTCAATGCAAAAGGCGAGCCGCACACTCGGGAACTCAATGGTACAACAAAAACAAGCCCAACATACTCACAAATATGGGGACGGCAGCGCCCCGTGATGAAATCTTGAAGACCCGAAAAGTCATTCTGTAGCCCTACAACAAGCGCATCAGACACCTTCCGCTCGTCAGCTCCGATGGCGACAACCGCCTTGCCCCTCTCCTCTGCCGAGCTCGCCTCCGCCTTATCGGCCTTGAGCTCTCGCTCCAGTTCGGCCACCCGCTTTTCCGCGACGGCCAACAATGACTAGGCAGCCGTCAACTCGCCGACCAGGACAAAACCCTCGTGGGCCTTCGCAACCGTAGCTGAGTGCACCTCTGCAGCAAGACAAGGGTGAGATCACAATCAAGAACAATAAAGCAATGGAGAGGGTAACTCAAAAACATACCCGCAGTCGCCTGCAACTACTGGTTCACCTCCTGCATGGAGCGAAGGTCGCTCTCTAGGCGCTCTTTGGCGGCCAGTCGTTCCACCGGTTCTGATGTAGCCCGACCTTCGGTCGTTACCACATCTTGGTCTCCAACTTACACCAAGTCGTCATGGACTCCAAAGGTGAATCCGTTCCTCTATGCGAGCCCCCTTACTACCCTATTGAATGGTATGCTACTTCATACTCCGTCACATATGCATGATAGGTTCACATTGACAAGTACGGAGGCAAGGGAGGAAGCCCGGAGCATCAAGCCCGACAAGACGGAGGCTTGGAAGAGGAGGCGGAAGAAGACAGATCGCCAAATGCTCTCTGTCGCCAGCGGTACTACCGGACCTGGCGACCGGTACTACCGCCAGTGAAGCCAAATACTCTCTGTCTCTGGCGGTACTACCGGACCTGGAACCGGTACTACCGGCCTACGGCACTACCGCCTCCTGCTACCGCCCGCTACAGACGGCTCCAGCTGACGCTCCAGGACCGCAAGCGGTACTACCGGTCCCAGAGCGGTACTACCGGTGTTGACCGGTACTACCGGACCCAAGTCCGGTACTACCGGTCCTGTGTGCCTGCGCGCACCTGTTGGGCCTTTGGCCCATGTACCCCTTTAGCCCTTTAGCTCGTCCAAACCCTAGTTTTATCCCCAAGCTACCCTTGTTTAGTGGTTGGCCAATAAATAGAGCCCCCACCCCTCATGTATCCCTGAGGCATAGATGATAGACTAAAGACAACCCCCATTGTGGAATCTCTAGTTTTGCCTCATCCCCTTTACCAAGGGGACCGACTATCGTCACCAACCTCGATTGGACTTTGCATCACGCATCCATCGTTGAACAAGGCCTTGGGTTCTCGGTTTCTCGCCCCCAAGTCGTCAAGACCCTCCCCAAGGTGTTCTTCCCTCTCCGATGTGGATTTGAGGGAGCACGTTGACCGATCTTTCCATGCGAGGATTCTATCGGACCGGTGGACGCCGTTCAGGAGCAATCGGCCTTGTATCGTGGGAGTTTTTGCGTGTGTTCATCGTGTTCTTCGCGAGGTGTGTGTTCGCTTCCGCTACCTTCTCCCTTTACCCTCGCTTTCCCATCGATTTGACCACGAGATCCGTGAAGATCGGGCACCCAAGAGGTTAACCCCTCCATCAGATTCACGCTGGAGCCCCTGCACAGACGAAACTAATGTAAGCAGACACTGAAGAATTTCCTAAGTGCCTAGTCGCTGAATTTCAGGGACTAGCCACTTGGGTACTAGACATCGAAGAATTTCCTAAGTGCCTAGACGCTGAAATTCAGCGACCCACACAGGGACTGGAAAAAAAAGTAGTAAGAATCTACCTGCTGAAATTCAGCGAGCAGATCCTCGTGGACTAGACATACCTGAATAGCCGCACCTTGCATCTTGTGTAGCTCGACCGTGTCCACCTAGGGCAGTACGAAGTGTGTGCATCCGCGACGCTGCTCGACGTCTGAACCCAAAATCTTGGGCAGCTAGGCTGATTGAGCCGAGACACTCGCAATAGAGGCCCTTGCCAAGATGCGAGGGAAGGTCGCCACCGCCGCACTGAGAAGGCCCGGCCCGGCCAGCAACCACGAAGTTCCACTGCTGCGACCCCGCGTCCATGACGGCCTTCACAGTCGCATCCACTCCAGTCAGAGCTTCACTTGGCGCGTCGGTCGGCTCGTCCAAGACAATGATGGTGTCGTCGCCCTTCATCTTCTTCGCACCCTCAGCAGGCGCCTCGGCGTCGTCGCCCTTCCTCTTCTTCGAGGGATCAAACTCCTTCCCTGAGGCGTCTACTGGGACCTTGACCACTGAAGGGTGAACAATATTCTTCGCACCAGTCCTGTAAAGGAAATGATCAACAATTCAGACAACATCTACAAACTAGTAATTCAAGTCGACATGGCAAAACACTCACCTGGCGACTGGGATGTAGCGCAGGCCGGTGCGGATGTGTGCCGGCTTCTCCAGTTCTAGGCCTAGGTTACGGCTGATGCCCGTCTCGAACAGGGCTGGAGCCCACGTCACGGAGGCCTTCTTCGTTGACGAGGCCACAATAGCAGGAAGTTCCCCTCCGGTCGACGCGGGTGCCTTCCTTGATGGCGATGCCTCTGCGGATGGAGCAGCCCCGAGGCCTGTGACTGCTAAGAACGGGGGTGGAAGCGACGCCAGTGGAACCTCGTCCTCCACCACGGCCGTACTGGCCGCCTCTGGCACCTTCATCGATGCTTCGGCCCCAGCATCGTCGCTGTGCTAGTCGCTTCGGAGCTAGTCGCCGACCGAGGCGGTGACACCGCCCTGGGCGCCTCCTTCTTCTTCTTATTTGGCGACTTCTTCTTCGATGCCATGGCCACACGCCGTGAACTATGTTTGTGGGCCTCTCCTTCACCCCCATCGTGACCCTCGAGGCTCTTGCTGGTCTCGAGCTCGCGTTGCCACTTCCCGCGAGTTTTCTGAACCGCGGGTGCGGCGACCTCCACGGCCACGTCATCGTCGTCGTCTCCATCATCGTATTTTCTGGAGGAGGACTCGCTATCGTCCCCCTCGGCATCGTCCGAGCTTTTGTTGTCAGCGGGAGGAAGCCAGCCCTCCACGACTTCGAACAGCTGAACCAACAACACATGATTAGTTAACCGCGACTGCATTTCTATGACTGTGAAATAGACAAAGGAAAACAGACTTACAGATGGCGCCTTGCGCTTCACGGTGTATGGGGAGATCCCGTCTTTCAGGTCGCGGTATTCTGCGTCAGTGATCTTCCTCAGCGGAGGCGTAATTTTTGGCCTTCCACTCGGCGGTGCAGGCCTTGGTCCCGTCCTCCTTACCAGTGTATTCATACATCCAGTGCGCACAGCTGGACAGGGGTACCAATCGTCGCCCGAGAAAACAATTGTATAAATTGATGGTCTCGAGCCCATCATTCTGCAGCTGGTGAATCATTGTCAGCATCTCATCTACAACCATCCGCTGGACATGCGGAAGCTTGGCGACTTGGAGCCGGCATGGCTCGGTCCGCTTGGTGTAGTACGCCGGGAATGCACTACTAGGAAATCCTTCATTAGTGGCGCATCAATATTGGTCTTCTATGGTGCATGGCTAGGACGCCGCTGTTATGTCGCCACTGATGAAAACTTCTATGGCGCATTCCGAAATGCGCCACAGAAGTCGTGATACATCTATGGCGCATTTCGGTTGATGCACCACAGGACTCTGTTCAGTGGCGCATTATGGACAATGCGCCACTGAAACACTATGCGCCACTGAAGGTTAAAATGATGCGCCACTGGTTTGAGTATCAGGTATTAAAAAAAATTGAAACTTGTCCAAATATACAATATTATACAGGTATTATACAGTATTATACAGAAACAGTATATTTTACTTAGTATATGAAAACAAATATAATACAAACATGAATATAGTGCCATCACACTACTTAGAGCCCGAACGAGATAGACAAGTGATCATCACATTACAATACAAGTCAAATGAAGTGGTTTGTTACAAGTGTTTGTTACAAAGTTCACCATCTCATCACATTACAAATGAAGTGTTCATCTATCCTACACTAGAATCAAACAGAATACAACTATGACGACGGTGAGCAAGAGCAAGAGCACTAGCAATATCTTCATCCGGTTCTCCTTCCATAGGTGGTTCCTCCACTTGGCTACCGCCTCTTCTCGAGTCGCGTATCCTTTGTAGTTGTTGCCGCTAAACTTGTTCACCTGTTTCTGACAGTCCTCCCACTCATCTTAGACTCCTGGAACCCAACCCTTGTACACCACGTACCACTTCGTCATCTCTATATATAAGGCATATTAGTAAATCATGCAACAGAAAGAACTAAATTGGTTCACATAAACTAAAGCAAAAGATCAGTAAACATAGAATATAGCACATCGATCATAATCATCGAACTTCGACGACAACGACCACAATAGTGAAGTTTACAACATACAACCATAGTAGTATATAGTTTGTGACACAACACTACACACAGACATCTATGATAATTCTAGGCACACACATCGATCAATGTTGAGAACTGCTAACGCTCGGCTTCAGGAATGGTAGATAGCCATCCTTCGTCATCCACGTCCTGTTGTCACCCTGTTGACGAAGAATATTTTAAATCTCCCTCTTAGTCAACCCTCTGTTGTGTTTTAGGACCCCTCCCCTCGTGCTGACATCTTCCACGATGATTTCCGACAACTTAACCTGGATGCGATAGAAGTCTTCTCTAAGATCATCATCGTCCCTTCGCGCCAAATTTTCGGCCCATGCTCGGAAACTAGATGGCAGAGTTAGCTTATGGCAATCCTGGACAAACCCTTTAAGGTGATGCATGGTGTAGAAGGCCTCCTTGGCGCCGCCAGTAGCCGGCTCCTTGACGCAGGGGAACTCAAGCACATGCTTGAACACGTGCTTGTCATCCTTGATACATTCCCCCTTGTTGACGAAGGGGCATCACTTTTTAGCGTAGCCCTCGAGAGCCTCATTCGAAACACCCCTTATTCTGGTGTAGTCCTTCTTCTTCTTCTTACTCGCCGAGTCGAAATACGATGCTATCGAGTACTTTGTGCAAATGATGATGAGTGTGCAGTATTTGTCTCTGCACAACATGATTGAAACGGGATGTTGGAAAAGGGCAAAGGAAGAAAGCTATAAGAAATCCTAAGTTAAAAATGCTAGGGGGTGTGTGTACTTACTTGGGAAAGAAAGGCAAAAGAAGCATGTTCGTCCTCTTGTGGTCCACCATGAACTTCTCGAGATACGCCGTCGCCTTGGCACGCGTCTCAGATCCTTCCCTCAACTGGCTATCACGCATGTAGTAGGGATCCACTATCGTGATGTAGGGGGTCTGCTTTCTCATGGTCTTCATCGCCAGATTGAGCGCGAATAGGCGAACCATGTTATAGTCCAGCCGTTTCGAGAGAAACAGCTTGAAGACGTCCTCGTACGATATGAAGAACACGTCCACGGGGGCTTCATGGATGAAGTCCACGTCCGATGGCACCTTGACAGTGAAAACAGGGTAATTTGGATCTTTGTCTTTAAGAAGAATGCCCTCTAGTGTCTTGATACTATCACTCAAAGCGAGCATATGTCCACCAGCATGGCGAAGCAGATCCGGAGTCAGTACCACTTCACCGGCTATATGTATCATGGGCAAGCCATCCTCGCGGGCTGGTATGACGTCATCCTTAGCCCGGATCCTCTTCGGAGGAGGTTGGCTCTCAGCTTTCTTACCTATCTTCCTGTGCTTATTCGTCTTATGAGTAGGATCCTCCACTGGGGATGGTAAGTGCTCAACGGCCGCCTTTTGGAATGTGTCAGGGCTAAAGACGAATCCAACTGGTTTCTCCTATTGATCGGCGGTCGGAGGCGTCTCTTGAGATAAACCTCCGAAGAGCAGGCGTTGCGTGCATGTAGTGGGACGCCCACCTTGACCCTCGCGAGCGATGAAAGGTTCTTCATCCACAGCAGGGATGTACAATCCTGTGCCGGCGCCGGTGTTGATGTAGTCGTCGATGTTGACAAATTCTTCATCATCATCGTTGTTGCCGCCATGTGGTGATGGTGGTTGCGGGGGCGACGGTGGTTGCGTTGCAACGGCGGCATCGCCTTGGGGCGGCCCACACGCTCCCAACAGTTGTTGGTGGCGACTGGTGGTGGCGACGACGACAGGTGGCTTCCTAGGTGGTGGCCGGACGATCGAGGTGGCGCCGGTGACAGGTGGCATCCGAGGTGGTGGCCGGGCGATCGAGGTGGCGCTTAGGTTCCCCATAAGATGAATCTGACTCTTCGGCCATGTCAAGGGCCAGCCGTGGCATTCTGCAAGGGTCTTGTGTTCGTCGGCTGCCTGAGGTTGAAAGGGGGGTCCATGTCGTCGCACCCTGGCAACAGCCGAGCAATCCGGACCCTCATCACGGCATCGTCCATTGCATTGTTGTGCATCGTGCGGTTCGCTGGTTGTATGATATTACCCTTGGCAACATCCTTCAACTCGCCGTCGGCAACTTTGTGGAGTAGTACGCAAGCAGCGTCCTGAATATCGACACATATGTGTTGGGCATCATGATCGAGGTGGAAATCACCAAAGGCGCATAAATAAGACGAAGCGGAGTATGATATTAGTTACCTTGGTGAGGGCGTTGAGTTCGGCTAATGTCGACACACGTCCGATCCCGGCGGCAGGCGTATCATCAGCATTCTCGCATGGTACTGGTGCCACCGCTGGCTGTGCGATACTGGTATTTTTGGCGGGAGCAGCAGGGGGCAGCTGTGTGACTACAAGCTCTTGCGGTTGCGCCGCGGCGATGGTGGCCGGCAGGGTCACCAAGTCCAGCGACGCGTTAACGTTGATGCTCGAGTTGCTGCCGCTAAAGCTGGGCATGTTTATCGGCCCCTATCGACCTCCCGCATTCCAAACAGCTAGCCCCTCCATTAACCCAGGGGGATGATCGCGCGAAGCTTCTCCTCTAATAACTTGTCCATTGCTTTCTCATCCACTTTTTCCTCTAAGGTCTTCACCTTCAACTTCAGCTCTTCAACCTCGGCTTTATCTTTAGCCGCCGACTAGTTCTTCCTCTCCCTCCTCTTCTTTCCATCCTCTTTGTAGTACTCGGTAAACTTCATGCTTGTACCGAAGCGGGACACACGGCCAGCTGATTTTGGCGGCAACTTCTTCTCCCTCTTCTTGTAAGTGTTTGTCGCCCTGTTAAAAACAGTGTCCCATGGCTCTGCCGCCGAATCTTGGGACGACAAGTCCTTGCTAGCGTTCAATTCCTTCTCCTGCAGAGATACAAGGAGAGGTGAACCCATACATGCATTTAGATTCTTGGCTTAATTATTTTAATGAGAGATCCACGGTAAATTCCTTACCAGCTCATGCTCAAAGGCCTTCACATCCGGGTCTTCGGTGACGAACTCCCCTGTAACAGGGTCCAGGTAGTAGTGGGCCCGGAAAAATTGTCGGATCTGCAGGTCTGTAATTTTATTCCATGGGTTCTCTTTACCCAGGCATTCAAGCTCGGCGTCCTCCTTGTCCCAAATGGGCTGTTTCCCTCTGTATCCACCGCTTCCAAGCCAGTGGTTACCTATGTTCTTCTCTCGCATAGTCTTTCCCCACTCAGTCCATGCTTTAGAGGCAGCAGTATCTAAGTCCGCCTTGAATATCTTGAACTCTTCTTCGTCGAGCATCGGATTTTTCCTACTTATAATCTCCCAGCTTTCACCTTTGTCAATGTTGTTCTTTACCCGGGTTTTCCAGCTGCTCAAGGCGTTGCTCATATTTGTCAGTGCTAGTTTGTTCACTAGGTTCTTGTTACTCTCCAGGTTTCTGATCTTCTATGGGAATGTGTATCGCTTGTGAAGCTTCTTAAGGAGGTTCTCGACCAAAGCATGATTACGTCGGATGTACGACGTGTTGATCGACATGCTTTCCCGAACGATGCACCCGAGTTGCATGCCGTACCCGCAGGCAATCGATGAAGGCGCAATGGGTTGGCCACCTTCTGTGACCTCGGTGAACTCATCACAGACGTTGGCGAGCACTTGCGACTTCCGATCCTTAATATCCTTCTTCTTCTTCTGTATGGTGGACGAGTTGCCGCTACCACCATCTGTGCGCTCGCCACCATCCATGGTGGTGTTACCCTCCTCCTCGCCTTCACTAGTTCCACCGTAGTCATCGTCGTCCCCCTCGTAATCTGGATCTTCCTTGCCCCTAGCACCTCCGACGACGGTCGTTGGTGGTGGTGTCATTCTCATCTCCTCCGCCTCCTCATGCTCTTGGGACAGCCCCAGAACGATTTGTTGGCCTCTCAAGCTAGATCCTCGACGCTCATTTGTTTAGAAGGACCGGCCTCTTCTTTAGTCGACATGTTTGCACTTTATTACTAAAAAAAGAGGCAAAAAGTTAGCACAAATATCGATCGAAAAATTCGGCATGACCTTTGCTAATTTTTGGACCTACGAGTGCCCATTTCTCAACCGAAATAGAAGTGAATCAACACTTCGGGACAAACGGGAAACTCAATTGAAATCCCTGCAAGAAAAAACACCCCATCCCCAATGACAACCCCATTGACACCATCCATCATCATCCAACACCATCTCATTCACAAAATAAACAAACCTCTAGAGCACCATCTCATCCACAGATCATAAACAGCAGCATAACCAGATCAAATACATAACCATTTCATATAAATAAACAAAGGACTTTATAGCCTCAGAGAAGCCTCAGAGAAGCAAATTCACACCAAAATGTTTAAAATATGAGGCTGGCTATTATAATCTTCGTCATTGTTAGTACAGGAAATGAAAGAAACAAAATGAATACATATTAATGTTGTTCTGTCCATGCTTGGTATCCTCTGCCAATCAGTATTTCATGATTTAGAGATTCATATATCTTTACATGATTCAAATATCCACATATCATTTACATTTGAGATATCGTGTATGCAAAGTAACGTGACAATATATCTCATTTTAGCAATAAATCAATAAGTACTTCAACCTCCAGCCCAAGTCGTACAAAAGTTTATTGTTCTTCGGCTAAACAACAACATATTGTGATCACGTGACCAGAAATGTTATTCATGGCTTTCCAATTAAACAACATCCAGTATTAGGTAGAAGTTACCAACAAAAAATAGTCACTAGATACTTGGATGAATTTCCTTACTAACAACCTAGCATGCCCCTAATTAATAGCTCTTGGAAGTTACTATTTCTCGCATATTAGAAAAAGTGAACAAATTGGAAAAGAAAGGAGTACAATTAAGGTACTATGCAAAAAAGCACTATATCAATGGAATGCACCATGTTCATCATACACAACAACGTAAACTCATCACAATATCAATTCTAGCTCACAACACTACTGCTATGAACCCATCTGGAAGATAACGAGTATTTGACAACGGCTACCATATTCATATTCAGAATGAGAGATGACACATGTTGCGGTTTTGTAGTCCCTCCGTTCACTAATATAAGATGCTTTGGCAAACTAAGTTAGTTTGCTAAAATTTCTTATATTAGTGAACAGAGGAAGTACCAGAACTGCCATTAATGAATGCAAACAGAGGCAGATATTCATTTAGAACAGAGTTACGGTATCTATGCAAGTAGCACAGTAAACAATCAGACAATCATTTGACAGCAGCAAGCATAATTGAAATCAACTAGCAAAGGTGTAGAAATTTTTGGCATTACTTCAATTCTTTATTGGACATTCTCATCACATAGCAAATAGTGCATATTAAAAGTGCATAGAGAACAGCTAATGAGACTTTTAAATACAGATTTGAGCTCGAGCACAATTCTACTCATAAATCAACTTCATGAGGTACTTTATTTCCAAACTAAATTAATAAAACATTTTTTAAAACAGGAATTTCAAGCACATTCCATAATTCCAGTGGAGATTATTTCATAATTCCACTAAATTAATTTCAGGAGCAAGCAAAACAACAAAAACAGCAGCTCTAGATCACCATGACAGAATAATATAGTTTGTACATAAATTAATTGATTCACCACCCCTCAATCTTCACAAGATTCACCGTTTTTCTTTCATTGTAGTCTGTCTAAACTCTCAGACTTCACAAAGTTTTCACAAAGTTTGCGCTAGCTAGGGAAGCAATTTCAATCGAACTAAGAGCACACTTGAAATTCGAAGAGAAAGGGATGGGCTCCTGCTACACTAGACTCGTCAGAGATGTACCTGCGGTGGCGAGATGGCGCGGGATGGGGAGGTGGTCGTGGCGGCGGTGCTCCTGCTGCGGGATGGGCTCCTCCTCCCTCGTACGCTCCTCCTCTGGTGCGTGTGGCTGGCTCCCTCCCTCGTACGCTCCTCATCCACAGGTTCCGACGGCGGCGATGGCTGGCTCCCTCCCTCGTACGCTCCTCCTCCACAGGCTCCGACGGCGGTGATGGCTGGCTCCCTCCCTCGTACGCTCCTCCTCCACAGGCTACAACAGTGACGACGGCTGGCTCCTCCCTCGTAGGCTCCTCCTCTGGTGCGTGTGGGAGGCGCTAGCTAGGGCGGCGCTAGGGTTATGGGTCGCGGGCTCCTCCTCTAGTGCGTGTGGGATTTCGATTTGGGGAACAGTTGGAATGATGAAGTAGCAGGGAAGGTGAAGACCAAACCGGTTTTTGGCTAAGTTTGAAACTTCTGTGGTGCACTCCTACATTATGCGCCACAGAATGTCCAACTTCTGTGGCGCATATTGTAGGAATGCGCCACAGAATATGTGCACTTGGTCCAAAAGAAATGCGGCATTGTAGTTTGCATCAAACACTCACCTAGCCTAGTGGTCACCAGTACTGGCTCTAAACCTGGGCAGTGTTGAATCTGGCTGTCTCAGACTTTTTTCTTTATTTAAAAAATATTTTTAATTGTATGTGACAAATATATTTACTTGTGCAGAGCCACGGGGGATGTTGTACGGCCATACAAACACGGGTCAGGTGCTATGCGTGCTACTCTGGTTGCCAAAAGGATTGAGTCCATCGGTGCTCATACCCAGCCTGACGTTCCTTGCATCGCTCCCGAACTCTTCGAACTCGATGTCCAATGTATTCCACTGGCTAGCGTCTGAAGGGTGTGTTAGGATCTTGCCCTTCTCTGGATCATCTTCGGGTTTCTCCCTTTCCGCGTGCCATTGCATTAGCTTTGCTTCCTTAGGATCTACAAAATATCTCTGTAGACAGGGAGTGATAGGAAAGTACCATACCACTTTTCGTGGAACTTTCTTGTTCCCTCTCTTGTACCATCCATGGCCGCACACCGGACATGTGGTTCTCTCCGCGTACTCGTTACGATAAAGTGCGCAATCATTGATACATGCGTGGTATTTAACATGCGGTAGGTCGAGAGGGCACACGATTTTCTTGGCCTCCTCTATACTTGTTGGCAATGTGTTCCCGTTAGGAAGACGATCGTGCCAGAATTCCATGTTAGCATTGAAGCTCACGTCGGTCCATTTGTGTTTCGCCTTCATCTCTGGAGCCTTGAGCGTTACACTCAGGCGTGTATCCTCGGGCCGACACCCAGGATATAATGGATTCATCCCATCTAACTCCATTTGCGCCAGCTTGGCTTTCTCTCTGGCTGCAGCTTTGGCGTTGCTCGTCTCCTTGAGAAGCAGTTCCTGAACACGAGGATCCTTAACACCGAAGTTAGCAGCGTTTGGGTGTTCGCTTCTTTTCCTTCTTCATGATGGTCATGCCCCTCGACATCTCCTTCTTCGTCATGATGATCATGCCCGTCGCCGGTATATTCTTCGTCATCATTACCATGCCCGTCGGGAGACTCTTCGTCTTCTCGCTCGCCCAAGTCTTCATGATGACCAACACCATTTACTGCCAGCTCCTCATCGAAGTCGTCACACATGAAACTGCGCCTGAGCAGGTGATCCTCCAATTGTCCAGAATCAGGGTCGATCCAGCGCTGGAGTTTGCATGTTCGACATGGACATCTTATCTGGGTCTTGTTGTTCCGAATCATGTCCGCCTTGGCGTCTTTCTTATACCTAGTAACTCGACCTTCGCTCAAGCTGACGACCATGGTAGCCTGCGCGGTATGCACATATAGAGCAAAAAGACAGAGAGTAGGTTAATTAGAAATATACACACACAAAACACACATGCATGGTCGTCGCCGGAAAAATTCGGCATGACCTTTCCTAAAAGTAGGACATATGGGTGGTGCAAAAAATTTCCAAAATGGAAATGAATCAACATTTCGGCAAACATCCATGCACCACACCGGGACAGATACAAGCAAAAACAAGAATCTTCTTCCCATGCAAGCATTCATGCACCACACAAGCTTCATGCACAAACATCATCTTCGCACCATACATGCATCGCATATACACACCACCCGCGCGACAAGCTTTACACCTACAAAACATGCATATTCATGGCCAATTACTCACCGGGTAGATAGAATACCGAGTCGAGAGCGCGATGTGAGAGAGTGTGGATCAATAGATCTATCGAGAGATAATAGTACACAAATAGAGATGTGGAGGAGAAAAGTAGGTGTGTTTTAGATCAACTAGTTGGAGAAAGGCTTTCCCTAGCCAATCTATCAACTATAGTAGGTTTAAATACAACAAAATGTAGAAAAGTATAGACACAATGGGGTGGGAGAGAGGAGGAAGACGAGCTAGGAGGAGGGGGAAGAAGGATGGTGGGAGAGAGGAGGAAGCAAATCTGCCACCTTTGTGCAGATCTGGTCGAAGGATTCTGTGGCGCATACAGGCCGTATGCGCCACAGAAGTTCAATCTTCTGTGACGCATAGAGGCTGCATGCGCCACAGAACCTTGGCCATAGGGTGCAGTGGGCCAAGTGGGCCCCTGACTCAATGTTCTGTGGCGCATGGCCAATGAATGCGCCTACGTAACTCAGGTGTTCGTGGCGCATACTGTGGTTATGCGCCACAGAAGGTTAAACTTCTGTGGCGCATATCCCACCCATGCGCCACAGAACACTGAGGCACAGATCTGCACCAAATAAAGGTGGCAAATAGAGCTCTTTAATGACACCCCTCTATATATATATGCCACACTCTCTCTCCAAAGCAACATACCTGCCCTCATTTCTTCTTCCCACAACTCGTCGGAAGACTAGCTGGAGAGCACACCCCGCTCGCGTTCTCTCCAGCCTACTCGCAGTGGAGGGGCGAGGTCGAGGGGCAGTGCTCGGAGTCAGCCGCCACGGGATTTAGAAGTCAACCTAATCGAGGAGGAGGCCAGACTGCGGCACGAGGCCCTCTACAACAAGGCCATGAGGTTGTACGCCGTGCTCGTGTCTCCGGAGGAGAGGGCGCGCATGGCAGAACCAATCGGGTGGCGGCCGGTGCTCGACCCCTACGTGTCCATGGAGGACCACGTCCGAAGGCTGCAGGCGCACGTGAACAGGGAGGTTTGGCATCTTCCACCGCCATCGCCCCCACCAGCTCTTTGAAGGGATTTGCAATGTTGTAGTTTGTGTATTTGCAATGATATATGGCATTGTTGTTTTGTTGTTCAAGGTTATGCGCATGTGCATTTTGCAACTGCACATGTCTATCTACTAGATTGTCTAGTATATTCTACCTATTCCACTGGTACTTGTTTAGTTGGGAAAAGCACAAGAGGAAAATGTGTGTGCTAGGAAACAAATAACCTGAGAAGCATGAAGCTTTCTGTGGCGCATACTACACACATGCGCCACAGAAGTTTTCTCTTCTGTGGCGCATATGCAACAATGCGCCACAGAAGCTTGTACATATGTGTCCAGAGAGTGGGGCCCACATATATCTTCTGTGGCGCATATCACAATATGCGCCACAGAAGATATAAACTTCTGTGGCGCATATCCTTGTATGCGCCACAGAAGTTTTGTCAGAGCACGGTCAGACCCCGCCTGCTATGGGTCCCACCAAACTTATGTGGCGCATATAGAGTAATGCGCCACAGAAGATTCATGGTGCAACGACTGGTGTGGGTCCCACCAAACTTCTATGGCGCATGGCTCTGAAAGGTGCGCCACAGAAGTTTGGTGGTTCTGTGGCGCATTTCTCCGGATGCGCCACTGGCTAACTTTTGTGGCGCATGGTCAGGACCATGCGCCACAGAAGTTATGTCTATGTATAGCTAGTTTCCTAGTAGTGGTGACACCTCGTCGTCCGGTGACTCGCTGACATAAAACCAGTGCTTCTTCCACTCGCTCGCCGCCTTCTTCGGAAGCATGAGGTCGAGGAAGGAGGCCTTGGACTTCAACTAGAAAGTGAGGCCGCCCGCTTCCATCATAGGACCGCCTGCCCCATCGCGACTAATCCGCCCGTGGAACAGCTCCTGCCATAGGGGAAAGTACGGGCGGCAGCCCAGGTAGCATTCGTAGAACGCCACAAAGATGGCGAGTTTCTTGATGGCGCTGCGTCAATGTGGATCGCTTCGTCGGGAAACCCAAAGAGCAAGGTATGATGTAGCACAACAGCAAGTTTTCCCTCTGTAAGAAACCCAGGTTATCAAACCAATAGGAGGAAGGAATCATCTCAAAGGTGTTGCAAGCAACGTGGAAACTCAAGACTTTGCCCCAACTAACAGTGAGGTTGTCAATCTCACTGGTTGCTATAACAAAGGATTAACTGTATGGTGTGGAAGGTGATGATGGTTTCCAGCAAGTAAACAGTAACAATGGAAGATGTATCAATGTTAAGGATTGGAACGGGGTCCATAGTTCACTAGAGGTGTTCTCCTTAGATAAACAAACACGGCATCCTGGGTAAACAAATTACAGCAGGGAAATTGACAGGACTGAGCAAGGCATAAAAATGCAATACTACACATAAAGATCCTAGGAGATTCGATTGGGCAATACAAAAAGATACATAGACCGCCATCCAACTGCATATATGACTAGAAGTACACCTTTGGGTTATCATTCGACCCCCCTCAAGTATTAAGTTGCAAGCAATAGACAACTGCTTTAAGCATAGTGTGTAAGGTAAACAATCCACTTGTTCCATGAACAAGAGACCATTGTTTTATCCCTAGTGGCAACAACACATCTACAACCTTAGAGATTTCTGTCACTACCCTTGATTAAATAGAGGCAAGAACCCACTATCGAGCATTAATAACCCCTCTTGGAGTCACTAGAAACGATTGGCCAAGATAGCTACTAACAACGGAGAGCATGCAAGACAAAACCATTAATCAATCTCACATAGTAATCTCAATATCCATCGGATCCCCACAAACACAACATGCATGATTACAAATAGATGAGATCTTGATCATGAACGGACCTCACAAGATCTAGACATGAAACCACAAAGGAGGAGATACAACCATCTAGCTACTACATGGACCCGTAGTACAAGGTGGAACTACTCACGCTTCATACCGGAGGCTAGCATGATGAAGAAGAAGGCCTCCCGGATAATCTCCCCTCCGGTAGGGTGCCAGGAAGAGGTTCAGATCCCTCCGATCTAGGGACGATGGTGGCGGCGGCTATAGAAGGGGGCCACACCCTGCCCAGGCGCGGCCTATGGTGGGTCGCGCCTGGGTGGGTGCAGCTGCCCTGTGGCGCCCCTCCGTCTCTCCTCTGGACTCCGTGTTCTCCTTCGTGAAATATTGACTTTGGCTTTTGTCCGTCCCAATTCTGAGAATATTTCCTTACTAGCTTTTCTAGAACCAAAAACAGCAGAAAACAGACAACTGGCATGTGGCAACTTGTTAATAGGTTAGTACCAGAAAACATATGAAAAGCACCTCAAAGTGTGGACAAAGCAAAGCAAATAGATACTAAACAAGCATGGAACATAAAAAATTATAGATATGTTTCCGACGTATCACTGCTCGATGCTATGCGGCCTAGATCTTACGGCTGGATGCCGTAGTACGCGCAGAACCGACGAAAGAAGAGCCCCCTCTCGAGATGGCTATTGAAGCAAATGAATTCACCGGCGTGTGGATCTGGCTCCACCTCCCCGGCCACGGGAACTCTCCATCTCCCGGCGCAGAGAATCTCTGCATCTTTGAAGGACTTCAGCGTTACCCTAGTACACTTGGACTTCCCCCAAAACTCCTTCAGAGGCGCCATCGAATCGAGGGTCTGGGCTCGCTGGATCGCTCTGGAGGGAATGGAAGATTGAAGGGCACACGGAGTCGGAGTAAATGTGAGGAATGCTCGCAACTCACCCGTGACTCTCTTTATATAGCGGTTGGTTCCCGCCAATTTCGGGGAGCCGTTACCGTGCGGTGATTACGCCGATATTATAGTTGGATTAACCAACGGCTAGTTTGACCAAGCTGACGGTCCAACTTCGTCTATTCGACTCGCCGACACATTCGCCATGGCTGTGATTTGACTACTTGCCAAATTGGCGATTCGACTAGCCGTTGTTATTGCCACTGATGATGCATTCTAAAGATTCTTTCTCCCATTGAAGGAGTCCACCGCCGATTCGACTGGGCGTCCAAATTGGACCAAATACTCCAACTGCCAAAGAACACCAGCGATGAATCAACGATGGCCTTGGGGACTACTGATGGGGATATGCCGAGTGGGGTATACCTAGCAGGACGTTCCCTACTGGATCATACTGCGAGTGGGCCTGTAGGACGGCGACTGGACCGCGACCCAAGAGGAAGCCTGGCGACTGGAAGCTGAAGGACCAGAAGCATAGCTAGGCCCAGTCGGATTAGGTCAACACCCTCCGAGCCCTTATCTAACTCAGTTGTAGATCTGTAAACCCTAGTGAGTTGACTCTATATAAACCTCCCTAGGGCATGCATAGCACTTACGTTCCATCATACACCCTCTCGACTTGCCGCCGAGCTCTCCCTTTGTACTCTCTCATCATTACAATCTAGCAGGAGTAGGTCTTTACCCTCCGGGGGCCGAACCTGGGTAAATCCCTGTGTCTTTGCCCTCATCTCGCACCGCAGGTGGCTGGACGCCCTTGCCCCTCGTTCTACTACTCTCTACCAATTGCAGCATCTGCCGTGGCCATTCCCATGACACTCTCCCCTTAAGTAGAGGCGGGGGGGATAACCGCCCTGCCGCTTTACTTTTTCCCCCACCCTTCTTCTTCCTTGCGCTGTTCCAATCGACATCTACCTCCTTCACCTTCTTCTTGCCAAAATTACTGGCCTCATCTAGGCGTTTTCCTCTTTCTTCGTTTTCCTTCGATCCCTCAATGGGTCCTTGGCAGTCCAGGAAGATTCCAATGGAGGAAGCGCCCGAAGCACTGGAGCACATGAGGAAGGCTCGGAGTTCCTTCGTTTTCCTTTGTTTTCCTTCGATCCCTTAATGGGTCCTTGGCAGTGAGGAGGTGGAGGAGCACAAGACCGCTGGCGAGCACGGTGCCTGGGAAGGCTCGAAGGTAACCATCAAGGAGATTGAGTGGCTCCACTCCACCAGGCGCATTCCCCTGGGCATTGGTTGTCGCCTCCCAGTCAGTGAGATTTCTCCCAAGACTTAGTCAAACGAGAGCATTGTTTTTCTGTCCCATTTCGAGCGTGGTTTTGCTCTTCCTGTTAGTGATTTCTTCAAGTCATTTATGTCAACTTTTCATCTGCAAACACACCATCTCGCTGCCAATGCTATCGGCTCTTTGTCTTGTTTCATCTATGCCTGCGAGGGTTATAATGGAATCTAGCACATAGTTCTTCTCTGGGCCAAGTAATTTTCCTTTCGTATTCAAGTGGTTCCTGATCCTGGTGTCCCCTCTTCTGAGAAGAATCCCGCCCAGTGTGGCGCTGCTAGCATCACTCCTAGGAGGGGTTCCATTTTTCCCCGAGTCACTGGTTTGGACTCTTGTAAGAAGTGGCATAGAACTTTTTTCTATGTTAAGAACACCACACACAATTATTTCATTCGCCTTCGCCCATTCAAGGATGAAGTGCCTAACAAAGATTTCTGGAAGTTTGACCCACGGGATAAGAACCCGGCGGTGAATGAGGCTCATGCCTTATTGAAAGGTTGCTAGACCTGGAAGAGGGGTATAACTTGACTGGGGAAGACTTAATGCGCACTTTTATTAGCCGCCGAGTTAGCCCCCTTCAGGCCAAGTGTCACAAGATTTGTTTCATGTGTGGCTTGTGCGATCCCACTCACCACTCAACTTTTGATCTTCCGAATGACGCCGTTTCTCGCCGAATCAACTCTATCTTCAAGCTGACTATGGTGGCCGACTAGGTCTGGAGGTTTCCCCCCTCCAGCCGCGAGAATCTCGTCCCTTGGGTAAGTTTCCGAGTAAAATGATTTTGCTGACATACTTCTTACTTGGCTTTTATTTGAGGTTTGTTATTCGGCGTTCGTATGTTGATTTCGCTCTATCTGCTTTTTGCAGAACCTTGTGGCCCAGGTTAATGACAGCGCACGCCCTCTTGTTGGCTATTACGAAGATCGCCCTGATGCAGATGACGATGATTTTTACTCGGAATGCTTCATGCCTATTCCATTTTCCTATGCCGCCCCTTCTCCGTGAAAGAATCCTACCCGAACTGCTTTGAGGGATTGGCCGGATCATGATGATGATGATGAATTTTAAGTTTTAGAGGTACTTGATCCTTGACTTACGCATTTGTCTTATCCCATTGAATTTCTCATTTACTGATTTAGCCGGTCAGGTGTACGAGGGTCCTCCTCTTGCCACAGGCGGTTGTGGCAAGATTCTTGCTTCCAAGTTGACAAAACAGCGTGGGGCCTCCTCCAGTGGTGCCCAACCTTCTAATAAACGCCGAGTCGCCGCCGCTGTGGCCCCTGAAGCTAGAACCTCGCAGCTTCGCAAGACTCGCAAGTTTTCTCGATGCGTGCCACGCGATCCCGTCATTTATGTGTAAATTCCGCAGTTCGTCATCCTTTGTCTTTCTTGTAGTGCTTCCTTTACAACCCTTTAGCTTTTATTTTCAGGCCTGCCATGTTTGTGAATCAATCTGCTACCTATATGGCGTCCGCTACCACCAAGAATGCCTCTCCAGCTCATGCTGAACCCGAGCCACATAGCCCTGTCTGGGTCTCTGCTTCTACGAATGAGGCTACCGAGCCTCATCCCGAAGCTAACCCAGTATCCCAAACCAAAGGGGAGACTCGGCCTGCATCACCTGTTGCTTAAGGAAATTTGGATCAGTCACCCGGCGCCAAAAACATCGGCGCCGAGTCTGCCCAGATTGCCCTGACGATAGCTCCCATTGTGAATGGCCCGAAGAAAAAGTCAGCCTCATCTTCTCAGCCAGTAACTCAGCCATCTCATTTGGTACCTCTGCAATAGCAGCGACAAAGGAAACCTACTCCGCCACCGCCAGTGCAAAAGAGCCAGATCCGGCCCCCTCCAGCTTGCCAGAGTCGGACTGCTTCTGTCAAACGCAACAACAACAAAGGCACTCGCTCCGACGGGTTCCGTGGATAAATCTGCACCTGTACCCAAATCCATTGACGGTCCTGGAGCAACAACTTTGCATGCTAGCCCTGCTGCCACTCGCGCCACTATTGGAGTGGCCTTGAAGAAAGTCCAAGTTCTTACTTGGACCTTGAGTGGGCATAGCCTTGGTGCGGCTGAGCCTTTTGCACTAAAGTTAAATGCTGCAGGTGATCATGAGGTTAACTCTAGCCTTCTTTCAGCGTCTGGTCAGTGAGAAGTGCTGCTGGGTCCTCAAACTGTGTTTGAGATGACTCAGCAAGCCATCAATATTATGATGCAAGTTCACCGGGTGAATGAGGTATGCAACTGTTCCACTCTGTGACATTCTGAGTGTTTATATATATATATATATATATTCCCTAGTCCCCGAGGTTACTGCCGAGTAAAGCATTTACTCGGCTATAAGCTCAGAACTAAGTTACACCCCTTTTTTCCTATTTTGCTGGGATCAAATGTTTGATCAAAATCGAACCCTAGTCCCCGAGGTTTGCCGAGTAAAACATTTACTCAGATTTAAGCTCAGAACTAAGTTACATCCTTTTTTTGCTGTTTTGCTAGGATCAAATGTTTGATCAAAATTGAACCCCAGTCGCCGAGGTTACTACCAAGTAAAGAATTTACTCGGCTGTAAGCTCGGAACTAAATTACATACCTTTTTTTGCTGTTTGCCGAGATTGGATGTCGATGATCTTGATCAATTGAAACTTTTCTATTCGTGTCCCTTTTTGTACCTTACATTCAAACAGCGCACCAAGTGCTTCCAGACTCTGCTAGGGAAATACCAGAATCTTTCTACCGATCATCGCGATCTTGTTGCCGAGAACCAGGGCCGGGCTATACTTTCTTATTCGGCCTCTTTATAAATGATCATCTTGCCTTTGATACTGACTTTCTCCTGTTATTCTTGTTTTGTAGCTACTGCTCAATCTACTATGGATGCGCTCCATAAGAAAATCTCTGACGCTGAAGGTATTGCTCTTTTCCTTAGTAATTTTATAGTTGCCTAGCTTTAAGCTTTTCCATCAAGTTGTTATATCTCGGAGTAGACGAGAAACTTTTGCTTGCAGAACAACTCTTGGATAGTGTTTCCATGCCGGATGTGATGGAGCACTGTCTTGAACAAGTAGGGCTGCACCTGATCGATCTCCAAAATGAGAGAGGCGAGGTGACCCAGCTGAAGCAGCAGATCACGAAGATGGAGCAGAAGCAGAAAGCTGAAGTTGAGGGTTTGCGCCAAGAGTTCACCGAGAAAGAGGAGCAGTTTTCGGGTAAAGCCGAGAAAACAGACAAACTTCTTAAGGAGGCAAGTCCGCTTTGTATGGAGCCCACAAAGACCTCGGTGCTCTACGTGCCAAGTAAAAAACTTGGAAATCCAAACTCGGCCACGTCAATTCTTTTATCGATAGTGAGTCCTTACTATTTTCACTATAATCTTGTTCTTATTTCCATTTTTGTCGTCCTCTAACGATTTCTTCTTTTCTTCCAGAAAACTTCCCAGAAGCCAACATGTTTGCCCTCAGAACCATGCAGAAAGTCCGGTCCAAGTATGGTGAGCCGGCAGATGGCGAGGTTACAATTGACGAGAACCTTGTTGCACTTTCGGAGCGGGTGACCACCTTGAAGTCATGTGGGGTTGATCTTCTTAAGTTCGCAATTCACGTATTTAGGATGCTCTGGCTGGATGAAGATCCTCCCCAACTGATTGACCCGCTTGCGTCTAGGATACTGATTTTTGAAGAATGGCTAGACCAATGGCGCGAGTCTGCCAGCCGATCTGCTGCAGACAAGGCCTTGTCCTTTGTGATATCTTGGTATGAATATATCAACCTGGATGTACTGCAGAATATGAGAGCCGAAGGCAAGTGGACCCATGACGCAAAGCTCATCAAGAAGCGCCAAGAGAGAGCGTATGCAATGATTGAATACGCCCAAGTTCATGATTGGTGTGATCAATGTTAAGGATATCGCTTATCGGTAATTTATCGGTCGGCTGAAAATTGGCAATTTTTCAGCGTATCGGCCTATTTATCGGGCGATAAATCAGAAAATCAGGCGATAAAAATGAAAAATTGGCATATCGGCCACCCACGAGTAGGGATAAATCGGACGATTAATCGGCATATCGGACGATTTTTTGAACAGTGGGTGTGATGGGCCAAGCTTTCTTGATGCTGCCGAATCTACTAAAGAAGTTGTCGAGGAAGTCGAGGCTGATAGTGAAGAGACCGAGTCAGATGTGGCTGCTACGGTCGACATACTTGACTCAGCTGATCCTGATGAAGCGCCGAATTCCGAGTCAGGCAAATCCCCTCCGAGTCCAGCTGTTTCTTAAGCTGGAGAAAAACACTTAAATTTGGTAAGATCCCCGGTATGCTGGGTGCAGATGTAATACATACTGTAGCTCTTCTGATGACGTGCCTTTGCAAAGGCGTAAACTTATATTTTGGATTTAGCGCGAATCACATTGGTGCATGTCCTCGAGTTTCATTTGTCGTGTCCTTAATTCCTCGACTTTGGCTCTTGTCTACCTTTTTTTTTGCGATCGACATTAGAGTCTCAAAATCATAAGGATCAAGTTAGCGGTTATGAAACTAAGAATCTTGGCCTAAAGTCATTCGACATAGATGCTGACATATCCTGCAATGGGTTAGATAAACATATAGATATATACATAGAGCCAGCTCGCATTTTTTCCTTTCCTTATTCGATGTTCATGTTTACCTGTCTTTGTTTTTTTCTCTTGCTTGCCATGAAGCCGTGTTTTGGCTAACAGCTAACTCGAAGAGTTGACCTTCAACGAGTATACACTACTATTCAAAGATAAGTTTAGGCGACAGTGCTAGCCGACATAAGTATTAAGGACTGAATAAAAAGCGATAAGCACGAGGGGAAGTCCCCGAGTCAATTTTTTGAGTCATACAATTTTTATTATTAGCACAGAACCCGCATAAGCCTCCGGCATATGATATTTGAGAGATACATACATTGCTTTCCCTAGGTATAGAAAGGACGAAGCAATGCCACATTCCACGGCCTTTTGGTTTCATCACCTGACCTGTCCTCCTTGTTCTTTTGTGCCTCACGGGCATATATTAGATAATAAGAATCATTGTGTAGTTCTTTGCTTGCAATGAACGGACCTTCCCATGGGGGTGATACTTTGTGCATCCCAGCTGTGCTTTGCACTAGTCTGAGCACCAAATCCCCTTCTCTGAATACACGTGGGTGAACTTTCTGGATATGATAGCGTCGGAGATTTTGCTGGTATATGGAGAATCTGGACAATGCCATTTCTCGATCCTATTTGACTAAATCGACTCCATCTTCCCAGGCTTCTTTTACCTCGGCTTCTGTATATTGCCTCACTCTTGGTGAGTCATGCTCTATGTCGGCAGGCAAAACTACTTCTGCCCCATAAACAAGGAAGAATGGATTATAGCCAGTTAATCGATTCGGAGTTGTTCTTAAGCTCCACAATACTGAGGGTAGTTCCTCTATCCAACAACCAGGTGTTCTCTAGAGTGGTTCCATTATCCGAGGTTTTATATCGGATAAAACTAGCCCATTAGCTCGTTCAACTTGCCCATTAGATTCGACTAATGCTACGTCGAGTCTTATTCGTTTGTCCATGCAAAATCGAGCAAAAGATCCTTCGGCAAAGAAGAATGGATTATAGCCAGTTAATCGATTCGGAGTTGTTCTTAAGCTCCACAATACTGAGGGTAGTTCCTCTATCCAACAACCAGGTGTTCTCTAGAGTGGTTCCATTATCCGAGGTTTTATATCGGATAAAACTAGCCCATTAGCTCGTTCAACTTGCCCATTAGATTCGACTAATGCTACGTCGAGTCTTATTCGTTTGTCCATGCAAAATCGAGCAAAAGATCCTTCGGCAAAGTTTGTGAGATTGTCGGTAATTATGCTATGCGGGTAGACATATCTTAGGATTATATCCCTCAAGAATGTTACTGCTGTCTTCCCATCATGTTTTTTGATGGGCTTCACTTCTATCCATTTTGTGAATTTTTCAACCATCACAAGTATGTGAGTCATGCCACCACATGCGTGTTTGAATGGTCCCACCATATCCAGGCACTACACTACAAACGTCCAAGTGATTGGTATAGTTTTTCCCTCTGATGGCGGCAAGTGTGTTTTTGCCAAGTATCATTGACACCCATTGCACTTCCTCACTAATTCCTGAGCATCTTGGAGTGCACTTGGCCAGTAGAAACCATGTCGGAATGCTTTAGCTACCAATGCTCTAGACGAAGCATGATGCCCACATTATCCTTGGTGAATATCCAAAAGTATCTCTTGGCCTTGCTTTGAGATAACGCATCGCTGTAACACATTTGTCACACTCCTCTTGTATAATTCCTTGTTAATGATAGTGTATGCTTTTGCCCTTCTTTCTGTCTGTTTGACAATATTTCACCTTCCGGCAAGGTTCCGTCCATCAAGTAATTAAATATTGGTTGTGCCCAAAATGGTACCACTGGTGTTGGGTCTATCTTTTCATCAATTTCCATGGACCCAGCCGATATTGTCTCTGCCAACATAACCTGAGGAGTCCCTGAGTTTCATTCGGAAGTCCTCGGGTTATGTGGAACAGTCCCCGGGTTACTGGAACCTTCCCCTGTGTCAATATTCATCCGCACAGTATCTGACTCCTTTCTTACCGGGATAAAATTGACTCGGATTTGGTGACGGCTTGATTGACAGTTTTTTGAGATGTTCCAGTGCAACTCCTGGCGGGATTGCTTGCCGAGATGGCCCTAACCTAGATAACATATCACCTTCTTCATTTTTTGCTCTAGGTATGTGGTGAAACTCACATCCGTCAAAGTATCCGGAAATCTGCTGAACATGGAAACGATATAGTGCCATATTTGCGTCTAATGCATCCCAATGCCCAGATACTGGCTGAATGACTAAGTACGAGTCACCAAAGCACATGATCCTTTTTATGCCAATTTCTTTAGCCACTTTTATCCCATGAACAAGTGTTTCATATTTGGCAATATTGTTGGATGTAGCGAAGTGGATTTGCAACACGTACTTGAGGTGATCCTTCTTTGGTGAGGTGAGTACTATCCTGATACCAAGACCCTTTTTCATCTTGGACCCGTCGAAGTGCATCTTCCAGTAGTTCGGGTCTAGTAATGGCGCTTCATATTGTATCTCCATCCAATCCACAAAAATGTCTGCCACAGCTTGAGATTTAATGGCATCCCTCCTATCATATTGTGGAGTATATGGTGCTAGTTCTATGACCCATTTTGCCACTCTATCGCTGGTGTCTTTACTGCCCAAGATGTCCAAGATAGGTGCCTCGCATATTACCCGGATTGGGTGCTCTTGAAAATAATGCTTTAGCTTCTTGGCTGCCATGTACACCCCATATGTCATTTTCTGATAGTGGGGGTAATTCTGTTTCGACACAGAGAGCACTTCGCTCAGGTAATAAACTGGTCTTTGGACTGATTTTCCCTCCTGTATCATCTTGCTATGTCCATATGAATTTGTCTGATTTCTTCATTAGCTGATATAATGGTAAGGCTTTTTCGCCTAGCGACTCACAAACCTACTCAATGAGGCTAGGCACCCTATGAACTTCTGGACATCATTGAGGGTTTTTGGCAATTCTATTCATTCGATAGCCCTGATCTTTGTTGGGTTAGCCTTGATTCCTTGGCTGGATACAAGGAATGCGAGTAATTTTCCTGCCGGGACACCGAAGGTGCATTTCTCCGGGTTGAGTTTCATCCGGAATCATCTTAAGTTTGCGAATGTTTGAAGCAGGTCATCGATTAGAGTATAACTTTTATTTGTTTTTATTACGACATCATCAACATATACTTGAACATTTTTGTCAAGTTGATCTTGCAAACATTTTTGCATGCATCTTTGATATGTTGCACCTTCGTTTCTCAATCCAAATGGCATAGTACAATAGCAATAAGCCCCGTATAGGGTAATAAATCCGTTTTTGTTTGAGCATTCGGATTCAGTGGTATCTGATGGAAACCAGAGTATGCATCTACAAATGATAACAACTCACACGCGGCAGTGGAATCATTGACTTGATCGATCTGAGGTAGTGGAAATGGATCTTTTGGACATGCCTTATTCAGGTTCGTGTAGTCAATACACATGCACCATACCACTGCCATGTTCGGGTCATCCTGCTTTTTCTCGGCCAAGACTAGATTTGACAACCAATCCGGATGAAGTACTTCTATGATAAACCCAGCAGCTAAGAGTCTGGCTATCTCAGCAGCTATTACTTTCCTCCTATCTTCGGCCAAGCGGTGGAGAGATTGCTTCACCGGCTTGGCATCTGGCCTTCCATGCACAGAGTGCTTAGCCAACTCCCTCGGAACACCTTGCAAATCCTGTGTAGACCATGCAAAGATATCCCAATTCTCACAGAGGAAGTTGGTGAGCTTGCTTTCCTATTTGTCAGGTAACCCGGAGATAATGGTCACTATGTGCTCCGGGAAAGCCTCATCAATATGTATCTTTTATGTTTCCTTAGTAGCTTGGAAGGACACACTGCCATGCAGGTTAGTTAGTGTCGGCATAGACAACTGTGTTGCCTTAGCCAATGCTGCAACCTCCATTATTTGATGCTTTTCCTGTGCTATCACCAGAGACTCGGCCAACGAAGAACCGGCTTAGGCGCATGCGATAGATAACTTGTAGTCACCTTCAACTATGATAACACCACATGGACCAGGCAACTTCATTTTTAGATAACCAATATGAGAGGTGGCCATAAACTTTGCCATAGCTGGTCTGCCAAGTAACGCATGATTTGTGATGACAAGGTCTACCACTTCGAACTCTATGGCCTCAGTTCGACAGTTCTCCCTATTGCCGAATAAGACATCCACCCAAATTTTTCCAATTGTCTCACACGATAATCCTGGCACAATGCCATGGAATGTCATCTTAGTAGGCTCCAGCATGTTCATGGTGATGCCCAGTTTGAGCATCGTATCCGTATACATGATATTGATGCTACTGCCATCATCTATCATCACCTTGGAAAACATCACATTGATATCTGGGCCCATGAAAGTCGGGTCCAGCACTAAGGCATAACCTCCTACAGTTGGCATGATCTTGGGGTGATCCTTTATGCTCTACATTATTTCTTGCTCAGACCAATGCATATACTTTGGTATCGCTGGCATTGTGGCATTATCTTCCATCATCCGCCTCTGCTCACTCTTCTTGTCATTCGGCTCTATAACAAACACCACATAACTCTGGTGATGCTCTCTGTACTTATTTTTGCCTCCATGGACAAAATTAGTGCCATCGTTTCTTGGGTCATGCACTTGATGCACTGCTTCCCTCCTTTCCTTGTTACGGTATCTAGGTTGTTGATTCTCATATCTCGGCTCAGTGCCAATAATTTAAGCATTTCCCCCTGTAAGTGGTGGTAGGGGAGGTGGTGGTAGCTATTGGCTTGGAGAATCTACGTTGTCACCCCTTTGGAACCAAGTACACTGTCGAGTTGTGTGGTTTGCCGGCTTACTCGGACTCGGCGTATGAAACTTGCATGGTTAATCCAACAATGTACTGTAAGAGTACTTTTGCCTTTCTTGCCAGGGCTTCTTCTGTTCATATGGCTTTTTCCATTGTTCTTTGGTACCCACAGCTGTTACATGCCTTGTTCTTTGACGCTGACTGCTTCCGGCATTAGGATGATCTTGACTTACAGCGGCCACTTGGGTCGAACCGTACCCGTAATCCGGATGCATCGTAGATCTGAGTCGACCTCTCATCTCGTCTCTTGCTCCTATATTCACTATGGTCTTGGCGCCTTTGTGACCTGGCTACATAGTAGATCCGAGTCTATGTGTTCCCATATGCCGACTTGAGCAGAGGTTGAGTCGGATCTCCCAGTGCATACAAGTCGGCGATTTTTATTGTCTCGGCTAAGCTTGACAGCATATACCTTTGTAACCTTTGCCATAGCACACTTCATGTCTGCACCCTTGTGCAAACCACGCTATGGCCTGAGACTCAATTACTCCTTCGCAAGAATTGCGCATAGTAAACCACCTAGTGAGAAACTCTCTGTCCATCTCATTCGGCCTTTGTTTGCACATAGCCAATTGCTGTGGGTGATTCGGCCTCTTGTATGTGCTTGTGAAGTTACTCACAAAAGCTTCCTGAAAATCAACCCAGCTATTGATGCTTCTGGGTGGCAAGTTATTCAGCCACACCCTCGCCGGTCCTTCCAGCACCTATGAAACGTATCGCACTGCCAATCTCAGATTACCCTGTGCAATGTTTACTGCAGTCCCGTAATCGATAAGACAATCCTCTGGTTTGGTGTTGCCATCATTTGTCTTGGTTCCTCTTGCCAGCTGAAAGTTTGGCACTGACGTCTCTCTCATGATCCTTGGATCAAAGCATGGTGGACCCGGCGGACCTTGTGATTCGACAAGTTCTGCCATTTTTATTCGGTCGAGTTTCAGTCTTGCATCATTCGGTTGAAGGTTGCGGCCTCCAAGCCGAGATCCCAACGCATTGTACACGTGATCCGGCATCTCATACCCGGCATTTATCATGGCCGAGTAACCATCATTGTATTTGTTTGCATTTGTGCAGGTTGTTGTGCCGCTCACCTTGCGTTTCGCTGGTGTTTTCTGGCTGTGCTGGTAGTGGATTCGGAGGTGGCTTACCTCCTCCTGCCCAGTGACTTCCTTGCCTATGATGTGTCAGATAGTTCTGTCCCCCATTGTCATTTCTCTGTCCGACATGATTTTTTCGGCCAACATTCCGTTGGTTTTCCCTGGCCAGCATTTTTTCTCGCGCCTTGAGCATGAACTGGGTTACCTTGAGCGACTTCCAGGTCATAAGCTACCATCTGCTTATTTCTTCCCGAATCTACAATATTTTCTCGTCTCTCTTTTGGCGCGTGTCCTGGCGAGGAAGCTGCATGCCCAATGAATGTGGTCGGGTTTGGCGCTGCCGAGTGAACAAGCTATGATCTGCCAGCCACACCTAGATTTTCTCTATCGTACACTTCATTCAGCTTGCCAGCTACTCTTACCAGCTCGTTTACCCATTCCTACCTTTTTGTCTTTGCCTCACCCGTTAAGTGAAGTACTTCTGAAGCTCTCAGGTTGGCAACTGTTGTATTATATGTTGGCCGTATGGCTGTTTCGTGGCTACACTCTAGGGTTATTTTCGATGTGGCATTTGTTGCCAGCTCGTCATTGAGGTTCCTTCCTCTTATTGTTGTTGTGTCGAGCCAGGTCTTAGCCCCCTTGACCCTATTCGCTGAGTTATACTCTCGGAGGGTAATCTCCAGATCCTGCTATAGCCTGGCAACCTCCTTAGCTCTTTCGAACACCTTTTTCCTGATTACTTCTAACTCGTCTTGTGCTCATGCCGGGTCAGCAGCTGGTGCCACTGGTTTTGCTAGTTTTTCTATCGCTTCATGCAACTATTTCACTCTCTTACTCGTCGCTATGTTCTCTGGTCTCTCTAGTGGTACCTTCGCAGTTCTTGCTGCCGTTGGTGTGGCTTCCGAGTTATCTTCCTTGGCTACCTCGTTTACCACTGGGACTACTGGAGGTGCAGGTGGACGAGATGGATCGGGTGCAATCGTAATTACCTCAGTAGAAGCAACTTGGTGAAGCTTTCCCGCGGCGTGAACTGCGGGTGGATCCGGCGCCAAGACGACTCGCTCGGGGTATGCGCGCTCCACGCGCACCGCAATGTAGACTTGATGCTCGCCGAACTTGATGAAGCGACTGCCCCTAGGGAACGGCCTGGTCCCGAAGCAACCTGCATTGTCGCTGACGAAGTTGAGCACACCAAACCTCTGGATGAGGCCTGAGTACACGCGTTCGCCCGTCGAAGCGATGATGTTGCCCGTCCGGATGAAAACCACAGCAAGTGCCGCTGATTGCCCCATGGTGGGCGCCAACTGTCGTGGTGGTGTCACGACAAATGCCATGGGTAGGCTTAAGTTGGGGGCAGGATGGACGCTTGAGGAATCCGGGGAGGGTGTGCGCGGTGTATCCACACACAAAGAACAAGATGAACTATCAAAGACTTGTGATTTTATTTCTCCATCGAACTTACAAGCGCTCCTTGAGCAATCTTAGCCTGTCCTTGGGGCACTAGTTGCGTCTCCCCCTAAACCCTATCTATTCCCTTCCTTATATAGGCAACAGGAATAGCTAGGTTACAGTTTGGGCCCTAGGGTTTACTCTTTGGATCTTGTACTTACTTTGCGTGCCGGGTCAAGGGGCCAGACCTGGGCCCTTGACCCAGTCAGCAAAGCTGTACAGCCAATGGTCCTTTCGTATGTAGACGCCATATCTACGGTGTCACATGGTGCTTTATACGTCACTTGTGTCTTTTAGCATCACCCGGATCCTTTGTTGTCACCCGGCGGCGCCCTTCTCTTTTGACTCTTCTTTAGTGTGGTCCTTCATGGATCTCACTTGAAAAGGTGCCATGCGCCCTCTGTAACTCAGCTTGCCCTTGTGAGACCCGACATATCGTTTCCTGCAAGTTAAAGTTTCTTGTCCTGTACGGGTCGACAGACTTCTTATGTCGGCCTTGTACATGCTTCATATCCCAGCCAGTAAGACCCGGCTGGTGTTTTCCTGACTCGTCCTAAGCCAAGACGGGTAATGTTTTACCCCTTATGACCCTACCGGGGCTTGTCCCCCGACACATAGATAATTCTTGTAAGAGTATAGGAAATACATATATACATCGCACCTACAATTAAAGGATATACTCTTCACATACAAAAAGTGGCAGCGCCGCTAATTTTTGGTCATCCGAATCCCCCTGGTGTCGGGTGGAGAGGCAGCGAACTCACCAACATGGGCATCGTGGAGGTGGAGGCGTCGTGTAACATCCCAAAAATATTGATCATGATTATCAATTTCCAATCACCAAAATTAGGGTTAACAAAAACTTTTATTAATTAAATCATATGAATGCATGTGTGTATGTGATGATTGTATGAATTCATGAATGGAATTGTGTGATTGATGTGATTAGCAAGGAATGGTTTAAAGATTAAAAAAATCATCTAAATCAAATCCAAGCAGAAACAAATCAAGAGAAATTTAAAAACAAACAAAATGAGCTAATGGTCATTTTTGCCAATCTTGCTCACTAGGCCACTTTGAGTGTTTCTAGTCCAAGATTTCAAATAGAAACAATCCCAAATATTTCCACCCCTTGCTAGACCAAGTAAAAGTGAATAAAAGTCCACCTTTCAAACTTACAGAAACATTTGGCAACTTGATTCAAATGACAATTCAAAATTGATTCTTTAACACATGTGAAGATCAAGATTTCTCAAAACCCAACCAAACCAGTGCACCTTGACCTTTAAAACTAACTAGAGACTACCTAGTATGTGACTAGTACACCCACCAATTTTCATTCAAAAATTCAAATTCAAATCTATTTTGGCCATTTCATCAAACACCTTGCAAACAAAAATAAAACAAACATCAAACACTATAGTGAGTATTGTTTTGGCCAACCTTGTTCCCTCTCTAGCTCACAGCATGCTCTTAGTAGATCATCTATCCCATTTATAAAGTTTTAGCTCACTGTGAGCTTGCCATTGCCATCAATGGAGAGCATGCCGAGCCTCACCTTGCCACCCCAGTGTCGACAACAAGTTAGGAGAAGCCCTAGCCTCGCCAACCTTGTCTGGGACATTGACCATCATCCATCGCCACCCCTGTCCAACGCCAACTTCACAGCCAGCCTCTGGACCACTCTAGAACCGCCACGCCCTATGCCTCTATGCCATGCCGAGAGCGCGCCAGAGCGCCGCACTCGACACGCAACCATAGACCACGCGCCGCCCTTGCCTCTTGCGTGCGTGATCACCACCGCCCCAGGAACCGCCCGGAGATGCCCGTTCGTCGCCACGCGACCAGGAGAGCCCGTGCGCCATTAAAATGTCCGTCGGACCCGCCCAGAGCATAGCAGCGTTCTGACCATCTCACACCGCCCCACGCCCCGCGACCATGCCGTTGAGCTTTGCCAGGGAACACAACACCGCCCCCTATCGTCGCCCATGCCATTATCCCACTATGATGACGACCACGATGAGCTTCACCCGCGCCCTTCGGTCCCCTCTTGGCACTATAAATAGAGGCCACCGCCATTTGATTTATTCACACCAACACACTCCCCTCTCCCTCAGAACCACCCCACCTCATCCCGGAGCAAGGAGAGCAGCAGGTCGCCGGAATTTTGCCAGAGTCTGCCGTAGAGGAGGAGAATAGGAGCCATCGATTGGAGCCGCCCCAGGAGAAGCCACCAGTACCAGGAGGTTCGCTGTCGTCGACTTTGTCGTTCGCCCCCATCGCCGACCCTCGCCTGAGCCCCAGTGAGCCCCTGTAGACCCCCACTGGCCGCGCTAGGGTTTTGTCTTGCCGGCTTTGCCCGACGGAGACGATAAGTCATAGTCGTTAGATTAGAAGTTGATCGTGTGGTTTAGATTGCCCCGTACTGCTTCACACCCCCTGTCTCATTGAATGGTGGGGACATCCACTTAAAATCATCCGCACGCGCTGTGCGCCGTGGGACGGCCCAGTTACACTCCCGTGTAACCCATTAGTTTTAATTTAGGTTTTTCCATTTAGGTTCAAACTTAGTTCTGTGCCTAGATTCAAAAATCAACCCAGGTCGATTCACTGAACCAAATTGCATGAAGCAAAATTTGTTAGAAAGGTACTGGAATTCTTAATCGAAGCCCGTTGTATTCAAACCATTTAGATTTCTAGATCACCTATAGTAAAAATAACAAGGCAGAAGCTTTTCTGCATTCAGACATTTTTTTCAAAATTCAACCCCAAAAGATTTTGAGTTGATTCCAACTCTCAAAAATCACATTTAATAAGACCTTTCTGAATATATAAAAATATCTAGGTTTACTTGCAGAAAAATTGAACAAGCAATAAAAGAATGCCACATAGGCATTTCTACTCACTTTATTTAATTAAAATAAAAAGGTTAAACCTTATTAAATTGTGACACAACTTTAAATCACATTCCCAAGTACTGAATTATGTGGTGATGACGGGTGTCAACATGATCCCATGTTTTAGTGGGAGAATATTAAATCTTAAGTAGTTTTTCAATGAGTAGAAATTACTTTTCCAAAATAAAATAAATAAGACAAGTGCTTTGATGATTGTAATGTTTGTGATGATGCTAGATCATCTAGTGAAAACCTTGGGGTGATATATAAAAGTAGTTAAGTATTTTTTGGTGATTGTGTACCTCGTATTTATTTATAGACGCTAGTACCGACCAAGGATACGAGGAGGAAGGAGAATACTACGAGGAAGAAGCCGAGGATAACTTTAACCACTGGTCTGCACAAGGCAAGCTAATATTTGCAAGCTACCACTTGCATGTTACCTATGCAAGCTAACACTTGCCAATGTGAAAGTTAGATAACCTATGCAATGCATTAATCATGCTTGGTTATATAAATTTAATTATACCCACTCCTAGTTTTATTTGCAAGATTAGTTATTTTATTTATTTATTAAAGCTTTCTTTTGGAGTTTACTTAGTGACTTGTAGATCTTAGAAAGATATTTAAAGGTAGCATAAAGAGCATAAAACTTGGCCTAAGTTAGATAAATCTTGATGTCATCCTGAGGCATGAGATTGAACTTAGATCATTTCACCCTTGATTATCACCCCTTATTACAGTTTACCCCCACTTGTAGATGCTAGTGCTAAGCATAAAACTTGATCACTTTATATGGGAATACTTGATGAAAATGGTTATGAAAACCTTAGAATGATGAGTCATTCTACTGAAATGTTTTGACATGTGTTCTTGAACACCAGATGAATTTTATGAAAATGTTGAGGCATGAGCCTTAGCCCTTTATAAAACTGATGGTTGTCTGGATGCGATACCATTCCAATTTTACCGTACAACCATAATACCCGAAATTTGGGTAGGGCTTGACTGAAAATTTATATACCTTAGTATGGATTCCCTTGCGGCCAAGGTTTGAGCTGAGGCTACCTTGTGAAGATTGTCCACCTGTGCAGTTCCCAAAATGACAGTTGGTCATGGTTGGGAGGCCAAACTCATAGGGGAGGTGTCTATACTAGGGCATGTAATTGAAAGGTTAGGATTGATTATCCGCATACTGAGTATGGTAAATTTAGGATTATTCCTGACGGATGTATCGAATGTTGTGATGAAAGTGTACCACCTCTATAGAGTGTCAAACTATTCGAATAGCCGCGTCCGCGGTTATGGACAGTTGGAGTGGCCATACTGTTCCATCGTCAGATGTTTTCAAAATGACTTGTGAAATGATTCATGACTTTACTTGACCATAACAGGGTTGTGATTTGAAATTCAAGTTCCCACTTAGGTGTTATAAAACTTTCAACTAGCTTTATTTGCTTCTAACCTTAGTAGAGATAAATCTGGCTTTTTGCAAAACAACCTAGAGCTTAGTATCCCTACTCAGAACGACTTCACTTGTTAGTATTATTTTGCGAGTACTTAAATAGTACTCATGGCTTTGTCCCTGGCTATTCCCGTGGCCAGACTATGAATATGACTATCAGGAGGATGGACCGTAGGAAGGTTACGACAACTAGGATCATCTCCCATCGTCAGCATTTCCTATGACCATGAAGATGGAGCCTCGCCTACGCTACGATTATTATTACGTTATTCCGCTGCTATGATTGTATTAAGACTGGATCATTATATCCTTTAATTGTTGTAAGACCTTATGTATGGTTTGTAATGGATGATTTACTGTGATATCCAATCTGTAATGTCTCGAAAAAATGGTAATCCTGGGATTGCGATGTATGGCATAACAGGCATCTGGGATTAAAAATCCGGGTGTTGACAAGTTGGTATCAGAGATAATCCTGACCATAGGAGACCCTAGTTTAGAATGGACGTTGAATCAAAAACTTAGTTTCAAAACCAAGTAAGTGAGTATTTATGAAAACTTATTATCATTCTTATCACTTAGACTCATTCAGGAAAATTCATGTTCCTCAAAAATTCTTGCGAACTTACAAAAAATTTGACACACTTGATCACTCTACTAACTTACTCATCCTATATTCTTATAGATGGACGTGAAGTATAGCAAGTTCTATCAGTTGGGGAATGGAGTAGACCTCATCTTTGAGCATGATTTGGACCAACTCTCGGAACTTCTAGAGAGTCCGCACCCCGAGTTCTTCAGATCTCAGCTCAACAATTAGGAAGGAGAGGAACTGCAATGGCTGATTGTTGCAAGTCTCTGAAGAAAGATTAAAGCCCCCACCTCAGAGGGAATTTAGTTCACCATCAGAGAGGACAAATGGCTAGATGGACTTGCCATGGCCATGCAGGAAGCTCTTGCCCGTCTGTGTGGGCAGAGTATGAATCAGATCAAGGGTACCCGCTTTGAGTTCTATCCAAGTCATGATGATACTGGACAGCCCTTGAGAGTAAAGGATCATCTAGGTCGGAAGTATTATGTAGACCACCTCAGCATCATGATGTATGATAGGCAGAAGGAGTTAGACAATGCCCGCTCTTACGCCAACCACAACTACGCCATCGCTGCCCGGAAGGATCAGACCATTTCCATGCTAGTGAAGGATCGCCAATCTCATCACCGTCAGCTCGACAAGAAGGAGCGCATCATTGCCCGTCTTCGCCATAGGATCACCGACTTGGAGGAGACCGTTCACGAGAGGGACATGCATCTTGAGGAGAGGGAGAATGCAGGGGTAGACCTTCGTGGAGAAACCTACTCTTACCTTAGCAATGATGATGACTTTCTGTAGGATCAGGCCATGGACTTCTTCACCGATGAGCATGACTTCCCCTTCATTGATGATGATGATGAGAATGATGAGGACACCGACCCCAAGGAGTAGTAGCACTTGAGCACTAGATTAATGAGTTATATCCGGACCCAATGTATCGTAGTTTCCCAGAATGGTTCTTAAAACCATCTGTTTTTCCTTGTTGTGGTGTGTGTTTGTATCGTGTGCTATGAATGAATGAATGAAAAGCAAGTTGCTAGCAAAACCTGAGTGAAACTTTGAAAATATTTCAAATACAAAACTCCAGAACCTTAGAAATTTCCCTCTTTTCTCATGATCTATCTCAATCTTTAGATGCCTCACGGAGGAAGCACTTCATCCTCGGACCCAATGTTGCAAATCTTGCAAATGTTGGTTTCTGACTGCGAAGCTGAAAGAGCCGAACGTCAAGCCAACTTAGCCACCCTTCAGCACATAGCTCAAATGGACAACAACAACCAAGGCCATGGAAATCAGGACAACCATGGATCCAAACTCAAGAATTTCCAGAACACCAATCCACCTATCTTCACTAAGTATGAAGAGCCCCTAGATGCAGATGACTGGCTGCAAACCATGGAGAACAACCTAGAAGTAGCCGGAGTGGAAGCCAACGAGAAGGTACTATTTGCCACCCACTATCTGGTCGGAGATGCAAGAGGATGGTGGAACAACGTTCGTGCCATGAATGGAGGACAGATGATGACTTGGGATGAATTCAAAGTCAAGTTTAGCAGAACCCATGTGCCACCAGGTTTGATCAAGAGGATGAGAGATGAATTCAGAGAACTGAAGCAAGGGAGGATCATAGTAGTTGAGTACCGTGACAATTTTTTTCATTGGCTATGTATGCACCAGATGAGATTGACACTGAAGCCAAGAAGAAGGAGAGATTCCTAAATGGTCTGCATGATGAGATGTAGATAGTGTTAGTCAATATCCCATTTGCTGATATTGAAGCCTTAGTGGATTCTGCCATTCAGATGGAAGGCAAGATCAACCAAGCCAATGATAACCGCAAGCATAGAATGATGCATCAACCAGGAACCTACCATAACCCAAAGTATCACCCCAACCCATCTCCAGGATTTGCCCCAAGGACAAGTAGACCCCCGATGAACCGTCCGACCTATCCCAACTGTGGAGGAGGAAACCCAAGGCTCGGAGGAAATCACAACAAACCCGGAAACTCTAGCAATCTCAATCGTGCCCCGCCCAAGTTCAACAACAAGAATGTCGCCCCCAACACCAATACTGCCCCAAGGACTGGAAGCAATGTTGTGCCTGTTGTAGCAAAGGACAAGTCTCAGGTGACTTGTTATGAATATGGAACCAAGGGTCACTATTCTATTGAGTGCCCCAAAAATATTGCCGCAGTCCCCAACGCAAATGCCCCAGCTCAGCAGCAGTGACGTGTTTAGCCTGGAAGAAGGTTTGCCCAAGGGAATTCGCTCAACCGCAACGGCCATCTCTTTCTCATGCATGCTGAAGAAGCCCAAGAAGCGCCAGATGTCGTGCTGGGTATGTTTTCTGTTAACTCGGTACTTGCAAGAGTGTTGTTTTGTTCTAGAGCATCACACTCGTTTGTTACCGAAGAATTTGCATGCACTAGTAAGATTCAACCAACCAAATTCAAGCATGTTATGATAGTTCAAATACCTGGTTCGACCACCAAAGCTAGACAAATTTGCAAGGTCATACCTATCCGAATCCATGTCATATATTTTTATGCTAATCTAATAGTACTTGGAACTTAATGTTTGGAAGTAGTACTAGGAATGGATTGCATGTCAAAACATAAAGGATTAATCGACTGTGCCAAGAAATCCAAAACTATTTCCAGACAGCCGGAATATCAGTAGAGCATGTATCTGAAACCTTGCCCCATCAATTAAAGTGCAATAAGAGTCTAGCCCAACCAAACATTGACCAAGTTAGAGTAGTCTGTGAATACCCCGATGTATTTCCAGATGTTTTGCCCGGTATGCCCCCAGATTAGATATCGAGTTTATCATTGAACTAATCCCTGGAACCGGACCCATAGCCCAGAGACCATATAGTATGAACCCATCTGAACTAGTGGAGCTGAAGAAGCAAATGGATGCTATGCTGGAGATAGGATTAATCCAACCAAGTGCGTCGCCATGGAGATGACCTGTCTTGTTTGTGGACAAGAAAGATGGAGGTAATTGTTTGTGCACGGATTATCGGAAGTTGAATGATGTCACTATCTAGAACAAGTACCCATTGCCAAAGATAGAAGACCTGTTCGACCAGTTGACTGGTGCCAAAGTGTTTTCTAAGATTGATCTTAGAACTGGTTATCATCGACTCAAGATTCGCACAGAGGATATCCCGAAGACTGCCTTTACCACTAGATATGGATTATATGAGTACACTGTCATGTCTTTTGGATTAACCAATGCCCCCGCTTATTTCATGAACCTCATGAATAAGATTTTTATGGACTTCCTGGACAAGTTTTTCGTTGTTTTCATCGATGACATTATGATCTATTCCAAATCAGAGGAAGAACATGAGCTACACCTGAGGACCATCCTTGGAACCCTTAGAGAGCATCGGTTGTATGCCAAGGTTAGAAAATGTGAATTCTGGTTACAGGAAGTAGGATTCCTCGGACATACCGTATCATTCGGAGGAATTGCCGTTAACCCTGCAAAGGTGAAGGATGTTGAAGATTGGAAAGCCCCAACCACTCAAACCCAAGTTCGTGCATTTCTCGGATTAGCGGGATATTACCGCAAGTTCGTAGAAGGATTCTCAAGTATCGCTAGACCCATGACCCAATTGTTGAAGAAGGATAAGAAGTTAGAATGGACGGATAAATGTTAAGCGAGTTTTCAAGAACTCAAGAGGAGATTGATTGCAGCCCCAATCTTGATCATGCCGGATATCACAAAGCCTTTTGATGTGTATTGTGATGAATCCAAGATCGGTCTCGGATGTGTGATAATGCAAGAAGGCAAAGTTATATCTTATCTATCCTGACAACTGAAGCAACATGAACAAAATTATCCTACCCATGACCTTGAACTAGCAGCTATAGTTCTATCCCTGCAGACATGGCGGCATTACCTTATGGGAAACCGTTGTGAGATTTATTCGGATCATAAGAGCCTGAAGTATATATTCACTCAGAAGGAGCTGAATATGAGGCATAGGAGATGGATAGAGCTAATCAAGGACTATGATCTGGACATTCCCTATAACCCCGGTAAAGCCAATGTGGTTGCAGATGCCCGTAGCAGATTGCCATGCCGCTTGAGCTCTATGATTCTGAAGGAGCAACCAAGTGTGCACAAGGAGATAGAAGATTTTCGAATGGAATTAGTAAGTTAAGGATTTTTGTCTAGCATAGAACTTCAACCCACTTTGATCAGTCAGATCAAGGAGGTGGTGAAAGGAAATGTTAGTATCGACGGAATCAAACATCGTATCAGTACAGGCAAGTTACCCGGATTCACCGAAGAGGAAGAAGGAGTTTTGTGGTACAAAGGAAGTATCTGTGTGATTGAATACTCAGAGTTGAAGGAAGCTATTTTGAAGGAAGCCCATGATACCCTTTATTCTATCCACCCCGGAGGAACGAAGATGTATGAAGATTTGAAGGAGCAATTTTGGTGGCATAAGATGAAGAGAGAAATCAAAAGCTACATCGCCAAATGTGATATTTGTCAAAGAGTTAAGGCGGGACATCAGAGACCCACAGGACTGTTGCAACCATTACAGATTCTGGAATGGAAATGGGATTCAGTTGGAATGGACTTTATCACCGGATTGCCTACATCTAGTAGGGGAAATGACTCTATTTGGGTCATAGTTGATAAACTGTCCAAAGTCGCCCATTTCTTACCAGTCAAGACCACTTATCAGAGTTCGAAGCTAGCGGAGTTGTAGATCTCTAGAATCATCAGTTTTGACGGAGTCCCCTAGAACATTGTGCCGGATCGAGGTACTCAGTTTACCTCAAGATTTTGGAAGAAAGTCCAAGAAGGATTGGGAACCCGATTGGATTTCAGCACACTGTATCACCCTCAGACCAATGGATAAATGGAGCAAGTAAATCAAATACTCAAAGATATGTTGAGAGCCTGTGTGCTAGAGTATGGATCTAAATGGGAAGACTGTCTGCCTTTCGCAGAATTTTCTTACAACAACAGTTATCAAGCTAGTTTGCAAATGGCCCCATTTGAATTCATGTATGGAAGGAAGTGTCGTACCCCTTTAAATTGGTCGTAAGAAGGAGAGAGTCATATTTTCGGACCCAACATCCTACGAGGAGCAGAAGACAAAGTTCACAAGATCCGTGATCACCTTAAGACCGCCCAATCCAGACAGAAGAGTTATGCCAACAAGAGACGTTCAGACCTTGCTTTCAATATTGGAGTTTTTGTGTACCTCAAAGTGTCGCCTTTGAAAGGAATGCAACGTTTCCATCTCAAAGGAAAGTTAGCCCCCAGATATATCGGACCCTTCAAGATTCTGAATCATCGAGGAGAAGTATCGTATCAACTGGAACTGCCAGAGGAGATGTCAGCCGTGCATAATGTGTTCCATATATCGTTACTTCGCAAATGCCTAGAAGTCCCAAAAAAGACTAAAGTTTTCAAGAACATTGATCACCAAACCATAGAGATCAACAATGACCTGACATATCCCGAAGTACCCATCTGTATCTTGGAGGAAGATTTCAGAACCACCAGGACCCGAAGCATCAAGTTTCTCAAGATCCAGTGGAGCAACCATACTGAAGAAGAAGCTACCTGGGAACAAGAAGATTACATCAAGACGGAGTTTCCCGATTTCTTTAAATCCTAGTTTTTATTTTTATTCTTTCTCAAATCTCAGGACGAGATTTTGTTTAAGGAGGGAAGGTTTGTAACATCCCAAAAATATTGATCATGATTATCAATTTCTAATCACCAAAATTAGGGTTAACAAAAAAATTTATTAATTAAATCATATGAATGCATGTGTGTATGTGATGATTGTATGAATGCATGAATGGACTTGTGTAATTGATGTGATTAGCAAGGAATGGTTTAAAGATGAAAACAACATCATCTAAATCAAATCCAAGCAAAAACAAATCAAAAGAAATTCATAAACAAACAGAATGAGCTAATGGTCATTTTTTCCAATATTGCTCACTAGGCCACTTTGAGTGTTTCTAGTCCAAGATTTCAAACAGAAACAATCCCAAATATTTTCACCCCTTGCTAGACCAAGTAAAAGTGAATCAAATCCCACCTTTCAAACTTATAGAAACATTTGGAAACTTGATTCAAATGACAATTCAAAATTGAATCTTTAACATATGTGAAGATCACCATTTCTCAAAACCCAACCAAACCAGTGCACCTTGACCTTTCCAACTAACTAGAGACTACCTAGTATGTGACTATTACACCCACCAATTTTCATTCAAAAATTCAAATTCAAATCTCTTTCGGCCATTTCATCAAACACCTTGCAAACAGAAATCAAACAAACATCAAACACTATAGTGAGCAATGTTTTTTGCCAACCTTGTTCCCTCTCTAGCTCATAGCACGCTCTTAGTAGATCATCTAGCCCATTTATCAAGTTTTAGCTCACTGTGAGCTTGCCATTGCCATCAATGGTGAGCATGACGAGCCTCACCTTGCCACCCAGTGTCGACAGCAAGCTAGGAGAATCCCTAGCCTCGCCAACTTTGTCTGGGACATTGACCACCGTCCACCTCCACCCCCTGTCCAGTGCCAACGCACAACCAGCCTCTGGACCACTCTAGAACCGCCACGCCCTATGCCTCTGTGCCATGCCGAGAGCGCACCAGAGCACCGCACTCGACACATGACCACAGACCGCGCGCCGCCCTTGCCGCTTGCGTGCGTGATCACCACCGCCCCAGGAACTGCCTAGACATGCCCGTTCGTCGCCGCGCGACTAGGATATCCCGTGCGCCAAAAAATGTTCGTCGGACCCACCCAGAGCACCGCAGCGTTCCGACCATCTCACACCGCCTCGCGCCTCCCGACCATGCCGTTGAGCTTTGCCAGGGAGCACAACACCGCCCCTACCGTCGCCCATGCCATTAGCCCACTGTGATGATGACCACGAGAGCTTCACCCGCGCCCTTCGGTTCTCTCTTGGCACTATAAATAAAGGCCACCCCTGTTTGATTTCTTTACACCAAAACACTCCCCTCTCTCTCAGAACCACCCCAACTCATCCCCGGAGCAAGGCGAGCAGCAAGTCACCAGAAGTTTGCCAGAGTCTGTCGCGGAGGAGGATAAGAGGAACCAGTGATTGGAGCCGCCCCAGGAGAAGCCACCGGTACTAGGAGGTTCGTCGTCGTCGACTTCATCATTTGACCCTATCGCCGACCCTCGCCTTAGCCCCGGTGAGCCCCCGTAGACCCCCACTGGCCGCGCTAGGGTTCTGTCTCACCGGCGTTGCCCGACGAAGACGATAAGTCACAACCGTTCGATTAGAAGTTGATCGTGTGGTTTAGAATGTCCCGTACCACTTCGCACCCCCTGTCTCGCTGACTGGTGGGGACATCCACTTAAACTCACCCGCGCACGCTGTGCGTCATGGGCCAGCCCAGTTACACTCCCACGCAACCCATTAGTTTGAATTTAGGTTTTTCCATTTAGTTTCAAACTTAGTTCTGTGCCTAGATTCAAAAATCAACCCAGGTCGATTCACTGAACTAAATTGCATGAACTAATTTTGTTAGAAAGGTACTGTAATTCTTAATCCAAGCCCATTGGATTCAAACCATTTAGATTTGTAGATCACCTATAATAAAAATAAGAAGGAAGAAGCTTTTCTGCATTCAAACAATTTTTCAAAATTCAATCCCAAAATCTTTTGAGTTGATTCCAACTCTCAAAAATCACATTTAGCAAGACCTTTCTAAATATATAAAAATACATAGGTTTACTTGCAGAAATATTGAACAAGCAATAAAACAATGCCCCATAGGCATTTCTAGTCACTTTATTTAATTAAAATAAAAAGGTTAAACCTTATTAAATTGTGATACCACTTTAAATCACATGCCCAAGTACTGAAATATGTGATGATGACATGTGTCAACATGATCCCATGTTTTAGTTGGAGAATATTAAATCTTAAGTAGTTTTTCAATGAGTAGAAATTACTTTTCCAAAATAAAATAAATAAGATAAGTGCTTTGATGATTGTAATGTTTGTGATGATGCTAGATTATCTAGTGAAAAGCTTGGGGTGATAAATAAAAGTAGTTAAGTATTGTTTGGTGATTGTGTACCTCGTATTTATTTATAGACGCTAGTACCGACCAAGGATACGAGGAGGAAGGAGAATACTATGAGGAAGAAGCCGAGGAGAACTTCAACCACTGCTCTGCTCAAGTCATGCTAATATTTGCAAGATACCACTTGCATGTTACCTATTCAAGCTAACACTTTCCACTGTGAAGGTTAGATAACCTATGCAATGCATTAAGCATGCTTGGTTAGATAAATTTATTTATACCCACTCCTACTTTTATTTGCAAGCTTAGTTATTTTATTTATTTATTAAAGCTTTCTTTTGGAATTTACTTAGTGACTTGTAGATCTTAGAAAGATATTTAAAGGTAGAATAAAGATCATAAAACTTGGCCTAAGTTAGATAAATCTTGATGTCATCCTGAGGCATGAGATTGAACTTAGATCATTTCACCCTTGATTATCACCCCTAATTAGAGTTTACCCCCACTTGTAGATGCTAGTGCTAAGCATAAAACTTGATCACTTTAGATGGGAATACTTGATGAAAATGGTTATGAAAACCTTAGAATGATGAGTCATTCTACTGAAATGTTTTGACATGTGTTCTTGAACACCAGATGAATTTGATGAAAATCTTGAGGCATGAGCCTTAGCCCTTTATAAAACTGATGGTTGTCTGGATGCAATACCATTCCAATTTTATCGTACAACCACAATACCCGAATTTTGGGTAGGGCTTGACTGAAAATTTATATACATTAGTATGGATTCCCTTGTAGCCAAGGTTTGATCTGAGGCTAACTTGTGAAGATTGTACACCTATATAGTTCCCAAGATGACAGTTGATCATGGTTGGGAGGCCAAACTCACATGGGAGGTGTCTATAGTAGGGCGTGTAATTGAAAGGTTAGGATTGATTATCCACATACTGAGTATGGTGAATTCAGGATTGTTCCGGACAGAAGTATCAAATGTTGTGGTGAAAGTGTACCACCTCTATAGAGTGTGAAACTATTCAAATAGGCACGCCCGTGGTTATGGACAGTTGGAGTGGCCATACTGTTCTGTCGTTAGATGTTTTCAAAATGACTTGTGAAATAATTCATGACTTGACTTGACTAGAACAGGGTTGTGATATGAAATTGAAGTTCCCACTTAGGTGTTATAAAAATTTCAGCTAGATTTTTTGCTTCTGAACTTAGTAGAGATAAATCTGGCTTTTTGCAAGAAAACCTAGATCTTAGTATCCCTACTCAAAACCACTTCACTTGTTAGTATTAGTTTGCGAGTACTTAAAGAGTACTCATGGCTTTGTCCCTGGCTATTCCCGTGGCCAGACTATGATGAAGACTATCAGGAAGATGGACCGCAGGAAGGTTACGACAACTAGGATCATCTCCATCATCAGCATTGCCTGTGAACATGAAGATGGAGCCTCGCCTATGCTACCGTTATTATTATTTTATTCGGCTACTATGATAGTATTAAGACTGGATCATGTGATCCTTTAGTTGCTGTAAGACCTTATGTATGGTTTGTAATGGATGATATACTGTGATATCCAATCTGTTATGTCTCGCAAAAATGGTAATCCTGGGATTGCGACGTATGGCATAACAGGCATCCGGGATTAAAAATCCGGGTGTTGACACATCAGCGAGGTGGCAGTGTGCGACATCGGTAAGGCCAATAAGGTGTCGGGGAGGTGGCGGGATTGGCAAGGTGGGGAGGCGTCAGCGAGGTGGTGGCATGGCCGGGCACTGGACGGACAGTTTGGTGGTGGCGCGGGACCAACGTCGGGGAGGTGGCGGTGCGAACGAGGATCAGGTCAGTGGAGGTTCAGGACCGACATCGGGGAAGATGGCAGGACCGCCTGGTTCGGCGCACACGGGGTCGAGGAGGTGGCAACGTGGATAGGGATAGGGTTGTTGTAGGCGCGGTACCAGCATCGGGGGAGGTGGTGGCACATACTAGGTCGATGGCGTGGGGCGTATGAGCCAGCGGATGAGTTAGTGAGGTGGGAGAAAATGGCTCGATCTGGATCCACAATATTTATATATCACGTTCACTTTGCTTTAGTACGTGTGATTTATATTTATGAGCGCTTTCAAGTAAAAAGCATCTTAATAACATGATAGTACAAAAGGCATCTTCATTCATTCGTTCATCTCGCGATTTCGTTATGATAGTACAAAATCTGATTTTTATCATGATAGTACTACAAAAGTCATTTTAATTCGTTCGTTTATCTCGCGATTTCATCATGATAGTAGAAAATATGATTTTATGATGATAGTACTACAAAAGGCATCTTAATTCGTTTTTTCGTCTCACGATTGATCGTCTCGCGTCTCGTCGACTAGCTAGCTATAATAAAATATATACATAAATATAATAGATGAACATCATCTCTCCTTTAACATTTGACAATCTTCTCGGTAGTGTTTCTCTTCTTGGCAGAGATCCATGCATATTGTAGTTTCATAGTGTGACTCTTTATTTTGAATGAAGATCGTCATCTATGGTCGGCTTAGGTAAGGTAGTCATGATCCTTCTGCTAATATATGGTTGAAAATTATCCATATTTTCTTATTCTTGATGTACGTGGCCGTATTGATCAAAGTCTTCGTCTGTAGCTACTCCATCCATTCCAAAAAAATTCCTTTTACCTCTTCTCATGATAACACGACTTGGACTTATCAGATCGGTTATGAAGAATCATTGGTCCACGTCTTTAGCAAACATCCAAGGTTCATTTTGTGAAAGGAATATGCCCGAGAGGCAGTAATAAAGTGGTTATTATCCTATTCCATGTTTATTATAAATTTTTATTTCTCATGCTATAATTGTGTTAACCGAAAAAGTTAATACATGTGTGATTTATAAACATAAAAAGGTTCCTAGTAATGCCTCTCTTCATAGTAGCTTGTTGATTAACTGATGATCAAGGTTTCCTGATCATGAACATTGGATATTGTTAATAATAGGGTCATATCATTGGAAAATGATATGATGAACAGTCATCCACAATAGATGTAGCAATATGATCATGTCCTCAAGTTTATATAACTAACACATTCGTAGTAACTCAATGTTCTTAGACCATGAGATCACGTCAATCACTTTCACCAGAAAGTTTGAATTTTGCAGGTAGAACGGTTCTTTCCTAGAAAGCCCACAACCACATAAAACTTGCAAAAGATAAATTAGACGCATCTAGATTTATTTTTGCTAGGCTTGTCTCCTAATATGGTAAATTTTATAATTTTAGTACGGTAAGATACTCTCGAGAATTATAAAAAATAAGAGGTAGCACCATAGACATTAGCATGACACAAATAAAATGATAGAGATCATACCATGATGCACAAGATAGTGATCAAGTGCAAGAACCATATCATGTCACTTTTAGATATGATGTTTGTTTGCATCTTATTTATGCTTATGTCTATCTTAGAACTTGGCGATAGAATTATAAGATGATCCCTCCTACTGAATATCAAGATAATAATATGTTTTGTCATAGTATGCATTGGTAAGAAAGGTCGTCGTTTCGAAGCACCACATGATGATTGGGTGTGATAGAAATTACGTTTGCATACAAAGGGTGTAAGATAGTTTTACACACGCAAATACTAAAGTTCTTACTTGGCGAGCCTAGCATGTACAAACATGGCCTCGGAACATGAACCTAAAGGTAAATCCCAAGTCATATGGATGATATGATGCCCATATGATGCTCGCCATTGGATTCGTGCCACCACTCCTGATGATCGGTTGCATCATAGTGAATTTGGTTCGTGTAATCACTAAAAATGACTAGAGGGATGTCGTTTTTGAGTGGGAGTTCACATAGTAGTATGATTAAAGTTGAACTCAATTTATCATAACCGAATTGAAGTAAATTTTCATAGTTCGTTATAGTCACTGTCATTCGTTTACTACCTTGTGTTTAGCTTTGATTGAGATAATATAACTATAGGATTCTAGAATTTTTACTTGACAAACTAGTATTGTATTGTTATATGAGTGTCAATCTAAAGTTTAAAGTACTATTACAAACTTTTAGTAGAACCTCACTTACTCCGTGAAATGCAATAAGTATTATTGAATCAAGAGTAAAAAATTCCAGCGTTAGTATCCAAGTGTCATGCTTGCCTCCATGAGCTTTGATATTCGAAAGTTGTTTCATTATCAAGGTTATCTAGGAGCTGAAAGAATTGTTTCAGAAACCAACATGCATGAAAGATATTATGATATCTAAAACAATGTTTGGTTGCAATATGATAGAATATAATTTTAGTATGATACATCTTCTCATATAGTATGAGAATTTGCGAAGGTTGTAGACGCTAGGCTCCTGATTTCCCAAAAGGTTTTGGGAACTTACATTATTTTCGCGATTCACCTTTATAAGCTATAGCAGCTTGATCATGAAAGTTTTCATGATAAGGATGGATAAAATCTGTAGGTAAAATGTTTACTACATTAAAAGGATGATGGCGATCAACTTCAAATTGCAAGTCCAAAGGTATTAGTATTTGACTATACACACTTTGGGTTATGTGTCATATGTATGGAATCACTATTTATGCTCATAGATCATTTTAAAAGGAAAGGTAATGCTGAAAGAGAATCTGGTCAATATTTGGCAAAAAAGAAGAAGACTGGAAAAGTCCAGCTTAGCTATATAGATGATGTACACATTATGGGTGTATTATTTGCTTGTTAAACAATGTGGATACCAATATTAGATGCTGGATTTGTTGGTATGAAGTGTCATACAGAACAATAGAATTCATGAACTGCAATGGCCTAAGTAACTAGCAAAAGAATATGCGATGATGTTCATCAAAAACAAATAAAGTGTTATTTTGTTTCTCGTTGACATCAAATCTTACCATCAATATTTGTATTAATAATTGTTATTTTGTTCCGGTATTATGAGAATAATGGTTGTTCAAATAATTATCATATTCCATAGAAGATGGATGAACTTCTACAAATCTAGTTGGATAAATCATGTCCATAAACACTGATGCTAAAAGTCGCAAGACAAATGATTGGAATATCACTTTTGAGTGACATTGCCGTTTAAATTATATTGAAAAGAAAACAAGAAGAAAACTCCATGTTAATGCATTTTTTGAGTCTTTTGATTTTGATCAATTAACACTTGTGAAACTTTCCTAGAGATAATAAAAACCTCGTTCTTAGGCCAAAGAAGAATGATCGACTAATCTACTAGACATAGTGCATGTTAATGTATATTGTCCATTATGTGTAGCCGTGAGCAATGGATTTAAACTTCATATGCTTTCTCTGAAATTTGAGTAAATACATGTGTATATTTACTTAAAAAGGGAGAAGTATGAAACATTTGAAATTGTTAAACTGATTTCGAGATGAAGCAGAAAATGATTCTAACAAGAAAATAATGAATTTATGATTGGATCATAAAGGAAGATATTTGAGTTACATGTTTAGAAAAACACCTAAGATTTGAGGAATCGTTCCATTAACTTGCATTTCTTGAAACACCATAGGAGTTAGGAGTGTTCGTGAAATGTAACCAAACCATGTTTGTGTAACATCCCATGATTAGCACCTCGAAATAGACATGACAGATGTTTGTGCATTGCATTCATGCATAAGAAAATCCGGGAATTTTCGTGCAAAACTAAGGAAGCTATAAAGGGATCGAGATCTCTCTTGTTCTGATGGAAACATAAGGGCAGGTGCGATGGATTCAACATGACCTCTACAGTACTTCTATGTTTGGGGGGAAGGCTATTCAAAAGATATATTTGAATTATAAAAGAATTGAAAATAGAATTATAACTCGAAATCATGTTACAAATACAAATACATATTTGAGATATTATCACTACTAGGAAATCCTTCGTCAGTGGCGCATCTATATTGGTCTTCTGTGGCGCATGGCAGGGACGCCACTGTTACGTCGCCACTGATGAAAACTTTTGTATGCATTCAAATGCGCCATGGTCACGATATACGTGGCGCATTTTGGTTGATGCGCCACAGATTGATTCGCATGATTCGGACAATGCGCCACTGAAGCTCTATGCGCCACATAAGGTTAAAAGTATGCGCCACTGGTTTGAATATAAAGTATTAAAAAAATTCGAAACTTGTCCAAATATACAGTATTATACAGAAACAGTATATTTGACTTAGTATATGAAAACAAAAATAATACAAACATGAATATAGTGCCACCACACTACTTAGAGCCCGAACGAGATAGAAAAGTGATCATCATATTACAATACAAGTCAAATGAAGTGTTTGTTACAAAGTTCACCATCTCATCACATTACAAATGAAGTGTTCATCGCCTACACTAGAATCAAACAGAATACAACTCTGATGACGGTGAGCAAGAGCAAGAGCACTAGCAATATCTTCATCCGGTTCTCCTTCGATAGGTGGTTCCAACACTTGGCTACCGCCTCCTCTCGAGTCGCGTATCCTTTGTAGCTGTTGCCGCTAAACTTGTTCACCTGTTTCTGACAGTCCTCCCACTCATCTTTGACTACTAGAACCCAACCCTTGTACACCACGTACCACTTCGTCATCTCTATAGATAAGGCATATTAGTAAATCATGCAACATAAAGAACTAAATTGGTTCACATGCATATATATTCACATAAACTAAAGCAAAAGATCAGTAAACATAGAAGATAGCACATCGATCATAATCATAGAACTTTGATGACAACGGCCACAATAGTGAAGTTTACAACATACGACCACGGTAGTATATAGTTTGTGACACAACACTACACACAGACATCTATGATAATTCTAGGCGCACACATCGATCAATGTTGAGAACTGCTAACGCTCGACTTCGGGAATGGTAGATAGCCATCCTTCGTCACCCACGTCTTGTTGTCACCCTGTTGACGAAGAATATTTTCAATCTCCCTCTTAGTCAACCCTCTGTTGTGTTTTAGGACCCCTACCCTCGTGTTGACATCTTCCACGATGATTTCCGACAACTTAACCTAGATGCGATGGAAGTCTTCTCTAAGATCATCATCGTACTTCGTGCCAAATTTTCGGCCCATGCTCGGAAACTAGATGGCAGAGTTAGGTTCTGGCTATCCCGGACAAACCCTTTAAGGTGATGCATGGCGTAGAAGGCCTCCTTGACGCTGCCAGTAGTCGGCTCCTTGAGCAGGGGAACTCGAGCACGTGCTTCAACACATGCTTGTCATCCTTGATACATTCTCCCTTGTTGACGAAGGGGCATCCCTTTTTAGCGTAGCCCTCGAGAGCCTCATTCAAAACACCCCTTATTCTGGTGTAGTCCTTCTTCTTCTTCTAACTCGTTGAGTCGAAATACGATGTTATCGAGTACTTTATGCAAATGACGATGAGTGTGCAGTATTTGTCTCTACACAACACGATTGAAACGGGATGTTGGAAAAGGGCAAAGGAAGAAAGCTATAAGAAAGCCTAATTCAACAATGCTAGGGGGTGTGTGTACTTACTCGGGAAAGAAAGGCAAAAGAAGCGTGTTCGTCCTCTTGTGGTCCACCATGAACTTCTCGAGATACGCCGTCGCCTTGGCATGCGTCTGAGATCCTTCCCTCAACTGGCTATCACGCATGTAGTAGGGATCCACTATCGCGATGTAGGGGGTCTGCTCTCTCTTGGTCTTCATTGCCAGACTGAGCGCGAATAGGCGGACCATGTTATAGTCCAGCCATTTCGAGAGAAACAGCTTGAAGACGTCCTCGTACGCTATGAAGAACACGTCTGCGGGGTCTTCATGGACGAAGTCCACGTCCGATGGCACCTTGACAGCGAAAACCGGGTAATTTGGATCTTTGTCTTTAAGAATAATGCCCTCTACTGTCTTGATACTATCACTCAAAGAAAGCATATGTCCACCAGCAAGGCGAAGCAGCTCCGGAGTCAGTATCGCTTCACCGGCTATATGTATCCTGGGCAAGCCATCCTCGTGGGCTAGTACGACGTCATCCTTAGCCTGGATCCTCTTCGGAGGAGGTTGGCTCTCAGCTTTCTTACCTCTCTTCCTGTGCTTCTTCGTCTTCTGAGCAGGCGCCTCCACTGGGGATGCTAAGTGCTCAACAGCCGCCTTTTGGAGTGTGTCAGGGCTAAAGACGAATCCAACAGGTTTCTCCTGTTGATCTGCGGCCGGAGGCGTCACTTGAGATAATCCATGGAAGACCAGGCGCTGCGTGCATGTAGTGGGACGCCCACCTTGACCCTCGCGAGTGACGAAGGGTTCTTCATCCACAACAGGCATGTACAATCCTATGCCGGCGCCGGTGTTGATGTAGTCGTCGATGTTGACAAATTCTTCATCATCATCGTTGTGCCTCCATGTGGTGATGGTGGTGGCGGGGGCGACGGCGGCATCGCCTTGGGGCGGGCCACACGCTCCCAACAGTTGTTGGTGGCGACTGGTGGTGGCGACGACGACAGGTGGCTTCCTAGGTGGTGGCCGGATGATCGAGGTGGCGTCGGTGACAGGTGGCATCCGAGGTGGTGGCCGGATGATCGAGGTGGATCTTAGGTGCCCCGTCAGATGAATCTGAGTCTTCGGCCATGTCAAGGGCCAGCCGTGGCATTCTGCAAGGGTCTTGTGTTCGTCGGCTCCCTGAGGTTGAAAGGGGGGGTCCATGTCGTCGCACCCTGGCAACACCCGAGCAATCCTGACCCTCATCACAGCATCGTCCATTGCATTGTTGTGCATCGTGAGGTTCGCCGGTTGTATGATATTTGCCTTGGCAACATCCTTCAACTCGCCGCCGGCATCTTTGTGGAGTAGTACGCAAGAAGCGTCCTGAATATCGACACATATGTGTTGGGCATCATGATCGAGGTGGCAATCACCAAAGGCGCATAGAGAAGATGAAGAGGAGTATGATATTAGTTACCTTGGTGAGGGCGTTGAGCTCGGCTAATGTCGACACACGGCCGATCCCGGCGGCAGGCCTATCATCAGCATTCTCCTGCGGTACTGGTGCCACCGCCGGCTGTGCGATACTGGTTTTTTTGGCGGGAGCAGCAGGGGGCAGCTGTGCGACAACAAGCTCTTGCGGCTGCGCCGCGGCGATGGTGGCCGGCAGGGTCACCAAGTCCGACGACACGTTAACGTTGATGCTCGAGTTGCTGCCGCTAAAGCTGGGCATGTTTATTGGCCCCTGTCGACCTCCCGCATTACAAACAGCTAGCACCTCCATCAACCCAGGGGGGATGATCGCGCGAAGCTTCTCCTCCAATAACTTGTCCATTGCTTTCTCATCCACTTTTGCCTCTAATGTCTTCACCTTCAACTTCAGCTCTTCAACCTCGGCTTTATCTTTAGTCGCCGAGAGGTTCTTCCTCTCCCTCCTCTTCTTTGCGTCCTCTTTGTAGTACTCGGTAAACTTCATGCTTGTACCGAAGCCGGACCCACGGCCAGCTAATTGGCGGCAACTTCTTCTCCCTCTTCTTGTAAGTGTTCGTCGCCCTGTTAAAAACAGTGTCCCATGGCTCCGCCGCCGAATCTTGGGACGACAAGTCCTCGCTAGCGTTCAATTCCTTCTCCTGCAGAGATACAAGGTGAGGTGAACCCATGCATGCATTTAGATTCTTGGCTTAATTATTTTAATAAGAGATCCACGGTAAATTCCTTACCAGCTCATCCTCAAAGGCCTTCACATCCGGTTCGTCGGTGAAGAACTCCCCTGTAACAGGGTCCAGGTAGTAGCGGGCCCGGACAAATTGTCGGATATGTAGGTCTGTGATTTTATGCCATGGTTTCTCTTTACCCAGGCATTCAAGCTCAGCGTCCTCCTTGTCCCAAATGTGTTGTTTCCCTCTGTATCGGCCGCTTCCAAGCCGGTGGTTACCTATGTTCTTCTCTCGCATAGTCTTTCCCCACTCAGTCCATGCTTTAGAGGCAGTGGTATCTAAGTCCGCCTTGAATATCTTGAACTCTTCTTCGTCGAGCATCAGATTTTTCCTACTTATAATCTCCTAGCTTTCACCTCTGTCAATGTTGTTCTTTACCCTGGTTTTCCAGCTGCTCAAGGCGTTGCTCATCTTTTTCAGTGCTAGTTTGTTCACCGGGTTCTTATTACTCTCCAGGTTTCTGAACTTCTCTGGGAATGTGTATCGCTTGTGAAGCTTCTTAAGGAGGTTCTCGACCAAAGCATGATTACGTCGGATGTACTTCGTGTTGATCGACATGCTTTCCCGGACGATGCACCCGAGTTGCATGCCGTACCCTCAGGTAATCGATGAAGGCGCAATGGGTTAGCCACCTTCTGTGACCTCGGTGAACTCATCACAGACGTTGGCGAGCACTTGCGGCTTCCGATCCTTAATATCCATCTTCTTCTTCTGTATGGTGCCCGGGTTGCCTCTACCACCATCTGTGCGCTCGCCACCATTCGTGGTGGTGTTACCCTCCTCCCCGCCTTCACTAGTTCCGTTGTAGTCGTCGTCGTCCCCCTCGTAATCTGGATCTTCCTCGCCCCCAGCACCTCCGACGACGGTCGTCGGTGGTGGTGTCATTCTCATCTCCTCCGCCTCCTCATGCTCTTGGGACGGCCCCCAGAACGACTTGTTGGCCTCTCGGGCTAGATCCTCGACGCTCATTTTTTTAGAAGGACCGGCCTCATCGTTAGTCGACATGTTTGTGCTTTATTACTAAAAAAAGAGGCAAAAAGTTAGCACAAATATCGACCGAAAAATTCGGCATGACCTTTGCTAATTTTTGTTCCTACGGGTGCCCATTTCTCAACCGAAACGGAAGTGAATCAACACTTCGGGAGAAACGGGAAACTCAATTGAAATCCCTTCAAGAAAAAAAAACCCAGCCCCATTGATAACCCCATTAACACCATCCATCATCATCCAACACCATCTCATTTACAAAATAAACAAACCTCTGCAGCACCATCTCATTCAGATTCAAATGAAGCATAAACAAGTTGGCAGCACCATCTCATTCACAAAATAAACAAACTCTACAAAGTTATATGTCAGTTTGGACGCACCATAGTAGCAGCACAGCATTGGCATACATCGTAGATATACCATAGTAGCAGCACAGCTTCATAGTACTTAAAACAGATACAATAGCACTGCACGCAGCACCATAGTAGCAGCACAACTTCATAGTACCAGCTGTAGAGGAAATAATTAAAATAGATACAATAGCAGCACCTATACACAACACAATAGCAGCACCTATACACAACACCTAAACTTTAAATCTTTAAACATGAAAACAAAATAGTGGTATGTGCCAATTTGAATAGTGGGATATATCCTAAACCCTATGTGTTTAGGATCCTAAACAAAATAGTGGTATGTGCCAATTTGACCGGTTGCAGCCGCGTTAACTTTGAGCAGTTAACACTTTGTTGAAAGTATGTTACAGCTTTAGTCTGTAAAAATGCAGTAACCATTTTATTGAATACTTTGACTTCCATATATAATCACCTAAACACGGCCTTAAACCAAAAGATAAATACATCTTCACGTCTTAACAAGGACCTGCACTCTCTTCAGGACAATCATACTGAAGAACTCTTGCCTGATTTAGCAGTCATACTGTAATGCTAGAAAAGAAATGCGCAACAGGAAACTGTTTGAAATGGTTGCAGATAATACTAAGGGTTAGACTTTTTGGAGAAGACCTATGAATAGTTCTTTCCAAGAAAGTGACAGATCAATTGTTCACCTGGTAAATCCGGTTATAGACCTAAACAATATAATGAGCCCTGACTTCTTCTTAATTTAAAAACAATAGAGGTAAAGTACGAAAGCAGCTAGATTACACAACATCGATGTCTTGTTCTGCACGGACGTGGATACAACACTATATTTACATCACTCTCATTGACACCATGCAACGGCTTAGTAACTTGATAAAGTATATCTCTTACAGCACCATTTTACAGAACTTGAACTAAAAAATTCAAACTTTGTACATAGTGAACTAACTGAGCTCTGCAAAAATTATAATTGAACTTAAATGTTCAAATTTTCCACTGAATGAACTTTGGCAAACACTCTCAAAAGGCAAGCTCACTCTCAGTTATTCCTTGCCAGGATCATCCTTCAAAAGGAAAGCTCACTCTCAAGTCTGATCATATCCTTACCCGCAAAAAAAACCACCAAGGTGCATGCATCAAACAAGAACCCTATCCCACTATTCAAATTGGCACATACTAATCATATAAATCTATACTCAGCACCTATAAATCTATACACAGCACCTATTAATCTATACACAGCACCTATAAATCAGACTAATCAGATGCTCACCTTATCAGATGCTCACCTAATCTTTAAACAAGTCCAGACCTAATCATATGATCACCTGGCATGGACGGCAAGGTGGCGCGGGATGGGGAGGTGGTCGTCGACGGCGGTGTGCGCCGCCCTTCTCCTCCTCGGGGGCGGCTAGTGTGCGCTGCCCTTCTCCTCCTCGGGGACGGCAGCAGGTGGCTCCTCCACGGTCTCCAGCGGGGCAGGTGGCTCCTCCTCCACGGGCTTCGGCAGCTGCAGGTGGCTCCTCCTCCACGTGCTCCAGTGGCGGCAGGCGGCCGCAGGTTTGTCGAGGGCGCGCGAGTAAGCTAGGGTTCGTCGGGGGCACGCGAGTAAGCTAGGGTTCGTCGGGGGCGAGTAAGGACTATCGGGAAAGAAAAGGGGAAGGGGGCAAACAGTTATTTGGCTAAGTGCCAATGTTCTTTGGCGCATATCGCTCGAATGCGCCACAGACATTTCAACTTTGCCCGAGAAACCTTGACGAACTTTGGCTCCTAGGAGGCACCTGAAAAACTGCTCGATCTCCTCCTGACACAGAGTGAAGCAGGAAGCGCGAAGCACAACCACCTCATTCTTCTTAACCCTTTTGCAGCAACCCTGAGTCCCTTCCGTTTGATCGTCATCATCATCACTATCAGGGTACTGAAGCTCCTTCTTGATGCCAAGCAATTTTAGGTCATTTCTTGCTTTCGGCCCATCCTTGGTCCTCTCCGGCATGTTGAGGACAGAACCAAGCAGACTCTCGGTAAAGTTCTTCGTGATGTGCATTACATCGAGGCTATGGGGCGTGTGGAGGACCTTCCAGTACGGTAGGTCCCAGAAAACAGACCTTGCTTTCCATACACCCAGAAGCGGCTTTGTCCTTGGTCGCTTCTTTCCTGGCGCTGAGCACTCATCCCAATTATTTAGAAGCTCCTCGATTTCTTCGTCACTCCTCGTACGCGGGGCTCTTTTTAGCTCGTATTTACCATTGAACAGGTCACCGCGTTTTCTCCACGGGTGATCCATGCGACGCCACTTTCGAGTCCCTTGGAACACGGTTTTCAAAGACCCAGGATCCTTGGGTAGCTGGAGATGCGGGGTCTTATCCATGCACTTGACACATGCATTGTGTTCGTGGTTCACCTGGGTCGATACATATGTGTAACCAGGATAGTCCTGCACCTTCGTGAGCAACGCGGCTCTCAGAGGGAAATATTCTTTAGTGTAGGCATCCCACGTATGGGCTGGCGTCTCCCACAACTTGGCTAACTCCTCTTTCAACAGCCCGAGATAAAGATGCATATCGACACCTGGCTGTTTCGGCCCCTGAATAAGAATGCTCATGTGTACGTACCTTTGCTTTGTGCAGAGCCACGGGGGGATGTTGTACGGCAATACAAACATGGTCCAGGTGCTATGCATGCTACTCTGGTTGCCAAAAGGATTGAGTCCATCGGTGCCCATACCCAGCCTGACGTTCCTTGCATCGCCCCCGAACTCTTCGAACTCTATGTCCAATGCATTCCACTGGCTAGCGTCTGAAGGGTGTGTTAGGATCTTGCCCTTCTCTGGATCATCTTCGGGTTTCTCCCTTTCCGTGTGCCATTGCATTAGCTTTGCTTCCTTAGGATCTACAAAACATCTCTGTAGACGAGGAGTGATAGGAAAGTACTATACCACTTTTCGAGGAACTTTCTTGTTCCCTCTTTTGTACCGTCCATGGCCACACACCGGACATGTGGTTCTCTCCGCTGCATTGCTATTTATAAAGTGCGCAATCATTGATACATGTGTGGTATTTAACGTGTGGTAGGTCGAGAGGGCACACGATTTTCTTGGCCTCCTCTATAATTGTTGGCAATGTGTTCCCGTTAGGAAGACGATCGTGCCAGAATTCCATGTTAGCATTGAAGCTCACGTCGGTCCATTTGTGTTCCGCGTTCATCTCTAGAGCCTTAAGCGTTACACTCAGGCGTGTATCCTCGGGCCGACACCCAGGATACAATGGAGTCATCCCATCTAACTCCATTTGCGCCAGCTTGGCTTTCTCTCTGGCTGCAGCTTTGGCGTTGATCGTCTCCTTGAGAAGCAGTTTCTGAACATGAGGGTCCCTTAACACTGAAGTTAGCAACGTCTGGGTGTTCGCTTCTTCTCCTTCTTCATGATGGTCATGCCCATCGACATCTCCTTCTTTGTCATGATGATCATGCCCGTCGCCGATATATTCTTCGTCATCATGACCATGCCCGTCGGGAGAATCTTCGTCTTCTCGCCCGCCCAAGTCTTCATGATGACCAACACCATTTACTACCAGCTCCTCATCGAAGTCGTCCTGCATGAAACCGCGCCTGAGCAGGTGATCCTCCAATTGTCCAGAATCAGGGTCGATCCAGCGCTGGAGTTTGCATGTTCGACATGGACATCTTATCTGGGTATTGTTGTTCCGAATCATTTCCGCCTTGGCGTCTTTCTTATACCTAGTAACTCGACCTTCGCTCATGCTGACGACCATGGTAGCCTGCGCGGTATGCACATATAGATCAAAAGACAGAGAGTAGGTTAATTAGAAACAACACCTTATACACACACAAAACACACATGCATGGTCGTCGCTGGAAAAATTCGGCATGACCTTTCCTAAAAGTAGGACATATGAGTGGTGCAAAAATTTGCCGAAATGGAAATGAATCAACATTTCGGCAAACATCCATGCACCACACCGGGAAAGAGACAAGCAAAAACAAGAATCTTCTTCCCATGCAAGCTTCCCATGCAAGCATTCATGCACCACACAAGCTTCATGCACAAACATCATCTTCACGCCATGCATGCATCGCATATACACACCGCCCGCGTGACAAGCTTTACACCTACAAAACATGCATATTCATGGCCAATTACTCACCGAGTAGATTGAATAACGAGTCGAGAGCGCGATGTGAGAGAGTGTGGATCAATAGATCTATAGAGAGATAATAGTACATAAATAAAGATGTGGAGGAGAAAAGTAGGTGTGTTTTAGATCTACTAGCTGGAGAAAGGCTTTCCCTAACCAATCTATCAACTATAGTAGGTTTAAATACAAAAAAATGTAGAAAAGTATAGACACAATGGGGTGGGAGAGAGGAGGAAGACGAGCTGGGAGAGGGGGAAGAAGGATGTGAAATGGATGGTGGTAGATAGAGGGGTGCAAAGCTGCCACCTTTGTGCAGATCTGGTCGAAGGATTCTGTGGCGCATACAGGCAATATGCGACACAGAAGTTCAATCTTCTCTTGCGCATACTGGCTGCATGCGCCACAGAACCTTGGCCATAGGGTGCAGTGGGCCATGTGGGCTCCGTGACTCAATGTTCTGTGGCGCATGGCCAATATATGCGCCTAGAACCTGGCCAGCGTGGCGGAACATGTGGCCCGACACTCGATTGTTCTGGCGCATATTGTGGTTATGCGCCACAGAAGGTTAAACTTCTGTGGTGCATAGCTGACCTATGTACCACAGAACACTGAGGGCACAGATCTGCACAAAATAAAGGTGGCAGATAGATCTGCTTTAATGACACCCCTCTATATATATGCCACACTCCCTGTCCAAAGAAACATACCTGCCCCTCATGTCTTCTTCCCACAACTCGTCGGAAGGTTCGCTGGAAAGCACAGCCTGCTCGCGTTCTCTGCAGCCTACTCGCAGTGGAGGGGAGAGGTTGAGGGCCAGTGCTCGGAGTCAGCCACCGTGGGATTCAGAGGTCAACCTAATCGAGGAGAGGCCAGATTGCGGCACGAGGCCCTCTACAACAAGGCCATGAGGTTGTACGCCATGATCGCGTCTCCGGAGGAGAGGGCGCGCATGGCGGAACCAATCCGGTGGCGGCCGGTGCTTGACCCCAATGTGTCCATGGAGGACCACGTCCGCAGGATGCAGGCGTGCGTGAACAGGGAGGTTTGGCATCTTCCACCGCCATCGCCCCCACCAGCTCTGTGAAGGGATTTGCAATGTTGTAGTTTGTGTATTTGCAATGATGTATGGCATTGTTGTTTTGCTGTTCAAGGCTATGCGCATGTGCATTTTGCAACAATGTATGCCACTGCACATGTCTATCTACTAGATTGTCTAGTATATTCTACCTATTCCACTACTAGTTGGTAAAAGCACAAGATAAGTTTGTTCTAGGAAACACTAAGCATTCTGTGGCGCATATTGGAGGAATGGGCCACATAAGTTCGTTCTTTTGTGGCGCATATGCACAAATGCGCCACAGAAGCTTGTACATGGGTGTCCAGAGTGTGGGGCCCACATTATTGTTCTGTGGTGCATATTATGATATGCGCCACAGAAGATATAATCTTCTGTGGCGCATAATCTTGTATACACCACAGAATTTTGGTCAGAGCACGGTCATACCCCGCCTGCTGTGGGTCCCACCAAACTTCAGTGGCGCATATGGGTTGATGCACCACAGAAGATTCATGGTCCAAACGCATGGCGCATCACCGGTAAGATGCGCCACAAGTTTAGGGTTCTGTATGCATCTCGGATGCGCCACTGGATAAATTTTATGGCGCATGGTCAGAACAATGCGCCACAGAAGGTATGTCTATCTATAGCTAGTTTCCTAGTAGTGTATTTATGATTAAGATATAATTAATCACAAGTATAAGAATACAAAAGGAATAAATTGAATTATTATATAATATAATATGGTCATATAATCATTATTACAATTGAGTAAATTGAAACAATTCAATAAAATAAAATTATTACAATAATAATCTTTATTATTACATATATACATAAGGTATTATTGTTCTTCTACAATAAAAGAATAAAGTAAATTAAAGGAACAAATAAATTGAAAAAGGAATTTCATAAGTGAAATAATTAAAAGAAATCCTTATTACAAGAAAATATATATACAATGTCCTTTACAATTGAAAAAGTAAATTACAAAAGAAGTAAGTAAAACCTAAAACTAAAGTAATCTCCACTTTCTCCATGTTCTAAATATTTTCTTTATATTTCGGATCTTACACCTGCAATTACCAAAAATAAAAATAATAGAAAGAAAAATAAGAAAAAGATTAGTGGTTAAACCTTGCTCTAAGTCTGACAGTTAATTGCACTGTTTAGACACATCATTGAGCTTATAATTGAAGGGGAAAATTTCACCAATGTGTATATCTAATATTTTCATAAAAAATGGCTTTAGGCTTAGCATCATAAGCCAGGGGCCAGTTTCACCTTGGTTTAAAATAGTAAACAGATAAGAAGTAAAAAACCATCAGGAAATATCAAGGAAGTACTTGATATGATCCATGAGTCACAACAAGCATATGGGTGTGCTGTCAACACAGTAGCAGCCCGAGGAAAGAGACAAGAAAGCAAATTCATGTACACAAAGGGGTAAACCAGCCGTAGCAACAAGCTACCATTCCACCTCCACACTTTAGAGCACATTCCCCATCTTACCATCTTATCATCTTATCATCAACCCAAGAACACATAGATCATCCCACCAAAACCTCATCCAATCAATGGTTGCTTCAAGAAGCCATCCAATAGCTAGGACAAGGAGGAGATTCAGATCAAGCTAATAACAAGGGAAAATTTCAACACTGGCAATGACTCTAGGAGGAGAAGGTCAGAGTTTAGCTGTTGTAGTAGATCAAGAAGAAGTAGTCCAGTATCTAATAGAGGACAAGGCTACAACTTTAAATAATAGCTGATCAAGGGAAAGCCAATCTCACATATTATTTTCTCAAGATCTTCTATCAACTTATCTACATCAGGCAACAAGGTAAATAAAAGCACCACCCGATTATGTAACATCTATTCTTAATAGTTTGCACCATCTGGATCAGGGGTAGATAAGGAAAAAGTCATCCAAGATAGATTATCACAATTACCCTTCAACTAGATCTGGTCTAGGAGGATGAGAGGTAATATTTTCTCTCAGACTTGCATAGAGATGTTATGCAAAACTCATCATAGATAAATTAGCCAAATAAAAGTATTTGTCCTTATATATCCAAATCAGTGCCTCAGCCTTTGCATCATTGGTTAGGGACAAGCCAAAATTTTGGCAAGCAATAAGGTAGCAGATCATGTAGATGATCTTGGCCACTGTGCATCCTGCAAAGAGGTACCACAATAGCAAGATCATGTACATAAGCAACATGTATTGTTTACAGGATCTAGCCAATAGATCAAGAAAGAAACTTTCAAATACATCCAGTAATCTAAATCACTTTCCTAGATTAAAATTACTAGGAATCATATTTCAAATAAGTTCTCTGTAAAGTTTGACAGATATTTCTTGACCAAACACATCACTGATTGCACCCACCAATAATCAGGTGTATGATCTTTTCAAGTAAAGCCACTAAGCACATCAGGTTATGCATAATGGGAAACCATTATGCACACTCCAATGGAGGCACTTCAGTGGTATCTATTGAACAAGAGTTTGGCTAATGAGGCAAATACACAAGCCCAAATAAAATATCATCATATTCTTAGCCAAATCCTAAGAATCTGTTATAATTAGCTGACTATCATGTTGACAGTATACATATTTGGTCACAATCTCACTTATTAAAGAATTAAAATCATTTCTCTATCTTTAATTGCTAGAAATCATTTTCACAATAATATGTCATGTTGACAGTATAAGTAAAATAAGTAGATATACCTACAAAGCACACCAAAGGAATTCAGATCATCTTTCTTGAAATCATCTTCCTAGCTTAGTTACCTAGGAATCACCTTTAAGATAATTGCTGCTAAGTTGACTGTCAAAACATAGCTCAATAATCTCAAGTGCAAAGCACATCACAAGAGAAAGCATTAGTCCCATTATATTGCATAGTAACAGCACAAAGACAGCAACAAAGCCATTGTCAACCATCTCTCATTACTCAAAGAGGAATGAATTTACTAAGCTCGCTAACCTAGCATATGACGCTAGGAAGCACATCACTGTGCACACTCCATCAAGGAGGCACCACAGTAACCTGATTACTAGCACAAGCCAACCAATAATCATACACCAACCTACTGTAATACTGACAGAATTCAAAGACAAGCAAATTAAGTTGCTGAATATAGCTACAACAATCAAATTTTGTCCTAGTCATCACTAGGAACCCTCTTATGCAACGATCTTAAATTTTGACCGTAATGAAATCATAATAACTCAATCAGGTTATGAATACACAATCTCCAATTAATATAGTAGTCTGAGCCAACCAACAATTCCCATATCTTGGATAATCAGGAAAGAAATCAAGTAGGCTATAAGTGGGCAGTAACACTACATTTAGCGGCATGGAATCATCAATCACCTTAAACCAACAATATTTTAAGCAAGAGAGGGGAGTATGGAACAAAGAAAGAAGAGGAAAAACTTACCCGATGTCCTCGCTTAGCAAGAAGAGGAAGTAGAGCTCAGCTTCAAGGTCAGAAACACGGTGGCACGGGGAGCACCCGAGGGCACTGCAACCCACACCAAGCCATGGAGATGGCTTGCACCGAAGGAGGCGCAACACGAACAACACCACAGTAGCACCACCACACCAACACATCGCTGAACCCTAGCATCTGTTGATTAAAGGGGACGATTGAATACGAGCTCGATTTCCAAATGGTGCTAGACATGAGTGTAGGGAAGAGAGGACCGCATCTTTTATCAAGGGTAGCAGCGACCAAGAAAGCTGGAGCACCTCGGAGACAGGCGGCGACGGCGGCAACACCGTGGTGTTGTAGGAGGAAGGAAAAGGATCCATGGGAGTAGAAGGCGAGAGAAAGCATGAAGAGGACCTGGTCGGATCGACTGACCCAGTAGACCGCAAGGGGTGGTTGAGCCCGACCAGTTGGGCTGGGCTGAGCCAGATTTGGGCCGGTCCATGGGCCAGGATCATTTTAAGACATATTGGTTAAGTTAAATCTACAAAACAATTATCAAATTACCAAAATACCCTTATGATATTTAAAGCTCTAAAAAAATATAGAAAAATCATAAATATATATATTATATATGAATAAGCACAAAAATGAGATCTATCTAAGAAAAAATAAAACTACTTGATTAAATTAAATAAAATACCACTAAATATTAAAGCCACTAGAGTTCTTAATAAATTATAACAATATAAGAAAATTTGATAAAAATTATAAAAATCATTTTTGTGTATAAAAATAACTCTACTATTTTATAAAGATACTAACTTAGATTTTTACAAATAAAACATAAAGCAAATATTTAAGGACACTTAATTCTTTTAGAAAATTTTAAAAAATAAAGATAATACTTAAAAATAAAGAAAATTCATTTTTAAGATCATAAATAAGTATATTTTACTAGAAAAATACTATGTATATTATTCAACAACATTTTAATATCTTTGGATAATAAAATTCATTTACCTATTTTACTAAAATAAAATAACCACTTTGTTAATTTTTTAAATTTAATTACTAAGTAAGAAATAATCACATTTCTTAATAAAACACTAAATCCTTTAAGTTTAATTACGAAGTCTAAATTCATAATCATAATTCATAATAAAACATAAGTATAACTATTAACTTTTATATATTTTTTTAAATCTTGAATTCAAATTAAACCCTTTTAAATAAATATTATGTATCACTCATGTATAATATGGTGAATAATCTTAACCACACTTAAAATGACCCTAAACCCTAACAAATTTATAAGATCATCTAATTATGCTCCCATTAATAAGATGCATGTTATTAAACTCATCATTCACTTAAATTGAAAGGGATCATCCATAATTATACCTGTCAAAACCCTAAAACTAGATGATGATCTAAAACTCACCACATCTTAAGATTCACTTCTATTTTTATAGTTAACTTTGGTCTAAACAATCATGAACATCTTACTTGAAGTTTATTCATGTTTTTATAGTTAACTTTGGTCACTTGTACCATCAATTAAAATATGATAACTCAACATCATTCGTAACCATAAAAAACCCTTATGTAAAATCTAATAACATTCAAGATTGAATAACCAAAACTAAACACAAGTTTCTTCAAATGGTATTATTTTTGCCACTTCAAACAACAACCCTAAAGTAAGCCCTTTAACTCTTAATAACCTAATACATGGACTTTTAGCATAGCAATCAGTTGGCAATCAACCTCAATCTTAGATTATCATGATATCCTATTTTCAAGATTTAAGTTCCTTGTAGAGGTTATTGCTTGTGAAATAAACTTAAAGATAAACCAAATCTTAAAGAATACACATAAGATCAACTCAATTATGCCGGGGGTTTAACTTTGGGAACTATTAAATTGCATAGTATTATTTATGCATAATGGCATCTTGCTTCTTTAAACATTAGTCCTTACCGGACCAATGATGATGATTTCAGATATTGGAACTTCTAGTGTCCCGAAGACCACCAATGCATAATCTTGCAATCACAAAGGCAAGTTTACACTTGCTCATGTCCTTTGATTATTTTCTGTAAAGTATTTACAAATTTAGTATTGTCATCACCTGCATTTCAAAAAGGTCAAAAACACTATTTTCAAAATAATATGAATATAGGTTATTTACCATGAGGTAATAACCTACTACGAAAGTTCCGGTGGTAAAGGAACATATTATCTAGGACTTAACAACCAATGTGCCATATATCACACATTAACCATGAGATTTGGAATGGGAAAGAGAAGTCAGATGTATCCTTTTCCTTCTGTATGTATGGAAAGACGACTTTAACGTGATGTTATGTTTCCTTGCGAGGATCGAGCATATGGGTGGGAACCCTTAGGCCCCATGATTTTGGTGTCTAGATTATGTATGAGTGGCTGCCGGAGGTATAGTTAGACCTATATGGAACTTGCCAGGGGCATCACCAGCTCATAGAGTCTTAGGGAACTCATCAGGGTTGTATCTTGCCCGAAAGGGGGCTTAACGGATATGTAGTCAGCCCCGAAGGATTGTGCAGACATGCGGGGTCACGAAGAGGGCAGTGATTGGCTTGATCCTAGTCTAGGCCTCATACAAAGGAAGTATGAACGGGTTGGATTCTCGGATGTGCAACAAAGCTAAGATATCTCATGGGTAAAGTAATCTAATAGTACTTGGAACCAAAGGTTTGGAAGTAGTACTAGGAATGGATTGGATGTCGAAACATAAACGATTAATCGACTATGGCAAGAAAGCCATAACCATGACTAGTACCACTGGAGTATCAGTAGAGCATATATATGAAACCTTGCCCCATCAATTCAAGTGCAACAAGAGTCTAGCCCAACCAACCATTGACCAAGTCAGAGTAGTCTGTGAATACCCCGACGTATTTCTAGATGTTTTGCCCGGTATGCCCCTAGATCGGGATATCAAATTGATCATTGAACTAATCCCTAGAATCGGACCCATAGCTCAGAGACCTTATAGTATGAACCCGTCTGAATTAGTGGAGCTGAAGAAGCAATTGGATGCTATGCTAGAGATAGGACTGATTCAACAAAGTGCGTCGCCATGGAGATCACCTGTCTTGTTCATGGACAAGAAAGATGGAGGTAACCGTTTGTGTACGGATTATCGGAAGCTGAATGATGTCACCATTAAGAACAAGTACCCACTACCGAAGATAGAAGATCTGTTTGACCAATTGACCGGTGCCAAAGTGTTTTCTAAGATTGATCTTAGAACTGGTTATCATCAACTCAAGATTCATGGAGAGGATATTCCAAAGACTTCCTTTACTACCAGATATTGGACTGTATGAGTACACGGTCATGTATTTTGGATTAACCAATGCCCCCACTTATTTCATGAACATCATGAATAAGATTTTTATGGACTTCCTGGATAAGTTTGTCATTGTTTTCATTGATGACATTCTGATCTATTCCAAATCAGAAGAAGAACATGAGGTACACCTAAGGACCATCCTTGGAACCCTGAGGTAGCATCAGTTGTATGCCAAGTTTAGCAAATGTGAATTCTAGTTAAAGGAAGTAGGATTCCTCGTACATATCGTGTCGACAGGAGGAATTGCTGTTGACCCTGCCAAGGTTAAGGATGTTGATGAATGGCAAGCCCCAACCACTCAAACCCAAGTTCGTGCATTTCTCGAATTAGCGGGATATTACCGGAAGTTTGTAGAAGGATTCTCGAGTATCGCAAGACCCATGACCCAATTGTTAAAGAAAGATAAGAAGTTTGAATGGACAGACAAATGTGAAGCAAGTTTCTAAGAGCTCAAGAAGAGACTGACATCAGCCCCAATCTTGATCATGCCGGATATCATGAAGCCTTTTGATGTGTTTTGTGACGCGTCCAAGATCGGTCTCGGATGTGTGCTAATGCAAGAAGGCAAAGTCATATCCTATCTATCCCGACAACTTAAGCATCATGAGCAGAATTATCCTACCCATGACCTTGAACTAGCATCCATAGTTTTAGCCTTGAAGACATCGCGGCATTACCTCATGGGAAATCGTTGTGAGATTTATTCAGATCACAAGAGCCTGAAGTATATTTTCACCCAGAAGGAGATAAATATGAGGCAAAGGAGATGTATAGAGTTAATCAAGGACTATGATCTTGGCATTCACTATCACCCCGGTAAAGCCAATGTGGTAGCAGATGCCCTTAGCAGATTGTCGTGTTGCTTGAACTCCTTGATTCTGAAGGAGCGATGAAGTTTGCCCAAGGAATTGGAAGATTTCAGAATGGATCTAGTAAGTGAAGGATTTTTGACTAGCATAGAACTTCAACCCACTTTGATCAGTCAAATCAAGGAGGCGCAGAAAGGAAATGCTAGTATCGACGGAATCAAATGTCGCATCGGTGCAGGGAAGGTACCCGGATTCACCAAGGATGAAGAAGGAGTTTTGTGGTACAAAGGACGTATCTTTGTGCCAGCCGATTCGGAGTTGAAGAAAGCTATTTTTAAAGAATCCCATGATACTCTTTATTCTATCCACCTCGGAGGAACAGAGATGTATCAAGATTTAAAGGAGCAATTTTGGTGGCATAAGATGAAGAGAGAAATCGGAAGCTACATAGCCAAATGTGATATCTGTTAGAGAGTCAAGGCAGGACATCAGAGACTCGCAGGACTATTGCAACCATTGTAGATTCCGGAATGGAAATGGAATTAAGTTGGAATGGATTTTATCATCGGTTTGCCTACATCTAGTAGGGGAAATGACTCTATTTGGGTCACAGTGGATAGACTGTCCAAAGTCGCACATTTCTTGCCAGTCAAGACCACTTACCAGAGTTCGAAGCTAGCAGATTTGTACATTTCTAGAATAGTCAGTTTGCATGGAGTCCCCAAGAACATTGTGTCGGATCGAGGAACTCAGTTTACCTCGAGATTTTGGAAGAAAGTCCAAGAAGGATTAGGAACCCGACTATATTTCAGCACAGCTTATCACCCTTAGACTGATGGACAAACAGAGCGAGTAAATCAAATACTTGAAGATATGTTGAGAGCTTGTGTGTTGGAATATGGAGCAAAATGGGAAGATTGTCTGCCGTTTGCAGAATTTTCATACAACAACAGTTACCAACCCAGTTTGCAAATGGCCCCATTTGAGTTCATGTATGGAAGGAAGTGTCGTACCCCTTTGAATTGTTCGGAAGTAGGAGAGAGTCAGATTTCCGGACCCGACATCTTACGAGAAGATGAAGAGAAAGTTCACAAGATTCGTGAGCACTGCAGTACCAGGAGAACCGCCGTCTTTGACAACCTCATTCGCCCCTGTCACGGACCCTCGCCTGAGCCCCGGTGAGACTCCCCACACTACTAGGAAATCCTTTATCAGTGGCGCATCTATATTGGTCTTCTGTGGCGCATGCCAGGGACGCCACTATTACGTCGCCACTGATGAGAACTTCTGTGGCGCATTCCGAAATGCGCCATAAAAGTCATGATACTTCTGTGGCGCATTTTGGTTGATGCGCCACAGGACTCTGTTCAGTGGCGCATTCCAGAAAATGAGCCACTGAAGCTCTATGCGCCACAGAAGGTAAAAATGATGCGCCACTGGTTTGAATATCATTTATTAAAAAAATCAAAACTTGTCCAAATATACAGTATTATACAAGTATTATACAGAAACAATATATTTGACTTAGTATATTAAAACAAATATAATACAAACATGAATATAGTGCCATAACACTACTTAGAGCCCGAACGAGATAGATAAGTGGTCATCATATTACAATACAGGTCAAATGAAGTGTTTGTTACATTTATACAAGTGTTTGTTACAATTGTTTGTTACAAAGTTCACCATCTCATCACATTACAAATGAAGTGTTCATCGCCTACACTAGAATCAAACATAATACAACTGTGATGATGGTGAGCAAGAGCAAGAGCACTAGCAATATCTTCATCCAGTTCTCCTTCCACAGGTGGTTCCTCCACTTGGCTACCGCCTCCTCTCGAGTCGCGTATCCTTTGTAGCTATTGCCGCTAAAATTGTTCACCTGTTTCTGACAGTCCTCCCACTCATCGTAGACTCCTGGAACCCAACCCTTGTACACCACGTACTACTTCGTCATCTCTATAGATAAGGCATATTAGTAAATCATGCAACAGAAAGAACTAAATTGGTTCACATGTATATATATTCACATAAACTAAAGCAAAAGATCAGTAAACATAGAAGATAGCACATCGATTATAATCATAGAACTTCGACGACAATGACCACAATAGTGAAGTTTACAACATACGATCATGGTAGTATATAGTTTGTGACACAACACTACACAAATACATCTATGATAATTCTAAGCGCACACATCGATCAATGTTGAGAACTGCTAACTCTCGGCTTCGGGAATGGTAGATAGCCATCCTTCGTCATGCACGTCCTGTTGTCACCCTGTTGACGAAGAATATTTTCAATCTCCCTCTTAGTAAACCCTGTGTTGTGTTTTAGGACCCCTCCCCTTGTGTTTACATCTTCCACGATGATTTCCGACAACTTAACCTGGATGCGATGGAAGTCTTCTCTAAGATCGTCATCGTCCCTTCGCGCCAAATTTTCGGCCCATGCTCGGAAACTAGATGGCAGAGTTAGGTTCTGGAAATCCCGGACAAACCCTTTAAGGTGATGCATGGCATAGAAGGCCTCCTTGGCGCCGCCAGTAGCCGGCTCCTTGAGCAGGGGAACTTGAGCACGTGCTTGAACACGTTCTTGTCATCCTTGATACATTCCCCCTTGTTGACGAAGGGGCATCCCTTTTTAGCGTAGCCCTCGAGAGCCTCATTCAAAACACCCCTTATTCTGGTGTAGTCCTTCTTCTTCTTCTGACTCGCCGAGTCGAAATACGATGCTATCGTGTACTTTATGCAAATGACGATGATTGTGCATTATTTGTCTCTGCACAACATGATTGAAACGGGATGTTGGAAAATGGCAAGGGAAGAAAGCTATAAGAAAGCCTAAGTTAACAATGCTATGGGGTGTGTGTACTTACTCGGGAAAGAAAGGCAAAAGAAGCCTGTTCGTCCTCTTGTGGTCCACCATGAACTTCTCGAGATACGTTGTAATATCCCAAAAATACTAAACTTGGATCATCAAACTCTAATCATCAAAATTAGGGTTAAAAAAACTTTTCTAAATAAAAATATGAAAGCATGCATGTGTGTATGCATCCCATGTTTGAATTCTTTTGAATTGCCTTGTTTATGTGTTTTTTTGCTTGTAAAATGTTTCTTAGGTGAAATAAAATCATCTAAACAATTCCCAAACGTTTCTCAAAGACAAATAAACCAAAACAAAACTAAATGAGTGAATGGTCATTTTGACCAATTTAACTCCCATGCCTACTTTGGATGTCTCAAACTTTCAGAACTTAACATAAACTTTTCTGGATCTTTGCACCCCTTAATTGTACTCATAACAAAGTATCAAGGCCCACTTTGTGATCATCCAGAAACTTTCAAATGCATAGTTTAAATGACAATTCAAAATTGAATCTTTATCATATGAGAAGATCCAACTTTTTCAAAAACCACTCAAACTAGCTCAACTTTCAAAACCCAAGCATATGCAGACTCACCAACACCAACCTAGTACACCCACCAAAAATATTTTCAAAATTCAAAACTTGAATTCTTGCGGCCATTTCATCAAACACATTGTAGACACAAATCATCAAAATCTTAAACACTATTATGAGCAGTGATTGAAGCCTAACTTGTTCCCTCTCTGGTTACAACTAGGTTTTAGTAGATCATCTAGCTCAATTGCACACCCTTAGCATCACTGTAAGCTTGGCATTGCCATCAATGGTGAGCAGGCCGAATGCACCCTTGTCACCCCCATGTCGACAACAAGATAGGAGGAGAAACAAGCCTAGCCAGCATGTCTGGGAGCAAGCCAACATCCCACCGCCACTCCCTGTCCAACGCTCAAATGTTGCCACACGCTCAAATGCCGAGAGCACGCACCGTGCGCCACGCTCGACCGACGCCCACAGACCGCGCACCGCCCTCGTCACGTGCAGACGTGATCATCACCATCCCAGCAACCCGCGAACCGCCGTTCGCGCCGCGCGACCACGCTGCGTAGCGCCATTAAATCTTCGCCGTGCACGCAAAGCATCATCGCGTTCCGACCAAACCACACCGCCCCACGTCTCGCCACCGTGTTGTTGAGCATCGCCAGGGAGCACCGCACCGCCCCTACCGTCGCCCACGCCGATAGCCGTCTGTACCATCTACCACGACAAGCTCACCTTGCGCCCCGTCGGTCCCCTCGCTCCACTATAAATAGAGACCACCCCCAGCCAAATTGAGCACACCATCTCACTCCCCTCTCCTCACTGATCGTGCAACCCCGTTCCCGGAGCAAGGCGAGCAGCGCATCGCCAGAATTTCACTGGAGCCCACCGCTACTGGAGAAGAAGGGAGCCAGCGATTGGAGCCGCCCAGGAGAAGCTGCCGATACCAGGAGGTTCGCCGTCGTCGACTTCGTTGTTCGCCCGCCTCGCCGACCCTCGCCTGAACCCCGGTGAGCCCCCAACGACCCCACTGGCCGTGCTAGGTTTCTGTCTCGCCAGCGTTGCCCAACATCGATGATGACTCTCAGCCGTTGGATTAGAACCAGATCGAACGCACCACGTCGCCCCATACCACTTCGCACCCCCTCGTCTCACGGACGCGTGGGGACTGTCACTTAACCAGCCCGCGTAAGCGCTGTGCTTAGCAGGCCGGCCCAGTATCGCTTCCCGCGCAGCCCAGTTATTTTATTTTAACCTTTTTCATTTTGTTTCAAACACACTTCTGTACCCAGTTTCAAAAATCAACCCAGAACACATTCCCATGAACTAAAATATGTGGTGATGACATGTGTCAACATGATCCCATGTTTGGTTTGGAGAATATTAAATCATAAGTAGTTTTTCAATGAGTAGAAATTACTTTTCTAAAAATAATAGGAATTAAACCAAACTTTAATCTTGTAATATTAGTGATGATGCTAGATCATCTATAGTACCCTTTGTGTGATGATTGCAAGTAGTTAAGTATTGTTTGGTGATTGTGTACATCGTATTTACTTATAGACGCTAGTACCGACCAAGGATACGAGGAGGAAGGAGGATTCTACGAAGAAGAAGCCGAAGAGAACTTCAACCACTGCTCTGCACAAGGCAAGAAAATACTTGCAAGCTATTAACTTAGCAAGCTTTACTAATAAATTTGACCTATGCAAGCTAACACTTGCAAAATACTCTACTTTAGCAAGCCTAATACTACTAGTTAAATGTGCAAGCTAATACTTGCTTGCTACCATGCCCACCATATGCCTTAAAGCATATATGATCATAACCCCTTGATAAACCAATCCTAGTTTTACTTGCAAGTTTATTACTTTATTTCTTTATCAAAGCTCTTACTTAGAGTTTACGGGAATAAATGGTAGATACTAGAAGGATAATTAAAGGTTGCATAAAGAGCATTAAATTTGGCCTAAGATAGATAATCTTTATGTCATCCTAAGGCATGAGATTAAACTTAGTTAAACTCCAATAGTTACCACCCCTCATTAGTGCTTACCCCCACTTGTAGATGCTAGTGCTAAGCATAGAAACTTGATCAACATTAGATGGGAATACTTGGTGAAAATGGTTATGAAAACCTTAGAATGATGGATCATTCTACTGAGATGTTTTGGACATGTGTTTCCGAACACCTAATGATTCTGGTGATGAAAATGTTGAAGCATGAGCCTTAGCCCTTTATAAAACTGATGGTTGTCTAGATGCGATACCATTCCAATTTTATCGTACAACCACAATACCCGAATATTGGGTAGGGCTTGACTGGAAACTTATATACCTTAGTATTAGATCCCTCACGGCCAAGGTCTGAGCTGAGGCTACCTTGTGAAGATTGTCCACCTGTGCAGTACCCAAGATGACAGTTGGTCATGGTTGGGAGGCCAAACTCACAAGAGAGGTGCTTATACTGGGCGTGTAATTGAAAGGTTAGGGTTGATTACCCGCATACTGAGTATGGTGAATTCAGGATTTGTTCCTAACGGATGTATCGAATGTTGTGGTGAAAGTGTACAATCTCTGCAGAGTGTCAAACTATTCAAATAGCCGCGTCCACGGTTATGGACAGTTGGAGTGGCCATACTGTTCCCCCGTCAGATGTTTTCAAAAGACTTGTGAAATGAATTGAGAATTTGACTTGACCACAACAGGGTTGTGGCATGAGATACAAGTTCCCACTTAGGTGTTATAAAACCTTAACTAGCACTCGTTGCTTCACAACTTAGTAGAGATAAATCTGGCTTTTTGCAAAACAACCCTAGAGCCTAGTGTCCTATTTTCAAAAACCCCTGTCACTTGTTATTATTAGTTTGCGAGTACTTAAAGAGTACTCATGGCTTTGTCCCTGGCTATTCCCATGGCCAGACTATGAAGAGGAGTAACTGGAGGATGGACCCCAGGAAGGTTACGACAACTAGGATCATCTCCCATCGTCAGCATTGCCTGTGACCCCGAAGATGGAGCTTCGCCTACGCTACCATTATTATTACGTATTCCGCTGCTTGAGTTGTATTAAGAACTGGATCATGAGGTTCCTATTTGTGTAAGACCTAATGTATGGTTTGTAATGGATGATGTACTGTGGTATCCAATTCTGTTATGTCTCTCAAAAATGGTAATCCTGGGATTGCGATGTATGGCATAACAGGCATCTGGGATTAAAAATCCGGGTGTTGACAAGTTGGTATCAGAGCCATCCTGACCATAGGAGACCCTAGTTAGACTGGACGTTTGAATCAAAAACTTAGTTTCAAAACCAAAGAAAAACAAATATTTACAAAAACTTATTCTCATTCTTATCCCTTTGATTCTTTCATGAAAATTCATGTTCCTCAAAAACTCTTGCAAAATACATAAAATTTTGACACACTTGACCAACCTACTAACTTAATCATCCTATATTCTTATAGATGGACATGAAGTACAGCAAGTTTTATCAGTTGGGGAATGGAGGAGACCTTATCTTTGAGAGGGATTTGGACCAGCTTTCGGAACTTCTGGAGCGTCCGCACCCCGAGTTCTTCGGAGCTCAGCTCAATGATCAAGGAGGAGAAGATCTGCAGTGGCTAATTGTTGCAAGTCTCCGAGGAAATATTGAACCTCCCACTGCTAAGGGAATTCAGTTTACTTTAAGAGAGAACAACTGGCTCGATGGACTTGCCAGGGCCATGCAGGAAGCTCTTTCCCGTCTATGTGGGCAGAGCATCAACCAGATCAAGGGTACCCGCTTTGAGTTTTGCCCAAGGCGTGATGCTAATGGACAACCACTGGAAGCCCCATACCACCCTAAGCTGAAGACCCAAGTGGACCACCTTAGCTTCATGATGTACGATCGTCAGCAGGAGTTGGATAACTGCCGTGACTACTCCGACCACAAGTCTGCCATCATCAAGACAAAGGATCAAACCATCGCCATGCTAGCAAAGGATCGCAAGTCTCGCTGCCATCAGCTCGACAAGAAGGAGCGCATTATTTCCCGTCTTCGCCATCATATCTCATCTTTGGAGGAGACCATCCACGAGAGAGACATGCAGTTGGAGCAAAGGGAGAATGCCGGAGAGGATCTTCGTGGATACCCCTACTCCTATCTCAGCAATGACGATGATTTTCTGGAGGATCAGGCTATGGACTTCTTCACCAATGAGGATGATTTCGCCTTCATCGATGATGATGAGGATGATGAAGCCACAAATTCCGAGGAGTAGTACCACTTGAGCACCAGCGTAGTGAGTAGTATTCAGTCCCACTGTATCGTAGTTTTCATAATGGTTCTTAAAACCATCTGTTTTTCTTTGTTGTGGTGTGTGTTGTATCGTGTGCTATGAATGAATGAAAAAGCAAGTTGCTAGAAAAATCTGAGTCAAACTTTAAAAACTTTTCAAAGACCCAAAACCTTAGAAATTTCCCTCTTTTCTCATGATCTATCTCAATCTTCAGATGCCACGTGGAGGAAGTGGTTCATCCCCGGACCCGATGTTGCAGATTCTGCAAATGTTGACTTCTGACCGCGAAGTTGAAAGAGCGGAACGTCAAGCCAACCTAGCCACCCTGCAATAGATAGCCCAGCTAGCCTACAATAACCAAGGCCACGGAAATCAGGACAACCATCGATCTAAGCTCAAGAATTTCCAGAATACCAACCCACCTGTTTTCACGAAGTCAGAAGAACCCTTAGATGCCGACGATTGGCTGCAGACCATGGAAAATAACCTAGAAGTCGCCGGAGTGGAAGCCAACGAGAAAGTTCTATTCGCCACCCACTATCTAGCCGGAGATGCCAGGGCATGGTGGAAAAGTGTTCACGCAATGACCGGAGGCCAGATGATGACCTGGGAGGAATTCAAGGTCAAGTTTAGTAGAACCCATGTGCCACCGGGTTTGATCAAGAGAATGAGAGACGAGTTCAGAGAGCTGAAGCAAGGAAGGATGACCGTAGTGGAATACCGTGACAAATTCTTGTCATTAGCTAGGTATGCCCCGGATGAGATCGACACCAAAGCCAAGAAGAAAGAAAGATTCCTGAATGGTCTGCACGATGAGATGCAGACTGTGTTAGTCAATATCCCCTTTGCTGATATTGAAGCCCTTGTCGACTCTGCTATCCAGATGGAATGAAAGATCAACCAAGACAATGATAACCGCAAGCGTCGCATGATGCATCAGCCAGGAACCCATCAGACCCCAAAGTATCGCCCTAACCCATCTCCCGGATTTTCCCCAAGAACCAACAGACCCCCGATGAACCGTTAGACGTACCCCAACCGTGGAAACCCTAGGACCGGAGGAAATCACAACAACCCCAGCAACGCTAGCAATTTCAATCATGCCCCACCCAAGTTCAACAACAACAATGCTACCGCCAACACCAACACTGCCCCGAGGATTGGAAGCAATGCTCTGCCTGTAGAAGCAAAGGACAAGTCACAAGTGACTTGTTATGACTGTGGAAATAAGGGTCACTACTCCAACGAGTGCCCCAACAAGAAGAATGCCGCAACACCCAATTCCAATGCCCTAGCTCAGCAGCAGCGTCGTGTTCAGCCCGGAAGAAGATTTGCCCCAGGGAATTCGCTCAACCGCAATGGCCGTCTTTTTCTCATGCATGCTGAAGAAGCTCAGGAAGCGCCAGACGTCTTGCTGGGTATGTTTTATGTTAATTCAGTACTCGCACGAGTGTTTTTTGATTCTGGTGCATCGCACTCATTTGTCACCGAAGAATTTGCATGCACTAGTAAAATTCAACCAACCAAACTGAAGCATGTTATGATTGTTCAAATTCCCGAATCAACCACCAAGGCTAGGCAAATTTGCAAAGCTGTCCCTATCCGAATCCATGGCATAGATTTTTATGCAAATCTGATAGTACTCGGAACTAAAGGTTTGGAAGTAGTACTAGGAATGGATTGGATGTCCAAACATAAAGGATTGATTGACTGTGCCAAGAAAGCCATAACCATGACCAGTACCGCCAAAATATCCATCGAGCATATATCTGAAACCTTACCTCGTCAATTCAAGTGCAACAATAGTATAGCCCAACCTACCATTGACCAAGTCCGGATAGTCTGTGAATACCCCGATGTATTTCCAGATGTTTTGCCCGGTATGCCCCCAGATCGGGATATTGAGTTTATCATTGAACTAATCCCCGGAATAGGACCCATTGCCCAGAGACCCTATAGTATGAACCCGTCTGAACTGGCAGAACTAAAGAAGCAACTAGATTCCATGTTGGAAATTGGATTGATTCAACCAAGTGCATCACCATGGAGATCACCTGTCTTGTTTGTGGACAAAAAGGATGGAGGTAACCGTTTGTGTAAGGATTATCGGAAGATGAATGATGTCACTATCAAGAACAAGTACCCCTTGCCCAAGATAGAAGATTTGTTTGATCAGTTGACCGGTGCCCAAGTGTTTTCTAAGATTGATCTTAGAACTGGCTATCATCAACTCAAAATTCGTGCAGAAGATATTCCCAAGACTGCCTTTACCACCAGATATGGGTTGTATGAGTATACAATCATGTCTTTTGGATTAACCAATGCCCCCGCTTATTTCATGAATCTCATGAATAAGATTTTTATGGACTTCATGGATAAGTTTGTCGTTGTTTTCATCGATGACATTCTGATTTATTCAAAATCGGAAGAAGAACATGAGCTACACCTAAGGACCATTCTTGGAACCCTTAGAGAGCATCAGCTGTATGCAAAGTTTAGCAAATGTGAATTCTGGTTACAGGAGGTAGGATTCCTCGGTAACATTGTATCAGCCGGAGGAATTGCCGTTGACCCTTCCAAGGTGAAAGATGTAGAGGATTGGCAAGCCCCAACCACTCAAACCCAAGTTCGTGCATTTCTCGGATTGGCGGGATGTTACCGCAAATTCGTAGAAGGATTCTCAAGTATCGCCAGACCCATGACCCAATTAATGAAGAAGGACAAGAAGTTTGAATGGACTGACAAATGTGAAGCGAGTTTTCAAGAACTCAAGAGGAGATTGATTTCAGCCCCAATCTTAATCATGCCAAATATCACGAAACCCTTTGATGTGTATTGTGATGCATCCAAGATCGGTCTCGGATGTGTGCTAATGCAAGAAGGCAAAGTTATATCTTATCTATCTCGACAACTGAAGCAACATGAGAAAAATTACCCAACCCATGACCTCGAACTCGCAGCCGTAGTTCTAACCCTGAAGACATGGAGACATTACCTCATGGGAAACCGTTGTGAGATTTATTCGGATCACAAGAGCCTGAAGTATATATTCACTCAGAAGGAGCTGAATATGAGACAGAGAAGATGGATTGAGATAATCAAGGATTACGATCTGGACATTCACTATCACCCTGGTAAAGCCAATGTGGTAGTAGATGCCCTTAGCAGATTGCCGTGCCGCTTGAACTCCATGATCTTAAAGGAGCAACCAAGTCTGCACAAAGAGATGGAAGATGTTCGAATGGAATTAGTGAGTGAAGGATTTTTGGCTAGCATAGAACTCCATCCCACTTTGATCAGTCAGTTTAAAGAGGCGCAGAAGGGAAATGCTAGTATCGATGGAATCAAGCGTCCTATCGGTACAGGAAAAGTACCTGGATTCACTGAAGACGAAGAAGGAGTTCTGTGGTACAAAGGACGCCTTTGTGTACCATCAGATTCTAAGTTGAAAGAAGTTATTCTGAAGGAGGCTCATGATACTCTTTATTCTATCCATCCCGGAGGAACTAAGATGTATCAAGATTTAAAAGAGCAATTTTGGTGGCATAAGATGAAGAGAGAAATCGGAAGCTATATCGCCAAGTGTGACATATGTCAGCGAGTCAAGAAAGGACATCAAAGACCCGCTGGATTGTTGCAACCCTTGCAGATTCCGGAATGGAAATGGGATTCCATTGGAATGGACTTTATCACTGGACTGCCTACTTCTAGTAGGGGAAATGACTCTATCTGGGTCAGAGTGGACAGATTGTCCAAAGTCGCCCATTTCTTGCCCGTCAAGACCACATATCAGAGTCCGAAGCTAGCGGAGTTGTACATCGCTAGAATAGTTAGTTTGCATGGAGTCCCCAAGAACATCGTATCTGATCGAGGAACTCAGTTTACCTCGAGATTCTGGAAGAAAGTCCAAGAAGGTTTAGGAACCCGCCTAGATTTCAGCACCGCGTATCACCCTCAGACCGATGGACAAACGGAGCGAGTAAACCAAATACTCGAAGATATGCTGAGAGCATGTGTGTTAGAATATGGATCCAAGTGGGAAGACTGTCTGTCGTTTGCAGAATTCTCATACAACAACAGTTATCAAGCCAGTCTGCAAATGGCCCCATTTGAATTCATGTATGGAAGAAAGTGTCGCACCCCTTTAAACCGGTCAGAAGTAGGAGAGAGTCAGATTTTCGGACCCGACATCCTACGAGAAGCAGAAGAGAAGGTTCACAAGATTCGTGAGCACCTCAAGACTGCCCAGTCCAGACAGAAGTATGCCGACAAGAGACATAGAGACCTCGCCTTCAACATAGGAGATTTTGTTTATCTGAAAGTGTCACCGTTGAAGGGAATGCAGCGTTTCCAACTCAAAGGAAAGTTAGCCCCCAGATATATCGTACCTTTCAAGATTCTGAACCATCGAGGAGAAGTGTCGTATCAATTGGAACTACCCAAAGAGATGTCATCTGTGCACAAGGTGTTCCATATCTCATTACTTCGCAAGTGTCTTGAAGTCCCAGAGAAGACTGAAGTGTTCAAAAATATCGATCACCAGACCATAGAGATCAACAATGACCTGACCTATCCCGAAGTACCCATCCGTATTTTGGAAGAAGCCTTCCGAACTACCCGAACCCGAAGCATCAAGCTTCTCAAGATTCAGTGGATCAACCACACAGAAGAGGAAGCTACCTGGGAGCGCGAAGACCACATCAGGACAGAGTTTCCCGATCTCTTCAAATCCTAGGTAATCTTTTTCGTCCTTTTTCAAATCTCGGGACGAGATTTTGTTTAAGGGGTGAAGGTTTGTAACATCCCAAAAATACTAAAATTGGATCATCAAACTCTAATCATCAAAATTAGGGTTAACAAAACCTTTTCTAAATAAAAATATGAAAGCATGCATGTGTGTATGCATCCCATGTTTGAATTCTTTTGAATTGCCTTGTTTATGTGTTTCTTTTCTTGTAAAATGTTTCTTAGGTGAAATAAACATCATCTAAACAATTCCCAAACTTTCCTCAAAGACAAATAAATCAAAACAAAACTAAATGAGTGAATGGTCATTTTGACCAATTTAACTCCCATGCCTACTTTGGCTGTCTCAAACTTTCAGAACTTAACAGAAACTTTTCTGGATCTTTGCACCCCTTGATTGTACTCATAACAAAGTATCAAGTCCCACTTTGTGATCATCCAGAAACTTTCAAATGCATAGTTTAAATGACAATTCAAAATTGAATCTTTATCATATGAGAAGATCCCACTTTTTCAAAAACCACTCAAACAAGCTCAACTTTCAAAACCCAAGCATCTGCAGACTCGCCGGCACCAACCTAGCTCACCCACCAAAAATATTTTCAAAATTCAAAACTTGAATTCTTGCGGCCATTTCATCAAACACATTGCAGGCACAAATCATCAAAATCTTAAACACTATTGTGAGCAGTGATTGAAGCCTAACTTGTTCCCTCTCTGGTTACAACTAGGTTTTAGTAGATCATCTAGCTCAATTGCACACCCTTAGCATCACTGTAAGCTTGGCATTGCCATCAATGGTGAGCAGGCCGAATGCACCCTTTTCACCCCCATGTCGACAGCAAGCTAGGAGGATAAACAAGCCTAGCCAGCATGTCTAGGAGCAATCCAACATCCCATCGCCACTCCCTATCCAGCGCTCGAACGTTGCCATCCACTGGACCACACGCACGAACCATGCCAACCTCGCTACCAACCATGTCGAGAGCACGCCCCGTGTGCAACGCTCGACCGACACCCACAGACCGCGCGCTGCCCTCGCCGCGTGCATACGTGATCACCACTATCCCAGCAACCCCGCGGACACGCTCGTTCGCCGCCGGGCGGACCACGCGTGCTGTGCGCCATTAAATCTTCCGTCAGGCACGTGCAGAGCATCGTCGCATTCCGACCAAACCACACCGCCCCACGTCTCGCCACCATGTCGTTGAGCATCGCCAGGGAGCACCGCACCGCCCCTACCATCGCCCACACTGATAGCCGCCTCACCATTTGAAGCTCACCTTGCGCCCCGTCGGTCCCCTCGCTCCACTATAAATAGAGACCACCCCCAGCCAAATTGAGCACACCATATCAATCCCCTCTCCTCACTGATCGTGCCACCCCGTTCTCGGAGCAAGGCGAGCAGCGCATCGCCGAAATTTCACCAGAGCCCGCCGCTACTGGAGAAGAAGGGAGCCAGCGATTGGAGCCGCCCCAGGAGAAGCTGCCGGTACCAGGAGGTTCGCTGTCGTCGACTTCGTCGTTCGCCCACCTCACCGACCCTCGCCTGAACCCCGGTGATCCCCCAAAGACCCCCACTGGTCGCACTAGGTTTCTGTCACGCCGGTGTTGCCCAACGTCGACGATGACTCTCATCCATTGGATTAGAACCAGATCGAAGGCACCACATCGCCCATACCGCTTCGCACCCCCTCGTCTCACTGACGCGTGGGGACAGTCACTTAAACAGCCCGCGTAAGCGATGTTCTTAGCAGGCCGGCCCAGTATCGCTTCCCGCGCAGCCTAGTTATTTGAATTTAACCTTTTTCATTTTGTTTCAAACACACTTCTGCACCCAGTTTCAAAAATCAACCCTTATCGATTCAGTGAACCAAATTGAATGAAACCAATTTTTTTAGAAAGGTATGGTAATGCTGAGTCCAAGCCCTATGGATTCAAGTCATTTCGATCTGTAGATCACCCTTGGTAAAAATAACAATGCAGAAGCTTTTCTGCGTTCAATTTTTTTTCAAATTTAAACCATAATAGCTTTTAATTTGATTCCAACTCTCAAAAATCACATTTAACCATACCTTTCAGAATATATAAAAATATATAGGTTTACTTACATATATAAAGACCAAGTAATAAAAGAATGCCACATAGGCATTTCTAGCCACTTTAATTAATTAAAATAAAAGGGTAAAACCTTATTAAATTGTGACACCACTTTAAATCACATTCCCATGAACTAAAATATGTGGTGATGACATGTGTTAACATGATCCCATGTTTGGTTTGGAGAATATTAAATCATAAGTAGTTTTTCAATGAGTAGAAATTACTTTTCTAAAAATAAAAGGAATTAAACCAAACATTAATCTTGTAATATTAGTGATGATGCTAGATCATCTATAGGACCCTTTGTGTGATGATTGCAAGTAGTTAAGTATTGTTTGGTGATTGTGTACATCGTATTTACTTATAGACGCTAGTAACAACCAAGGATACGAGGAGGAAGGAGGATTCTACGAAGAAGAAGCCGAAGAGAACTTCAACCACTGCTCTGCACAAGGCAAGCCAATACTTGCAAGCTATTAACTTAGCAAGCTTTACTAATCAATTTGACCTATGCAAGCTAACACTTGCAAGCTACTCTACTTTAGCAAGCCTAATACTACTAGTTGAATGTGCAAGCTAATACTTGCTTGCTACCATGCCCACCATATGCCTTAAAGCATATATGACCATAACCCCTTGATAAACCAATCATAGTTTTACTTGCAAGTTTACTACTTTATTTATTTATCAAATATCTTACTTAGAGTTTACGGGAATAAATTGTAGATACTAGAAGGATATGTAAAGGTTGCATAAAGAGCATAAAATTTTGCCTAAGCTAGATAATCTTGATGTCATCCTAAGGCATGAGATTAAACTTAGTTAAACTCCAATAGTTTACCACCCCTCATTAGTGCTTACCCCCACTTGTAGATGCTAGTGCTAAGCATAAAAACTTGATCAACATTAGATGGGAATACTTGGTGAAAACGGTTATGAAAACCTTAGAATGATGGATCATTCTACTAATATGTTTTGGACATGTGTTTCCGAACACCTGATGATTCTGGTGATGAAAATGTTGAGGCATGAGCCTTAGACCTTTATAAAACTGATGGTTGTCTGGATGTGATATCATTCCAATTTTATCGTACAACCACAATACCCGAAGATTGGGTAGGGCTTGACTGGAAACTTATATACCTTAGTATTATCTACCTCATGGCCAAGGTCTGAGCTGAGGCTACCTTGTGAAGATTGTCCACCTGTGCATTACCCAAGATGACAGTTGGTCATGGTTGGGAGGCCAAACTCACAGGAGAGGTGCTTATACTAGGGCGTGTAATTGAAACGTTAGGATTGATTATCCGCATACTGAGTATGGTGAATTCAGGATTTGTTACTGACGGATGTAACGAATGTTGTGGTGAAAGTGTACAATCTCTGCAGAGTGTCAAACTATTCGAATAGCCGCGTCCGTGGTTATGGACAGTTGGAGTGGCCATACTGTTCCCCCGTCGGATGTTTTCAAAAGACTTGTGAAATGAATTGAGACTTTGACTTGACCACAATAGGGTTGTGGCATGAGATACAAGTTCCCACTTAGGTGTTATAAAACCTTAACTAGCATTAGTTGCTTCCAAACTTAGTAGAGATAACTCTGGCTTTTTGCAAAACAACCCTAGTGCCTAGTGTCCTATTATCAAAAACCCCTGTCACTTGATAGTATTAGTTTGCGAGTACTTAAAGAGTACTCATGGCTTTGTCCCTGGCTATTCCCATGTACAGACTATGAAGAGGAGTACCTGGAGGATGGACCCCAGGAAGGTTACAACAACTAGGATCATATCCCATCGTCAGCATTGCCTGTGACCCCGAAGATGGAGCAGCCACGCCATCTTATTATTATTATGTATTCCACTGCTTGAGTTGTATTAAGAACTGGATCATGAGATCCCTATTTGTGTAAGACCTTATGTATGGTTTGTAATGGATAATGTACTGTGGTATACAATTCTGTTATGTTTCGCAAAAATGGTAATCCTGGGATTGCAATGTATGGCATAATAGGCATCTGGGATTAAAAATCTGGGTGTTGACATACGCCGTCGCCTTGGCACGCGTCTCAGATCCTTCCCTCAACTGGCAATCACACATGTAGTAGGGATCCACTATCGCGATGTAGGGGGTCTGCTCTCTCTTGGTCTTCATCGCCAGATTGAGCGCGAATAGGCGGACCATGTTATAGTATAGCCGTTTCGAGAGAAACAGCTTGAAGACGTCCTCGTACGCTATGAAGAACACGTCCGCGGGGGCTTCATGGATGAAGTCCACGTCCGATGGCACCTTGACAGTGAAAACCGGGTAATTTGGATCTTTTTCTTTAAGAAGAATGCCCTCTAGTGTCTTGATATTATCACTCAAAGCGAGCATTTGTCCACCAGCAAGGCGAAGCAGCTCCGGAGTCAGTATCGCTTCACCGGCTATATGTATCCTGGGCAAGCCATCCTCGCGGGCTAGTACGGCGTCATCCTTAGCCCGGATCCTCTTCGGAGGAGGTTGGCTCTCGGATTTCTTACCTCTCTTCCTGTGCTTATTCGTTTTCTAAGCAGGCTCCTCCACTGGGGATGCTATGTGCTCAACGGCCGCCTTTTGGAGTGTGCCAGGGCTAAAGACGAATCCAACAGGTTTCTCCTGTTGATCGGCGGCCGGAGGCGTCTCTTGAGTAAACCATGGAAGACCAGGCGTTGCGTGCATGAGGTGGGACGCCCACCTTGACCCTCGTGAGCGACGAAGGGTTCTTCATCCACCGCAGGCTTGTACAATCCTATGCCGGCTCCAGTGTTGATGTAGTCGTCGATGTTGACAAATTCTTCATCATCATCATTGTTGCCGCCATGTGGTGATGGTGGTTGCGGGTGCGATGGCGGTTACATTGCGACGGCATCGCCTTGGGGCGGCCCACACGATCCCAATAGTTGTTGGTGGCGACTGGTGGTGGCGACGACAACAGGTGGCTTCTGAGGTCGTGGACGGACGATCGAGGTGGCGCCGGTGACAAGTGGCATCCGAGGTGGTGGCCGGACGATCGAGGTGGCGCTTAGGTGCCCCATAAGACGAATATGAGTCTTCGGCCATGTCAAGGGCCAGCCGTGGCATTCTGCAAGGGTCTTGTGTTCGTCGGCTCCCTGAGGTTGAAAGGGGGGGTCCATGTCGTCGCACCCTGGCAACACCCGAGCAATCCGGACCCTCATCACGGCATCGTCCATTGCATTTTTGTGCATCGTGCGGTTCGCCGGTTGTATGATATTGACCTTGGCAACATCCCTCAACTCGCCGCCAGCAACTTTGTGGAGTAGTACGCAAGCAGCGTCCTGAATATCGACACATATGTGTTGGGCATCATGATCGAGGTGGCAGTCACCAAAGGCGCATAAAGAAGATGAAGCGGAGTATGATATTAGTTACCTTGGTGAGGGCGTTGAGTTCGGCTAATGTCGACACATGTCCGATCCCGGCGGCAGGCCTATCATTAGCATTCTCCCGCGGTACTGGTGCCACCGCCGGCTGTGCGATACTGATGTTTTTGGCGCGAGCAGCAGGGGGCAGCTGTGCGACAACAAGCTCTTGTGGCTGCGCCGCGGCAATAGTGGCCGGAGGGGTCACCAAGTCCGGCGACGCGTTAATGTTGATGCTCGAGTTGCTGCCGCTAAAGCTGGGCACGTTTATCGGCCCCTGTCGACCTCCCGCATTCCAAACAGCTAGCTCCTCCATCAACCTAGGGGGATGATCGCGTGAAGCTTCTCCTCCAATAACTTGTCCATTGCTTTCTTGTCCACTTTTGCCTCTAATGTCTTCACCTTCAACTTCAACTCTTCAACCTCGGCTTTATCTTTAGCCGCCGCCGAATCTTTAGCCGCCGACTTCATGCTTGTACCGAAGCCAGAAACATGGCTAGCTGATTTTGGCGGCAACTTCTTCTCCCTCTTCTTGTAAGTGTTCGTCGCCCTGTTAAAAACAGTGTCCCATGGCTCCGCCACCGAATCTTGGGACGACAAGTCCTCAGTAGCGTTCAATTCCTTATCCTGCAGAGATATAAGGAGAGGTGAAGCATGCATGCATTTAGATTCTTGGCTTAATTATTTTAATGAGAGATCCACGGTAAATTCCTTACCAGCTCATCCTCAAAGGCCTTCACATCCGGGTCGTCGGTGACGAACTCCCCTGTAACAGGGTCTAGGTAGTAGCGGGCCTGGACAAATTGTCGGATCTGCAGGTCTATGATTTTATGCCATGGGATATCTTTACCTAGGCGTTCAAGCTCGGCGTCCTCCTTGTCCCAAATGGGTTGTTTCCCTCTGTATCCGCTGCTTCCAAGCCGGTGATTACCTATGTTCTTCTCTCGCATAGTCTTTCCCACTCAGTCCATGCTTTAGAGGCAGCGGTATCTAAGTCCGCCTTGAATATCTTGAACTCTTCTTTGTCGACCATCGGATTTTTCCTACTTATAATCTCCCAGCTTTCACCTTTGTCAATGTTGTTCTTTACCCGGGTTTTCCAGCCGCTCAAGGCGCTCCTCATCTTTGTTAGTGCTAGTTTGTTCACCCGGTTCTTATTACTCTCCAGGTTTCTGAACTTCTCTGGGAATGTGTATCTCTTGTGAAGCTTCTTAAGGAGGTTCTCGACCAAAGCATGATTATGTCGGATGTGCTTCGTGTTGATCGACATGCTTTCCCGGACGATGCACCCGAGTTGCATGTCATACCCGTAGGCAATCGATGAAGGCGCAATGGGTTGGCCACCTTCTTTGACCTCGGTGAACTCATCACAGACGTTGGCGAGCACTTGCGGCTTCCGATCCTTAATATTCTTCTTCTTCTTCTGTATGGTGGCCGGGTTGCCGCTACCACCATCTGTGCGCTCGCACCATCCGTGGTGGTGTTACCCTCCTCCCCGCCTTCACTAGTTCCGTCGTAGTCATCGTCGTCCCCCTCGTAATCTGGATCTTCCTCGCCCCCAGCACCTCCGACGACGGTCGTCGGTGGTGGTGTCATTCTCATATCCTCCGCCTCCTCATGCTCTTGGGACGGCCCCCAGAACGACTTGTTGGCCTCTCGGGCTAGATCCTCGACGCTCATTTGTTTAGAAGGACCGGCCTCGTTGTTAGTCGACATGTTTGTGCTTTATTACTAAAAAAAGAGGCAAAAGGTTAGCACAAATATCGACCGAAAAATTCGGCATGACCTTTGATAATTTTTTGACCTACGAGTGCCCATTTCTCAACCGAAACAGAAGTGAATCAACACTTCGGGAGAAACGGGCAACTCAATTGAAATCCCTGCAAGAAAAAACACCCCAGCCCCATTGAAAACCCCATTGACCTCATCCATCATCATCCATCAAAGATTCAAATGAGCAATAATCAGTTTGATAGCAGATCACTAACCATAATCAGTTTGACAACATATCACTAAATAGCATCCCCATCCTTTACAGCAGAAAATAAACATGGTATAATAAGTTTGATATAAATGGTATAATCACTAGAGTAGTATGTTGTCAACCCACTGACAACAATAATCAGTTTGACAGCAGATCACTAACCATAAATAAGCAGAGTTGGCAACCCAGGCCTGTGAACCCACTGTCAACCCAGCAATTGATAGCATAGTACTCTACTGTGGAGAGTACTATGCTGTCAACCCAGAAGCAATAAGCAGTTGATAGCAATAATCATAGTACATATAAATTTACTAGTGGTGAAGCAATAAGCAGTTGACAACATAGTACCACACAAATCCAGAGCACATGTAAACCCACACAAATTATAATCAGCAAAACACTAGAAAATCCTAATTACTTTCCTAGCACATGTAATCAACAGAACACTAGCAAATCCTAATTACTGTCCTAGCACATATAATCAGCAAAACACTAGCACATGTAAACCCACACCAATCCAGAGCACATGTAATACTAGTAGTGTATCACTGTCCTAGAAAAACACTAGTAGCCCACAGATGTAAACACTAGGGGCCGGAGGGTATCTGTACCCTCGCAATATCCTCTACTCCAACAAAGGATCAGGCCTACATCACGCATACAACGATGGCCTCTTCATCATCAAAGTCTGCACCTAGTAAAGATCAGCTACCTCTTTTATCTATGTTCATTAGGTGTTCTAGTTGCTTCCATTGTGTCAATATTGTGTTGCTACCGATTTACATCGTGAATTCTATAGCACTAGAACTCTAGCATGATCTGTTGATCACAATTAAGATGCATAAATCATGTTTAGGCAATTAAGATGTTAATTATGTTTCATACTGGCCTCGGATTAGCCACCATGTAATCTGATTGGAGGCTTATATCTAATTGGCTTGCATACATCCATTGGTTTTGATTACAGATTAATATGAATTAACTGATGTCTCTGTTAATCATTATTGATCCAACGTTATTCATATGCAAGCAATTAGAACAGGGGCACGCATATGCAAGTTAAAAAAAACCTTCAGCACCAAAATCCCATAGCAAACACACATGGTCCTGCGGACCAATCTTGACAAGGAATGGTACTGCATCTGGGAGGAGAAGAACAAATGCGGAGAGAGAGGGGAGGGGAGAACTGGGTGATGCTCACCAAGGGGTATACGGTGAGGTGGCGTGGACGGCGAGGAAGCGTGGACGGCGATGGAGTGGGCGGGCTCCTTCTCCTGCTCCTCCACGGGATCCGGCGGTGGCTCCGCCTCCACCACGGGCTCTGCGCCTGCTCCTCCACGGGCTCCGGCGACAGCTCCTCCTTGTAGGGTTCGCAGCATAGAAAACAAAAAATTTCCTACGATGGGAACAACTATGTACCAAGATCTATATACTAGATATCCGTAGAGAACATACCCTTGAAGACCGACAAAGCTTAACGAGTCCAAACTCGTGGTTGATGTAGAAGATCTCTTGGCGATCTCAAGATCGAGAGGAAGTCCTAGCGCCGCAAAACAGCAGCGCATCCGTGCTCGCACACACGTTCAAGGTACCGAACAACCTCCGCCTCCTCGCTCCAGCGATGCAGCGGAAGAACAACTCTTTCTTGTGAAATAGCCACCGGGAACATGTATCTCGCTAGTCCGAGACCATGGGGGATAAATTCTAGAGGGGGAGAGAGATCCTTCACGAGGAGGTGTGAGTGAGAGAGAGGGAGGGGGCTCCTTTTATAGGGAGAGGGGGGCACCCAAGGGGCCATGCGCCCAGCCATGGGGCTGCCCGCACCTCTTCCACATTCATGTGGGTGGACACTCCACTCACTCAAATGCCTTTCAATTCCCTCCACTCAAAAACCCACTCAAATTCCCATTAAATTTCCACCAAATTTAATGCAAACTCTCATTAAATAAAACTCCTTTTATTTATTCAGAATTTTTTCAATTACTTTAATGACAAACATTCACATATAACCCCTTGCTAGTATTTCATTTCACATGCAGAAACACTTTCTGCAATTTCACCCGAAAACCCGTTTCGGTATCTAGTGAAATAAATTCCTGCGCATGTTATTCTTTTGGCATGAAACTTTTGCTCCAGTTGGATGTCGGTGTCTCTTAAGTGTGTCACCCTATGGTTCGTGAATAATGCGGACATGATCGAGACCCTTCTCGGATCAATAATCAGAAGCGGGATCTGGAGACCCATACTGACTCCCACACATTCAACGATGACTTTCTTGTGATCGTCGGAACCTTTTACGCTAGTATCTTAATCCCTTTGTTTCACGATATATTACATGTCCGAGATTCGATCATCGGTATCTCCATACCTAGTTTGATCTTGTTACCGACATGCACTCTTTTCTCGTTCCCGTGATATAACATTCTAGTGATCAAATCACTTGCTTGCAAGCTACTCAATGAGATATCACCGAGAGGGCCCAGAGTATATCTATCCGTCATCAGGATGAACAAATTCCACTCTCGATCCATGAGCCTCAACATAACACTTTATTAGTTCTGAATCCATCTTTATAATCACCCTGTTACGGTGTGACGTTTGATGTTATCAAGAAACTCTTTCGATGTTAGTGATTGACATGATCTCATGGTCTAAGGATTAGGATCACTTCGTAAGTTGTTATAGCAATATAAACTCAATGACTTTGATCGTAATCCTATACTTCTGATGAATGTTCATCACACCATTACACTAATGTTGTGATCCCGTTATTAACAACATCAAATGTCCATGATCAGGAAACCTTGATCATCTTGTTAATCAACGAGCTAGTTTATGAGAGAGGCATAACTAGGAACTTTCTGTTTGTTTATTAAACACACATGTATTAACGTTTCCGTATTAATACAATTATAGCATGCAAAATAAAAAATTATCTTTAACAAGGAATACGATAATAACCACTTTATTATTGCCTCTCGGGCATATTCCCTTCAGTCTCCCACTTGCACTAGAGACAATAATCTAGTTTGAAAACTTTGCGTATTGAACACCTATGGCTTTCTGGTGTTCCATATACGCAATTGCAAGTGGTTAACATAATCTACGTATCTGACGCTTCAGGTCCGTGTGTATTTGCATGTCTTTGCGTCTTCACGCATCACTCATTCTACAATGAGATGGCATTGTATAAATTTGGTCTTTCGGTGAGACCTTTAGTTCCTTGGGGTTAAATCATGTCGATACTATTGTCATACAATGTATCTTTAGTGTTAGCCCGTTGCGAACCACACCTTAGTTTGATAACAAACTTCTTGACACAAATTCCCTCCTTTCCCTCCTTTGCTGCTACTATAGCAGTCATATACTTAGCCATTTTGTTGTAGTATTCGTCATAATGTCTTAACTATGGATTTCATCCAAATCCATCATGGAATCTTCTTTCCATTACATTGTGCCACCCATAGTTTAAATTGAGATAAACTTAATTTGTATCTTGTGACAAAACTAGTGTCAATGTAACGCTTTACAATGAACTATTTGTAATTGTTTGTCACCTCTACACAAATATATTCTTAGTTCTTTCAAAAGGATCATAAGAATATCCTCACTATCGTCCAATGATCATTTTATGATTCATTCTGGTATATCCTCATAACACTTAGAGCATAGGACATATCTGGATGTGTACATATCATGGTATGATTGATCAAAACATCCTTGTGATTTCACTCATCAAGTGTCAAAGCACCTGAATCTTGTTTCACTTATCAAGTGTCAATACACTTGAATCTTGATTCAATTCCTTTCCATGCGACAAGAAACGTTTCTTTTTGTTTCTATATTGAACTCCTTCAATATCTCATATATGTACGTTTGGCACAACCATATTAGCGTCACAGTCTATCCACTATAGACATTCATGCTAAATATTCGGGTTTTGCCTAAGTTTTTCATCGAAATGAAATTCTTAACCTTTGTCAATAAAAATTACATCATTTCTAATCAAAAAGATGTCCTCCACATAATGTATTAGAAATATGTCTCGGTGCTCCCACTTAATTTCTTGCAAATGCAAGCATCTTCATCGTCTCCAGATAAAAACTCCTTTTTCATCACGGTGAAGATTCCAACTCCGCGATGCTTACTTCAACCATTGAAGTTTGCATGCCCTTTTAGCATCCTTTGAATTTAACAAAATCCTTTGGACCGTGTCTTGTACACGTCCTATGTAACCATTCTATTAGAAGAATTTTGTTTTGTTTATTCATCTACCATATACCAAATTATATGTAGTGGTTGCTACTTTAATCCATCCAGACTAAATATCGCTATGAAAGATCCAATCTTGTCATAGTCAACTCCTTTCAACATTGTCATAAAATACTTTACGACATGTCGAATATTTCATAGATGTGAGACATCCATGTCTGTTTCTTTATAGATCCAAATACGACCGATAGGTTTTTACACCTTTCCGTAGGGTCTTCCAAGTTCAAAACTTGATTTATCGTGTATGGAACTATCATGGATTTTATGTCTTCAAGCCATTTGACGGAGTCAGGGCCCATCATCGCTTCTTTGTAGTCGGTTCATCATTGTCAAACAATAATGATTTACTCTCAATTCTCAATCATTTGATTGTTTATCCGACCTTCTTGGTTCAATAGGAACTTTAGACCTCCGTGACCGCAACCTTTGAGGCACGTGATCCATGAGCATTCTGGCTGCCTCCAGAACAATTTCCGGCACTGCGCAACGCAGAACATATAGCTAAGGTTCGTTAACCTTATAAAAGTTCCATTGTCCTCCCACTTAACATTTATGAAAAATTCCTTCTTCAAGAAACTTCACGTTTCAAGCGACAAACCCTTTTGTCCTTGGTGTTATGGAGGAATAACCAATTGTTATTCGAAATAACCTACAAAGACATGCTCATCCGACTTCGGTTGTAAACATCTTACTTATGTTTAGTATACCAAAATTTAAGAAATGACAACTTGGGTTTTACGCCAAACCATAACTTCCATGGTGTGGATCAAGATGGAGCTCTTTTCAGTGTAAAAGCGGAAGTCTCTAAAGCTTTAATCTTTTAAAACATAATGGCAATTTTATAAATAACACCTTTGATCCAACCATGTCAAACAAGGTTTCATTACAAATCTCAAACACTCCATATCCTAAGGTGTTTCGGGATATGTAAATCTAGGTGTTTTGCTAAACTTGCAACTCAAATAAATCCCTTTATGATAAAATCATAATTCATTAATTTTCTTGTTACACTTGTAACTCAAACAACTCCCTTATGATAAAACCATAAACCATTTATTTTCTTGTTACAATGATTTTCCACTTCATCTTGAAAGTCTTTGAAACGTTTTTCAAATATTTCATACTTCTTTCTCATTAAGTGAATATTCACTCAAATTTCCGAAGAAAGCATATGAAGTTGAAATTCATCGCTTACGACTACACATAATGGACTACATACATCGATATGTATAAATTCCAATATTTTAGTCGTTTGTTCTTCTTTGGCCTTTGAACGAAGTTTTAATTATCCTGAGGATAGTCTCACAAGCGTCAGTTGATTAAATCAAAGACTCCAAAAATCCATGAAAATGGAGTTTCTTCATGTTTTATTTCCAATATAATTTAAACAGCGATGTCACTTCATAAGTGATCTTTCAATCATTTGTCTTGCGACATTTTAGCATTAGGATTTATGGATGTGATTTTTCCAACTAGATTTGTAAATCATCCATCTTATATGGAATACGGTAATTATTTGAACAACCTTTGTTCTCATAATACCTGATTTAAATAACAATTATTAAAACAAATCTTGAAGGCAAGCTTTGATGTCAACGAGAAATACAAACAACGGTTTGTTTGTTTTCGATGAACATCATCACATATTCACTTGCTGGTTACTTAGGCCATTGTGGTTCATGAATTGCGTCGTTCTGTATGAAATTTCATACCAACCAATTCCGTATCTAATACCCAAGAACCACATTGTTTAACAAGCAAAGAATACAACCATAACATGTATATCATCTATATACCTAAATTGGATATTTCCAATCTTTTCTTTTCTGCCAAATATATTTTATAGATTCTCTTTCAGCATTTCCTTTTCCTTTTTAAAATAATCTATCAACATCAAAAGTGGCACCATATACATGACACATAGTCCAAAGCGTGTATATTCAAATAATAATACCTTTGGACTTGCACTTTGAAGTAGATCACCATCATCAAAATGATCGGTATTCTTTCAAAATCCATTCTTTAGTAATCTTTTAGTGTAGTAAACATTTTACATACATATTCTATTCACCCTTATCATGACGAATTTCATGATCAAGCTACTTTAGCTTATAAAGGCGAATCGTGAGTATAACATTACTTTCCAAAACCCTTTTTGGATGATTAGGATGTCTAGCATCTCCAACCTTTGTAAATTCTCATCCAATATGAGAACATATATTATACTCTATCATATTTCAACCAAAACATTGTTTCAGATATCGTTATATCTACCACACATGATGGTTTCTGAAACAATTCTTTCAGCTCCTAGATAAACTTGATATTAAAACAATCAAGAATCATGGAGGCAAACATGATACTTAAGATACTAACACTGGAATTGTTACTCTTGATTTAATAACAACTATTAAATTTCACGGAGTGAATAGAGTTTGCTGAAAGTTTGCAATAGTACTTTATACTTTAGATTGACACTCAACACAATACGATACCAGTTCGTAAAGTATATATCCAGAATTCTATAGTTCTATTATCTCAATTACAACTATGCATACGGTGGTGAACGAATGCCAATGACTACAACAAATTATGCAAATTCACTTTGATTTAATTTATGATAAATTGAGTTCTACTAATCCAAATTAGAAATGAACTCCCACTAAAAAATGACATCCCTCGTGTCTTTTTGGTGATTACATGAACCAAATCCACTACACCAAGTCCGATCATCACGTGAGTCGGTGTAGCTTAAAGGCGAGTATCCATATGGTCATCATATCAAAACATATGACTCATGCTTAACCTTTCGGTCCGTGTTCCGAGGCCATGTCTGTACATGCTAGGCTCGCCAAGTAAGAACCTTAGTATTCGCGTGTGTAACTGTCATACACCCGAGATATGCTCGTGGATTCAAGTACACCCGATCATCACGTGATGTCTTGAGGCGACGAAACATTGTCGGTGCATACTTAAGGAAGAACACATTCTTATCTTGATATCTAAATGAGGGATCATCTTATTATGCTAATAAAACGGCAAACAAGCAATATAAGATGCAATGAAAACATCACATGTTTATTAGTGAAATGATATGGTTCCCGCATATGATCTCCATCATGTGCACCGTGGTATGATCTCTATCATACCTTTATGTGTAAGTCCAAGGTCTATGGAACTTACACGCTATGTGTGTTGTATGAGTATCATCTCATACTTCTACTTACAACATCACCATATCATAACACTAGCCCAGCAACAATCTAAACTAGACGCCTCTAATTTATCCTTTGAAAGTTTTACGTGGCTTAGGGCTTTCGAAGATAGAACCGATATTACCTACGAACATGAACCACAACGAGGATAACCAAATTGTTGACAACTTGTTGCAAATTAGATATTGACTATAGTAGGAGAGACAGACACCCGCTAGCCACTTATGCAAAACTAGTTGCATGTCAAGCGTGGAACAGGTCTCATGTGCGAGAACATGTAAAGCTTGTCCGGGCCGCATCATCCCACTATGCCGCCAATATCCCAAGTACAACTAAGAAGCAATAAAATGATCATCATCGCCCACATACTCATATGTGTACTACCCGTGCAAAGCATCTACGCATAGATCCGGCTCTGATACCACTGTAGGGTTCGTAGCATAGAAAACAAAAAAATTCCTACGATGGGAACAACTATGTACCAAGATCTATCTACTAGATACAAACAACCGGCGGATGTATATCCATAGAGAACATACCCTTGAAGACCGACAAAGCTTAACGAGTCCAAACTCGTGGTTGATGTAGAAGATCTCTTGCCGATCTCAAGATCGAGGGGAAGTCCTAGCGCCGCAAAACAGCAGCGCATCCGTGCTCGCACACACGTTCGAGGCACCGAGCAACCTCCCGCCCCCTCGCTCCAGCGATGCAGCGGAAGCACAACTCTTTCTTGCCGAATAGCCACCGGGAACATGTATCTCACTAGTCCGAGACCATGGGGGATAAATTCTAGAGGGCGAGAGAGATCCTTCACGAGGAGGTGTGAGTGAGAGAGAGGGAGGGGGGCTCCTTTTATAGGGAGAGGGGGCACCCAAGGGGCCATGCGCCCAGCCATGGGGCTGCCCCCACCTCTTCCACATTCATGTGGGTGGACACTCCACTCACTCAAATGCCTTTCAATTCCCTCCACTCAAAAACCCACTCAAATTCCCATTAAATTTCCACCAAATTTAATGCAAACTCTCATTAAATAAAACTCCTTTTATTTATTCAGAATTTTGTCAATTACTTTAATGAAAAACATTCACATATAACCCCTTGCTAGTATTTCATTTCATATGCAGAAACACTTTCTGCAATTTCACCCGAAAACCCATTTCGGTATCTAGTGAAATAAATTCCCGCGCTTGTTATTCTTTTCGGCATGAAACTTTTGCTCCAAATGGATGTCGGTGTCTCTTAAGTGTGTCACCCTACGGTTCGCGAATAATGCGGACATGATAGAGACCCCTCTCGGATCAATAATCAGAAGCAGGATCTGGAGACCCATACTGACTCCCACACATTCAACGATGACTTTCTTGTGATCGTTGGAACCTTTTACACTAGTATGTTAATCCCTTTGTTTCGCGATATATTACATGTCCGAGATTCGATCATCGGTATCTCCATACCTAGTTTGATCTCGTTACTGACATGCACTCTTTTCGCGTTCCCGTGATATAACATTCTAGTGATCAAATCACTTGCTTGCAAGCTAATCAATGTGATATCACCGAGAGGGCCCAGATCATATCTATCCGTCATCGGGATGAACAAATTCCACTCTCGATCCATGGGCCTCAACATAACACTTTAGTAGTTCTGAACCCATCTTTATAATCACCCTGTTACGGTGTGACGTTTGATGTTATCAAGAAACTCTTCTGGTGTTAGTGATTGACATGATCTGAATGGTCTAAGGATTAAGATCACTTCGTAAGTTGTTATAGCAATATAAACTCAATGACTTTGATCGTAATGCTATACTTCGGATGAATGTTCATCACACCATTACACTAATGTTGTGACCTCGTTATTAACAACATCCAATGTCCATGATCAGGAAACCTTGATCATCTTGTTAATCAACGAGCTAGTTTATGAGAGAGGCATAACTAGGAACTTTCTGTTTGTTTATTAAACATACATGTATTAACGTTTCCGTATTAATACAATTATAGCATGCAAAATAAAAATTTATCATAAACAAGGAATACGATAATAACCACTTTATTATTGCCTCTCGGGCATATTCCCTTCACTCCTCCACCACGGGCTCCTGCTCCTGCTCCTCCACGGGCTCCGGCGGCGGGCTCCTCCACGAGTTCCGGCGGTGCTAGGTTTCGAATCAATCGGCGGCGCTAGGTTTCTGTAGGTGCGCGCGTGCGGGCTCGTGTGGGGGGAAGAATTGGCAAGTGGGAGGAAGGGGAAGGACGGACAGTTATTTTGGCGAAGTGTGAAGCTTCTGTGGCGCATTCCTCCAATATGCTCCACGGAAGTTTCAACTTCTATGGCGCATATTGGAGGAATGCGCCACAGAACATGTACACTTAGTCCAAAACCAGCACGGCGTCTTAGTTTGCATCAAACAACTGTCTAGCCTAGTGTTCAGTCTTGGTGCTCTAAATCTGGGCAGCCCAGGTTCAAATCTTGGCTGTTTTAGACTTTTTTTCTTAATTAAAAAATATTTTTAATTATATGATACAAATATATTTAAGTATGTTATATTAAAACAAGCAAGAACAAATATATATATCTTACAAATATATTTAAAACAAAGAACATACACATGTATATATATGAATATCACGATATATATTTTAGTCTCTAACTAATACACAAAAAAGGTCGCACGTCGTAATGTGATGTGTCGAGCTAGCCTCTCTTCACAATCTTCTTGCCCTTTTTCTTCGCGGTTGAATACTTTATCCCGGGCACTATGAGATTTCTTCTCGTGAACGAACAACCTTTAGTAGGTAGTGTAGTCTTTCTTCTTACTGTAGTAGTAGGCATGTTGAAGTACTTGTCGAACTCCTCTTTGATCTTCGAATCGCCATTCTTGTCGAAGTCTTGCTCGTTGGCGGATCCTTCTATTCCGATGATGCTCCTCTTTCCCCTCCTCACTACAACACGACTGGGCTTTGACGGGTTGGTAATAAAGAAACATTGATCAACTTGGCTAGCGAGTATCCACGGCTCATTTTTCGTGGAGGCCTTCTTTGCCAACTTGGCATCTGGTATAACCCAGGTGGTGAAATATCGGCCTTATTTTTCGACGTTCTTGGCCCATCTATGACGGAATATCGGTACCGTCTCTCCACAGTAGTCGAGCTCCCATATCTCCTCGATCCTTCCATAGAATCTTTCCATGATAGTAGTCTCGTCATCGGCGAAGGACATCATAGTAACTCCTGAGTTTTGATATTTGCTATTCATGTCCTTTTCCTCAGTGTAGAATCTGTAACCGTTGATGTCGTATGACTGATAGGTCTTTACGTTATGTGCTGGGACATGTGACAAGGAGAATATGAGTTGTTGATCTTCCGTAGAAGGCGTCTGCGGGGGATTGTCCAGCAGCCTTTTCTTGAACTAACCCGTGAAGGTGGAGTTTTGTTCTCTTGTTACATCTCCTTTCTTCCTCGGGCGGGCCCGGTCCACGTACTCCTGCTCGATCAAGCTTTTGTGCTCTTCCACCCAAGGGCTGTCCAATTCAATGTGTTCTAGTGTGACTCGGTGTGCCCTGCCAAAGTTGGCGCGTCGATTAGCAATGCCGACATGCAGTGAGAGGTGGCCCTCGCGGTGACCATACCCAGCGATCCTGCCGAGGTGCTTCTTGGTGGGTATTCCAACATCCTCGTTCTCGGTGGTTAGATAGTTCTGGCAAAAAGAGATGCACTCGTTGATCATAAAGCCCCTGGCTATGCTTCCATCTGGACGGGACCTGTTGCGACGAACCCTTTGATTACACCGTTCAGCCTTTCAAACGGCATCATGTCGTGCAGGAATGTCGGCCCGAGCTGGATGATGTCATCCATGACATGGACAAGTAGATGCACCATGATGTCTAAGAATGCGGGCGAAAAGTAAATCTCGAGCTCGCATAGTATCACCATGATCTCTTCTGTAGCCTGTCGAGATGCTTCATGCCGATCGACTTCCTAGAGATGATGTCGAAAAAGTTGCACAAGCCAAGAAGTGTCTCATAGACGTGCTCGTCCATTATCCCTTGTATGGCAACTGGAAGTATCTGTGTCATCATCACGTGATAGTCGTGGGACTTCATAGCGCTGAACCTCTTCTTCGCTACGTCGAGATACCTGCTTATCTTGCCCGAGTAACCGTGAGGAACTTTGACTCCTAGGAGGCACCTGAAAAACTGGTCGATCTCCTCCTGACACAGAGTGAAGCAGGCAGCACGAAGCACAACCACCTCATTCTTCTTAACCCTTTTGCGGCGACCCTGAGTCCCTTCCATTTGATCGTCATCATCATCACTATCAGGGTACTGAAGCTCCTTCTAGATGCCAAGAAATTTCAGGTCGTTTATTGCTTTCGGCCCATCCTTGGTACTCTCCGGCATGTTGAGGACAGTGCCAAGCAGAATCTCGGTAACGTTCTTCGTGATGTGCACTATATCGAGGCTATGGGGCGTGTGGAGGACCTTCCAGTACGGCAGGTCCCAGAAAACATACATCGCTTTCCATACACCCAGAAGAGGCTTTGTCCTTGGTCGCTTCTTTCCTGGCGCTGGGCACTCATCCCAATTATTCAGAAGCTCCTCAATTTCTTCGCCGCTCCTCGTACGCAGCGCTCTTTCAAGCTCGTCTTTACCATTGAACAGGTCACCGCGTTATCTCTACGGGTGATCCATGCGAAGCCACTTTCGAGTCCCTTGGAACACGGTTTTCGAAGACCCGAGATCCTTGGGTAGCTGGAAATGCGGGGTCTTATCCATGCACTTGACACATGCATTGTGTCCGTGGTTCACCTAGGCCAATACATATGCGTAACCAGGATAGTCCTGCACCGTCGTGAGCAACGCGACTCTTAGAGGGAAATATTCTTTAGTGTAGGCGTCCCATGTATGGGCTGGCATCTCCCACAACGTGGCTAACTCCTCTTTCAAATGCCCGAGATAAAGATGTATATCGAAACCTGGCTGTTTTGGCCCCTGAATAAGAATGCTCATGTGTACGTACCTTTGCTTTGTGTAGAGCTACGGGGGGATGTTGTACGACCACACAAACACGGGCCAGGTGCTATGCGTTCTACTCTGGTTGCCAAAAGGATTGAGTCCATTGGTGCTCATACCCAGCCTGACGTTCCTTGCATCGCCCCCAAACTCTTCGAACTCGATGTCCAATGCATTCCACTGGGTAGCGTCTGAAGGGTGTGTTAGGATCTTGCCCTTCTCTGGATCATCTTCGGGTTTCTCACTTTCCGCGTGCCATTGCATTAGATTTGCTTCCTTAGGATCTACGAAATATCTCTGTAGACGAGAAGTGATAGGAAAGTACCATACCACTTTTCGAGGACCTTTCTTGTTCCCTCTCTTGTACTGGCCCATGGCCGCACACACGGACATGTGGTTCTCTCCGCTGCATCATATTTATAAAGTGCGCAATCATTGATACATGTGTGGTATTTAACGTGCGGTAGGTCGAGAGGGCACACAATTTTCTTGGCCTCCTCTATACTTGTTGGCAGTGTGTTCCCATTAGGAAGACGATCGTGCCAGAATTCCATGTTAGCATTGAAGCTCACGTCGGTCCATTTGTGTTCCGCCTTCATCTCTAGAGCCTTGAGTGTTACAGTCAGGCATGTATCCTCGGGCTGACACCCAGGATACAATGGAGTCATCCCATCTAACTCCATTTGCGCCAGCTTGGCTTTCTCTCTGGCTGCAGCTTTGGTGTTGCTCGTCTCCTTGAGAAGCAGTTCCTGAACATGAGGGTCCCTTAACACCAAAGTTAGCAGCGTCTGGGTGTTCGCTTCTTCTCCTTCTTCATGATGGTCATGCCCGTCGACATCTCCTTCTTTGTCATGATGATCATGCCCGTCGCCGGTATGATCTTCATCATCATGACCATGCCCGTCGGGAGACTCTTCGTCTTCTCGCCCGCCCAAGTCTTCATGATGACCAACACCATTTACTGCCAGCTCCTCATCGAAGTCGTCGCGCATGAAAACACGCCTGAGCAGGTGATCCTCCAATTGTCCAGAATCAGGGTCGATCCATCGCTGGAGTTTGCATGTTCGACATTGACATCTTATCTGGGTCTTGTTGTTCCGAATCATGTCTGCATTGGCGTCTTTCTTATACCTAGTAACTTGACCTTCGCTCATGATGACGACCATGGTAGCCTGCGCGGTATGCACATATAGATAAAAAGACAGAGAGTAGGTTAATTAGTAATAACACCTTATGCACACACAAAACACACATGCATGGTCGTCTCCAGAAAAATTCGGCATGACCTTTCCTAAAAGTAGGACATATGGATGGTGCAAAAATTTGCCGAAATGGAAATGAATCAACATTTCAGCAAACATCCATGCACCACACCGGGACAGACAAGCAAAAACAAGAATCTTCTTCCCATGCAAGCATTCATGCACCACACAAGCTTCATGCACAAACATCATCTTCGCGCCATGCATGCATCACATATACACACCGCCCGCGCGACAAGCTTTACACCTACAAAACAGGCATATTCATGGCCAATTACTCACCAGGTAGATTCAATACCGAGTCGAGAGCGTGATGTGAGAGAGTGTGGATCAATAGATCTATAGAGAGATAATAGTACACAAATAGATATGTGGAGGAGAAAAGTAGGTGTGTATTAGATCTACTAGTTGGATAAAGGCTTTCCCTAATCAATCTATCAACTATAGTAGGTTTAAATACAACAAAATGTAGAAAAGTATAGACACAATAGGGTGGAAGTGAGGAGGAAGACGAGATGGGAGGAGGGGGAAGACGGATGTGAAATGGATTGTGGTAGATAGAGGGGTGCAAAGCGGCCACCTTTGTACAGATCTGGTCGAAGGATTCTGTGGCGCATACAGGCAATATGCGCCATAGAAGTTCAATCTTCTATGGTGCATACTGTGCGCATGCGCCACAGAACCTTGGCCATAGGGTGCAGTGGGCCATGTGGGCCCTGTGACTCAATGTTCTGTGGCGCATAGCACATATATGCGCCATAGAACCTTGGCTAGTGGCTAGACACTGTGGGCCATAGGGTGTAGTGTGCCAGACACTGTGGGCCCTAGCAGTCAGTGTTCTGTGGCGCACGTTGTGGTCATGCACCACATAAGATTGAACTTCTGTGGTGCATAGCTGACCTATGCGCCATAGAATACTGAGGGCACAGATCTGCACCAAATAAAGGTGGCAGATAGAGCTGCTTTAATGACACCCCTCTATATATATTCCACACTCCCTGTCCAAAGCAACATACCTGCCCCTCATGTCTTCTTCCCACAACTCGTTGGAAGACTCACTGGAAAGCACAGCCCGCTCGCGTTCCCTACAGCCTACTCGCAGTGGAGGGGCGAGGTCGAGGGGCAGTGCTCGGAGTCAGCCGCCGCGGGATTCAGAGGTCAACCTAATCGAGGAGAGGACAGACTGCGGCACGAGGCCCTCTACAACAAGTGTCGTGGGAATGGTCACGGCAGATGCTGCAATCGGCAGCGAGTAGTAGAACGAGGGGCAAGGGCGGCCAGCCATCTGCGGAGCGAGATGACGGCGGAGACACAGGGTTTTACCCAGGTTCGGCCCCCCAGAGGGTAAAGACCTACTCCTGCTAGATTGTATTATGAAGGTGGTACAATGGGCAAGCTCGGCGGCTAGGCGGCGAGTCGCGTGGGGGTATGATGGAACGTATCTCTACACTCCCCGCAGGGAGGTTTATATAGGCTCACCTTCCCTAGGGTTTACATATCTCAACCGATTCAGTTAAAGCTTCGATACTCGTTTAACCTAATCCGACTGGGCCTATCTACTCGCCTGGGCCTTCAGCTTCCAGTCGCTTGGTTCCTCGCTGATTCAATCTCACCGCCTTAGCCCACTCGCCAAGTCTTGGGCTGGTGAACGCCCCGCCGGGTATACCCGGTAGGCATATCCCCATCCGTGAGTCCCCGAGGCCGTCGCCGACGGCGAGGTGGCTGCGGCAATGGAGCATACGCCGCTGAGTAGACATCCAATGAATCAACGGGGCTCTCAGATAAAGGAAAAACTAATCACACTACTCGCATCTTTGGCGAGTCGAGTCGGCAAACACCGTCATAGTGGTTGGGTCGTGGCCGAGTGGCTGAAGTTGGACCGTTAAACATGGTCAAACTAGCCGCTGGAGTTAATCCAACGGTAACTTTTGGCGAATCATCGCGCTGTAACGGTTCCTGATTTGGCGGGTAGCAACCGCTATATAAGAGGAATGGCTAGCGATCGAGGACCACTGTCTCACCATTTCCTCCGATCGCGCACTTTCGCCTCCCTCCGCACCGCGACCCAGCCAACCGGAAATCCTCCGAGCCCCCACAAATCTTTCCACCATGGCCCTCTCCACCGAACCTTGGGGCAGATCAAAATGCACTAGGGCACAACTGGCTTCCTTTGAGGAGGCCGGGATTCTGCCGGGTTGGCATGGCGATCCTCGCGCCGGAGAGGTGACTCCAAACCCGCGAGAGAGGGAGTTCATCTGCTTCACCACCATCTCGAACGGGGCTAGGGTTCCCACGTCCCTATTCTTCCGGCGCTTCTGCTCCTACTACGGGATCCAGCCGTCGGATCTGGGCCCCATAGCATCGAGCAGCTCGCCATCTTTGTGGCGTTCTGCGAGTGCTACTTGGGCTACCGGCCCTACTTCCCTCTTTGGCAAGATCTGTTCCATGGACGGATCAGCCGCGAGGAGGCGGGCGGCCCAATGCTCGCCGCGGGTGGCCTAACCTTCCAGCTGAAGTCGAAGGCCTCATTCTTCGACCTGATGCTGCCCGCCAAGGCAGCGAGCGACTGGAAGAAGTCGTGGTTCTACGTTGCCGAGGCGACTCCGGAAGGCGAGACGGCGATTCCGTGGTACTCCGCCGATCGGTCCGAGCCGCGCCGCCTTCAAATCGGCAAGCTTCCCGGCGACCAACGGATGGTCGTCGACGAGATGCTTCAGACCATCCGCGGTCTGAAGAAGAAGGGCCTCCAGACGATAAACCTGTACAACTGCTGGCTCGGGCGGCGACTCGTCCCGCTGGCCCGGCGCGAGCACTACATGTACCAGTACACCGGCCGGGACGACCCGACAAAGGCTAGCCTGGCCGAGTGGAGGCTCGACGACTACACCGCGGCCCTGAAGAAAATCACCCAAGCGGTGTACTTGGACGCTCAAGCTGGGGTCGCCCCCTATACCGCGAAGCGCTCAGCCCCAACGGTAATCACTTCGTATCATTCGTAGTCGCAGTCCTTTTGTAGTCGCGGTCATACTAACTTCAACTTTCCTTTGTTGCAGTTGTTCCAAGTGGTGGAAGGGTGGCTCCCGCCCTCGGATGACGAGAATTCGAGCTCGTCCGTCCAAGACATGGGCGGGTCGCCCGCTAGGAGCGACGAAAGCGACAGCGACGACGAATCCGAGGAGGAAGCCGCCCCGCTGGCTCGCAAGACCCGCGGGCAACGTCAGCGCGAGCTCGAGGCGAGCAAGAGCCTCGAGCGCCATGATGATGAAGAAGAACTTCCAGAGACGACCTCGCGCCGCCAAGCTACTCTGTCAAAGAAGAAGAGGAAGGAGAAGGAGGCGAACGCCCCTCCAAGAAGGAAGACGAAACCGACGAGGCCGGCCTCGCCACCACACTCGGCAAGCAGTTCCGACGCCCCCAGCCCGGCCAAGGATGAGGCGCCGCCGACGATGGTGCAGCACTGGACACGGCCACCATCGAGGTGCCCCTAGCGTTGATGCCTCTGCCATTCGCCCCGGTCTCGGGGCTGGGGGAGGCTCCGGCCGCAGCGACTTCGCCTCGCAGGGAAGCTCCTGTCGAAGAAGTTGCAGAGGCTCCGGTCGCAGCTTCGACGACGAAGAAGCCGTCCATGTCTTGGGCACGTGACGTCCTAGACATGGGGCTCAGCCGCCGACTGGGCCCTGAGCTAGAGAAGCCAGCCAGCCTCCGTACAGGGCTGCGCTTCATTCCGGTCGCCAAGTGAGTGCACTCGCCTTCCTTTGTCTCCCATAATCATTGAATTATCTTGCTTATATGATCGATGTACAGGACCGGAGTGAAGAAGATGGGCCACCCAACCGTGGCTAAGGTGTCGTTCGTCATCAGCGAGGAGGATTCTTCCCGCAAGAGGAAGGCGGACGAAGTCGTCGTCCCTGCGGATGGCGGCAAGAAGGCCAAGGGTGACGCCGTCGTCACGATTTCTAACGACACGGCGGCCGCGCCGGCTGGTCCTGCAACGGAGGTGGCCGCGTCCACGAAGGAGGGCGCTCCGTTGCCTGGAACGGCCGAGCCGACCTCCTTTGGGGCAGGTGCCTCTATCGCCACCTTCCCGCGCTTCATGACCAAGGCGGCCGCGGCGAGTGGAACTTCGCCTTCGAGCCACGCTACAGGAGTCGCCGATGCTGAAGTCGACCAGCGCTGTGGGCATACGCCAGCTCTCCTCGCGTCCGTGGACGCGATACAAATCCACGACATGCTTGGCGCAGCCATCCAGGTACATCCAGTCCCCGAGGATCAGGTCGGTGCTTTGCAGCGGCCTGATTATTTTAGTGCCTTATATTCACTTTTCGCATCCAGTCCCCGAGTGCGCACTCGCTGAATTTCAGCGGGTGGGCACTTAGGAATTTCTTTGAGTACCAGCCTCGAAAAGCTTTCGCAGAATTTCAGCGGTGGGCACTTTCGAGTTTCTTTGAATGCCGCCCCGAAAAGCGCACTCGCTGAATTTAAGCGGTGGGCACTTTAGGAGTTTCTTTGATTGACCTTTTGGTGATGTGCGGGTGCGCAACTTGAATCGCCGACCGATTGGCGCAAGCAGCACGCTGAAAAGGAATCGCCATCGCCCGTGAGGCGAACGAAGGGCTTCGGGCTGTTGCAGCGAAGGCAGAGGAAGCTCGCCAGGGGCTTGTCCCCGCTAGTGAATTGGCGGCGGCGCAGTCGGCTTTGAGTTCGGCCGAACAACGGATCGCCGACCTCGAGCGCCAGCTGCAGGAGGCGAAGGAAGAAGCGAGCTCAGCCGATGGGCGAGCCAAGGCCGCCGTTGCAGCCGCCGAAGAGGATCGCCGAGTGTCGAAAGTCCTTATTGCTGGGCTTCAGGACGACCATACGTCGCTTCAATGCTTCATCACGGATCTCGCCCGCCCGTTGATTGGTAAGTGCGTCTGCCTCTTTCAGTAGTTGTGCCATTTGTGGTGTCAGTCGTATTCATTATTGTCTTCTACTCGCAGGTTGCATCATCGACAGCGCGGAAGAAGCAAGCACGTTCAACGCGCGGCAGTGTGTGAGCACGCTTGTCGATTCGGCAACATTGTCGGCGACGTGCATCCGTGCCTATCTCCAGGAGATATCGCCCACAAAAGTGATTCCCAGCGACCTCGTTGAGGTGTGGAGGTATTTGGATAAGGCGCCCGCGGTTGTTGAGTTCATGACGCGGTCGGCGTTTCGGCGCGGGGCAGCAACGGCGCTTAGTCTTGGACTTGCCCACTTCCCCGAGGACTTCGACATCGACGACGTGACGAGTGGCTACCCATCGTCGACCGGCGTGGTGGAGCTTTCCGAGGTCCTCAAGTTGCAAGACCGCGCCGCCAAGTACTCGGAGCGTGTCTTGGCGATGGGCGACCTCCTTCCGTACCAGGAGACGGTCGTCATGTCTGGCGACCCCGAGCCACCGCATCGTGATTTCAAGGTTGAGCAACCCTTCCGCGCGGCGATGGCGGGTGAACTGACGATGTATCCGTCGAACCCGTACACGCCGTTCATCCGCAGTCGCCGTGGAGTTGGCGAGTCGTCGTCTAAGCCAGCAGAATAGGATAGTTTGCCTTGTGGCGTTAGCGGTAGTTCTGCCATGCCGGCATATTTTGTAATGCGAGACAATGCAACATGCTATCGAATGAGATGTCGTGTCTATTTTGGTATTTGTCAAGTGTTTGTGATTGTTGTTTGAACGAGTCCCCGAGCGCGTCCGCCCTTTTATGGGGTTTACCTCGTATGTGATGTGTTTGTTGTCTTTGTGTGTTTTATTATTGTGGTCGACTCGCCCAGACTCGAAGAGCCAGTCGCTAGGCGACTCCCTTGAACGCGCTGTACTTCTCCGTTTTCCCGTGCGCGAACGAGGTCGGGTGGCCGAGTCCCCGAGCGTGGTACTTGGCTGTTCCAGGCACGACTCGAGGGTGAGTGAGGACTTGGCGCGTTAATTTGTGCGCGTCACTCCTGCCTGGCCCGTGGGGTCAGTCGCGTGGCGAGTCCTGGGAATGCTCTCCTACTTGGCGTTTTCCCGGACCGCTCGAGGTGAACTGGTCCGCAGTCCCCGAGCGTGGTACTTATCCATTCGAGTCGCTATGTCGAGGATGCGGAGGACCGTGGTCGCTGTAAGAAGCGTAGGCAGTAGTCTTGGTTCGTAGAACCAGTCGAGCTAGGCGACTCGAATGGGGCTCCGGGTAGGCGTTTTTCGTGGACGATGCAAGACCTAAGGTGACTCAGTGCTCTTGCACCGCACTACTTAGCCGTGCCGATCGCTGTACCAAAGGTTGACTTCTGCGGTTAGCGTGTTGTTATTACGAAAAGGAGTGGCGTAAGACACGGAGAGTAGGCATAATTTGCGGTAACCGCTTTTTTTATTTCAGAGCGATCGGAGAGTACATATGTGGGGTTCTATGCGTAGAACTTCCGTAGGAGGTTTACATTCCATGGTAGCTTGACGTCGAGTTCGCCGTCCCCGAGGACGTCGGTGAGGTATTAGGCGTCGTTGCCGAGTACACGGCCGATGGCGAATGGTCCCTCCCATGGAGGGGAAAGCTTGTGCATGCCCTTCTTGTCCTGGATGAGACGCAGCACCAGGTCGCCTTCTTGGAAGGTGCGAGTTCTCACCCGTCGGCTGTGATAGCGGCGGAGTCCTTGTTGGTAGATGGCGGTGCGCGAGCGAGCTAGGTCGCGTGCCTCGTCGAGTTGATCGACTCCATCCTGTCGCGGCGAAGTTCGTTCGCAGCTTCCGTGTAGTGGACGACCCTTGGCGAGTCATGCTCAAGGTCGGTGGGCATGACTGCCTCGGCGCCGTACACCATGAAGAAGGGGGTGAATCTTGTCGACCTGTTGACCGAGGTGCGGATTCCCCAGATGACGGAGGGTAGCTCCTCGACCCAGAACCGGCGCGCCGAGTGGTACTTGGAGTCGCGGCTTCAGGCCGTGGAGGATGCTTTGGTTGGCCCGTTCACCTGGCCGTTGATTCGGTGGGCGACTGACGCGAGGTCGAGCCGAATGTGGTGCTCTTCGCAGAATTCGGCCATGGCTCCTTTGGCGAAGTTGGTGCCGTTGTCCGTGATGATGCTATTGGGGAACCCGTAGCGATATATGAGTTCGCGTAGGAATTTCGTGGCGTTCTTCCGTCCGCATTTCGGACTGGCTTGGCCTCCACCCACTTTGTGAATTTGTCGACTGCGACTAGGAGGTGGGTGTAACCGGAGGGAGCCTTCTTGAAGGGGCCCACCATGTCGATGCCCCATACGGCGAATGGCCAGGTGATGGGGATTGTTTTGAGCGCTGAGCTCGGCACGTGCATCTGGTTGGCATACTTCTGGCACCCGGCGCATCACGCTGACGATGTCGGCCGCGCGCGGTGGGGCCAAGAGAATCCATGTCGCATAGCCTTGGCGAGAGAGCGGGCGCCAGCGCAGGCCGCAGTCACCGGAGTGGATGTTGTGGAGGATCTTGCGTCCGTCGGCGGTTGACGCAGCGTTGGAACACGCCGTGACATCGCGCAGGAGCTCACCGTCGATGATGGCGTAAGACTTGCATCGACGGGCGATCCAGAGCTCGCCTCGCGGCAAGGTGCCGCTTCGGTAGGCGATGTAGGGCTTGGTCCAGCCGTTCGCTCGTTGACGAGTGCGACTGGGCTGCTTCGTTGAGCGGACTCGATGTAGATCTCCTTGGGGAGAGACTGATGGCTTGGTGATCGTGTCGAGGAAGATGCCGTGGTGGTGCGAGTCGAGCCGACCCGATGCGAGAGGGCGTCGGCCTCCTCGTTCTTCCGCCTGTCGATCCACTCGACGGAGTAGCCTGTGAAGTGTCCGCCCAGATTGTCCACTGCTTGGCGGTACGCCGCCATGGTGGGGGAGACGGCGTCGCAGGTGCCAGCGACTTGTCCTGCGACGAGGTCGGAGTCGCCGTAGCAGCGTAGGCGGTTGACATTCATCTCCCTGGCGGCCCTCATGCCGTGTAGTAAGGCCTCGTACTCGGCCATGTTGTTTGTGCAGGGTGTGAAGTCCAGGCAGAGGACATAGCGGAGCTTGTCGCCCTTCGGAGAAGTTAACAGGATCCCTGCGCCTGCGCCGTCCGCGTTCTTGGAGCCGTCAAAGTGCAGGCTCCAGTAGTGGAGGTATGGCAGATTCTCTGGCTGTTGGGCTTCTTCCCAGTCGGTGATGATTGCGCTGTTTTTTAGCGAGTCTCTCGTCTTGGCCCGGGGGCCAGTCGCATGGCGACTCCAAAGATGGCTATCGACTTGGCGTTCTTCCTGGACGATCCGAGGCTCGGTTTGCGAGTCCTCGTCCGCAGTACTTGGCCATGAGGTTGTATGCCATGCTCGCGTCTCCGGAGGAGATGGCGCGCATGGCGGAACCAATCAGGTGGCGGCCGGTGCTCGACCCCAATGTGTCCATGGAGGACCACGTCCGCAGGATGCAAGCGCGCGTGAACAGGGAGGTTTGGCATCCTCCACCGCCATCGTCCCCACCAGCTCTGTGAAGGGATTTGCAATGTTGTAGTTTGTATATTTGCAATGATGTATGGCATTGTTGTTTTGCTGTTCATGGCTATGCGCATGTGCATTTTGCAACGATGTATGTCACTGCACATGTATATCTACTAGATTGTCTAGTATATTCTACCTATTCCACTGATACTTGTTTAGTTGGGAAAAGCGCAAGAGAATTTTGTTGGCGCATGGTCAGAACCATGTGCCACAAAAGGTATGTCTATCTATAGCTACTTTCCTAGTAGTGCCAGACCCTCACTGTCCGTGCTAGGGTTCGTCCCCGTCGTGTCCTGTTCAGATGAGGACGATGGTCGTGAGCCGTTGATCTACAGTCATAATCATCCCATACCCCTTCGGCACCCCCTGTGTGCAGTGGCCCGGCCCATCTAGCTCTCCCGCGCAACCCAGTAGTTTCAATTTAGATTTTTCAATTTAGTTCAAACCCTAGTTCTGTCTGTTGATTCAAAAATCAATTCAGAGAGTTTCATTGAACCAAAGTGCATGAAACCAATTTTTTTAGGATGATAGGTAAATTCATAATCCAAGCCCTTTGGATTAAACCCATTTGAAATTATAGATCACCTATAGTAAAAATAACAAGGCAAAGCCTTTTCTGCATTCAAACATTTTTAAAAAATCAACCATAAATGCTTTTAAGTTGATTCCAACTCTCAAAAATAACATTTGACAAGACCCTTCTGAATATATAAAAATATCTAGGTTTACTTGCAGTAATAGTGGACAAGTAATAAAAGAATGCCCCATTGGCATTTCTAATCACTTTAATTAATTAAAATAATAATGTTAAACCTTGTTAAATTGTGACACCACTTTAAATCACATTCCCAAGTATTAAAATATGTGGTGATGACATGTGTCACCATGATCCCATATTTTAATTGGAGAATATTAAATCTTAAGTAGTTTTCAATGAGTAGAAATTACTTTTCTAAAATAAAATAAATAAGACTAAGTCTTTAATCCTTGTGATGATTGTGATGAGAAGTAGTTAAGTATTGTTTGGTGATTGTGTACCTCGTATTTATTTATAGACGCTAGTACCGACCAAGGATAAGAAGAGGAAGGAGACTACTAAAAGGAAGAAGCAGAGTAGAACTTCAACCACTGCACTGCTCATGGAAAGTCTAACACTACAAGTTGACTATGCAAGATAATACTTGCAAGCCCCACAATACCACTTAACCTATTGAATGCCATAGGCATATTTGGTTATGCCCCTTTATTATACCAAATCCCTGTTTTACTTGCAAGCTTTATTCTTTTTATTTATGTATCAAAGCTCTTTATTACTTTTAGTTAGTGCTTGTGAATTTTGGAAATATATTAGAGGTAGCATAAAGAGCATAAAACTTGGCCTAAGATAGATAGAACTAGATGTCATACTAAGGCATGAGATTAGACTTAGATAAGTGATACGTCCAAAACATATCTACTTTCTCAAACACTTTGCTATTGTTTTTCATATAAACTTGTGTGATTTGGATACAACTAAGAAGGACTGATGCTGTTTTCAGAATTATCTTGGTGTCTTGTTTTTGTGTAGAAAATGAATTATCAGGAAAAACCCCGGAAAATATGCCAAAAACTATTTTTCACCAGAAGATCCACGAATCCATAAGGGGAGATAGAGAGGAGTCCTGGGGGGCCTGGACCCACCCCAGGCGCGGGCCCACCTGACCCTGCGCTTGGAGGGAGTGCTGCCACCCCAGGCAGCTCCTTGGCCTCCCTACGCACCTATAAGTTGCCTTCTGACCTAAAAACTCAGAGGGGTTCGATAGTTTTCTAGAAAGAGTTCTGCTCCACCGCCGCCACCAGAAACCAAGATTCAGATCCAGAAACTCCGTTTTGGCACCCTGCCGGGATGGGGAATTTGGAGAGGATCATCGCCATCGTCATCACCAACGCATCTCCATCAACCACCGATGTTTCCCTCATCCATGAGTGAGTAATCCCCCGCTGTAGGCTTGGGGATGGTAGGGATTGGATGAGTTCCATCATGTAATCGAATAAGATCTATTAGGGAATAGTGCCTAGTATCTCTATTAGTGCTATTTGACTTTGTTGCAACTTGTTATGCTTAATGCTTGTCACTAGGGCCCGAGTGCCATGATATCAGATCTGAACTTATTATTGAATCATTATGATAGTATTGTTTGTGATCTTATCTGCAAGTTGTGTACACATATCATTGTCCGGATCCAAAGTCCTCATAGTGACAATAATTGGGACAACCGGAGGGGATGGCTGTGGTGTGAGGATCACATGTGTTCACGGAGTGTTAATGCTTTGCTTTGTTGCTCTATTAAAACTAGCACCTTAATTTCCAGTAGTTCCCTAGAGGCCGCGCTGCCACGGGCTGGCTGGACAGAAGATGTTGTGCAAGTTCTCATTGGGAGCACGTATGACTATATTTGGAGCACGTGCCTAGGATTGTTTAGTACATGGATGCTTGTTATTATTTATCTGCAATGCCCTAGATCTTGAAGTTAAATGTTTAGAATCGTCCATGCAAGGCCCGTCCATCCATCCCTATGCCTATCACACTCGAATCCTACTGTTACCATTACTGTTACTATTGCTACTGTTTCACTGTTGTTGTTGTTGTTACTATTGCTTTGCTGTTTCTACTACCAATGTGTTGCTACTGATAAACTTCTGTGAGCAAGAACTATTTCTAGGTGCAACTGAACTGACAACTCAGTTGTTAAGGCTTGCAAGTATTCTTTGGCTCCCCTTGTGTCGAATCAATAAATTGGGTAATACTACCCGCGAAGACTATTGTGATCCCCTATACTTGTGGGTCATCAGTAACTCATACTTGATTATCACCCCTCATTAGTGATTACCCCCAACTCTAGTGGCTAGTACTAAGTATAAAACTTGATCAATTTAGATGGGAATACTTGGTGAAAATGTTTTTGAAAACCTTAGTATGATGAGTCATTATACTGAAATGTTTTGACATGTGTTATTGAACACCAGATGATTTGATGATGAAAATGTTGAGGCATGAGCCTTAGCCCCTTTATAAAACTGATGGTTGTGTTCAGATGTGACACCATTCCAATTTTACCGTACAACCACAATACCCGAATTTGGATAGGGTTTGACTAGAAGTTTATATATCTTAGTATGGGTTCACTTGCGGCCAAGGTTTGAGCTGAGGATACCTCGTGATGATTGTCCACCTATGCAGTTCCCAAGATGCAAGATGGTCATGGTTGGGAGGCCAAACTCATAGGGGATGTGCCTATACTAGGGTGTGTAATTCAACGGTTAGGATTGATTATCCGCATACTGAGTATGGTGAATCAGGATTGTTCCTAACAGATGTATCAAATATTGTAGTGAAAGTGTACCACCTCTGCAGAGTGTCAAACTATTTGAATAGTCATGTCCGCGGTTATGGACAGTTGGAGTGCCATACTGTTCCATCGTCAGATGTTTTCAAAATAACTTGTGAAATGAATCATGACTTTGACTTGACCACAACAGGGCTGTGAACATGAAAACTAAGTTCCCACTTAGGTGTTGAAAGACATTAAACTAGCTTTTTCTTTACTTCTAAAACTCAGCTAGAGATAAACCTGGCTTTTTGCAAAACAAACTAGAGCATAGTATTCCTACTTGCACCTCTTTACTTGTTAGTGATAGTTTGCGAGTACTTAAAGAATACTCATGGCTTTGTCCCTGGATATTTCTATGGCCAGGCCCATGTCCTGCTAGGCGGCCCAGTTAGATGGATCCAGAAGGGAGGCCCATGCCGGATAAAGGAAGGTTATGAAGGAGTCAGTGACGTACCCGGAGCCTTGGAGTGCAAGACACTCTAGACTAGTAATAGGCAGTGTAGAACTCTGTAACCTGTCCGGATAGGACTTTTCCCTATAACCCTAGGACCTGGCGACTATATAAGTCGGGCCTATGGGAGCCTTTAGGGCACCAATTAACTCATACCTTGCACAGTGAATCAATCTCTGTAACTCGGCGTATTGCCATTATAGTTATTTATAGCAGGAGTAGAATTTCGCCACTGCCATGGGATCTGAACCTGGGTAAGCTGTGTTACCTCGTACCCATCAACCGTCCGCCTTCCCCCACGTCTCTAAACACGCACTGTGAGGACCCCTCCATGGCGTACTCGTCGGCAATACCATGACAGTTGGCACCCACCGTGGGGCAAGAGGCGCTTCAGGATCTTCAGCGAGCGAGGACCAAGATCTTCGCGGGAATCAGCAAAACCATGGCCATCGATCGTGTTCTCTTCTTCGGTAACATTCTGATCGTCCCTCCCGACGAGTTCTGGATACCGGCGAAGGAGAACCCTACGCGGTGTTCAATCGTTCCTATCGGAGAAATCCACCTCTTCATTGGCCAAACCGACTCGGGCACTAGTTCCCTGGGAGTCGGAGGAGCATCAAGACCCGCACGGACCTCCTATGGGCAGTATACATCACGGAAGGATCAATGTCGGATCTCTCTTCGGAGTTTTCCAGCAAAGATCAGAAAAATTCAAGGCCCACCCAAACCGCCCCTGTGCAGGATATAACGGGGGAAGAACACTACAAGTCCGCCGGCTTCGTCCGTGCGTCTGGACAGCAGAGATCCAAGTTCGTCGGCATGGTTACTATCTTTGCTCTGGCGCGTTGCGTTCAGAGAGAGGGCGGAAATCCCCGCGATTACCTTGCCAGGTGGTTCCGTATACGGGTCGACCTGTCACACTACCCCAATGATGATGCTATGTATCACTTTGTGGAAGGACTGGACCAGGGAATGCTTCTCCGACATTCTCTAAGACGGCAGCAAGCTTTGGGACGTCTCACCTTCGAAAGCATGGTGAACACCGTCAAAAGCTACCCCGGAGGCCAAGGGGGCAGCTCAGGCAGATCTTGGGCTCATTGGCGGAGCGCTGCCGCCTCAGCAACCGCCACCACCGCCTCCGGCCGCCATCGCCGCAGTCATCGTCGCTCCTATTGCACCTCAACCCCCTGTCATCGAGGAAGCCCGCACACCCTCCGACTCTGTGATTGACACGCTCTACGCCGACTTCAGTGCAGATTCAGAGGAGATAGATTTCACCTCGGAGGAACTAGACACTGCCGTGCAGGAGTTGGAGGAGGAGTACACGTGCGACGAGCAGGCCAACAACGTCGTCACGTCCCGAGAGGTGTTCGTCACCATTGGGACGGCGATGGATGAAGATCAACCCAGACGAGCTCCGCCTACAGCCCTGGACAAGGGGAAGGGACCACCTGTTGCTGCCGATAATGATCACGCAAAGGCCATTCCCCTTCCGCCTAACCCAGTGCAACAGCCGCAGGAACTCGACACCGGCCCGAGCAGCAACAACACCGCAAACTTGCCGCCTCCAGCATCTACGTCTGCTGCTGCCCAAGTTACTCCTGCTGATAGTGTAATATACGGAAATCTCCTCGTCGAGCCACTAACCATAGCTCATATCCGGAACATTACCCAACTTGACAAGAAGCGCCAGTAGCTGCTGCAGGAAGCGTAGGCCATCGCAGAGCAAGGCGCAAAGCTACATCGAGATCTGGTCAATCCGCAGAAATCCATAGAGAAAGCTAGAGCAATGGAGGCCGAGTACAAGACTCTGCTGCAGTAGCAGAAGGCCAAGAAAGCTCTGGCTCACGTCATCAACAATCCTGGTGTGCGGCGCAACCTAGGATGGGCTCCCCTGAAGCCGGCACAAGACAAGCCATACATTGATAGTGAAGGCAGGCAGGTGATGCCCACTCCTCTCCTCAACCTCGCCGTCGCCAAGACCCTTCTAGAGCAGGATAGATCGCCTGAGGCGGTGGACCAGGTTTATGACCTAGTGGCCAATGCGGTCAAACTGCAGGAAAAGGCCACCACTCAGAGGCTTGAGTTTGACCCAGCGTTTTGCCAGTCTAGCCAGCATAAGCCACCAAGGGACAGATCTCCTCTTGATGTCGGGTCCCAGACGGGTTCGTCAGAACAAAGACGAAGGGATGCGCGCAATAGGAAGGATGCTATCCCCATATCCTCCGACCACGGAGGCAAAGCCCAACCTTGTCGCCCATCGCCACCGCCCCGTTCTTCCCGACATCGCGAAGACACCAAGGCTCACCGTCATACAGATATGCCCCCGCCAAGACAAAGCGGCATCGTCATCCGTGACAATATGGAGCAGACCCTTCATGATGGAGAGCGCAACCAGGGACACAAGAGTAGGTCATGCCATGACCCTCTGCGTCCGACAAGCAACCGCGACAAGCGTGATGCATTGCAGGAGGGTAACAACAAGAAGGCTAACCCACCGCCACCTCCGCCTCCGTCGCCACCTAGCAGCCACCATGGCGTAGGGGGCCCGTGTCGTTCATGCAGCTCATCCCCTGTTGACAAGAAGAAAAGAAGCCCGGAGCCATAAGACGCACATTCCCGGATAGACAAGATCCACAAGGCCCGGGAAGGACCATACCTGGGACCACATTGCTTTCGACCTACGATAAGGTCCGCAACTTACCCCAAAGGTTTCCGGATTGACAAGACCATCAAGCCCTATAACGGCACCGCTATGCCAGCTACATGGTTGCAGGATTACGGCAACACGGTGGAGATCGCCAGGGGTAACCCCAACGTTGCCGTCAAGTACCTCCCATTGATGTTGGCAGGCACGACCCATCAATGGATTGATGACTTGCCGGAGAAATCAATCTGCAATTGGTTGGACATGCAAGAAGCTTTCACCCAAAATTCCGAGGGTACGTACAAGCGTCCCTGCACCGGCGGCGATCTACATCGGTGCGTGCAAGAGAAATACGAGACATCTCGCGCCTACCTCTCCCGCTGGCTGGATATGAAGAATTCATGCGTAGGAGTGCACGCTCAGACCGCCATGGCCGCCTTCATCGATGGGTTGTAAAGGGGCACGTTGCTCCGACATAAGCTGAAGCGCTTGCAGGACAATCACCAGCTAGACTTGAATCAGATGATTCAGTTGGCGAGTGAGTTCGCAGCTGCCGATGACGATGCTCGCGGATCTCTGCCGACAACGGCCATTCCAACTCAAGCTAGGAGGAACGATAACACAAAGCGGAAAACCGCACTAGAAGAAAAGCAAACTCCTGACATGGTCGCTATGACCTTCGTAGGATGAGGTGATGGCGGACAATGTGGCCGAGGACGGGGAGCTGGTCGTGGGCAGCAGCGAGGAAGGGAAACTACCTCGGCAACGCTCTGTGTTCCCCAAACCTACAAAGAGTACCGCGATATGCCGTGCCTCGTACACCTCGATGTCAACGACAAAGCCACCCACACCAGTCGACACTGCAAGTTCGTTAACAACCTCAAGGAGGACCCGGAGTCCGGCTACAAGTGAAGTCGGAAGAACATACCGCGAGGCAAGGGCAAGGTGAAGAAGAAGGAGGAGTACAAGGATTCAAGTGACATGGACGAGGACATTGACCCCAAGCACGCCGCCAAGAGCGACGGCAAAGGCAAGAACCCCTTCGAGAAGAAGGTGGCAGTTTTCCACTCTCTCCTTGGCACCCCCCACCGTCCGACAATAGAAGACCTCTATGAGGATACTGATAGCCACTCTTCCCCCGGTTCCCCAGTTCCTGTGCTGGTCGGAGATTCGAATTACTTGGGACAGGAAGGATCACCCAGACCTCATCCCTACGGAGAACCAATACGCCATGGTCATCAACCCTTTGATTGACGACAATGAGTTCACCAAGTGTATGGTGGATAGTGGAAGCAGCATCAACATCATGTACCTAGATACACTGCAGAAGATGAACTTTACGGAGGCAAACCTAAGGCGGACCAACACCATCTTCCATGGTGTAGTTCCTGGTCAGGATGCTCGGTCCCTTGGGTGCATCACACTTCAGGTAGCCTTTGGCGATGTTAATATTTACCGCCAAGAGTGCATGATCTTTGAGGTGGTCCCCTTCAAGAGCGTGTACCACGTCATATTCGGCCGCGACATATTCCACACCTTCATGGCCAAGCCATGCTTCGTCTACAACAAACTCAAGATACCCGGACCAAACGGTGTCATCACCGTATCCGGAAGCTTTGCCAAAGCTAGGGACTGCGAGATTGGAGAAGCAGCCTACGCAGAAGCTGTCCTCTACAGCGAAGAATTCAAGGAGATTCAGAGCAAGGTCGATGCCTTGGAGATGCCCGCATTGAAGAAACAGATTTCCGACTCCGCTCTAGCACTCAAGGCCACCATCGAGACCAAGCCGGTGGAACTTGTGGTAGGCGATGCCTCCAAGGTCACCGCCATTGGGACGAACATGGATCCCAAATAGGAAAGCGCGCTCGTCGAGTTCCTCCATGAGAAAAGGGACATCTTTGCCTAGCAACCTGCCGACATGAAAGGCGTACCTAGGGAACTTTCCGAGCACAGCTTGAACATTGATCCAAAATGCAAACCAGTGAAGCAATCTCTACGACGCTTTGGAGATGAGAAGAGACGCACCATAGGAAAAGAGATATCTAGGTTACTTAAGGCTAGTTTTATATGAGAAGTCCTTCACACCCAATGGGTGGCCAATCCTGTACTTGTCCCCAAAAAGGGAACCAAAGAATTAAGAATGTGCGTTGATTATACCGGCTTGAACAAAGCATGTCCCAAAGATCCGTTTGCTTTGCCTCGCATTGACCAAGTCATTGACTCGACGATTGGCTCGGAACTTTTGTGTTTTCTCGATGCATACTCAAGATACCACCAGATCAAGATGAGGAAGTCAGACCAATTGGCAACTTCGTTCACTACCCCCTACGGCACGTTTTGCTATGTTACGATGCCCTTTGGGCTGAAAAACACATGTGCTACGTACTAGCGGACAATGCAACGTTGCATACACGATCAAATTGGTTGGAACGTTCACGCTTATGTGGACAATATAGAGGTAATGTCCAAAAAGTCAAATGACTTAATCTCCGACTTAAAAGAAACCTTTGATAATCTCCAGAAATACAACATGATGCTTAACCCTAAGAAGTGCGTCTTCGGGGTTCCAGCCGGCAAATTGTTGGGATTCATCGTTTCCCAGCGTGGAATCAAGGTCAACCTAGAGAAAATCAAGGCCATCTTAAACATAAACCGTCTGACATGCCTAAAGGACATACAACGACTAACCAGTTGTGTTGCAGCAGTTAGTTGGTTCGTCAGCCGACTTGGAGAGAAGGCTCTGTCACTATACAAGTTGATGAAGAAGGCGGACAAATTCACCTGGACGGACGAAGCAGATGCAACATTGAAGCAGCTCACAGAGATTCTTTCCTCGGCGCCTAACCTTTCAGCACCCGAGCCTGGAGAACCCATGTTAATTTACATGGCGGCCACCAACCGGGTAATCAACATTGTCATCGTGGTAGAGCGGAAGGAACCAGTCTATTAGCACGGAGTTCAACGACTAGTTTACTATGTAAGCGAGGTCTTGACGAAGTCCAAGCAGCGTTACCCACACTACCAAAAGATAGCTTATGGAGTATTCCTTGCTTCTCAGAAGCTGAGGCACTATTTCCAGGAGCATCCCATCACAGTGGTGAGCAAGACTCCACTGTCCGACATCATCAACAACAGTGACGCTACAGGAAGGGTCGCGAAGTGGGGCATTGAACTTGCCGCCTTCGACATCACCTACAAGCGACGCGACGCTATCAAATCACAAGCCTTGGCGGATTTTATTGCAGAATGGACGGAGATGCTAGATGCTACCCCATTGCCTGAACAAGAATATTGGGTGATGCACTTTGACGGATCAAAGCTGCTCAACGGCTCTGGGGCTGGCATTCTGCTACAGTCACCAACTGGCGACAAGCTACACTACATTCTGCAGATCCACTTCGAGGCTACGAACAACATGGCGGATTATGAAGCACTCATTCACGGATTATGTGTAGCCAAGGATATTGGAATCAAGCGCATAGTTTGCTGTGGAGATTCTGACTTGATTGCCCAGCAGGTGGCTGGCACCTAGAATGCGCGGAAACCTATGATGGCGGCATATCGAGACGAAGTGGACGAGATAGCCAAGAGCTTCTTGGGCTACGAGGTCAAGTATGTACTTAGGGAGCAAAACGAGGCGGCTGATCTGCTGTCTAAGCTTGGATCAGGGTGCAAACGAATTCCGCCTGGAGTTTTCCTGGAGCATCTACGGACACCATCCGTGAAGGGAGTAGACATCGACAACCTGGACAGAGTAGACTCTTTTGTCCACATGGTTGCAAAGATCCCTCCGGCTTGGATAAAACCGTTCATGGAGTATCTCGAACACGGACCTTTGCCCGACGACGAGATCGAAAGACGGCAAATAGTACGTCGAGCAAAGGGCTATACCATAATCAATGGACAGCTCTACAAAAGAAGCACTACTGGTGTATACCTTAAGTGTGTTTCCTAGTAAGAAGGTATTGGAATCCTCCGTGAAATCCATCTCAGAGATTGCGGGCATCACGCCACTCCCCGATCGTTGGTTGCTAAAGCTTTCCGGCAAGTATTCTACTGGCTGACTGTGAAGGCGAACGCCGACAAGCTGGTGGCGACATGCATGGGATGCCAGTATTATGCCCGACAACCACATGTTCCTGCTGAAGAATTGCGAACAATACCAATAACTTGGCCGTTTGCAGTCTGGGGGCTAGACATGGTGGGCCCGTTACAAACGACACCATGTGGGTTTACGCATCTGCTAGTAGCAGTTGATAAATTCACTAAATGGTTAGAAGATAAACCCATTAGAAAGCTCGATGGGGCAACTGCCCTTAGGTTTGTCCGGGATCTAGTAGTGAGATTTGGTCTCCCAAATAGCATTATCACCAACAACTGTGGCAACTAGTCACTCGGAGAAGTGGAGGCTTATTGTTGGGAGAAGGGCATCCGACTTGACCTTGCATCTGTGGCACACCCACAGTCCAACGGTCAGGTCGAGCGAGCCAATGGATTAATTCTACAGGGAATCAAGCCACATCTTGAGGCATCGCTGCATAGAGCAGCTGGAGCCTAGGCGGAATAATTGCCATCTATGCTATGGAGTTTACGAACTACACCCAACAAATCCACCGACTACACCCTTCACTTCATGGTATAGGGATCAGAAGCCATCGTTCCTTCCGACATCCTTCACGATGCACCAAGAGTTGCCGCCTATGACTAGGATGCCACCGAAGAATCCAGACGCCTAGATGTGGACCTTCTCGAGGAGGAGCGCGTTTTGGCATGCCAAAAATCCGCCATCTACCTGCAGAAGCTATGCAGCTACCATAGTCGTTGTGTCCGGCATCGCTCGTTTAAAGAGGGCGATCTGGTGCTCCGACTTAAGTAGAAGAAGTCACACAAATTATCCCCGCCATGGGAAGGACTGTTCATCATAAGCAAGGCGCTACTCAATGGGTCTTAATACCTCGTTGACAATCGTGAACTGAAGGATAGACCCAACGAGGATCATAAGCGTAAGCGACGTGACCTGGATGATGACTACCCGGAGCTTGATCGGCCATGGAACATAGCATAGCTACGCCCTTTCTACACTTAGCATTTTTTATCTATTGTGTACCTCTAATATGATCAATGAAATAGCTCTCTGGTTCACTCATATTTCTGAGTCTTTTACCTCCTTTAGTGTTAATTTTTGGATCGTATAAAACCTTTATCCACAAGCTTTGCAATTGCACTTGTGAAAATTCCGCCTATGGGCGTTATCTTAAGTTTTCTAGTCTACACGTTCTTTGTCGTTTTTATGTGGATTCTGGAGTAGTAACTTTCGGCACTTATTGTCGGCAATTTTGTGCTTAGGTTATTGACGGTGCCATTGGGCATCATCACCTGAGCGCATGGTTCCGACAACGAGTCTTCCGACTCATGAAAAGTCAAGCATAAAAACCAAAGTAATGGATAAGCCAGCACTTGCTTAAAAAATATATACATGCTGTAACCAGTTCTTGAGTAGCAGGAAATAACAACCATTGTTTTCCGCCTTAAGTTACACACATAGTTTTTCTGCATACACAGTACAGAGGAAACAAATATTACAAATTGTTTTTCATTCCTCTAGCGCAGGCGACTTGGAAGCAGCATCGTCGGCAGCAGGAGAGTCACCTTCCTCAAAGTCGGCAGTGTTGAGGGACTCGGAGGAGCTTTGGTTGCCGCCATCGATGGTTTTCATGGGCACAAAGAAATTAACGTCGACTAACTCAATGACTCTGGTGTCATAACCCGCGAGTGATGCCAAGATAGATTCGTGGTTTATCTTTTGGCCTTCCTCATCTAGGTTGGGGATACCGGAGGTCACCGTGTCGATGTCGGCATTTTCGTAATGTGCCTTGACCATGGATAGTGCCATCCTTGCACCGGCCCGTGCACATGAAGATTTCCAGCTTGCGATACGCTCGGGGGCTCGGCGCAGGATCTCCGAGAACTTCGCCATAGAGTCCGATGCCTTGATGTTAATCTGGAGGGGTTTGGCTATCTCCTTGGCCTGCTTGATGTCGGTGTTGATAAAGTTGCCGACAAGGACCATGCATTCCTTTGGCAGAGGAGGCAACCGGGTTAAACCCATAGGAGCTGTGAATTTCCGACAAAGGAGCACATGAGTTCAAAAATTCAGAGTATTCAGCTTCCAGAAATCTAAGACAGAGAATCACCTACTAAAGATGCTTATCTCATCTTGCTGGATAATCTCTGCCATGGAGTCCCGTTCTTGTCGAAGAATCTTGTATGCTTCATGATGGCATTGAGTTTGCTCATCAGCAGCTTTCTTCCGATCTTTTAAGATCGCGATTTCCTCCTTCAAGAGGTTCATCTCCTCACTGGCGGAGTCTTGCAGGGCTTTCATTGAGTATTCATGCATCTTCAGCATGTCATTCCTCTCCTGTTTAAGGATCTTGTTTTCACTATCCAGCTGCTGAATATGCTTGGATTGCTCAACAATGTCCTTAGCCTTGGAAATGGTTTCTGCAAGTCGGAGAAAGAAAAGTACACAGTGAGTACTCGGAGAATGTTGGCACAAGACAAAGTCGGAATACGAAAAAGAAAGGAAAAACAGACGCTTGCTCTTGATGATTTATTCCTTCAAGAAGGCAGTTTTACCCTTTTCAGCTTCCAAGTCCGCGTGCATCTTATGATACTTGTCGTTGGCGATACCCCTCCGAGCATTCTCATTCTGTGGAAAGAAGAAAAGTTAAACGTTGTTTGATCTACTTGGAGCATCTAGCCGGAAAATTTCCACCTAGAAGCTCGGGGGCTACAGCGATAATTTTTAATTTAACAATATGCTTGGTCTTTCTTTAAGTATCTAGTCGGAACTAATTTAGTTTTCAACTAGAAGCTTGGGGCTACAGTATAAAGTTTTTAACTCAGTCATATGGTTAGCTTCTCTTTAAGCATCTAGTCGGAACTAATTCAGTTACAACTAGAGGCTTGGGGGCTACAGTATTGAAATTTATAAACACTGCGTATGCTACTCTGAAAGCATCTAGTCGGAATGATTCATTCAAACTATATGCTTGGGGGCTACAGTGAGGAGTTTTCTAGCTTAGTCACTCTTAGAGCATTTTAGATGCAAAGACCTATGGTTTTCCGTCTAAATCCTCGGGGGCTACAGTGGGATACTCATATGAAAATCAAAAGGCAAATAAAACTTACAAGTGCGATTATCTTGACGTTTGTAGCACTCTCAGCAAGCAACTTGCCAACGGACAAACTGTTTCCTTGCAAGATTTCTGCTTGCCGAGAAGCTCCTCAAGGACACACGTTGGAGATGTTGGCGCTGCACCAGGAACCAGGGCAATGCTACCCGGCATAAGCACCGGATAGACTATCTACGGGAACTCTAGGGTTTTCTTGGGTGCGGAGGCACCACCTTCGGCAGATGTACCACCTTCCACCATCGCCTTACCTCTACCGATGGCATTCTTAGCCGGAGCTTCAGCCATTTGGTGTGCGGAACTCTCCTGTGTTGCCTGTTCGCTGACAACAGCAAGCTCTGTGGAGGCACCTGAGTCCACTTCCATGGCGGAAGGGCCAGATACTTCTTTGGCTTGAGAGCTTGTCGGAGCGGATGCATGTTTGACGATGGGAGTAACATGGGCGATGGCGGGAGATGCATGCGGAGAAACATCACGATGCAACATATCCTTAATGTTTTTAGAAACCCCCAAAGTCTTGGAGGTCTTCTTCAAACTGGTGGTGGCTTTCTTCCTGAAACGTACGAAAAGTATAAGTACAAAAATAAGACAAACAATGGACAATGTAGGAGAGAAAGAAGCTTACATAAGAGGGGGTGCTTTGGCAAAGGGGATCCCTGTAACCTTTATTTTCTCAGCCTCCAGGGCGGCGGTAGTCTTCTTGGAGGCTCCACCCTCCGTCTTCTTTTTCTTGCCTCCGTCGGCAGCATCAGAGATGGAGCTCTTCCATTTTCGCGCCAACGGAGCATCATCGTCGGACACGACGGTGACTTCCTTCATCTTTGGATCATAGATTTGAGGAGACATGCTATCCTCATTTATGTCGCTGAGCTGTTAAGTGAAGAACCACCGTGTTAAATGAGATGGTAATGGCTAGACGGAAGAACTGGAGTATATGTCATACACGGGAAATAAACAGGTACCTTTGGGCACTTGCTCTCTATGAACATGTCGTAGGTGATGGTGAATCCACGATCCCTATCCTTCACCTTGACGATGTCGTTGAGGCGGAGCTTGACGGAGTCGCTCGAGAAGTTGTCCTCGGAGATGCAGAGGCTATCCTTCCTCTCGTTGATATACTCGTGCATCAACTTCAAGCGGTGCTGCAGAGGCTGGGTCCGCCTGATGTGTAGGGTTCGCAGCATAGAAAACAAAAAATTTCCTACGATGGGAACAACTATGTACCAATATCTATCTACTAGATAGAAGCAACGGGTGGCTATACATCCATAGAATACATACCCTCGAAGACCGAATAGCGTTAACGAGGTTGTACTCGTGGATGATGTAGACGAACGCTTGCCGATCTCAAGATCGTGATGAAGTCCATCTGGTCCAGCCGGTCCAGCACGATCAAGTCCAGCACCTCAAAGCAGTGGTGCATCCGTGATCGCACACACATACGGGTATCCCGACAACCTCCACGCCCTCGCTCCAGCGAAGAAGCGGAAGCAACAAATCCTTCCAGAAAAAGCCACTGGGAACATGTATCTCGCTGATCTGAGACCATGGGGAAATTCTAAAGGGGGGAGAGAGATCCTTCGCGAGGAGGTGCGCCTTGAGAGGAGGAGAGGGGGGACTTTTATAGGGGAGAGGGGGGCACCCAAGGGGCATGGCGCCCAGCCATGGGGGCTGCCCCCACCTCTTCCACATTCATGTAGGTGGAGCTCCCACTCAAAATGAAAAGCCTCCACTCATATTAAAAAGCCTCCACTCAAAAATCCACTCACATGCATTAAATTTCCACCAAATTTGATGCAAGCTCTCATTTAAATAAAACTCTTTTATTTATTTATTCAGAATTTTGTTAATTACTTTAATTACCAAACATTCACATAAAACCCCTTGCTAGTATTCCATTTCACATGCAGAACCAGTTTCAGCAATTTCAACTGAAATAGTTTCGGTGTCTAGTGAAATAAATTCCTGTGCTTTCCTTTTCTTTTTCTGGCATATCATTTTCTCTGAATGGTGTTGTTATCACTTAAGTGTGTCACCCTACGGTTCGCGAATAATGCGGACATGATCGATACCCTTCTTCGATCAATAATCAGTAGCGGGACATGGAGATCCATACTGACTCCCACACATTCAACGATGACTTCTGTGATCGTGTGAACCTTTTACGCTAGTATCTTAATCCCTTTGTTTCACGATATATTACATGTCCGAGGTTCGATCATCGGTATCTCCATACCTAGTTTCATCTCGTTACCGACATGCACTCTTTTCTTGTTCCCGTGATATAACATTCTAGTGATCAAATCACTTGCTTGCAAGCTAATCAATGTGATATCACCGAGAGGGCCCAGAGCATATCTATCCGTCATCGGGATGAACAAATTCCACTCTCGATCCATGGGTCTTAACATAACACTTTAGTAGTTATGAAGCCATCTTTATAATCACCCAGTTACGGTGTGACATTTGATGTCATCGAGAAACTCTTCCGGTGTTAGTGATTGACATGATCTCATGGTCTAAGGATTAGGATCACTTCGTAAGTTGTTATAGCAATATAAACTCAATGACTTTGATCGTAATGCTATACTTCGGATGAATGTTCATCACATCATTACACAAATGTTGTGACCTCGTTATTAACAACATCCAATGTCCATGATCAGGAAAATTTGATCATCATGTTAATCAACGAGCTAGTTTATAAGAGAGGCATAACTAGGAACTTCATTTTTGTTTATTAAACACACATGTATTAACATTTCCGTATTAATACAATTATAGCATGTAAAATAAACATTTATCATAAATAAGGAATACGATAATAACCACTTTATTATTGCCTCTCGGGCATATTCCCTTCTCCTCCCACTTGCACTAGAGACAATAATCTAGTTTGAAAACTTTGCGTATTGAACACCTATGGCTTTCTGGTGTTCCATATACGCAATTGCAAGTGGTTAACATAATCTACGGATCTGACGCTTCAGGTCCGTGTGTATTTGCATGTCTTTGTGTCTCCACGCATCACTCATTCTCCAATGAGATGGCATTGTATAAATTTGGTCTTTTGGTGAGACCTTTAGTTCCTTGGGGTTAAACCATGTCGATACTATTGTCGTACAACATATCTTTAGTGTTAGACTGTTGCGAACAACACCTTAGTTTTATAACAAACTACTTGACACAAATTCCCTCCTTTGTTGCTACTATAGCAGTCATATACTTAGCCTTTTTGTTGTAGTATTCGTCAAAATGTCTTAACTATGGATTTCATCCAAATCCATCATGGAATCTCCTTTCCATTACATTGTGACACCCATAGTTTAAATTGGAATAAACTTAATTTGTATCTTGTGACAAAACTAGTATCAATGTAACACTTTACAATGAACTATTTGTAATTGTTTGTCACCTCTACACAAATATATTCTTAGTTCTTCCAAAAGATCATAAGAATATCCTTACTATCGTCCAATGATCATTTTATGATTCATTCTGGTATATGCTCATAACACTTAGAGCATAGGACATATCTGGATGTGTACATATCATGGTATGATTGATCAAAACATCCTTGTGATTTCACTCATCAAGTGTCAAAGCACTTGAATCTTGTTTCACTTATCAAGTGTCGATACACTTGAATCTCGATTCAATTCCTTTCCATGGGACAAGAACCATTTCTTGTCGTTTCTATATTGAAATCCTTCAATATCTCATATATGTACATTTGGCATAACCATATTAGCATCACGGTCTATCCACTATAGACTTTCATGCTAAATATTCGGGTTTTGCCTAAGTCTTTCATCGAAATGAAATTCTTAACCTTTGTCAATAAAAGATACATCATTTCTAATCAACAAGATGTCCTCCACATTATGTATTAGAAATATGTCTCAGCGCTCCCACTTAATTTCTTGCAAATGCAAGCATCTTCATCGTCTCCTGATGAAAACTCCTTTTCATCACGGTGAATATTCCAACTCCGTGATGCTTACTTCAACCATTGAAGTTTGCATGCCCTTTTAGCATCCTTTAAATTAACAAAACCCTTTGGATCGTGTCATGTACACGTCCTAGGTAACAATTCTATTAGAAGAACTTTGTTTTGTTTATTCATCTACCATATAAAAAATTATATGTAGTGGTTGCTACTTTAATCCGTCCAGACTAAATATCGCTATGAAAGATCAAATCTTGTCATAGTCAACTCCTTGAACATTGTCGTAAAATACTTTACCGATATGTCGACTATTTCATAGATATAAAACATCCATGTCTATTTCTTTATAGATCCAAATACGACCAATAGGTTTTTACACCTTTCCGGAGGGTCTTCCAAGTTCAAAACTTGATTTCTCGTGTATGGAACTATCACGGATTTTATGGCTTCAAGCCATTTGACAGAGTCAGGGCCCATCATCGCTTCTTTGTATTTGGTTCATCATTGTCAAACAATAATGATTTACTCTCAAATATCAATCATTTGATTGTTTATCCGACCTTCTTGGTTCAATAGGAACTTTAGACCTCCGTGACCGCAACCTTTGAGGCACATAAGCTATGAGCATTATGGCAGCCTCCAAAACCATTTCCGGTGATGCGCAACTCATCACATTTAGCTAAGGTTCGTTAACCTTATCAAAGTTCTATTATCCTCCCACTTAACATTTATGAAAAATTCCTTCTTCAAGAAACTTCACATTTCAAGCGACAAACCCTTTTATCCTCGGTGTTATGGAGGAATAAACAATTGTTATTCGAAATAACCTACAAAGACATGCTCATCCAACTTTGGTTGTAAACATCTTACTTATGTTTAGCATACCAAAATTTAAGAAATGACAACTTGGGTTTTACCCCAAACCATAACTCATATGGTGTCATTTCAACGGATCAAGATGGAGCTCTTTTCCGTGTAAAAAGTGGAAGTCTCTAAAGCTTTAATCTTTTTAAAACATAATGGCAGTTTTATAAATAACACCTTTGATCCAACCAGGTCAAACAAGGTTTCATTACAAATCTCAAACACTCCATACTCCTATGGTGTTTCGGGAAATGTAAATCTAGGTGTTTTGCTAAACTTGCAACTCAAATAAATCCCTTTATGATAAATCATAATTCATTTATTTTCTTGTTACACTTGTAACTCAAATAAATTCCTTATGATAAAATCATAAACCATTTATTTTCTTGTTATAATGATTTTTCACTTCATCTTGAAAGTCTTTGAAAGATTTTCAAATATTTCATACTTCGTTCTCATTAAGTGAACATTCACTCAAATTTCCGGAGAAAGTATATGAAGTTGAAACCCATCGCTTACGACTACACATAATGGACTACATACATCGATATGTATAAATTCCAATAATTTAGTCGTTCGTTCTTTTTTGGCCTTTAAACGAAGTTTTAATTATCACGTGGAAAGTATCACAAGCGTCACTTGATTAAATCAAAGACTCCAAAAATCCATGAATATGGAGATTCTTCATGTTTTCTTTCCTATATAATTTAAACAGCGATGTCACTTCATAAGTGATATTTCAATCATTTGTCTTGCGAAATTTTAGCAATAGGCTTTATGGATGTGATTTCTCCAACTAGATTTATAAATCATCCATCTTATACGCAATACGATAATTATTTGAACAACCTTTGTTCTCATAATACCTGATTCAAATAACAATTATTAAAACAAATCTTAAAGTCAAGCTTTGATGTCAACGAGAAATACAAACAGCGGTTTGTTTGTTTTTGATGAACATCATCACATATTCTCTTGCTAGTTATTTACGCCATTGTGGTTTATGAATTGCGTCGTTCCGTATGAAATTTCATACCAACCAATTCGGTATCCAATACCCAAGAACCACATTGTTTAACAAGCAAAGAATATAACCATAACATGTATATCATCCATATACCTAAATTGGATATTTCCAATCTTTTCTTTTCTGCCAAATATATTTTATAGATTCTCTTTCAGTATTTACTTTTCCTTTTAAAAGAATCTATCAACATCAACAGTGGCGCCATATACATGACACATAGTCCAAAGCGTGTATATTCAAATAATAATACCTTTGGACTTGCACTTTGAAGTAGATCACCATCATCAAAATGATCGGTATTCTTTAGTAATCTTTTAGTGTAGTAAACACTTTACATACATATTCGATTAACCCTTATCATGACGGCTTTCATGATCAAGCTACTGTAGCTTATAAAGGCAAATCGTGAGTATAACATTACTTTCCAAAACCCTTTTTGGATGATTAGGATGTCTAGCATCTCCAACCTTTGCAAATTCTCATCCAATATGAGAACATATATTATACTCTATCATATTGCAACCAAAACATTGTTTCAGATATCGTTATATCTGCCACACATGATGGTTTCTGAAACAATTCTTTCAGCTCCTATATAAACTTGATATTAAAATAATCAAGAATCATGGAGGCAAACATGATACTTAAGATACTAACACTGGAATTGTTACTCTCGATTTAATACCAAATATTAAATTTCACAGAGTAAATAGAGTTTGCTGAAAGTTTGCAATAGGAATTTAAACTTTAGATTGACACTCAACACAATACAATACCAGTTCGTAAAGTATATATCCAGAATTCTATATTTCTATTATCTCAATTGCAACTATGCATAAGGTGGTGAACGAATGCCAATGACTACAGAAAATTAGGCAAATTCACTTTGATTTAATTTATGATAAATTGAGTTCTACTAATCCAAATTAGAAATGAACTCCCACTCAAAAACGACATCCCTCGTGTCTTTTTGGTAATTACATGAACCAAATCCACTACACCAAGTCCGATCATCACGTGAGTCGGTGTAGCTTCAAAGGCGAGCATCCATATGGTCATCATATCAAAACATATGACTCATGCTTAACCTTTCGGTCCGTGTTCCGAGGCCATGTCTATACATGCTAGGCTCGCCAAGTAAGAACCTTAGTATTCAAGGTGTAATCATCTTACACCCGAGATATGCTCGTGGATTCAAGTACACCCGATCATCACGTGATGCCTTGAAGCGACGAAACATTGTCGGTGCATACTTAAGGAAGAACACATTTTTATCTCGATATCTAAATGAGGGATCGTCTTATTATGCTAATAAAACGCCAAACAAGCAATATAAGATGCAATCTAACATCACATGTTAATAAGTGAAATGATATGGTTCCCGCATATGATCTCCATCATGTGCACCGTGGTATGATCACTATCATACCTTTATGTGTAAGGCCAAGGTCTATGGAACTTACACGCTATGTGTGTTGTAAGAGTATCATATCATACTTCTACTTACAACATCGCCATATCATAACACTATCCCAGCAACAATCCAAACTAGACGCCTCTAATTTATCCATTGCAAGTTTTACATGGCTTAGGGCTTTCGAAGATAGAACCGTTCTTACCTACAAACATGAACTACAACGAGGATAACCAAATTATTGACAACTCGTTTCAAATTAGATATTGACTATAGTAGGAGAGACAGACACCCGCTAGCCACTTATGCAAAACTAGTTGCATGTCAAGTGTGGAACAGGTCTCATGTGCGAGGACATGTAAAGTTTGTCCGGGCCGCTTCATCCCACTATGCCACCAATATCCAAAATATAACTAAGAAGCAATAAAATGATCATCATCGCCCACATACTCATATGTGTACTACCCGTGCAAAGCATCTACGCATAGATCCGGCTCTGATACCACTGTAGGGTTCGCAGCATAGAAAACAAAAAATTTCCTACGATGGGAACAACTATGTACCAAGATCTATCTACTAGATACAAGCAACGGGTGGATATAAATCCATAGAATACATACCCTCGAAGACCGAATAGCGTTAACGAGGTTGTACTCGTGGATGATGTAGACGAACGGTTGCCGATCTCAAGATCGTGATGAAGTCCATTTGGTCCAGCCGGTCCAGCACGATCAAGTCCAGCACCTCAAAGCAGTGGTGCATCCGTGATCGCACACACGTACGGGTATCCTGAAAACCTCCGCGCCCTCGCTCCAGCGAAGCAACAAATCCTTCCAGAAAAAGCCACTGGGAACATGTATCTCGCTGATCCGAGACCATGGGGAAATTCTAAAGGGGGGAGAGAGATCCTTCGCGAGGAGGTGCGCCTTGAGAGGAGGAGAGGGGGGACTTTTATAGGGGAGAGGGGGGCACCCAAGGGGCATGGCGCCCAGCCATGGGGGCTGCCCCCACCTCTTCCACATTCATGTGGGTGGAGCTCCCACTCAAAATGAAAAGTCTCCACTCACATTAAAAATCCTCCACTCAAAAATCCACTCACATGCATTAAATTTCCACCAAATTTAATGCAAGCTATCATTTAAATAAAACTCTTTTATTTATTTATTCAGAATTTTGTTAATTACTTTAATTAACAAACATTCACATAAAACCCCTTGCTAGTATTCCATTTCAGATGCAGAACCAGTTTCAGCAATTTCAACCGAAACAGTTTCGGTGTCTAGTGAAATAAATTCCTGCGCTTTCCTTTTCTTTTTCTGGCATATCATTTGCTCCAAATGGTGTCGGTATCCCTTAAGTGTGTCACCCTACGGTTCGCGAATAATGCGGACATGATCGATACCCTTCTCCGATCAATAATCAGTAGCGGGACCTGGAGATCCATACTGACTCCCACACATTCAACGATGACTTCTGTGATCGTGTGAACCTTTTACGCTAGTATCTTAATCCCTTTGTTTCACGATATATTACATGTCCTAGATTCGATCATCGGTATCTCCATACCTAGTTTGATCTCGTTACCGACATGCACTCTTTTCTTGTTCCCGTGATATAACATTCTAGTGATCAAATCACTTGCTTGCAAGCTAATCAATGTGATATCACCGAGAGGGCCCAGAGCATATCTATCCGTCATCGGGATGAACAAATTCCACTCTCGATCCATGGGTCTTAACATAACACTTTAGTAGTTCTGAAGCCATCTTTATAATCACCCAGTTATGGTGTGACATTTGATGGTATCGAGAAACTCTTCCGGTGTTAGTGATTGACATGATCTCATGGTCTAAGGATTAGGATCACTTCGTAAGTTGTTATAGCAATATAAACTCAATGACTTTGATCGTAATGCTATACTTCGGATGAATGTTCATCACATCATTACACTAATGTTGTGACCTTGTTATTAACAACATCCAATGTCCATGATCAGGAAACATTGATCATCATGTTAATCAACGAGCTAGTTTATAAGAGAGGCATAACTAGGAACTTCCTTTTTGTTTATTAAACACACATGTATTAACGTTTCCGTATTAATACAATTATAGCATGTAAAATAAACATTTATCATAAATAAGGAATACGATAATAACCACTTTATTATTGCCTCTCGGGCATATTCCCTTCATGATGAACCAGCACATGGCTAGGTCCAATCCGGTCAGACCCGTATCTATGAACCACTCTATCTGCCTTATAGCGCGGGAAGCATCGATGTTGGAGGGAAGGGAGGCCTGGGATCTCCATGTCGAGGCTTCAGCAGTAGCTCCATCGACGAAGTCCGGGTACATTACTTCTCGGCCGGGCAAAGGGATATCTGGGCCGTAGAAGTACGTCAGCTGCCAGTTTTTACAAGACTCGTGGATGATGATGTCTGGGAAGCGCCGGCCAGGTCGGATCTTAAAACTAATGGTGCCACAATTCCTGAGCTCGTCCTTGCCAGCTTTGGCTTCGCGCTTGACGGTGAAGAAATAGATGAAGAGATCTAGCCTAGGCCTAATCCCTAAATAACCCTCGCAAAGTACCGTGTAGTTGCTAAGCGCTAAGATGCTATTGGGGGAGAGGTTCTGAGGCTGTACTCGGTAATGGTTGAGGATAGCAAGGAAAAGGTTGGAGATGGGCAGGGAGACGCCACGTACCAGTTGTGCTTTGAGGTACACCTTTTCTCCGGCTTGGGGAGAAGGTGTGACCTCGCCGGCCGGCGCCGCCCGCCAGGCGAGCCCCTCCGTGGCAGGGAGGTAGCCCTCGATGATCAATTCTTTGATATCGCGGTCCGTAATATCCGAACCGCGTCACTCGCCCTTGTGGGAGTTGTACTCCTCCTCGAGCAGCTCCATCGCCGCTGAGTTATGGTCACCGCTGGTGGCTTCGACCATCGCGTATTTGGGAATAACCAGACCCTCTGGGGGCACGACGACAGGGCTCGCCGGCTTCGACGCGGCATCGCCTGACGCCACCATGGAGGGGGAGAACTGCTGCTGGCCATTGGTAGATTTCGGCAGTGGCTGGGAGAGATTAAGGAGCTAGGGTTTTTTGCACAGGTGCGCGGAGACCTAGAGGAGGCGCTCGCTGGAGGAAGAAGATGATGCAGAGGAGAATGAGTTGAAAAGTAAAATTTCCACCGCAATTACTATTTATGATATCCGGCATCAATATTCGTGCGAAATGATCGAACGGTTGACGCGTGGACGACGTGTGCGGGCGCGTGCGCGGAAATTTTGCCACGTTGCCAACCATCGCCGCCAATGGTTCGTATCGCTCGCGCGGGAAAATCGGACATGATTACGTTCTCTGCATGTGTGAGTTACGAGGCGTTGCTGACCTATGTCTACGTCTCCCTAGCTATCACTGGTAAATGAACCATCACATCGGAATATTCTGGCATGGACGGATCCAATCCGGCTACGGAAGAGTACGATAGAATATTCAGCAATTCTCCGACTTACAAATTGAAGACGGAGAAAACCTTGTAGGGTTCTTTGGGAGGACTACAACATGTTGCTTAACGACATCCATCTGGATGGAGCATTCAACGTGAAGAGGCAAGACGGCGCAAGATATCGAAGTTCTCCGGGGCTACTGTTGGGGATATGCTATATGGGTATCCTCATAGCATGTCCTCTATCCGGATAACCTGGGTGGCCCACAGTTGGTATCATGGCCCATGGCCTGCTGGGCGGCCCAGTTAGATGGATCTAGAAGGGAGGCCCATGCCGGATAAAGGAAGGATACGAAGGAGTCACCGACGTACCCGGAGCCTTGGAGTGCAAGACATAATACACTAGTAATAGACAGTGTAGGACTCTGTAACCTGTCCGGCTAGGACTTTTCAATGTAACCCTAGGACTTGGCGACTATATAAGTCGGGCCTATGGGAGCCTTTAGGGCACCAATTAACTCATACCTCGCACATAGAATCGATCGCTGTAACTCGGAGTATTGCAATTATAGTGATTTATAGCAGGAGTAGGATTCCGCCACCGTCGTGAGATCTGAACCTGGGTAAGTTGTGTTACCTCGTACTCGTCAACCGCCTGCCTTCCCCCACGTCTCTAAACACGCACTGTGAGGACCCCTCCATGGCGTACTCGTCGGCAATACCACGACACTATGAGGAGGACTACCAGGATGATGGACAGCAGGAAGTCTACGACAACTAGGATCATCTCCCATCATCAGCATTGCCTGTGACCCTGAAGATGGAGCTTCGCCCACGCTACTGTTATTAGTTATTTCTGTTGTGTTGATTGTATTAAGACTGGATGATGAGATCCTTTATTTGTAATACATTTATTATGATTTGTAATCGATGATGAACTATGGTACCAATCTGTTATGTCTCGCAAAAATGGTAATCCTGGGATTACGATGTACTACCTCCATTTCAGGGCTTAAGGCGCACACGCTTTCCAAAGCAAAGTTTGACCGAAATAATTGAGCAACAAAATATTGATTATATTGTACATAATTAGTACCGTTGGATTCGTATTGAAAAATACTTTCTAGTGATACTAGTTTTATACCCAAACTTTTTACGTATTTAGAGTAATTTTTTATCAAAGAAAAAACACGCAAAACGATGACGCCTTAAGCCCTGAAACGGAAGGAGTATGGCATAACAGGCATCTGGGATTAAAAATCCGGGTTTTGACAGATGATAGTAAAATTAACTTTGGGGTATTGGAGATGACAAGTTGGAGATTGTCAAGTATGAAGATAATTCAAGGAAAAGTTTTGGATATGGGATACCAAAATTTTTCCATTTAAGATTACCATGGAGTTGAGAATTATCGTAACCAATACAAGTTAATTCCTCATTTCGAAACGCAAGAGAGTACGAACTTCGAGGACAAAGTTTATTTTAATGGGGAGAGTCTGTAACATCCCAATATTAGCACCTCGAAATAGACAGGACACATGTTTGTGCATTGCATTCATGCATAATAAAATCCGGGGAATTTTCACGCAAAACTAAAGAATCTATAAAGGGATCGAGATCTCTCTTGTTCTGGTGGAAACATCAGGGCAGGTGCGATGGATTTTGACATGACCTCTACTGCACTTCTATGTTTGGGGCGAAGGCTAATAAAATTTGAATATTCAAAAGATATATTTGAATTATAAAAGAATTGAAAACAGAATTATAACTGGAAATGGTGTTACAAATACATATTTGAGATATTATTTATGATTAAGATATAATTAATCACAAGTATAAGAATACAAAAGGAATGAATTGAATTATTATATAATATAATATGATGATTTAATCATTATAACAATTGAGTAAATTGAAACAGTTCAATAAAATAAAATTATTACAATAATAATCTTTATTATTTCATATATACATAAGGTATTATTGTTCTTTTACAATAAAATAATGAAAGTAAATTACAGAAACAAATAAATTGAAAAAGTAATTTCATAAGTTAAATAATTAAAAGAAATCCTTATGACAAGAAAATATATATACAATGTCCTTTACAAATGAAAAAGTAAATTACAAATGAAGTAAGTAAAACCTAAAACTAAATTAATCTTCACTTTCCCCATCTTCTAAATATTTTATTTATATTTCTGATCTTACACCTACAATTAACAAAAATAAGAATAACAGAAAGAAAAATAAGAACAGGATTAGTGGTTAAACCTTGCTCTCAGTCTGACAGTGAAATGCACTGTTTGGACACATCATTGAGCTTATAATTGAAGGGGCAAGTTTCACCAATGTGTATATCTGATCTTATCATAAAAAATGGCTTTAGGCTTAGCATCATAAGCCAGGGGCAAGTTTCACCTTGGTTTAAAATAGTAAACAGATAAGAATTAAAAAACCATCATGAAATATCAAGGAAGTACTTGATATGATCCATGAGTCACAGCAAGCAAACAAGATGCTTACACAACCATGCATATGGGTGTGCTGTCAACATAGCAGCAGCCCTAGGAAGGAGACAAGAAAGCAAATTCATGTACACAAAGTGGTGAACCAGCCACAACAACAAGCTACCATTCCACCTCCACACTTCAGAGCACATTCCCCATATTACCATCTTATCACCTTATCATCAACCCAATAACACATAGATAATCCCACAAAACCTCATCTAATCAATGGTTGCTTCGAGAATCCATCCAATAGCTAGGATAAGGAGCAGACTCAGATCAAGCCAACAAGGGAAAAGTTCAACACTAGCAATGACTCCAGGAGGAGAAGGACAATTTAGCTACTGTAGTAGATCAAGAAGAAGTAGGCCAGTATCTCATAGATGAGCAAGCTACAACTGTAAATAATAGCTGATCAAGGGCAAGCCAAGCTCACATATTATTTGCTCCAGATCTACTATCAACTTATCTACATCAGGCAGCAAGGTAAATAAAAGTACCACCATCTGTTCTTAATAGTTTGCACCATCAGGATCAGGGGTAGATAAGGGAAAAGGCATCCAAGATAGATTATTACAACTAACCTTCAACTAGATCTGGTCTAGGAGGATGAGAGGTAATATTTTCTCTCATACTTGCATAGAGATGCTATGTAAAACTCATCATATAGAAATTATCCAAATAAAAGTATTTGTACTTATATGCAAATTAGTGCCTCAGCCTTTGCATCATTGGTTAGGGACAAGCCAAAATTTTGGCAAGCAATAAGGTAGCAGATCATGTAGATGATCTCGGCCATTGTGCATCCTCCCAAGAGGTACCACATCAGCAAGATCATATACAGAAGCCACATGTATTCTTTACAAGATATAGCCAATAGATCAAGAAAGAAATTTTCAAATAAATCCAGTAATCTAAATCACTTTCCTAGATTAAAATTACTTAGAATCATATTTCATTTAAGTTCTCTGTCAAGTTTGACAGATATTTCTTGATCAAACACATCACTGATTGCACCACAACAATAATTCATAGTCAATCTAGAAAATCATAAGGTGTATGATCTTATCAAGTAAAGCCACTAAGCACATCAGATCATGCATAATAGGAAACCATTATGCACACTCCAATGGAGGCACTACAGTGGTATCTATTGAACAAGAGCCTTGCTAATGAGGCAAACACACCACCCCAAATAAAAGAACATCATCTTCCTAGCCAAATCCTAGGAATCAGTTATAATTAGCTGACTATCATGTTGATAGTATACATATTTGGTCACAATATCACTTATTAAATAATTCAAATCACTTCTCTAGCTTTAATTTCTAGAAATCATTTTCATAGTAATATGTCATGTTGACAATATAAGTAAAATAAGTAAGATATACCTGCAAAGCACACCAAAGGAATTCAGATCATCTTTCTTGAAATCATCTTCCTGGCTTAGTTACCAAGGAATCATCTTTAAAATAATTGCTTCTAAGTTGATAGTCAAAACATAGATCAAGAATCTCAAGTGCAAAGCACATCACAAGAGCAAGCATTAGTCCCATTATATTACACAGTAACAACATAAAGACAACAACAAAGCCATTGTCAACCATCTCTCATTACTCAAAGAGGAATGAATTTACTAAGCTCGCTAACCTAGCATATCATGCTAGGAAGCACATCACTGTGCACACTCCATCAAGGAGGCACCACAGTAACCTGATTACTAGCATAAGCCAACCAAGAATCATACACCAACCTACTGTGATACTGACAAAATTCAAACAAAAGCAAATTAAGTTGCTGAATACAACTAAAACAATCAAATTTTGCCCTAGTCATCACTAGGAACCCTCTTATGCAACGATCTTAAATTTTGACCGTAATGAAATCATAATAACTAAATCAGGTTATGAATACACAACCTCCAACTAATAAAGTAGTCTAAGCCAACCAACAATTCCCATATCCTAGATAATCAGGAAAGAAATCAAGTAGGCTATAAGTGGGCAGTAAAACTACATTTAGCAGCATGGAATCATCAATCACGTTAAACTAACAATGTTTTAAGCAAGAGAGGGGAGTAATGAACAACAAAAGAAGAGGAAAAACTTACCCGGTGTCCTCTCTCAGCAAGAAAAGGAAGTAGAGCTCGGCGTCAAGGTCAGAAACACGGTTGCACGGGGAGCACCCAAGGGCATTGCAACCCGCACCAAGCCGTGGACATGGCTGGCACCGAAGGAGGCGCAACACGAACATCACCATCGTTTCACCACCGCACCAACACATCGTTGAACCCTAGCACTGGTTGATTAAAGGGGCGACTGAATACGAACTTGATTTCCAAATCGAGCTAGATAGGAGTATAGGGAAGAGAGGACCGCATCTTTTATCAAGTGTAGCGGCGACCGAGAAAGCTGGAGCAGGCCGGAGACAGGCGGCGATGGTGGCAACACCATGTTGTTGCAGGAGGAAGGAAAAGGATCCACGGGAGAAGAGGGGCGAGAGAAAGCACGAAGGGGACGAGGTCGGATCGACCGACCCAGTAGACCGCAAGGGGTGGGTGAGCCCAACCTTTGGGCTGGGCTGATAGAAATATACTATGTATATTATTCAAAAACTTTTTAATATCCTTAGATAATAAAATTCATTTACCTATTTTACTAAAATGAAATAACCACTTTGTTAATTCTTTAAATTTAATTACTAAGTAAAAAATAATCACATTTCTTAATAAAACACAAAATACTTTAAGTTTAATTACTAAGTCTAAATTCATAATCATAATTCATAATAAAACTTAAGTATAACTATTAAATTTTAAATATTTTTTAAAAATCTTAAATTCAAATTAAAATCCTTTTAAATAAATATTATGTATCACTCATGTATAACATGGTGAATAATCTTCATCTCTTATCCACACTTAAAATGACACTAAACCCTAACAAATTTATAAGATCATCTAATTATGCTCCCATTAATAAGTTGCATGTTATTAATCTCATCATTTACTTAAATTGAAAGGGATCATCCATAATTATACCTTCCAAAACCCTAAAACTAGATGATGTTCTAAAACTCACTACATCTTAAGATTCACTTCTATTTTTATAGTTAACTTTGGTCTAAACAATCATAAAAATATTATTTGAAGTTTATTCATGATTTTTATAGTTAACTTTGCTCACTTGTACGATCAATAAAATGTGATAACTCAATGTCATTCTTAACCATCAAAAAACCTGATGTAAAACCTAATAACAGTCAAGATTGATGAACCTAAAATAAACACTAGTTTCTTCAAATCTTATTCTTTTTGACACTTCAAACAACAACCCTAAAGTAATCCCTTTAACTCTTAGCAAACTAATAAATGGACTTTTAGCATAGTCATCGGTTGGCAATCAACCTCAATCTTAGATTATCATGATATCCTATTTTCATATCTTGTATTTCAAGATTTAAGTTCCTTATATAAGCTATTTCTTGTGAAATAAACTTAAAGATAAACCAAATATTAAAGAAGAAACCTAAGATCAACTCAATTATAATGCTGGGGTTTCACTTTGGGAACTATAAAATTGCATAGCATTATTTATGCATAATGGCATCTTGCTTCTTTAAACATTATTCCTTACCAAACCAATGATGATGATTTCAGATATTGGATTTTCTAGTATCCCGAAGACTGTGAATGCATAATCTTGCATTCACAAAAGGCAAGTTTACACTTGCTCATGTACTTTGATTATTTTCTGTAAAGTATTTGCAAATTCAGTGTTGTCATCACCTGCATTTCAAAAAGGTCAGAAAACACTATTTTCATAATAATATGAATATAGGTTATTTACCATGAGGTAATAACCTAGTATGAAAGTTCCGGTGGTAAAGGAACATATTATCTAGGAGTTGACAACCAATGTCGCCAGTGATTCTTGCCCCGAATATCACGCGTTAACCATGAGATTTGGAATGGGACAGAGAAGTCAGTTGTATCCTTTTCCTTCTGTATGTATGACAAAACGACCTTAACTTGACGCTGTGTTTCCTTGCGAGGATCCAACATATGGTGGGCACCCTTAGGCCCCACGATTTTGGAGTCTAGATTATCTATCAGTGGCTGCCGGAGGTAGTCAGCCCTATATGGAACTTGCCAGGGGCATCAACATCTCATAGGGTCTTCGGGAACTCATGAGGGTTGTAGCTTGCCCGAAAGGGGGCTTAACGGAGATGTAGTCAGCGCTGAAGGATCGTTCAGACATGCGGGGTCGCGAATAGGGAAGTGATTGGCTTGGATATTAGTCTGGGCCTCATACCAAGGAAGTACGAACGGGTTGGCCATTCGGATGTGCAACACAGCTAATATCTCTCATGGGTAAAGTAACGCACCTCTGCAGAGTGTATGAACTATAACTTGTTACTCCTTGTTTCAGGAAGGAGCTACCAACGCGGCAGGAAAGGAACTCCACAAAAGTTCTAGTAAACCTGTGAAGGCTGACGGACATAGCTTTTCAGAATAAAATCAACCTTTGAAGAAATGTTTACGAAAACCTGCATTGCCTATGACGTATGGTCTATGGCTATAGATATAGTGTATCAAACACTACTTTCTAGAGAACTTGCTGAGTACACTCATACTCAACGTATATTCTTAACCCTTGCTAGATTCTTAAGCCAATACACACGACGTCTACATTAACTTATGCTCAAGGGAATCGTCATCAATAGTTCAAGTTCCTCAATGAAGTCAAGGAAGTCAATATATATAATAACTAAAGTGAAGATGAAGTTGTTGATTAGATCGGAATATAATCTCTAGCCATAGAACCTACTTCTGCAGAGTATTGCAATAGGAGCAATGCAAGCCCAATAGTTTAAATACTAGTATATTATTATTATAGTTATGAGTTGATTATTTATGATTCTTCTTTGTAAGAAGTTTCTTTCTCTCTCTTTCACCTAGAGTACTCTCTGAATCTTTTGTAAAGAGTCGAGTTGTCACCCATAGTCATGTCTTGGACCTGCTGTGTTTCTGTTGTACCACTCTGAGGGATGTAATACTAATGAATGGTGTTTAATTGGTGTTATGTCAACGACTATAGTATACTACATCATGAAGTGGTATGCAGGATCACCACAGCTGGTATCAGAACATATGCTTTGACCTTAGGATTATAACATTTTAGGAGAACTGTAGGTTGTATAGTGACTATAGGAGCCATTTTATGTAAACCAAATGTTCTTATGAATTGTGATTAGTATCCACTTGAGGATACCGTTGTCACCAGATGCTTAAAGTAACTTTCATAACATTAGTTATCCATATTTTCTCGATATAGTACTAGTTCCAAGAGGGTAGAACACCATTAAGATGTCTTATGTAAGATAAAGCATCAAAGTAATTATGACTAAGTTTAGGATGTCATATGGAGAAGTTTAAAAGGTGTATCTAACCATAAAATTCAAGTAAGATAGTAAAATATTATTGTTAATTGATAACAATAGATAATATAATGAACACCATTATAGCATGTATAGTTATAATGGGTGGTAAATCATGTGGGATTCACTTGAGAATTCTACGTAAAGAAGTGAAATTTCGTTAAGAATCAATAATAACAATGTAAGAAGTAAAGTCATCATGGTGTGATTAGCTTTTAAATCATGATGAATAGGTAAAACATAATGATATCATGGTGAGATTAGCTCTGAAACCATGATATAGGTGTAAATATGACAAATACTTAGTAAATTATCTTTAAGTAGAAGTAAGAAAATAGCATGGTAAAACTATGATAGAAGTCATAGGTGTCATAATTCTTGATAAAATTTAGTTTTAGGTGCTCAATAGAAACTTATTAGTCGTTTCGAGAGATCATGTGAGGTTAGTTTACTAAATAAAGAAAGGTTGGATATAGTTAGTCATTCCAAAAGAGATATATGTAACACATTTGGATTTATTGGTTTTCTTGGATCTTTTTGATTGACTAGATCCGTACATGAAGTTTGACTTGGTGTGCAAATGCATGTTGTAACATCCAGTTATTACTTGATGTTATAAACCTAGATAGAAAAGGAAATTCGTGTAAGGGAGTGACGAGTTACAAAGATCAAGGTAAAGATTTGCATGAAGAGTGAAGCCAAGTATAAGGATTATCAACACAATTTGAAGGATGTATCAAGTTCAGGTCATTAATAGTCAGCAACAAGAAAGAATATTAGTGTAGAAGATGTATGGGGCAACAATAAGTGAAGAACTTAAGTTCACCCAAAATAGGTGATGTTGCTAAGAAGTTAACAAAGTAGTTGCACCAAGTTCATGAAAGTATGATAAAAAGGTGCAAATAAGAAGCTTTGGAGCAAAATAGTATTCAAGATCTAACAATTCAGAGAGAATGCCAGTAGTACATCGAAAAACCGTAGGGTAATACATACACCCTAGGATGGTCTGCAACTGGTGTTTGATCCGCAGCTGGTATTTGGTGAACTTAGTTAAACAGATCATCTTAGTATATCATAAATAGCATAAAACTTGGCCTAAGTTAAGAAACACATAGAGAAGTATAAGATTAAAGCGACCGTCTTTCGAGACACTTCGTGAAATCAAGACTTACCAAAGAGAGATGTACAAATAGCATGTAAGACAAACAATCTTGGAAGATTCACTTCGGAGATCCACAATTGTGTGGGTATATCGTAAGTTCTTCCATGAGACCTTAAATAGGTAAAAAGCAAGCTAGACAAAGACTAACATCCTAGTTACAAAGACCATGGTTACTATATAGGCAGTTTAGAGACCATTAGTAAACTCTAAGTGGGAGAGTAAACAATATAAATGGAAGTATTGTTATTTGACTTTTTGAGTAAAGGTTGGAGAAGAAGTACTAACCTATGACAACATTAAGCCTTACTTTCATAAGTTTATGTAACATCCCTAAAATCATGTTTCAAACTCATGCATATCATCCATGCATCCTTGATCATATAGAGTTCATTTCAAATAAATCAATTCAAAAACAGGAGCATATGAGCTCATTATTTTATGTGATCAGCTTTTAAAGCAAATACAAATCTCCAATGTGAGATAGGTGTTCAGTGAACCAAACCTTGTCTTATTGATTTCAAAATGTATTGCTAGATTGCTAAGATTTAAACCCAAGTTTTCAAAGCAAATATAATTTGAAAACCATTTTCAAAACCTATTTATAACTAGTGCTATGTCATGGCTTATTTTATTTTGTTCAAACTAACCAGGCAAATTCAAAGTGACCACTTGGTTTTATGCTCAGAAATGTGACTGTTGCACACTGCAAAAATCCTGAAAAGATTTGAATTCAAATAGATTTTGAAATCATTTGAATTTGATTCCTCAATTTGAAAACAGAAAAAGAAAAGGAGAAAAGAAATGGAAGAAGGCCAGCGCCACCCATCTAGCTCAACGACGGATTCAGCCCACTAAGCCCACCCGGGTTCCCCCTCTCTCTCTCTCACTCGCAGGCGAACCCACCAGGTCACTGACCACACGACCCCACCTCCTCTCTATTTCACTCGCTGACTGGTGGACCTCGCCAACTCATCCTCATCTTCCCCAAATCGCGCCCACGACCACGTCGCCGGACGTTCCCTCCGCCATTCACTGCCGCGTTGATTCCTCGCGTAATTGCCATTGATACCACGCGCGATCCTCGCCCCTGCTCTGGCTATAAGACCACCTCCCCCTCGCGGCCATTTCCCCCAACAAATCCAGACAGAAACGCCCCCAGGCTGCCCGCAATCGCCTTTGCACCACCGCTGCACAAACGCACTCTGGCGACCAATATCGGTGAGTACTGACCGCCCCCCTGTGTCTGGTTCAAACCATCGTAACCATCATGTCCTTGCGCGTTCACTGATGCCCTCTGTTTGCTTTCTCGTGACCCAGAGCGACGTCCTCGTCCACACCCGCGATCACCTGAGCCGCCGCTCGACTCCGACGTGCGATTCAGGTAAAACGAGACCGCCCCTTGCCTCCCCTTTGATACTGTCTTGATCGCCAGGCCTTTGCGCACCTCCTAAACCATCTGGCTCGTGCTAGGTCGACGCAGAACCTCGGCAACGTCTTCGACAGCAAGCATCTAATGCCGCTAGTAACTCCGACGAGCTCCCTCGGTCACTACAGAGTGCCCCTTGACCAGCCATCGCCACCTTGAGCATCAGCATCGCACGGCGAGCTTGGTAAGCCCCTTCCCCTTCTCCCGCGTGACCTAGAACGCCGGTAGCAGTTCTGACAGAGGCGTCGCCGCCTGTCGCCGCCAACAGGGCCGCCACTGGATGGTCGAGTGCTGAGCGCCGTTAGATCTAGATCCCGCGGATACGATAGAACCTAGACGAAGCGGTACGATTCAATCAGAGCCGCGCGATTAAGTTAGATGCAGCGGCTCAGGAGCGCGATCCTGTGCGAACCGGTACGCACCAATCAGATTATGACGCGTGGCTAGAGTTTAAGTTTAAAATCAGGATTTGAATCTATTAGTTGTTTGAAATTGTTTTAGCCATTACTTTTGATCCCCACGTTCAAATTTGACAAATTTTATATCAATGGAATCAGGAGAACAAGACATTTCTAAATATGCAATATGTTTAATGTTTTGCTTCTGTTAAAATGTTTTTATTTACAGAAACATGTGTAGGCCTATTTTGTGTATATAAATTATTTGAGAAATGTTTTAGTGTTTAAATAAATGTTGTTGAGCAAGTTTTGAACTTGTCTATGAACCAGTACTGTACACTTGTCTTGTTGAGTTTAGAAAATCATCACATATCATGTTGCATGCATCCATATATTTTTACTTGTATTTATGTGTATGTGATTTGTTGCTATGATTCTATGTGTAGATTTTGGTGCCAATAGTTATTGTGATTGTGAGGAGCGTAGCTACTCTCCAAACTACCAAGGCAAGTGGTGCTTCATGATATTTTTATCCCTATGTTTTCTACTAAGCATTAGAAATATTTTGCTAGTCTTGCATGATATATTTTTGCTTATATGCTATGCTTGGGAAATCCTAGTAGTTATAGAATTGATAGAAATTTCTAAGTTAAGATGCTTATCTATGCCATGCTTAGCCTAGCTAGTAGCAACCAAGGGTGGTGAAATATACATGCTATGATAAAATATTTCTAAGTCTTTGGACATGAGTTTTTGCTAATAAAACAACTAAGTAAATGAAACACCTGGGTGGAATGGAAGGAATGGTTTATGTTGAGTGGATACACAAGGCCCATTTCTATGGTTTACCTTGTGTATCTCACTTGTGGAAATCCACCCAGGAACAAAGAGATTTTAGAGGCCAAATGTTAAGAAGCTTCTAGTGCAGCCACTTGGCAATATGGGATCTGCTAGGATCATATAGGTTGCAATAACTTAGCCATTTGGACAGTTGGTGGTAGTGGGATGATAGGTTGGAGCGCGCCCATTTGGTCTAAGGGAAGGCTTCTGAAAGGTCCTTTCTTGGTGAAAATCAAGGCTTGTGGGGAAAGTGCACAACCTCTGCAGATGGAAGAATCTAAGTACTTAGCCATGTCCCTGGTATTGGACAACTTGAGCATCAAGTCATGGAAGCTATCAAGAATCTCATCATCCAAATTTCTAAGTAAAACTTGAGGGTGAACAAGGGTAAAGGACCCCAATGTCTATTGGTGGTTCCATGGGAAAATTTTTGACAAAGAAAAACTTAGTGATTTTTAACTAATAGGCAAAACCTATTTTGAGCAAAGCAAGCCTAAGCTACACTTAGCCAAATTGCATATAGTATCTAGTCCACCAAAAAATTATACTAAGGTATCACTTTCCAATACTATTCCAATGTATTGACCCACTGTGGCTGTAACTTGTGATGTTGCAGGTTATTCTGATGAGGATTAGGAGTCATGAGTCTACACTCAACATGTTTGCCTGTGGCACATGAAGATGAAGACATTTATCTATTTAATTATTTAAACTCTTGTACTAGGCCTATGGCCTTGGAGTTGTAAAGACTATGTTTGTCTCTGGAATGACTATAATAATGACCTTTGTTTCTGTGTACTTCATCTTAAACTGTGGATGCTAGAATTGATCCAGGGGCTAGCATTGCAATCACAGGGATCCTTTTACTTTATAAAGGAGGGATCTTACAGTTTAAAAGAAGCCATCATTACAAAAGTGCTTTCAGAATTATGTCTGGATAAAATATCGAAGTTTACTTCAAGATATTAGGACTCAAACCTTAAGGTAATTAATAAATGGAAGTTAAATAAGTACTTAAGGTAATAACAAAAGATTATCTAAATCTTGATAAGGTAAAAGCTTGAAGTTAATAAAATAGAATAGTCCTAACAGACTAATTCTAAAGGAAACAACTCTTAAGTAATCCTTAAGAAGGAATAAAGCACATCCAATTGGACATGTGTATGATACGTCGGAAACGAATATATAATTTTTGATGCTCCATGCTTGTTTAGTATCTACTTTGCTTTGCTTTGTATACACTTTGAGGTGCTTTTTACATGTTTTCTGGTACTAACCTATTAACAAGTTGCCACAGTGCCAGTTGCCTGTTTTCTGCTGTTTTTGGTTCCAGAAAAGCTAGTAAGGAAATATTCTCAGAATTGGACGGGACAAACGTCAAAGTCAATTACTTTCCGTGGGGAACAAGAAGTCCAGAGGGGAGCCGGAGAGGCGGGCCAGGGCACCCAGACCCCCTAGGCACGGGTAGGCCCTGCCCCACGCCTAGGCAGGGTGTGGGGCCCCTGGCCATCGCCTCGGCCTCCCCCTTCACCTATAAGAAGCCCCCGATGCAGAAACCCTAAATACCCAATCAAATCTCCACAAAACCTTCTGTAGCCGCCGCCACAATCGTCCCTAGATCGGGGGGATCTGAAGTTCTTCTCGGCACCCTGCTGGAGGGGAGATTATCCCGAAGGTCGTCTCTCCGGTATGATGCGTGAGTAGTTCCACCTTGGACTATGGGTCCATGTAGTAGCTAGATGGTTGTATCTCCTCCTTGTGCTTTCATGTATAGATCTTGTGAGCTCCGTTCATGATCAAGATCTTGTCTATTTGTAATCATGCATGTTGTGTTTACGGGGATCCGATGGATATTGAGATTATTATGTTGGATTGATTAATTGTTTTGTCTTTATGATTCTATCATGTCTGTGTTGTTTGTGATCTTGCATGATCTCCGTTGTTAGTAGCTATCTTGGCCGAGTAGTTTCTAGTGACTCCAAGAAGGGGTATTTATGCTCGATAGTGGGTTCATGCTTCTAGTTTCCAAGGGAAGTGACAATAATCTCTTTGGTTGTAGATTTGTGTTTCTACTAGGGAGAAAACAACGGTCTCTTGTTCATGGAACATGTGGACTCTTTACCTTATACACTTTGCTTAAAGCAGTTGTCTGTTGCTTGCAACTTAATACTGAAAGGGGTTCGGATGATAACCTGAAGGTGGACTTCTAGTCATAGATGCAGTTGGATGGTTGTCTATGTATCTTGTTGTATTGACCAATCGAATCTCATAGAATCTTTCTGACTAGTAATTGCATTGTTATGCCTTGCTCAGTTCCTGTCAATTGCCTTGCTGTAATTTCTTTACCCTTCATGCCATATTGTTTATCTAAGGAGAGCACCTCTAGTGAATTATGGACCCCGGTCCAATCTTTACCATTGATACATCTTCCACTGTTACTTGTTTACTTGCTGCAAACCACCATTACCTTCCACACCATAAGTTTAATCCTTTGTTATAGCAAACCGGTGAGTTTAACAACCTTACTGATTCGTTGGGGCAAAGTCTTGAGTTTGTGTTGTGCAGGTCTCCGTGTTGCTTGCAACACCTGTGTGACGTTTCCTTCCTCCTTCTGGTTCGATAACCTCGATCTCTACTAAGGGAAGACTTTCTACTGTGCTCATCGCACCTTGCTCTAAGGGTTTCCAACGAAGTGCTCCATGTCAAGCACCATCAACAAGTTTTTTGGCGCCGTTGCCGGGGAGGCTAAGGACGTCTTCACTAGGGGAGTCCTTCACTTCCTTTCTCTTTACTTTGTTTTTAGTTTGATTAGTTTATTTTGCTTGGTTTTGTTTGCCTCTTTTCAAAAAACCCAAAATTTTTAGTCTAGTTTGGTTTCCTTTCTTTATTCAAAAATACAAAAAATTAGTTCCTGCTCTAGCTGCTGTTAAACTATGGAAAGTACCTTTGCTGCCACTCATGCCATACAAGTTACTATGATTAAAAAAAATTAGTTCTTGCTGTAGTTCCTGCTCTAGCTGCTGTTAAACTATGGATTGGTTTTGTTTGCTGTTAAAAAAATTAGTTCCTGCTCTAGTTCCTGCTCTATTTTGATTAATAAAATGGTTGCTAAACCTAAAACTATGGAAATTACCTTTGCTGCCACTCATGCCAGACAAGTTACTATTGATGAAAATGTTAGACTGTTAGCTCAACTTCATGCTAAGTGGGAAAGGGAAGCTAAAATTGATAGAAACAATAGTGTGTGCACCATCACCACTAAACCACAAGTATTCCCTATTCCTCCTCCTACTATGCCTAAGCTTATTGAGCCTACTACTAGTGAAGCTAAGTTTGACTTTGATATTGATGGTTGCAATATTTCTGAAGTGATTATGTTCCTACAAAAGCTTTCTAGAAGTCCTGATGCTAGTGATATGCATGTTGCTTTCACTAAACACATTACAAATGCTCTTGTTAAGATTAAGGAAGAGAAGCTAAAACACAAAGCTTCTATTCCTAGGAAGGTAGAAGATAATTGGGAACCCATTATTAATGTGCAAGTGAATGACTTTGATCTCAAAGCTTCATGTGATCTTGGTTCTAGTGTCTCTATTATGCCTAGGAAGATTTATGAAATGCTTGATTTGCCACCATTGGAAGATTGTTATTTGGATGTCCCACTCAATGATAATGCTAAGAAGAAACTCATGGGGAGTATTAATGATGTTCTCATTATGGTTAACAATGCTTATGTCCCTGTTGATTTCTATGTTTTGGATGTTGAATGCAATGCGTCTTGTCCTATTACTTTGGGAAGGCCTTTTCTTAGAATAGTTGGTGCCATCATTGATATGAAAGAAGGCACCATTAAATATCATTTTCCATTCAAGAAATGTATTGAACACTTTCCTATGAGGAAAGAGAAGTTTATTTTTTCTCCTCCTTTGAAAGCAAGGTTTGATGTTAATGCTTCCTCATTTGAAAATTCTTGATTCTTCTTACTTCTTGTGCCTAACTTAAAGGTGTTAAAGAGAAGTACTTGTTGGGAGATAACCCAAGAGTTTCCTTGAGTCTTGAAGTTATTACTTCAGTAATGACCTCTCCTTATCCTTTTTGTTTGCTTTTTGTGCCAAGAATGACCTCTAATAAGAGGGAAGTAAGATCTGGGGAGTTGCTGTCCCGAAACAGATTTCTGTCCTCCACCATAAACATTCTTGAGTAGTCTTTGTAACTCGGATTAAGCTCAAATTTTAGGAATAAATCCCCCAGTATGTTAGATAACTTTAGTTAGTTCAAAACGTTTTGATTTGAGCAACATAAGATGTTCGAAAAAATCGGTTTCTACGTGCTGGTCTGTTTTGACAGATTTCTGCCATTATTTGCATGTGCTTCTTATTGATTCCTTTTTGAGTTCTCTTTTGGGGAATTGAGATTTTTGAAGGAGTTGCTACAGTATCTTGGTGTTTTTAAGTGAAAATCCTTGATGTTCCAAAGCTTCGCCAGAGGTCTAATATCTTTTGAATAAGCTAATGTTGCCAATGAAGATCATGTGAAGTTTTGTATGAAGGAAAAATTTCAGATGTAGAGAAAGAATTATGTAATGAGATGAAGAATGGAAAAAACATCAAGATTGGTGATGCCACCATGGTGTCACCCCAAGAAATATCCAAGAGGTACAAGCGTCAAAGCTTGGGGATGCCCAATGCATCCCCTTCTTCATCAATAAAAAGCTCAGGTATGTCTAGACACTTCGTTTTTTATTGTTTCATGCCAAGTTGTGTTATTCTTGGAGCATCTTAGTTTTCGTTTTCTTTGCTTAGTTTGTTTAGTTTGCTTGAGTAGTTTGTACCCCCATTCTCGCTGTGTTGTTTTGCAAATAAGTTGCTTGGTGTTGGAAAGGAGTAGTAAGTTCTTGCTTGAAAGTGCAAGAGGAGCTTGCATTGACTGTGACTTAGACTTTAACATGACATGCTAGGTGTTGTTTTGACATTATGCTTAGTAATTGTTGTTGTAGCATGTATTGTTCCAAACAATTGGGTTTGCTTAGTGTGCCTTGAAGAAATTATACTTTGTTTTAGCATGCAAAAGCATAGTATTATGGTGTTCTCCTTTGATGCTTTGCTTGGGTTGACTTGGCACATTCTCACACCATGTTATGACTCTCAAAAGTCACCATAGCCTCTATGATCATTTAGTCCTTGACTTGTAGTACCACTCTATGCCTTTATTAGTAATGCTTTGTTGCTCTGCATGATTATGGACATTATTTCTCTCTTATTTGGTTGCTCCCAGTATTTTGCTAGCCTCCACTTGTATGAGTAAGCTCTACTCATGCTTCGAACTCCCAAAAAACCAAGTTATTCCAAAGTGTCCACTATAAACTCCTATGCATGGTGTGTTACACCATTCCAAGTATATTCTTGTTTTCAGCTATCTTCCAATTAAAACCTATTTTGTTATGTGAAAACTTAGTTATTAAAGCCCTCACGAACTTGATGGCACACTTTATATTCTTTGCCCCTAATAAACTTGAACCGTTGTGTCATATATGTTGTATATGCTTGCACTTATACGTTGGAACTAGCAGAACCGTGCTGCCATGGGGAACGTTTTCAACATTGCACTTGTACTTTGTACTCAGTTGATATCATGCTCTTTTGTCTATGGATGTCACCGGTGTGAAATAAAGAGGGAACTTGTAAGTACATGGAGTTTGTATCCTGTGTTAGAGAAACGCCTGGGCCGCTAGCCTAATCCATTCTTAATCATGGTGGAAACTTGCAGCATCACTATAGTGACATCTATGAAGCATTCTTCTTATAAAAAAGAGACACATTGAGAAAAGAGGAAAGAGAGAAAAGGCACCATATTCCCATGGTAAATAAGAACATTGCTGAGATACTCATTGTCTAATTGCCTTGTTATTTTGGTTATGGGTAAGCTCCTGTACCATGTAAAAGGGGTACCCCGTTGGCGGTTCTCTATGATATGCAAATACTTACAATGACAAGAACTTAGAGTTGACTAAATTTGAGTAGGATGTGGTGTGGCCCTCGTATTCAAGAGACTTGAGATTGACAACTTATACTTTTTCAAGCATATACTCCATCTTTGTTCACTTTAACCTTAATCACTTCAACATGCTTATGATAGGGGCAATGAGGGCTGAAAGCTAACAAGTACCAGAATTTTTGGAAGCTCTTTTTGAAACTTGAAATCTCTGCTTCCTTTGTAAAAGGCTTTTCTTCCACCATTATTGAGTATCCACCTTCTACCTTTAGACACCATTAAGAGAGCATAGTTGTCATTTTGTGTGCAGTGTTCCAAAGCTTATTGATTGATGCATATTGTGATATTACTTATTCTTGTGCTATTTGTTTCTAGTCACCCTTGTGAACTTTGAAGGTGTCCTATGAATCTATTTGCTACTCCATGATGGACAAGCTGATTGCCACTATGCTATGTTTTCTGTATGTGAAACAAACAAACGTTTTTCAATGCATGTTATTCATGATCTTTGTTTCTAGTCTTTCATGTTGCATGCATAGTTACTATGTCCTATTGTTAGAACTCCATCTTTCATGCACATGCTTAGAGATCTTTAATCCCAGCTTTCAATGCTTGCAAGTCGTTGGATCTTTATTGTGAGGGTGCATGTCACCTAAAAAATTATTCTTTTTATCACTTACCTAATCGAGGACGAGAAGGAGTTAAGCTTGGGGATGCTTGATACGTCAGAAACGTATCTATAATTTTTGATGCTCCATGCTTGTTTAGTATCTACTTTGCTTTGCGTTGTCTACACTTTGAGGTGCTTTTTACATGTTTTCTGGTACTAACCTATTAACAAGTTGCCACACTGCCAGTTGCCTGGTTTCTGCTGTTTTTGGTTCCAGAAAAGCTAATAAAGAAATATTCTCAGAATTGGACGGGACAAACGTCTAAGTCAATTAATTTTTGTGGGGAACAAGAAGTCTAGAGGGGAGCCGGAGAGGCGGGCCAGGGTGCCCAGACCCCCCCTATGCGTGGCTGGGCCCTGCCCTGTGCCTAGGCAGGGTGTGGGGCCCCTGGACACCGCCTCGGCCTCCCCCTTCGCCGATAAGAAGCCCCCGATGCAGAAACCCTAAGTACCCGATCAAATCTCCACGAAACCTTATGTAGCAGCCGCCACCATCGTCCCTAGATCGGGGGGATCTGAAGCTTCCCGGCACCCTGCCGGAGGGGAGGACATCCCGGAGGCCTTCTCTCCGGTATGATGCGTGAGTAGTTCCACCTTGGACTATGGGTCCATGTAGTAGCTAGATGGTTGTATCTCCTCCTTGTGCTTTCATGTATAGATCTTCTGAGCTCCGTTCATGATCAAGATCTAATCTATTTGTAATCATGCATATTGTGTTCGCGGGGATCCGATGGATATTGAGATTATTATGTTGGTTTGATTAATGGTTTTGTCTTTATGATTCTATCATGTCTGTTTTGTTTGTGATCTTGCATGCTCTCCGTTGTTAGTAGCTATCTTGGCCGAGTAGTTGGTAGTGACTCCAAGAGGGGGTATTTATGCTCGATAGTGGGTTCATGCCTCTAGTTTCCAAGGGAAGTGAAGATAATCTCTTCGGTTGTAGATGTGTTGGTGCTACCAGGGAGAAAACAACGGTCTCTTGTTCATGGAACATGTGGACTGTTTACCTTACACACTTTGCTTAAAGAAGTTGTCTGTTGCTTGCAACTTAATACTGGAAGGGGTTCGGATGATAACATGAAGGTGGACTTCTAGTCATAGATGTAGTTGGATGGCGGTCTATGTATGTTGTTGTATTGCCCAATCGAATCTCATAGGATCTTGCTGACTAGTAATTTCTTTGTTATGCCTTGCTCAGATCCCATCAGTTGCCCTGCTGTAATTTGTTTACCCTTCATGCCATGTTGTTTATCTAAGGAGAGCACCTCTAGTGAACTATGGACCCCGGTCCAATCTTTACCATTGATACATCTTCCACTGTTACTTGTTTACTTGTTGTTAACCACCATTACCTTCCACACCATACATTTAATCCAGGTAAGTACCTCAACCTTTGTATCATTGGTTAGGGACAAGCGAAAATTTTGGCAAGCAATAAGGTAGCAGATCATGTAGATGATCTCGGCTACTGTGCATCCTCCCAAGAGGTACCACAACAGCAAGATCATATACATAAGCCACATGTGTTGTTTACATGATATAGCCAACAGATCAAGAAAGAAACTTTCAAATACATCTAGTAATCTAAATCACTTTCCTAGATTAAAATTACTAGGAATCATATTTCATTTAAGTTCTCTGACAAGTTTGATAGATATTTCTTGACCAAAAACATCACTAATTGCACCACACCAATAATCAATAGTCACTCTAGAAAATCATTAGGTGCATGATCTTATCAAGTAAAGCAACTAAGAACATCAGATCTTGCACAATAGTAAACCATTATGCACACTCCAATGGAGGCACTAAGTTGTATCTATTGAACAAGAGCATTGCTAATGAGGCTAACACACCAGCCCAAATAAAATAACATCATCTTCCTAGCCAAATCCTAGGAATCAGTTATAATTAGCTGACTATCATGTTGATAGTATACATATTTGGTCACAATATCACTTATTAAAGAATTCAAATCATTTCTCTAGCTTTAATTGCTAGAAATCATTTTCACAGTAATCTGTCATGTTGACAATATAAGTAAAATAAGTAAGAATTCAGATCATCTTTCTTGAAATCATCTTCCTAGCTTAGGTATCTTGGAATCATCTTTAAGATAATTGTTGCTAAGTTGATAGTCAAAACATAGCTCAAGAATCTCAAGTGCAAAGCACATCACAAGAGCAAGCATTAGTCCCATTATATTGCATCGTAACAACACAAAGACAGTAGCAAAGGCATTGTCAACCATCTCTCATTAATCAAAGAGGAATGAATTTACTGAGATCACTAACCTAGCATATAATGCTAGGAAGCACATCACTGTGCACACTGCATCAAGGAGGCACCACAGTAACCTGATTACTAGCATAAACCAATCAACAATCATACACCAACCTACTGTGATACTGATAGAATTCAAAGACAAGCAAATTAAGTTGCTCAATACAGCCACAACAATCAAATTCTTTCCTAGTCATCACTAGGAACCCTCTTATGCAATGATCTTAAATTTTGACCGTAATGAAATAAATAATAACTGAATCAGGTTATGAATACACAACCTCCAACTAATATAGTAGTCCGAGCCAACCAACAATTCCCATATCCCAGATAATTAGGAAAGAAATCAAGTAGGCTATAACTGGGTAGTAAAACTATATTTATCAACATGGAATCATCAATTACCTTCAACCAACAATATTTTAAGCAAGAGATGGGAGTAAGGAAAAAAGAAAGAAGAGGAAAAACTTACCTGGCATCCTCGCTCAGTAAGAAGAGGATGTAGAGATCGGCGTCAAGGTCAGAAACACGGCGGCACGGGGAGCACCCGAGGGCACTGCAACCCGCACCAAGCCGTAGACATGGATGGAACTGAAGGAGGCGCAACACGAACAACACCATCATAGAACCACCGCACCAACACATCGCTGGACCCTAGCACTGGTTGATTAAAGGGGGTGATTGAATACGTGCTCGATTTCCAAATCGAGCTGGATAGGAGTGTAGGGAAGAGAGGACCACATCTTTTATCAAGGGCATCGGCGACCGAGAAAGCTGGAGCACGCCGGAGACAGGCGGCGACCGAGAAAGCTGGAGCACGCCGGAGACAGGCGGTGTTGTAGGAGGAAGGAAAAGGATCCACGAGAGCAGAGGGACGAGAGAAAGCACGAAGGGGACAGGGTCAGATCGACCAAGCCAGTAGACCGCAACGGGTGCTTGATCCCAACCTTTGGGCTGGGCTGAGCTAGAGTTGGGCCGATCCATGGGCCAGGCTCATTTTTAGACATATTGGTTAAGTTAAATATACAAAACAATTATGAAATTACCAATATACCCTTGTGATATTTAAAGCTCTAGAAAAAATAGAAAAATCAAAAAATATATATTATATCTAAATAAGCACAAAAATGAGATCCATCTAAGAAAAATATAAAACTACTTGATTAAATTAAACAAATAGGACTAAAAATTAAAGCCACTATAGTTCTCAATAAATTAACAATATAAGAAAATTTCATAAAAATTGATAAGAATCACTTTTATGTATAAAAATAACTCCACTATTTTATAAAAATACTAACTTAGCTTTTTACAAATAAAACATAAATAAAATATTTAAGGACACATAATTCTTTGAGGAATTTTATAAAAAATAGAGTTAATACTTAAAAATAAATAAAATTCATTTTTAAGATCTTAAATAAGTATATTTTCCTGGAAAAATACTATGTATAATATTCAAAAACATTTTAATATCCTTAGATAATAAAATTCTTTTACCTATTTTACTAAAATGAAATAACCACTTTGTTAATTCTTTAAATTTAATTACTCCCTCCGATCCTAAATAAGTGTCACGGTTTTGAACTAACTCTAGTTCAAAACTGTGACACTTATTTAGGATCAGAGGGAGTACTAAGTATGAAATAATCACATTTCTTAATAAAACACTAAATCCTTTAAGTTTAATTACTAAGTCTAAATTCATAATAAAACTTAAGTATAACTATTAACTTTTAAATATTTTTTTAAGTCTTAAATTCAAATTAAACTCCTTTTAAATAAATATTATGTATCACTCATGTATAACATGGTGAATAATTTTCATGTCTTAATGACACTTAAAATGACTCTAAACGCTAACAAATTTATAAGACAATCTAGTTATGCTCCCATTAATAAGTTGCATGTTATTAAACTCATCATTCACTTAAATTGAAAGGGATCATCCATAATTATACCTGTCAAAACCCTAAAACTAGATGATGTTCTAAAACTCACTACATGTTAAGATTCACCTCTATTTTTATAGTTAACTTTGTTCTAAATAATCATAAACATCTTATTTGAAGTTTATTCATGTTTTTATAGTTAACTTTGGTCACCTGTACCATCAATTAAAATATGATAACTCAACATCATTCATAACCATCAAAAAACCCTAATCTAAAACCTAGTAACATTCAAGATTGATTAACCTAAACTAAACACTAGTTTCTTCAAATGTTATTCTTTTTGCCACTTCAAACAACAACCCTAAAGTAAGCCCTTTAACTCTTAACAACCTAATACATGGACTTTTTGCATAGTCATCAGTTGGTAATCAACCTCAATCATAGATTATCATGATATCCTATTTTCATATCTTGTATTTCAAGATTTAAGTTCCTTATAGAGGTTATTGCTTGTGAAATAAATTTAAAGATATACCAAATATTAAATAAGAGACCTAATATCAACTCAATTATAATGCTGGGGGTTTCAATTTGGGAACTATAAAATTGCATAGCATTATTTATGCATAATGGCATCTTGCTTCTTTAAACATTAGTCCTTACCAGACCAATGATGATGATTTCAGATATTGGATATTCTAGTATCCCGAAGACCGTGAATGCATAGTCTTGCAATCACAAAAGGCAAGTTTACACTTGCTCTTGTACTTTGATTATTTTCTATAAATTATTTACAAATTCAGTGTTGTCATCACCTGCATTTCAAAAAGGTCAGAAAACACTATTTTCATAATAATATGAATATAGGTTTTTTACCACGAGGTAATAACCTACTATGAAAGTTATTGTGGTAGAGGAACATATTATCTAGGACTTAACAACCAATGTCTCCAGTGATTCTTGCGCCGTATATAACGCGTTAACCATGAGATTTGGAATGGGATGGAGAAGTCAGCTATATCCTTTTCCTTCTGTATATATGGCAAGACAACCTTAACGTGACGCTGTGTTTCCTTGCGAGGATCCAATGGGAACCCTTAAGCCCCACGATTTTGGTGTCTATATTATCTATCAGTGGCTTTTGGAGGTATAGTCAGCCCTATATGGAACTTTCCAGGGGCATCACTAGCTCATAGAGTCTCCGGGAACTCATCATGGTTGTAGCATGCGCGAAAGGGTGCTTAACGGAGATGTAGTCATCCTCGAAGGATCATGTAGACATGCGGGGTTGCGAAGAGGAAGTGATTGTCTTGGATCTTAGTTTGGGCCTCATACCAAGGAAGTATGAATGGGTTGGCCTCTAGGATGTGCAACAAAGCTAAGATCTCTCATGGGTAAAGTAACGTACCTCTGTAGAGTGTAAGAACTGTAACTTGTTACTCCTTGTTCCGGGAAGAAGCAACGAACGCAGTAGGAAAGGAACTCCACGAAAGTTCTGGTAAACCTATGAAGGCTGACGGACATAGCTTTTCATAATAAAATCAACCTTTGAAGAAATGTTTATGAAAACCTGCATTGCCTACGACCTATGGTCTGTGGCTGTAGATATAGTGCATCAAACACTTCTTTCTAGTGCACTTGCTAAGTACGCTTGTACTCAACGTATATTCTTAAACCTTGCTAGATTCTGAAGCCAATACAGATGACGTCTACATTAACTTATGCTCAAGGGAATCGTCATCAATAGTTCAAGTTCCTCAATGAAGTCAAGGAAGTCAATAAATATAACAACTAAAGTGAAGATGAAGTTGCTGATTAGATGGGAATATAATCTCTAGCCATAGAACCTACTTCTGTAGAGTATCGCAATAGAAACAATGCAAGCCCAATAGTTTAAATACTAGTATATTAGTATGATAGTTATGAGTTGATTATTTCTAATTCTTCTTTGTAAGAATTTTCTTTCTCTCTCTTTCACCTAGAGTGTTCTCTAGATCTTTTGTAAAGAGTCGAGTTGTAACCTATAGTCATGTCTTGGACTTGCTATATTTTTGTTGTACCACTCTGAGGGATGTAATACTAGTGAATGGTGTTTCATTGGTGTTATGTCAATGACTATAGAGTACTACATCATGCAGTGGTATGCTGGGTCACCGAAGTTTGACATGGTAGGATCAACGGTGTTATTTATAAGATTGCCATTATATTTTAAAGATTAAGCATTAGTGACTACCGCTTTTACCCTGAAAAGAGCTCCATCATGATCAATTGAAATGACACCATATGAGTTATGGTTTGGGATAAAACCTAAGTTGTCTTTTCTTAAATTTTGGTATGCTAGGCATAAGTAAAATGTTTACAACCAAAGTCGGATGAGCATGTCTTTGTAGGTTATCCTTAGTAACCGTTGGGTATTCCTCCATAGAACCAAAGACAAAGGTGTTTGTCGCTTAGAACGTCATTGTAACACCCTCAGATCGGTCCTATGCAAGTCTTAGCGATTCCCGCCAAACTCGCATAAAAACGATTCAAAGGCGCCCACCAGGCTCTTTCATGCGGGTAGAAAACGAAGTAATATCATTACACAATAGTCCACGATGGAACCCACAGAACAGATATATAACAACGACTCAAAGAGTCAAAAATATAGATATTCAGTACAAAGATTCAAATCACCTTGAAAACGATATAGCGTCCGAGTACGGACAAAATGCAAATTGAGCTAAGAGCCCTGAATAATAACCAATGGAGTCCATAACCCTACCCAGGCCAAGCCGGAAGGGTAACCCTGCTAACGACTTCGATCTCAAAACCTGCTTCAACAAAAGGGGTGCCGACAAAGGGCAAAGGAAAAGATAGCGGTCAGTACTGAGGCCAGTACACGGTGAGACTAGAATTCAGCGGTCCTCGCCTACATAGGTATGGTGGACTGAAGCAGCAACGCAGCATGCACTAAACAACCTATAGAGACTCAATACAACTGGTGGCTATCAGATAGGGATAAGAAAGATCTATTCGGATCCAACCTGGAACTATCACCAAGCATACCCATCATGGTATTTCCCCCTCGAGTCCAAACGAGGAAGTCCACCGAGGAACTCACATAGTTGGCAGATTTATTCATTCCGTTATAGTTGTGGCAATTACTAGTCAGATATAGATAGCATGAGTCATCCTGATATTACAAACAGTGGGCAGTTTTAGTTAACCATTCTGTTGTAGTTGTAGTACTTACTAGTCAGATACATATAGCATGAGGCATCCCAAAACCCAGCAGTTGTTGGTACTTTTATTTAGCCATTACGTTGTAGTTGCAATACTTACTAGTAAGATATAATGGTAATAGGTAACAAACCAAACCAGCAGTTGTTGGCACTTTTATTTAGCCATTCCATTATAGTGAAGCTGACTACTAGTCATTATAAAGTCAAATTTATATCACTACTTTAGTTATAGTTGTCTATGATCGAGATACTGTGCTCCAAGTCGTCCATAACCGCGGACACGGCTTTCAGAAAGTTTTACCCTGCAGGGGGGGACAAATAGCAACACACGCACGATCAACCTCGAGAAAAACCAAATGAAAACCCAACGAGGCATCATGACAGAGCAATTGCAAGATGCATATAATATTTCAGGGGGCCACCCCACCAAGCTACCCGCGACGAAGTTGGCCGGCTCCGAGACGGACCCAGAGGTTTGTGTCGACGGCTGTAAACGACTAGGAACCCGAAAGTGTGAATGGGCTTGTCGATACCGCGTAAACGTATCACAATTCCTAAACAGTACAGGCGCTCCATGCACAATCGTAAATAAAGCAGTAAAGCATGGCATAAGTACAGGATAGTAATAAAGCCCCAAACTAGTTTGTGGCCCCAAGAAATAATATATGACTCAAGCTCTGGCTAGGGGGATTCATGGTCCCACATGCGGATAGTGCGAATATTCAAAGAACATGTATCAAGTACTCGGGGTCCTACGGGACACAAGTGGACGGTTAAAAACCAAATAACATCTATTGCCCACCTGTGCCTCTGCATTATTTACCTACTTTCAGTTTTATTTATTAAACTATAATTAAAGCCATGATCATCTCCAACATTAAGCATGCGGCATTACTCCAACAACTGTGGCATTAATCCATATTTAATTATGATGTGAATTGGCATAATGCCCCCAAACCCCAACATATGTATGCAAGCATGAACATTTACATGCAACGGGTAGATATATGGCATTTATAAAAATAGGGCTCTCGGATAGGGGTCACACTTAGGGGTTTTCAGCGCACTTGGTTCTTGGGGTTCGGAGGGGTTTGGGCTTCGGACGTCGGGATCAGGGTCTCGGTGTTCCGCAGGAGAACTTGGTGTTCCAGCTTTGGTTGTTTGCGATGATCTCGGGTTCCGGATCCGCTTGTCGATGATGACCTTGGAACGGAACCGACGGTCTTCGATTGGCATCATGGTGGTAGCATCGTCAGCAACCTATACAGGTACTTTCCTGATATGTAGGTCTTGTCCACCACGTCGGTCTCGGGCAACATCACCATCTTGCATTACCGAAAACGGGGTAGCGTTGCTACCAAACAACGCCACCAGGAGCAGATCAGAGAGCAACATGAGTGGCAAAACAAAGAGGAAGTCGCATGTCCTGAAACAAAAGACGCACACGACCTATAGAACACCGAGCGAAGGCATCGGGTAGAGGAGGCGCTGGCGCATGCGCAACAAAGCAGGGGCCTTGGCCACAACGTCCTTGACAGGTAGGAGTGGGGCGAAGCAGAGGGCGGCGAGGTTCAGGGCGAGGAGGATGGCCAAGGGCGGTCGATACTATAGGGGCAGAGAGGGGGCGTCCGACGGCGTCCACGAGGAGACGAGGTTGAGGCGCAGACGACTGCCGGCCGAAGGCGAGCAGAGGCACACGGGGACGCTGCGCGAGGTGGCAATGGCGAGGAGGAGCCCGGCGGCAGACACGGGGAGGCATGGCGCCTGCGAGAGAGCCCCGAGGCGTGCGTCTTGCAGAGGGAAGGGAACCGCGAGGCCGGCGGCGCCATGGCCAGAGGCGGAGCTTGCAGAGGAGAGCAGGCCGGCGAGGTGGAGGCGAGGAAGAGCGACAGGCGAGGTGCGGGGACAGGATCCAGCAATGGAGGGAGAAGAGGGGAGCAGGGTCATCGCTGGCGGCAGCGGAAGATTCCTGGCGTTAGGGAGGAATCGAGTAGAGGGAGCGATGCGGGGTGGAGGCGAGGGGAACGCGGGGTGGGACGCGACCTAGGGTAGGTGGGCCTGGGTGGGGCCAGCTGCGAGAGGAGCGGTTGCTGGGGAATGGGATCGGGTTCATGCGGTGTGGAAGGGGCGTGACCGCGTGAGCGGGCGCTGGCGGCTGGGTGGGTGCCTGGCGGCGGGTGAAGGGGTGCTGGGGGGAGGGGTGGGATTAGATCTAGGGTTTGGTTGGAGGTGGCCGGCTAGGCTTTTGGGCCTGGCTGGCTGCCTCCCAAAAATAATATAAACTTTTTATTTAATATTTAAAAGACGTTTGTAATTAGTTTTTAGACAAATAAAATATCCAGATAGACCCGGGGTTTACATTTTGAAATAAAGAAGGGCAGTATTATAGAAAACAAAATAGGCTTTTGTATTATACTTTTATGACCAGACATGCATGATGATGTGATGATGATGCATAAGTACAAACAACAACGATTTTATATTAGTGGTGTTACCCGGGGTGCTACAGTCATGTTTCTTGAGAAGGAATTTTTCACGAAAACTTAAGTTGGAGGAAAATAGAATTTTGATAAGATTATTGAACCTTAGCTATATATGCTGAGTTGCGCAGCGCCTAAAAGTGTCCTGGAGGCAGCCACAATGATCATGTCTCCCGTGCCTCAAAGGTTGTGGTCACGGAGATCTAAGTTCTTACTGAACTATGTAGGTCGAATAAACAATAAAATACAAAGATTTGAGATTAAATCATTATGTTTGACAATGATGAACCGACTACATGCAAATAAGCGATGATGGCCCCTCACTCTATCAAGTTGCTTGATTCCATAAAATCTGTGATAGTTCCATACACAATAAACCAAGTTTCTAAACTTGGAAGACCCTCTGAAATGCATATCAGTTGTATTTGGATCTATAAAGAAACGGACATGGATGTTTCACGTATATGAAATAGTCGACATGTCGGTAAAGAGATTACGACAATGTTCAAGGAGTTGAGTACGACAAGATTCGATCTTTCGTAGCGATATTTAGTATGGACGGATTAGTGTAGCAACCACTACATATGTCAATTGTTGTATATACTAGTTAAACAAACAAAACAACATTGTTCTAATAGAATGGTTACCTAGGACGTGTATTTGACATGGTCCGAAGCGTTTTGTTAAATCAAAGGATGCTAAAATGGCATGCAAACTTCAATAGTTGAAATGAGCATCCGTGATGAAATTGTTAAATTTTTTAATTTCATCAAAAAGGAAGAAGATGATTTCATTTGCAAGAAATTAAGTGTGAGCACTCAGACATATTTCAAATATATTGTGTATAATAAATATTGTTGATTGGAAATGATGTATCTTTTATTTGACAGAGGTTAAGAATTTCATTGAAATTTGATTAGGATGAAAGACTTAGGCAAAACCCGAATATTAAGCATCAGTGTCCATTTGGATGGATTGAGACGCTAATATGGTTATGCCAAATGTCCATAGATATTGAATGAGTTCAATATGGAAACGATGATAAATGTTCTTGGCACATGGAAAAGGTTTAATAAAGATTCAAGTGTTTTGACACTTGGTGAGTCAAATCACATGGATATCTTGATAAAAGAGACTGAAGTGTTTTGACACTTGGTGAGTGAGATAAACATGAATACTTTAATCAATCATTTTGTGATATGTACATATCCAGATATGTCCTAGGGTGTAAATGTTATGAGAAGGTACCAGGATGACTCATAACATGATCATTTGTCACATCCCAGGATTTTGGAAATTGGGACTAGGAAAAAAATACATTTGCATATCATTCATGATCATTACATTGCATGTTGATATCAAGAAAAAAATTCAAGTTGAAATAATGAATAAAACCCTAAAATTATATATATCACATTATTCCTAAAGGGAAATAATTAGGTTTTATTAAAAAACATTGTTGCTAAGACATCAAGTATTGATAAATATTAGCCTAGAATAATCCACTTGAATTTAGAAATTTTTAGAAAGAAATTTGAGTTCATTTTGAATCCATATGAGGAAGTTATGACAAAATGAAATAATTTGAAAAAGAAGAAAAAAAAAGATAAACAAACTAACCTACCCGGCCTGCCCAGCCCGTGCAGCCCAGCCCCTTCCCTCTCCCCACCATGAAACGCCCACTTACCAACATCGTGTAGCAGCTAGCAGCAACCACGGCCCGCTAAGGGCCCAACGCTCCCGCAACTGCAACCCACTCCCTCTCCTCTCTCACTAACGACTGGACCCCACCCCGCCTCTTTCTTCCTCGCGACGAAATTCATGGTCATCACCATCTCGACTAATTTCCCCTAGAAAATCTCTTGATTTGGCACAACCCTTGCCCCTACTCCATGCAGGACGTCCAATAAATACCCTTGCGCGCCTCCTCATCCCGATTTTCTACAAATCGAAACCCTATCCACCGATTTGAAGCCATCTGTGCCACCGCCATCGGAAGCTCGAGATCGATCTCCAATACGACGATTTCTGCCGCCCCTTGCTCTCTTCTTCCCCCTATCGTCCTTCCCTACTTTCACTACTTCGCCCTGACCCCGTTCCTTGTCTGCAAGAGCACCATAGAGCCCACCCGATGCCGCCGAAACTAGCAGAAGCCCGCACCACTCCATCTGCTAGCTGCCACTGCCACGGAAGGAAAGGGACGTGCAAAGGTAACGTGGAGAATCGTCGTGCCGCTCAAAACCTCGTCATCTACTCCCTAGCATCAGGATATCACCATCATCGTCGTGTCGTCATTTTTGACCACCATCTGCACCCTCCACCGTTGTGCCATCGTTGTTGACCACCATCATCGTTGTTCACCCCCCATCTCAGGAAGCACTGATTGCTAGCCGTCTGATCGGAAGCACACGCCCAGATTAGAAGATCCAATGAACTGTTTTTAGCCACTCACGGTCTGCCACGTGTACTACATGTTAGGGCATGCGTCACTCACCTAGTTCAGCAGCCACATCACCATAATCAACTGCCAGTCAACACCAATTTAATAATTGAGTATAAAAATTGAATTAATTGGCAGAAATTAATTTAATCTTGTAAAAATCATAATAAAAGATTTGTACATCCAAAAATATCATATGATATGCCCATGGATTCATAAAAACATGTAGAATACTAATATGAGATTAGATCTAATGTTCAAAAAAATATTTACTATAATAATTTAAATAGTTTTAATGGTGTTTAAGAGTATTAAATCCATGATAAATTAATTATAGGTCAGAAAATATGAATAATATATCAAATTGAAGATATTTGATGAAGATTAATAATATGTGGTTAGATCTAGCTTTTGTAGATCAGTTACCCCGTAGCAATTTCATTAGTAATAATGGTTCTTCACATCATTACATCTATATTAAATTATTTATAGATCACAAAAATATAAATAATATGTCCATGAAATCATAATCCCGTGCAGATTATAGATCTGATTTAGTTTGAATTTTAGACAACATAAATTATTTCAATAATTTAAAATCCATTAAACACTATTTAAAGCATAAGAAAAGATCTAGGGATTTCTATTTCAGTGCCCTTGGTTCGTTAGTTGTACTAAGGCTTCCCTAGACTCTTAACTTTTCTACCTTTCCCCTTGCTATGTTATGAAGTCCTCGCAGGCGCTCGGACGGAGGGATGCATTTAGTCAAAGGCTTGACCGTTACATGCCGACCGGTGGGACCGTGTTGGGTGGGTCCTTCCGTGGCCATTACGTGCTGACAGGTGGGGCCAGGATACACGCCGGACTCGCCATCCATCTCTCACTAACTTGTGGGCCGCTTGTTTCTTGATTAGGTGGCCGGTGCAGCCAATGGAAAATGGGGCCATTCTGTGGGGCCATCAAAGCCAATGAACGATGGGCCATCACGTGGGGCCGTCAAAGCCAATGACTGATGGGGCCGTGATGTGGTGCTTGAGGGGGGATTTGCATATTTTTCATGTTTTACGTTGAAACTTGCATATTTGCTATTTTGTGTGTTACTGGCATGTAGTGGTCATGTGGAAAATATGCAAATTTTAAAGAAAAAGTTTGCCAAATATGCAAAAATCCTGGAGCAGCTAGTCCCACAAACATTCACAGGTGGGGTCGTGTATGACACATGTGAGGTCGGCTCTCTCTCTCTCTTATCCGCTCCCAGCCTTCAGCCCCGAGAAGCTCCTATCCCACCGGCGGACAGAGCAGCCATCGTCGGCGTGTCGGCGACTCTGTCCTATGGTGGCGTCAGACGGACTGGCGTACTGTACCTCAACCACGGCTCCAACAACTGTTTCATCCGCACGCATTGTACATTGAGGAAGTACCGACCATAGGCAGGTCCGCCGCCCACGACGACCGAGATTTTGTTCCGCTGCCATAGCTCGACGAACGGTCATAGCAATTGCTAGTATTGCTGGATAAGACCTTCACTGCTGCTTCGACCACCCTAATCGATTCAGTTCATGTAACCTCGATATTGCTGGGGTAAATTAGTCTGCAATATCTGGTCGTAGCGGGTACATCAGCGAGGGTGAGGATTTGATCATGTTCCGGCCACATTCTCCTTTTCCTACCACGTCATAAGTGTAGGTAGCACCTTGTCTTCGTACTATCGTTGACGTTGAAGTGCCTCCATGGCCTGTCAAACTGATTTTAATTGGGTTTGTTTTGGGATTGTTATAGTGTGCTATGCAGGACGATGATCCATGCTACATTGCATACCAAGATGACTCAACCCAGTGGTCTAGCCAGAGGAAGGATTTGGAGGAGATGGTTGCCAATTTAGGTGATGAATTTTCTCATAAAAACCTGTTGATATTAGAGTTGAAGCGTACTGCCAAGAAAGAAAAGAAGAACTCAAAGCTTATTTTCAAACAGAAGTTGACACTTGAGGCTGATCTTTCCATATCTGATCAAGTGGTAGAAAATCTAAAACATGAACTTCAAGTGAAGGGGGATGAGAATAGTAGATTCATGTGGTCAGTTTTAGTAGTTGTCATCCCCATCATAATAGTTACAGTATGGGGTTGTGGTGAAGGTGGCATGTGTAATGATTAGTTGAATTGGTAACTAATTTAGAGAGTAGAATTGTTATTTGATGGATGGTTGTGAGTTCATGCTAATGTAGTCACTTTGCGGTCCCAAAGTTGTCAAGAGAATGCATTGCGGGGCTAGAGTTGTTTGCCATGGGATCTAGCTACCCATAGTTGGGGTGCCAAATGCCTAGAGGGTAAAGTTTGGGGCCCTATCGGTTATGCCAGTTGTGTCACTGCCATCGTGGCTGCAATGTAGACTTGCAGCATTGACGGTAGAATCCATTCCATGTTCTTCTTGACGCCGCATTCTTCTTCTCCATAGAGGCGATCTGTCAAACAATGTACTACTCCCTCCGATCCAAATTAGTTGACTAAAATTCATCAAAATATAGATGAATCTAATACTAATTCATGTCTAGATACAATCGAATCTACACAAATCTAAATCAACTAATTTGGGTGAGAGGGCGTACTACTTATGAATCAACTTTAGAGCATATCCCACCAATCCATATTACCACTTATCATTGAAATGGATGTATCTAGACATGTTTTAGTGCTAGATACATCCATTTCACGACACGTAGTATGAATCGGAGGGAGTGTCAATTTTCATTCAAATGATACATATTTTGGTCAAATTTATGCAAGCCCATCAGATATTGTCAAATCAAGTACTGATACTTATGAATCAAAATTAGAGCATATCCACCAGTCTCACAGCTCAGATACATAGTCCCTTCGACCCATATTAGCACTAAAACTTGACTAGATACGTTCATATCTAGATGAATCTAAGTAAACTAATATGGGTCTAAGAGAGTATAAAATTTATTCAATCATACATATATTTTAAGTCATGGAATTTTGGTTCAAATTGGGCTTAAAATTGTCCCAATATTAAGTGGACCGTGAGCTAGCTGCCCTCTCCGCCGCATGTGTACTCCAAGAAGTACATGCAAAGTGCTCCCATCCATCTGGCCACGAGGTACACCCGTCCTTCACCATCGAAGTGAACCTCTATGTGCCAGCCGTGGCCATGCCCTACCTCCCACAACATCGGTTCACGAGGGCTTGATCTGCGTAGTGATGTTACAGATGATGGATTCAATCGTCGTCATATCGATGACCACTATCGGCACCGCAGCCTCGGTGTCTTTCATCACCAACGGATCTGAGGAGGTGAATAGGAGTGAGAAATATAGAGACAGAAATTTCAGACGCTTAGATCCTGACCGACGCACGCCGTTGCATCCGTGCTGCTGCAAGCCGTTCCGAACCCCATGCTTAGGTCCGTGCCGCCGCACGCCATTCCTATCGTCAGGCTTAGATCCACGCCACCGCATGTCGTTCCGACCCCACGCTTAGGTCCGCATCGTCGCACGCCGTTTGGACCGCCAGGCTTAGGTCTGCGCCGCCACACGCCATTTTGACCGCCATGCTTAGAACCACGCTGTCGCACACCATTCGGACTGTCGCGCCGCCGTACGTCGATAGGAGGGGAGGAAGATGCGGCTAGTATACGTGCGATAGGGAAAGGGAGGGAGAGACATCCATCCTGTCAGGATCTCCTCTACATACAGGGTGGCTGCGCCATTCGGGAGAGAGAGACCTCCAGCCCGTCGGATCATGATGTATCCAATGGTGGTTGGCCAAGATCCGTGTGTCATACATCTCGACCAATCAGAGTGTACCCAAACTGATGCGGCTAGTATACTTGCGGCAGGGAAATGGAGGGAGAGACATCCAGCCTGTCGTGCTCTCCTCTCCATATAAGGTAGGTGTGCCCATTGGGAAAGAGACCTCCAGCCCGTCGGATCACGACGTATCCAATGGTGGTTGGCCAAGATCCATGTGACATACATCTCGACCAATCAGAGCGCAGCAGACAAACTGAGCATAAGTTGAGCTGTTCTGAGGGTTTGAGTCATGAGAGATGGGAAAAGTGAGGAAAACTTTAGCGGGGGGAGGGGGGGGAGAGTGAGGAAAACTTTAGAGGGAGGGGAAAACTGAGTAGATCTAAGAAAAACAAGGGCACTCAGATAAAAATATGAGTAAGGGAAATTCAAGTTTTTGTATAGAAAAAATGGAAAATGTGTTATTTGAACAAAATAATTCATCTTGGCCAACATTATATTGTTTGCAACTCAAAGATACACAAGTCTTTCAGATTTGGCCTCATTTAGACAAAGTATGTTTTGAGATGGGTTATTTTGAAGGTCGATCGAGTAGAAAGCCATGCATCTTCATAGCTAGTAGCTCATTCCAAGAAGTGTTGAGAAGTGGGTTAGGGGATAAGTCCATTTCTATTTATATCATTTTCCTTTATTATTCATGCTAGGTTGTAGGCAACATAACAACACTTCATTTGAAGGTTGCACCATCTTTTGATTTTTTTGAATTAAACTAACCATCAAACCATTTTTTTGAATTTAATCACTTAGAAAAAGAAAAATGTGGATGATTACAAGTTAATCCAAAATTTTCAATTTCATATAGTAAATCAATCCAAGATACACAAGTGTGCCAAATTTTGGATCAATTGGTCAACGTTTAAGCCATGAACTAGCTAAACCCCATGTGTTGACCACATGTCAACGAAAAAACTGAGCAGTGATAAGCAACTAGGTGCGTGACCATAGAAACTTGCAATAACACATACTGTTGGAATTATGCCCTAGAGGCAATAATAAAGATGTTATTATTATAATTCTTGTTCATGATAAAGTTTATATTCCATGCTAGAATTGTATTAAGCGGAAACTTTGATACTTGTGTGGTTTATGAACAACGCCGTGTCCCTAGTACGCCTCTATGGACTAGCTCATTGATTAATGATGGTTAAGGTTTCCTAACCATAGACATGAGTTGTCGATTAATAATGAGATCATGTCATTGGGAGTATGATATGATGGACAGACCCAAATCAAGCAGAGCAATTAGATCGTGTCATCGTGTTCATCTTTGCGAAGCTTTTTCTGATGTCAAATATTGTATTCCTTAGACCATGAGATAATGCAACTCCCTGGTATCGGAAGAAAGCTTTGATGTCATCAAACGTCATCCTATGAGAGGGTGATCATAAAGGTGTCTCTTAGGTGATCGGAAAGTACTTGTTGGGTTGTATGTATCGAGATGGGATTTGTCCCTCCCAAGTCGGAGAGATATACTTTGGGCCCACTCGGTAATCGATATCAACACCGCTTGCAAGCACGTGGTTAAGGAGTTAATCATAAAGTGATATCGGATTACGGAACGAGTAAAGTAATTGTTGTGAATGAGATTGAACTAGGTATGCCGATACCAACGATCGAATCTCGGGCAAGTAAAATATCGCGTGACAAAGGGAATATATATATGGGATTAATTGAATCCTGGCATCATGGTTCAACCGATATGATCATCGATGAATGTGTGGGAATCAATATGGGTTTCCAGACCCCGCTGTTGATTATTGATAGAAGATCATGTCTGCATATTCTCGAACCCGCAGGGTCACACACTTAACGTGTCTCGACGCTAGGATAGAATGGATAATTGGTTTATGAGTTTTTGTTCGGAGTCTCGGATGAGATCCAGGACGTTACGAGAGGTTCCGGAATGGTCTGGAGAATAAGATTCATATAAGGGAAAGCAGTTTTTGGATTTCAAAATTGTTTCGGATTGTTCGGTATTGTACCGGAAGCTTCTAGAACCTTCCGGAGTGGGACCAACGTGTCCCCACTTGTCGGGAGGGGGCGTGGGCCTACGAGGGAGTGCCCTGGCCGCATTGGGCCAGGGGAACAAGGCCCCATAGGCCCAGCCGGCCAAGCCCTAGGGGATACCCTAGGGAGAGTTTCTAGAAGTGGGGAAACTTGCCCCCCACTCCTCCCTTGTGGCCGCCGGCCCTAGGCTTGGAGGAGGGGAAAGGGGGCAGCCGGCCAGCCCTCTATATAAAGAGGGAAGGGGCGCACCCTCCCTCCACACCTCCTCAACCCTAGCTGCCTACCTGCTGCCCTCCTCTCTCTCTCTCTCCCGACTGCGCGTAGGCGAAGCCCTGCCGCATAAATTCTCCACTTTTGCACCACGCCGTCGTGTTGTAGATCCAATCTATCTCTCCACCCCACTTGCTGGACCGAGTAAGGAGGAGACGTCGAGGTGCCGTACGTGTGCATCTCTCGGAGGCATCGCCACTTGCGGTGTTGGATCAGATCGGATCACGAGGAGGAGAAGCTAGTACGACTACATCAACCACGTTCCGTTGAACGTTCCGCTATGCGAATCTTCAAGGGTATGAAGATCTCATCTATCCCCCCTCGTTGTTTGCATCTCCTAGATTAGATCTTGGCTTTCCCGTTCGCATCCGTAGAAACTTTTTTGATTTACTATGCTGCGAACCCTTCAGTTGTATCAGAGCTAGATCTATGCTTAGATGTGTTTCACGAGTAGAACGCAACATGCTTGTTGTGGGCGTTGATTTTTTCTGTTGCAAGCCTCTTGTTTGTGTACTTCTTATGACGCGGGATAGTGAGATCGAAACGGTCCAGGCCAACTTTACGTGACCTCGTTCGCGAGACCGGCTCCACACTTGACGTACGGCTGGTGGATACCAGTTTCTCTCACTATAGTTGTCATGGGATTTACACCGGATGTTGGCAACCATAATATCACCGTTGTGGCTTTCCGTAGGTAAGAATCGTTCTTAGCTTGTTACTCCCATAAGACACGTAAAACATGCAACAACAAAGTAGAGGTGTCTAACTTGTTTTTGCAGGGAGTGTTTCTGTGATATGGTATGGCCCAAGATGTGATGTGTATGTTGTATGCAATGATCATGTTTTGTAATGTTTCAGGACTTGCATGTCGATGAGTACACAACCGGCAGGAGCCATATGGTTGTCTTTATAATTGTGTATGACATGTGTGTCAACTTCTTATACGCAATGTAATAGCTTTACTTTATCGCTAAGTAGTTAGCAATAGTTGTAGTTGCTATTCGTGGTGGAGGCAATCATGGTGGAGTGATGGAGATCATGCTGGAACGCACAAGATGGAGATCATTGCGTGGAGATTGACTATACCATGTCACATAAAATTATATGCATGTGATGTTTATCCTTTTATGTATCTTATTATGCTTAGATCGCGATGGTAGCATTATAAGATGATCCCTCACTTAAAGATCAAGATAAAACTATGTTCTCCCCATGTATGCACCGTTGCGAAAGTTCTTCATGTTCAAGCATCACGTGATGATCGGGTGCTATAAACTCTACGTTCACATACAACGGGTGCAAGCCAGTTTTGCACACGCGGAAATACTTGGATTTGACTTGACGAGCCTAGCATGTACAGACATGGCCTCGGAACACAAGAACCGAAAGGTTAAGCATGAGTCATATGAATGATATGATCGACACTTTGTTGTCCACCATTGAAACCACATCTCTTATCGTGAAGATCGGATTAGGTGTGGTGAATTTGGATCATGTTCACTAAACAAATTGAGGGATGTTGAATTTAGTGGGAGTTCATCTAGTAATTTGATTAAGTTGAACTAGTTATCATGAACATAGTCTCAATTGTACATGCAAATTTTGTAGATCAAATGGCTAAGTCCAACTTCAACTTCAACGTTTTTGCTAAGAAAGAAAAGCTTAAGAACAATGGGTCTAACTTCACCAACTGGTTCCGCAATCTGAGAATCATTCTCTCTGGCGGACAAAAGGACTATGTCCTTGAGAAAGCGCTAGGTGACGCCCCTGCTGTAGATGCGCTGGCTGATGAGAAAGATGTTTATCAGTCGCGCAAGGATGATTATGGTGTGATTAAGAGCACCATGTTGTTTGCTATGGAATCGGACCTTCAAAATCGTTTTGAGGAGTTCCCCGGGCCCTTTGAGATTCTTGAGTAACTGAAAACTATGTTTCAGACTCGGGCCCGTTCTGAGAGATATGAGATCTCTGAGAAATTCTTTAACTGCAAGATGGAGGAAGGGAGTTCCGTTAGTGAGCACGCCATTAAGATGTTGGGCTACACTCAACGCCTTGAGCAACTGGACTGCAAGATTCTAGAGGAGCTCAAGATTGATAGAGTTCTGCAATCACTCCCTCCTAGCTACAAAGGTTTTGTAGTTACTCATAATCAGATTGGTTCCACTGATACGATCTTTGAGCTCGCTAAGCTGAAAGCTACGGAGGTGGACATCAAGAAAGATAATCATGTGTTGATGGTCAACAAGCCCCCAGCTTTAAGAAAGGTAAGGGTGCAAAGAAGCCCTTCAAGAAGGGCAGTGGCAAGCGCGTTGCCCCTGTAGAGAAGAAGCTCAAGTCTGGACCTAAGATAGACACTGAGTGCTTCTATTGCAAGGACAAGGGTCACTGGAAGCGCAACTGTCCGAAGTACTTAGCGGACAAGAAGGCTGGAACCATCAAAGGTATATTTGATATACATGTTATTGATGTTTTCCTTAGTAGCCCTCGTTGTAGTGCCTGGGTATTTGATACTGGTTCAGTTGCTAATATTTGTAACTCGAAATAGGAGCTACGGAATAGACGGTGGCTAGTGAGGGATGAGGTGACGATGCGCGTTGGCAACGGATCAAGAGTCGATGTGATGGCCGTCGGCACGCTCTCCTTAGTTTTACCTTCGGGATTAGTTTTAAACCACAATAAATGTTATTATGTGCCTGCATTGAGCATGAACATCATATCTGGATCGTGTTTATTGCAAGACGGTTATTCATTTAAATCAGAGAATAATGGTTGTTCTATTTATATGAGTAACATATTTTATGGTCATGCACCTGCTATGAATGGTTTATTTCTTCTGAATCTCGAAAAACAATGAAACACACATCCATAACATTGAGGCTAAGAGATGCAAGGTAGATAGTGATAATACGACTTATTTGTGGCACTGCCGTCTAGGTCATATTGGTGTAAAATGCATGAAGAAACTCCATTATGATGGACTTTTGGAGTCTCTTGATTTTGAATCATTTGACACGTGCGAGCCATGCTTCATGGGCAAGATGATCAAAACCCCGTTCTCCGGAATAATGGAGCGAGCAATGGACTTGTTGGAAATCATACATACCGATGTATGCGGACCAATGAGTGTTTCGACGCGCGGTGGTTATCGCTATTTTCTCACTTTTACTGATGACTTAAGTAGATATGGGTATATCTATTTAATGAAGCATAAATCTGAAACATTTGAAAAGTTCAAGGAATTTCAAAATGAAGTGGAAAACCATCGTAACAGGAAAATTAAATTTCTACGATCCGATCGTGGAGGTGAATATTTGAGTTATGATTTTCTCACGCATCTTAAAGCAAGCGGAATCGTTTCGCAACTCACGCCGCCCGGAACACCACAGCGCAATGGTGTGTCTGAACGCCGAAATCGAACTTTATTGGATATGGTACGATCGATGATGTCTCTTATAGATTTGCCGTTATCATTTTGGGGTTATGCATTAGAAACCGCTGCATTCACTTTAAATAGGGCACCATCTAAATCCGTTGAGATGACACCGTATGAACTGTGGTTTGGTGCTAAACCTAAGTTGTCGTTTTTTAAAGTTTGGGGATGCGAAGCATACGTCAAGAAGTTGATGCCGGACAAGCTCGAACCCAAAGCGGAGAATTGCGTCTTCATACTATTGTAACATCCCTAAAATCATGTTTTCAAAGATTGCATATCATCCATGCATGCATATCATTTAGGGATCAAATATCAAGCTCATTTCAAGAAAACAGAAGCACTTAGTGCTATTATTTTATGTAAGCAAACATTAATCTATTGCCACTCTCAAATGAGAGTATAATTGTTTTAAACAAAGCTTTGCTTGCTCTCTTGTTGTATTGGTTGAATGTTGGAGTTTCAAAAAAAATACAAAACAAATATGGTTTTAAAACCATCTTCAAAATTTATTCAAAATCAAGTGCTGTGGCACTGTTTATTCTATTTATTCATAGGGACCAAGCAAGTATAGAGAGACAACTTGGTTTTATGCCCAAAAGTATGAAGGTTACACTCTACAAAAATCCAGAAAAGATTTGAATTCAATTGATTTTGAATTTACTTGAAAATGATTTCTGAAAATCAAATCAGAAAAAGAAAAAGGAATAGAAAACCCAACTGGGCTGGCGCCAGACTTTCATCCCAGCATCAGACCTAGCCCACTAAGCCCACCCGGGGTTTTCCCCCTCTTTATCTCACGCGGGACATAGCTACTCCATGCTCGCTGACTAGTGGACCCAAGTGGCACGCGAGCATCGTCCCCAGCCACGCGCCCCCACGACCCCGTCGACGCTGCTGTTACCTCATCACTGCCGTGATTGATGCGGGCTTGATTGCCGGTGTTTCCTCACGAGATTCTCGCCCCTACTTTGGATATAAGACCCCCTCCCCTCTCTGCTCATTTCCCCTCACTCGGCGCACCATTTCCGCCACCAGGCTGCACGCATTCGAGCTCGGAACCCCGCAGCACCGACGCACTCCGGCGACCTATTCCGGTGAGCCCCGTGCTCCCCTTCACCTCTCGATCATACGAGCTTGTCTGTGTTGCCCATGCACATCTTCTCACACCCTCTGTTTGCGTTGTATCGCCCCAGGTCGTCGTCTTCGTTCATGGCCACAACCACCAGAGCCGACGCTCAACTCCGACAAGCAATAGCAGTAAGAATCGAGCTCCCCTTGCCTTCTCCTTGAAACCATCTTGCTCACTGTGACTTTGCGCACCCCCTGATGCACTTTATTCGTGCTAGGATGATGCAGAGCCTCAGCAACGTTGACATCTGCAAACACCTGACGCCGCGCACGACTCCGACGAGCTCCAGCGACATCCACGGTGCTCCCCTTCGCCAACGAAGCCTACCTTGAGCATCAGCAGCACACGGCGAACTTAGTAAGCCACTTCCCCCTGTCCCGCGTGACCTAAATCGTCGGCACCGTCTCTGACAGAGCCGTCGCCACCGCTCACCGCCGCTAGCGCCGCCCGTCTGTGGTCGTTTGATCCATGACCATAGGATCTAGATCTAGCGATTAGGAATAGATCTGTAATGAAGCGGTACAAACAGATCTGGGCCGTGCATGTTAAGTTTAATCCAACGGCCCGCGTGTGTGATCCAGTGCGAATTGGTATCAACCAATCAAAGAGCGCTGCGTGGCCAGCTCTTTGATTTAAAATCAGAATTTAGATCTATTAGATGTTTAAACTTGGAAAATTCATAACTTTTGATTCCCACGTCCAAATTTGACAAATTTTATATCATTGGAATCAGGAGAGAAAATAATTTCCATTTATGCAATGTGTTTAATGTTTTGCCTCTGTTAAAATGATTGTTTTTACAGAAACATTTGTAGGCATATTTTCTGTATAGTAATTATTTGAAAAATGTTTAGTTGTTCAAATAAAGTTTAATTGGCAAGTTTTGAACTTGTTAAAGATTCAGTACTCTGCATTTGTCTTGGTTGGTGTAGAAAATCATCACATGGCATTTTGCATGCATTCATATATTTTTGTTTGTATATATTTTGTATGTGATTGGGTGCCATTATTTTATGTGTACATTTTGGTGCAAATAGTGATTGTGATTGTGAGGATTGTTGCTACTCCCCAAACTACCAAGGCAAGTGGTGCTTCATGATTTTATTCCTATGTTTTTAAACTATGCACTAGAAATATTTTGCTAGACTTGCATGAATATTTTGATCTATATGCTATGCTTGGGAAATCCTAGTGGTTGTAGAATTGCTAGAAATTCTAAGTTAAGATGCTTATCAATGCCATGCTTAGCCTAGCTAGTAGCAACCAAGGGTGGTTATATATTCATGCTATGAGAAAATATTTCTAAATCTTTGGACTTGTGTTTTTGCTTAATAAAACAACTAAGTGAATGAAACACCTGGGTGGAATGGAAAGAATGGTTTGTGTTGAGTGGTTAAACAAGGCCCATGTATATGGTTTACCTTGTGTATCTCACTTGTGGAAAGCCACCCAGGAACAAAGGGATTTGAGATGCCATATGTTAAGAAGCTTCTAGTGCAGCCACATGGCATTATGGGCTCTGCCTGGATCATATAGGTTGCAATAACTTAGCCATTTGGACAGTTGGTGGTAGTGGGATGATAGGTTGGAGCGCGTCCATTTGGTCTAAGGGAAGGCTTCCGAAAGGTCCTGTCTTGGTGAAAATCAAGTCTTGTGGGGAAAGTGCACAACCTCTGCAGATGGAAGAATCTAAGTACTTAGCCAAGTCCCTAGTATTGGAAAACTTGAGCATCAAGACATGGAAGCTATAAAGAATGTCCTCATCCCAATTTCTAAGTTAAAACTTGTGGGTGAACAAGGGTGAAGGTTCACCAATTTCTATTGGTGTTTCCTTGGGAAAAGTTTTGTCAAAGAAAAACTTAGAGTTTTCAACTAATAGGTAAAACCTATTTTGACCAAAGCAAGCCTAAGATACACTTAGCCAAAATGCATATAGTATCTAGACTACTAATATTCTACTAAGGTATCACTTGCTAATACTATTCCAATGTATTGACCCACTGTGGCTGTAACTTGTGATGTTGCAGGTTATTCTGATGATGATTAGGGGTTATGAGTCTACACTCAACATGCTTTCCTGTGGCACATGAAGATGAAGACTTATTTATCTTATTATATAACGAACTCTTGTATTAGGCCTCTGGCCATGGAGTTGTAAAAGACTATGTTTGTCTCTGGAATGATATGTAATAATGACCTTTGTTTCTGTGTACTTTATCATAAACTGTGGACGCTAGCATTGATCCAGGGACTAGCATTGCAATCACAGGGATCCTTACCTTTATAAAGGGATGGATCTTACAGATGGTATCAGAGCACTGTGTTGCCTGTAGGATTATGAACCTAGGATTGGAAACCACTAAGGGGAAATTTTCAACAACTTCCTCACTTGTCTTTTCTTCTCGTAAACTCTTATAATCTTCTTTCTCATCTCTATTTGTAGATGAACTCCATCAACCAAGCCATGAGGAAGGGACCACTCATGACTATGACTTTGGAATGTGAGACAGAATTCCCCAAGGCTCTCAAGGACCTCATGGTTGCCATGGGAATACATGGTGCAGCTGTGTACAAAGGTTTTCCTATGATGGATGAAGGAGTTGAGTACTGGTGGGTGCAACTTCACTTGTATAAAAACAAGGAAGACAACCACAAGGACTCAGGATTCTGCATGGTCACCAACTCAGTGATGCACCCCACATTCTTTGATTCAGCAAGGGATGCAGCTTGGAAGGCCATCAAAGAGCTTGGTGATAGAATCAAGTGCAGAATGCTAAACACCCAGAATGACCTTAGGGAAGAAAAGAAGCATACCCAAGAGTTAGAGGCTACCAACCAACGTTTAAGAGAGGACATCATAGACTTAGCCATTGAGTCATGTGATCAAGATCGACAAATTGCCTCTAGGGATGCCCTGTTAGCCAACTTGGCAAGTGAGATGGGATTGTAACGTACTTCGTTAGTTGGACCACCACACTTATCATTTTATTTCCCAAATGTTGTTTAAATAAGTTGAACCTTGGATGTTTGTCATGGTTTTATGTATGCCATGACTTGTGTGTTTTGATTTCCAAAGATATGCACGTGATGCCTTGTCTTGTGATTTATCATTTAATTGTGTTGATTCTAATTTTTTCTATCTTATAAAATAGATGCCTAATGTTACTATCAGCACGGCAAAAGAGTTCAAGGGAACTCGTTTTGGCACTCGTATTATTGAGCTCACTAGTGTGCTCAATCTCCCACTACCTACCATCATGATGCTTCCCCTCACCAAGTTCGAGAGGAAGGACCTTTGGGGCTTCAAGGTTACTCAGCCAGGACGCCAGAGTGAGCCAGCCACGGAGGCCATCACCTTCGAACTCATGCATGATGACAAGGAGAGAGGCCTAGAGGTAGTCATGCAGGATTTGCTTGGACGTTTACTAGGGAGACATGAAGGGTTCGCAGCATAGAAAACAAAAAATTTCCTACGATGGGAACTATGTACCAAGATCTATCTACTAGATACAAACAACGGGCGGATGTATATCCATATAGAACATACCCTTGAAGACCGACAAAGCTTAACGAGTTCAACTCGTGGTTGATATAGACGATCTCTTGCCGATCTCAAGATCGAGAGGAAGTCCTAGCGCCGCAAATCATCAGCGCATTCGTGCTCGCACACACGTTCGAGGCACCGAGAAACCTCCACCTCCTCGTTCTAGCGATGCAGCGGAAGCACAACTCTTTCTTGCCGAATAGCCACCGGGAACATGTATCTCGCTACTCCGAGACCATGGGGGATAAATTCTAGAGGGGGAGAGAGATCCTTCACGAGGAGGTGTGAGAGACAAGTGAGGAGGGGGGCTCCTTTTATAGGAGGAGGAGGGGAACCCCAAGGGGGTGTCCGGCGCATGGGGGCTGCCCCCTTGCCCTCCCCTCTTCATGTGGGTGGACACTCCACTCACAAATCTCCTTTAAATTCCCTCCACTCAAAAGTCCACTCAAATTCCCATTAAATTTCCACCAAATTTAATGCAAACTCTCATTAAATAAAACTCTTTTATTTTATTAAGAATTTTGTCAATTACTTTAATGAAAAACATTCACAAATAACCCCTTGCTAGAATTCCATTTCACATGCATAACCACTTTATGCAATTTCACCCGAAAACCTGTTTCGGTATCTAGTGAAATAAATTCCTGCGCTTGTTTATTCTTTTGGCATGAAACTTTTGCTCCAGTTGGATGTCGGTGTCTCTTAAGTGTGTCACCCTACGGTTCGTGAATAATGCGGACATGATCGAGACCCTTCTCGGATCAATAATCAGAAGCGGGATCTGGAGACCCATACTGACTCCCACACATTCAACGATGACTTTCTTGTGATCGTCGGAACATTTTATGCTGGTATCTTAATCCCTTTGTTTCACGATATATTACATGTCCAAGATTCGATCATCGGTATCTCCATACCTAGTTTGATCTTGTTACCGACATGCACTCGTTTCTCGTTCCTGTGATATAACATTCTAGTGATCAAATCACTTGCTTGCAAGCTACTCAATGAGATATCATCGAGAGGGCCCAGAGTATATCTATCTATCATCAGGATGAACAAATTCCACTCTCGATCCATGAGCCTCAACATAACGATTTATTAGTTCTGAATCCATCTTTATAATCACCCTGTTACGGTGTGACGTTTGATGTTATCAAGAAACTCTTCCGGTGTTAGTGATTGACATGATCTCATGGTCTAAGGATTAGGATCACTTCGTAAGTTGTTATAGCAATATAAACTCAATGACTTTGATCGTAATTCTATACTTCTGATGAATGTTCATCACACCATTACACTAATGTTGTGATCCTGTTATTAACAACATCCAATGTCCATGATCAGGAAACCTTGATCATCTTGTTAATCAACGAGCTAGTTTATGAGAGAGGCATAACTAGGAACTTTCTGTTTGTTTATTAAACACACATGTATTAACGTTTCCGTATTAATACAATTATAGCATGCAAAATAAACATCTATCATATACTTGGAATACACATAATAAACACTTTATTATTGCCTCTCGTGGCATATTCCTTGATCTCCCACTTGCACTAGAGACAATAATCTAGTTACATAGTGATAAATCTAACACCCATTGAGTTCTGGTGTTGATCATGTTTTGCTCTAGGGAGAGTTTTAGTCAACGGATCTGCTACATTGAGATTTGTATGTACTTTACAAATCTTTATATCTCCATCCTTGACATGCTCGCGGATGGAGTGAAACCGGCGCTTAATATGCTTGGAATGCTTGTGAGACCTTGGCTCTTTGGCATTGGCAATGGCACCATTGTTGTCACAATAGATCACCATTGGGTCCAACGTGTTTGCCATCACTCCTAGTTCGGATATGAACTCCTTCATCCAAACTGCTTCCTGAGCCGCTCAGCGCAACATATTCGGCCTCCGTTGTTGATCCCGCTACCACAGGTTGTTTGGAGCTCCTCCAACTAACCGCTCCGCCATTCATGAGAAATACGTATCCGGATTGAGACTTAGAGTCATCCGGATCGGTGTCAAAGCTAGCATCGACATAACACTTAGCGACGAGCTCTTCTTCACCTCCGTATACAAGAAACATATCCTTAGTTCTTCGTAAGTACTTAAGGATATTCTTGACCGCTATCCATGTTCAACTCGATCCGATTGGTACCTACTAGTCAAACTAATAGCATGTGCCACATCCGGTCTTGTACATAGCATGTCGTACATTATAGAGCCTATGGCTGAAGCATAGGGGACTTTGTCCATTATCTCTCTTTCTTCCGCCGAAGCCGGACTTTGAGTCTTACTCAATGTCTTGCCTTGCAACATAGTTAAGAACCCCTTCTTACTTCCGTCCATTTTAAACTTCTTTAAAATCTTATCAAGGTATGTACTTTGCGATAGCCCTATTAGGCGCCTAGATCTATCTCTATAGATCTTTATGCCTAATATGTATGACGCTTCACCTAGGTCCTTCATTGAAAATTTGCTGTTTAGATAACTTTTAACACTGTTTAAAAGATCTATATCATTTCCGATCAATAATATGTCATCCACATATAATATCAGAAATGCCACATTGCTCCCACTCACTTTCTTGTAAATACAAGCTTCTCCATAAGTTTGGACAAATCCAAACTCTTTGATCACCTCATCAAAGCGGAGATTCCAACTTCGTGATGCTTGCTTCAATCCATAGATGGATCGCTGAAGCTTGCACACCTTGTTAGCATCCTTAGGATCGTCATTACCCTTTGGTTTTATCATATAGAAGTCTTCTTCAATATTACCATTGAGAAACGCGGTTTTTACATCCATCTGCCATATCTCCTAATCGAAATATGCAGCAATTGCTAACATAATCCTAACTGACTTTAGCATCGCTACGGGAGAGAATGTCTCATCGTAGTCAACTCCTTGAATTTGTTGAAACCCCTGGAGTGCAAATGGGTTTTCGACAAGTTCAAGGTGTTGACTATGATGAGACTTTCTCTCCCGTAGCGATGTTTAAGTCCATTCGGATTTTATTAGCAATTGCTGCGTTTCATGATTATGAAATATGGCAGATGGATGTCAAGACTGCGTTCCTCAATGGCAACATTGATGAAGAGTTGTATATGATGCAACCCGAAGGTTTTGTCGATCCTAAGGATGCTGATAAGGTGTGCAAACTTCAGCGTTCCATTTATGGACTGAAGCAAGCATCTCGGAGTTGGAACCTTTGTTTGATCAAGTGATCAAGAGCTTTGGATTTGTTCCAAATTGCCACGAAGTTTGTATCTACAAGAAAGTGAGTGGGAGCTCAGTGACATTTTTGGTACTATATGTGGATGACATATTGATTATCGGAAATGACATTGACATGCTTAACGATGTGAAGAGTTATTTGAACAAATGTTTTTCAATGAAAGACCTAGGGGAAGCTGCTTATATATTGGGCATCAAAATCTATACAGATAGACAAAGACGCCTGATAGCTTTAAGACAAAGTACATACCTAGACAAAGTTCCGAAAAGGTTCAGAATGGATAAGGCAAAGAAAGGTTCAGTGCCTATGTTGTCAGGTAAGATATTGAGCAGGGCTCAGTGTCCAGCTACGGTAAACGATAGAGAAGCTATGAGCAAAGTTCCTTATGCCTCGGCCATATGATCTATCATGTATGCCATGCTATGTACTACACCGGATGTGTCCAATGCTCTTAGTTTGACGAGCAGATACCAAAGTGATCCAGGAGTGGAACACTGGACAGCCGTGAAGAACATCCTAAAGTACTTAAATAGGACTAAAGAAATGTTCTTGGTCTATGGAGGTGATGAGCAGCTTGTCGTAAAAGGTGAGCTTGGTGTGGTTCCAACTACCTTGGACCCACTGGAGATATTGTGTGACAACACTGGCGCCATAGCACTGGCTAAGGAACCAAGATATCGTCCAAAGACCAAGCATATCAACCGCAAGTTTCATATAATTCGAGATTATATAACAGATGGAGATCTGAAGATTAGCAAAGTACATACGGATCTGAATGTCACAGATCCATTGACAAAACCTCATCCACGAGCAAAACATGATCAGCACCTTAGTGCCATGGGTGTTAGATTGTTGCCAGATGTAAACTAGATTATTGACTCTAGTGCAAGTGGGAGACTGTTGGAATTATGCCCTAGAGGCAATAATAAAGATGTTATTATTATAATTCTTATTCATGATCAAGTTTATATTCCATGCTAGAATTGTATTAAGCGGAAACTTTGATACTTGTGTGGTTTATGAACAACGCCGTGTCCCTAGTACGCCTCTATGGACTAGCTCATTGATTAATGATGGTTGAGGTTTCCTAACCATAGACATGAGTTGTCGATTAATAATGAGATCATATCATTGGGAGAATGATATGATGAAAAACCCAAATCAAGCAGAGCAATTAGATCGTGTCATCGTGTTCATCTTTGCGAAGCTTTTTCTTATGTCAAATATTGTATTCCTTAGACCATGAGATAATGCAACTCCCTGGTATCGGAAGAAAGCTTTGAGGTCATCAAACGTCATCCTATGAGAGGGTGATCATAAAGGTGTCTCTCAGGTGATCGAAAAGTACTTGTTGGGTTGTATGTATCGAGATGGGATTTGTCCCTCCCAAGTCGGAGAGATATACTTCGGGCCCACTCGGTAATCGATATCAACACCGCTTGCAAGCATGTGGTTAAGGAGTTAATCACAAAGTGATATCGAATTACGGAACGAGTAAAGTACTTGTTGTGAACGAGATTGAACTAGGTATGGCGATACCGACGATCGAATCTCGGGCAAGTAAAATATCGTGTGACGAAGGGAATATATATATGGTATTAATTGAATCCTGGCATCGTGGTTCAACCGATATGATCATCGATGAATGTGTGGGAGTCAATATGGGTTTCCATACCCCGCTGTTGATTATTGATAGAAGATCATGTCTGCATATTCTCGAACCCGTAGGGTCACACACTTAACGTGTCTCGACGCTAGGATAGAATGGATAATTGGTTTATGAGTTTTTGTTCAGAGTCTCGGATGAGATCCAGGACGTCACGAGAGGTTCCAGAATGGTCCGGAGAATAAGATTCATATAAGGGAAAGAAGTTTTGGATTTCAGAATTGTTTCGGATCGTTCGGTATTGTACCGGAAGCTTCTAGAACCTTCTGGAGTGGGACCAACGTGGCCCCACTTGTCGGGAGGGGGCGTGGGCCTACGAGGGAGTGCCCTGGCCACATTGGGCCAGGGGCACAAGGCCCCATAGGCCCAGCCTGCCAAGCCCTAGGGGAAACCCTAGGGAGAGTTTCTAGAAGGGGGGAAACTTGCCCCCCACTCCTCCCTTGTGGACACCGGCCCTAGGCTTGGAGGAGGGGAAAGGGGGCAGCCGGCCAGCCCTCTATATAAAAAGGGCAGGGGCGCACCCTCCCTCCACACCTCCTCAACCCTAGTGTAAGGTTCCCAACCTTTAATATGGTAGAGATCCCTGTGTTTACAATGCTAGTCCCAGGATCAATAGCTAGCATCCATAGTTAAGTTGCAGCCACAAGGGTCAATACAATTGAATTGTATTGGCAAGTTTCACTACTATGTAGAAATAAGTGGATCCTATCATTACATGCATATTTGGCTAAGTAGGGTTTAGGCTCTTTTGCAGAAAGCAATATAGTTTTATCCTATCTTTTCAAAAATAGTTTGATCTTTTGTCAAATCTTTCTGAACTCCTTGGAAAAACTCCAAGTGCTTCTAATCCCTTGTTGTCACCATCAAGTTTTACTTTGATAAATTGGAATGTCGAGATCTTCCATAGCTTCAGGCCTTAGTTGCTCAGAGTTGTCCATAACCGGGGACATGGCTAGGTACTTAGAATTTTGATCTTCTGCAGAAGTTGTACACTTTACCCACATGACACAATCTCGTCTTGATGCCACCAGTGGCCGCTGGATAAGTACTCACCAAAATGGAGTACTGGCAGATCGAGAATGTGACAAAGTCTTTCCATAGGAGTCCTCCCAATACACAATGCTAGCTTGTCAACCAGGCACCAATGTAGGGATAAATTTCCTTACACAATTCTAGTTAACCTGAAGATGCCAATGCATGGGTCTTCCACTATGTAGTTGACTAAGCCAGAGCCCATTTAGCATGTGGCTCATACGGAAGCCACTTTACGAGAAACATGTTCAATCTCTAAGTCCCTCGGTGGTTTTCTTCTAGTGCACATACAAAAAGAGATAGCCATATAAACATGGTTCCTTTTGTTGCCACCTTGTCCAATCTTGAGTATCCTTGTCCACCCAGGTGGTTCATTGAGTACTTGTTTTATTATATAAAACTTATATCTTTTCAACTCTTCATATGATCATAACATGTATCCCATCCCAAATATATAGCAGGGATAAGCATACTACAACTACAATGTTTCCACTAAGGGAGATATAAGGGTATCCTATTAGGGTTTAGCATAGCATAAAATATAGTAGTCCTTATCATGCATGTTACAAATATCCACTAAGTGTAATGAAAATAGTAGGACATGGATGATAGTGTCACTTGCCTTTTAGTAGAGAATGTTGGTTCACTTCTTGATCTTGCAAATATCACACTCTTCTAACTTCACTACAATTCAATCAAGCAAACACAAATTCAACTAGCATTCAAACCATTTCTCATACATAAAATAACAAAAACAAGGTCATGCATGCAAGCATGCAAAAGATAGTTTTATTTGCAGAAGTGGTTTCTACTAGGCTCTAAACATTATAAAGTTCAAAGTGGTCATTTACTAAAGTGGTAAAACCATTTGCAAAGGGTTTTATCTATAAACTATTTTTAAATCAAATCAATATTTTATGTGGTTGAAAATTCTTTTAGCAAAGCAATATTCTTTAAAGGGTTCACCAAATATGTTTTTAAACCTCAAACTTAGTGTTTAGGGTCAGAAGGTTTGAATCAAAACATTTCCAAAGGTTTTACTCAAAACATCATTTCTAAACTAAATACAATATTTTTATTTGACTAGAAATGTGCTAATTCAATTATTTATTCCTTAACTTCATAAAATACATTTTTAAATCCATAAGTTGGTTCCTATGGTCAGTAGGTTCACAACAAACCATTTTGCAAAGATTTCATTTCAAAAATATATCTAGAACAATTTTTATATTCAAAATATGCCTACACATGTTTCTGCAAATTCAACCAATTTTCCAGAAGCAAAACATTAAACAAAGTGCATGGTTGGGTAGGATTTGTCTTGGTGATTCCATTGATATAAAATTTTCAAAATTTGGACGTGTAGAACTAAATTTATGAATTTTACAAGTTTGCATATCTAATAGATTCTAATTTCTGTTTTTAAACATAACCCTGTCCATGTGTCTTAACCTCATTGGGCGATACCGCTTCGTTCGGATTGGTTGAAACGGCTGGCGTGGGTGGAAACGAAGAACAGGCAGCGTGGGGTCCGTTCGTTAGTGAGGTGGGGAAAGTGGAGTGGGGCCTGCTGGTCAGTGACTGCGCATGCGAGATACTGGGTAAGAAAACGTTTCGCCGGAGGGGTTTAGTTGGGCTGCGAGTTGGGCTTGCTGGGCCTGTTGGGTTGGGTCTGTTTCATTCAATTTTTTTATACCAAATGTTTTTCCTTTTTCTGTCTGAATATTCTGATTTGATTTTCATTCAAACAATTCAAACACCAATTCAAATCAAACCACCACCAAACTTTAGGTATAGATTAATTCTGTTTAACAACATAATCCAAAGTCCAAAGTAAATTAATTTTTATTCTTTTAGGATCTATTATTAAATAAAATAAAAAGACCTTAGTCTTTATTTCAAATAGGGTTTAATTTATTTTTAAAACTCTATTTGAAATCTAAACCAAACCAAAACCTTTTCAGTAGGTTTCATTTGAAAAACAAAAACACTTGGAAATCTTATTTAAAATAAATTAACAAGTTTTAGTGTTTATTTAAAATGGAAAAGCCTTTACTTTAATAAAATTGGATATTAATAAATCCTCATTATTTTATTTAAATAAACCTTTACTCTTTTTATCAAATAGAAATATTTTATTTCAAAAGCTTGGCCAAGATTTAATTTGGCTCTATAAAATAATCCTTATTTATATTTATACCTTTGCTTTATAAAAACCATATCTTTTTATTAAAAGATCCAAAAATAGTGATTCCAACTATTATAATTTGTATTTATTAATTGTTTATCTTTTTAAATCCCTTTAGGATTTTATTTGATTAAAATAGGTTTTTGATGTTTCCATTTGGAATCAAAAAGTTCCTTCTCACCCTAAATTTCAACAATTATTTATTTGTTTATTTATTTTTCACATTTCAAAATTTGGAAAATTTTGGGATGTGACAGGCTACCACACTTAAAATAAATCTCGTGCCGAGATTTGGGAAGGCTAGGGTTACAAGTTGGCTTGAATACAACTAGGGTACTACCACCCTTAAAATAAAGTCTCATAGGGTTACATTGATGGTTCACTTGACTATGGGTTCAACACTTGATATCCAGACAAGGAATCCTTATTTGACTCTTCTGAGTTAAATAGTTCCTGTCATCCACTTCTTATATCTCTTCAAAGTTTCCATTCATGTCAATGTGGTTCACATGTCCTTTCTGGGTCACATTGGAGTCATTTCCATTGGCTCTTCTAGCATCCTTTTTCTTTTTCTTCTCAGGATAGTCTGATGCATAGTGTCCAAGTTCCTTACAATTATAGCACTGCAACTGGCTAATATCTTTCTTCCTGAAAGTGTCATGTTGGTTCTGACCAAGGTCATCTCCATTGTCAGTATCATTTCCATTATTATCACTTCCATTGTTGTTGTGGTGATACTGATGTGGTTCAGAATCTTCATTACTCTTTTTGAATGAATGCTTCTTTTGTGATATCCTGAGTGATTCTTGAGTTTATGCTTCCTCTTTCTATTCTCAACTTGATTCATCTTGTTTTCCAATATAGTGGCTTTGTCACAGAGTGATTGATAAGTTGGGACATAGGCAACAGCTAGTTGCAGGTTCAACTCATCATTAAGTCCTTCAAGAAATTTCTCCTTTCTCTTAGCATCTGTATCAACTTCATCTGGTGCATAGCGTGCCAGATTGTTGAATTCTTCAATATACTCAGCCACACTGAGGTGACGCTATTTCAGATTGTGGAATTCCTTTTTCTTCAAGTGCATCACTCCAGGTGAGATGTGAGCTGTACGGAAACCATCCTCAAAAATAGCCCAAGTCACATCCTCAAGGAGACTGGTGATCTGAAAGTTGTCCCACCATGTTGCTGTTGGTCCTTCAAGCAGAAATGCTGCAAACCTAACTTTTTCTACATCGGTGCAGCCAACAGTCACTAAGTCCTTATTCACTGAACGTAACCAGTCATTGGCTTCCATTGGATCAGTTGTTCCAGAGAACCTTGCAGGCCTAAGTTTTAGAAACCTGGTGACCATGTCATGAGCTGGAGGATTATCCTGATGATTGTTGTTGTTGTTGTTGTTGTTCTAATTCTGTATGAGTGTGGTCATCATCTGCATCAGTTGAGTTTGGCATGTCATCAGCTGTTGCATCTCGGGAGTGATGTTGTTGTTGTTTTGGTTGGGGTTGGCACGACGGGGAGGCATTTGTTGGTTTGATAGGAATAAGTAATGATGGATAGGTTTGAAGAAGTTCTAACACACAACTCAAAACAACCAAGTTCAATCAAACAATCAATCAATCAACATGCAACTATCGACTTAACAACTTATGAACTTAACTCATGAGTTGAAGGAAACAGCAAGTTTTCTTGAAATAATTAACTTAGTATAGTCATACCTCATAGGTCAATATGATCCATACTCTAACTTGATATCAATGTCTTTTGGTAGGCAATCTAGTGTCTCTTGGTTTTCACTTGTAGTCCTTAGTGATGTCTAAGTTGAAGTCCTTGGTGAAACTAAAGTTGAAGTCATTGGTCATGGTGAAGGCTTTGTCCATCAAGTTGAAAAGGAAGAGGTGTAGAATCAAAACCAAAAGGTTGAGGAAAGATTTTACAAGATTGTTTGTAAACAAATACAACTCCTATTTTTCTAAGGGGTTTTGTCCAATCCTAGGGTTACAATCCTACAGGCAACACAGTGCTCTGAGACCATCTGTAAGGTTCCCAACCTTTAATATGGTAGAGATCCCTGTGTTTATAATGCTAGTCCCTGGATCAATAGCTAGCATCCACAGTTAAGATGTAATATCAAGATACAAAGGTCATAATACAACTTTATAACCAGGAATAAAATAAATCATTACATCTTACATAGCTCATTTGGCTATCTCATTACATTGCAGCAGAAATAACTATAGCATGGAGTCCTTCATCTTCAAAGTGCCACAAGCAATCATGTTGGTTGTAGACTTGTAATCCTATTCAACACACTTCACTAACATCAAAGAAACCTGCAACATGATAAGTTGCAGCCACAAGGGTCAATACATTTGAATTGTATTGGCAAGTTTCACTACTATGTAGAAATAAGTGGATCCTATCATTACATGCATATTTGGCTATGTAGGGTTTAGGATCTTTTGCAGAAAGCAATATAGTTTTATCCTATCTTTTCAAAAATAGTTTGATCTTTTGTCAAATCTTTCTAAACTCCTTGGAAAAACTCCAAGTGCTTCTAATCCCTTGTTGTCACCATCAAGTTTTACTTTGAGAAATTGGAATGTCGAGATCTTCCATAGCTTCAGGCCTTAGTTGCTCAGAGTTGTCCATAACCGGGGACATGGCTAAGTACTTAGAATTTTGATCTTCTGCAGAAGTTGTACACTTTACCCACATGACACAATCTCGTCTTGATGCCACCAGTGGCCGCTGGATAAGTACTCACCAAAATGGAGTACTGGCAGATCGAGAATGTGACAAAGTCTTTCCATAGGAGTCCTCCCAATACACAATGCTAGCTTGTCAACCAGGCACCAATGTAGGGATAAATTTCCTTACACAATTCTAGTTAACCTGAAGATGCCAATGCATGGGTCTTCCACTATGTAGTTGACTAAGCCAGAGCCCATTTAGCATGTGGCTGTACACGGAAGCCACTTTACGAGAAACATGTTCAATCTCTAAGTCCCTCGGTGGTTTTCTTCTAGTGCACATACAAAAAGAGATAGCCATATAAACATGGTTCCTTTTGTTGCCACCTTGTCCAATCTTGAGTATCCTTGTCCACCCAGGTGGTTCATTGAGTACTTGTTTTATTATATAAAACTTATATCTTTTCAACTCTTCATATGATCATAACATGTATCCCATCCCAAATATATAGCAGGGATAAGCATACTACAACTACAATGTTTCCACTAAGGGAGATATAAGGGTATCCTATTAGGGTTTAGCATAGCATAAAATATAGTAGTCCTTATCATGCATGTTACAAATATCCACTAAGTGTAATGAAAATAGTAGGACATGGATGATAGTGTCACTTGCCTTTTAGTAGAGAATGTTGGTTCACTTCTTGATCTTGCAAATATCACACTCTTCTAACTTCACTACAATTCAATCAAGCAAACACAAATTCAACTAGCATTCAAACCATTTCTCATACATAAAATAACAAAAACAAGGTCATGCATGCAAGCATGCAAAAGATAGTTTTATTTGCAGAAGTGGTTTCTACTAGGCTCTAAAGATTATAAAGTTCAAAGTGGTCATTTACTAAAGTGGTAAAACCATTTGCAAAGGGTTTTATCTATAAACTATTTTTAAATCAAATCAATATTTTATGTGGTTGAAAATGCTTTTAGCAAAGCAATATTCTTTAAAGGGTTCACCAAATATGTTTTTAAACCTCAAACTTAGTGTTTAGGGTTAGAAGGTTTGAATCAAAACATTTCCAAAGGTTTTACTCAAAACATCATTTCTAAACTAAATACAATATTTTTATTTGACTAGAAATGTGCTAATTCAATTATTTATTCCTTAACTTCATAAAATACATTTTTAAATCCATAAGTTGGTTCCTATGGTCAGTAGGTTCACAACAAACCATTTTGCAAAGATTTCATTTCAAAAATATATCTAGAACAAATTTTATATTCAAAATATGTCTACACATGTTTCTGCAAATTCAACCAATTTTATAGATACAAAATGCATGGTTGGGTAGGATTTGTCTTGCTGATTCCATTTATATAAAATTTGCAAAATTTGGACGTGTAGAACTAAAGTTATGAATTTTACAAGTTTGCATATCTAATAGATTCTAATTTCTGTTTTTAGACATAACCCTGTCCACGTGTCTTAACCTCATTGGGCGATTCCGCTTCATTCAGACTGAGCAATACTGGCCGTAGGATTTCACTTAAAACGCATGGCTCAGATGGACGCGTACCCTTTCGCTTATGATATAATCTGATCCTTTGGATCTAGATCCGATGGCCCACAACGCATTGACCAAAAGCGAGCGGCGCTGGCGGCAGTGCACGCTCTGTCCGAGGTGGTCCGGCCATTCTAGGAAGCGAGAGAAGAAGAGGAGAGGCTCACCGTGATCGCAGTGACGCTATGATGCTCAAGGTGCTCGTCGTTGGGCAGGGGAACACGGGGACGATGGGGATCACTCACCGGAGTTGCTGCGGGCGGCGGTGTTTTTTATTTGATGATGTAGATCTGTTGCACGAGTAGAACACAATGGTCATTATGGGCGGTGGTGTTTTTATTATCAATTGCTTCTTGTGTACTTTGCATCTTGCGGTATGATGGGATGAAGCGGCCCGGTCTAACCTTACATGACATCGTTCATGAGACTTTCTCCACGCTCAACATGCAACTTGTATTGCATAAGTGGCTTTGCGGGTGTCTGTCTCTCCCATTATACTATAGATCCAATTTACAATAGGCACTTGATAGTTCAAGCATCAACGTTGTGGTTCTTGTTCGTAAGTTAGATCGACACTTATTGAAAGCCCTAAACCACGTAAAATATGCAAAGAAATTAGAGGCGTCTAACTTTGTTTTGCAGGGGTGTGCATGTGATGTGATATGGCCATGATTGTGATTATATTTGATGTATGCAATGTTCCTTATTGTAAGTTGGCAACCGACAGGAGCCATATGGTTGTCTTTAATTTATGTTAAGACCCGCGTGTCTATTCAAAGTAGTTGTAATAGTTGAAGCCGGTGGACGACAACCATGGAGCAGCGTCATTGACCTTGATGCAATGCCGGTGATGATGGAGATCATGTTCGTGCTTGAAGATGGAGATCGGAAGCACAAAGAAGAAACGCCATATCATATCACATATTATGAATTGCATGTGATGTTAATCCTTTATGCATCTTGTATTGCTTAGTTAACGACGGTAGCATTATAAGATGATCCCTCATGCACATGAATTTCAAGTTCTAAAGTGTTCATCCTTAGTAAGCACCGTTGCTAAAGCTTGTTGTTTCGAAGCACCACGTGATGATCGGGTGTGTTAGATTCTGCAAGTGTATACAACATGAGCAAGCCAGATTTGGTCATGCGGAAGCTAAGGTTTGATCTTGACGAGCCTAGCATGTACAGACATGGTCTCGGAACACGGATCACCGAAAGGTAAAGCATGAATCATATAGTAGATATGATGACTACATCAACTCTCGTGATGATCGGTGTTGGTGTGGTGGATTTGGTTCGTGTGATCACTAAAACAATGTGAGGGATATTGTTTTGAGTGGGAGTTCATCTAGATTAATTTAACTATTAATTAGAACTCAATTTGTCATAAACTTAGTCTAAACTATTGCAAATATGTTGTAGATCAATGGCGGCCCCTACCATCAATTTTAATGTGTTCCTAGAGAAAGAAAAGTTGAAAAACAATGGAAGCAACTTCGCGGATTGGTTCCGCAATTTGAGGATTGTCTCGAATTCAATCGCGGCAGAGCGACATTGAGGAAGGGGAAACGGCTGGCGTGAGTGGAAACGAAGAATGTGCAAAGGTCTATCTGCTCGGTGAGGTGGGGAAGTGGGAGGGGCCTATGGTCAGTGATCGCAAAGTAGATGCTAGGTAAGAAAACGTTTCGCCAGAGGGATTTAGTTGGGCTGCGAGTTGGGCTTGCTGGGCCTGTTGGGTTGGGTCTGTTTCATTCAAAAAAATTATACCAAATGTTTTTCCTTTTTCTGTTTGAATATTCTCATTTGATTTTCATTCAAACAATTCAAACACCAATTCAAATCAAACCACCACCAAACTTTAGGTATAGATTAATTCTGTTTAACAACATAATCCAAAGTCCAAAGTAAATTAATTTTTATTCTTTTAGGATCTATTATTAATTAAAATAAAAAGAACTTAGTCTTTATTTCAAATAGGTTTTAATTTATTTTTAAAACTCTATTTGAAATCTAAACCAAACCAAAACCTTTTCAGTAGGTTTCATTTGAAAAATAAAAACACTTGGAAATCTTATTTAAAATAAATTAACAAGTTTTAGTGTTTATTTAAAATGGAAAAGCCTTTACTTTAATAAAATTGGATATTAATAAATCCTCATTATTTTATTTAAATAAACCTTTACTCTTTTTATCAAATAGAAATATTTTATTCAAAAGCTTGGCCAAGATTTAATTTGTCTCTATAAAATAATCCTTATTTATATTTCTACCTTTGCTTTATAAAAACCATAACTTTTTATTAAAAGATCCAAAAATAGTGATTCCAACTATTATAATTTTTATTTATTAATTGTTTATCTTTTTAAATCCCTTTAGGATTTTATTTGATTAAAATAGGTTTTTGATGTTTCCATTTGGAATCAAAAAGTTTCTTCTCACCCTAAATTTCAACAATTATTTATTTGTTTATTTATTTTTCACATTTCAAAATTTGGAAAATTTTGGGATGTGACACCTAGCCGCCTACCTGTTGCGGTCCTCTCTCTCTCTCTCCCGACTACGCGTAGGCGAAGCCCTTCCGCATAAACTCTCCATCTTTGCACCACGCCGTCGTGTTGTAGATCCAATCTATCTCTCCACCCCACTTGCTAGACCGAGGAAGGAGGAGACATCGAGGTGTCGTACGTGTGCATCTGTCGGAGGCATCGCCACTTGTGGTGTTGGATCGGATCGGATCGCGAGGAGGAGAAGCTAGTACGACTACATCAACCATGTTCCGTTGAACATTCCGCTATGTGAATCTTCAAGGGTATGAAGATCTCATCTATCCCTCCTCGTTGTTTGCATCTCCTAGATTAGATCTTGGCTTTCCCGTTCGTATCCGTAGAAAAAATTTGATTTACTATGCTGCGAAACCCTTCACATACATTATGGGATTATACAACATACAAACTTGGGAGCATCACACTAGTTAGAATTCAGTACAAACATTGGAAGTAGTTCAAATTTATCATATAAATTCAAATCCATTTTTTTCTTGCTCCTAGTGTTTTTTGCTGGGTTCACCACCTTTCTCCTGGTGATCCTAGGTGGAATATTCTCGCAGTCCATAATCAACTTGTTCTGTTTTTCCATTTGTTCTTTTTCTCTGCATCCAATGAATCAAGTGCTTCAGTTTGTCGCACAATTGGTTCAATCATGTTTCGATGCTCTGGTTCATACGGTTCAAAAAGCTTTGCCTTCATTTCATCAATATTCGCTCGTGTAATTCCTTTACGTTTGAACTCTTCTTCAATCTCCCATGTAGTTGATGTAATCTCCCCCTGCATTTGGTTCAATCTCCTCTCGATCGACAGGTTCAATCTCCCCTAAATTTTTTTCAATTTCCTCTGCATTTGGTTCAATCTCCTCCCGATTCATTGGTTCAATCTCCCCTGCATTTGGTTCAATCTCCTCTCGATCCGTTGGTTCAATCTGCAGTGTATCCATTGCTTCATGATCCTCTCGTTAAAACACTTCATTCTCATCTGCATTTGCTGCTCCCGCCTGATCATCCATTCCATAAGCTGGGTCCACTGCATTTTTACAAATCCTAACAATGTGCCCTAGGATCCCACAACATTTGCACTTACGTCGTTGAGGTGGTGCACCACCCTCTGCACTATCTCTCATCCTATTCTTCCTTGGCCTACCTACTGGTCTAGTAAAAACTGAAGGGTATAACATGAAGCCTGAATCCACTTCCATCCATTGGTGTTTTCCTAACAAGGCTGGAACATTCTGAGCATATGCTACCCTAAATTTGGCAATGGAGAAATACTCTGACACGTACTGATCAACTTCACCCTCTTCACCTCCGAGAACACCCATGAAAAACAATGCATGTATGCAGGGTTTACCACGAAGCTGCCATTGCACGGCATGACATGTCCTATCAACCAAACTCACTGGATACCTACATTGCCTATCTTTACTATCAGTGTACGTTACCTCAGCCTCCATTCCTCTTCTAATGCATTTAATCTTCAATTGTTTTGCCCTCGTATGCAAAGCCTTAATCAAAGATGGGAGGATGAGATGGCCAGCATATACAGTTGATGCAGTTCTTTGACGCAAATCGATCTTTATCATGATCATCTACCTAATCTTATCAAATATTTGGCACAACATAAGCCCTTTAAATGAGTTGACCTTTGCATTGAAACTCTCTGCAAGGTTACTTGTCACGTAGTCTACCTTGCAAATTTCATTGAATCGGTTTCTTGACCACACCATTCCATAATGTGCATCCAAGTACTCCTTCAATGTAGGGTTTTTTATACAACACTTCCAAATGATATAGATGCTTCCTCAAACTATATGTGTATGAAGATGGCCATAGGTTGTCAGTATAAACTTTGCCATTGAATTTCTTTGTAAAATTCTGCACTAAGTTTTGCATACATTCCGTATGCTCCACTCTGGGGAATACTGCTTCTACAGCTTTCTCCAAACCTTTGCAAGCGTCCGTGTGGATAGTAAGTCCTGGTGGATAACCTATAAGGTCGCGCGAATTCTCCAGAAACCAAGTACAACATTCCGCTGACTCAATCTCCAAAACTCCATAAGCAATAGGGAACATCCAATTGTGGCCAGCAATTGCAGTAGCAGCTACTAGTTGTCCTTTAAATCTGCCAAGAAGAGTTGTTGCATCCACGGCCAAATAAGGCCTGCAACCATCCAGAAAACCTTGCCAACAAGCTTTGAAACAAATAAAACCCTTCTAAAGCACTCCCTCTCCATTGTATTCCCTCTTATTTTGTACTGAACTTTATGCCTGTCTATCTGTACAACACTACCTGGACTAGCCATCTCCACTTCAGCTTTGAAGCTGTAAAACAACTGAAAACTTTCATTCCATGGACTATTGATCCTCTCAAGAGCCATTTCCTTTGCATAGAACATCCTCCTGTAAGGTACTATAATATTAAACTTTTTACAAATTTCTTTTATGAGAGCTATTGCACCAAGTGACGGGTTCGCTCTCATCCAATCCATGATTGCATCTAACAACCACCTAGCATTTGCTTGTTTTATTTTGTCCTTTAGCTGTTCCCCTTGAGGTGGATAAGAATGTTCGAACCGGTTAATTTTTATCTGAAACAGCATGAAAATGTCACGTACAGCTAACAAACTTTACACAATGATCTAAAACACACAACTAGTTGTAATACCTGAACCAAACTTCTCCTGAGCATAGTGGATGCATGCATCCTCCACCTACACCTCGTGTATGGGAACTTCACTGTGAACCTTGCTGGCTCACTCTTAATAACATCATAATCATTATTTGTGCGAATGCAATATTTAGTAAGGGCATTACGACAGTCCCGCATTGTTTCAAATACGTCCCTTCTGAAATCTTAGGATCATCCCTGTCCCACTCAATTACTGGCAAGTCCTCGTCATCGTACTCATCTAAAACGAGGCTGTCATTGTTCTCCTTGTTCTCTTTTCATTAGTGTCATCAAATCTGGCACCGTGGGAAATTTCATCCATGTATTAATCCTCTAGTGCATGTTTACTGAATCTATCTACCAATTTAGGAAACATCAACTCATCCTCATCATCTAGTGGAGGCGCTCCCTCGTCAGGCTCCGCTTCGTCCTCCACATCGGCAACACGAGCGGTTTGGCTTAAACTCGCAGTGCAAAAAGATGGTACTGCTGTGGACCTAAAAGGAGCGCCGGGCGCACACTATTAGCAGAGACAACAGATACACATGATGCCCGACCACATGATGATGCGTGACCACCAGATGATGATTTAACATTCTTTCCTGTGTGCTCAACTTTAGGTTGCACATGGAGATGAATTTGACCAAAATGTTTAGCAGCATTCAAAGAGAAAAGCACTACTAGATCATCTTCGATAGTTATTGCGAGAAATCTTTGCTTGCTAATGTTGAAATATTGCAAATCAACTGAATCGCCTCTGCTCCAGGGGAATTTATAATAGATTTTATATATCAAATCTCTAAGAATTATGGAGGTTGCAACCACCACTAGAAGTAAAATCCAGAGAGATATTGTTCACAATCACGAATTACGCTAGTATCCAGTCCAACTGCCAGCCGAAATGCTAGCACTGTATCAATCCTATTCGAAAAGCAAGGAAGTTAGTTTAGAACCAGTGATTCGCGCTCAAATACTGCCAATAATCAATCCACAAAGGGAAACGATGCTTACCCAGATGGAATCCATGTGTTAGATCCCTCTGATTCCACCCAATCTTCTCCGTGCTTGATGCAGATGGCCGGTACACTAGCCGACATTGGATACTGTTACGCGAAAGGGAAAGATCTAGCGGGGGCGGGAGCGGATCCGGAGGTGGAGTGGGCTTCGCGGATAGGGGGAGGGGGCGGCTCTAGGGCCAAGGACAACATAAGGTAGGAGGGCAAGATGGCAGGGCAGCGGAGGGGCGGTGTGGGAGTCATTCTAGGCTTGGGGGAAGCAAATTCTTTGGGTGACCGAGAATGGCCGGTCTGACGTGTCTCCATGCGGTCCTAACCTTCACCATGTATGCAAGACCCATCTTAACAAGGCCCCCAACCTTCACCACGTATGCAGGACCCATCCCAACACGGCACCACTAATACATCCATTTTGTATCGCTATTTTATATCATAATTTACTGTTATTCATTGATATATTTCATATTAAGAGATGGTACTTATGTTATTTCATCTATTTTGCAAGTTGGGTGACTTTTGGAGGATGAACTGCCAGAGTCTGGATTTTGATGGAAAAAAGCGGTATCCAGATGCAATATTCACGAAGATCAGAAAATTCCAGAAAATATATAGAAATACATATTTTTCCAGAAGACGAAGGATGCCAGAAGGATGAGTGGATATGGGACACATGGGGCTCACACCACCCCCTGTCCCCCCCTCCTGGGCCGCGCCACAAGGTGGTCTGGCCACCCTGGCCCACCTCTGGCATTGCCCTTTCGCCTATACCACCCCCTCGAAACCCTAAGACTCAAGGAGCGACCGCAGAAAGATTCTGCCGCCTCTGCGGGGCAGAAACTACAGAGAGAGAAAGAGGTCTCCAGCAGGCAGAAATCTGCCAGGGAAATTCCTTCCCGGAGAGGGGAGATCATCGCCATCAACACCATCATCAAGCTAGACTTCATCGGGATCATCATCATCATCTTCACCATCATCTCCACCACCACCATCACCACCACTCCATACCGCAGTAACACTTGGGTTGAATCTTGCATAGTTCTTAGGGGAAACTTTCCCGGTGTTGATTACTTGTTGTAGTTCATGGTATTGAGTGGAACCATTGAATTATTGTTCATGTTCAGATTGTTACTTATCATTATATCATCTCTGATCTTGATCCATATGATGTCTCGTGAGTAGTTCGTTTAGTTCTTGAGGACATGGGAGAAGTCATGTTGTTAGTGGTGGAATTGTGTTGAGAAATATTCAATGGTTTGATATTTAAGTTGTGGTGCTATTCTTCTAATGGTGTCATGTGAACGTCGACTACATGATACTTCACCTTTATTGGCCTAGGGGAATGCATTGTGTATTTGGCTACTAATTGTGGGGTTGCCGGAGTGACAAAAACCTAAACCCCCTTTAGGAAACCTTTGCACAAGGGAGTGTAGGATCTCAAAGTTTAATGCTATGGTTAGGTTTTTTATCTTAATTACTTTCTTATAGTTGCGGATACTTGCCAGGGGTGTAATCACAAGTATGTATTAGTCCAAGTAAGGTCGGTACATTAGCATAGGTTCACCCACAAAACACTTGTCCAACATAAGAAGGTTAATCAACTATTTGAAGCGAAAGCACTTGACAGTATTCCCATGTGTCTTCTAGAAAGTTTGGTCATCTTAAGTAATACAACCGGCTTTTTCTTTGCTAAATAAAGGATTGGGCCATTTGCTGCAATTATTATTATTGTCTTTTATTTACTCGCACTTTATTTATCTACATTATATAAAACCCTAAAAATTTGTTTGCTAGTATTTACAGAGAATTCCTGATCCAAACCACTTGTCAACACCTTCTACTCCTTGTTGGTTTCGACACTATTATTTATCAAAAGTACTATGATACACCCCCTATACTTGTGGGTCATCACGCACCTGTCAGCATGTAACGGTCGAGGCCGCGTAACGTAACGCTTAATGCACGACCCACCCCAACGTGGTCCCACCAGTCAGCATGTAATGGTCAAACCTTTGACCTGACGGCATCCCTCTGTCCGAGCGCGTGTGAGGGTTTTATAACATAGCGAGGGGAAAAGTGAGGAAAAGTTAAATGGCTGGGGAAAACTAAGTACAACTAACGAACCAAGGGCACGAAAATAGAAAACCCAAAGATCTACAACTCCAATTAGGGTGAATCGAATTCCTAGTAGTTCGTATTAATGCCCTTTATCCATTACACTCCATATCCAATTTTAACTCGACAATAAGAACATGAGTTACAACAGATCTGCTAATACCTCAATAATGGCAATTAATTACTGATAACAAATACTCTACTGCATTACAACACTTCTTCATGCATCATATGATCAAATACTGTCCAATGGACTGAACTGAACTTCAATTCCATATTTAAATTGTCATGCATGCATTTGTGCATATTTTTATGATTGTATGGTTGTTTATCTTGTATGCAATTGCATCGTGTAGATTGGGACGAGTGCAACGCTTGCTATTTTGATCACTATACTCTCGACACCTACCAAAAAGGCAAGTAGATGATATTTTGTTCATGAATTGTCCTACTATTTTCCTATGCATGTGTAGTGTATTTTGTGTAGTTGCATGTGTAATAGTAGGGAACACTTGTAGTTGAGCCTTCGTATGTTATATGTGCTTAGTCATGCCACTCTAGACGGGGAAGGGAACTAAACCATGTTATGTTAGTGTGTTTTTCCTTGCTCAACTAAACAAGATAATATCAATGAACCACCTGGGTAGAATGGTTGTAATGTCATCAAAGTGAAGAGCTATGGTGGGGAATACCGCCTAGGTTACCGAGAAAGGATTGGTTTGTTTATTATAGTAGCATAAGTGTGTAACCATGTGCTAGTAAGAATGGGTGGCTGGTTGGACTTAGTAGGTCGTGGTGACCCAAACCCAACATAGCTAGAGATGTAGTGAATGGTAGGTTGTGACCGGTGTGCAGTGGGGTTTGGGGATCTACTTCTCGACTAGTCTCTTCTTGGACTTCTCCCTATCATCACACAATATGAGTGTGGTGGTATGAGCTGGGTTGGTCAGGTCACATGGGTAAAGTGTACAAACCCCTGCAGGGTGTAAAAACTAAGTACTTAGTCGTGTCCCTGTTTACGGACGATCAAGTTGTTAGATATTATGGCTATGACATATTTCTCACTCATCTTATTTTCTTATTACTAAAATTTGAAGGGTGAACGTAATGGGTTGTGTGATCAAACTTGATTTAAAAGTAGGATGAATTGTTTAAGAAAATGCAAGCTGGACAAAGATCCACTTAGCCATACAAGCATGTAGATGTTAGGTATATTATCTCCTTACTTATCTCTACTTGCCATACATTCCCAGCATTGACCCACCAGGGCTGCTACATTTTATGTTGTAGGATATTCTATTTCTGAGTGATCGAATAGGTTGTGTTACTCTACTCAACATTTGTTCGCTTGTGGGCAATTGCATATGGATCCTATTATATACTTATGCTTTTGTTTGCTATTGCACTATTTGAGCTAGCCTCCGTGCTAAGCTTTATTATAATAATTGAATAATCTAGATCATTTCATTATATATGATCCACAGATATTTGAATTGTTATTCATCTTTAAGATCTATGTAAGCCAATGAATCGATCCAGGGATTGGCGTGTTGCATAGATCTACAGTCTTTTCAAGTTGTTGTATTACATCATTGGATGATAGTAAGGATATTCTTGGGATCTTTGGAAGAACTAAGAATATATTTTGTAAAAATAAGTGACAGATAGTTCATTGTAAAGTGTTACATTGAAACTATACAAATAGTTCATTGTAAAGTGTTAAATTGACATTATACAGATAGTTCATTATAAGGTGTTACATTGGCACTACGAATAGTTCATTGTAAAAGTGTTGCATTGGTACTAGTTTCGTCACAAAATACAAACTAAGTTTATCTCAATTTAGGCTATAGGTTAAGGTGGCACAATGTAATGGAAGAAACTTCCATGATGGATTTGGATGAGTTCCAAAGTTATGGACATTGTGAAAGATACTACAACGAAAGGCTAAGTATAAGACTGCTATGGTAGCAGTAAAGGAACTAGGTGTGGTTCAATGGGCTAGTACTATGAAGATATATTGTATGACAATTATGTCAACATGTTTTAAACTCCAAGGAACTAAGGTCTCACCAAACTTATACAAAGCCACCTCATTTGAGAATGAGTGATGCATAGAGACGCAAAGACATGCAAATACACACAAACCTAAAAGTGTCAGATCAGGGGATTATGTTTTCCACTAAGCAAACGCGTATATACAATAACAAAGTACCATAGTTGTTGAATGCGCAAGGTTTTTCAAACTAGATTATTGACTCTAGTGCAAGTAGGGGACTGAAAGGAATATGCCCGAGAGGCAATAATAAAGTGGTTATTATCTTATTCCATGTTTATGATAAATGTTTATTTCTCATGCTATAATTGTGTTAACCGTAAACCTTAATACATGTGTGATTTATAAACATAAAATGTTCCTAGTAATGCCTCTCTTCATACTAGCTTGTTGATTAACTGATGATCAAGGTTTCTTGATCATGAACATTGGATGTTGTTAGTAACATGTTCATATCATTGGAGAATCATATGATGAACAGTCACCCGCAATAGATGTAGCAATATAATCATGTCCTCCAGTTTATATTGCTAACACTTTCTTACTAACTCAATGTATTTAGACCATGAGATCACGTCAATCACTTTCACTGGAAAGGTACTTTGATTCACTACAAGAATGTAGACGGTTCATGATGATCTGGTATCGTCATGGATCAATGGCAAAACATCGTAGATCACCATCCGTGACGAATTTTGTGACGAAAAAAGGTTGTGAAACTCACTTCATAATCTAATCCGTGACATTTTTTCGTCTGAAAACGCCACACCCGTCTGTGATGTTCCTCTAATTTTGTCACGATCAATGGGACTGGCCTAGCCCAAGCCCAACCGGTCGTGACATTTTTTTGTCACGGTCGATGCCACGTGGCATACGACACTGTGAACAGCCGTTAGAGACATCAGCGAACATCTCATCGGCTGTTAGTGACGTCATCATCGTCCTGACGTTTTGTTTTCGTCGCGGCTTGTTTCCGTGCTCAAAGCTTCCATGACAACATCCATCTCGTTCCTGATGTTATGAAGGTCATTCCTGACGTCATGAGGGCCATGAAAAATTTGTTTTTGTCGCCACCTAACTCCATCCTGCTCACACGTGGACGAATTGGACGACGCCATATGGGTTGCCTGGTGCTTGACAGGTGTGCTAATCAGAACGAGACATGTATCTCCTAACCATGAAAAACTCTACATGATGACATCATCGTTGACCGTGACGTTTCTGTTTTTGTCTAGACCGTTGACCAATGAAATCAGCCACATCAGTGTTTATCTCTGACGGATATATTATGTCATATACTTACGAGATGAATTCATTTACGTTGTGGATGCGAGCCGGCGCCAGGGGAATTTATTTGTGCACGTAATGCTTGCATGTAAAACTCTACTAGCCCTAATCATTTTTGACCCATTTCACTCCAGATGCATCAAATTACATAATTTAACAAGAAATTTCAGAAGTTTGCACATATATTTCGACAGCAGCTCACATGTTTCCACAGCAGTTAACTTTCACAAGTTTCAACCACCACTTCACAAGTTTCCCTGCCCAAAAGCCTCACAAGTTTTTCCACAAAACATGTTTTCCTGCTCAAAAACTCAAGTTTTTCCACACAACAGCAATTAATATTCCTTGCTCACCATAGGTTTGCCTGCCCAAAAACTCAAGTTTCAACCACCAGTTCACTTACCTTACAATAGCTGAAGTTGCTATTGCTGTTGCTGTAGATGCTACTGAGCCATCTGAGACAACACTTGCTGAAGCAAGTGAGTTTAATGGTCTTATTTAGCGTGCAACTCTTCTTTCTTATTCCTTGTGTCTTGCATGTCTTGATTCTACTATAGTCTCTCTACCTTGCCATCTTCTTTGTCTTTTTGTAACTCCACTATCGTCAAGCGCAGTTTGTCACTTCCTGCTCTCTCAACATCCATTTTTTCTTCAAGGCCATACCTGCTTCCTCTTGAAGTACTTGGATAGAGGCCGATGTTCTTCAGGAATTTTGGATTTCACTTGCTGTTCTGGGAGAGTGAAAAGTGCACAACCTCAGTGTCAGAAATTTGTTCTTCATTAGTGCCATTTTCTAAAACAGATGGAGCCATCTTCTTCTTAGTGAATGCTTGTAGTTTGTGTAATAGAACTGAACATTAGTAAAAGAGCATGCAAACTACAACTACATTGTATACATTTACGAGACGAAGAGGACATTGGATTTTACAAAGATGAAAAGTGTCCTAGAGGAGTACAATTGCTTCCTTAACAATGTCAGTGTAGCCAGTTTTCCGGTTGTGATGCGTCTTTTTGAAGAGTTCGAAGGCATTATCCTCGCCGTTGCACACAACCTCGTAGCTACGAGAACCTATGGCAGCAGGGTACCAAACTTTCTTCATATTTTTCTTGTTTTGTAAACAAGTACTCTACACGGAAAAGAGAGCATGCAGTATAAGAGGCAGTTCTAGTCAAACAGTTCAAACCCGGATAGTAAGAGTACAAGAATTAGCACAAACTGACATGTTTGCTGGGTCAGACCAAGTATCGACAAGCTTGCACCACTGCTCATCGATCATGTGTTTTACTTCATCAGGAAATTTCCTTGTAACTTGGTTGAGAGGGAAATTATCAAAATACTTCTTCTTCAGATGGTGGCTTTGATTTCTTGCATGCTTCATAAACTGAATGTCGCAAGCCTTCTTCACCTTAAGAAGAGTAGTGTCCATGGGAAACTTTTGATGAAGCAAAACATGGAGCATCATCATTAGCATGAACACAGAAACGAAAAGGCAAAGGAGAGCTAAGTTACAAAACATATAGAAACTCTGCCTATGAAGTCTACTTTCACATACTCCCTCTCCGTGTTCTCTTTCCAGTGGGGGAATATAGGCATACGAGTCCTGGTTGTTACTATAAACTCAGTGGAAGACTTGGTAGCAACATCCAGCTTTGCTGGTCTAGTTCTTTCTGAAGGAACGGTAAGTGAAAGACTCCCTCCTTTGGACATCTTTTCAAGCCTCTTCCCCATGTTTTGCCCCTAATCACCACTTCATGATCATCATGCAAAACTATATCTTTAGAATGTCGGTTTTCCGTGTCTTCAGAACAAGGTGGATTAGTGTTCCACAGTAGTATGCTGCAATTAAATGGACTGATGTAAAGAAAGCAATCTATTTAACACATCACCTGGAGGTTGAGACCAATTAGTACAGTCTTGATGCAGATCTTCACGGGTAGGATTAGAGGCCCCAATTTTGGTAGATGACCCAAAATATTGGGTAGCTAACCCTTGACTCTCAAATTGGGTACCTGACTCCTCTCCATCAATACCAGAAAACAAATGTTGAGTAACTGACGCATTACCTTGGGTAGCTAACCAATCAGTTTCGGCCACTACAAGGTCTCTTTGGGGAGGTTCCCGCAAATGGATGGGAGTTGACTGCTGGCTTTGGAGAGGTTGCATGTCACCTTTGGTAGATGGTCGTGGACAGTGGGATGGGGACTTCATGCCTTGGGAAGGTGGCTGCTTCATCTAGATAGGTGGCAGGTTGTCTTTGGGAGGTGCCAGCGGACGACGGGATTGTGGTGGTGGTTCCAGGCCTTCCGTATGTGGCGGCTGGCTTTTGGGGAGAAACCTTCCATATATGGGTACATGGCAGCTCGTTTTGGGTACGTCGCAATGGGCTTTGGGTAGTTTGCTGGTGGCTTTGTGGAGCTTGTGGCTGGCTTTGAGGAGGTGGCCCTCGGCATACCAACATGTTAGGGAGTGGACTACTCGCCTTGGGAAGAGTGTTGCTCATGTCAGGCAGCTGACAGCTTGCCTTGGGAAGGTAGATGCTTCATTTGGAGAGGTGGCGGGTTGGCTTTGGGAGGTGGCAGTGGACATCAGGGTGGGGGTTGTGGTTCTAGTACTTGTGTATGTGGTGGCTGGCTTTAGGAAGGTAGCTGTTGTCCATGGGTATGAGGCTTCTGGCTTTGGGGAGGTGGCTCCTGGATTTGGGGAGGTCGCGGCCGACATACCAGTAGGTTGGATGGAGTGGACAACTCACATTGGGGAGAGTGTTGCACTTGTTGGATATCTTACATCTTGCCTTGGTAAGGTGGCTGCTTTTTTGGAGATGTGGAATGTTGGTATTGGGAGGTGCCAGCGGACGGCAGGATGGGGGTTTTGGTTCTAGGCCTTGGGTATGTGGATGCTAACTTTAATGAGGCAACTGATGTTCGTGGGTACATGGCTAATGACCCACAAGTATAGGGGGTGTATCGTAGTACTTTTGATAAATAGGAGTGTCGATCGCAACGAGGAGCAGAAGGTGCTGAAGAGTGGTATGGAGCAGGAACTCTCTGCAAATACTTAGCAAACGAATTTTTAGGGGTTTTCTGATAAAGCAACAAAACAAAGTGCAAGTAACAAAGAACAAACGCAGCAAGTGGCCCAATCCTTTCTTTGCAAAGGACAAGCCAGTGGAAATACTTATAAGGAACAAACGTTCTCGAGGACACATGGGAATTCTGTCAAGTGCTTTCGCTTCATATAGCTGAGTACTCTTCTTTGGTGTTGTAAGTGTCACTACTAGGAAAACGGCTATAGGTAATCCATACTTCTGTGGCGCACTTGCTAGTAGTACCCCACGGGTAAAATAGGCGTGGCGCACTGCCCACAGGTGCCCTACGGCTAACTGCCATAAGCGTGGCGCATATGGGGGTGGTGCGCCACGGCTATGTGGGCAGGGCCAGTGGGCGTAACACATACGTGGCGCACTAGGTCAAGGTGCGCTACGGATGTGTCACTTAGCCGTAGTGCACCTTGACCTAGTGCGCTACGGGCATGTGTGCTGCAGCAGCTGGGTCAACTTAGTCGTAGGGCACTCTGCCCTAGTGCCCTACGGCTAAGTGGCCTGCACCAACTGGGTCAACTTAGCCGTAGGGCACTCTGCCCTAGTTCCCTATGGATGTATAAACTTAGTAGTAGGACACCTTGCCCTAGTGCCCTACGCATAACTATCCTGCACCAACTCCACCCCCCCCCCCCCGCCCCCCCGTGGATCGCCTTTTTAGGCTTTGCAAAAAATAAAAGAAAATGATAAACACTTCAAAAAAATTAAATCCTTTCATATTTAGGTAGGTAATGTGGTATAGCTTCTAGTAAAATTAACAAACATGAGTTTCGACTTTATCTGCAAAAAAAAGTCATGCCACGGTAAAAAGGCCATAACTTTTGCATATGATATCGAAAAAAATCGTATAATATACCAAAATGACGAGAACGAGATTTCACATCCGCTCGCAACCACCTCCGGTCGTTTAGAGATTTTTTAGATTTTCAAAATTTGAAAAGAGTAAAAAGTTACGGTCAAAAGACCGTTTTTTCCTGCAGAAAAAAAATAGAGGGCGACTTACCCGTAGCGCACCACCACCTAGTGCGCCAAGGATAAACTTGGGCGGGATTCAAATTTTGAATCCTCACCCCGCCCACCTACCCCTTTTCTTTTCCCTCCCCTTCTCTCCTTTTCCTTTTCCTCCCTTCTCATTTCCTTCTTCTTCTCCTCCTTCTCCTTCTCATTTTCCTTCTTCTCCTTCTCTTTCTCCTTCTCATTTTCCTCCTGATCCTCCTTCTCTTTCTCTTTCTCTTTCTCCTTCTCCTTCTCCTCCTCCTCCTCTTCCTCCTCCTTGCAGTGAAGATGGTGACGGCGGCCTCCTCCTTGCAGTTCCGACGACGAGACGGCGGACTCCTTCTTCTCCTCCTCTTCCTCCTCCTCCTTGTAGTTCCGACGACGAGGCCTCTTCTTCTTCTCCTCCTCCTCCTCTTCCTCCTATTCTCCTCCTCCTCCTTGCAGTTCCAACGACAACGACGAGGTGACGACGACGAGGCGACGATGAGGCGACGACGGCGACCTGCACCGACGCGCGACGACACTGACGACGAGATCCAGATCTGCTGCTTTTTTTGGAATTTTGAAATTTATATCCGTGGCGCACAACACCTAGTGTGCCACGGTTATCGTTTCATACGCATGGCGCGCCTGGACTACTTTCCGTGGCGCACTGGCATGTGCGCCACGCCTATCTCGACACAACCGTGGCGCACCAGGTAGTGCGCCACGGCTAGGAGATAGCCGTAGCGCGAGGCCCGTGGCGCACTGCTAGTGCGCCACGGATGGCCTTTTCAGATGCGCCACGAACATGCGTTTTCCTAGTAGTGTGTTGTGTGGGTGAACCTGTGCTAATGTACCGACCTTACTTGGACTAATACATACTTGTGATTAAACCCCCTGCAAACATCCGTAACTAGAGGAAAGTAATTAAGATATAAATCTAACCACAACCTTAAACTCTGAGATCCTACGCTCCCTTGTGCAAAGGTGTCCTAACTGGGGTTTAGGTTTCTGTCACTCTGGCAACCCCACAATTAGTAGCCAAATCCACAATGCATTCCCCTAGGCCCATAAATGGTGAAGTATCATGTAGTCGACGTTCACATGACACAACTAGAAGAATAGCACCACAACTTAAATATTAAACCATTGAATAATAACTCAACACAAATCAACTAATAACAACATGACTTCTCCCATGTCCTCAAGAACTAAACGAACTACTCATGAGACATCATATGGATCAAGATCAAAGATGATATGATAATGGATAACAATCTGAACATAAACAATAATCCAATGGTTCCACTCACAAGCATCAACTACAATAGTAATTAACACCAGGAAAGTTTCCCCTATGAACTAATGCAGGATCCAACACAATTCTTATAGCGGAACAGAGTGGTGATTATGGTGCTGGTGGTAATGATGGTGTGGATGATGATGATGATCCCGATGAAGCCTAGCTTGATGATGGTGTTGATGGCAATGATCCCCCTCTCTGGGAAGGAATTCCCCTGGCAGAAATCTGTCTATCGTTGAGATCTTTCTCTCTCGGTGTTTTCCGCCCCCAGTGGCGGCGGAAATCTATCTGTGGCTGCCCTCCTAGCCTTAGGGTTCCGTAGGGAAGATATAGGAGAAGGGGCGGAGTCGGGAGCCAGGCAGGTGGGCCACACCTGCCCTAGGCACGGCCCAGGGTGGGCCCGTGCCTAGGGGGGTGTGGGCCCCCTGTGGCCCTTTTTCTCTCCTCCTTCTGGCTTCCTCAATCTTCTAGAAAAATAATGTTTTCCCATATTTTTATGGTATTTTTCTGATCTTCGTGAAATTGCATCAAAATGCCTTCTTTCCCATTAGAATCCAGACTCTGGCAGTCCATCCTCCAAGAATCATCCAACATGCATAAATAGATGAAAAGCCATAAGTAATACCTCATAATAAGATAAATATCAATGAATAGAGGTATATTATGATATAGGATGGTGATGCAAATTGGGCGTATCAACTCCCCCAAGCTTAGACCTTCGCGTGTCCCCAAGCGAAAACTGATCTCAGTAAACATGTCCGCATGTTTATGAAGTGAAGTGTCGATAAAAGAATATGAACAAGAAAATCACACTTACAATTACACAACTCATAGAAGAAAGCAACTCACCATTATATAACTTAGCTTGTAACAAGTACATCAGTCACAATAGAGATGCATAAAGATAAATCATAATTGGAATTGGCAAACTTGTTCTTGGTCAGAGAACACTTGGCAAACAGTTTCACAAAAAGCTTTTTGTAGAATTTTTTCAACAGGAGCACTCTTTGCTCAAAGAGGTTTTTCAATGAAGGACTTCAAAGCAATACTCAATAGATAAGAGTTTGTGCAAACAAGGACGATAGATAACATGATTTAATAAATCACCATATGAATGCTTGAAACACAACAACTCAAATTCTTGATGGAGGTAGAGAGGAAGTAGGTTTACTGACTCAACTTAGAAAATAGGAGAAAGGTCCCTTCATAGAGGGTAGCATGGATTACAAGTCATAAAGAGCTTCCAAAAATTATGGTACTTACTAGCTTTGAGCCCTCCTGCCCTATCATAGGCATCTTGAGATGATTAAGGTTAAAGTGCACAAAGATGGAGTATATGATTGACGAAATATAAGTTAGCAATCTCATGTCTTTTGAATATGAGGGCCACACCTCATGCCAGTCAACTTTGGTCACCGGTAAGTTCTTGTCATTGTAAGTACATGTGTATCATAGAGAACCGTCAACGGGGTACCCCTTGCACATGGTACAGGAGCTATCCCAAAACCAAAATGACAAGACAAGCAGACAATGAGCATCTCAGCGATCTTTTTATTTACTATACACATAGATTTTTATTGAGGATTCTTCATAGATAGCTCACTATGGTGATGCTACAAGTTTCCACCATGATTAGGCATGCCTTAGGCTAGCGGTCCAGTCGTTTCTCTAACACAAAATACAGACTCCATGGACTTACAAGTTCCCTCTTTATTTCACACCGTTGACATCCATAGACAAAAGAGCACGATATCAACCGTGTACAAGCTACAGGTGCAATGTTGAAAACGTTCCCCGTGATAGCACGGTTCTGCTAATTCCAATGTATAGATGCAAGCATATACAACTTTGATGGAACAATGGTTCAAGTCCATTAGGGGCAAAGAAAATAATGTGTGCCATCAAGTTCGTGAGAGCTTTACTAAATAGTTTTCACATAACAAAATACTTTTTAATTCGAAAGGTAGATGAAGCTTGAGAATTTGCTTGGAATAGAAAAAGTGCTACTAGGTAGATATGGTGGACACAAATGGCAAAGTTTTGGTTCAAAAGGAAAGGAAACATGAGAAGTATACCTTCTCAAAAAAGGTTTTTGGCTAGCAAGGCTGGGTAGAAAGAAAGAGAGTTGAAAGAAACAAGCAAACATACAAGTAATAAAGCCAAACATGCAATCTTCCTTGAGGACACAAAAGATCTTAAATAAAGAATACTAAGCTTATGAGACAACAAGAAACAAAACAAATGATACAAAATACCTGCAAGCTTTTTATCTTTTTCTTTCAAACTTCAAAAAGTATTGCTACTAACCATAACTCGGTTTGCCATAACCAATTTAGATCCACTTGATGATCCCAAAGTGATGCCAATACTGATCAACAAGGTCCATCATATAATAAAGATTGCAAACTAAAATAAAAAGTGCAAAAAGTAAAAGATGAGACTTCTCATTAATATTCCAATAAAGGCACTCGCACAAAGGGATACATAGATAATAAACTAAAGGAGAGATACTTCCACTTGCAAACCAAACTATAAGATAACCTCTCTACCAAAGATATGAATCCACTAAAAAGGTAAAAGATAAAAGATAATGGTGGTGATACCGCGGCACTCTCCCAAGCTTGGAACAAGCCAAGGGGATGCCAAACCTGATGACGAATTACTCGTTCGATGGTGGTGGTGTTCTCTTGATAAGCTCCTCAATCAGCTTCCTTAACTCCGCAATCAAGGGTAGGGTACGAATCAACTCTGAGGTTTGCTCAATGCGGTTCATGATCATATCGGACTGAGAGTTCTAGTCCTTATTATTCTTTCCCCACTCTTCCTTCTTAGTGTGTTCCTACCGTGCATGGTTAGAACGAGGAATATCCCACATCGAGGGCAAGTTCCCTTTGGGAACATGTTGAAATTAACGCTCATGTATAAGAGTGTGGAAGGGTTTCTTGGTACTTGGAGGAGGTGAAAGTGGAGAGAGGGTATGACGTCGATATTTCCCTCCTGTAGACATCTGTGTTGTCCTATTAAGCTTGATAGGTTTTTCCACCACTCCAATGCTTGCGACAGTAGCGTGGGTGTCCAGTTGCTTGTCCTCCTCCATGTCTCCTTCATAACCAACCAAAATCTCCTCCTTCGGTTTGTGAGGATCGTCTTCCTCGGGCTTCTTGCCTTTGTCGTTAGCGGAGACCATGGTTCTCTAAACTTGAGAAGTTTTCCTGACAGAAATAGATCAAAACGAAAACACGACGAGAAGACGAGGCACGAACCTCGGGGGATCCGGGGGGTTATATATTACGAAGTTTCAAAGCATAAGGAAGGTTTTGACACGGAAACGAGGCGGAGACGGAGTTCAGGGGTGGCACACCCCCTCCAGGCGCGGCCAGGCAGGGGCCCGCGCCTGGGGTCGGTTTTTCAACCCCGGACTCTATTTCTTCTTCAGTTCTGTCTCATAACTTCCCTTATGTATTAAATACATCAAAAATATGAAAATATTGGGGATTCACGAACCTTCTGTTTTCACCACTTTTACCTATTCAAAGACGAATTCTGCAGACTCATTTTCTCCTTCTCCTGGAAATTCCTTTCCTCACAAGGCAATACACAAACTTCAATGAAAACATTAGTGTAAGCAAAAAAACAAATCCCTAGGTTCACACTTCAACTGAAATCCATCAAAACAAAGGATTCTAAAAGAGAAAAATGCAAATGATAACAGAAATCAGTCAAAGCAGACCAGCAGGTAAAGCTTGATTTTTTCGAAAACCTTCTGTAGCTCAAATCAAAAAGTGCAGAACTAATGAAAGTTGGGTAACAACTTGGAAAACAAGCTTAGAAAAAAACAGCTCCATCCAACATACTGAGCTCCCTCATGAATTTTTATGGTGCAGCACAAAAATCTGTCCCAGGACAACCACTTTTCACAACTCCTCTACTTCACAAAAGTAGTTGAACTTGACACAAAAACCAAAACAAAAAGGATAAGGAGCGGTTATTACAGAGGTAATAACTTCCAAGACTCAACCAAACTCTTGGGTTATCTCCCAACAAGTACTTTTCTTTGATGCCTTTAAGTTAGGCTTGAAACTTTCAAAGATGCTTACAGAGGATATATATATTTGAAGTGAAAGAGAGCATCAATAAGCAAATAACCAACACATTTGAGTCTAACCCACTTCCTATGCATGGGAGTATCATGATAAAACTAATTGTTGAAACAAAAATCCACAAGCATAGGAAGACAAAACAAATGCAACTTCAAAGCTTTCAACATAAAACGAGGAAACTTAACATTATTGAGAAGCATAAAACCATGTTTCCCTCTCTCATAATAACTTTTAGTAGAACTTTGAATAAAGTTGACAATATAACTGTCACTGGAAACAACTTTATCATCAGGAGCATACTTACAGTCACCAAAAAGAGGTCCAAGGTCATAGAGCGGATCAGTAGAAGCAAGTTGTCCCATCCTGAAATCTTCATTAGGCAAGCTATTTTCACAAGGATATTTACCAAATTTGGAAAAAATAAACTCATAAGAATCTCCATCAAACATAGTTAAAACTTTATCCTTCTTACAATATATAATAGCTCCGCAAGTGTTCAATAAAGGTCTACCAAAAATGATAGGAAAAGTTTTGCTAGCTGCTGAATTAAGCACTAGAAAATCAGCAGGATATTTAATCTTACCGTAAAGAACCTCCACATATATTATAGTGCCAACGGGGCAAATTGTTTCCTTATTAGCAAGGTGAATAACCACATCAATGTCCTCAAGCTCACAAGGACCAATCTCATGCATAATTTCCCTATAAAGCTCATCAGGAATAGCACTAGAACAAGCACCAATATCACATAAACCATGGTAGCAATGATCACCAATTTTAACAGAAAGCACAGGAACAATAGCTTTTCTAGCCTTACTAGGATGACAGATAATATTAGAAGCGTCTTCACAGAAGACAATGTGCTCGTCCTCTATATTTCTAGCGTCAAGATCTCTCACAATAGCTACCACAGGTTCAACATTCAATTTCCCATCAGGCTCCACAGCTTTCTTTGTACCTTTGTTATTTGCACTAATAATCATATAATACTCCTTTACCTTAGCTGGGAAAGGCATTTTCTCAACATGAGGTTCAGGCACAATATGATTACTAGTACAAACTTCAGCACTTCTAATAGGAACATGACTAACAACATCTTTATAAGGAGCATGGTACTTATTCTACTTCTTCTTGGGAATTTCTATGTAAGAGGCAAAGGCCTTAAAACAGTTGGCAATACTTTGGGAATCAAGACCAAACTCATTGCTAATATCATAGAAATCATCAATTCCCATAAAAGATTTAATGCATTCATAATCATAGTTTATACCTGACTTTCTTCCTTTGTCATTCTCTCAAGCTTCAGTGTTCTCTTGAATACGGTGTAGTAGAACCCATTTAGCCTTTTTCGTCATACGTGTAAATGATCCAGCACAAGAAGCATCCAGTAAATCTTTATCATGAAGAGAAGGACTAGCATAAAAGTTATTGATAATAATATTGTTAGGGAGTTCATGAATAGGACATTTAAGCATTAGTAACTTCAATCTCCACCAAGCTTGAGTTGTACTCTCTCCATCACGAGGCCAAAAGTTATATATCAGATTTATATCGTTATGAATATCACTGGGAGGATAAAATTTAGAATAAAAGAGAGATATCATTTCCTCCCATTCCATGGATTGCCCATTCTTCAGTAGCTTATACCATTCTTTACCTCTCCCTTTCAAGGATATGGAGAGTAACTTCTTATTCACCTGCTCAGTTTTGATACCTGCACACTTAAACAACCCGCATAATTCATGGACAAAAATCAAGTGGTCAAAAGGATGGACAGTTCCATCCCCAAAATAATTTATAATCAAACACACATGTGTTATTAAGGAACGAAGGTAACTCTACTCGAATCCACGGCGACAACTTTCAGCATTTGCACCTGAACCAGAGAAGGTTACTTGTAACATCCAGAACACATACTTCGAGATGACTCAAATACGGTTCTCAAAAGTTTCCAACATTAATGCCAATTGTTCCATATGAATCTTGTCTAGCATGGAGAAGGTAAGAATGTCATCGATGTGCTCAACAACAAACTTATCAAAACAATCCGAGAAGATGGACTCATATGTTACTTGAATAATGCAGGAATATTGATCAGACCAAAGGACATGAAGATGTACTTAAGTGAAACATCACAAGAAGAAACATCATCAAAGCAATCCTTGGAACTGAGATTAATTTGACGATAACCCAAATCAAATCAAAGGTGGGGAAGAATAATATATCCACAAAGGAAATACTATCTGTCTTCAGCTCGAACAAAACTAGACATCCCTTTTAGAAGGTACGGAGTCGGATAGAACTTTTGTCTTACAACTCTCCAAGTTGTTTTTTAAGCTCAACTAACTAGTTCAGTGGTATCCAGTACGGATCCTTGGAGAAAGGAGTAGTTTAGAGAACTTACTTTCTCAGGAACTTGACAACACGGTCATGTGGCAACATGGCGATACTTCTGGTAGACATCTAGAATATCACGAACCACCGATATGTCACATAGTTCGAGAGGAAACTTGCTTAGTAAGGCAAGAAGACACAGTCTGAGAGCTTTGGCACAAGCCTAACTCTTTGACCGAAGAGAGTGTAACAGGGTAACGGACTTGGTAGCATAATCATCCTTTGCTTAGTGAAAGGATGAACCAATCACACTAAGGATGACAAAAAAAAATTCTTGGAGTTCAAAGCAATAAGAATTGCTAATAATCTCAGATGGACACATTATTATGCACGCGCATCACTCACGAGCACGAAAGCTCAAGAAAGGTTTTCTATGCATATGTCAAATGGAACGCCCGAACTATGTGACTCACGGAATCTACTAGGAAATTTAATCAGGCGAGGGGTTCCCAAGCCCCGTGTGGCTATGCGCTCATCTCGGTTCCCAAGGAAAGAACTCGGTTCCTAGTGGTGGCGAGCATGGGACTAGAAAAAACCACATCCCACCGTGGCCTCCCATACATGCCTTAGCATGTTTAACTTTACCACTAATCTCATATCATCACGATCTCCTGTCATACTAGATTCTATGCATCTGATACATCATCTGGATGGACCAGACTCAATAGCTATGCATGGCTAAGCAGGACACAGATATAAGATTTAGCAGTGCACACAAGCCAAACCTAGTTATGCTAGGAGCAGTTGATCAGGTAATATAAGCTCAAAGGGAGTAATGCAACAAATAGGATACTATATCTATCGATAAAAGACCATAGTAGAATCATATGCATTATGGCAGGAATTAAAATGCTTTCAAAATCATAGGATTATATCATGGTGGGGCTATGCTTGACTTTGCCTGTTGATAACCATAAAGCAGAGCTTCGGAAATATAGTACTTGACTTGATTAGAGTTGGTCAAGCATAGGCCTTCGAGATTCAACGATGTTGATCTCGGTCTTCGATCTCGATCTCGATATCGTATTCTACCAGGAAGAACCAAACACCGGAAAGAAAGGAAAACAATCAACACATGGCATCGATGCAATGCTCAAGCAAGAAGGATGATATGAAAAGTTAAATTGTATCGAAATGTAACCCTAAGGCATGCTCGACAATTTAATCGGGGTTTCGAGGACTATAAACCCTTACTCGGGAAAACTCTGGAATCACCTGCGAGGGGTTACTATGTTCTTCTACATAAACTTGTCATGTAAGTTGTTGAACAATGCATAGTTATATCTTAAATAGGTATTTCTCATTTTTCTAAACATTTTGATATATTATTTGTATTTTTCTGATAAACAAATATTTAGTAATTGAATTTACAATTTTAAACCAACTTCTGATATTATTTAAAAACATTTATGACCTCAGGTTGACGTCACCGCAGGGTTTGGGGCTATTTTCTACCGGGACTGAGCGTAGCCATAGAGGCTGACCTATGGGCCAGGGGCCACATAGGCTGCCACCGTGGCCAACCTTGCGTGATGCTGACGCGGGCATCACGTAACCATGGCGGCGGAGTGGCGATGACGCTTGCAGGAGAATGACGAATGATGGCTACAAAGCGAGATTGAGAGAGACAAGGGGTCTGGGTGAAAATCGTGCTCACCCTGAAGCTGATAAGCTCGACGAAGAGGCAGGAGGAGGCTTGAATCAACAACAATGGTGACGGTGGTAGTCGTCGGGATCGGGGAAGAAGGGGTCATGGGGCTCAATTCCGTGTGTTCCAACTCGATTCAGTTGACAGAGGAGTAGAGGAGGACGAGGCGAAGCTTCCGGCATGCTCGGCCGAGCTCGGGAGCAACCAGAGTGGCGGAAATTCAAGGCAGCAGCGGAGCTAGGGTTCGTCCGCCTCGCAGAGAAGAGGTGAGAGAGGTCTGGGAAGAGAGAGGGAGTGGATGAGGATGGGAAGGGCGTCGAGGCGGTGATCTTATCCTCCCCTAGGGGCGATGGACGGCGGGGAGTAGGCGGCGGGATCAACGGTAGTGGCGCGGGCACGCAGCAGCTTGCCAACATCGTCGAAGAAGACGAGGCAAAGCGGTACATGGGCTGGGCCGAGGTGGGCTTTAGCTGGGCTATGGCGGATGCTAGCTTCTGCGCGGGTGTTGGGCATATGCTAAATGGGTATCACCATAGCATGTCTCTAATCCAGATAACCTTGGTGGCCCACAGTTGGTAGCAAGGCCCATGGCCTGCTAGGCGGCCCAGTTAGATGGATCCAGACGGAGGCCCATGCTAGATAAAGGAAGGTTACAGAGGAGTCACCGATTTACCCGGAGCCTTGGAGTGCAAGACACGTTAGACTAGTAGTGTACCGTGTAGGACTCTGTAACCTGTCCGGCTTGGACTTTGCCTGTAAACCTAGGATATGGCGACTATATAAGCCGGACCTATGGGGGACTTTAGGGCACAAGTTAGAACAACACAAATCATATCGCGCACAGCGAACCGATCCATGTAACGCAGTGTATTGCCATTATAATGATTTATAGCAGGAGTAGGGTCCCGCCACCGTCGTGGGATCTAAACCTGGGTAAGTTGTGTTACCTCATACCCACCAACCTTCTGCCTTGCCCCACGTCTCTAAACACGCTCTGTGAGGACCCCTCCATGGCGTACTCATCGACAATACCACGACAGTTGGCACCCACCATGGGGCAAGAGGCGCTTCAGGCTCTACAACGGGCGAGGTCCAAGCTCTTCACGGGAATCGACGAAACCGTAGCCATCGGCCGCGTTCACTTCTCTGGCAACATTCCGATCATCCCTCCCGAAGAGTTCTGGATCCCGGGGAATACGAACCCCACCCGTTGCTCGATCATCCCAATCGGGGACATCCACCTCTTCATCCGCGAAACCGACTCGGGCACTAGATCCCTGAAAGTCAGAGGAGCATCAAGACCCGCACGAACCGCCTACGGGTAGGATACGTTCGCGGAAGGATCAAAGTAGAATCTCTCTTCGAAGTTTGTCGACATAGATCGGAAAAATTCAAGGCCCACACAAACCGCCCCTGTGCAGGATATAATGGTGGAATATCGCTGCAAGTCCGCCGGCTTCGCCCGTGCGTCTGGACAGCAGAGATACAAGTTCTTCGGCGTGGTGACTATCTTCGATCTAGCGCATTGCATTCAGAGAGAGGGTGAAAACCCCCGCGATTACCTAGCCAGGTGGCTTCGTATACGGGCCGACCTGGAGCATTACCCCAATGATGATGCCATCTATCACTCTGTGGAAGGACTGGACCGCGGTACGCTTCTTCGGCATACGCTAAGACGGCACAAGGCCACGGGTCTCCTCACTTTTGAGGGCATGGTTCACACCATCAACAACTACGCGGCAGCTGAGGAAGCAGCTCAGAAAGCCGGAGCCCCTCCTGCTCAGCCACCGCCACTGCTGCCCCCAGTCGCCGTTCCTGCGGCCTCACCACCGCCTCCAGTCATCGTCGCTGCTGTTGCACCACCACCACCCATCATCAAGGAAGAACCGACACCATCCGACTCCGTCCTGGACACGCTCTACACCGACATCAGCACTGACTCGGAGGAAATAGACTTCAACCCGGAGGAGCTCGACTCTGCTATGCAGGAGATGGAGGAGGATATCAGACGCGATGAGCAGGCCGACAATGCCATCACATCCCGAGAGGTGTTCGTCGCCATTCGGACCGTGATGGAGGAAGATCAACCCGGAAAATATCCGCCTAAAGCACTGGACAAGGGGAAGGGACCACCTATTGGTGCCGACAATGATCGCGCAAAGTCCATGCCCCCTCCGCCTAACCCAGTACAGCAGCCACAGGAACTCAACGTCGGTCCGAGTAAAAACAACACCGCAAACCCGCCAGCTCCAACATCTACGTCTACAGCTGCCCAAATCACTCCAGCTAATAGAGTGATGTACGACAACCTACTCGTCGAGCCCATGACTGTGGCTCATATTCAGAATGTAGTCCATTTTGACGATAAGCGCCAGTAGCTGCTGGAGGAAGCGTAGGCCATCGCGGAGCAAGGCGCAAAGCTGGATCAAGATCTGGCCAAGGCGCAGAAGTCCATAAGAGAAAGCTAGAGCCATGGAGGACGAGTATAAGACTCTGCTCAAGCAGCAGAAGGCTAAGAAAGCTCCGGCTCGCATCATCAACGATCCTGGTGTACGACGTAACCTAGGATGGGTTCCCTCGAAGACGCCACAAGCAAAGCCATACATTGATAGAGAAGGCAGGCAGGTCAAGCCCACTCCCATTCTCAACCTAGCCATCGCCAAGACCCTTCTAGAGGAGGATAGATCGCCCGCAGCTGTGGAACAGGTCTATGACCTTGTGGCAAAGGCGGTGAAACAGCAGGAAAATGCCACCTCTCAGAGGCTGGAGTCTGACCCAGCGTATTATTAGTCTAGAAATCCTAAGCCGCCAAGGGACTGATCTCCTCATGATGTTGGGTCTCAGACGGGTTTAGCAGAACGAAGAGGAAGGGGTGCACACAACAGGAAGGACGCTATCCCCATATCCTCCAACCATGGAGGCAAGGCTCATCCTCGTCGCCCATCACAACTACCCAATCCCCTAACATCGCGAAGACCCCAAGGTTCACCATCACATGGACATGCCTCAGCCAAGGCAGAGCGGCATCATCATCCACGACAATGCGGAGCAACCTCGTCACAATGGAGAGCGCAACCAAGGACACAAGAGTAGGCCGCGTCATGACCCTCCGCGTCCGACAAGCAACCGCGACAAGCGTGAGGCATAAAAGGAGGGTCACAGCAAGAAGGCTAACCCACCGCCACCTCCGCCTCCATCGCCCCCTAGCATCCATCCCCTAGCAGCAAGAAGAAAAGAACGAGCCCGAAGACATACGACACACGTTCACGCATGGACAAGATTCATGAGGCCCGGGAAAGACAACACCTAGGACCAGGTTGTTTTGGACCTGTAATACGGACCGCAACTTACCCCAAGGGTTTCCATATTGACAAGACCATCAATCCTATGACAGCACCGCTAAACCAGCTACGTGGTTGCAGGATTACGACAACACAGTGGAGATCGCCGGGGGTAACCTCGACGTTACCGTCAAGTACCTCCCACTGATGCTAGCGGGCACTGCCCGCCAATGGATTGATGACTTGCTGGAGAAGTCCATCTGAAACTGGTTGGACATGCAAGAAGTGTTCACCAAAAATTTCGAGGGTACGTATAAGCGTCCCTATAATGTTGGCGATCTACAGCGGTGCGTGCAGGAGAAAGATGAGTCATCTCGCGCCTACCTCTCTCGCTGGCTAGATATGAAGAATTCTTGCGCAGGAGTGATGATCAGACCGTCATGGCCGCCTTCATCGATGGGTTGGAGAAAGGTACGTTGCTCTGACATAAGTTGAAGCACCTGGCCAGTGAGTTCGCGGTTGCCGACCACGATGCTCGCGGGTCTCTGCCGGCAACGGTTGTTCCAACCCAAGCTAAGAGGAACAACATCACAAAGCGGAAGAACCCGCTAGAAGAAAAGCAAACCTCCGACATGGTCACCATGAAATTTGTAGGACGAGGTGATGGCGGACAGCGCAGTCGAGGATGGGGGCTGGTCGTGAGCAGCATCGAGGTAGTGAAACTACCCCGACAGCGCTTCACGTTCCCCAAATGTACAAGGAGTACCGTGATATGCCGTTCCTTGTACACCTCGATGCCAACGGCAAAGCCACTCACACCAATCGCCATTGCAAGTTCGTCAACGACCTCAAGGAGGACCCGGAGTCTGGCTACAAGCAAAGTCGGAAGAACAGACCGTGCGTCAAGGGCAAGGGGAAGAAGAAGGAAGAGGAGTCCAAGGATTCAAGTGACATGGACGAGGATGTTGTCTACCAAGCACGCCGACAAGCGCGATGGCAAGGGCAAGAACCCCTTTGATAAGAAGGTTGTCGTCAACCACAGTTTCCTTGGTACCCCTATTGTCCTGCAACAGAAAACCTCCATGAGGATACTGATGGCCACCCTACCCCCAGTTCCTCAGTACCTGCGCTGGTCGGAGATTCCAATCACTTGGGACACGAAGGAGCACCCAGACCTCATCCCTACAGAGAACCGGTACGACATGGTCATCAACCCCCTGATTGACGGCAACGAGTTCACCAAATGCATTGTGGACAATGCAAGCAACATCAACATCATGTACCTAGATACGCTGCACAAGATGAACTTGACGGAGGCCAACCTGAGGCGGACCAGCGCCATGTTCCATGGCGTAGTTCCTGGCCGGGAGGCTCGGTCCCTTGGGTGCATCACACTTCAGGTCTCTTTTGGCGATGTCAATAATTACCGCCAAGAGTGCACGACCTTTGAGGTGGTCCCCTTCAAGAGCATGTACCACGTCATCTTAGGACGCGCCATCTTCCACGCCTACATGGCCAAGCCATGCTTCGTCTACAATAACCTCAAGATACCCGAACCAAACGGCATCATCATCGTATCCAGAAGCTTTACCAAGGCAAGGGACTATGAGATTGGAGAAGCAGCCTTTGCAGAAGCTGTCCTCTACAGCGACTAATTGAAGGATATCTAGAGCAAGGTCGATGCCACGGAGATCCCGGCGTCGAAGAAGCAAATTTCTGACTCTGCCCAGGCCGCCATCGAAACCAAGCCGATGGAACTTGTGGTAGGCGATGCCTCCAAGACCACCGCCATTGGGACGAACCTAGACCCTAAATAGGAAAGCGCGCTCATTGAGTTCCTCCGTGAGAATAGGGACATCTTTTCCTAGCAACCTGCCGACATGAAAGGTGTAGGGAACTTTCCGAGCACAGCTTGAATATTGATCCAAAATGCAAATTGGTGAAACAACCTCTACGACGCTTCGGAGACGAGAAGAGACGCACCATAGGCAAAGAGATAGCTAGGTTACTTAAGGCTAGTTTTATCCGAGAGGTCCTTCACACCCGATGGGTGGCCAATCCTGTACTTGTCCCCAAAAAGGGAACCAAAGAATTAAGAATGTGTGTTGAGTACACCGGCTTGAACAAAGCGTGTCCCAAAGATCTGTTTTCTTTGCCTCGCATTGACCAAGTCATTGACTCGACGGCTGGCTCGGAACTTTTGTGTTTTCTCGATGCATACTTATGACACCACCAGATAAAGATGAGGAAGTCGGACCAATTGGGCACTTCGTTCACCACACCTTACGGCATGTTTTGCTACATCACGATGCCCTTTGGGCTAAAAAACGCACGTTCTACGTAGCAGCGGACTACGCAGCGTTGCCTCCATGATCAAATTGGTCAAAATGTTCACGACTATGTGGACGATATAGCGGTGATGTCTAAAAAGTCAAACGACTTAATCTCTGACTTATAAGAAACCTTGACAATCTCTGGAAATACAACATGATGCTTAACCCTAAGAAGTGCGTCTTCGGGGTTCCAGACGGCAAATTGTTGGGCTTCATCATTTTCCAGCGTGGAATCGAGGTCAACCCGGAGAAGATTAAGGCCATCCTAAACATAAACCGTCCGACATGCCTGAAGGACATACAACGGCTAATAGGCTATGTTGCAGTGGTAAGCCGTTTCATCAGCCGACTTGGAGAGAAGGCTCTACTGCTGTACAAGTTGCTGAAGAAGGCGGATAAATTTACATGGACGGACGAGGCAGATGCAGCACTAAAAAAGCTAAAGGAGATACTCTCGTCGGCACATATACTTGCAGCACCCGAGCCTACGGATACTATGTTAATCTACATGGCGGCCACTAACCGGGTAATCAGCATCGTCGTCGTGGCAGAGCGGAAAGAACCAGGGCATGAGTACAGAGTTCAACGACCAGTTTACTATGTACGAGAGGTCTTGACGGAGTCCAAGAAGCGTTACCCGCACTACCAGAAGCTAGCTTATGGAGTGTTCCTTGCTTCTCGGAAGCTAAGGCACTACTTCCAGGAGCACCCTATTACAGTTGTAAGCAAAGCTCCACTGCCTGACATCATCAACAACAACGACGCTACAGGAAGGGTCGCGGAGAGGGGCATTGAGCATTCCACCTTCGAGATCACTTACAAGAGACGCGACGCTATCAAATCACATACCTTGGCCGATTTTATTGTAGATTGGATGGAGATGCCAGATGCTACCCCTATACCAGATTATGCCCGACAACCACATGTTCTAGCTGAAGAATTGCAAACAATACCAATAACTTGGCCATTTGCAGTCTAGGGGCTAGACATGGTGGGTCCATTATAGACGGCACCATGTGGGTTTACGCATCTACTAGTAGAAGTTGATAAATTCACTAAATCGATAGAAGCTAAACCCATTAGAAATCTTGATGGGGCAACTGCCCTTAGGTTTGTCCGGGATCTAGTGGTGAGATTTCGTCTCCCACATAGCATTATCACTGACAAGGGCATCAACTTGTCACTCGGAGAAGTGGAAGCTTATTGTTGGGAGAAGGGCATCCGACTTGACCTAGCATCTGTGTCACATCCATAGTCCAATGGCCAAGTTGAGCGAGGCAATGGATTAATTCTGCAGGGAATCAAGCCACTTCTTGAGGCACCGCTACATAGAGCAGCAGGAGCCTGGGCGGAGGAATTACCATCTGTTCTGTGGAGTTTATGAACTACACCCAACAAGTCTACCGGCTACACCCCTTATTTCATGGTATATGGAGCAGAAGCCATCCTGCCTTCCGACATTCTTAACGATTCACCAAGAGTTGCCGCCTACGACGAAGATGATGCTCAAGAATCCAGACGTCTAGATGTGGACCTTCTCGAGGAAGAGCGCATATTGGTATGCCAAAGATCCGCCATCTACCAGCTACCATAGTCACCGCGTTCGGCATCACTCATTTAAAGAGGAGGATCTGGTTCTCCGACTTAAGCAGAAGAAGTCACACAAATTATCCCCGCCATGGGAAGGACTGTTCATCATAAGCAAGGTGTTTCTCAATGGGTCTTACTACCTCATTGACAATCGTGAACTTGAAGATAGACTCAGCGATGATCATAAGCGTAAGCAACGTGACCCGGATGATGACTATCCGAGCTTGATCGGCCATGGAACATAGCACAGCTACGTTCTTTTTACACTTAGCATATTTTTATCTACTATGTACCTCTTATATGATCAATGAAATAAATCTCTCTGGTTCACTCATATTATTGAGTCTTTTACCTCCTTTAGTGTTCATTTTTGGATCGTATAAAACCTTTATGCGCAAGTTTTGCATTTGCACTTGTGAAAATTCCGCCTACGGGCATTAGCTTAAGTTTTCTGGTCTACATGTTTTTGTTGTTTTTATGTGGATTCTGGAGTAGTGAATTTTGGCACTTGAAGTCGGTGATTTTGTGTTTAGGTTTTGACGGTGCCATTGGGCATCATCACTTGAGCGCATGGTTCCGACTACGAGTCTTCCGACTCATGAAAGGTCAAGCATAAAAACCAAAGTAATGGATAAGCCAGCACTTGCTTAAAAAATATTTACATGCTGGAACCAGTACTTGAGTAGCAGGAAACATGCAACTATTGTTTTTCCGCCTTAAGATTAACACAGTAGTTTTTCCGCGTACATAAATCCAGAGGAAACAAATAGTACAAAGTGTTTTTCATTCCTCTGGCACAGGAGACTTTGAGGTAGCATCGTCGGCAGCAGGAGAGCCATCCTTCTCATTTTCAAAGTCGATGGTCCTGAGGGACTTGGAGGAGCTGCGATGGTCGCCGTCAATGAAATCAAGAGGCACGAAGACGTTGTGATCGACCAACTCGGCAACCCTGGTGTCAAAACCCGCGAGCGATGCACAGATAGCTTTGTGATTAATCTTCTGGCCTTCATCGTCTACATCAGGCAGGTCCGATGTCACCGTGTCGATGTTGGCATTCTTGTAGTGGGCCTTGACCATTGCCGGCGACATTCTGGCACCAGCCTAGGTACATGAAGCTTTCCATCTTAAGATACGCTCAGGGGATTGGCACAGAATCTTCGAGTACTTCATGACGTAATTCACCGCCTTGATGTTGATGTTCAGGGGCTTGTCAATCTCTTTGTCTTGCTTGACGGTGGTAATGATGAAGTTGCCGGCGAGAACCATGCATTCCTTTGGTGGAGGAGGCATATTGGTTAAACCAGTAGGAGCTGCATTTCTGGCAAGGCAAAGGAGTACATGAGTTCAAATAACACAAAAAAGTTCAGATTACCTGGCTTATAGAAGTACAAGATGGAAATCTCTTACCAAAGATGCTCGCCTCCGCTTGCTGTAGTGTCTCCGCCATGGAGTCCCGTTCTTGTCGGAGAACCTTGTAAGCCTCAATGTTGCGTTGTTTCTTCTCAGCGGTAGCTTTCTTCTGCTCCTTGAGGATTGCAATTTCCCCCTTCAGGCGGTTCATCTCCTTGTTGGCGGAGTCCTGCAAGGCCTTCATGGATTCCTTGTGCATTTTCAGAGTGTCTGCTCTCTCCTGCCTGAGGATCTTGTTCTCGATATCCAGCAGTTCAATATGCTTGGATTGCTCGACAATATCCTTCGCCTTGGCAATTGTTTTTTCAAGTCGGAGAAATAACAGCACACAATGAGTAGTTAGAGAGTGATGGCAAAATACCAAGTTTGAGTGTGAAATTGAAAGGAAAAACAGACTCTTGTTCTTGCTGATTTGATCCTTCAAGAAGGCAGTTTTACCCTTTCAGTTTCCATTTCAGCGCGCATCTTGCAGAACTTCTCGTTGGAGACGCCTCTCCGAGCATTCTCATTTTGTTGAAAGAAATTCAAAGTTACTTAGTCTGCTTGGATCATCTAGCCGGATAAATATCCACCTAGAGGCTTGGGGGCTACAGTGAGAATTTTTAACTCAGCAATATGCTTAGTCTTTCTTTAAGAATCTAGTCGGAAATAAACCTGTTTCAACTAGACGCTTGGGGGCTACAGTATTGAAATTTACAAACATCGCGTATGCTACTCTAAAGTATCTAGTCGGAATAATTCATTCAAACTAAATGCTTGGGGGCTACAGTGCGAAGTTTTATAGCTTAGTCACTCTTAGAGCATTCAGATGCAAAGACCTATGGTTTTCCGTCTAAATCCTCGGGGGCTACAGTGGGATACTACATATGAAATGCAAAAGGCAAACAAAACTTACAAGTGCGATGATCTTGAGGTTGGTAGCGCTCTCGGCAAATATCTTGCTGAAGGAAAGACTATTTCCGTGCAAGATATCCTTAAGACCACAGGTCGGAGAAGTTGGCGCTGCACCAGGAGCCAAAGCTGAACTACTCGGCGTAAGCGCCGGGTAGACAATCTTCAGGAGCTCTATTGGCGTCTTGGGTGCAGAGGCGTAGCCTTCGACAGATGTTCTGCCTTCTACCATCGCCTGACCGCTACCAGTGGCATCCTTAGCCGGAGCTTCAGCCACTTTGGATGCGGTGCTTTCTTGTGTCGCCTGCTCTCCAACAACAACAAGATCCGTGGTGACACCTAGGTCCACTTCCATGGCGGAAGGGCCATATGCTACCTTAGCTAGAGAGTTTGTCGGTGCGTTAGCAGGATGAACGCTAGGAGTAGTAGGGGAGATGGCAGGAGACACTTGGTGCAACATATCTCTAATGTTTTAGAAGCCCCTGATGTTTTGGACGTCTTCTTCAAACTCAAACTAGCATTCTTCCTAAAACGTGCAAAAGTATAAGTATAGGAATAAGACGAGCAAGAGACAATGTCGGACGATAAGAAGCTTACACAATGGTGGGTGCCTTGGTGAAAGGGATGCCGGTAATTCTTCTTTTCTCCTCCTCCAGGGAGGTAGTGGACTTCTTGGAGCCTCCACCCTCCGTCTTCTTCTTCTTGCCTCCGTCAGTAGCGTCAGAGGTGGAGCTCTGCCGCTTACGCGCCAACGGGACATCATCGTTGGACACGACGGTGACTTACTTCATATTGGGGTCATAGATTTGGACAGCCATGCTATCCTCCTCTAGAATTTAAGCTGTTAAGTGAAATACTGAAGTGTTAGATGAAATGATAATGGCTAGACAGAAGAACTGGAGTATATGTCATACACGGAAAATAAATATGTACCTCTGGGCACTTGCCATCCTCGAACATGTCGTAGGTGATGGTGAAGCCACACTTCCTGTCCTTCACCTTGACGATGTCCTTTAGGTGGAGCTTGATGGAGTCACTCGAAAAGTTGTCCATGGAGATCTGAAGGCTATCCTTCCTATCCTTGGTGTACTGGTGCATCATCTTTTCTCGGTGCTGCAAAGTGTGGATCCGCCTGACGAACCAACACATGGCTAGGTCCAATCCAGTCAAACCTGTCTCTACGAACCACTCGATACGCCTTATGGCGCGGGAGGCTTTGTTGTCGGCGGGAAGGGTGTCTTGGGATCTCCATGTCGGGGCTTCAGCAATGGCCCCGCCGACGAAGTCCGGGTACGTTGCTTCTCGGCCAGCCAGAGGGATATCTGGGTCATAGAAGTACGTTCGCTGCCAATTTTTGCAGGACTCATGGCCTAGAATGTCGGGGAACCGCCGGCCAGGCCGGATCTTGAAGCCAATGGTTCCGCAGTTTCTATGCTCGTCCTTGCTCGCTCCGGCTTAGTTGCTAAGCGCAACGATGCTATTCGGAGATAGGTTCTGAGGTTGAACCCAGTAATGGCTAAAGACAACTAGGAAGAAGTCGGAGATTGGGAGGGAGACGCCGCGTACTATTTGCGCTTTGAGGTACACCTTCTCTCCAGCTTGGGGAGAAGAGATAACCTCGCCGGCCGGCGCCGCCCGCCAGACCAACCCCTCCATCGCGGGGAGGTATGCTTCAGCGAGCAGCTCCTTGAGATCGCCATCGGCGATATCGGAGTCGCGCCATTCTCCTTTGTGGGAGTCACTCTCCTCCTCCAACGATTCCAGTCCCACTGGAATATGGTTGCCACTGGTGGTTTCCACCACCGCGGACCACGCCACAACCACACCCTCTGGAGGCACGTGGACAGAGCCTGCCGTCTTGGCCACAGTTTCGTTCGTCGCCGCCATGGATGGGGTGGAGCTGTTGCTTTCCATTGGAGTGGGGAGAGAGGTGACTGGGAGATTAAGGGAAGAACTAGGGTTTTTCTCGTGCGCGCAGAGAGCTCGAGGAGAAATTCGCAGGAGGAATAAGATGACACGAGGGAGAATGAGGCAAAAAGATAAAATCTACCATGGTTGTAATTTATAACCCTCGGCGTCAAGATTCGTGCAGAGTGATCGAATGGTTGCTGCATGGATAGTGCATGCGTATACGTGCGCGGAAGTTTCGCCATGTTCCCACCGCCGCCGCCAACGGTTCGTATCCTTCACGTGGGAAAAATGGACATGATTGTGTTCTCTTCATGTGTGAGTTACGAGGCGATGGTGATCTATGGTCTACGTTGCTCTAGCTGACTGGGCAGGTGAACCATCCCATCTGAAGATTCCGGTATGGACGGATCCAGTCCGTCTACGAGAAGAGTACGATGGAAGATTCAGTGGTTCTCCGACTTACAAGTTGAAGAAGGAGAGCATTGCAGGGTTCTTGGGAGGAGTACAAGATATTGCTTGATAATTTTCCGACATTCACATAGACGGAGCATTCAACCTGAAGAGGCAAGACGACACAAGATCTCAGAGTTCTCCGGGGGCTAATATTGGGGATATGCTAAATGGGTATCACCATAGCATGTCTCTAATCCGGATAACCTGGGTGGCCCACAATTGGTAGAAAGGCCCATGGCCTACTGGGCGGCCCAGTTAGATGGATCCAGAAGGGAGGCCCATTCCCGATAAAGGAAGGCTACGGAGGAGTCACCGAAGTACCCAGAGCCTTGGAGTGCAAGAGACGTTAGACTAGTAGTGTACCATGTAGGACTCTGTAACCTATCTGTCTAGGACTTCGCCTGTAACCCTAGGATCTGGCGACTATATAAGCCGGACCTATGGGGGCCTATAGGGCACAAGTTAGAACAACATAACTCATATCACGCACAGCGAACCGATCCCTGTAACTCGGCGTATTGCCATTATAGTGATTTATAGCTGGAGTAGGATCCCCCCACCGTCATGGGATCTGAACCTGGGTAAGCTGTGTTACCTCATACCGGCCAACCTTCCGCCTTACCCCACGTCTCTAAACATTCTCTGTGAGGACCCTTCCATGGCGTACTTGTCGGTAATACCATGATAGCGGGTAGGCGGAAAGGAGGGAGAAGAGGGAGTTGGGCCGGCCTGGTTTGGCTGCTGCTTTGTTTTATTTCCTAAAAACATTTTTCCAATTTCTGTTTTCACTTTCCCTTTTGCAAACACATTTCGAAACTGGTTTTGATCATTTCAAAAATACCGAAACACTTGTAAAATATATAAAAGATTATGGGGCCCTTTTATTTATTTTGGGCTCCAAACATTTTGGTAGTTTTCAAAATACAAAAACCGTTTGGAAGGTTTTCAAAGAGAGAGGGAAGGATTAGTGTTTTAGGGTTTTGCTTTAATTTCCTTTGCATATGTTTCTTAGTTGCATTTTTATAAGATGATGCTCATGAAGCACAAAGAAACCCTAATATAAGTTTAACTAAAACTAGGGTATTACAACGACGGAACCAAAACCACAGCTATGTAGTGCCTCCAACTGCAGCTGACAGGTGCAGCCAGGGCCTGGCTCAGTAGCCTCCCCTTCGGCTCCATCCGCAGTTGGGAAGATCTGGCGTACAGCTTCATCCGCAACTTCAAGGGCACCAGCAAAAGGCCACCTTCAATCAAAGAGTTACGGGCCTCCTACTAGTGTTCAAACGAGTCCATCCGCTCGTACATACTGTGCTGGTCTATCATCAAGAATTCCGCCTCAAATATCTTTGTGGAAAGGGCAACCGATGCCTTCAACGATGATGTTAGGCGCCGTGAATTCAAGGTAGAGCTAGGTCGAGCCAAGCCCAAAACCATCGATCACCTAATGGACATCGCCAATCGCTGGGCTGATGGCGAGGATGCCGTCAACCTAGCACGTTCGGATGACGAAGATGACTTCATCCGCAGGCGCGATCGCCATGGAAAGATAAGACCGCTCGTCTACGATGACCGAGAAGAAGTCGACATGGTTGCGGCTAGCTACGCCAATCGCCGCGATGATGGCAACCGCAACAGTGGGTACCACAGCGGTAACTACCGCGACAGTGGGCGGCCCACCCAAATGTGGCAACATCGCAACCGCGACGACAAACCTTCGGCATACGCCAAACTATCAAGTCCCTACACCATCCACTTCTACATCGAGATGCAAGATGGTAAGAGGAAGGCTAGACACATGCTCAAGGACTGCCGAGAGTTCTAGAAACTCAGCGAGGGCCTCACCCAGATGCGACGCCAGGCGGTGAACCCAGGATTCGCACCCGCTCCAGGAGTCGTAGCCCACGGGGCTCCACCACCACCACCTAGAGGACCCTCGCAACCTGCGGTTGCACTAGCGCAGAATAATGGGGCAGACAGACACCCGCCAACGTTGGGGTCTATGATGATACAAAAGGGACGCCCAACCAAAAGGGTGCAGAAGAAGATCACCCGCCAAGTCAACTTGGCCATGACCTCCCCACCAGCAATACCTGAGTACCTCAGCGGCTCGGAATCATGCATCACGTTCGACCGTTCGGATCACCCGCGCTAGATACCTCGCCCATGTCACTCTGCCCTGGTGCTCAAGGCCCAGATCAGAGGGTTCGAGATGAGCCGCGTCTTCATGGACGGCGGTGGCATCAACTTGATGTTCGTCAGCACACTAGCAGTTATGCGGATCCTGCTATACAGCCTAGAGGCGTCGGACACGACGTTCCACGACATCGTCCCAGGAAAGTGCATATACCCCATGGACAAAATATGGCTCGACGTCATCTTCAGCAAGTTCGAAAACTTCAGACGTGAGCGGCTGGAGTTCGAAGTGGTGGACTGGCCCTCACAATACCATGCCATCATAGGACGTGTGGCATTTGCAAGATTGCTGGCAGTACAACACTACGCGTACCTGCTACTGAAGATTCCAGGACCCAGCGGTGTCATCATCGTCCCAGGAAGCTTCACCAGATCAAACAGCTGCGACAGGGACTTCAACAGAATCTCCCAGTCATTCGACATGCAGGAGGAGCTAACAAGGCTCAAGGAGGTCACAAACAACAAGGCACCCCCAGTCACCTAGAAAAACACACCTCATATGTCATTCGACTCCACAATCAACACTAAGAAGGTGAAGGTTCACCTGACCGATACCTCCAAGATGGAATTGATCGCCAATGACCTGGGCCCCGCATAGGAAAGCGTGCTCGTTCAATTCCTTCGTGAGTGCTAGGAAATTTTTTCCTAGTGTCCTGTGGACATGCCAGGAGTTCCCAAGGAATTCGCCGATCATGCACTCAATGTGTTTCCAGATGTGAAGCCAGTTAAGCAGTCGATGTGTCGACTGTCTGAGCTAAGAGACGAAGCCATTGTTATCAAATTCGATAGACTCCTCAATGCCAACTTCATTAGAGAGATAAAGGAAAGCGAGTGGCTGGACAACCACGTGCTAGTCCCTAAGAAGGACACGAACATCATGCAAATGTGTGTGTACTTCACATCTCTCAACAAGCATTGTCCAAATGACCACTTCACTCTACCACAGATCAATCAAATCATCGACTCCGCTGCAGGATGCGAGAAACTCTCCTTCCTTGATGCCTACTCAGGCTACAATCAAATTTGACTGAAGGCCAAAGACCAGGAGAAAATGGTGTTCATCACGCCATTCGGGGTGTTCTTATACAACACAAAGCCCTTATGGATGAAGAACACATAAGTTACTTACCAGAGATGCATACAGGCATGTCTAATGAACCACATTGGTTGCAACCTTCTAGTCTTTGTCGACGACATTGTCATCAAGACCAAGAAGGCCATGATGCTCATCGGCGACCTCTGCGAGACATGCGACCACCTTGATCGCTACAAGATCAAGCTGAACCCAGACAAGTGCGCCTTTGGCATCCCATCCGGGCAATTAATCGGGTACTTCATCTCTTAGCGTGGCATCGAGGCAAACCCGAAGAAAATTAGGGCTATACTAGCCATGGGGAATCCCAAGAACCTCAAAGGAGTCCAGCAACTGGCTGGGTGAATCGTGGTGCTCAGCAGGTTCATCAGCCGCATGGGCGAGAAAGCCCTTCCTTTCTATCATCTGCTATGCAAAGCTGACAAATTCGAGTGGATAGTCGAGGCGGACGCAGCATTCGAGAACCTCAAGCGCCTATCCTCATAGCATGTCCTCTATCCGGATAACCAGGGTGGCCCACAGTTGGTAGCAAGGCCCATGGCCTGCTGGGCAGCCCAGTTAGATGGATCCAGAAGGGAGGCCCATGCCGGATAAAGGAAGGCTATGGAGGAGTCACCGACGTACCTGGAGCCTTGGAGTGCAAGACACTCTAGACTAGTTATAGACAGTGTAGGACTCTGTAACCTGTTCGGCAAGGACTTTTCCTTGTAACCCTAGGACCTGGAGACTATATAAGTCCAGCCTATGGGAGCCTTTAGGGAACGATCATAGACAACTTCACATAACCTCGCACAGCGAACCAATCCCTGTAACTCTGTGTATTCCATTATAGTGATTTATAGTAGGAGTAGGATTCCGCCACCATCGTGGGATCTGAAACTGGGTAAGCTGTGTTACCTCGTACCCGACAACCATCCGCCATCCCCCACGTCTCTAAACACGCACTCTGAGGACCCCTCCATGGCGTACTCGTCGGCAATACCACGACAGTTGCCGCCCACCATTGGGCAAGAGGCGCTTTAGGCTCTTCAGCGGGCGAGGACCAAGATCTTCACAGGAATTGGCGAAACCGTAGCCATCGGTCGTGTTCTCTTCTCTGGCAACGTTCCAATCATCCCTCCCAACGAATTCTAGATCCCGGTGAAGACGAACCCTACGCGGTGTTCGATCGTCCCCATCGGAGACATTCACCTCTTCATTGGCGAAACCGACTCGGGCACTAGTTCCCTGGGAGTTGGAGGAGCATCAAGACCCGCACGGACCGCCTACGGCAGGATAAGTTTGCGGAAGGATCAATGTCGGATCTCTCTTTGAAGTTTGCCGGCAAAGATCGGAAAAATCCAAGGCCCACCCAAACCGCGCTTGTGCAGGATATAATGGTGGAAGATCACTGCAAGTCCGTGGCTTCGTTCGTGCGTCTGGACAGAAGAGATCCAAGTTTGTCGGCGTGGTTACCATCTTCGATCTGGCATGTTGCATTCAGAGAGAGGGCGAAAACTCTCGCGATTACCTTGCCAGGTGGCTCCGTATACGGGCCGATCTGGCTCATTACCCCAATGATGATGCCATGTATCACTTTGTGGAAGGACTGGACCAGGGAACACTTCTCCGGCATTCTCTAACGCGGCAGCAAGTTTCAGGACGTCTCACCTTCGAAAGTATGGTGAACACCGTCAACAGCTACGCGGAGGCCGAGGGGGCAGCTCAGGCGGATCTTGCGCTGATTGACGGAGCGTCGCCGCCTCAACAACCGCCACCACCGCCCCCGGCCGCCATTGCTGCAGCTGTGCCACCACCTCCAGTCATCGTCGCGCCCGTTGCACCTCCACCCCCCGTCATCGAGGAAGCCCCAGCACCCTCCAACTCTATGATTGACGCGCTTTACACCGACTTCAGTGCAGATTCGAAGGAGATAGATTTCAGCCCAGAGGAGCTAGACTCTGCCATGCAGGAGATGGAGGAGTACACGCGCGACGAGTAGGCCAACAACGTCGTCACGTCCCAAGAGGTGTTCATCACCATTGGGACGGCGATGGATGAAGATCAACTCGGAAGAGCTCCGCCTACAACCCTCGGCAAGGGGAAGGGACCACCTGTTGCTACCGACAATGATCGCACAAAGGCCATGCCCCCTCCGCCTAACCCAGTGCAACAGCCGCAGGAACTCGGCACCGGCCCGAGCAACAACAACACTGCAAACTTGCCACCTCCAACATCTACGCCTGCTGCTGCCCAAGTTACTCCAGCTGATAGAGTGATGTACAGCAATCTCCTCGTGGAGCCCTTGACCGTAGCTCATATCCGGAACGTAACCCAGCTTGACGAGAAGCGCCAGCAGCTGCTGGAGGAAGCGCAGGCCATCGCGGAGCAAAGCGCAAAGCTAGATCGAGATCTGGTCAACGCGCAGAAATCCATAGAGAAAGCTAGAGCAATGGAGGCCGAGTACAAGACTCTGCTGCAGCAGCAGAAGGCCAAGAAAGCTCCGACTCGCGTCATCAATGATCCTGGTGTGCGGCGAAACCTAGGATGGGCTCCCCCAAAGCCGGCACAAGCCAAGCCATACATTGACAGTGAAGGCAGGCGGGTGATGCCAACTCCTCTCCTCAACCTCGCCATTGCCAAGACCCTTCTGGAGCAGGATAGATCGCCTGAGGCAGTGGACTAGGTCTATGACCTAGTGGCCAAGGCGGTGAAACAGCAGGAAAAGGCCACCTCTCAGAGGCTTGAGTCTGACCCAGTGTTTTTCCAATCTAGCCAGCATAATCCGCCAAGGGACAGATCTCCTCTTGAGGTCGGGTCTCAGACAGGTTCATCAGAACAAAGACGGAGGGATGCGCGCAATAAGAAGGGTGCTATCCCCATATCCTCCGACCACAGAGGTAAGGCCCAACCGCGTCGCCCATCGCCACCGCCCCGCTCACCTCGACATCGCGAAGAGACCAAGGCTCACCATCGTACGGATATGCCCCCACCAAGGCAGAGCGGCTTCGTTATCCGCGACAACACGGAGTAGAGCCGTCATGACGGAGAGCGCAACCAGGGACACAAGAGTAGGTTGCGCCATGACCCTCCGCGTCCGACAAGCAACCGCGACAAGCGTGATGCGTCGCAGGAGGGTAACAGCAAGAAGGCTAATCCACCGCCACCTCCGCCTCCGTTGCCACCCAGCAGCCACCATGGCGGAGGGGGTCTGCGTCGTTCATGCAGCCCATCCCCTGTTGACAACAAGAAAAGAAGCCCAGAGCCATACGACACACGTTCGCGGATAGACAAGATCCACGAGGCCCGGGAAGGACCATACCTGGGACCACGTTGCTTTGGACCTGTCATACGGTCCGCAACTTACCCCAAAGGTTTCTGGATTGACAAGACCATCAAGTCCTATGATGGCACCGCCAAGCTAGCCACATGGTTGCAGGACTACGGTAATGTGGTGGAGCCGGGGGTAACCCCAACATTGCCTTCAAGTACCTCCCATTGATGTTGGCGGGCACAGCCCTTCAATGGATTGATGACTTGCCAAAAAAATCCATCTGCAATTATTGGACATGCAAGAAGCGTTCACCAAGAATTTCGAGGGTACGTACAAGAGTCCTTGTACTGTTGGTGAGCTACAGTGGTGCGTGCAAGAGAAAGACGAGACATCTCGCGCCTACCTCTCCTGCTGGCTGGATATGAAGAATTCCTGTGCAGGAGTACACGCTCAGACCGCCATGGCCGCCTTCATCGTTGGGTTGGAAAGGGGCACGTTGCTCCAACATAAGCTGAAGTGCTTGCCAGACAATCACCAACTAGACTTGAACCAGATGATTCAGTTGGCCAGTGAGTTTGTAGCTGTCGACAATGATGCTCGCGGCTCTCTTCCGGCAACGGCCGTTCCAACTCAAGCTCGAACGAATAGCAGCACAAAGCCGAATACCGCACCAGAAGAAAAGCAAACTCCCGACATGGTCGCTATGACCTTCGTAGGACAAGGTGATGGAGGACAGTGTGGCCGAGGACGGGGAGCTGGTCGTGGGCAACATCGAGGAAGTGAAACTACCTCGACAGTGCTCCACGTTCCCCAAACCTACGAGGAGTACCGCGATATGCCGTGCCTCTTACACCTCGATGCCAACGGTAAGGCCACCCACACCAATCGCCACTACAAGTTCGTCAACGACCTCAAGGAGGACCCGGAGTCCATCTACAAGCGAAGTCGGAAGAACAGACCGCGAGGCAAGGGCAAGGGGAAGAAGAAGGAGGAGGAGTCCAAGGATTCAAGTGACATGGACGAGGACATTGACCCCAAGCACGCTGCTAAGAGCGACGACAAAGGCAAGAACCCCTTCGAGAAGAAGGCGGCAGTTTTCCACACTTTCCTTGGCACCCCCATCGTCCGACAACAGAAGACCTCCATGAGGATACTGATGGCTACTCTCCCCCCAGTCCCCCAGTTCCTGTGCTGGTCAGAAATTCCAATTACTTGGGACAGGAAGGATCACCCAGACCTCATCCCTACGGAGAACCAATACGCCATGGTCATCAACCCATTGATTGACGACAATGAGTTCACCAAATGTATGGTGGATAGTGGAAGCAACATCAACATCATGTACCTGGATACACTGCAGAAGATGAACCTGGCGGAGGCAAACCTAAGGCGGACAAACACCATCTTCAATGGCGTAGTTCCTAGTCGGGAGGCTCGGTCCCTTGGGTGCATCACACTTCAGGTCGCCTTTGGTGATGTTAATAATTACCGCCAAGAGCGCATGACCTTCGAGATGGTCCCCTTCAAGAGCGTGTACCACGTCATATTCGGCCGCGACATATTCCACACCTTCATGGCCAAGCCATGCTTCGTCTACAACAAACTCAAGATACTAGGACCAAACGGTGTCATCATCGTATCCAGAAGCTTTACCAAAGCAAGGGACTGCAAGATTGGAGAAGCAGCCTATGCGGAAGCTGTCCTCTACAGGGAAGAATTCAAGGAGATCTAGATCAAGGTCGATGCCTAGGAGATGCCCGCGTCGAAGAAACAAATTTCTGACTCCACCCCGGCATTCAAGGCCGCCATCGAGACCAATCCAGTGGAATTTGTGGTAGGCGATGCCTCTAAGATCACCGCCATTGGGACGAACCTGGATCGCAAATAGCAAAGAGCGCTCGTCGAGTTCCTCCATGAGAATAGGGACATCTTTGCCTAGCAACCTGCCGACAAGAAATGTGTACCTAGGGAACTTGCCAAGCACAGCTTGAACATTGATCCAAAATGCAAACCAGTGAAGCAACCTCTACGACACTTTGGAGATGAGAAGAGACGCGCCATAGGCAAAGAGATATCTAGGTTACTTAAGGCTAGTTTTATCCGAGAATTCCTTCACACCCAATGGGTTGCCAATCCTGTACTTGTCCCCAAAAAGGGAACAAAAAAATTAAGAATGTGCATTGATTACACCGGCTTGAACAAAGCATGTCCCAAAGATCTGTTTTCTTTTCCTCGCATTAACCAAGTCATTGACTCAACGGCTGGCTCGGAACTTTAGTATTTTATTAATGCATACTCAGGATACCACTAGATCAAGATGAGGAAGTCGGACCAATTGGCCACTTCGTTCACTACCCCCTACGGCATGTTTTGCTATGTTACGATGCCCTTTGGGCTGAAAAACGCAGGTGCTACGTACCAGCGGACAATGCAACGTTGCCTACACTTTCAAATTGGTCGGAACATTCACGCCTATGTGGACGATATAGCGGTGATGTCTAAAAAATCAAACGATTTAATCTCCGACTTAAAAGAAACCTTTGATAATCTCCGGAAATACAACATGATGCTTAACCCTAAGAAGTGCGTCTTCGGGGTTCTAGCTGGTAAATTGTTGGGATTCATCGTTTCCCAGCGTGGAATCGAGGTCAACCCAGAGAAAATCAAGGCCATCTTAAACATAAACTGTCCGACATTCCTAAAGGACATACAACGGCTAACAGGTTGCATTGCAGCAATTAGTCGGTTCGTCAGCCGACTTGGAGAGAAGGCTCTGCCGCTGTACAAGTTGCTGAAGAAGGCAGAAAAATTCATGTGGACGGACGAAGCAGATGCAGCATTGAAGCAGCTCAAGGAGATTCTTTCCTCAGCGCCTATCCTTGCAGCACCCGAGCCTGGAGAACCCATGTTAATTTACATGGCGGCCACCAACCGGGTAATCAGCATCGTCATCGTGGTAGAGCGGGAGGAACCAGGCTGTGAGCACGGAGTTCAACGACCACTTTACTATGTAAGCGAGGTCTTGACGGAGTCCATGCAGTGTTACCCGCACTACCAAAAGATAGCTTATGGAGTATTCCTTGCTTCTCAGAAGCTGAGGCACTATTTCCAGGAACACCCCATCACAGTAGTGAGCAAGACTCCACTATCTGATATCATCAACAATAGCGACACTATAGGAAGGGTCGCGAAGTGGGGCATTGAAATTGCCGCCTTCGAGATCACCTAAAAGCGACGTGACGCTATCAAATCAAAAGCCTTGGCGGATTTTATTGCAGATTGGACGAAGATGCCAGATGCTACCCCATTGCTGAAGCCAGAATACTGGGTGATGCACTTTGACGGATGAAAGCGGCTCAACGTCTTGGGGGCTGGTGTACTGCTACAGTCACCAACTGGGGAGAAGCTACACTACGTTCCGCAGATCCACTTCGAGGCTACAAACAACATGGCGGAGTATGAAGCACTCATTCACGGACTACGCGTAGACAAGGATAATGGCATCAAGCGCATAGTTTGCTGTGGAGATTCCGACTTGGTTGCCCAGCAGGTGGCTGGAACCTGGAACGCGCGGAACCCTATTATGGTGGCATATCGAGACGAAGTGCACGAGATAGCCAAGAGCTTCTTGGGCTACGAGGTCAATTATGTACCTAGGGAGCAAAACAAGGCGGTTGATCTACTATCTAAGCTTGGATCAGGGCGCAAACGAATTCCGCCTAGAGTTTTCCTGGAGCATCTACGGACACCATCCGTGAAGGGAGCAGATATCAACAACCCGAACAGAGTAGACTCTTTTGTCCACATGGTGGCAAAGGTCCCTCCGGCTTGGACAAAACCGTTCATGGAGTATCTCGAACATGGAACTTTGCCCGACGACGAAGTCGAAACATGGCAAATAGTACGTTGAGCAAAGGGTTATACCATAATCAATGGAAAGCTCTACAAAAGAAGCACTACTAGTGTATACCTTAAGTGTGTTTCCTAGCAAGAAGGTATTGAAATCCGTCGTGAAATCCATCTCGGAGATTGTGGGCATCACGCTGCTCCCCGATTGTTGGTTGCTAAAGCTTTCCGACAAGGATTATACTGGCTGACCGCAAAGTCGGATGCCGACAAGCTGGTTGAGACATGCATGGGATGCCAGTATTATGCCCGACAACCACATGTTCCTGCTGAACAATTGCGAACAATACCAATAACTTGGCCATTTGCAGTCTGGGGGCTGGACATGGTTGGTCCGTTGCAGACGGCACCATGTGGGTTTACGCTTCTGCTAGTATCAGTTGATAAATTCACCAAATTGATAGAAGGTAAACCCATTAGAAAGCTCGATGGGGCAACTGCCCTTAGGTTTTTCCGGGATCTAGTGGTGGGATTTGGTCTCCCGCATAGCATAATCACCGACAACGGCAGCAACTTGTCACTCGGAGAAGTGGAGGATTATTGCTGGGACAAAGGCATCTGACTTGACCTTGTATCTGTGCCACACCCACAGTCCAATGGTCAGGTTGAGCGAGCCAATGGATTAATTCTGCAGGGAATCAAGCCATGTCTTGAGGCACCGCTACATAGAGTAGCTGGAGCATGGGCGGAAGAATGGCCATATGTGCTGTGGAGTTTACGAACTACACCCAACAGATCCACCGACTACACTCCTTACTTCATGGTATATGGAGTAGAAGCCATCCTACCTTCCGACATCCTTCACGATGCACCAAGATTTGCCGCCTATGACAAAGATGACGCTGAAGAATCCAGACGCCTAGATGTGGACCTTCTCGAGGAGGAGCGCATTTTGGCATGCCAAAGATCCTCCATCTACCAGCAGAAGCTACACAGCTACCACAGTCGCCACGTCCGGCATCTCTCATTTAAAGAGAGGGATTTGGTGCCCTGACTTAAGCAGAAGAAGTCACACAAATTATCCCCGCCATGGGAAGTACCGTTCATCACAAGCAAGGCGCTGCTCAATGGGTCTTACTACCTTGTTGACAATCATGAACTGAAGGATAGACCCAACAACGAGGATCATAAGCATAAGCGACGTGACCCGGATGATGACTACCCGGAGCTTGATTGGCCATGGAACATAGCACAGCTACGTCCTTTCTACACTTAGCATTTTTTATCTATTGTGTACCTCTTATATGATCAATGGAATAAAGCTCTCTGGTTCACTCATATTTCTAAGTCTTTTAGCTCCTTTAGTGTTCATTTTGGATCGTATAAAACCTTTATACACAAGCTTTACGATTGCACTTGTTAAAATTCCTCCTACGGGCGTTAGCTTAAGTTTTTTTGTCTACACGTTCTTTGTCGTTTTTATGTGGATTCTGGAGTAGTGACTTTTGGCACTTATTGTCGACGATATTGTGCTTAGGTTATTGACGGTGCCATTGGGCATCATCACCTGAGCGCATGGTTCCGACAACGAGTCTTCTGACTCAAAAAAGTAAAGCATAAAAACCATAGTAATGGATAAGCCAACACTTGCTTAAAAAATATGTACATGCTGGAACTAATTCTTGAGTAGCAGGAAATAACAACCATTGTTTTCTGCATTAAGTCAACACATAGTTTTTCCGCATACACATTACAGAGGAAACAAATATTACAAATTGTTTTTCATTCCTCTGGTGCAGGCGACTTAGAAGCAGCATCGTCGGCAGCAGGAGAGTCACCTTCCTCGAAATCGGCAGTGTTGAGGGACTCGGAGGAGCTTTGGTTGCCGCCATCGATGGTTTTCATGGGCACAAAGACATGAACGTCGACCAACTCGGCGACTCTGGTATCGTAACCCGCGAGCGACGCCAAGATAGGTTCGTGGTTTTTCTTTTGGCCTTCGTCATCTATGTCGGGGATACCGGAGGTTACCATGTCGATGTCGGCATTTTCGCAATGTGCCTTGACCATGGACAGTGCCATCCTTGCACCGGCCCGTGCACATGAAGCTTTCCAGCTTGAGATACACTCGAGGGCTTGGCGCAGGATCTCCGAGAACTTTGCCATAGAGTCCTATGCCTTGATATTAATCTAGAGGGGTTTGGCTATCTCCTTGGCCTGCTTGATGGCGGTGTTGATAAATTTGCTGGCAGGGACCATGCATTCCTTTGGCAGAGGAGGCGACCGGATTAAACCCATAGGAGCTGCAAATTTCTGGCAAAGGAGCACACGAGTTCAATAACTCAAAAAGTTCAGATTATCTAGCTTACAGAAATCTAAGTCGGAGAATCACTTACTGAAGATGCTTATCTCAGCTTGCTGGAGAGTCTCCACCATGGAGTCCCGTTCTTGTCGGAGGATCTTGTATGCTTCATGATGGCGTTGATTTTTCTCATCAGCAGCTTTCTTCTGATCTTTTAAGATCGCGATTTCCTCCTTCAAGCAGTTCATCTCTTCACTGGCGGAGTCTTGTAGGGCTTTCATCAAATCTTCATGCATCTTCAGCATGTCGTTCCTCTCCTATTATAAGGATCTTGTTTTCGCTATCCTGCTGCTGAATATCCTTGGATTGCTCAAAATGTCCTTACCCTTGGAAATGGTTTCTGCAAGTCGGAGAAAGAACAGTACACAGTGAGTACTCGGAGAATGTTGGCACAAGACCAAGTCGGAATACGAAAAAGAAAGGAAAAACAGACGCTTGCTCTTGATGATCTGTTCCTTCAAGAAGGCGGTTTTACCCTTTTCATCTTCCAAGTCCGCGCGCATCTTCTGGTACTTGTCGTTGGCGACACCCCTCCGAGCATTCTCATTCTATGGAAAGAAGAAATTTAAATGTTTTTTGGTCTACTTGGAGCATCTAGCCGGAAAATTTCCACCTAGAAGCTCGGGGGCTACAACGAGAGTTTTTAACTTAACAATATGCTTGGTCTTTCTTTAAGCATCTAGTCGGAACTAATTTAGTTTTAAACTATAAGCTTGGGGGCTATAGTATAAAGTTTTTAACTCAGTCATATGCTTAGCTTCTCTTTAAGCATCTAGTTGGAACTAATTCAGTTACAACTAGAAGCTTGGGGGCTACAGTATCGAAATTTATACGTATGCTACTCTGAAAGCATCTAGTCGGAATGATTCATTCAACTATATGCTTGGGGGCTACAGTGAGAAGTTTTCTATCTTAGTCACTTTTAGATCATTTAGATGCAAAGACCTATGGTTTTCCGTCTAAATGCTCGGGGGCTATAGTGGGATACTCATATGAAATGCAAAAGGCAAGCAAAACTTACAAGAGCAATGATCTTGAGGTTTGTAGCACTCTCAGCAAGCAACTTGCCAACGAACAAACTGTTTCCTTGCAAGATTTCTGCTTGCCGGAGAAGCTCCTCGAGACCACACGTTGGAGATGTCGGCGCTGCACCAGGAACCAGAGTAGTGTTACCCGGCGTAAGTACTGGATAGACTATCTTCGGGAACTCTATGGTCTTCTTGGGTGTGGAGGTGCTGCCTTCGGCAGATGTACCACCTTCCACCACCCCCTTACCGCTACCGATGGCATCCTTAGCCGGAGCTTTAGCCATTTGGTTTGCGGCACTCTCCTGCGTCGCATGTTCTCCGACAACAGCAAGCTCTGTGGAGGCACCTGAGTCCACTTCCATGGCGGAAGGGCCAGATGTTTCTTTGGATTGAGAGCTTGTTGGAGCGGGCATGGGATTGACAATGGGAGTGATAGGGGCGATGGTGGGAGATGCGTGGGAAGACATGTCACGATGCAACATATCCTTAACATTTTTAGAATCCCCCAAAGTCTTGGAGGTCTTCTTCAAACTGGTTGTGGCTTTCTTCCTGAAACGTACAAAGAGTATAAGTACAGGAAAAAGATAAACAATGGACAATGTCGTAGAGAAAGAAGCTTACACAAGAGGGGGTGCTTTGGCAAAGGGGATCCCTGTAATCTTTCTTTTCTCCGCCTCCAGGGTGGCGGTAGTCTTCTTGGAGGCTCCACCCTTTGTCTTCTTTTTCTTGCCTCCGTCGGCTGCATTAGAGGTGGAGCTCTTCCGCTTTCGCGCCAATGGGGCATCATTGTCGGACACGACGGTGACTTCCTTCATCTTTGGATCATAGATTTGGGGAACCATGCTATCCTCATGTATGTCGCTGAGCTGTTAAGTGAAGAACCACCGTGTTAGATGAGATGGTAATGGCTAGACGGAAGAACTGAAGTATATGTCATACACGAAAAATAAACATGTACCTTTGGGCACTTGCTCTCTATGAACATGTCGTAGGTGATGGTGAAGCCACGCTTCCTATCCTTCACCTTAACGATGTCCTTGAGGCAGATCTTGACGGAGTTGCTCGAGAAGTTGTCCTCGGAGATGAAGAGGCTATCCTTCCTCTCATTGGTATACTCATGCATCAACTTCAGCAGTGCTGCAGAGGCTGGATCCGCCTGATGAACCAGCACATGGCTAGGTCCAATCCGGTCAGACCCGTATCTATGAACCACTCTATCCGCCTTATAGCATGGGAAGCGTCGATGTCGGAGGGAAGGGAGTCCTGGGATCTCCATGTCGGGGCTTCGGCGGCAGCTCTATCGACGAAGTCCGGGTACGTTACTTCTCGGCCGGCCAGAGGGATATCTAGGCCGTAGAAGTACGTCCGCTGCCAGTTCTTGCAGGACTCGTGGCTGACAATGTCGGGGAACCGCCGGCCAGGCCGGATCTTAAAACTAATGGTGCCACAATTCCTGAGCTCGTCCTTGTCGGCTCCGGCTTCGCGCTTGACAGTGAAGAAATAGATGAAGAGATCTAGCCTAGGCCTAATCCCTAAATAACCCTCGCAAAGCGCTGTGTAGTTTCTAAGCACTAAGATGCTATTGGGGAGAGGTTCTGAGGTTGTACTTGGTAATGGTTGAGGACAACAAGGAAAAAGTTAGAGATCGGCAGGGAGACGCCGCGTACCATTTGAGCTTTGAGGTACACCTTCTCTCCGGCTCGGGGAGAAGGGGTGACCTCGCTGGCTGGCGCCGCCCGCCAGACGAGCCCCTCCGTCGCGGGGAGGTAGCCATCGTTGATCAGTTCTTTGATATCGTGGTCCGTAATATCCGAATCGCGCCAATCGCCCTTGTGGGAGTCATACTACTCCTCCAGCAGCTCCAGCGCCGCTGGGTTATGGTCGCCACCGGTGGTTTCGACCATCGCAGATTTGGGAATAACCAATCCCTCTAGGGGCACAATGACGGCGCTCACCGGCTTCGCCGCGACATCGCCTGACACCGTCATGGAGGGGACGGAGCTGCTGCTGGCTATTGGTAGTTTTCGGTGGTGATTGGGAGAGACTAAGGGTTTTTTCGCACATGTGCGTGGAGAGCTCGAGGAGGCGTTCGCTGGAGGAAGAAGATGATGCAGAGCAGAATGAGGTGAAAAAGTAAAATTTCCACCGCTATTATTATTTATGACCTCTGGCATCAAGATTTGTGCAGCATGATCGAACGGTTGCCGCGTAAGCGACATGTGCGGGGACGTGCGCGGAAGTTTAGCCACTAGATCCGCACTCAAAGGACCCTAGGGGTGCACAAGCAAAACATCAAAATCACGACATTTGACAAAAATCAAAAGAGGCATTCATATTTACACAAATTAAGACACTACGTGGCATAGTGACACTTGTCTAGCTCAAAAGCATTACATGACCAAAACAAAAAGAAACTAGACTAAGAAAGCTACAAGGCAGAAGGACCTAGGCATCAGCATCAGGAGCAGCTTCGGATCCAGACTGTCTAGCCCTAGCCACTCTCTTCTACTCTAGTGAGTAGGTGGACAGGAGATTAATCAGCTTAGGACCAAAATGCTTGCAGCGGGAGGCAAAGGAAGCAGACGCTACCTCAGTGCCATCCACCGCTACCGGCATCCTAGACGTGACCTGCTTAAGATCCAGCTGAGCGCCGGACGCCATCGCCACCCCCATCGTAGCACCAACCCTTTTCTGTATCCGTTTATACTTCGTCGGGGCATCATCCATCAGAGCGTCTGCAAGGGAGTCGACGTCTTCAAGAGAAATGCCCTTCTGGTTAATCTCCTTGTAGAAGCGGGTGAGGACCTTCTTGGCCTTGTCGAGCGATTCAACGGCAGACGTGCAGCGACCTTCAATCGCCGCAACAACGTCTGCGAGGGGATCCCCATGCTCCAAGGCACTATGATCAAATGTAGCACCAGAGGCATTTGCCGAAAAATGCACAACTTTCGGATGAGACAACAGGAACTGCACCCGAAGAATATCCAACTCTAAAGAAGAACAAAGATATCGCTTTGGCATCAGCCATAAGCTTTTCAGCTATGGCTTTCTCCTGCGACGCTGCGACAGCCGCGAGCTGCTGCTCTCGGTCCACAACCTCTTTCTGTTGGCGGTGGAGGGCCTATTCAGCATCCTTTGCTTTCTTCTCCGCTTGGCCGAGACTCTTTTTGAGTGCATTCAGCTTGCGGAGGGCATTGTTGTTCTCATTTACATCATTGGGCGGAGAAAGATAAATACAATAAAATATTATGTCAGCCCTTGCAATCGAACAAGAGGAAACCTATGCACCTCGGAGCTGTTTGAGGTCGCCATCCAAATAAAGATGCTGCTAGATCAGGTGATTGGCATCACTAACAAAGGGCTGCAAAGAAATCAACACAACTGATGAATAAAAGGCTCAGGGGCTCACACACGCAAAAGAGAAAAGCACTTACATGTTTAGTTGTGGACTCTGAAGGTTTTACTTGTGTCTGTCGAGCAACGATCGCATGAGGCCCTTGCCATAGGGATCCCGAATTATCATCGTCAGAGTTTGCCACCATCTTGGGGAACGACGAAGCAGGCTTCGACTCCCTGAACATCTCTTCGGGCTCCTCCACGAGGGACTCTTCCGAAGGATTGCTGGTATCAAATATGAGGAATAAAATCAATAAAACAAGAACATACTTAGCATACCAGCTGCACGAGAAGATACGATCAGAAAAGCTTACGATGGAATGTCTGATAAGTTGAAGACAGGAGCCTCCTTCTTCTCCTTCTTCTTATTTTTCTTGGCCGGCGGCTGAGGAGCCATGGCTCGAACTGGCATAGCCGCAATAGGTGAGGAGGTCGCACCCTAAAACCCTGCCATGATGCTCAGCAGGTTCATCAGCCGCATCAAAGAGAAAGACCTTCCTTTCTATCAGTTGCTACGCAAAGCTGACAAATTCGAGTGGACAGCCGAAGAGGACGTAGCATTCGACGACCTCAAGCGCCTACTCTCCCATGCTGGTAAGACCAAAGGAGAGGGAGCCTTTGCTGCTATACATCACAGCCATGCACCAGGTGGTCAGCACATCCCTCGTGGTAGAGCGACCCGAAGATGGCAAGACCCATGGGGTGCAACGGCCAATCTACTACCTCAGCGAGGTACCGATCCCAAAAAAGAAAAGGTATCCCCACTACCAGAAGCTCGCTTACGGCGTATGCATTACGGCGCGTCGGTTGAGCCACTACTTCTAGGAGCATCAGATCATGGTTTTCAACAACACCCCACTGTCGAACATTCTGAACATCCCCGAAGCTACAGGGCGGGTAGCCTTGTGGGGCATCGAGCTATCTCCTTGTGACATTGTTTATGATTGGCACACCGCCATCAAGTTGCAGGTGCTCCCTGACTTCCTCGTCCACTAGATGGATCTACATCTGCCGGACACTCCAGACATGTCCCAATCCTGGACAATGCACTTTAACGGCTCCAAGCGCGAGGCTGGAGCAGGAGCCGGCATAATACTGACTTCCCCTCAAGGGGACAAGATGAGATATGTACTTCGGATGATGTTCCGCGCGTCCAACAACGAGGCCGAATACGAGGCACTCATACATGGAATGAGGATGGCCAAAGTGTGCGGCACAACATGCCTCGTCATCTACGGTGACTCCAACCTCGTCGTCCATCATACGATGAACGAGTGCGACGCCCATAGCGCCAACATGATCGCATACCGTGCGCTCTACAACTCACTCGAAGGGGACTTCGACAGCTATGACCTTAGGCATGTTGGTAGGGAAAGCAATGAAGAAGCTGACAAGCTCGCCAACATCGGCTCCACCTGCGCCCTGGTGCCACCAGGTGTGTTCCTCGAGCAAATCTCCATACCCTCCATCAAGCGGAATTTCCCGAAGGACACAACCAAAGCCGCTGGACACTGGGGGGCTGCGCCACCCAAGAAAACCGAGGAGCCCGAAAAGCTCGACACAGAGGTCGAACTGGTGAGCCTCATGCAGGTCATGGGAGTCGAGAAGACGTGGACCCAACTAAACCTCCGCTACCTGGTAAGCAAGCAGCTGCCTGAGGACCCGACGGACGCCCGGTGCATATCTCGGTGATCAAATGCTTTCACCATCATCAATAGCGAGCTGTACAAATGCAGCATCTCGGGTGTGCTTCAGCGGTGCGTCACCAATAGTGATGGAAAGATCATCCTCCTCGACATCCACGAGGGTATCTGCGGACACTAGGGACGCAGCCGTGCCCTCGTCGCCAAAGCTCTGCGAGCTGGCTTTTATTGACCTACAGCAATGCGCGACACCAAGGACATCGTATAGATAATCAACGCCTACCAAAGTTACACCAACAAGCCGCATGCACCAGGATCAGAGATACGGCCCATTCCAGTGGCATGTCCCTTTGCCTAGTGGCGACTCGGAATGATCGGCAAACTGCCTAAATCCTCGTCGGGGGACACATCTTCCTCGTGGTAGCAGTCGACAAATTCTTAAAGTGGATCAAGGCCATGCCCGTCACCAACCAGTATGGTGCCGCCGCCGTCAAGTTCTTCGAGTCTATTGTCTATAGGTTCGTAGTGTCCCATAGCATCATCACCGACAATGGATTGAACTTCACGTCGAAGGAGTTCTGAGGCTTCTGTGAAGACCTCGGGATCAACTTCACTTATGCCTCCATGTCGTATCCGCAGACCAATGGGCAGATCAAAAACGCCAACAATCTCATCGGCAACGGCATTAAGAAGCGCCTTCTACGCCCACTAAAAAGGATTGCGGGACCTGCATGGACGAGCTACCCTCTGTTCTCTAGAGCCAACGCACAACGCCAAACAACTCAACTGGCTACACACCCTTCTTCATGGTGCACAGAGACGAAGCCATGCTACCCGCCGAGGTACGCTACAAGGCCTCGCGGGTGGTCGCATACAGCGAAGCCGAATCATCAGCCGCACTCAAAGACGCCGTCGACAAACTGGATGAAACATGCGACATCGTTGTGGCCTGCTCAGCGGTGTATCAGCAGAGTCTGCGCAACTTCCATAGCCGTCGGCTGTGTCCAAGGTATTTTGTTGAAGGAGACCTAGTTATGTGACTCAAGCAGGAAGGGCACCTGAAGCTCAACTCATCCTGGGAAGGACCCTACATCGTCATTGAAGTAATCCCAGGTGGCGCCTACTGCCTCAAGGACGTCGAGTTAGGAGTCAAATACTCCAACCCCTGGAACGTCGCAAAACTGCAACGCTTCTACCCCTAGTTGTCTTTTACTTTCAATAAGGCTATTCAACCAGGATATTCAGCTAAACAATATACCTCCTACATTACGATGAATAAAAGCTAAGTTCCTTGGCCCAAAAAGTTTATCCCTTATATTATTTATCGCTCAAACACGCTCGGGGGCTACGCCTCACCATACGACTTCGTCGATTGACAACAACGCATATAACCTGAGTAGCTGACCACGTCAGGCTAATGAAAAGGACATGCATAGTCTATAATCAAACAACGCACTACGTGCCAATACATATAACTTTACAAGGGCATTAAAAGCCCACTCGAAAATACACAAACTTTACATCGCCTCGTTGTACCATTTACATGACTCAATCATGATGGAGCAGAACATTTGTCCGCTGTTCATACACATCTATAATCTCTTCAGCGTATTGCGCCACCACAGTGTAGTGCGGAAGCATATCCCACGCCATACCACCCAGAGGAGGTGGTGGTCCAGCTGTTATCTCCGCAAGGTTGACATCGCGGCAATGTAGATGAACAAGAGACAGGACTGCCTTCACACCCGCTACCAGCTGATGGCGCACTAGCTCCTTCACGTGGCATGTATCGCGAAATTTTCAAAGAAGGCCCAAGAAACTAGAGGGTGCAGAGTCCAAGGGGAACATCGTAGCATAGATCACTACGAGGGGCGACCTTGCCCACTTCAGCACCCGAAGCACTTGATGGACGTGCTCTTGCACCGTCACAAGCACAATTGCCCAGTCGCGATCCATCCAGAAGAAGCCACCAGCCTCAAACTCTTGTTGCTTCAAGCAATTCATTCGAATTGCAACACGCTCTTTCTCTTCCTTCGGAAGAAGATTCACAATGACACAACGCAGCAAGTAAGGTGACATAAAACGTCTGACACATTCAAAGGGACAAAGGATCAGGATGACTTACATTGGAGTTTCTGGCCAACCTGCCGAAATTCCTCAAGAAGAAACTCTTCCCTAGCAGTGGCCCGTTCGGACATGGCGTCCTTCTCCAGGCTTCGGATGCGATCACGCATAAATGGCAACTGCGACGCCTCTCTCAATGATGGACGAATGCCAATCATAGGATAAAGTGTAACCACAGGATCCACACTCGAAGGACCCTAGGGGTGCACAAGCAAAACATCAAAATCACGACATTTGACAACGGTCAAAGGATGCATTCATATTTACACAAATTAAGCCACTACGTGGAAGAGTGACACTTGTCCAGCTCGAAAGCATTACATGACCAAAAGAAAAAGAAACTAGACTAAGCAAGCTACAGGGCAGAATGACCTAGGCATCAGCATCTAGAGCAGCTTGGGATCCAGACTATCTAGCCCTATCCACTCGCTCCTGCTCCAGTGAGTAGGTGGCTAGGAGATCGATCAACTTAGGACCAGAATGCTTGCAGCGGGAGGCGAAGGAAGCAAACGCTACCTCAGTGCCATCCACTACCGTCGGCATCCTGGATGTGACCTGCTGAAGATCCAACTGAGTGTCGGACACCATCGCCAGCCCCATCGTAGCACCAACCCCTTTCTGCATCCTCTTATACTTCACCGGAGCATCATCCGTCAGAGCGTATGCAAGGGAGACGACGTCTTCAAGAGTAATGCCCTTTGGGTTGATCTCCTTGTAGAAGCGGGCGAGGACCTTCTTGGCCTTTTTTGAGCGATTCCACGGAAGACGTGCAACAATCTTCAATCGATGCAACAGTGTCTGCCAGGGGATCCCCATGCTCCAGGGAGCTATGGTCACACATAACACCAGAGGCATCTGCCAGAAAATGCACAACTTTCAGATGAGACAGCAGGAACTGCACCTGAAGAATATCCAACTCTAAAGAAGAACAAGGTGGCTTACCGGATATCACTTTGGCAGCATCCATAAGCTTTTTAGCTATGGATTTCTCCTATGACACCTCAACATCCGTGAGCTGCTGCTCATGGGCTGAAGCCTCTTTCTGTTGGTGCTGGAGGGCCTCTGCAGCATCCTTTGCTTTCTTCTCCGCTTGGCCGAGACTCTTTCGAGTGTGTTCAACTTGCGGAGGGCATTGTTGTTCTCATCTACAACATTGCGCAGAGAAAGATAAATACAAGAAAATATTCTATCAGCACTTGGAATCAAACAAGAGGAATCCTCCGCACCTCAGAGTTATTTGAGCTCGCCATCCAAAGAAAGGTGATGCTGGATCAGGAGATTGGCATCACGAACAAAGGGCTAGAAAGAAATCAACACAACTGATGAATAAAAGGCTCGGGGGCTCACACACACAAAAGAGAAAAGCACTCCGAAGGTTTTACTTGCGTCTTTCGAGCAACGATCGCACAATCCCCTTACAGCAAGGAGATGGAATTATCATCGTCGGAGTTGGCCACCATCTTGGGGAACAATGAAGCAGGCTTCGACTCCCCGAATATCTCTTCGGGCTCCTCCTCGAGGGACTCTTCCGAAGGATTGCTGGTTGCAGATATGAGGAATAAAATCAATAAAACAAGAACATACTTAGCATACCAGCTGCACGACTAGATATGATCAGAAAAGCTTACGATGGAATGTATGATACCTTGAAGACATGAGCCTCCTAATTCTTCTTCTTATTTTTCTTGGCCGACGTCTGAGGAGCCATGGATCAAACTGACACAGCCGCAATAGGGGAGGAGGTTGCGCCCGCAAACCCTGCCATGATGGTCGAGGAAGGAGGGACCCTTCAGTGTTGGTGGCGTCGCCTGTAACACCCCAGTTTTAGTTAATCTTCTATTAGGGTTTGTTTTGTGCATCATGAGCATCATATCTTAAATTGTGCATTAAAGAATTAAATGAAACCCTAAAACCCTATCTCTTCCCTCTCTTTCTATTTGCAAATCAATTCAAATAGGTTTTGAATTTTGAAAAGTATCAAAGAGTATGGGTCCCAAATTGTCTAAAGGAGTTCTTACAATATCTTACATATTTTGAAAACCTTCTGGTACTTTTGATATAATTCAAAACAGATTCAAAATAAAAATACAAAAACAAAAGTGAAATCATAAAATGGAAAAATGTTTAGAAAGAAAAACTGGAGCCAGCCAACCTATCTCGGCCGGCCCACTTCTCTCTTCCCTTCTGCGCCACCAAAGAGCCACCGTGGCCCAGCTAAGGCCCAAAGACAGCCTGCACTTCTTCGTCTTTTCTTCTTTCTTCTTCCTCCCGCCGGCAAGCTGCTGCATGTCCGACGCGCTGTTGTCGATCTCCTCTACGCCACGATGCACGTCGCCGACCGCCGAGTCGAGGATAAGAATCGCCGTGAACCACTCTTTCTCCCCATCCCCATTTCCCCCTCTCTCTCACTCTGTGTTGCTCACGCTGAAGATTTAACCCTAGCTCCGCCAGTACCTCGCCGCTCGCCTCCTCCTCCCTGCTCGAGGCCACCGTCTGGATCGCTGCCATTGACTAGGTCGATTGCCCCCTCGCGCACAAGCCGGAGAGCCCCCTATTGGCGCAATCGAACCCTCTGTCTCCGACAAGCTTCACCACCGTCGTCGTCGAATCCGGCCGTGTCCGGCCTCGCCTGGCCCCGCCGACCCTTCCTCATGAATTGTGGTGAGCCATTGGTGCCTATGGCACCCTACTCTAGCTCGTTTGCTTGCTGTAGTGCTGCCGCCCCATGATCTGCAAGCGCCACCGCCACGCCGCCGTGGCGTCCTGCGCCTGGTGACCTCCGCCAGCGGCATCGCTTTATTTGGTCCAGCGCGAAGCGCTGGTTCGAACACAAGCATCCGCGTTTCGCAGGTCGCCCCCTAGCGCCCTCACCGACCACCGTCTGGCCGCTCTCCGACGTGCTCGCGTGTCACTTGCGTGTCGCCCGCGTGGCACCCATGTGGCAATGACGTGGGCGCTGGTCCAGCTTGTCCAGCGTGACATGTTGATCTGACCCAGGTCCCACTCGTCAACCTCCCTGGCTAGTACTGCCTCGGCGAGAAATAACCAAACCCCCCTGTCCCACTTTGGCCACGAGGATGCTGAGGTGGCCAGAGGCCCACCTGTCTGTCTCTAGGGCTAGCCCATCCCTCTGTGTAAAAAGTAATTCCAGATTGATTTAAATGAAGAAAAGGTTTAATAATTTCAGAAATTGTTTTGAATATTGTAAATTCAATAACTTTTAATATGTAATTCAGAAAAATACAAATAATATATCAAAATGTTCAGAAAAATAAGAACAATCTATTTAAGCTATAAGCATGCATTGTTAAGCAACTTACATGATAAGTTTAATAAGAGAACAAAATTAACCCCTCTCATGGGTTTCCGGAGTTTCCCCGAGTTAGGGTTTGCGCCCCTCGGAACCCCGATTAAACTTCCAAGCATGTTTTAGGGTTTCAATTCAGTGCAATTCAACTTGTCATATAAGCATTCTTGTTTGAGCATTGCATCGATGCCATTGTTTATTGTTTCCCTTTCTTTCTGGTGTTTCGTTCTTCTCCATAGAATACGAGATCGAGATCGAGATCGAAGACCGAGGAAAACACCATCAAAGATCGAAGATCGACGAACAATACTTGACCAACTCTAACCAAGTCAAGTTCAGGGCTTTCGAAGATCTATTTGTCTGTCATCAACTGGCAAAGGCAAACATAGCACCACCATGATATAATCCTATATTTTCGAAAGCATTTCAATTCTGCCATGTTGTGTATGATTCTACCGTGGTCTTTTATCGATAGATAGAGTATCCTATCTATTGCATTACTCCCTTTGAGCTTGTATTACCTGATCCACTGCTCCTAGCATAACTAGGTTTGGCTTGTGTGCACTGCTTAAGCTTATATATGTGTCTGCTTAGCCATGCATAGCTGTCAGTTCTGTTCCATCCAGATGATGTATCAGATGCAGACAATCTAGTATGATAGGAGAACATGATGAGATGAGATCAGTGATATGAGTTAGCATGTTAAGGCTTGTATGGGAGGCCACGGTGGGATGTGGTTTTTCTAGTCCCATGCTCGCCACCACTAGGACCCGATGTTCTTGCCTCTTGAACCAAGACGAGCGTACAACCACACGGGGCCTAGAAAACCCCACGAGTGACTAACTTTCCTTTCCATGAGTCACATAGTTTGGGTGTTCCATTCTACATATGCATAGAAAATATTTTGAAAGATTTGCCGGGTGAAGTTGGTGCATTCATAACACGTAGGTAAGCGTGGACCGGGTTGCTTGGGGTCGATGGAGCACTTGTTAACCAACCTCGCCTCACATCTTTAAGTACCGGCTTCGGGATTTGACCCATTACGGCGTAACCATACTTATTGCGTGACTCATGGTCTCGGCGAAAGCAAGGTAAAGGTCATGTCTAACCACCCTCTGCCAGCCTTCCAAGGAAGAGGGATAATCTTAAGTGGCATTAAGAGAAGGTTAGTACGTGTGGATAAAGTTGTACACCCCTGTAGGGTAATAATCTTTCGGAAAGCCGTGTCCACGGTTATGGACGACTTGGGAACGGACGTGATGATCATAGAGAACTTGAACCTAATCGTAAAACTTGGCAGATCAACGTGTGCTTAAGGATGCTTCCTCATGGGTACGAGGAGGTGATCCTAGTTCAGGTGATGATGATGATGATTTGGTGGATATCAAAAGATGGTGATCAATATTTTCGGATATGTCGCTCTCTTATCCCCTTTAAAAATACTCTGACTAGACGAGCTTCTTCTCTCTCTTGTTTTATAAACAAAAGTGGCTTTATGCAAAACAACTCCACCAGCCATAAGTCTTGCGGAGTACACCCTGTACTCACCCTTGCTTTGTTGATACTTTTGGCAGAGTAAGTGTTCCTTGAAGACGAATTCCTTACTACATCGACATCGACGAGTAGCTTCGGGTTCCCGGCCGGTAGCCTGGAATCTATGGGCTGGGGACGTCATCGTTATGCTTCAGGCCTCTTCGGCCATTTGTTAAGTTTGCTATACTTAATAGCATAATTTGCCCTCCGTTGTTTGATGTTTGTGGTCAGTGACCTCTGCTCGTAATAATTTGGTTCTCTGCTCAGTTATGAGCTTGCTATAATAAATTTTGTGTCGTAGGGTGACTGTTGTGTTACCGATTCTTCACTGGATATTATCGAGCTCAATGTTAAGCTTATGTCAGACGGAGGTCTGGGATTTGTTTAGCCCTGATCCCGGGGGTGTCACATCGCCCCATCCGAAGTTTCGCTCTGGGACCTCTTTCGAGTTTGCCCTTTGCTAGGATCAGGAGATTCTAAGGAAGGCGACTGCGCAGGGGGGAGCTCAGACTCAGACTCCGCTTCCCCACCATCTGGTGCAGCATCAAACTTTTCAGGCAGAGGGGGCTTCATGCCCGTTACCTTATAGCCCTGTGAGTTGAAGACAAAAGGAAAAATAAGTTAAGCAATAGTTACAAACAACAAGTACTCAAAAAGCATTGCATGCAACTACATGTTTCACCTGAGGGACCACTTTCTTGGCATTGAAGAGGGAGTTAGAGACTTCCCCGGAAGATCTTCTTCGGCCTTGTGCTTCAGCAGAGGCCGAAGCAACCTATCAAGGTCAGCCAAAGACATCTCCTCCGACAAAACCCTGGTCGGGTCGCTGGCGCCAGCATACAGAAACATCGGATGCGCCCTCGCTTGGAGCAGATGCACCCAATGTTTGAGGAAGGTACGAATGATATAAACACCATTGACATCTTTGCCTGGAATTAGTTGAAGGGCCTCTACTCACTTGTAAATCTTCTCCACCTCATTGGACACACCGTCCATGATATTATCTGACTATGACCGCTTTCGGGTGATCTTCTGGGTGTAGTCGAAAGGAGCGATCCCGTACAGCTGGCCGTCCAACTTGACGTCGATGATATAGAACCACTTCCTCCGCCACTGCTGGACGAACTCACAAAGATAGAAGGATAGGAACTGGACGTTGGGGCGGATGGAAATACCGCACCCACCCAGTGGATAAACACCACCGGTGCCAGATTGCCTCTTCACAGAGTAGAGTCTTTAGAAGAGGCCAAAGTGAGGCTCGATACCGAGCCAGCACTCGCACAGAGTAATAAAATAGGCGATATGAAGTGTAGAATTGGGCGACAAATGATGAAGCTGAAGCCCATAGAGACAAAGAAGCCCACGAAGATATTCGTGGGCGGGCAACAAGAGAACAGGAACAATGAAAGCAAAGAACATAACCCGAAACCCTTCGGGTGGGCGCGGAATTACTTCCTGATCAGGAAGAATGGCGTCGTCCTTGTTCTTGGAGATCAGGCCGGACTCGTGAATCTTGCGCAAGTCTGCCTCCCTCATCTCAGTGCACCGCCATCCGCCATTGATGGTGCGGCTTGGAACGGCAACCTTCTTGGCAGCGCCAGCGGTGCTCGAACCCGCTGCGGCGGACGAACTCTTCTTCATCTTGCCCATCCTGGTGATGCGGCGAGTGCGGCGGTGTGAGTGGAGAAAGGATGAAGGGAATACACGGAGGATGTGTAGTGCGTAGTGCAAGCACGAAGCTCAGGAAATGGCAACAATGGTGGAAGATGAAGGCAAATGGCGAAAGGGTAAAACTTCCTCTATATTTTCCACGGTATAAAAGGACGAGGACGACGAAGTGGAGCCGTCTATGCAGAATATATAACGCGTTCCCTTCATCCCACCGTACACGTGTCAACATCCACCCGAACCGTCACAAACACGCTGCCCACTACGCACGGGAATCGAGGATACGCTGTAATTTTCGCCACGATTACGCGTGACTAGTCAAATTCAAGTCAGACGGTGGCACCCATGATCGTCCCGTCGCATCGTCTCTGCTGCCGTAGACATTTGAGCTCACCAATCGTCAGCAATGACGTCATCAGAACAAAGCCAGCAATGGCTCGAATCTCTTGACTGAACAAACGCACTTACTCGATTCTACGACTCAACCAACTACTCGGGGGCTACTCCTATCAGGAGCGCTGGCCGTGCACCCGAAAAACTACAATGGTAACAACACCTCGGAGAAATCTTCAAGTCCTACGTCGAGTCTGTGACTCCACTAAGGACTCGGGGGCTACTCCCATAGGGAGCGTCGGTCGTGCATTCGAAAAAATGCGTCATTCATACAAACAATCGAAGCATCCACAAATGAATGAACTAAAGTCTCAGCTCGAGTCTACGACTCGAACAGACACTCGGGGGCTACTCTCATTCGGATCAAGTATGATGAAAATCCCAATGAACTATTTGAATGAGATCCTTCGGATCAAGTATGATAAAAATATTTTTGGCAACTTTTTCCGAATTAACGCTAAGTGAAAAGCAATCTCCTTGGTCACCCGAAACACCTCTGGCGGTGATAAATCCTCGGATGTTGTGTCTACAACACAAAGATAAGTCCGACAGATATCATCTGATGGCATGATAATGCACCAGACTGCGCTATGCTAGTAACGTACCGTGATAGCAGACACGATGAAAAATCCCGACAGACGCGTTGAGTATCTAACTCCAAAACACTGGAATTCGACTCCTGTAAGACATCAATGGATTGAGTCGAATTACACCACCATCGTTTCGGATTCGAGTCCGAGGACTCGAGACTGAAGAAGATCATGTTGTTTTGTCCAATGACAGTTAATTAATCCTGATCCATCAGGTGATTCAGGCACATGTATCAACAATCCCTATGAACTAACATGTTTATTCAAAAGATAGGTTCGAATAAGAAGCACTCGAAAGATTATAGAGTCTCCGGTCCAATCTACGATTCGACTGAACACCCGAGGGCTACTGACATGGATATACCTTACGGGTTCCTCACATTGGTGTACCCGGTCCAGCCCAGGGAAGGCCCACGTAAAGACTTGCTGTCCGAGAAGAGTCCGGGTGGCCCAAACCCATTATATGTTCGACTCCTTGAAGGACACGACTAGTTGTAGATAGAATTTCAAAGGGTTCAACCTAGCTTGTAACCGACTCGAGCTACCCCTGGGACCTGTCATATCTATATAAGGGCCAGGAGGGCACGGCGAGGAGGATCCTCCCCAACTCATACACACACCTCACGCTAGATCGCATCTCCGCACCCCTGTAACCTTCGATTCCAATGTAATCAAGAGCAGACATGAGCCTCCTCCTTCTTCTCCTTCTTCTTCTTATTTTTCTTGGCCGACGTCTGAGGAGCCATGGATCAAACTGACACAGCCGCAATAGGGGAGGAGGTTGCACCCGCAAACTCTGCCATGATGGTCGAGGAAGGAGGGACCCTTCAGTGTTGGTGGAGTCGCCTGTAACACCCCAGTTTTAGTTAATCTTGTATTAGGGTTTGTTTTGTGCATCATGAGCATCATATCTTAAATTGTGCATTAAAGAATTAAATGAAACCCTAAAACCCTAGCTCTTCCCTCTCTTTCTATTTGCAAATCAATTCAAATAGGTTTTGAATTTTGAAAAGTATCAAAGAGTATGGGTCCCAAATTGTCTAAAGGAGTTCCTACAATATCTTACATATTTTGAAAACCTTCTGGTACTTTTGATATAATTCAAAACAGATTCAAAATAAAAATACAAAAACAAAAGTGAAATCATAAAATGGAAAAATGTTTAGAAAGAAAAACTGGAGCCAGCCAACCTATCTCGGCCGGCCCACTTCTCTCTTCCCTTCCCTGTCGCCAGCCAGCAGCCACCCGTGGCCTAGCTAAGGCCCAGCCAGCCTGCACTTCTTCGTCTTCCTTCTTTCTTCTTCCTCCCGCCGGCAAGCTGCTGCGTGTCCGACGCGCTGCCGTCGGTCTCCTCTACGCCACGATGCACGTCGCCGACCGCCGAGGCGAGGATAAGAATCGCCGTGAACCGCTCTTTCTCCCCATCCCCATTGCCCCCTCTCTCTCGCTCTGTGTTGCTCACGCGCGGAAGACGAACCCTAGCTCCGGCCAGTACCTCGCCGTTCCCATCGTTCCCGGCGTCCCCTCCCCCGTTCGAGGCCACCGTCGTGACTGTCGTCGTCGACTAGGTCGATTGCCCCCTCACGCACGAGCCGGAGAGCCCCCTATTGGCGCAACCCTCCAACCCTCTCGACAAGCCCGCCCACCGTCCCCCGAATCCCGCCGTGTCCCGCCACCTCGCCTCGCCCTCATGAACTGTGGTGAGCCATTGGTTCCTATGGCACCCTCCTCTAGCTCGTTTGCTTGTTGTAGTGTTGCCGCGCCGATGATCTGCAAGCGCCGCCGCCGCTGCCTGCCGTGTGTCCTGCTTTGGCGACCTCCCGCTAGCGGCGCTGCCCCTATTCGGTCCAGCGCGAAGCTCTGGTTCGAACGCAAGCATCCGCATTTCCCAGGTCGCCCCCTAGCGCGGTCACCGGCCACCGTCTGGCCGCTCTCCGGCGTGCTCGTGTGTCACTTGCATGTCGCCCGCATGGCACCCATGTGGCAGTGACGTGGACGCTGGTCCAGCATGACATGTTGACCCGACCCAGGTCCCACTCGTCAGCCTCCCTGGCTAGTACTGCCTCGGTGAGAAATTACCAAACCGCCTCCCTGTCCCACTTTGCCCACGAGGATGCTGAGGTGGCCAGAGGCCCACCTGTCTGTCTCTAGGACTAGCCTAGCCCTCTGTGTAAAAAGTAATTGTAGATTTTTTTAAATTAAGAAAAGGTTTAATAATTTCAGAAATTGTTTTGAATATTGTAAATTCAATAACTTTTAATCTGTAATTCAGAAAAATACAAATAATATATCAAAATGTTCAGAAAATAAAGAAAAATCTATTTAAGCTATAAGCATGCATTGTTAAGTATCTTATATGACAAGTTTAATTAGAGAACAAAATCAACCCCTCTCATGGGTTTCCGGAGTTTCCCCGAGTTAGGGTTTGCGCCCCTCGGAACCCCGATTAAACTGCCGAGCATGTTTTAGGGTTTCAATTCAATGCAATTCAACTTGTCATATCATCATTCTTGTTTGAGCATTGTATCGATGCCATTGTTGATTGTTTCCCTTTCTTTCTGGTGTTTGGTTCTTCTCGGTAGAATACGAGATCGAGATCGAGATCGAGATCGACGACCAAGGACAACACCATGGAAGATTGAAGATCGATGAACAATACTTGACCAACTCTAACCAAGTAAAGTTCAAGGCTTTCGAAGATCTATTTGTCTGTCATCAACTGGCAAAGGCAAGCATAGCCCCACCATGATATAATCCTATGTTTTCGAAAGCATTTCAATTCTGCCATGTTGCATACGATTCTACCGTGGTGTTTTATCGATAGATAGAGTATCATATCTATTTCATTACTCCCTTTGAGCTTATATTACCTGATCCACTGCTCCTAGCATAACAAGGTTTGGCTTGTGTGCACTGCTAGAGCTTATATATGTGTCTGCTTAGCCATGCATAGTTGTCAGTTCTGGTCCATGCAGATGATGTATCAGATGCAGACAATCTAGTATGATAGGAGAACGTGATAAGATGAGATCAGTGATATGAGTTAAACATGCTAAGGCTTGTATGGGAGGCCACGGCGGGATGTGGTTTTTCTAGTCCCATGCTCGCCACCACTAGGACCCGAGTTTCTTGCCTCTTGAACCAAGACGAGAGTACAACCACATGGGTCCTGGAAAAACCCACGATTGACTAACTTGCCTAGTAGATTCCATGAGTCACGTAGTTCGGGTGTTCCATTCGACATAAGCATAGAAAATCTTTTGAAAGATTTGCCGGGTGAAGTTGGTGCATTCATAACAGGTAGGTAAGCGTGGACCAGGTTGCTTGGGGTCGATGGAGCCCTTGTTAACCAACCTCGCCTCACATCTTTAAGTACCGGCTTTGGGATTTGATTCGTTACGGTGGAACCATACTTATTGCGTGACTCATGGTCTCGGCGAAAGCACGGTAAAGGTCGTGTCTAACCACCCTCTGCCGGCCTTCCAAGGAAGAGGTCTAATCTTAAGTGGCATTAAGAGAAGGTTAGTACGTGTGGGTAAAGTTGTACACCCCTGCAGGGTAATAATCTTTCGGAAAGCCGTGTCCATGGTTATGGACGACTTGGGAATGGACGTGATGATCATAGAGAACTTGAACCTAATCGTAAAACTTGGCAGATCAACGTGTGCTTAAGGATGCTTCCTCATGGGTACAAGGGGGTGATCCTAGTTCAGGTGATGATGATGATTTGGTGGATATCAAAAGATGAGGATCAATATTTTTGTAGATGTCGCTCTCTTATCCCCTTTAAAAATACTCAGACTAGACGAGTTTCTTCTCTCTCTTGTTTTATAAACAAAAGTGGCTTTATGCAAAACAACTCCACCAGCCATAAGTCTTGCGGAGTACACCCTATACTCACCCTTTTGTTGATACTTTTCGTAGAGTAAGTGTTCCTTGAAGACGAGTTCCTTACTACATCGACATCGACGAGTAGCTTGGGGTTCCCGACCGGCAGCCTGGAATCTATGGGCTGGGACGTCATCGTTATGCTTTAGGCCTCTTAGGCCATTTGTTAAGTTTGCTATACTTAATAGCATAATTTGCCTTCCTTTGTTTGATGTTTGTGGTCAGTGACCTCTGCTTGTAATAATTTGGTTCTGTGATTAGTTATGAGCTTGCTGTAATAAATTTTGTGTCGTAGGGTCACTGTTGTGTTACCAATTCTTCACTGGATATTCTCGAGCTCAAGGTTAAGCTTATGTCAGACGGAGGTCTGGGATTTGTTTAGCCCTGATCCCTGGGGTGTCACAGTTCTTGGTATCAGAGCAGTACCGACCGTAGGAAAACCTTGCTATTGATCGATGTTGAGTCTAGTGCTTGTGAAAACTATTTTAAAGCTAAAAATAAACTCTAGTATGCTTATTTTATCCTTATCCAGTTTCGCTCTTACTCTGGGTCATCTTATCTGGTGTTGATTTTGGAAAAGTTTCTATATCTCTTCTTGTCTTTCAAAACTTAGGTGCCTTTTGGGCATGTCGTTTCTAAGCCAGTTGACCTAGTGTTAAGTTCTCTAGAGTTGTGTGAGTTGTGAATTCCTTGTCCCCTTTGCTCTTGTTCATCTGAGAGATTCTTTTCTATCATGATCTCTCTATATTTTGGGACCCACAATATTATATTGTTGGATCTGTAGTGTTCTGTTCTAAGCTTCGAGGTCGCCTTTCGCCTCGTGTTCCTCCTTTTTTTGTTTGGGTACTTCAGAAGTTGTTTCTTCTTCTAGAAGCTACCTAGTGATTACTAACTTGTAGTGTACGCTATGTCACTCAGGCAGTAGTTACTACTTTGTTTGGGTTTTAACCCTTGGACTTGAACCTAAGATCCCTGATTGTGCTAGATTCTGGTGTTGTGAATCTTGTACATGAAGCTGACCTTTAATCCAAGATCCATCCCTTTGACCCATGTTGTTAATGTTCCCACATTACCCCAGGATGGCTGGTATTACAATTATATCCTTCAAGCTTGTGGTCTTTTTCGCGAATGAGTAGTGACAACTAAGGACTTCCCCTACCACTAGCTATGGCAGATGTTCTTTCATGGAACCAAAAAGATCATGACAAGAGTACTCCTCGAGAGTCTCGCATCTATACCCGTGACTCTGCCACACCATACCTCTTCTATGCATTGGTTTTCGGAAGGTTGTTGACTTACGCATCCACATCTCGGGATTCCATTCTGAGCATGTTCCTTTCCCCTTGTTGTTTTCTGACCTTTGTCTAGGTAGCCAAGTAGTAAATGTACATCGGTGTCTTCCGATGTAAGATACTCTTGTGGTCCGTCATGACAAACCATTTCGGAATGTCAGGAGAAACAAACTCCAGTACCTCGTCATATCCAAGACAAGGTCAAAGCGTTGAAACCTGCAGATTAAGAGGCATTGATTAGCTTCTGTTTGTTCTACCTTAAAGTATCACACTCTTTTGTACTAAGAGGTCATGCTGAGTTTTATGATCCCTCAATGAAGTGATGCTCTTACACATATTTACCCACCCTCCCTCGAGCTTTCGCGCTCGTGAGTGATGCGTGTGCGTAATAATGTGACCATCTGAGATTCTAGCAATTTTTATTGTTTTGAACTCCAAGGACATTTGAGTCATTCTTAGCGTGATCGGTTAAACCTATCACCAAACGAAGATTGATTGCGCTACCAAGTCCGTTATTCAGGTGCACTCTCTTCGGTCAAAGAGTTAGGATGTTGTCGAAGCTCTGAGACTATGTATTCTTGCCTTACCAAGCAAGTATCCTCTCGAACTAAGTGACATATCGGTGGTTCATGATATTCTAGATGTCTACTAGAAGTATCGCCATGTTGACACATGACCGTGATGTCAAGTTCTTGAGCAAGTTAGTTCTCTGAGCTACTCCTTTCTCCAAGGATCCATACTGGATACCCCTGAACTAGTTGGTTGAGCTTAAACAACAACTTGGAGAGTTGTAAGACAAAAGTTCTATCCAACCCTGTTCCTTCTTAAAGGGATGTCTAGTTTTGTTAGTGTTGAAGAAAGATAGTATTTCCTTTGTGGATATGTTGTCTTCCCCACCTTTGATTCGATTTGGGTTATCGTCAAATCAAACTCAGTTCCAAGGACTATCTGGATGATGTTTCCTCTCGTGATGTTTCACTCGAGTGTATTTTCATGTCTTTGGTCTGACCAATAGTTTTTCCTTGTTTAAGTAACATATGAGTTCATCATAACAGAGTGTCTCGATAAGTTTGTTGTTGAGCCCATAAATGACATCCTTATCTTCTCCATGCTAGATTTGATTCATATGGAACATTTGGAATTAATGTTGGAAAATTTCAAGAACAATCTTCGAATCATCTTGAAGTATGTGCTCTGGATGTTAGAAGTAACCTTCTCCGGTTCATGCGCAAATGCTCAAAGATTTCGCCGTAGATTCCAGAAGAGTTATCTCCGTTACTTAAGGACACATGTGTGGTTTATTGTTAGTATTTTATGTATGTGCAGTTGTCCTTCGACAAGTTGCTAATGCATAGGTCTAGAAATCTAACTCGTCTTTCGGAGCTTGACATTGTAGTTCATATCTTGAGAATCTAGTGACTTTACCTCTGAGGTAAATGTTGCAAACTTTCTATTCGGACATGCTGAGTCTGAAATATCATACCACCTAACCAAATCTGAATCTCAAGCAACAATGATGGTTGGTGTTCCTCAAGTTTTAAACATAGGTCTCTTTGTAATTATGGCAAGATTGATGTAATGGTTGACACACTTACCCGGAAAGACCTCTGCCAATATTCTCTTGAAGTCAGCAATAACAACCACTCTTCATGAGGCTTCTTCTATAAGTTATTATAGGAGTTGTGTTTATGGTTTCCTTTGTGTCTGAAGTTCGACCTTTACTTGATGTTTGATTTCTCAAACATGAAGGAGAACATTTAAGGTAGTGTTGCTAAATGTCTCTAGGTCGATCCTCCAGACCCTTTATGATGGCAACCATCTTGTTATGCCAAGTAGTTGAAGTTTGAGAATGAAGTTTCTTTCTTATCGTGTCATCAGGAATCTTCTAAACTATTCATCTTGGTGGTGTAAAGTGATACCCTAATCTTTGTCAAAGATTTTGGTATACCTGGATGAATAAAGAGTTTCCTTCGCTTTCTCAACCATGTTTTAAGAGTGACTATGATTTTGGTAATCTATAGTTTCTCTTGATACATGTTCCTTGAGACTCTTATGAGTCCTCTCCACCAAAACACCTTTCTGTCTTGGCCTTCTGTTGAATGAAAGAGTGACTCTTCTGTTTCAAAAGTAGTTCGACAGCTTGGTTTTGTTGATCCATATCTCTGCAACCTAAATTCTCTACTTAAGCTATTTAGTAGAGGTTCATTTCTCAAAGTCTATGTTATGTTCTTTCTGTTGGAAACTTTCTTCTTTCGAAGCTTCAAAACTGCCTGTAAGTTCCATGGTCTCAATCCTTATGAAGACCATCATCGAACAACTTGAAACCTTCTCCTTTTGTTTCCTCCGTTACCTTGGTGTGTTTCATGTTTGTCATCTCACAGTTGTTTCTAAACACTCCATCCATGAGTGGACCATGAGATACTCTATGTGTCGTTTAGTGTGTTTCCCTCTTACGCTTAGCGTGACCCTGTTTCTTCCCTCTCTGTATCTCTTCCTACCTTTGGAATCTCGGTTCGAGATTCTCGTAAGGGGGATAGAGCTATAACACAACAATTTTAGTTAATCTTGTATTAGGGTTTGTTTTGTGCATCATGAGCATCATATCTTAAATTGTGCATTAAAGAATTAAATGAAACCCTAAAACCCTATCTCTTCCCTCTCTTTCTATTTGCAAATCAATTCAAATAGGTTTTGAATTTTGAAAAGTATCAAAGTGTATGGGTCCCAAATTGTCTAAAGGGGTTCCTACAATATCTTACATATTTTGAAAACCTTCTGGTACTTTTGATATAATTCAAAACAGATTCAAAATAGAAATACAAAAACAAAAGTGAAATGAGAAAATGGAAAAATGTTTAGAAAAAAAACTAGAGCCAGCCAACCTATCTGGGTCGGCCCACTTCTCTCTTCCCTTCCCTGTCGCCAGCCAGCAGCCACCCGCGGCCCAGCTAAGGCCCAGCCAAATTCTGCCCTTCGCGTCTTTTCTTCTTTCTTCTTCCTCCCGCCGGCAAGCTGCTGCGTGTCTGACGCGCTGCCGTCGATCTCCTCTACGCCACGATGCATGTCGCTGACTGCCGAGCCGAGGATAAGAATCGCCGTGAACCGCTCTTTCTCCCCATCCCCATTTCCCCCTCTCTCTCGCTTTGTGTTGCTCGCGCACAAAAGACGAACCCTAGCTCCGGCTAGTACCTCGCCGTTCCCGTCGTTCCCGGCCTCCCCTCCCCTGTTCGAGGCCACCGTCGTGACTGTCGTCGTTGACTAGGTCGATTGCCCCCTCGCGCACAAGCCGGAGAGCCCCCTATTGGCGCAATCGAACCCTCTGTCTCCGACAAGCTTCGCCACCATCGCCGTCGAATCCGGCCGTGTCCGACCTCGCCTGGCCCCGCCGACCCTTCCTCATGAACTGTGGTGAGCCATTGGTGCCTATGGCACCCTCCTCTAGCTCGTTTGCTTGCTGTAGTGCTGCCGCGCCATGATCTGCAAGCGCCACCGCCGCTGCCTGCCGTGCGTCCTGCTCTGGCGACCTCCCGCTAGCGGCACTACCCCTATTTGGTCCAGCGCGAAGCGCTGGTTCGAACGCAAGCATCCGCGTTTCCTAGGTCGCCCCCTAGCGCCGTCACCGACCATCGTCTGGCCGCTCTCCGACGTGCTCGCGTGTCACTTGCGTGTCGCCCGCGTGGCACCCATGTGGCAATGATGTGGGCGCTGGTCCAGCTTGTCCAGCGTGACATGTTGATCTGACCCAGGTCCCACTCGTCAGCCTCCCTGGCTAGTACTGCCTCGGTGAGAAATAACCAAACCTCCCCTGTCCCACTTTGCCCACGAGGATGCTGAGGTGGCCAGAGGCCCACCTGTCTGTCTCTAGGGCTAGCCCATCCCTCTGCGTAAAAAGTAATTCCAGATTTATTTAAATGAAGAAAAGGTTTAATAATTTCAGAAATTGTTTTGAATATTGTAAATTCAATAACTTTTAATATGTAATTCAGAAAAATACAAATAATATATCAAAATGTTCAGAAAAATAAGAAAAATCTATTTAAGCTATAAGCATGCATTGTTAAGCAACTTACATGATAAGTTTAATAAGAGAACAAAATCAACCCCTCTCATGGGTTTCCGGAGTTTCCCCGAGTTAGGGTTTGCGCCCGTCGGAACCCCGATTAAACTGCCAAGCATGTTTTAGGGTTTCAATTCAATGCAATTCAACTTGTCATATAATCATTCTTGTTTGAGCATTGCATCGATGCCATTGTTGCTTGTTTCCCTTTCTTTCCGGTGTTTCGTTCTTCTCCATAGAATACGAGATCGAGATCGAGATCGAAGACCGAGGACAACACCATCAAAGATCGAAGATCGACGAACAATACTTGACCAACTCTAACCAAGTCAAGTTCAAGGCTTTCGAATATCTATTTGTCTGTCATCAACTGGCAAAGGCAAGCATAGCACCACCATGATATAATCCTATATTTTTGAAAGCATTTCAATTCTGCCATGTTGCGTATGATTCTACCGTGGTATTTTATCGATAGATAGAGTATCCTATCTATTGCATTACTCCCTTTGAGCTTATATTACCTGATCCACTGCTCCTAGCATAACTAGGTTTGGCTTGTGTGTACTGCTTAAGCTTATATATGTGTCTGCTTAGCCATGCATAGCTGTCAGTTCTGTTCCATCCAGATGATGTATCAGATGCAGACAATCTAGTATGATAGGAGAACATGATGAGATGAGATCAGTGATATGAGTTAAACATGTTAAGGCTTGTATGGGAGGCCACGGTGGGATGTGGTTTTTCTAGTCCCATGCTCGCCACCACTAGGACCCGATGTTCTTGCCTCTTGAACCAAGACGAGCGTACAACCACACGGGGCCTAGAAAACCCCACGAGTGACTAACTTTCCTAGTATATTCCATGAGTCACATAGTTTGGGCGTTCCATTCTACATATGCATAGAAAATATTTTGAAAGATTTGCCGGGTGAAGTTGGTGCATTCATAACACGTAGGTAAGCATGGACCGGGTTGCTTGGGGTCGATGGAGCACTTGTTAACCAACCTCGCCTCACATCTTTAAGCAAGCTTCGATTTGACCCATTACGGCGTAACCATACTTATTGCGTGACTCATGGTCTCGGCGAAAGCAAGGTAAAGGTCGTGTCTAACCACCCTCTGCCAGCCTTCCAAGGAAGAGGGATAATCTTAAGTGGCATTAAGAGAAGGTTAGTACGTGTGGGTAAAGTTGTACACCCCTGTAAGGTAATAATCTTTCGGAAAGCCGTGTCCACGGTTATGGACGACTTGGGAACGGACGTGATGATCATAGAGAACTTGAACCTAATCGTAAAACTTGGCAGATCAACGTGTGCTTAAGGATGCTTCCTCATGGGTACGAGGAGGTGATCCTAGTTCAGGTGATGATGATGATTTGGTGGATATCAAAATATGGTGATCAATATTTTCGGATATGTCGCTCTCTTATCCCCTTTAAAAATACTCTGACTAGACGAGCTTCTTCTCTCTCTTGTTTTATAAACAAAAGTGGCTTTATGCAAAACAACTCCACCAGCCATAAGTCTTGCGGAGTACACCCTGTACTCACCCTTGCTTTGTTGATACTTTTGGCAAAGTAAGTGTTCCTTGAAGACGAATTCCTTACTACATCGACATCGACGATTAGCTTGGGGTTCCCGGCCGGTAGCCTGGAATCTATGGGCTGGGGACGTCATCGTTATGCTTCAAGCCTCTTAGGCCATTTGTTAAGTTTGCTATACTTAATAGCATAATTTTCCTTCCGTTGTTTGATGTTTGTGGTCAGTGACCTCTGCTCGTAATAATTTGGTTCTCTGCTCAGTTATGAGCTTGCTATAATAAATTTTGTGTCGTAGGGTGACTGTTGTGTTACCGATTCTTCACTGGATATTATCGAGCTCAATGTTAAGCTTATGTCAGACGGAGGTCTGGGATTTGTTTAGCCCTGATCCCGGGGGTGTCACATCGCCCCATCCGAAGTTTCGCTCCGGGACCTCTTTCGAGTTTGCCCTTTGCTAGGATCAGGAGATTCTAAGGAAGGCGACTGCGCAGGGGGGGGGAGCTCAGACTCAGACTCCGCTTCCCCACCATCTGGTGCAACATCAAACTTTTTAGGCAGAGGGAGCATCATGCCGGTTACCTTATAGCCCTGTGAGTTGAAGACAAAAGGCAAAATAAGTTAAGCAATAGTAACAAACAACAAGTACTCAAAAAGCATTGCATGCAACTACATGTTTCACCTGAGGGACCACTTTCTTGGCATTGAAGAGGGAGTTAGAGACTTCCCCGGAAGATCTTCTTCGGCCTTGTGCTTCAGCAGAGGCCAAAGCAACCTATCAAGGTCAGCCAAAGACATCTCCTCCGACAAAACCCTGGTCGGGTCGCTGGCGCCAGCATACAGAAACATCGGATGCGCCCTCGCTTGGAGCAGATGCACCCAATGTTTGAGGAAGGTACGAATGATATAAACACCATTGACATCTTTGCCTGGAATTAGTTGAAGGGCCTCTACTCACTTGTAAATCTTCTCCACCTCATTGGACACACCGTCCATGATATTATCTGACTATGACCGCTTTCGGGTGATCTTCTGGGTGTAGTCGAAAGGAGCGATCCCGTACAGCTGGCCGTCCAACTTGACGTCGATGATATAGAACCACTTCCTCCGCCACTGCTGGACGAACTCACAAAGATAGAAGGATAGGAACTGGACGTTGGGGCGGATAGAAATACCGCACCCACCCAGTGGATAAACACCACCGGTGCCAGATTGCCTCTTCACAGAGTAGAGTCTTTAGAAGAGGCCAAAGTGAGGCTCGATACCGAGCCAGCACTCGCACAGAGTAATAAAATAGGCGATATGAAGTGTAGAATTGGGCGACAAATGATGAAGCTGAAGCCCATAGAGAAAAAGAAGCCCACGAAGATATTCGTGGGCGGGCAACAAGAGAACAGGAACAATGAAAGCAAAGAACATAACCCAAAACCCTTCGGGTGGGCGCGGAATTACCTCCTGATCAGGAAGAATGGCATCGTCCTTGTTCTTGGAGATCAGGCCGGACTCGTGAATCTTGCGCAAGTCTGCCTCCCTCATCTTAGTGCACCGCCATCCGCCATTGATGGTGCAGCTTGGAACGGCAACCTTCTTGGCAGCGCCAGCGGTGCTTGAACCCGCTGCGGCGGACGAACTCTTCTTCATCTTGCCCATCCTGGTGATGCGGCGAGTGCGGCGGTGTGAGTGGAGAAAGGATGAAGGGAATAACGGAGGATGTCTAGTGCGCAGTGCAAGCACGAAGCTCAGGAAATGGCAACAATGGTGGAAGATGAAGGCAAATGGCGAAGGGGTAAAACTTCCTCTATATTTTCCACGGTATAAAAGGACGAGGACGACGAAGTGGAGCCGTCTATGCAGAATAGATAACGCGTTCCCTTCATCCCACCGTACACGTGTCAACATCCACCCGAACCATCACAAACACGCTGCCCACTACGCACGGGAATCGAGGATACGCCGTAATTTTCGCCACGATTACGCGTGACTAGTCAAATTCATGTCAGACGGTGGCACCCATGATCGTCCCGTTGCATCGTCTCTGCTGCCGCAGACATTTGAGCTCACCAATCGTCAGCAATGACGTCATCAGAACAAAGCCAGCAATGGCTCGAAACTCTTGACTGTACAAACGCACTTACTCGATTCTACGACTCAACCAACTACTCGGGGGCTACTCCTATCAGGAGCGCTGGCCGTGCACCTGAAAAACTACAATGGTAACAACACCTCGGATAAATCTTCGAGTCCTACGTCGAGTCTGCGACTCCACTAAGGACTCGGGGGCTACTCCCATAGGGAGCGTCGGTCGTGTATTCGGAAAAATGCGTCATTCAGACAAACAATCAAAGCATCCACAAATGAATGAACTAAAGTCTCAGCTCGAGTCTACGACTCGAACAGACACTCGGGGGCTACTCTCATTCGGATCAAGTATGATGAAAATCCCAATGAACTATTTGAATGAGATCCTTCGGATCAAGTATGATAAATAATTTTTGGCACTTTTTCCGAATTAACGCTAAGTGAAAAGCAATCTCCTTGGTCACCCGAAACACCTCTGCGGTGATAAATCCTCGGATGTTGTGTCTACAACACAAAGATAAGTCCGACAGATATCATCTGATGGCATGGTAACGCACCAGACTGCGCTATGCTAGTAACGTACCGTGATAGCAGACACGATGAAAAATCCCGACAGACGCGTTGGGTATCTAACTCCAAAACACTGGAATTCGACTCCTGTAAGACATCAACGGATTGAGTCGAATTACACCACCATCGTTTCGGATTCGAGTCCGGGGACTCGAGACTGAAGAAGATCATGTTGTTTTGTCCAATGACAGTTAATTAATCCTGATCCGTCAGGTGATTCAGGCACATGTATCAACAATTCCTATGAACTAACATGTTTATTCAAAAGATAGGTTCGAATAAGAAGGACTCGAAAGATTATAGAGTCTCCGGTCCAATCTACGATTCGACTGAGCACCCGAGGGCTACTGACATGGATATACCTTACGGGTTCCTCACATTGGTGTACCCGGTCCAGCCCAGGGAAGGCCCACGTAAAGACTTGCTGTCCGAGAAGAGTCCGGGTGGCCCAAACCCATTATATGTTCGACTCCTTGAAGGACACGACTAGTTGTAGATAGAATTTCAAAGGGTTCAACCTAGCTTGTAACCGACTCGAGCTACCCCTGGGACCTGTCATATCTATATAAGGGCCAGGAGGGCACGGCGAGGAGGATCCTCCCCAACTCATACACACACCTCACGCCAGATCGCATCTTCGCACCCCTATAACCTTCGATTCAAACATAATCAAGAGCAGACAAGCAGGAGTCAGGTTTTCCCTCCGGGGGCCTGAACCTGAGTAAACCTCGTATCCCCTTGTTGCTTGCCTGTTAACCGTCTCGCGACTTCCAGCACCCCATCTTCTCCAAAACCCAAGTCCATAACAATGGGCATTGACGAGTCGAACCCTCATCACCCCAAGTCAGTCAAAAAAGGCAATGATAAAAGACAAGTATAGCAGATTCGACCTGGGCTGGCTGGAGGCTTCCAGCCGGCGTACCCATGCCCTCCTGGCCCATACGTCCACTCCCTCCGCCCCTTACCTATGGCCGGCTAGGCCGCCAGCAGTGGGTGCAGCCGGCTTGCCGCTGCCCTCCAACCAAGCCGGATCGACAGCTGCTCCTAGGAAACATACTACAAGGAGGACATCGACAAGACGGACAAGACCAAGACTATACTTCATGTGTATGCAATAGTAGTCACTATGCATGAAAAAATTATATGATGTAACCAATAGTTCTACACTGTGCACTACCGAATCAGATGACATAATGTATATTAGAGTTAGGCCACGCGAGGCCCGCCCTTGTCCCTTGGCATGTTGTATAAATGACCAAGAGGGCTCTCTCACTCAGGGGGCACACAACACAGGGGGACACTTCCTGCTAGCTCACACACCACAAGCATTTATCCATTTCGATTGGTCCTCTCCTAGACAGCTAGCTAGCTCTCACACCACACATATACTTAGCAGTTTATTCTGATACAGCTCCAGGAGCAACCTTGTAGCCCGATTATACTCGCATATACTTTCAGACATGTAGGAGTAGAAGTTTTACCTCACCACGAGGGCTCTGAACCTAGGTATTTCTTTTATCTCACCGAACTTGCTTGTACCCTATCCCATCGACGGAAACGTCGCAGTCGCCTTTCTCGCTCCCACACCTCTATCTAGTCTCCTTAGACAATGCCGTTTTCATAGCAACAACAGTTGGCGCCCACCATGGGGCCAGATATCGCTGCGAACCGGAGTTCCATTCCACACAGGACCAACTTTTTCATCACCATCGTCACCGACTCCGATCCAGAAGATTCTTGAGGGCTCACCGGCCTCGCCGTCCGTGCTGTCGCCGGCCTCGATCTCCATTCGCTATGTCGCTATTATGCCATCACCGGCCTCATCGTCCGTGTCGTCGCCGTTCGCGCCGTCATCGGCCTCGCCGTCTGCATCATCGCCTTCCGCGTCACCTGCCGCCGCATGTCGCCCTTGCCATCTGCGCCACCGTCTGCCTCGTTGTCTCCGCGCTCGCACCAGGTCCCTCCGAAGACGTGCACCTCCCAGGCAAGCGCCCCCGCCTGGAAGTGTTCGTGCGACCCTGTCCGGCACGCGCGCGGCAGCCTCCGCCCACGCGCGCTGCGGCGCGCCGGACTGCCAGTTCGCCTGCTGTCTTCCCTCGCTGGTGCCGTCCGCACCTGCGCGTTCGTCCTTGACATTCGCGGCTTGGCTGCGCGCGCATGCGCCCCAGCCCGTGCGATGTCCGCAGCAGGCTCCCGCGCGTGTCCGTTCCGCGGCCTCGCACGCCGGCCCTCCCGCGAGTTCATCCGTGTCACCGCCCTCGCTCCCACGTCTCCGGCCTCTCCTCCGCCGCGCGCGCGTGCTAGCCGTCGTTCGCCGGCAGCATCTCCCGCGCGCCTCCGCCGCTTCCGTGCGAGCGAGCGGCACATCAAGATAGCATGTTCGCGCGCGCGAGCTAAGTAAAAGCTGGCTACAGCCGCAGCCTCCCTGTCCAAATACAGCCGTATACGTACATGCATACGTACATGCGCGCTATACTTCCGCAAATTCCATGCAGACGCCACATGCATGACCTCACACTGACGCCTATCTACGCCATACACTGCTCGCCTCATCAACTCTTCCCGCGTGCGTTCGCCCGTGCGGCCTCTCCTCGCTGAAGGCTGCGCCTACACACCTTGCGTCGGCTCCTCCGCCATGACTTGACCCCGCGTGCGTGCATGCTTGCGCCGGCTCCCGTGCCCGAGCAGGATCCGCCTCGGCCCAGCTGCCCCTTCGCGTGTCTGGCTACGCTCGCTGGCTGGTGCACCGGCTGCGCACGCGCCCTCCTCTTCTGGCTCTAGCGGATCTCCCGTGTCCGCCTTGCCCCGCAAAGCTGCGCCTGCAGCCACTCGACAGTGCGGCTGCCGTCCTCGCGCCCATAGCTGCTCACCCTGCGGTCTGGCTCGCGCACCCACGCCCTGCCCCCGCTTTCCCCTCCCGGCTCTGGGCGTCTGATCTGGCCACGCACGGACTCTGATGCGTGGGCGCTGCTGGAAAATGAAGAAAGAAGCGAGGGGGAGAAGGAGTGGCTAGGCCGGCTGGGAAAGGTGGTGGCCCTAGCCAGTTAGGAGAAAGTGACCAGTTGAAAAAAAGGCCAAGAGAAAAGAGAAAAGCCGGCTGGCTATGGCCAGTTAAAAAAAGGAGATAAAAAGCTGCCAGTTGAAGGAAAAAAAGGGGCAGTAAGAACCTAGCCGGTTAGAAAAGTCAAGAAAGAAAAAAGGAAAAAAGGGGTGAAGTTGGACGCCGTCCGGTTGGAAAAAGGAAAGTGGTTGTCGAATGGTTCTGGCCGGTTAGAAAGTAGAAGCAGAAAAAGTAAAATGGAAAAGAGGAGGTAGGGCATGGTTGGTTAGGAAGGTAGAGAGAAGGAAGTGCCAGACTGTCATGGGAATGACCACGGCAGATGCTGCAATCGGCAGCGAGTAGTAGAACATGGGGCAAGGGAGGCCAGCCATCTGCGGTGCGAGATGAGGGCGGAGACACAAGGATTTACCCAGGTTCGGTCCTCCGAAGGGTAAAGACCTACTCCTGCTAGATTGTATTATGGTGGAAGTACAATGGGGCGAACTCGGCGGCTAGGCAGCGAGTCGCTTGGGTGGATGATGAAACGTATTCTCTACACGCCCTCTAGGGAGGTTTATATAGACTCGCCCCCTAGGGTTTACAGATCTCAACCGAATCAGTTAAGGTTTCAGCAATCGTTTAACCTAATCCGACTGGGCCTATCTACGCTTCTGGGCCTTCAGCTTCCAGTCGCTTGAGTCCACGCCATGTCTTGATCCAGTCGTCGTTACTGTAGGCCCACTCGCAGGTGCCTGGGCCAGTCGGAAACGTCCTGCTGGGTATACCCCGGTAGGCATATCCCCATCAGTAGTCCCCGAGGCCGTCGCTGATTGGTCGCAGGTGGTCGCTGGCAGCCGGTGTATACGGCACCAATGCGGACGCCCAGTCGAATCGGCGGTGGACTCCTGAATAAAGGGAAATCCAGTTATTCTAGTCGCACTAACGGCGACCGATTGGGTCGCAGCTCGGCGAACGGGTCGACGAATATTCAGTCACTGTCGTACTGATCGGGTCGGCGGATAATCAAGTCGCGCGGTGCGGCGAGTCGAGTGGATGAAGTTGGACCGTCAGGTAGGGTCAAAACTAGCCATTGGGGTAATCCAACGGTAACTTTTGGCGTAATCACCGCGTAGTAACGGCTCCCGAAATTGGCGGGTAACAATCGCTATATAAGGAGAATGACAGGCGAGCGGGGAAACACTCCTTCATCTTTCCTCCGATCTCGCCCATCTCCGTTTCCACTCCGCGTCGCGATCCAACCGAAACAGAGAGCTCCGACCTCCACAAATCTTCCAACCAATGGCCCCCTCCACCGAACCATGGGGCCGATCCAAGTGCACCAGGGCGCTACTGGCGTCGTTCGAGGAGGCCGGGATCCTGCGCGCTGGCAGATGGCGCATCCCCGCGGCCGGAGAGGTGACTCTGGATCCGCGCGAGGGAGAATTCATTTTCTTCCCCAGCCACCTGGAGCGGGGGCTGGGAGTTCCCACTTCTCTCTTCTTCCGGCGCTTCTCCGCCTTCTACGGGATCTAGCCGTCGGACCTGGTCACACATAGCATCGAGCAGCTCGCCATTTTTGTGGCGTTCTGCGAGTGCTATCTGGGATGTAGGCCCTACTTCCCCTGTGGCAAGATCTATTCCATGGGAGGATTAGTCGCGAAGAATCAGGCGGCCCGATCCTGGCTGCAGGAGGCCTGGCGTTTCAGCTGAAGTCGAAGGCGTCGTTCTTCGACCTGATGCTGCCGGCCAAGGCGGCAAACGAGTGGAAGAAATCTTGGTTCTACGTCACCGAGGCGACTCCAGATGGCGAGGTGGCGCTTCTAAGGTACTCCGCCAACCGGCCCGAACCGCGTCAGCTCCAGGTTGGCAAGCTCCCGCTGGATCAACGGATGGTTGTCGACGAAATGTTGCAAACCATCAGCGGCCTAAAGAAGAAGGGCCTCTAGACCATCAATCTTTACAACTGTTGGCTCGGGCGGCGGCTCGGGCCTTTGGCCCGCCGTGACCATTATATGTACGAGTACGCGGGTAGGGACGACCCGACAAAATCCAGCCTCGTCGAGTGGAAGCTTGAGGACTACATCCTAGCTTTGAAGAAGATCACCCAGGCGGCGTACCTGGACACGAAGGCCGGGGTCGCCCCCTATACCGCAAGGCGCCCAGCTCCGACGGTAAGTCTCCATTTTCGTCACCATTCGCAGTCGCAGATGATGCTTTCGCGGTTATGCGGACATTGTTTCATTTTTATTGTAGCTATTCCAAGTGGTGGAAGGATGGCTCCCACCCGCAGACGACGAAAACTCGAGCTCGTCCGTTCGGGACGGGAGCGAGTCGCCACCCGCCAAAGGCGACGTCGGGAGCGACGCGGGTGATGACGACGATGATGACGAAGACGAGCCCGTGGAATACGCCGCCCCGATGGCTCGCAAAACTCGCGGGCAACATCAACGCGAGCTCGAGGCAAGTAGGAGCCTCGAACATCACGATGACGACGACGAGCTCCTCGAGCACACCTCGCGTCGTGAGGCTACACCGTCGAAGAAGAAGAAGAAAAAGGAGGTGAAGGCTCCGCCAAGGAGGAAGACGAAGCCGGCGAAGTAGGCGTCTCCGCCTCGTTCTGCGACTAGTTCCGACGCCAGCAGCTCGGCTAAGTGTAAAGCGGCGCATACGACAGCAGCACCGGACGCCACCGTCCTCCTGGATGAGGTACCTCTGGCCTTGCTTCCACCCCCATTCGCCCCAGTCTCCAGGTTGGGGGCTATTCTAGCCGCAGCAGCTTCGCCTCCCGAGAGAGCTCCCGCAGACGTCATTACGGAGGCTCCTGCCGCGGCCTCGTCTTCGAAGATGCCCTCTGTGTCTTGGGCACATGATGTGTTTGAGATGGGCCTCAGTCGGAAACTGGGCCCCGAGCTGGAGAAGCTGGCCAGCATCCGCACGGGACTGCGGTTCATACCAGTCGCCAAGTAAGTCTTGTTCGTCAGCTTGCCTTCCATTGTAGTCGGACAATTTTGCTCATATCGTTGTTTCACAGGACTGGAGTTAAAAAGATCTGCCACCCTTCCGTGGCCAAGGTTCCGCCAATCGTCGCCGCAGAGGACCCCTCGCGGAAGAGGAAAGCTGATGAAGTCGCTGCTCCCGCAGACAGCGCTAAGAGGGCGAAGGGCGACGATGTCGTCACGGTCTCTGACGACACGGAAGTTGCTCCAAGCGATCCTCCAACTGCGGCGGAGGTGTCTTTGAAGAACAAGGAGGTTGTTTCCTCACCTGGAGTGACCGAGCCGACTCCTAGTGGCGCTGGGGCGTCCGCTGCGACCTTCCCCCGTTTCATGGCCAAAGCGGCCACAGCGAGTGGCGCAATGCCAACGAGCCAGACGCCTGGGGTCATCGAGACAGAGGTCGAGCAGCGTCGTGGACACACTCCAGCTCTGCTTGCGTCTGTGGACGCGCTACAGCTCCACGGCATGCTGGGCGCAGCCATCCAGGTATGTCCAGTCCCCGAGGATCGGGCCAGCGAATTTCAGTGGTCGGATTCTTTTAGTGATTTTTGTAGCGTATAGTCCCCGAGTGCCTAGTCGCTGATTTTCAGCGGATGGGTACTTAGGTTTTTTGACCTCCAGTCCCCGAGTGCCTAGTCGCTGAATTTTAGCGGGTGGGCACTTAGGATTTTTGATCTCCAGTCCCCGAGTGCCTAGTCGCTGAATTTCAGCGGGTGGGCACTTAGGATTTTTGATCTCCAGCCCCCGAGTACCTAGTCGCTGAATTTCAGCGGGTGGGCACTTAGGATTTTTGATCTCCAGTCCCCGAGTGCCTAGTCGCTGAATTTCAGTGGGTGGGCACTTAGGATTTTATTGTTGTTGACAATTTGATTTCTGTGCAGGGCTTGCAGCGTGAATCGGCCGATCGGGTTGCTGCAAAGTGTCGCGTGGAGAAGGAACTTGTTGCCGTCCAAGAAATGAACAAGGGACTCCAAGCAAACGCTGCCAAGCAGAGGAGGTCCGCCAGGGCCTTGTCCCGGCGGGTGAGCTGACGGCGGTTCAATCTGCTTTGAGTGCGGTTGAGAAGCGGATCGCTGATCTGGAGCGCGAGCTCAAGGCAGCGAAGGCAGAGGCGAGCTCGGCGGATGGGCGAGCAAAAGCTGCTGTTACGGCTTCCGCTGAAGAGCGAAAGGTCTCTGACGCCCTCGTTGTTGGGCTGCAGAACGACTTCTCCATGCTTCAAAGCTTCATCACGGGCCTCTGCCGCCGTTTAATTGGTAAATTTTCTGCCTCTGCCTGTAGTAGCTGTATTATGAAGTCGTTGTTGTACTCACTGCCGACCTTTGTCCATAGGTCGGATTATTGACAGCTCGGAGAAGGCGCAGTCGTACGACGCGCAGCAGTGTGTGACCACTCTGGTCGACTTAGCCACGTTGTCCGCGGCTTGCATTCGAGCAAATCTGCAGGAGATATCGCCCACGGAAGTGATTCCGAGCGACCTCGTCGAAGTATGGCGGTATCTGGAAAAGGCGCCGTCAGTCATCGAGTTCATGACGCGGTCGGCGTTCCGGCGCGGGGCGGCGACGGCTCTCAGCCTTGGGCTTGCCCGCTTTCTGGAGGACTTCGACCTTGACGACGTGACGAGTGGCTACCCCTCGTCGACGGGCTCTGTGGAGATCTCCGAGGTGCTGAAGCTGATGGACCGGGCCACGGTGTACTCCGATCGCGTCTAGGTGATGGGCGACCTCCTCCCCTATCAGGAGACGACTGTCGCCCCCAACGATACTGAGCCGACACATCGGGACTTCAAGGTCGATCAGCCATTCCGTGCGGCGATGGCGGGTGAGTTGATGACATACCCGTCGAACCCGTACACGCCCTTCATTCGCAACCGCTGGGGTGGCGGTGAGTCGCCGTCGAAACCTGCGGAGTAGAAACATTGTGCCCTGGGGCGTTAGTAACAATTGGTCATTCGACTCAACTTGTATTTTGGAACGACTTTGTTCTGCTGTAATGAAACTTCGTGTTATTTTGTGAATGGTTTCGTGATTTTGAATGCTGATTGGACGAGTCCTCGAGCGCATCCGCCCTTTTTATGGGGTTTACCTCGTTTGTTATGTGTTTGTGGTTTTGAATATTTTGTCAGTTGTTTTGCTATTGAGTTCGACTCGCCCGAGCTCGGAGAGCCAGTCGCAGGGCGACTCCCGTGAGTGTCTTTACTTGACCGTTTTCCCTTGCGCGAACGAGGTCGGGTGGCCGAGTCCCCGAGCGTGGTATTTGGTGGTTCTAGTCGCAGCTCCAGGGTGGGTGAGGATTGAGCGCGTTAGAGTAAGCGCGTCACTCCTTCCTGACCCGTAGGGTCAGTCGCATGGCGAGTCCTGTGCACGCTCTCATACTTGGCGTTTTTCCCTAGTCGCTCGTGCTCGACTGGTCGTCACTCCCCGAGCATGGTACTTGGCCGTTCGAGTCGCTGTGCCGAGGATGTGATAGTTGTCTTGGCTCGTTAAGCCAGTCGAGCTAGGCGACTCCAATGGGGCTCCGGGTTGGCGTTTTTCGTGGACGTTACGAGTCCTGGGGTGACCCAGTGCCCTCGGAACGCACTACTTGGCCGTGCCGGTCGCTGTACCAGAGGTTGACTTCTGCGGTTAGCTTGACGCTGTTATTATGAGTGCGAGTGGCACAAGGCACGGAGAGTAGACGCAATTTGCGGTAACCAATCTATTTTATTTCATAGCAGGTGGAGAGTACATGTATGGAATTCTAGGAATAGAATTTCCGTAGGAGGTTTACATTCCACGGTCGCTTAACGTCGAGTTTCCCGTCTCCTCGGACGTCGATGAGGTAGTAGGCGTCATTGCCGAGGACTAGTCTGATGGCGAATGGTCCCTCCCAAGGGGGGAGGGGGATAGCTTGTGCATGCCCTTCTTGTCCTGGATGAGGCGTAGCACCATATCGCCTTCCTGGAACGTGCGAGTCCTTACTCGCCGGCTATGGTAGCGGTGGAGCCCTTGTTAGTAGATGGCGGAGCAGGAGCGAGATAGGTCGCGTGCCTTGTCGAGTTAGTCGACTCCATCCTGGCGTGCGAGTTCGTTTGCGGCCTCCGTGTAGTTGACAACCCTGGGCGAGTCGTGCTCTAGGTCGGTGGGCATGACTGCCTCGGCGGCATACACCATGAAGAAGGGGGTGAACCCTGTCGACCTGTTGACGGAGGTGCGGATGCCCCAGATGACGGAGGGTAGCTCCTCGACCCAGCACCCGGCAGTGCGCTCGAGTGGTACTTGGAGCCGTGGCTTCAGGCCATGGAGGATGCTCTGGTTGGCTCGTTCCGCCTGGCCGTTGGACTCCGGGTGAGCGACTGAGGCGAGGTCGAGTCGGATGTGATGTTCTTTGCAGAACTCGGCCATGGCTCCTTTGGCGACGTTGGTGTCGTGGTCCGTGATGATGCTGTTTGGGAACCCGTAGCGACAGATGAGCTCGTGTAGGAACTTGGTGGCGGTCTTCCCGTCGCATTTCCGGACTGGCTTGGCCTCCACCCATTTTGTGAATTTGTCGACTGCGACCAGGAGGTGGGTGAAGCTGGAGGGGGCCTTTTTGAAAGGGCCTACCATGTCCATTCCCCACACGGCGAACGGCCAGGTGATGGGGATTGTCTTGAGCGCCGAGCTCGACACGTGGGTCTGGTTGGCGTACTTCTGGCACCCGGCGCACCACTGAACAATGTCGACAGCGTCTGTGTGTGCGGTGGGCCAGTAGAAACCGTGTCGCATAGCCTTTGCGACCAGAGAGCGGGCACCGGCATGGTGGCCGCTGTCGCCGGAGTGGATGTCGTGGAGGATTTTGCGTCCTTCAGCGGGTTGGACGCAGCGTTGGAACACGCCGGCACGCTGCACTTGTGGAGCTCGCCTTCGATGATGACGAAGGATTTGCAGCAGCGTGCTATCATCCGGGCGTCTGTTTCTTCTGCTGGCAAGGTGCCTCCCTCTAGGTAGGCGATGTATGGCATAGTCGAGTCCTCTGGCTCGGAGATGAGTGCGACCAGGGCTGCCTCTGGTTGCAGCGGGACTCCGATGTCGATCTCCCTTGGGGGAGAGACGGAAGGCTTGGTGATGGTGTCGAGGAAGACGCCGGCGGGTGGTGCGAGTGGAGCCGAGCCGATACGAGAGAGTGCGTCGGCCTCCTCGTTCTTCCGCCTGTCGATCCACTCGACGGAATAGCCTGCGAAGTGTCTGCCTAGCTTGTCCACTACTTGGCGGTATGCCGCCATGATGGGGGAGACGGCGTCGCAGGTGCCAGCGACTTGCCCAGCGACGAGGTCGGAGTCTCCGTAGCAGCGTAGGCAGTTGACATTCATCTCCTTGGCGGCTCGCATGCCGTGGAGTAGTGCCTCGTACTCGTCCATGTTGTTGGTACAGGGGGTGAAGTCGAGGCAGAGGACGTAGCGTAGCTTGTCGCCCTTAGGAGAGGTTAGCACGATCCCTGCTCCTGCACCGTCCGCATTCTTGGAGCCGTCGAAGTGTAAACTCCAGTAGTGGAGGTATGGCAGCTTTTCTAGCTGCTCGGCCTCCTCCCAGTCGGCGATGAAGTCCACGAGAGCATGCGACTTGATCGCTTTGCGTGGCTCGTACTTGATGTTGTGGACGCCGATTTCGACGACCCACTTGGCGACTCGCCCGGTCGCCTCACGGTTGCGGATAATGTCCTGCAACGGTGCTGAGGAGACGACCGTTATCAGGTGCTCCTGGAAGTAGTGTGGCAGTCGCCGCTGTGCTCTGAAGACCGCGTATACCAGTTTCTGGTATTGTGGGTATCGCTGGTGCGACTCGGTGAGGACCTCGCTGATATAGTACACTGGTCGCTGCACTGGGCGCTCCTTTCCTTCCTCTGGTCCCTTGGCGACCATGACGGTGCTGACGACGCGCTCGGAAGCCGCGACGTAGACCAGCATGGGTTCCTTGTCGACGGGGGCGGCGAGTAGCGGTGCTGCGAGTAGCACCTTCTTGAGGTCACGGAGCGCATCGTCCGCCTCCTTGTCCCACTGTAAGGTGGGGTTCTTGCGCATCAGGCGGTATAGGGGCATCGCCTTTTCGCCAATCGGGGGATGAAGCGACTGAGAGCCGTGACTCGCCCGGCCAGCTTCTGGACGTCGCGCAGGCACTCGGGTTTGCCGAGTCGAGCGATCGTGTCGATCTTGGTGGGATTCGCCTCGATCCCGCGCTTGGAGACGACATATCCCAGTAGCTGCCCTGTTGGTACACCGAAGGTGGATTTGCCTGGGTTTAGCTTTATCTAGTATTTCCATAGGTTGGCGAATGTTTCCGCCAGGTCGGCGAGTAGGTCGCCCTGGCGAGCGGACTTCACTACCACATCGTCGATGTATACGTGGATATTGCGGCCAGTTTGGCTCGCAAGGCACTCCTGCATACACCGCTGGTAGGTCGCCCCGGCGTTCTTGAGGCCGAAGGTCATGGCAGTTTAGCAGAAGGCCCTGAATGGCATGATGAACACCGTCTTCTCTTCGTCCTCAACGGCCATTTTGATCTGGTTGTACCCAGAGTAGGCGTCGAGGAAGCATAGCGACTCCGAGCCCGCGGTGGAATCGATTATTTGGTCGATCCGCGGGAGGACGAATTGCTCCTTCGGGCAGGCGCTGTTTAAGTTTGTGTAATCGATACACATCCTCCAGGTCCCATTTTTCTTCTCGACCAGGACTGGGTTTGCCAGCCACTTGGAGTATTTGATTGGCCGGATGAAGCCTGCAGCGAGTAGACGCTACACCTCCTCGGCGATTGCTCGGCGGCGCTCTTCATTGAAGGGCCGCACCGACTACTTGATAGGTCACACTTTGGGTCGGCGTTGAGTTTGTGCTCAGCGAGTTCCCTAGGGACACCAGGCATGTCAGAGGGCTTCCATGCGAAGATGTCCCTGTTCTCACGGAGGAACTCGATGAGCGCGCCTTCCTATGCTGGGCTCATGCCCGTCCCGATCGTCACCGTCTGGCTGGAGTCGCCTGGGACCAGCTCGACGGTGCGGGTATGCGTTGTTGCCTCGAAGGCTGAGGAGTTGCCGCCCTCCGAGTTGGGCTTCTTGAGTATAGTGGGGTCGTCGTTGTTGACCTTGCTCGCGTATTTGGCGATCTCATCGGTGTGGTTGGCCTTTGCAGCGATGACGGCATCGGCGAGTTCGGCTCCTTTGGCCTCGCACTCGGCGGCCATGTCGGGGTCTCCATGGATGGTGATGACGCCACGCGGTCCGGGGATCTTCATTGCATTGTACGCATAGTGGGGCGCCGCCATGAACTTGGCGAACGCCTGGTGCCCCAGGAGGCAGTGGTAGGGGATGTCGAAGGGCACTAGTTCGAAGACGATCCGCTCGGTGTGGAAGTTTGCCGGTGTGCCGAAGGTGACTGGCAGCGTGACCTTGCCGATCGGGTACGCCTTCCGACCGGGGACGATGCCGTGGAACGTGGTGTAGGTCGTTTCGACCATCGACTGCGGGAGCCGTAGTCGCCTGAAGGTGTCCAGGTATAGGATGTTGATGGAGCTGCCGCCGTTCATCAATGTCTTGGGGAGCCAGTAGTCTCCCACCTTGGGCTTGACCACCAGGGCGACTCGGCCTGGGTACTCGATGTGTGGCGAGTGGTCCTGGCGGCTCCAAGTGATTGGTTGCTCCGACCAGTTGAGGAACTGGGGAACGTCCACCTGGGCCACCATGTTGACGGCGATGGCGCGGGCAATGACCTTCTTCTCGTGCTTCGTTTTGAAGCCTGTGAAGGTGTGGAGCGAGCCGGCCACGCTGCCAAATTTTCCGCCGTTTGGCGGGTTGTTGTCGGGGTCTTCCCGCGCTCGTCGTGCCTTCTCGATCTCCTTGAGAGAGTGGCAGTCGGTGGTCGTGTGCGTGGAGGGTTTTCCTTCCCTGCTGTGAAATACACAAGGTTGGTTAAGGAGGGCCGCGGGGTCGAACCTTGGCTTCGCCTTGTAGTTGCCGTCGTCACGGCGTTGCCCCCCGTTGTGGCGGAAGCTCTTGGGCTCGCGCTGCGCATACCCAGCGTTGGCGACGAAGTAGACTCGCCCGTCACTGCGGCGCTTGCCGGTGAGGCGAGTGTTGCTATATCTTAGATCGGACCATCGTCCGTTGTCGTTGCCGCTCGTGCGGCGTTGTCCTCCCGACTCGTCGTCGGTTTCTTGGTTTGGGTCTTCCTCCGCGTATCTTTTGGCGATCTCTAGGAGATCCGGTATGTTGTCGAGTGTGCGGTATGCTCGTTTGAGCTTGGCGACCAGGGGCTCGTAGCGGCACGAGGTCTTGAAGCAGTGGATTGCGGTGTCTGGGTGGATGCCGACCGCGTTGTACCACAGTTCTTGCCACCGTTGGACCCAACTGTGGGTTGACTCGCGAGGTCCCTAGACGCATCGTTCCAGGTCCTCGATGGTGGTGGCGCAGGTGTATGAACCCTCAAAGTGCCTGACGAAGGCGTCGCGCATCTCTTCCCAGGAGTCGACGATATCCGCGGGGAGAGTGTTGATCCACTGCCTGCACGCCCCCTCCATCATCAGGGGGAGGTAGCGGGCGGCTAGTAGATCGGTGTGGCCGGCGATCCCCATTGCCATGAGGTACGTATCCAGCCACACAGAGGGATCGTACGAGGGGTCGTACTTCTCTATTTCCTTCGGCGCTTTGAAGTTCGCCGGGTATCTTTCGCCTCGGATCATCGGTCCGAAGCACCGGGGCCCGAGTCGGCTTAGCGACCCCCTCGGCTCGCCGTCGCGGCGGTTGGTTAGGGTATGCCGCAGGTCGTCGGGCTAGCGTGCGCGCCAGCTCTGGTTGTTGATGATGTGGGTGCGGGCGTCGACGGGCTGACCGTTGGTGGCGACGAAGTTGGTCGCTGGTCGGGGGTCGTTGGTGGAGAGTGCCGCGTTCGCGGGTCGGTGTTGGAGCTGCAGTGGTTCGGGTGGCGGGCAGTTGAGGTTGTTTGCCACCATGGGGCGGCCGCTTGAGGCCGCTCTGCTGCCCGATGAACGCGAGTACATCCGACCCTGTGAGTCGACGCCTGCATTTTGTTGCTCGACCGCCTTTGCGAGCAAGGCCTTGACGTACTGGATCTATAGGGCGCCGTCACCGGTGGCCGCGATGTTGTCGACTGCTGCTCGGCCCGCGACGAGGTTGTCCATCGGGGTGGAGAAAAGTGGTAGGCCGCTCGCGTCTCTCTCTCGTGAGGAGACTACGATCCGCGGCTGGTCCCTGGGGGGTGCGCGGTTGGGTGGTGGTGGGGCGCCATTCGCTGTCGACCCTGGTGGGGGCCGCGCGCTTCCTCCTGGTGGCGCATTCTCGCAGATCGCGTGCTCGGACGCGCGGGTCGGGTCGCTCTCGTCATAGAAATTCAGGGCGCGCCCCTGGACGGTGGGGTTCAGGCGCGACCTGATTCATTGTTGGTGGTAGCGCGACAGCTCCTGCGCCGTCACCTGCTCGAGGCGAAATTTTTAGTGCTCGGCTTGCTCCTTACGGACTGCTTCCGCCAGCTTCAGGCGGAGTTCCTCGACCTCCGTTGCCATTGAGTTGGGAGGGATCGGGGTGGAGAATGGATCCTCCAGCGGGTCGGCGCCAGTCGCCATGTAGGTCGCGGCGTGGCGACCGGTTCCGTCGCGGAGATCGGCGGAGTTCTCCGACCCGGAGTCAAAGTCAAAGATCCCAAGGATGGAGGGATCCTCGAAGTCTCTGACGTTGGAGACCTGGGTGATGGAGCCCGCGGGAGACGCAGCGACGATGGATCCGGCGAGTGATGCCGGGGTCGCCGAGTCGGCGTCGTCGTTGCGGGCCGCTTCTTCCACGGCCGCGGTGGTTTCAGCCACGTCGCTGTGGGCTGAGTCGTACTCGGAGGCGAGGCGGTGGATCGTGCGGACCTGACTCTCAGAGAGCCGGTCGCGTGGCAGCGACTCGCGGACGCAAGCCGAGTCCTCCGAGACGATGACGTCGGTGAGGCCGACGAAGAGACTGATCATGCCGACCGGCAGGATCATGCTATGCATGACGGGTCGCGCCGCCGGGACGTAGCTGCTCGGCAAGATTTGGAGCATCTCGCCGATCGCTATCATGCGGTCGGTGGCGATCGACTCGTTGATGGGCAGACTGGATCTCGCCGCAGAACACCGGCCAGACCGGCCAGGCCCCACGGTAGGCGCCACTGTCGTGGGAATGACCACGGCAGATGCTGCAATCGGCAGCGAGTAGTAGAACATGGGGCAAGGGCGGCCAGCCATCTGCGGTGCGAGATGAGGGCGGAGACACAAGGATTTACCCAGGTTCGGCCCCCCGGAGGGTAAAGACCTACTCCTGCTAGATTGTATTATGGTGGAAGTACAATGGGGCGAACTCGGCGGCTAGGCAGCGAGTCGCTTGGGTGGATGATGGAACGTATCCTTTACACGCCCTCTAGGGAGGTTTATATAGACTCAACCCCCTAGGGTTTACAGATCTCAATCGAATCAGTTAAGGTTTCAGCAATCGTTTAACCTAATCCGACTGGGCCTATCTACGCTTCTGGGCCTTCAGCTTCCAGTCGCTTGAGTCCACGCCAGGTCTTGATCCAGTAGCCGTTACCGCAGGCCCACTCGCAGGTGCTTGGGCCAGTCGAAAACGTCCTGCTGGGTATACCCCGGTAGGCATATCCCCATCACCGACTGGGCCTTGCCTATTAGTAAAGAAAGAGAGAGGAAGGAAGATAGAAAGACCGGCTGAGAAAATCCGGCTGAAAAAAAGAAAAAATTCGATATGTCTGTAACTAAGTCCTATTGTTTGGTTCATCAGGCCGGGTGGACCCGTCCTACTAGGGCCCAGTATGGATGGCGCCCCATTTGTCTACCCGATTCGTCTGATTCGGTCCCATTCTGGCTGACTCGGGACGACTCCATGCAACTTCGTCATGTTTGGTTGCCGGTTTGGCCAGTTGGACCCGGTTCGGCTGGGCCAGGCTGGCTCAACGCATCCCTGCATGTTTGCTTGTATGTCCATCTGGGAACCGAATCCGACTGTGCCTTGTTTGGTTGTTTGGCCGGCTGGAGCCCGGCCATCCGACTAGAACACCACTTGGACCGTTTCAGCGCTCGCAGCGCCTGCAGAATCGCGTCTTCGACCCTACTACGCTGACTACAACAATGTGAGTGTTTTTCTGACCTCGAGCATCCCTCGAGGGCTCGCTAGATGTTGACCTATTTCCTTCTTTCAGTTTTTCGGTGCTGGCAACCCCTACCCGGGGGCTCGCCGGTTGGCCCTACCTGCTAAATCTATAAACCGTCTTAGTAGTGTGTGATGATGTCGGAGGCCCACTCTTCGTCTTAGCTACAGACCGCAACCCGGCTGTCCGGCTAGAAAGAACAAAAGACTGAGGCTTCCCACATGAAAAACAGCGAAAGGTACGATAGATTGGACATTCCGGCCATGTGCCTAGTTGGTATTTCTGGCTACTAAGCCCCTAGTACCATGCGCAATGTATTGTCAGCTCCCCCTTCGGTTCTGGCTCCAGACCGCAACCCGGCTGCTCGGAAAGGACACATCGTAAACAGCAGAGCGCATAGGAAAGTGACTAAGTGCGCAAGAACAGCACGAGCTAGTTTTTGGAAAGAAAAACCATCATTCGGTTGAAAGCATCTGTATGATACGTCGGAAAGGTATCTATAATTTTTGATACTCCATGCTTGTTTTGTATCTACTTTTCTTTGCTTTATCTACAATTTGAGGTGTTTTTATATCTTTTCTGGAACTAAACTATTAACAAGTTGCCACAGTGCCAGTTGCCTGTTTTCTTCTGTTTTTGGTTCCAAAAAGGCAGAAAATCAATATTCTCGGAATTGGACGGGACAAAAGCCAAAGTCATTATTTTTTCCGGAGCAACACGGAACCACGAAGCAGAGCCGAAGGGGGGCCACAGGGTGGCCGCACCCCCTAGGTGTGGGCAAGCCCTGGAGGTGCCCACAGGGGGTGTGGGCCCCCTGGACCCCCACCGACCTTACCTCCTGCGCCTATAAGAAGCCCCCGGGGATAAAACCCTAAGGAATCCAGAAGAAATCCACGAAAACCTCCATAGTGCCGCCTCCACCAAAGGGGAGATTCGAGGGACAGAAGGTCTCTGTTCTGGCACCCTACAGGGACGGGGAAGTGCCCCCAGAGCCATCTCCATCGATCTCCATCGCCATCTTCATCATCGTTGCTGGATTCCATGATGAGGAGGGAGTAGTTCTTCTTCAAGGCTAAGGGCTCTACCGGTAGCTATGTGTTCATCTCTCTGTCTATGCATGATCTTGTTGTGGTCATGAGCTTTGTAATCAAGTAGATCTACCTTGCTACTCAAGTGCTTCAATAGATCTTTGCTCTCCCCATGTGTGTGAAAGTGACAGTGTGCACGCCATGGTGGCACTTAGGTTTGAGTTGACATAAATACTCTTTGTGCTATAATAGATCTATTCTTTTCCCCACGCGTGTGAAAGTGATAGCGTGCATACCGTGTGTGGCACTTTGGCTAGTTTGAATATTTGTTATGAGTTATATTTGGAGTTGGATGTCTCTATGAAATTGTGGTGTTTGTTGGAACCATCTAGCGCTCAAGGTGACAGTGTGGGGTTATCTAGATTGGGGAAGGCAGACTTTGAGGTGTGTTGTTATAGCCCTACCATGGATTAGAGTGTCCAATCGGAGAGTAGTTCAGAGTAGTATCATGAAGAGAGGATATTTATATGAGAGAGTGTTCACTAGTGAAAGTATGATCCCTAGGCCTTGTTTCTAGACATTGAAACACCGTTTGCTACTAGATCTGTTGCATGTTTGTTTGCTTCCTTCTTGTTTCCTTTAGTCTTTACCTCACCATCAAGCTATTTTCTGGCACCGTTACCACTTGTATTTCACTATCTCTACGTCGAACTAGTGCACCTATACACCTGACAAGTGTATTGGGTGTGTTGGGGACACAAGAGACTTCTTGTATCTTGATTGCAGGGTTGCTTGAGAGGGAATACCTTTGACCACTTCCTTCCTTAGTTCGATAAACCTTGGGTAATCCACTTAAGGGAAACTTGCTGTTGTTCTACAAACCTTTGCACTTGGAGGCCCAACAACTGTCTACAAGAATAGAAGTGCGTAGACATCAAGCTCTTTTCTGGCGCCGTTGCTGGGGAGGAAAGGTAAAAGGCACTCACATACGTTACCCCACGGCAACAGCAAGCCAGAAAGCTCTTTTCTGGCGCCGTTGCCGGGGAGGTAAGGTAAAAGGTACTCACATCCTCCGGTGTGAGTGCTCGAAGTTATTTCCTTTAGATTCTACATTTTTGTCTTTTTGTTTCTTGTTTTCACTAGTTAGGCTTAATGGAAAACAACAACAAAATTGGAGAGCTCTATAGTGTTTATCTTGACTTAGGACATGAAGTGTTTGAAGAGAAAATTAAAAAACCTAAGGAACTTTATTTGCATGCTAATAGCTATGTTATTGGTATGAATTCTTTGGACACCATTGTTTCTAATGCTATGGAAAAGTCTAAGCTTAGGGAAGCTGGTTTTGATGAAAATGATCTTTTTAGTCCCCCATCTTTGGAACATAGCTATTCTATTGCTTATGATGATACCAAATCTCCAATATATGATGATTACAATGATGAGTATGATATTTTCAGTCCAACTACTATTGAGGAGGAAATTTATTGTGATTATAATATGCCTCCTATATTTGATGATTATGGTGATGAGCATAATAATGATAGCTATTTTGTTGAATTTGCTCCCACTACCATTAATAAGAATGATTATGCTTATGTGGAGAGTAATAATTATTTTATGCATGTGGCTCATGATAAGAATGTTTTATGTGATAGTTATATTGTTAATTTTGTTCATGTTGCTACTGAAAGTTATTATGAGAGAGGGAAACATGGTTTTATGTATCTCAACAATATTAAGTTTCCCCTCTTTATGTTGAAAATCTTGAAGTTGCACTTGTTTTGTTTTCCTATGCTTGTTGCTTTGTGCTTTCATGACTTGTTTATTTACAAGATTCCTATGCATAGGAAGTGGGTTAGAATTAAATGTGTTTTGAATTTTCTTATTGATGCTCTCTTTGACTTCAATTCATAATTCTTATGTGAGCATCTTCTCAAGCTATCAAGTCTAACTGAAAGGCATTAAAGAAAAGTACTTGTTGGGAGATAACCCAAGAGTTTATTTGAGTCTTGGAAGTTATTACTTCTGTAATGACCTCTCCTTATCCTTTTTGTTTGCTTTTTTGTACCAAGAATGACCTCTAATGAGAGGGAAGTAAGATTTGGGGAGTTGCTGTCCCGAAACAGATTTCTGTCCTCCACCATAAAAAATCGTGAGGAGTCTCTGTAAGTCGGATTGAGCTGAAAATTTATGAATAAATCTCCCAGTATGTTAGATAACTTTCGTTAGTTCAACACTTTTTGATTTGAGCAGCAGAAGGTCTTCGAAAAAATCGGTTTCTACCTGCTGGTCTGTTTTGACAGATTTCTGCCATTATTTGCATTTGCTTATTATTGATTCCTTTTTGGGTTCTTTTTGGGAAATTGAGCTTTTTGAAGGAGTTGCTACAGTAGATTGTGTTTTTAGTGAAAAGTTTTTCTGTTCCAAATCTTTGCCAGAGGTCTAATATCTTTTGAATACACTAATGTTGCTAATGAAGATTGTGTGAAGTTTTGTATGAAGGAAAATTTTAGGTGTAGAGAGAGAATGATGTAATGAGATGAAGAATGGAAAAAAGCTCAAGCTTGGGGATTCCACCCCGGTGTCGCCCCAAGAAATATACAAGAGGTACAAGCGTCAAAGCTTGGGGATGCCCAAGGCATCCCCTTCTTCATCAATAAAAATCTCAGGTCTTTCTAGACACTTCGTTTTTATTGTTTCATGAATTTTTGTGTTGTTCTTGGAGCATCTTTGTTTTCGTTTTTGGTTTTAGTTTGCTTAGTTTGCTTGAGTAAGTTGGTTGGTTACACCATACTTATTTTGGAGAGAGACACACTCTGTTTCCATTGCCTAGAACACTCTAGTTTTCACTCTTATTGTTTTTGTGAGTGTTCACTTTTGCTAAGCACTGTGTTTAGCCTTAGTTTTCTTGTGCTTTCAGATTAGAACTTTTAGTTCTTATTTGTGGATTTGTGAGACAATCTCACTGATATTTATTGATTATTATCTTTGTGAGTTGTTTCAAATAAGTTGATTGGTGTTGGAAAAGAGTAGGAAAGTTCTTGCTTGTAAGTGCAAGAGGAGCTTGCATTGACTGTGACTTAGACTTTAGCATGACATGCTAGGTGTTGTTTTGACCTTATGCTTAGTGATTATTGCTGCAGCATGTCTTGTTCCAAACAATTGGGATTGCTTAGTGTGCCTTGAAGAAATTATGCGTTGTTTTAGCATGCAAAAGCATAGTATTGTGGTATTCTCCTTTGATGCTTTGCTTGGGTTGACTTGGCACATGCTCACACCATGTTATGACTACGACAAGTCACCATAGCCTCTATGATCATTTAGTCCTTGACTTGTAGTACCACTATATGATTTAATTAGTAATGTTTTGTCGCTCTGCATGATTATGGCCATTCTGCTCTCTTAGCTGGTTGCTCCCAGTATTTTGCTAGCCTCCACTTGTATGAGTAAGATCTACTCATGCTTCCAACTCCCAAGAAACCATGTATTCCAAAGTGTCCACTATAAACTCCTATGCATGGTGTGTTACACCATTCCAAGTATATTCTTGTTTTCAGCTATCTTCCAATTAAAACTATTTTGTTATGTGAAAACTTAGTGATTAAAGCCCTCACAAACTTGATGGCACACTTTATATTCTCTGCCCCTAATAAAATTGAACCATTGTGACAACTTTGTTGGATATGATTGCACTTATAAGTTGGAATTAGCAGAACCGTGTTGTCACGAGGAACGTTTTCAACTTTTCACTTGTACTTTGTACTCAGTTGATATCATGTTCTTTTGTCTATGGATGTCACCGGTGTGAAATAAACAGGGAACTTGTAAGTCCATGGAGTTTGTATCCTGTGTTAGAGAAACGCCGGGGCCTCTATCCTAAGCCATACCTAATCATGGAGGAAACTTGCAGCATCACAATAATGAGCTATCTATGAAGCATCCTCAATAAAAAGCTATGCATATGGTAAATAAAAAGATTGTTGAGATGCTCATTGTATGCTTGCCTTGTCATTTTGGTTATGGGAAAGCTCATGTACCATGTGCAAGGGGTACCCCGTTGGCGGTTCTCAATGATATGCAAATACTTACAATGATAAGAACTTACCTAGGCCCAAAGTTGAGTATGCATGAGGTGTGGCCCTCGTATTCAAGGGACTTGAGATTGCCAACTTATACTTCATCAAGCATATACTCCACCTTTTCCACTTTAACCTTAACCACTTCAAGATGCTTATGATAGGGGCAATGAGGGCTGAAAGCTAACAAGTACCATAATTTTTGGAAGCACTTTTTGAAACTTGTAATCCCTGCTTCCTTTACAAAAAGGCCTTCCTTCCACCATTATTGAGTCCCCACCTTCTACCTTTAGGCACCATTAAGAGAGCATAGTTTTCATTCTGTGTGCAGTGTCCCAAAACTTATTGATTGATGCATATTGTGATATTACTTGTTCTTGTGCTATTTGTTTCTAGTCACCCTTGTGAACTTTGAAGGTGTTCTATGCATCTATATTGCTACTCTATGAGGGACAAGCTGAATGCCACTATGCTATGTTTTCTGTATGTGAAACAAACAAACGTTTTTCAATGCATGTTATTCATGATCTATGTTTGTAGCCTTTCATGTTGCATGCGTAGTTACTATGTCCTATTGTCAGAACTCCATTTTCATGCACATGTTTAGAGTTCTTTGATCCCAACTTTCAATGCTTGCAAAAGGTTTGATCTTGGTTTTGATGGTGCATGTCACCTCAAAAATTATTCTTTTTATCACTTACCTACTCAAGGACAAGCAGGAGTTAAGATTGGGGATGCTTGATACGTTGGAAACATATCTATAATTTTTTATGCTCCATGCTTGTTTTGTATCTACTTTTCTTTGCTTTGTCTACACTTTGAGGTGTTTTTATATCTTTTCTGGAACTAACCTATTAAGAAGTTGCCACAGTGCCAGTTGCCTGTTTTCTTATGTTTTTGGTTCCAAAAAGGCAGAAAATCAATATTCTCGGAATTGGACGGGACAAAAGCCAAAGTCAATATTTTCCCGGAGCAACACGGAACCACGAAGCAAGCCGTAGGGGGGGCACAGGGTGGTCGCACCCCTAGGCACGGTCAAGCCCTGGAGGCGCCCACAGGGGGTGTGGGCCCCTGGACCCCCACCGACCTTACCTCCTGCGCCTATAAGAATCCCCCGGGGATAAAACCCTAAGGAATTCAGAAGAAATCCAAGAAAACCTCCGTAGCACCGCCGACACCGAAGGGGAGATTCGGGGGACAGAAAGTCTCTATTCCGGCACCCTGCCGGGATGGGGAAGTGCCCCCGGAGCCATCTCCATCGATCTCCATCGCCAACTTCATCACCATTGCTGATTTCCATGATGAGGAGGGAGTAGTTCTTCCTTGAGGCTAAGAGCTCTACCGGTAGCTATGTGTTCATCTCTCTCTATGCATGATCTTGTTGTGGTCATGAGCTTTGTAATCAAGTAGATCTACCTTGTTACTCAAGTGCTTGAATAGGTCTCTGCTCTCCCCATGTGTGTGAAAGTGATAGCGTGCACGCCATGGTGGCACTTAGGTTTGAGTCTACATAAATACTCTTTGTGCTTTAATAGATCTATGCTTTTCGCCACGTGTGTGAAAGTGACAGCGTGCATACCATGTGTGGCACTTTGGCTATATTGAATATTTGTTATGAGTTATATTTAGAGTTGGATGTCTCTATGAAATTGTGGTGTCTGTTGGAACCATCTAGAGCTCAAGGTGACAGTGTGGGGTTATCTAGAGTGGGGAAGGCAGTCTTTGAGGTGTGCTGTTATATCCCTACCATGGATTAGAGTGTCCAACCGGAGAGTAGTTAAGAGTAGTATCATGAAGAGAGGATATTTATATGAGAGAGTGTTCACTAGTGAAAGTATGATCCCTAGGCCTTATTTCTAGACATTGAAACACAGTTTGCTACTAGATCTGTTGCATGTTTGTTTGCTTCCTTCTTGTTGACTTTAGTCTTTACCTCACCATAAGGTATTTTCTGGCACCGTTTCCACTTGTATTTCACTATCTCTTCGCCGAACTAGTGCACCTACACACCAGAAAAGTGTATTGGGTTGTTGGGGACACAAGAGACTTCTTGTATCTTGATTGCAGGGTTGCTTGAGAGGGATACCTTTGACCACTTCCTCCCTGAGTTCGATAAACCTTGGGTAATCCACTTAAGGGAAACTTGCTGCTGTTCTACAAACCTCTGCACTTGGAGGCCTAACAACTCTCTACAAGAATAGAAGTGCGTAGAATCAGTGTACTGTATGTTAATGTACTGACAAAAATTCATTTCTATGTGTTTGTTTTGCACGACTACACCTAGTTGGATCTCAAGTACAGATGAAGATTCGAAGCACCTGACTTCGTCAGCTACTTTGAATCTCGGGGGCTACACCCATAGGGTGCGTTCTCTTGCCCCTTGTGTAATCAAGTTCTCCCATCTGGCTGAAGGCGTTTAGTTAGATACGAAGTTCAAGGTGTTGAAAAGAGCAAGAAAGATAAAGATTCGAAGAACCTGTCTCCATTAGCTACTCCGAATCTCGGGGGCTACACCCCGTGGGTGCGCTCGCGCGCCTCCGCTGGAGTTGTGTTGCTTCCCGGGCCGGAGGTGTCCAGCCGGACGCCATTCATGCGCTTCATCTACAATGACAACGTCAAGTTTATTTTGGAGCTCGTGCGAATTTCCTCCTTCAGATGAAATCAGCACGCGCTCGGGGGCCAGTGTCGGGGGATGGTCCACGGGTACCCGAAAGATGCCCCAAGTCAACCAAAAAAGGCAACGATAATAGACAAGTGCAGCAAATTCGACCTGGGTCGGCTGGAGGCTTCCAATTGGCCTGACCGCACTCTCCTGGCCCATCCGGCCACTCCCGCCACTGCTTACCTGTGGCTGGCTAGGACGCCAGCAGTGGGCGCATCCGGCTTGCCCCTGCCCTCGAACCCAGCTGGATCGACAGCTGCTCCTAGGAAACGTACTACAAGGAGGACATCGACAAGACATACAAGACCAAGATCATACTTCCTATGTTAGCAATAGTAGTCACTATGCATGCCACAATCAGATGATGTAACCAATAGTTCTACACTATGCACTACCCAATCAGATGACATCATGTATAGTAGAGTTAGTCCACGCGAGGCCCGCCCTTGTCCCTTGCCATGTTGTATATGTGACCAAGGGGGCTCTCTCAATCAGTGGGCACACACCACATGAGGACACTTCCTGCTAGCTCACACGCCACAAGCATTTGTCCATTTCGATTGGTCCTCTCCCAGATAGCCAGCTAGCTCCCACACCACACATATACTTAGCAGTTTATTCTGATATAGCTCCAGGAGCAACCTTGTAACCCGATTATACCCGCATATACTGTCAGACATGCAGGAGTCGGAGTTTTACCTCACCACGAGGGCTCCGAACCTGGGTACTTCCTATGTCTCACCGCACTTGCTTGTACCCAATCACGCCTGTGGACACTGTCGCAGTCGCCCTGCTCTCTCCCAGACCTCTATCTAGACTCCTTAGGCAATGTCGTTTCCATAGCAACAACATTTCCTCAAGACTGCTAAATCTATCTCGGATATTCTCAAGAAGGACGATAAAATCTTTTGGTCTCTAACTTACTTTCTCTTTATGTTTGATCCTCAATTTGCTGTATGCAACGAAGATTTTCTAGAACTTTCATTCAAGATTTGGGTGCTATCCTTAATCTATCTATTGAATTTTTTATCTGTCTATGTGATCTTCATTCATATCTTTCTGATGGCTTGCGACTTCCGACACGACGACAACGTCATAATCTTCATCTACTTGGATCCGACGAATCTTTTGCACCAAATCCTTGTTTCCTTACAAAGCTTTAGGAACTCTGCTTGTCAAGATCTTTAGTTTGTTTTGGAGTTGGGTTGCATGATTTTCTTATTCATGTGCGGAGTAATGCTTTGAGTGTGGGATGGAGTAGCTACCATACCACTACTCTTATCATTCACACTTGTACAAATAACTGGTGGATTAATGTGATTTCAGTCATTCTACCGAAGTCAGAAGTGGCCTTTATCCCTTGATACTTTTACTTCTTTCCTTATTTTCCCGGAGTGTTCTCTCACGAATGTAATCAATAATCTCCTGTGGGTGGTCTCTTCTATTTCAAGTTGGAGCAAAATCTTCAATGATTTGATGGAAGCAAATGCAAAATCCTCTACATGATCTTCATTCTGCCGGTGTTCAACATCATCATACAAGATGGAGGAAAGATATCTCTTACTTCAAGTTCTCAAATCCCTTTCTCTTGGTAAGGCAATTTATGGTGGGTGTCATCAATCAAAAAATATGTTATAATCACCTCTCGATCGCTTTTGATACGGATTGTTGGCCCGATCTTTCACGATGCACCTCCTGATCCAATGGATCTGATAGATCTCCCAATCACGTGAGCGGAACATGTAACCTGGAGATTGTGGAACGCCAATCCTGCGAGCAACTCGACGATGAAAGACGAACCTCACGCTAGGATAGACACGCCAAAGATCGACAACCCTCGATAATTCTAGGACCTTCATGCCGACACGATTACTCTTGGAAATTCAAGAACCCTCATGTCTTTATTATGGATAACTGTACGAACGTCCAAGACGCTATCACACACGCCGATCCCAGAGGGACGTTGATAATATGAACTTTAAGTTCTACATTATTATGAATACAGTCAAAGCTAATCTAAACCCTAGACTGGCCAGCTCCTTATATGAGGGCTGGGGCGGACAGACTCGACCTAGTCGGTTGGACAGGCCCAAACGGACATCTAAACTAACTAGACTCTAAACAGGATTCATACGGTTTAGACTGGTCCGAACAAGGTCAGACACTCCGGTCGGCACAGGACGGACTGTATGGGGTAGCCGGACATTCCGGGGTGAATCAGCCGGATTCTCCGGGCTTGGTCCCTCATCATCCTCCCGTTCTTCAAAAGGCGTTGTCCTCAACACTAGAGGGTAATCTCCAGAACGTGGCATCAGATCAGCAACATCGCCACTCTCCGTCTTCAAGCTTCACCAGTCTTCCACACCTCATCCTCCCGCTCGACTAGCTATTTTCAAGTCATGCTCGCCTTCCACGCCTCCTCTTTCCTCTCGGCTTGCTTGACTTGATACTGTCCTTGTCGCTCTTTTTTCTTCGACACCATCAACCTGACCGAGACACAAGCATCCTCCAACTGCAACTGACGGTATATCATGCATATCACCCATAACACACAGAACAAATTTTTGTACACCATGGATCCAAATAAGATGAATACACCTGAGTATGCACTCAACTAAAACAAGTGTCCATAGACTGTTTGACGATATTCGTAGATTGTTTCACGAACGTAATCTAAATTTTGCTTCACGTGTACTGATCCAAATCAATCTCCTCTTTTTTCTGTCCACACATAAAGCTTTGCTTTTAACATACTAGAAATAGTACTACTCGTGTAGCAAAGAAACCCAACCACGTGAAGGAAACTTCCTTGTATTGTGGAAGTACTCCTACACGCAGAAATCAAAATATCTCAATAGACCAATCTAATCCGCACCAAACCGAACCGAACACGTACAAGAGATGGACTCCCCTTTTCTTTCTTCGACTCTACGTGACCAATAACCTCAGCTCGTGCAACTCCGTGTCACGTACTGTAGAAAAAATTCCGCCGTATACTCCGATCGGCATAGTCCGGATATTCCGACACGGCAGGCGCTCTGGTCGGCACACGCCGGAAATTCTGGCGTGGGTCTATCGCGAATTTCCTGATCGTGGTTTTCCTCCTGAAATCTTCTAGCACCGCCACAGAAAACGATCTGGACGTATGCCTTCTTCTTCCTTGATGTTGCTGGCCTCCTCCTCGATCATCGCCAACATTATGGCGATGGATTACCCAATGGTATCCACTGCAAATCAAACGAGAACAGCTGACCACATATCAATCTGCACCATGATCAACCTAGAGCTCATATAGATTGTTGGCCCGATCTTTCACGATGCACTTCCTGATCCAATGGATCTGATAGATATCCCAATCGCGTAAGCAGAACACGTAACCTGTAGATTGGAGAGCGCCAATCCTGCGAGCAACTCGATGATGAACGACGAACCTTATGCCGGATAGACATAGCAAAGCTTGACAACCCTTGTTAATATGAGGACCTTTGTGCCCACACGATTACTCTTGACAATTTAAGAAACCTCGTGTATTTATTATGGATAACTGGACGAACGTCCGAGATGCCGTCACACACGCTGATCCCAGAGGGACGGTGATAATATGAACTTTAAGTTCTACATTATTCTGAATAAACTCAAAGATAATCTAAACCCTAGACATGCCAGCTCCTTATATGAGGGCTAGGGCGGACAGTCTCGACCTAGTCGGTTGGACAGTACCAAACCGACATCTAACCTAACTGGACTCTGAAAAGGATACATACAGTTCGAACTGGTACAAACACGGTCGTACACTCTGATCAACACAGGCCAGACTGTCCGGGGTAACTAGACATTCCGGGGTGAATCAGCCGGATTCTCCAGGCTTGGTCCCTCGTCATCTATATTCAAGTACTTCTTCAAGATTCCACCATAAACATGGGTCACCTCCTTCTCTTGAAGATAAATCTGCATACTTCAATGGGGCGATCCTTTGGTCCTTACCAGAGCAAGATGAATCAGATCCGAAAATCTAGGAACCCAAATCTTGCAGTTCATATCAAGGAACTCTATTTTTTGAAGGCAATTTTGTTTTCTGGACATCATTTATTAAACCTAAGGGAAGAAACAATGCTATTTTCATAGAAGTTGATAAATTCTCCAAAGTCGTTCTTTTCTTCCAACGAGAGAAAGAATAAACTTCACGTGCAGTTTTGATCTTTATTCCTATCGATGTGTTTTTCCTTTCTCCCTTGATTCATCGTCTTCTCAAATTCTTTCAAGAAGTTACTATTTTCCTTATCGTGTTCATCGAGATCAACTGGGCTATGTATATCCTACCTTCATTGTTTCCCCATAGTCCTTTAATTCTTCAAATCCTTTGTTTCCTAGAAGCAAAACACAAGACTCACAACAAGTTTATCAAGTTTTAAAAGGTGTATTGGTCGCACCATTCCGTTGGGAAATCAATTTGTGAACGTGAGGATCACCTTCGTTCTGAACACCCGCCTTTCCTTGGTCTTTTTGTTTTCCTAGGAATCTCGCGAGATTCTTGTTTAGTGGAAGAGAGTTGTAGCATCCCAATTGTCTAACAATTGCAATGCTACTTGTTTAGTCTATAGATTTCTACTTCCCACAGGTCATTCATTAAAACCCTCATATTGCATTGGCCTTATTAATTGTATTTGCCTCTTGATATATTATAGTTGGTTCTTGATATATTGCTTGATGCCCAAGTTGAGTTGGGGGCATGTCTTTTCAAACTCCACACCTTTCTTTGTATCCATATAAATTCCACCGTCCTAATTATATATGAGCAATAGCATTTCTCTTGGTATTTAAATCTAGCTCATGTGTGTTGGGTTGGATCTAATTCTACATGCTCCCATATATGATACATGTTGTTTCCACAATATTAAATATGGGAGCCACATGGCCACCTTTGCTTGCTATGTGAGTGGAAATCATTATAAAGCTTCCATATGGTTTGTATTTAAATATATGATGTATGAATATATTTGTGGCTCCATTATTTATTCAGTGGATCACACAAACTAGCCTGGCCATTTTATCTTCATGCATGCTCTCTTCCATCCATGCCATGTGGGGAAGCAAATCTTCCATAATATTTTTTTAAAGCCCTTATTCACATTTTGAAGCATGTTTAGATAAGTGACCATGATGGCAAATAGTTGCTTTCACAACTAGAAGTGGGGCATTTATGAATCATGCATGGTCCATGCAAGCTTGCCATCTATTCCACCATCTTCCTTCTCTTTTGTTTTCTTTGTATTTGCGAGAAGCTTGCTTTGATTTGAATTTAAGCAAGTTTCATCAAATTCAAACAAAGCATCAAGAGATCTTCTACAATCAATCCATCTTTGTCTACTTATTGGATTTTATTCTCTCCTGTCAGTCTTTGAAGCTTATGCTTTAGCTTGTTTTAAATAAAACCAAAACAAATAAAAGAGAAGCAAGAAAGAAAGCTAAACCTACCCATATACCTAACTATGCCACCCCTCTAAATCCTAAACCAAATAGTGACCCCCACTCCCTTGTGCCATGGCATACATGGCCATCATGAGGCCACATCACCCCTCCCGTTGGTTTGCCTTGCAAGAATATCAAGGCCAACCACGGCCAGCACATGCCCCTGGTCCCTCTCCTTCCTCTCTTATTGCTACAGTACAAGGAGGCAGAAAAAAGACAACTACCCGATGCCATCTACCCCTCCTTTCTAGGTTTTGCAAAAGCAACCAAGCCCAGTGAGTCCCTCCCCCTCTCTGCCTTATCTCTTGCAACGCATAAACCCTCGCAGAACACCTGCAACATCCCATATGGGCAAAGCACAGCCCCTACCCATCTTCTCCTACCTCCTCTCCAAGCCATGGCTTGCCAAAACCCTAACCCTAGCTTCTGATATCTCACCACTCGACGATCTGCTACACTCCGAGGCTGACCAGTTGCACCAACAGCTTCCCCTGTGTCCCTTCATCGTTCAGTACCTGGAGACGTTGCGGGAACCTGCCGGGGTAGATGTGCCATCACCGTGAACTAGGATAGCCGAAGTTTCCAGAGCTCTAGACCCTATAAAGATCTACACCGCACTAGCTTGCTCGGCTCGCTAGGCTGTGTCCTAATGAGACCCTCAACATCCTAGACATTGCCCCTCCCTCTATATCGTGTTGCATCACCGCTGCCGCCCGTCGAGCGCCCTCTGTATGACTTTGAATCAGAAAAATGTGAGGAATATGAATATGCTATTTATAATATCATTTGGGAAATTTAAAACTTCAAAATAATTTAAATGCTAATAAATGCCAATTCTTAAATATTGCATAACTTTAAATCCATAACTCCGAATTCGACAAATGATATGTCTAAATTGATTAGCTCGACGAGACCGTTCTAACTATGCATTACATGATATGATTTTAAGGATGAATCATATAAATATTAAGTATACAGAAATGTTTATGGGAGCAAAACATGACTAAAAACTGAATAAAATGCTTTATTCTTGTACACCATACCTCACATATGCCATGCTATGCCATGTAAATTGTGCATCATTCCATAATGGAATACTTGTTTTATTGTTGCATATGATTTATATGATTGTGCAATGTATTTATTTCGGCCCCTTGTGTGTTTGGTTCTTATCCGGATAGACGCCGATCCGGATAGACGCCGAGCAACACTACTAGGAAAACAGCTATAGGTAATCAACACATCCGTGGCTCACATGGTTGAAGTGCCCCATGGCTAAAACAGGCGTGGCTCAGCTGTGGGCAGTGCCCTACTAGTAACTAGAACAACCGTGGCGCACATGGTCATAGTGCACCACAGATATGTGTGGGCCAGGGCCCTGCTGGCCGCATGCCGCATACCCGTAGCGCACATATGGGAGGTGCGCTACGGTTGTTAGGGATATCCATAGCGCACATGTGGAAAGTGCTCTACGCCTATGTGAAGCCCCCTCTGCTCCTTAAATGGGCAGAAACATCTGTGGCGCACTCTGGCATGTGCGCCACGGATGCGATTTTTCCCTGTGGTGCACTAGCGCCATGTGCGCCACGGATGTGTCGACCATGCATGTGCACAAACATGTGATCATGTGATCATCCACAACCCCACACTTCACTTTCCCCTTCTTCCTCCTTAGATCTAGTCGGGATCCTTCTCCTTCCCACCTCAATTTCTCCACTCATTCACCATTTTTATCATGTGGAACTTGCCTTGGATGTTACATACATAATAGAGGAAGCTCTTCAGTCTCTGATCTCCTTCTCCGGTTTCGCGCGCACCTCCTTTCCATCTTCTCGCGATCTCGGTTTCTCATCTCGGTAAGTTGTCCATGTAAGGATGTGTTCATGTGTATATGGATGATATGCTCATATGTATGTAGATGATTGATGCTCATGATGTGTGTATGGAGAGGATCGATGGTCATGTGTGTATATATATGGAGAGTATCGATGCTCATATGCATGCATGTGTGTGTATGGAGAGGATAATGATATGTTCATGTGTGTATGGATCGGTCTCTCTCTCTTGTGTTTGTGTGTGAACAAGTTGCCATTTGTTTTGCCAAAAAGTTGATTCATTTCCATTTTGGCAAGACTTTGGCATTTCGCAATGGTCCTAATTTTAGTATAGGTCATGCCGAAATTTTCTATCGACCATTGCATGCATGCATTCATTATGTGGTTCTAATAGACTTCTAATTGTACCGTGTACACCGTCCAGGCAAAAATGGTCTGCATAATGAGCGAAGGCATTGTGGCTAGATTTTTGAAATGTGCGACGACCGACATGATACGAAATAACAAGACAGATATAAGATGTCCGTGCAGAAGATGCAAACTCAACTGGGTGATCGACCCAGATTCCGGGAATCTGCAGCGCACTGCCCGCCATGGTTTCATGGATGGATACACTCGTTGGATAAGCGATGACGAGGACGATGGAGACGGTGAAGGTGGGCAACATGACGATGATCATCACGGCGAGGACGGGCGAGATGATGAAGAGTCTCCTGGAGATGGTGAAGGTGCGGAAGCAGACCGGGATGATGATGATCTAGATGCCGGAGGAGCAGACGACGATGGAACAACGTCAGGCTGGGTGCGGGACCCTTATGTGCAAGAGCTGCTTCTCAACCAGACGAGTAACACCAGGGCTGCCGCTAGAGAGAAAGCCAGGCTTGCGCAACTTGAGAAAGACGCGGTTACTCCATTGTATGAAGGATGCAGGCCCGATGATACCCGGTTAAATGTAACGCTCAAGGTTATGGAGATGAAGGCAAAACACAAATTGAGCGACGCAAGGTTCGACGATATGATGGCATTCTGGCACGATCGTCTCCCGGAGGGGAACACGTGTCCAACTAGTATCGAGCACGCCAAAAAAATCGTCTGTACTCTCGATCTACTGCACGTTAGATATCACGTATGCATCAACGATTGCATCATTTATCAGTGCGAGGACGCGGAGAAAACCACATGTCCGGTGTGCGGAGTGAGTCGATACAAGAAAGGGAAGAAAGCACCTCAAAAAGTGGTATGGTACTTTCCTATCACTCCTCGTCTACAACGCTATTTTGCAGACCCTAAGGAAGCGAAGCTCATGCGATGGCATGCGGCAAGGAAGAAGCCAGGAGATGACGATGACCCCAAAAAGGATGAGCTGCTGACGCACCCTTCAGATGCTAGCTAGTGGAAAGCATTGGAACTCGAATTCCTAGAATTCGGTGGACATTCGAGGAATATCAGGCTTGGTGCAAGCACCGATGGTCTCAATCCGTTCGGTAGCCAGAGCAGCACGCATAGCACTTGGCCCGTGTTTGTATGGATGTACAACCTCCCTCCATGGTTGTGCATGAAGAAGTACATACAAATGAGTATGCTAATTCAAGGGCCAAAACAACCTGGTACCGACATCAATCTGTATCTCGGGCTGTTGAAAGAGGAGCTAGCCACGTTATAGGAATCTGGAGCCAATACTTACGACGCCGTCGCACAAGATTATTTCACTATGATATCCGCGTTGGTCCATACGGTGCAAGACTATCCAGGTTGCGGGTATATCTCGGGGCAGGTTATCCAAGGATTCTGGATAACACAAGCTATCTCCAACTAGAGAAAGATCCAGGGTCTTCGAAAACCGTGTCCATGGCGCACCGGAGGTGGCTCGACAAGAATGATCCATGAAGAAAACGTGGAGACCTGTTCGATGGCAAATCCGAGACCCGAGGAATCCCAGAGCCTAGGAGCAACGAAGAAGTGGAAGAGTTGCTGAAAAACTAGAAAGATTGTCCTAAGCCTGTAAAGAAGCGAAAGAGGCAGCAAGACAAGCCGCTGATGAAGGTATGGAAAACAAGGTCTGTTTTCTGGGAGTTGCCATACTGGAAGTTTCTCCGCACGCCTCATAGCCTCGACATCATGCATATCACGAAAAACATGTGCGAGAGTCTGGTCGCCACCATAATCAACATGCCAGATAGGACGAAAGATGGTCCAAAAGCAAGGCACGACCTGATATTCATGGGTATCCCAAAGGAGCTTCACGGAGGACGCACTACTCCGATGATCGAGAAGATGACGATGATCATGAGTCGGAGACGACACAAGGTCGTCGGAAGGGTAAAAAGTTCAAGAAGACCGAATATTACTGCCCTCCTTCTTGCTTCACTCTAAGCCAGGATGAGACCAAATAGTTTTTCAAGTGCCTTCTAGGAGTCAAATTCCCTTACGGCTACGCGGGCAAGATAAGCAGATACCTAGACGAGGCGAAGCAGAGGTGTAACACCCTCAGAATCGGTCATATGCAAGTCTTAGCGATTCCCGCCAAACCCGCATAGAAACGATTCAGAGGTGCCCACCAGGCACTTGCGTGCGGGTGGTAAACGAAGTAATATCATTACACCGTAGTCCACGATGGAACCCACAGAGAAGATATATACAACCATGACTCAAAGAGTCAAGAATACAGATATACAATACAAAGATCCAAATCACCTTTCAAACGATACAGCGTCCGAGTATGGACAAGATGCAAATTGAGCCAGGAGCCCTGAAGAATACTTACTAGTCAGATACATATAGCATAAGGCATCCCAAAACCAGCACTTGTTGGTACTTTTATTTAGCTATTCCGTTGTAGTGAAGCTGATTACTAGTCATTATAGAGTCAAATTTATAGCATTACGTTAGTTATAGTTATCTATGATCGAGATACTATGCTCCAAGTCGTCCATAACCGCGGACATGGCTTATAGAAAGTTTTATCCTGCAGGGGGGCACAAATAGCAACACACGCACGATCAACCTCGGGAAAAACCAAATGAAAACCCAACGAGGCATCACGACAGAGAATTTGCAAGATTCATATAATATTTCAGGGGGCCACCCCACTAAGCTACCCGCGACGAAGTTGGCCGCCTCCGAGACGGACCCAGAGGTTTGTGTCGACGGCTGTAAACGACTGGGAACCCAAAAGTGTGACTGGGCTTGTTGATACCGCATAAACGTATCACAATTCCTAAATAGTACAGGCGCTCCACGCGCAATCGTAATGAAGCAGTAAAGCATGGCATAAGTACGGGGTAGTAATAAAGCCCCAAACTAGTTTGTGGCCCCAAGAAATAATATATGACTCAAGCTCTGGCTAGGGGGATTCATGGTCCCACATGCGGATAGTGCGAATATTCAAAGAATAGGTATCAAGTACTCGGGGTCCTACGGGACACAAGTGGACGGTTAAAAACCAAATAACATCTATTGCCCACCTTTGTCTCTGCATTATTTACCTACTTCAATTTTAGTTATTAAACAGTAATTAAAGCCATCATCATCTCCAACATTAAACATGCGGCATTACTCTCACAACTATGGTACTTCACGACACGCAACCGCACTTGAGCAAGCGACTACGGCACGCAAGTCCAACTATCTACGAAACAGCAGGTAATAGGATGTGTCCAAGGCAATATAAGGCTGCAAGGGATATCATGGGTACGAAAACTAGAGCATCGCAATACAGATAGCAATAGATCAACAAGAGGAAGTAAAGACTATAAATGTAAAATAGGTAGAAAGAGGGAGAATGTTCGCCTGAAAACATTGCCGAAGGTTCATCCGAAGATCGGGTCGACACTCGCAACAACTCATCGGCCTAATCCGTGAAGAAGCAAAGCACTAGAGGAAACATCGGATACACTATTTAATACTACGGCAAAAGATCGGGCATGATGCATGTATGATGTATGGCATGGCAAGGATGCGATGCAATTAGGAAATATTTAGCGGAACCGGGGCCCCGACAATTAATTAGATGATTCATGTTATTTAGATACTACCGCAATTTAAATGTTATATTAGCAAGGCAAATATGGTATCTATTCGCTACACAAATTAAATGGAGGCCAATATAAGACTAGATTCGCCCGCATATGGACTCCATATTTAATTATGAGGTGAATCGACAAAATACCCCCAAACACCCAATGTATGCGAAATGAGCAATTTATATGCAACAGACATATATTATATATTATAAAAGTACTGGTCTCGGAAAAAGGGTCACACTTGGGTTCGACGATCTTGGTCTGGAGGGGTCCGACGGGGTTTGGGTCTTCGGACTCCGAGATCAGGGGTCTTCGGTTCCCGTGAAGGAGTGTTTGGTGATCCATGAGGGAGTTCTTGGAGTCCGGTATGGAGATCTTATTGGCCAATGTCGGTGATCTTTTGAGTATTGCAAGTTTCACTTGTCAATGCCGGAGCCGAAAGGATCATGGCCGAGTGCAGCAACACCACATCAGTACAGCATGAGGCCGATCTAGGAGAGCCATGCCAACAACGGTACATCAGACCACCAAAGCACATGCTTAGATCAACATGACAAAAAGAAAAACGAGGATATTTATACACTGCGAGAAGGCCCCTGTCCTGTGTAGACATTGGCTCGAACGTCTTGTGGTCGGTATGTAACAGGAGGTTGGCGAGCTGGTGCCGAAGAGGGCAAGCACGCGCGGGAAAAGAGCGCGCGATATAGGAGGAGGACGTCAGCGGGGTAGAAAGCTCTCGGGAAGGCAGTGGAGGAGGCCCGTCCTGGCCGAAGATCGACAGCTCACGCTCGCGGGTAGAGGGACTGCAGCGGCGGTGGTCTCCAGCGATTGGCAACCACAGGAGGCAGTGGTCGACGGCCTTCAGAGGAGGACAGCGCTCGGGCATGCACGGACGAGGCAGGGGCGGCGGCTCGAGGCCGATGGCGGGGCGCTGCAGAGATGCAAGGGCGGCTGTTGACGTCGCTCTGGTGGCGACAGAGAGGAGAAGGGGACGACGCAGGCACGATGCAGGGGAGCCGCGGAAGGGCACAGGGTCGCGCGGCCGAGGCGGGCTCCGGCTAGACAGGAGAGAAGGGCGGCGATGCATCGGCTGGAGCAGAGGGAGGGTTGTCGGGTGTCCCGTGCGGGGCGGCGATATGTGGCCAAGGTGACGAGGTCGAGGGGGACGCAGGGGAGGCGGGGAGTCCCAGGAGAGGGTGAGGCGACGGCGTTGGAAGGAGAGCCAGGCAGCGGCGGCGACGACGTGCTGGCGGCAGTGGGCTCGTGGCGAGGGGAGGGTGCCTGGCGGCGGAGGGGAGATGCCTCGGTGGCGTTGGAGATGGGAGACGGGAGTTGGGATGGGGACGTGGGTGTGGGTTCTGCGGGGCTGGCGATTGAGGAGGTTGGCGACACTGCAGGTGGGCCCGCACGCTGTGGACCGGGCAGAGCGGGGGTTTCGGAGTGTATGGTGGCGTACGACCAGGCGCGTGTGTGTGCTAGTGTGACGACGGCGGCAGGTGGGGTGAGGGAGTTGGATTAGGGTTAGATGGGGTAGTCTAGGGTTTGGGTTTATTTCCTGGGGTTGTAGGCCGATAGCTGGATGGGCCTTTTGGGCCTGACCACTGGCGGCCTCCCCCGGACAAAAAATTTCATTATTTATTTTAATTTTAAAACATTTTTGTAAATACTTTTTAGACAAATACAAGATCTGAACAGACGGAGGTTTTAATTTGAGATTAAAGGAGACGGCTAATTATAAAACAATATATTATGCAAAATATATGCATGATGACATGATGATGCATGCAGGATGATGCACAAATACAAACAGCGACTTTCTAGTAGTGGTTTTACCCGGGGTGCTACAATTTGACACCACTAACAATGGATCTCGCCCTCGAGATCCGCCTCATGATACGGGGAAGAAGGCCAACAATCTGAATCTTCTCGCTTTGTGTAGATCCTCGCGACACCACTAACAAGGATTGTTGGTCACGTTCGTCGAGAGAGCACTCCGTGTAAACAAAGAAGAAGGTCGAGGTCTTAAAATGGGAAGGCCACCTCTAACTTCTGTGGAATGGGTATAATTGCATCGATCCAACATTCAATGTACAAGAGCGAATGATAAGAGTAGTCGGATGGTGATCAGTCCATCGCGCACCCAAAGCATTACTCTGCACATGAATAGGGCAATTATGCAGCCAACTCTCGGAATTCAGCCTAAAGATCTCGACAAGCGAGGTTCGGAAACAAAGAAGGGATGCCAGTTCTCATCAGATCTAATGTAGATGACTTTTTCGTATCGGAAAACACCGGAGGATACAAAGAAATTTTTTAGTGAATTTTCGGTCCACTAAAGGTACAACAGACGAAAGATTCCTCAGATAGCATGAAGGTCGGATGTCGAAGCACCGTCACAAGAAGAAGGGAGCGAAACCCTAAAGGTACGACGAAAACCCAACCACGAGAATTCCTGGACTCGAAGAAAGGATAAGAGAGTAGATTCAAAACACGCAGAGGTAAGAGAAGAATAGAAAAGGGGTAAGGAGTAAAAGAAGACCTAATCAGATCTATCCAACCGATTTTCCAAAATAGTTTTGACACTCTACAACGACCATTAGCTAGGTTATCCTACAAGCTGGACCAGTGGGGTATCATAACTATTGTGCTCTGATACCACTCTGTAACACCCTCAGAATCGGTCATATGCAAGTCTTAGCGATTCCCGCCAGACCCGCATAGAAATGATTCAGAGGTGCCCACCAGGCACTTGCGTGCGGGTGGTAAACGAAGTAATATCATTACACTATAGTCCATGATGGAACCCCAAGAGCAGATATATACAACCATGACTCAAAGAGTCAGGAATACAGATATAAAATACAAAGATCGAAATCACCTTTAAAACAATACAGCGTCCGAGTATGGACAAGATGCAAATTGAGCCAAGAGCCCTGAAGAATAACCAATGGCGTCCATAACCCTGCCCAGGCCAAGCCGGAAGGGTAACCCTGCTAACAACGTCAATCTCAAAACATGCTTAAACAAAAGGGGTGCTGACAAAGGGCAAAGGAAAAAGAGAGCGGTCAGTACTGAGGCCAGTACACGGCGAGAGTAGAATTCGGCGGTCCTCGCCTACATAGGTATGGTGGACTGAAGCGACAACGCACCATGCACTAAACAACCTATAGATATTCAATACAACTGGCAGCTATCAGATAGGGATAAGAAAAAAACCTATTTGGATCCAACCTGAAACTATCACCAAGCATACCCATCCTGATATTTCCCCCTCGGGACCAAACAAGGAAGTCAACCGAGGAACTCACACAGTTGGCAGTTTTATTCATTCCGTTATAGTGGCGGCAATTTACTAGTCAGATATAGATAGCATGAGTCATCCTGATATTATAAATAGTGAGCAGTTTTAGTTAACGATTCCGTTATAGTTGCAATACTTACTAGTCAGATACATATAGCATAAGGCATCCCAAAACCAGCAGTTGTTGGTACTTTTATTTAGCAATTCCGTTGTGGTGAAGCTGATTACTAGTCATTATAGAGTCAAATTTATAGCACTACTTTAGTTATAGTTGTCTATGATCGAGATACTATGCTCCAAGTCGTCCATAACCGCGGACACGGCTTTTAGAAAGTTTTACCCTGCAGGGGGGCACAAATAGAAACACACGCACGATCAACCTCGGGAAAAACCAAATAAAAACCCAACGAGGCATCACGATAGAGCATTTTCAAGATTCATATAATATTTCAGGGGGCCACCCTACTAAGCTACCCGCGACGAAGTTGGCCGGCTCCGAGACGGAACTAGAGGTTTGTGTCGACGGCTGTAAATGACTGGGAACCCGAAAGTGTGACGGGGCTTGTCGATACCGCATAAACGTTTCACAATTCCTAAACAGTACATGCGCTCCACGCGCAATCATAATGAAGCAGAAAAGCATGGCATAAGTACAGGATAGTAATAAAGCCCCAAACTAGTTTGTGGCCCCAAGAAATAATATATGACTCAAGCTCTGGCTAGGGGGATTCATGGTCCCACATGCGGATAGTGCGAATATTCAAAGAACAGGTATCAAGTACTTGGGGTCCTACGGGACACAAGTGGACGGTTAAAAACCAAATAACATCTATTGCCCACCTGTGTCTCTGCATTATTTACCTACTTCAATTTTAGTTATTAAACAGTAATTAAAGCCATCATCATCTCCAACATTAAACATGCGGCATTACTCTCACAACTATGGTACTTCACGACACGCAACCGCACTTGAGCAAGCGACTACGGCACGCAAGTCCAACTATCTACCAAACAGCAGGTAATAGGATGTGTCCAAGGCAATATAAGGCTGCAAGGGATATCACGGGTACGAAAACTAGAGCATCGCAACACAGATAGCAATAGATCAACAAGAGGAAGTAAAGACTATAAATGTAAAATAGGTAGAAAGAGGGAGAATGCTCGCCTGAAAACATTGCCGAAGGTTCATCCGAAGATCGGGTCGACGCTCGCATCAACTCATTGGCCTAATCCGTGAAGAAGCAAATCACTAGAGGAAACATCAGATAAACTATTTAATACTACGACAAAAGATCGGGCATGATGCATGTATGATGTATGGCATGGCAAGGATGTGATGCAATTAGGCAATATTAAGCGGAACCGGGGCACCGACAATTAATTAGATGGTTCATGTTATTTAGATACCCCGCAATTTAAATGTTATATTGGCAAGGCAAATATGGTTTCAATTCGCTACACAAATTAAATGGAGGCCAATATAAGACTAGATTCGCCCGCATATGGACTCCATATTTAATTATGAGGTGATTCGACAAAATACCCCCAAACACCCAATGTATGCGAAATGAACAATTTATATGCAACAGACATATATTATATATTATAAAAGTATTGGTCTCGGAAAAAGGGTCACACTTGGGTTCGACGATCTTGGTCTGGAGGGGTCCGACGGGGTTTGGGTCTTCGGACTCCGAGATCAGGGGTCTTCGATTCCCGTGAAGGAGTGTTTGGTGATCCATGAGGGAGTTCTTGGAGTCGGTATGGAGATCTTATTGGCCCATGTCGGTGATCATTGAGTAGTGCAAGTTTCACTTGTCAATGCCGGAGCCGAAAGGATCATGGCCGAGAGAAGCAACGCCACATCAGTACAGCATGAGGCCGATCTAGGAGAGCCATGCCAACAACGGTACATCAGACCACCAAAGCACATGCTTAGATCAACATGACAAAAAGAAAAACGAGTATATTTATACACTGCGAGAAGGCCCCTGTCCTGTGTAGACATTGGCTCGAACGTCTTGTGGTCGGTATGTAACAGGAGGTTGGCGAGCTGGTAACGAAGAGGGCAAGCACGCGCGGGAAGAGAGCGCGCGATCCAGGAGGAGGACGTCAGCAGGGTAGCGAGCTCTCGGGAAGGCAGCGGAGGAGGCCCGTCCTGGCCGGAGATCGACAGCTCACGCTCGCGGGTAGAGGGACTGCAGCGGCGGTGGTCTCCTGCGATTGGCAACCACAGGAGGCAGTGGTCGGCGGCCTTCGGAGGAGGCAGCGCTAGGACATGCACGGACGAGCTAGGGGCGGCGGCTCGAGGCTGATGGCGGGGCGCTGCAGAGGCGCAAGGGCGGCTGCTGACGTCGCTCTGGTGGTGACGGAGAGGAGAAGGGGACGACGCAGGCGCGATGCAGGGGAGCCGCGGAAGGGCGCAGGGTCGCGCGGCCGAGGCGGGCTCCGGCTAGACAGGAGAGAAGGGCGGCGATGCATCGGCTGGAGCAGAGGGAGGGGTGTCGGGTGTCCCGTGCGAGGCGGCGATATGTGGCCAAGGTGACGAGGTCGAGGGGGACGCAGGGGAGGCGGGGAGTCCCAGGAGAGGGTGAGGCGACGGCGTTGGAAGGAGAGCCAGGCAGCGGCGGCTTTGGCGATGTGGCTCGTGAGGAGGTGCCTGGCGGCGGAGGGGAGATGCCTCGGTGGCGTTGAAGACGGGAGACGAGAGACAGGAGTTGGGATGGGGATGTGGGTGCGGGTTCTGCGGGGCTAGCGGTCGAGGAGGTTGGCGACACTGCAGGTGGGCCCGCACGCTGTGGACCGGGCAGAGCGGTGGTTTGCGGAGTCTACGGTGGCGTACGACCAGGTGTGTGTGTGTGCTAGTGTGACGGCGGCGGCAGGTGGGGTGAGGGAGTTGGATTAGGGTTAGATGGGGTAGTCTAGGGTATGGGTTAAGTTCTTGGGGTTGTAGGCCGATAACTGGATAGGCCTTTTGGGCCTGACCGCTGGCGGCCTCCCCCGGACAAACATTTCATTATTTATTTTATTTTTAAAACATTTTTGTAAATACGTTTTAGACAAATACAAGATCTGAACAGTCGTAGGGTTTTAATTTGAGATTAAAGGAGAGGGCTAATTATAAAACAATATAGGCTTTTACGAAAATAGTTTTATGCAAAATATATGCATGATGACATGATGATGCATGCAGGATGATACACAAATACAAACATCGATTTTCTAGTAGTTGTTTTACCCAGGATGCTACAAGAGGTTCAGTGGCATGAAGTCTCACGACTGTGTCGTGCTAATGACGCAGGTACTTCCGGTTGCACTAAGAGGGATAATGGACGAGCACGTCCGTGAAACGTTATTTGGCCTCTGCAAGTTTTTCGACGTCATCTCTAGGAAGTCGATTGGTGTGAATTAGTCCAGGAGGCTACATGAGGAGATCGTGGTGATACTATGCGAGCATGATGTCTACTTCCCGCCCGCATTCTTTGACATTATGGTGCATCTGCTGGTCCATGTTGTGGAGGACATCGTCCAACTCGGGCCGATGTTCCTCCGCAGCATGATGGCATTCGAAAGGATGAACGTACACATCAAAGGATACGTTCGCAACAGGTCCCATCCAGATAGAAGCATAGACAAGGTTTTTCTGGCCGAAGAGTGCATCTCTTTCTACAAGAATTATCTAGACATTGAGAACCCTGCCGGTCTTCCCGTCAACAGGCACCTTGGCAAGCTCGACGGATCTGGTCACCGAGAGGTTCGTCACATACTTCATGCAGACTTCGATTTTCAACGCGCAGACTTTGATCGAGCAAACCTCGTCACGCTACAAAATTTAGAACTGGTTGATCCTTGGGTACAGAAGCAAAACAGGTTAATCGAGAATAAGTATAGTGACCGGGGCATACAGAGGATGCATGGATAAATAATAAAGAGCACAACTTAGATTTCACGCGTTGGTTTAGGCAGACGCTCCTTGATAATCCACCGCGATCGCATTCTTCTGACACGGAAAATATCATATTCACCTTGTTGCAGGGACCGATGCAAAACCTGGTGACCTATCTGGCGTATGATATCAACGACTACACATTCTACATGGAGGAAAAGGACAACAAGTGTGATTATCAGAACTCAGGCGTAACGTCGGAATTCTAAACTGATGACAACATGAAGGAAAGATTTTACGGAAGGATCGGGGATATCTGGGAGCTCTACTATTGTGGAGAAAAGGTGTCGATGTTCTGTGTCAGATGGGCAAAGAGCGTCGAAAGAGAAGACCGGTGTTTCACAACCATGGTTATATCCGAAGCAACCAAATCCAAGGCCGCCGGTGCGAACGTGGCCACGAAAAATGAACCGTGTGTACTGGCTACCAAAGTGGACCAATGTTTTTTCATTACCGACCCGACAAAGCCTAGTCGTGTTGTCGTGAGGAGAGAAAAAAGAAACATAATCGGAATGGATGGAGTCGCGAATGAGCAAGACTTCGACCAGTACGGCGATCCAAAGATTGAAGATGACGACGACTACGATGCGGCAACATACATCACAAGAAGAAAAAGGACAACCCTACCCAAAAAGGTAGCCCGTTTGAAAGAATAAACATTAAAGTGCCGGAGCTAAATTATTTAACCGTGACAAAGAAGGAAAAAAGATTGTAAAACACTAGCTCAAAAAATATTGTAAAACGCGTGGTCGAAAAAGATTGTAATATTCATGGACAAATTATTATGAAATTTAGTTATACTTTGAATCATATTTGTACCACTTTTATGACATATATTATCACTTTTGGGCATTTCTAGAATATTTAAAAGTATATTAAAAACAAAACAAACTTCTATGGCATATATCACCACTTTTGGGCATTTTTTGGAACATTTAAAAGTAATTTTGAAATAAAATTAAAAAAGGTGGGCACCAGGATTCGATCCTGGGTGCTCATAGATTGAGAGTGGAGCTAAGGGCGGAACCAGTGGGATACTAGTGTAGTTGTTAGATAGTGGAGCTACAGCCCAAGTGCGCACTATGCCCAAGTGCGCTACAGATATCCGTAGCACAATATGCCCAAGTGCGCTACAGATATCCGTAGCACACTATGCCCAAGTGCGCTATGCCTATCTGGGCACGGCTGGTCAACGGCGCCACATCCACCTCTATCTCAAACACCATCTCAATCAAGCCCGAGCCCGAGCCCTGTGCCGCCACGCTCTCGATCCGTCGCCGTGCTCTCAATCCGCCGCCTCGTCAGCCGTCGCCGCTTGAGGAGGAGGCCGTGGAGCAGGAGGAGGCCGTGGAGCAGGAGCAGGAGGAGGCCCGCCGCTGCTCGAGGAGGAGGCCCGCACGCCAGCCATCGTCTTCTGCCCGCCCGCCAGCCATCGTCGTCCGCCCGCCATCGTCGTCCTCATCTCAGAGGTGAGAGTCGCCCCTCCCCTCTCTCCCTCTCTCCCTCTCTCTCCCTCTCTCCCCTCTCTCTGCTCAGATTAGAGGTTAGGGTTCAGATTATAGGTTAGGGTTCAGAGAAGGCCATGGTTAGGGTTCAGATTAGAGGTTAGGGTTCAGATTAGGGTTCAGAGAAGGGAACGATTATCGTAGCATTTTTGCCCACGATTTTCTACTAGTATATTGTTACGACATAGTAGTATGAGTCATTTGGTTAAAGGTAGAGACAGCACCACTTATTTAGTACTGAATGACTATACTGCTACTATTACTACTACTAAAATCCTGCTCCCAACTTCGAATAGACCTTCTAACCCCTTAATACTTTCTCTAAATTATGAATGGTGAATGATAGTACTCCTATATACATGTTGCCTCAAAACTATAGTTTGTGCATCAAAGCCGAAAGAAAGTAAGATCCATGATTGTGCAGTGTTTTTTTTCACATTCTGACCAGGGTATTATTCCACAATACAAACTTGCTGTTTTGCATATATCAGAAGTTTAGAACGCTTAGGTCCTATTGATTATGTTCCAGATTTTATATGGCCAACAACTTTGCAGCAAGCCAACAAGGCAGGAATTTTATATGGCATATCTCTGTCCTCATATATGTCTGTGTCGGGGATATAACCCCAGATACCCCAGAGTTGAGGTATAAAGAGACCTTAACAGACTAATAAATATCTGTATGAAAGAATATGGAGATATAAAGAGGATACATCAAAATCTACAAGGCATGAAGAGAGAAATCTTACCTGGAAAAAGGGAAAAGAGTAAATGGAGACCCGGGCCGAACTAAATAAAAGTCGGCCTGGTTCAGTACACTCCAGGCCGAATTAGGCCATACTGGGCCGAATTGATCGAGTATGCAGATAAGGGCCGAGTTCTCCTCCAAGGGTGGGCCGATAGAGCCTAATTCGGCCCACCGCAGGCCTGCACCAATCCTCCTTGCCGAACTCCACCACCACGCCTCGCTCCCGCTGTCTCCTGCCAGTGCGATGACGCTCCCGCGCCAAGCTCCCTCATCGCCACCTCGCCACCCCGAAGTCGCCTGGGTGGGCCGACTAAGGGAAATTCGGCCCACCGCGGGGCCGTGTCTCCCTACCATGCTGAGCCACATCAAGCTCCCCGGGTGGGCTGGCGTCTGCTTCGACCCGGCCGGCCCATCACAGGCCGACACACCTCTTCTGGCTGGGCCTTTCCCAGTTCACCTAGGCCGAATTGGGCAGACCCAGGCTGGTCTATTTTCTTCACCTGGGCCGAGGTTGATGACCCGGCTGGGCTGCAGCTTCACCCGGCTGGGCCGGACTGACCCCAAGGATAATTCAGTTGCTCTTTCCCTTATCCTCTAGGCCGAATCAACTAAGAACTGGGCCGGATCAGCAGGACCCAGGCCGAGTTCACCCTTCAGATTTATCATCTGGGCCGAGTTAATTCGACCTAGACACCTCATTATTTATCTCCAGGTACCTCCACGGTATCCCCAAGAGCACGCCATCGGATCAAGACAATCCTTCTTCTTCCTCCACTCTCACAGAGAGATCTAGATAGAGGCATAGGAGATACAGCTCAAGGAGCATAATTGTAGCCACAAGTATGGCAAGATTATAAGAGATTAGATATAGAGGAAGATGTGTTATCTCCACATGAGAGCCTCAATCCTAGATACATTGTATTTCTCTTTGTTCATATGAGTGCGGTCTTCACTTCATCATCCCTCCCCGAATTCCTCCACGTCCATCGGCCACAACTTTAGCCTACCCATGGCATATGCCGCGATACCACCACGATAGTCTGATTCTCTGATACGTAAATTACCAAGTGTCAACAAATCCCATATTGCAAGTTTGCAACAATTGGTCTACATTATAGTTTGCACATATGTCGATGATTATTTATGTAACGATTAGGGTACAGAGAAGTGAAAATCTGGGTTCTAACACCCTAAGTACTAGTGATGGTGATGCATGAAAATCTGGGTTCTAACACCCTAAGCCATTGTCACATACTACTAATATGTGATCACAGTCACACCTGATATGGCCAGCACTAGCTCAATGCTGCATATTGAATGACATTTTTGTCACACAGACACTCCATATGCAGGGAGTAATAAAAACAGTACTTATAGAGTGGTTTTGGTGATAAATCTACACATTATTTGCATGTTGTCATTTAATATTATCAAGCATTAGTTAAGTTCTGAGATAGTTGTTTGGAAGCTAGCACTTGGTTATGATCAGAAGCACTCGGTTATGGTGTATTCTCATTTTTGTTATTGTTGTAGCACTTGAAATTGTGCTTGTGCTTGTACGAAATGAGTCCCGATTTTTTCCGTAATGTTGATTAACTTCCATTTCGGCAGAAATTGGGCTCTCCTAGTTTAAGAAAATTAGCAAAGGTCATGCCGGATTTTTCTGTGCATTTAACCAATTATTTGTTTTTTATTAGTGCAAAGATGTGTGACAACGACGAGGCTGGATGTTCTAAGTGCATCAGCGCTGGAGGAGAACTCATACCTCCGAATAAACAATTGACATTCTGGGAGGCGGCCCAGCAACTAGAAGACGATGAAGAATACCATCCTTCAGAGAGCGAGGATGATGAGATGGAAGACGCGAAGGAAGAAGCCGAAGGAACGGTGGGTGATGAAACCACTGATGGCGGTGAGGGAACAGGGAGTGGTAGCAATCCTCCTAAGAAGAAGAAGAAGCCGAAGGAACGACGCCCGATCACGGTCGGCACCGTCAGGGAGGAAATTACCGAAGTGAGCCCAACATGGGTTCCTTTGGAGCCCGACCTTGTCGTCAAAGGGTACGGTGGGCAAGTGGAGGCGATCACCCAGACAACCATATTGATCAACACCGAGAATCTTTGGCATAAAGATAATGGCCACTTGCGCACACTCCTCTTCGAGAAGCTGCACGTAAGATACAAGTTCCCCGCTAAGTATCAGAACACAAATTATCATGGGAACAAAGTAAACAAATCCACCCTCACAAAGATGAGCACCGCCCTGGTCAGCTGGAGAACCCGGATAAATAAGAAGATCTATAAAGAAGGCAAAAGTCTCGAGGAGATCCAGAAGATTGACCCGCAGATCACCAAAGATCAATTCCGGGAGTTCAAGGAGAGGTGTGAATCCGAAAGAGCCCTGGCCAATAGTAATCGGGGAAAGGTGCTGCAGGAGATGAATATAGGTCGTCACCATCTCGGATCTGGTGGATACAGAACCGCGGAGGACAAATGGAATAAGGAGGACAAAGAGTATAGATCTAAGGGGATAGAAAACCCCTTTGCGAAATTCGAACCCGGGCAGGTTCGAAACTTCATCAGGGCCCGTTACCATGTGGACCCAAAAACCAAACAACTCACCGCCGATCCTGTGGTGAGGGAATTCGAGGAAATTGTGGTAAGTAATCTAATTACCGTGGATCAACTCGATTGCATTCTAATCGATGAAGTCTAGTTTCTAAACGATTCACTGTTACTTCTTCTGCAGGAGGAGGAAATTGTTGCTAGTCATGGATCGCAGGGTTCCTCATCCCAGGGGTTAACGGCGGCCACCCGTTGGGATAACCCTTTTAACAGGGCGATGAATCAGGCCAAGAAAATAGAGCCGGTTGCGAAGAAGTCATCATCGGCTGGGGTAAGAATTGGGTGGATCATTTTGGTCCACCGCTGAGGACGCGTGTGGCGCCGTCGGTAAGGAGCGAGGAGGAAAACCACGAGGTTCAAGAACTTAAGGAACAAGCGGCGTGGATCCCGCAGATCGTCCAAGACAACCTGGCAATCACCGTCATGTCCCATCCTGCCTACCTTGGTGGAGTCAATAGCGAACTGGAGTGCGGGTGGTCGAGTAGGGCCGTGCCCGATTCCAAGCATGGTCAGCAGCCACTCGAACAACGCGGCGCCGACGAATCAGGCGAACTATGTGTTCATGACTCCGCCCGCTAGCACCGCGGCGCCGCAAGTGTTGGTGACTCCCCCTGCCATCACCGTGGCGCCGGACATGTTGGTTGCCCCTGCCATCGTCGCGGCGGCACGGAAGCTCCAAGCACCCGGTAGGGAGAATACACCGGCGGCCAGCACCGCGCCATCAAGCAGCCCCTCCATCTCTTGCACGCCCGTCGCTGTATACGGTGCCTCGACATTATCCGATCTCGACGCCATCACGGTAAACAAATTTCTTTACCTCCTTTCACGCCATCTATTACTCTTATGGCATCTCTGACGATGCCGTACATGTTTTCCGCAGACATATGTTCCTTGCACTCTCTTATGCTACGTGAACAACGAGCTGAGGGATGTTGCCAAGGGCACCATCGTTCAACCCTTGTAGTGCACGTTCTACTCAAGGCCGATGCCAGATAGCATGCACAGGGTTAAAATTAGTCGGGTGCTAAGGGGCTGCGACGACCTGGAACCTCCCATTCAACCCCCAGGAGCTGATGAAGAAGATCCGGCTGTCCTCAGAAGTTGCTTCGGCTTATTCTTGCAATGGCCAAAGAGCATTATCCGTTTGGGGACGGCGGGAGCCATCACGCCATAGACAACAACACCGCCTGTCGTGCCAGCGACAAGCGGTGGCACGACCCCCTTACCGCCCTCGCCGTCACCTCCACGCGGTGAGTCGGATGATCATGTTGATGATATGCACATGGCGCAGGATCCGGCCGAGGATGGCGAAGACTAGAATGATCACTTCTTCAACACCCAGTTTAGCAACGAAGACCTAGATGGTGGCCCCACAGAAAAAGCCACTATCACCAAGCGTCTGTTTGGTTCTCAGGAGACGCCTCCAGTTTGCGCCTTTACAGAGCCACCTGATACAACCAACCGGCCCTTTATTCTAAGCCCTGACACACTACATAGGGCGTCCAGTGCTCAGATTGCGGTGCCTGCCCGCTCTCCAAAAGGAAAAAAGGGCAGGAAAACAAAATCTAGCAGCTCGAGCCAGCCGGTGGCGTTAACTGCGAATCCGATCAGGTTTCGGGACGGGCCACTAAGACTCGAGGGTGTTATGTGGAGGATTCATGTGGCGGGTGAGCCCATGCTACCTAAAAATTTGCGAAGGCTCGCCAGTTCGAAACTGCAGAGTGTGCATGACGGCATGCTGACGATAGAGAGACGCCTTCTGGCGGAGAAAGATCCCTCGCACTCGGTATTCGTGGTTAAGGTGCCACCAGGCTTGGGGTTCGTCGACAATGCCCCTGCGTATCTGTTCTTCCTGCGGTTCGACGACATCTTCAATATGTTCCACCTATACCCGCTGCACTATACCATGGTTCGCCTGTTTTCTCTCAGCCTGGCCATGCAGATCATTAGAGAGAACACACCGGGCATCGCTATAGTGGACCCCTAATGCATGCGTGACAGCTGCTTGGGTTCCCCTGCTGAACGACGTATTGTGGCCTCGTACCTAAAAAGAATCTTCTTGGCGAACAAGACAAAGGAATACATTCTCGTGCCTTACTTTCCCGAGTAAGTCGTTATTCACTCGCCACTGTCGATTGGCTTTATTAGATTATCATCATTCTTTTTCCAACACATTCCATTTGAATTTTTTGCGCAGAGATGAACACTGCACGCTCATCTCCTTATCGCCGAAGCATTCCCACGCCACGTATTTCGACTCGGGGAGTCTAGAAAAGAAGAAAAACTACGACAAGATCAAGGAAGTTCTGGATGATGCTCTCACTGGCTATGCCTCGACGGAAGGCACCACCTTCGTGCGTACGAAGGTCAAGTTTGGCAGGCACGTCTTCAACCATGTAACATAGTTCCCTGCGTGAAGCATCCGGAAAACAGTAAGAAGGAAACCTACTATGCACTCCATCACATGAGGGCGTTCCTACTAGACCAGCAAAATTCTACGCTGCCAGATCATCTCAAACAGTGGGCCGAAGCAAAGGCCAAGATCACTCATTCAGATATTAGACAAGAGATGTATCACATCCAACCGCAGTTTGGGGAAATCATCTTTCGTGATGTCATGACTTCGGGGGGATCTTCTATGGAGGAAATATCCCGAATAACTGTGACATATAAGACCGTGACTACTTATCTTATTAGGTTTATGAATCATCGCTTACTTCTTTTGCTTATTATTATTATATATCAATCAATGCTTGGTTTTTTTGCTTACTCTTTGGTCCTTTGCTCACTTTGGTCCTTCTTTTTTCCTTACTTTATTAGTCTTTTTTCGATAATAATACCAATGATTGAAATGTCGTGGCACACTATATATGTGAATGTGCTACGAAGGGATTGTGAGCCTTGTGATATGCACAAGTCCAGGTCTTGTGCATCCTACTTGGCTCATGGTTCCGTCGTAGCATATTCATGTGTCCAACGACTTATGTATATATATGAGGCATTCTTTTTGATTTACTTTGGTCTTTTTCGAGAATAATGCCAATGATTGAAATTTCATGGCACAATATATATGTGAATGTGCTACGACGGGATTGTGAGCCTTGTGATATGCACAAGTCCAGGTCTTGTGCATCCTACTTGGCTCACAGTTCCTTCATAGCATATTCCTGTGTCCAACGACCTATGTATATATATGAGGCATTCTTTTCGAGTTACTTTGGTCTTTTTCGAGAATAATGCCGATGATTGAAATATCGTGCAAACTATATATGTGAATGTGCTACGACGGGATAGTTAGCCTTGTGATATGCACAAGTCCAGGTGTTGTGCATCCTACTTGGCTAACTGTTCTGTCATAGCATATTCATGTGTCCAACGACCTAGTTATATATGAGGCATGAGTTTTGAGTTACTTTGGTCTTTTTCGAGAATGCCGATGATTGAAATGTCGTGGAACACTATATATGTGAATGTGCTGCGATGGGATTTTCCGCCTTGTGTTATGCACAGGTCCAGGTGTTGTGCATCCTACTTGGCAGACGGTTCCATCGTAGCATATTCCTGTGTCGAACAACCTAGTTACATATGAGGCATGCTTTTTGAGTTTGATCTTTTTGATTTAGGAGTACTTTCTATAAGTGTATCTTCATATGCGACTTTAATTATACATGTTTTTTCCAATCACTGGTTAATTATTATTGTCAACTTGTAGATGACGTGGTACGTTGTGTACAAGGGACGGGTTCACGGAGTCTATGATGATTGGGAAGACTGACGGAGACAGGTGCATCGTTTCAGCGGCAATATCTACAAAGGGTACAACACTATGGCGGAGGCGGAAGCTAGATACACGCGCTATCTAGTGGGAGTTAGGACGAGGAACCAGATGAATACCTACACCTTTGTCGCGGTGATCATGCTTATCTTCTTTGGTTGTTTATCCCACATTTGTGTCTAGCTAGTTTAGATGTCTAGGCGAGCTTCTGAGCTCTAACTTGTTCGAGACACATGTATTCGCATGTCACCAACTACTTTGTATCTTGATCGAAACAATGTAACTTATACTATGTATTCATGTATGAGACTTATCTATATGTATTTGTTTCAATCTTGTTTTGCAAATTGTGTATTTATATATATATATTTGTATATCTTGTATCTGTGTGTGTATATCTGCCTGTAATATTGTATATAATCTGTATTGTATATCATCTGGCTCTGAAATTAAAAACAAACACCCGTGGCGCACATGACCTAGATTTTGTGGCGCACTACATCTAAAGCGCACCTCCGCAGCTTAGTGGCGCACTGCAACATGCGCCACAGAAGATCCAAAGCATAGCCGTGGCGCACTAGAAGGTGCGCTACGCCTATCCCGACACAACCGTGGCGCACCAGGCAGTGCGCCACGGCTAGGAGATAGCCGTAGCGCGAGGCCCATGGCGCACACCTAGTGCGCCAAAGATGATGTTTACATGTGCGCCACAAACGACCTATTTCCTAGTAGTGCAAGCATAATATCAGGAGCCTCAGGAGTATTATCCGGATCCATCTTATTCTACAACTGAACTTCTAGGCAAGCATTTCTCGATGCTGGAACTACATATAGCACCTATTGCATCTATCTTATTCTTGCATCATATGTCGCGATCCGAATTAAATTGAATCCCATGTATTGCACAACCTTTACATTTAAACCCCACCGAAGCTTGTTCCCTCAATCCTATAAGACATTACTACATGAGTTGTTTGAGCCATGCGAGTCATAGAACTGCATGTGGAGGGTTTGTGCAAGTCTTTGAAAATGCGGTACTTAAACAACTAAAACTGAGTAGTAATGGCATAACTAAAGAAATAGGCACCGATGGGCAATAATTGAGATCTATTTTTTATCCGCCCACTTGTGTCCTCTTAGGACCCGAGTACTTGATAACTGCTCCTTGACTATCGCACTATCCACATGTGGGCGCCTTTCTGAGTTCCCTTGGACTTGCACTTGACACTGAAGAATGTTTTGGGAACGCAATTAGTTCAGAATTTATATGTTTCCAACTATACAGATGCCATGTTATGCCATGTTTATTACTTGTTGCTCAATGAGCGTTTATTACTGTTGCGTAGGTGCGACACTCTGCCACGGGAATATATTGTCTATGACCTCTGCTCGAGTGGCAAGTGCACATAACCTCTGAGTCCGTATGAGACTTAGCTATATCTCGTAGGGATAGCTCTTTTGGGCGGCCTCTAAAACATTCTCCGTTTTGTTGGAATGGTTCTATCATGAGGCCTCGTTGCTTTTATTCGTTTGCTTCTTCCGAGGTTTAGTGTGCGTGTGTTGCTATTTGTGCACCCCTGCAGGGTAAATTTTTTCGAAAAGCCGTGTCCGCGGCTATGGACGATTTGGAGCATAATTTCTCGATCATAGATAACTATAACTAAAGTACCACTTTTGACTTGACTAAACATGTCTAGTAAATAGTGCAATCTTCAGGAATGATTCATAAAATTGCCAATGGATGGGATGTTCTTCCGCCTACTCGTTCGGGAATATGGAGGTGGGTTAGTGAGGTTTATTCATGTTGATATATCTATTGGGTAATTCACTATTGATTATTTAACGAACGTCTATCTATCTTTGGTTAGGCGGATGTTGTAGCGTGTCTCTATAAAACTGCTAGGATTTATTTATCTGAAATTGTGTCACCCTCAGGTTGTTCCCTTTAGATGCATAAAGACTTGCTAAGTCTCTTATGGTATCACATAATAAAATATTGTTTTAGATGGACATGTATAATCCGAGGAAGGTTACTGGTTCGAAGAGGTCGATGGTGGTGGCAACGTCCGTCTGGTGTAGAGATTCCAGGGATGGAGATCCATGATATCTATGGGCAGGATGTGCTTATTTTTAGGGCATCTTATGCCAATTTTCTTCTTATCCGTACTCGGATTTTGTCTTCCGCTTCCGTTTGATACTCTAATGTGTTATGTATGAGGATGTATCCTAAATTATTAGAACTATATAGTAATTTGGATCTTGCGTATGTTGTTGAATATTTCTATTTCTTTTAGATGGTTTGGCTCTGATGTACTCTTGTATGTCATTGGAATACATACTCATTTGTGTATGCTTGACTCGTAGTCCAGCCGGCTACGTCTCTCGCACTTGAAGCTATAACCATGAGAAGTGGGTAGGGTGGTTGGCCGGTACCATGCCCTGCTCTATTTAGACGTGCCTGCACGTGGGTGGCCTTTGGGACTCCACGGTAGTACCACCTTATGCACATTTTGGTTATACCGGCTTGTGATTTAGAGCTTAGGATCTAGGGGATTATAGCATGTCTCTAATCTGGCTAACCCGGCTGGCCCATAGTTGGTAGCAAGGCCAATAAGGGAGGCCCATGACTAATAAAGCAAGGCTATGGTGCAGTCACCGACCAACCCGGAGCCTTGGAGTGCAAGACACGAAGACTAGTTAGTATTTGTTTAGGACTTTGTAACCTTTCCAGCTAGGACTTTTCCCTATAACCCTAGGTTCTCACGCCTTTATAAGCCGGACCTTTGGGAGCTTTTAGGGCACGACTTACAATAAGTCATATCATCGCGCATAGATAACCGATCCTGTAACTCGGCGTATTGCCATTATAGTCATTTATAGCAAGAGTAAGATTCCGCCACCATTGTGGGATCTAAACCTGGGTAAGCTGTGTTACCTCGTACCCGCCAACTCGGCCGCCTTCCCCTATGTCTCTAAACATGCTCTGTGAGGACCCCCACCATGGCATACTCATCAGCAATACCACGACATTCGGTGTTTTTTGCAGCAACTTTGAATGCGGCCATTTCTTGCATAACTTCATTGGAAGTCATTTGGTGACTATGTCTTCCTTGAAGGCTCTTCATGTTCCGGTCTCAAATGGCATGAGAGCACTCATATACTTCCTCTTGATCCAAGCATCATCAACATGTGTAGCCCCATGATTTCTAACTGTGGTGGCAATGGACTTGAGTCTTCTATACATGTCTTTGTGGTCCTCACCATCCATCATGTAGAATCCTTCCGCTTGGTTGCTTAGAGCACCTTACCTATTTATTATCATGCTCTCATTTCCAATGAATAGTTCGGTGAGGGCATCCCAAGCTTACTTAGAGGTGATGAGATGTTTAATATGTGTTATGTCCTTGGGACCCACACCGACTTGAATCATGTGTAGAGCCACTGCATTGAGTTGGCTATCCACAACCTCTCTTATTGTCAAGTTGTTTGGATCTGCAACATGAAGACCATTTTCTATTACCTTCCATAACTCAATGGATGAGCTGCACACATGAGACTTCATAAAAAATTGCCATTGATTAAAAGGAGATGCAGTATGCTTCGGTGGATCACCCCTATTGTTTATATGTGGGTGAGGGATAGGTGGATCAGGTGAGTATAAGTTAGGAACCTCACTATACTCCTCCTTACCACTCCCATTTTTCGAGGATGAGCTCTTCCTATTATCTTCACCCTCCAACCCGTCTTCTTTGGAGTTAGTGTTAGCTTTGTCCTTAGAAGGAGTGGGTCCTTAGAGGAAGATGGAGAAGGGGTTATGGGTATAGAGACAGGCACTATCATTTCATGCATCTATTCCATTTTGGTCTCCAAGGATTTAAGAAAGGTTGTTTCCAACATCTTGAGACCATCCATTGTGACCTTGTTGGGAATATGCCCTAGAGGCAATCATGTATGATGAGTTTTCCCATTGTATTCATAAAGATATTAAGTAGTCCTTGTATAAACATCTGATGTGTATCATTGAATATGTGATTCGGTTATGGAACTATACATTCATGTTATTTGTACTAAATATCCTTGGTCATTGAGGTTGTGTTGGACACACAACTTAGACCAATGTGAAAATTGGCTTGATGACTCGGTTCCACTTGTCATGGAAATGGAGATGCTATTCCAACTTACACAGATTCGTCTAAAGAGTTTAGCGAGTCAGATTGACCCATATTGAGGTACAATGAACATGTTGTCATTTTTATATCTCAATAAATGTAATCCTTATCCCTGAGGTTATTGCATAATCCGAATTGAGGATCACCGACTTAGGTTCTATCAAACGCTGATCCGTAGCTGGCAAGTTATAAAGGCAGAGTTCGGGTCGACTGAGAATCAAGCTGCGTGATGTGAATAACCAAGATGGGATTTTGCCCCACCACTTGGAGAGATATTCTCTGGGCCCTCTCGGATGATATGATTCGGAAAGCATGGCCATGCACGACTCGGTTAAGAGTTAACCGAGGTGATCAACTAAGAGTTAGTTGGGTGAATCACTTATCTCGGATCGAGAAGAGAGTCGAACTATTTAAGGGATGACAATTTTTCGCCTATAGTCTGACAAGGTATATCGTGAGGCAAAAGGGACTCGGATGCAAGTCGCATTGGAAAGGCAAGTCGTCATGACTCTTTGGTACTTGGGAGTCGACACGTTCTGCTAGGAGCCGCTACCGACTGATTTATTGAGAGTCGGAATCCAACCGTGTCCAAGTAGCCATGAGCCTGCGGGGTCACACAATTAAGAGCGGGAGCAAGTTCGGATTGGATCTGAACTGGAAATCTGGTTGGGTTGGACCCGAGCCTGATTTGGACTGAGTTAGTGAGTCGGACTCACAGGGACTAATATTATGTGCTTTAGTGAATGGGCCGCGCGAGCAGAGCCCACGTTCACTCCCTATATATAGTGGAGCACCGTAACCCAGAAAGGTTAATCATTGTTCGGTTAGGTCATTCCATGTGTTGGAAACCCTAGCTCCACAGCAGTCCTGCTGTCGATACGAACCTAGAAGTTCGCCTCCGGTGCTCCTCCTTGTACGTGTGGATACCAGTAGAGGTATTGTACGATCAGCACGAGGACGATCGGATCGCAAAAGACTGCACTGCATCAACTGACGCGCTTCATCAGTAATCCGCAACTGCGTGTCTAGTGGTAAACCTCGTGGCCTTCTACCTTAGCTAGATCTTGGTATCACCACGTTAGAGGGAAAATTTTGTTTTATCTCTACGTGGCCCAACACCCTCCTGGGTATATGTGCCCCACTATATATAGGGACTGAAAGTGGGCTCCACTCACTCATGGCCCATTCACTAAAGCCCATATTTTATTAGTCATTGTGAGTATGACTCACTAACTCAGTCCAAATTCGGCTCAGGTCTAACCCAACCCGATTTCTAGTTCAGATCCAATCCGAGCTTGCTCCAGCTCTTAAGTGTGTGACCCCGCAGGCTCATGGAAACTATTGGAGTCCGACTCTCAATCGATCAGTCGGTAGTGGCTCCTAGCAGAACGTGCCGACTCCCAAGTACAAAGGAGTCATGACGACATGCCTTTCCAATGCGAGTTACGTCCGAGTCTCTTTTGCCTCATGATATACCTTGTCAGACTATAGGCAAATAATTGTCATCCCTTAAATAGTCCGACTCTTTTCTTGATTCGAGATAATTGATTCATCTGACTAATTCTTAGTCGATCGCCTCGGTTAACACTTAATCGAGTCGTGCATGGCCATGATTTACGAATCATATCATCTAAGAGGGCCCATAGAATATCTCTCCAAGTGAACAACGTTTTCTGTAACCTAAGTTGGTCACCCTTAACTCAAATTGTGCAAGAACCTCAGGTATAAGGATTACATTGATAGAGACATACATATAACTAATTGTTAATTGTATCTCAATATGGGTTAATCCGACTCATTACACTCTTTAGTCAAATCTGTGTAAGTCGGAATAGCATCACCATGCCCATGAAAAGTGGAACCGAGTCGTTTGCCGACTTTCACATTAGTCTAAGTTGTGTGTCCAGCACAACCTCAATGACCAAGGATGTTTAGTATGAACAAAATTATTGTATAGTTCCACAACCGAATCACATATTCAATGATATGCATCAGATGTTCATATAGGGACAACTTAATATCTTTATGAATACAGTAGGAATTACATCATACATGATTGCGTCTAGGGCATATTCCCAACATGAATAACCAACTATTTCTTTAGGGTATCCTATGAAGACATATTTTTCCGCTTTGGGTTCGAATTTATCAGGCTGAAGTTTCTTTACATAAACATCGCATCCCCAAACTTTTAGAAATGACAGCTTTGTTTTGTTTCCAAACCACAATTCATATGGTGTCGTTTCAACGGATTTAGACAGTGCCTTATGTAAAGTAACTGCAACGTTTTTTAGTAAATAACCCCAAAATGAAAGTGGCAAGTTAGTTAGAGACATCATAGATCAGACCATATCTAATAAGGTACCATTATGACGCCCCGATACACCATTACACTGTGGTGTTCTGGAAGGCATGAGTTCTGAAACTATTCCATATTGTCTATTATGATGATTTTCATCTTCACTCTAAAATTCCTTGAACTTTTCAAAGGTTTCAGACTTGTGTTTCATCAAATAGATATACCCATATCTACTCAAATCATCCATGAAAGTAACAAAATAACAATATCCACCTCGTGCTGACACACTCATTCGACCACATACATCGGTATGTATGATTTCTAATAAATCTATCGCCTGCTCCATTGTACTAGAAAACGGGGTTATAGTCATCTTGCCCATAAGGCATGGCTCACATGTATCAAGTGATTATAAAAGTCCATTAGAATGGAGTTTCTTCATGCGTTTTACGCCAATATGACCTAGATGACAGTGCCATAGATATGTAGATATATTATCATAAAGTTTAATCATTTTGGCATATATAGTATGAATATGTGTATTACTACTATAGAGATTCAAAAGAAATAAACCATTCATCGCATGTGCATGACCATAAAAGATATTATTCATATAAATCGAACAACCATTGTTTTTGGTTTAAAGGAATAACCGTCTTGCAATAAACACGATTTGGATACAGTGTTCATGCTGAAGGCAAGCACCAAATAAAAATTATTTGGGTTTAAAACTAATCTAGACGATAGATGGAGAGGAAGCATTCCAACGGCGATCACATCAACTCTTGATCCATTGCCGACAACCATCGTGACCTCATCCCTTGCTAGCGGTCGCCTATTCCGCAACCCCTGATTTGAGTTACATATATTAGCAACCGATCCAGTATCAAATAGACATGTGCTACTCATTATCAGGCTTAGGGACATCCCGGGTCTTCTTCTCAGGTGTAACAATAGCTTTTCCGCCTTTCTTGAAGTTACCCTTCTCTTTACCCTTCTTATCCTTCTTGAAATTAGTGGTCTTATTGATCATCAACACTTGATGTTCATTCCTAATCTCCACTTCATCATTCTGAAGCATAGACAAAAGAACGGGGGGGAGGGTCTTCTTCATGCCCTGCATGATATAGTTCATCACAAAGCTCTTGTAGCTTGGTGGGAGAGATTAGAGAACATGATGTATGCCTAAGTCAATGGGAATCATTATTCCCAAGGACATAAGCTTATTAGCATAACTAGACATTTTAAGTACGTGCTCACTAACGGAGTTGTTTACTACATCATGCAGCTAAAGAACTTTTCTGAAGCATCATAAATCTCCACAACAGTAGGGGTATCGAAAATCATTTTCAATTCACCCATGTTATCAAAAGCATTGACATTCTTGAAACGCTTTCAGAGTTCCAGCTCTAGCCCATACAGTTTGCCGCAATGAACCATGTTGTGGTCCTCCTGACGACTTAAGAAAAACATTCTTTACTTTTTCAGGAGCATCATCGGGTGGTGTGGGGGGGTCCTAGCACTTATAGCACATATTGCATTTGTGCAGCCGTGAGGAGAATCCTCAAGTTCAAGGCCCAGTTGGTAAAGTTGCTACCATTCGTTGCAACTTTCTCTTTCCCCATGAACATATTGAAATTAAAAGCAGGTGGTGCCATCTACAATAGAATTTGCAAAGTTTATTTACACTAAGTTTATGATAGATTTGGTTCAACTAATACAAATTACAAACAAACTCTCACTCAAAACAACATCCCTCGTGTCTTTTTGGTGATTACATTAACCATATCCACTACAACAAGACCGATTATCACGTGAATTGGTGTGGCATCAAAGGCGAGCATCTAGATGGTCATCATATCAACCATATGAATCATGCTTTACCTTTTGGTTCATGTTCTGAGTCCACGTCTGTACATGCTAGGATCGCCAAGTAAGAACCTAAGTATCCCTATGTGTAAAACTGTCTTACACCCATTATATGCGAACGTTGAGTCTATCACACCTCATGATCACGTGGTGTCTCGAAACGACGAACTTTCTTAATGGTGCATACTAAAGGAAGAACACATTTTATCTTGATATTTAAATGAGGGATCATCTTATAATTCTACTAAAGCACCAGACAATCAATATAAAATGCAAACAAACATCATATGCAAAAGGTGATATGATATGGTTCTTGCACTTGATCACTATATTGTGCATAGTGGTATGATCTTTATCATTCCTATATGTGTAAGGCCAAGGTCTATGGAACTTACACTTTGGCATATTACAATTTCGAATAGTATCAATCCATACTAAAAGTTATAGCCCATTTACCAACCCCAATGTCGCCAGCGAGCTAGAGGAAGAAATAGCCCCGCCAACCTTGTCTGGAACACGCAGCACCATCCACCGCCACTCCCTGTCCCAGCCCCAAGCGCAGCCAACCACTGGACCACCCAGAACGTGCACGACCATTCTCTTTGTGGCCATGCATAGAGCACGCCAGTGCTCCACACTTGACCAGCACCCACAGACCGCGCGCCGCCCTCGCCTCTTGCGAGTGTGATCGCCAACACTCCAGCACCCCGCCAGATAACCTCGTTCTCTACCGCGCGACCAGAAGCACCCGTGCGCCATTAAATTCACCGTCAGACCCGCCCAGAGCATCGACGTTTTCCGTCCGATCAACACCGCCCCACGCCTCGCCACCACGTCGTTGAGCTTCGCCAGGTTGCACAACACCGCCCCCTACCGTCGTCCCTACCATTAGCCCTCTGTGTCGTTGACCACGACGATCTCAGCCCGCGCCCGTCGGTCTCCTTCAGCCACTATAAAAGGATACCTCCCCCGCTTGTTTTCTTCACACTAGTTCACTCCCCACCTCTCACTGATCACACCCACTCACTCCCGGAGCAAGGCGAGCACCAGGTGGCCGGAATTTCACCGGAGTTCGCCGCTGCAAAGGAGGAGAGGCGCCGTCGATTGGAGCCGCCCTAGGAGAAGCTGCCGGTACCAGGAGAACCGCCATCGTCGCCTTCATCGTTCGCCCCCGTCGCCGACCATCGCTTGAGCCCTGGTGAGCCTCCCACGACCCCCACCTGCCGCGCTAGGGTTCTATCTCGCTGGCGCTGCCCGACGTGGACGATGAACCAGAGCAGTTTGATTAGAGTTAGATTGTGCAGTCTAGATCACCCCATACTGCTTCGCCCCTCACCGTCTCACTGACACGTGGGGACAGCCACTTAACCATCCCACGCTTGTGTTGTGTGTAGTGGGCCGGCCCAGTTAAACGTCCCGCGCAACCCAACAATTCAAATTTACTTTTATTCATCTAATTTCAAACACAGTTCTATACCTAGATTCAAAAATCCACCCAGCTCGATTCACTGAACAAAAATGCATGAAACCAATTTTGTTGGAAAGGTATTGGAATGCTTAATCCAAGCCCGTTGGATTCAAACCATTTATATTTGTAAATCACCCATGGTAAAAATAACAAGGCAGAAACTTTTCTGCATTCCAAAATTTTTTAAAATTCTACCATAAGAGATTTTGAGTTGATTCCAACTCTCAAAAATCTCATTTGACCATACCTTTCAGAATATATAAAAATGATCAAGTAATAAAAGAATGCCATATAGGCATTTCTAGTCACTTTAATTAAAAAAAATAAAAAGGTTAAACCTTATTAAATTGTGACACCACTTTAAATCATATTCCCATGTACTGAAATATGTGGTGATGACATGTGTCAACATGATCCCATGTTTGAGTTGGAGAATATTAAATCTTAAGTAGTTTTTCAATGAGTAGAAATTACTTTTCTCAAAATAAAATAAATGGGACAAGTGTTTTAATCCTTGTAATGTTAGTGATGATGATAGATCACTTAGTGTGAACCTTTGTGTGATGATTAGCAATAGCTAATTATTGTTTGGTGATTGTGTACCTCGTATTTATTTATAGACGCTAGTACCGACCAAGGATATGAGGAGGAAGGAGGATACTACGAGGAAGAAGCTGAGGAGAACTTCAACCACTGCTCTGCACAAGGCAAGCTAACACTTGCAAGATACCCTACTTATGCAAGCTACTACTTGCTTGATACTATGCCAGCTATATGCCTTAATAATATGTGATTATACCCACTTGACACACCATCCTAGTTTTACTTGCAAGCTTTGTATTTTATTTTCTATATTAAAAGCTTTCTATCAAAAGTTTACTTAGTGACTTGTAGATTCTAGAAAGATAATTGAAGGTAGCATAAAGAGCATAAAACTTGGCCTAAGTTAGATAATCTTAATGTCATCCCGAGGCATGATATTTATTTAGATAAGGTACACTTGTTTACCACCCCTCATTAGTATTTACCCCCACCTGTAGATGCTAGTGCTAAGCATAAAACTTGATCAACTTTAGATGGGAACAATTGGTGAAAATGGTTATTAAAACCTTAGAATGATGAGTCATTCTATTGAAATGTTTTGCCATGTGTTCTCAAACCCCAGATGATTTTGATGATGAAAATGTTGAGGCATGAGCCTTAGCCCTTTATAAAACTGATGGTTGTCTGGATGCGATACCATTCCAATTTTACCGTACAACCACAATACCCGAAAATTGGGTAGGGCTTGACTAGAAATTTATATACCTTAGTATGGGTTCCCTTGCAGCCAAGGTCTAAGCTGAGGCTACCTTGTGAAGATTGTCCACCTGTGCAGTTCCCAAGATGACAGTTGGTCATGGTTGGGAGGCCAAGCTCATAGGAAAGGTGCCTCTACTAGGGCATGTAATTGAAAGGTTAGGATTGATTATCCGCATACTGAGTATGGTGAATTCAGGATTGTTCCTGACGGATGTATCGAATGTTGTGGTGAAAGTGTACAATCTCTACAGAGTGTCAAACTATTCGAATAGCCGCATTCGCGGTTATGGACAGTTGGAGTGGACATATTGTTCTATCGTCAGATGTTTTCAAAATGACTTATGAAATGGTTTACGACTTTGACTTGACCACAATAGAGTCGTGATATGAAATTCAAGTTCCCACTTATAAAACTTTCAACTAGCTTTCTTTTCTTCTGAACTTAGTAGAGGTAAATCTGGCTTTTTGCAAAACAACCCTAGAGCTTAGTATCCTACTACAAAAACACTTCACTTGATAGTATTAGTTTGCGAGTACTTAAGAGTACTCATGGCTATGCCCCTGGCTATTCCTGTGGCCAGACTATGAAGAGGAGTATCAGGATGACGGACCGCAGGAAGGTTACGACAACTAGGATCATCTCCCATCGTCAGCATTGCCTGTGACCCTGAAGATGGAGCTTCGCCCATGCTATCATTATCTTTACATTATTCCGCTGCTTCAGTTGTATTAAGAACTGGATCATGAGATCCTTATTTTTGTAAGACCTTATGTATGGTTTTTAATGGATGATGTACTGTGATATCCAAATCTGTTATATCTCGCAAAAATGTTAATCCTGGGATTGCGATGTATGGCATAACAGGCATCTGGGATTAAAAATCCGGGTGTTGACAAGTTGGTATCAGAGCCATCCTGACCATAGGAGACCCTAGTTAGAATGGACGTTTGAATCAAAAACTTAGTTTCAAAACCAAAGGAAGTGAGTATTTACAAAAACTTATTCTCATTCTTATCACTTGGATTCTTTCATGAAAATTCATGTTCCTCAAAACTTCTTGCAAAATACATAAAATTTGACACACTTGATGACTCTACTAACTTACTCATCCTATATTCTTATAGATGGACGTGAAGTACAACAAGTTTTATCAGTTGGGGAATGGAGGAGACCTCATCGTTGAGCGTGATTTGGACCAGCTGTCAGAGATGCTGGAGCGTCCGCACCCCGAGTTGTTCGGAGCTCAGCTCAATGATCAGGAAGGAGAAGATCTGCAGTGTCTAGTTGTTGCAAGTATCCGAGGAAAGATTGAACCTCCCACTGCAGAGGGAATTCAGTTCACCTTAAGAGAGAACAACTGGCTCGATGGACTGGCTAGGGCAATGCAGGAAGCTCTTTCCCATATGTGTGCGCAGAGTATCAATCAAATCAAGGGTACCCGTTTCGAGTTCTACCCGAGGCATGATGTTATGGGACAACCACTGGAGGTCCCATATCACCACGAGCTGAAGAGTCAATTGGACCACCTCAGCTTCATGATGTATGACCATCAGAAGGAGTTGGAAAATTCCCGTTCCTACGCCAACCACAAGTACGCCATCTCCCAGAAGAAGGATCAGACCATCGCCATGCTAGTGAAGGATCACAAGTCTCGTCGCCGCCAGCTCAACAAGAAGGAGCATATCATTGCCCGTCTTCGCCACCGGGTCACGGATTTGGAGGAGACCATCCACGCGAGAGACATGCAGTTGGAGGAAAGGGAGAATGCAGGGGAAGACCTTCGTGGAGACCCCTACTCCTATCTCAGCGATGATGATGACTTTCTGGAGGATCATGCTATGGACTTCTTCACCGATGAGGATGACTTCACCTTCATCGATGATGATGATGAGGATGATGAGGACACTGACTCCAAGGAGTAGTAGCACTTGAGCACTAGCATTAGTGAGTTGTATCGTAGTTTCCCAGAATGGTTCTTAAAACCATATGTTTTTCTTTTTTGTAGTGTGTGTTTGTATTGTGTGCTATGAATGAATGAATGAATGAATGAACGAATGAATGAATGAAAAGCAAGTTGCTAGAAAAATCTGAGTCAAACGTTAAAAACTTTTCAAAAACCCTGAACCTTAGAAATTTTCCTCTTTTCTCATGATCTACCTCAATCTTCAGATGCCTCACAGAGGAAGCAACTCAGCCCCAGACCCGATGTTGCAACTCATGCAAATGTTGGTTTCTGACCGCGAAGCCGAAAGAGTCGAACGTCAAGCCAACCTAGCCACCCTTCAACATATAGCTCAGATGGCCAACAACAATCAAGGCCATGGAAATCGGGACAACCATGGATCTAAGCTCAAGAATTTCTAGAACACCAATCCACCTGTTTTCACTTAGTCAGAAGAGCCCCTAGATGCAGATGATTAGTTGCAAACCATGGAGAACAATCTGGAAGTTGTAGGAGTGGAAGCTAACGAGAAAGTGTTGTTTACCACCCACTATCTGGCCGGAGATGCAAGAGCATGGTGGAACAGCGTTCGTGCCATGACAGGAGGTCAGATGATGACTTGGGAAGAGTTCAAAGTGAAGTTCAGAAAAACCCATGTGCCACCGGGTTTGATCAAGAGGATGAGAGATGAATTCAGGGGACTAAAGCAAGGGATAATGACAGTAGTGGAATACCATGACAAATTCTTGTCATTGGCTAGGTATGCACCAGACGAGATCGACACTGAAGCCAAGAAGAAAGAGAGATTCCTGAATGGTCTACACGATGAAATGCAGATAGTGTTAGTCAATATCCCCTTTGTACACTACTAGGAAGGTAATCCACACATCCGTGGCGCACGTGCTAGTGGTGCCCCACGAGTAAAATAGGCGTGGCGCACTGCACACAGGTGCCCTACGCCTAACTGCCATAAGCGTGGCGCACATGGGGGTGGTGCGCCACGCCTATGTGTGGGCCAGGGCACAGGTGGCCGCATCACACATACCCGTAGCACACTTGGTCAAGGTGCGCTACGGATGTGAAACTTAGCCGTAGGGCACTCTGACCTAGTGCGCTATGGGCATGTGTGCTAGAGCATTGGGTACTAGCCGTAGGGCACTGTCCTAGTGCCCTCGGCTAAGTGTTTCGTAAACTCCACCCCCCCACTGGATCGCCTTTTTAGGCTTTGCAAAAAATAAAAGAAAATGATAAACACTTCAAAAAATAAAATCATTTCATATGTAGGTAGGTAATGTGGTATAGTTACTAGGAAAATTAACAAACATGAGTTTCCACTTTTTCTGCAAAAAAAAGTCATGCCACGGTAAAATGGCTGTAACTTTTGCATACGATGTCGAAAAAAATCGTATAATATACCAAAATGACGAGAATGAGATTTCGCATCTGCTCGCAACCACCTTCGGTCGTTTAGAGATTATTTAGATTTTCAAAATTCGAAAAGAGTAAAAAGTTATGGCCAAACAACCGTTTTTTCCTATAGAAAAAAAGGGCAACTTACCCGTAGCGCACCACCACCTAGTGCGCTACGAGTAACTTGGGCAGGATTCAAAATTTGAATCCCCACCCTGCCCACCTACCCCTTTTATTTTCCCTCCCCTTCTCTCCTTTTGCTTTTCCCCCCTTTTCCTTTTTCTCCCTTCTCCTTTCCTCCTTCTTCTTCTCCTCCTCCTTCTCCTTCTCCTTCTCATTTTCCTCCTCCTCCTTCTCTTTATCCGTCTCCTTCTCCTTCTCCTCCTCTTCCTCATCCTTGCAGTGAAGATGGTGACGACGGCCTCCTCCTTCCAGTGATGACGATGATGGCGGGATCCTTCTTCTTCTCATCCTCTTCATCCTCTTCTTCTCCTCCCCCTCCTTGGAGTTCCGACGACGACGAGGCCTCTCCGACGAGGTCACAGCAACGACGACGAGGCAACGATGACGAGGCAACAATGACGAGGTGACGACGACGAGGCGACGACGACGACGATCTGCACCGACGAGCGACGACACTGACGACGAGATCCAGATCTGCCGCTTTTTTTGAATTTTGAAATTTGTATCCGTGGCGCACATCACGTAGTGCGCCATGGTTATCATTTCATACGCGTGGCGCACCTGGACTACTTTTCGTGGCGCACTGGCATGTGCGCCACTCCTATCTCGACACAACCGTGGCGCACCAGGCAGTGCGCCACGGCTAGGAGATAGCCGTAGCGCGAGGCCCGTGGCGCACTGCTAGTGCGCCATGAATGGCCTTTTCAGGTGCGCCACGAACATGCGATTTCCTAGTAGTGGTAGATATTGAAGCCTTAGTTGACTCTGCCATTCAGATGGAAGGAAAGATCAACCAAGCTAATGAGAACCGCAAGCGTCGCATGATGCATCAACCAGGAACCCACCATACACCCAAGTATCGCCCCAACCCATCTCCAGGATTTTCCCCAAGAACCAACAGACCCCCGATGAACCATCCTACCTATCCCAACAGTGGAAACCCAAGGCCCGGAGGAAACCACAACAACCCTGGCAACTCCAGCAATTTAAACTGTGCACCACCCAAGTTCAACAACAACAATGCTTCCACCAACACCAACACTGCCCCAAGGACTAGAAGCAATGTTGTGCCTGTTGCAGCGAAGGACAAGTCGCAAGTGACTTGCTATGAATGTGGAACCAAGATTCACTACTCCAATGAGTTCCCCAAGAAAATTGCCCCAGCCCCCAATGCAAATTCCCTAGCTCAGCAGCAGCATTTTGTTCATCCTGGAAGAAGGTTTGCCCTAGGGAACTCGCTCAACCGCAACGGTCGTCTCTTTCTCATGCATGCTGAAGAAGCCCAGGAAGCGCCAGATGTCGTGTTGGGTATGTTTTCCGTTAACTCAGTACTTGCAAGAGTGTTGTTTGATTCTGGAGCATTGCACTCATTTGTTACTGAAGAATTTGCATGCACTAGTAAGATTCAACCAACCAAATTAAAGCATGTTATGATTGTTCAAATACCTGGTTCAACTGCCAAAGCTAGGCAAATTTGCAAAGCCGTCCCTATCTGAATCCATGGCATTGATTTTTATGCTAATATAATAGTACTTGGAACTAAAGGTTTGGGAAGTAGTACTAGGAATGGATTGGATGTACAAACACAAAGGATTAATTGACTGTGCCAAGAAAGCCATAACCATGACCAGTACACCCGGAATATCAGTCGAGCATGTATCTGAAACCCTACCCCGTCAATTCAAGTGCAACAAGATTTTAGCGCAGCCAACCATTGACCAAGTCCGGATAGTCTATGAATACCCCGATGTATTTCCAGATGTTTTGCCCAGTATGCCACTAGATCGGGATATTGAGTTTATCATTGAGCTAATACCTGGAACCGGACCCATAGCCCAAAGACCATATAGTATGAACCTGTCGGAACTAGCAGAACTGAAGAAGCAACTGGATGCCATGTTGGAAATTGGATTGATTCAACCAAGTGCGTCACCATGGAGATCAACTGTTTTGTTTGTGACAAGAAAGATGGAGGTAACCATTTGTGTACGGATTATCGGATATTGAATGACGTTACCATCAATAACAAGTACCCACTGCCGAAGATAGAAGATCTGTTTGACCAGTTGACTGGTGCCAAAGTGTTTTCTAAGATTGATCTTATAACTGGCTATCATCAACTCAAGATTCGTGCAGAAGATATTCCAAAGACTGCCTTTACCACCCGATATGGATTATACGAGTATATTGTCATGTCTTTTGGATTAACCAATGCTCCCTCTTATTTCATGAACCTTATGAATAAGATTTTTATGGACTTCCTGGATAAATTTGTCGTTGTTTTTACCGATGACATTCTGATTTATTCCAAATAAGAAGACGAACATGAGGTACACCTAAGGACCATTCTTGGAACCCTTAGAGAGCATCAGCTGTATGCCAAGTTTAGCAAATGTGAATTCTAGTTACAGGAGGTAGGATTCCTCGAACATATTGTATAAGCCGGAGGAATTGCCGTTGACCCTGTGAAGGTGAAGGATGTTGAAGATTGGCAAGCCCCAACCACTCAAACCCAAGTTCGTGCATTTCTCGGATTAGCGGGATACTACCGCAAGTTCGTAGAGGGATTCTCGAGTATTGCCAGACCCATGACCAAATTGCTGAAGAAGGACAAGAAGTTTTAATGGACGGACAAATGTGAAGCGAGTTTTCAGGAACTCAAGAGGAGATTGATTTCAGCCCCAATCTTGATCATGCCGGATATCACGAAGCCCTTTGATGTGTATTGTGGCGCATCCAAGATCGGTCTCGGATATGTGCTAATGCAAGAAGGCAAAGTTATATCTTATCTATCCCGACAACTGAAGCAGCATGAACAGAATTATCCAACCCATGACCTTGAACTCACAACCGTAGTTCTAGCCCTGAAAGCATGGAGGCATTACCTGATGGGAAACCGTTGTGAGATTTATTCGGATCACAAGAGCCTGAAGTATATATTCACTCAGAAGGAGATGAATATGAGGCAGAGAAGATGGATTGAGCTAATCAAGGACTATGATCTGGAAATTCACTATGACCCCGGTAAAGCCAATGTGGTAGAAGATGCCCTTAGCAGATTGCCGTGTCGCTTGAACTCCATGATTTTGAAGGAGCAACCAAGTTTGCACAAAGAGATGGAAGATTTCCAAATGGAATTAGTGAGTGAAGGATTTTTGGCTAGCATCGAACTTCAACCCACTTTGATCAATCAGATCAAAGAGGCGTAGAAAGGAAATGCTAGTATCGACGGAATCAAACGTTGTATCGGTACAGGCAAGGTACCCAGATTGACCGAAGACGAAGAAGGAGTTCTGTGGTACAAAGGACGTCTTTGTGTACCAGCAGATTCGGAGTTGAAAGAAGTTATTTTGAAAGAGGCCCATGATACTCTTTATTCTATCCACCCCGGAGGAACGAAGATGTATCAGGATTTGAAGGAACAATTTTGGTGGCATAAAATGAAGAGAGAAATCGGAAGCGATATCGCCAAGTGTGATATCTGTCAGAGAGTCAAGGCGGGACATCAAAGACCCGCATGACTGTTGAAACCATTGCAAATTCCAGAATGGAAATGGGATTCAGTTGGAATGGACTTTATCACCGGATTGCCAACTTCTAGTAGGGGAAATGACTCTATCTGGTCATAGTTGACAGATTGTCCAAAGTCGCCCATTTCTTACCAGTCAAGACCACATACCAGAGTTTGAAGCTAGCGGAGTTATATATCGCTAGAATCATCAGTTTGGATGGAGTCCGCAAGAACATTGTATCGGATCGAGGAACTCAGTTTACCTCGAGATTCTAGAAGAAAGTCCAAGAAGGTTTAGGAACCCGACTGGATTTTAGCACCGCGTATCATCCTCAGATCGATGGAAAAACGGAGCGAGTAAATCAAGTACTCGAAGATATGTTGAGAGCATGTGTGCTAGAGTACGGATCTAAATGGGAAGACTATCTGCCTTTCGCAGAATTTTCATACAACAACAGTTATCAGGCTAGTCTGCAAATGGCCCCATCTGAGTTCATGTATGGAAGGAAGTGTCGCACCCCTTTGAATTGGTCGGAAGTAGGAGAGAGTCAGATTTTCGAACCTGACATCCTACAAGAAGCCAAAGAGAATGTTCACAAGATTTGTGAGCACCTCAAGACCGCCCAGTCAAGACAGAAGAGTTATGCCGACAAGAGACGTCGAGACCTCGCTTTCAATATCGGAGATTTTGTGTATCTCAAAGTGTCGCCTTTGGAGGGAATGCAGCATTTCCAGCTCAAAGGAAAGTTAGCCCCCAGATATATCGGACCCTTCAAGATTCTGAATCATCGAGGAGTAGTATCATATCAATTGGTACTGCTTGAGGATATGTCAACAGGGCACAATGTGTTCCATATATCGTTACTTCGCAAATGCCTTGAAGTTCCGGAGAAGACTGAAGTTTTCAAGAACATTGATCATCGGACCATACAGATCAACAATGACCTGACATATCCCGAAGTACCCATTCGTATTTTGGAGGAAGATTTCAGAACCACCAGAACCCGAAGCATCAAGTTTCTCAAGATTTAGTGGAGCAACCCCTTCGAGAAGAAGGCCTCCATCTACCACACTTTCCTTGGCACCCCTATTGTCCGGGAACAGAAAACCTCCATAAGGTTACTGATGGCCACTCTACCCCCAGTTCCCTAGAACCTACGCTGGTCGGAAATTCCAATCACTTGGGACAGGAAGGATCACCCAGACCTCATCCCTACGGAGAACTAGTACACCATGGTCATCAACCGTTTGATTGATGGTAATGAGTTCACCAAGTGCATGGTGGACAGTGGATACACTGCACAAAATGAACTTGACGGAGGCCAACCTAAGGTGGACCTGCACCGTGTTCCATGGCGTAGTTCCTGGCCGAGAGGCTCGGTCCCTTGGGTGCATCACGCTTCAGGTCGCTTTTGACGATGTTAATAATTACCGCCAAGAACGCATGAACTTGGAAGTGGTCCCCTTCAAGAGCGTGTACCACGTCATATTCAGACGTGACATCTTTCACGCCTTCATGGCCAACCCATACTTCGTCTACAACAAGCTAAAGATTCCCGGACCAAACGACGTCATCATCGTATCCGAAAGCTTTACAAAGGCAAGGCACTGCGAGATTGGAGAAGAAGCCTTTGTAGAAGCTGTAACATCCCAAAAAAATAAAACAATGATCATCAAACTCTAATCACTAAAATTAGGGTTAACAAAAACTTTGATTAATTTAAATCATATGAATGCATGTGTGTATGTGATGATTTGATAAATGCATGAATGAACTTGTGTAATTAACCTAAATATCAAGAAATGGTTTAAAGATGAAAATAACATCATATAAAACATTTCCAAGCAGAAACAAATAAAGAGAAAATCAAAAACAAATCAATTAAGGCAAATGGTAATTTTTGCCAAATCTTGCTCACTAGGTCACTTTGAGTGTTTCTAGTCCAAGATTTCAAACATAAACTTTTCCTATTCTTTTCATCCCTTGCTAGACCAAGTAAAAATGAATCAAAGTCCACCTTTCAAACTTGCAGAAACATTTGGCAACCTCATTCAAATCACAATTCAAAACTGAATCTTTATCATATGTGAATATCACACATTTTCAAAACCCAACCAAACCAGTGCCCCTTGACTAATCCAACTAACCACAGACTCCCTACTATGTGCCTAGAAAACCCACCAAGTTTGAATCCAAAATTTGAATTTGAATTTCTTTCGGCCATTTCATCAAACACCTTGTTTGCAGCAAACAAACAAACAACAAACACTATAGTGAGCAGTGAATTTGGCCAGCCATGTTCCCTCTCTAGCTCTCACTACACTCTCAGTAGATGATCTAGCCCAATTAACAAGCCTTAGCACCATTGTGAGCTTGGCATAGCCATTAATGGTGACCATGCCGAGCCCATTTGCCAACCCCAAAGTCGCCAGCGAGCTAGAGGAAGAACTAGCCCCGCCAACCTTGTCCGAAACATGCAGCACCGTCCATCGCCACTCCCTGTCCCAGCCCCGAGCGCAGCCAGCCACTGGGCCACCTAGAACGCGCGCGACCATTCTCTCTGCGGACATGCCGAGAGCGCGCCAGTGCACCACGCTCGACCAGCACCCACAGACCGTGCGCCGCCCTCGCCGCTTGCGTGCATGATTGCCAACACTCCAGCACCCCGCTAGACAACCTCGTTCTCCGCCGCGGGACCAGGAGCACCCGTGCGCCATTAAATTCGCTGTCGGACCCGCCCAGAGCATCGATGCGTTCCGACCGATCAGCAATGTCCCACGCCTCGCCACCACGTCATTGAGCTTCGCCAGGGAACACAGCACCGCCCCCTACCGTCGCCCATGCCATTAGCCCTCTGTGTCATCGACCATGACAAGCTCAGCCCGCGCCCGTCGGTCCCCTTCATCCACTATAAAAGGAGACCTCCCCCGCTTGTTTTCTTCACACCAGTTCACTCCCCACCTCTTAGTGACCACACCCACTCACTCCCAGAGCAAGGCGAGCAACAGGTGGCCGGAATTTCACCGGAGTTCGCTGCTGCAGAGGAGGAGAGGCGTCGTCGATTGGAGCCGCCCCAGGAGAAGCTGCCGGTACCAGGAGAACCGCCATCATCGACTTCTTTGTTCGCCCCCGTCGCCGACCATCGCCTGAGCCCCGGTGAGCCTTCCTTGACCCCAACCTGCCATGCTAGGGTTCTGTCTCGCCGGTGCTTCCCGACGTGGACGATGAACCAAAGCCGTTCGATTAGAGTTAGATCGTGCAGCCTAGATCACCCCGCACCGCTTCGCCCCTCACTGTCTCACTGACGCGTGGGGATAGCCACTTAACCAGCCCGCGCGTGCGCTGTGCGTAGTGGGCCGGCCCAGTTAAACGTCCCGCGCGACCCAACAATTCAAATTTACTTTTATTCATCTAATTTCAAACACAGTTCTGTACCTAGATTCAAAAATCCACCCAGCTCGATTCACTGAATCAAAATGCATGAAACCAATTTTGTTAGAAAGGTATTGGGATGCTTAATCCAAGCCCATTGGATTCAAATCATTTAGATTTGTAGATCACCCATGGTAAAAATAACAAGGCAGAAGCTTTTCTGCATTCAAACATTTTTCAAAATTGAACCATAACAGCTTTTGAGTTGATTCCAACTCTCAAAAATCACATTTGACCTTGCCTTTCAGAATATATAAATATATATAGGTTTACTTATAGAAATAATGATCATGTAATAAAAGAATGCCACATAGGCATTTCTAGTCACTTTAAATCATATTCCCATGTACTGAAATATGTGGTGATGACATGTGTTAACATGATCCCATGTTTGAGTTGGAGAATATTAAATCTTAAGTAGTTTTTCAATGAGTAGAAATTACTTTTCTCAAAATAAAATAAATGGGACAAGTGTTTTAATCCTTGTAATGTTAGTGATGATGATAGATCACTTAGTGTGAACCTTTGTGTGATGATTAGCAATAGTTAAGTATTGTTTGGTGATTGTGTACCTCGTATTTATTTATAGACGCTAGTACCGACCAAGGATACGAGGAGGAAGGAGGATACTACGAGGAAGAATCCAAGGAGAACTTCAACCACTGCTCTGCACAAGGCAAGCTAACACTTGCAAGATACCCTACTTATGCAAGCTACTACTTGCTTGATACTATGCCAACTATATGCCTTAAGCATATGCGATTATACCCAGTTGACACACCATCCTAGTTTTACTTGCAAGCTTAGTATTTTATTTTTCGTATTAAAATCTTTCTATCAAAAGTTTACTTAGTGACTTGTAGATTCTAGAAAGATAATTAAAGGTAGCATAAAGAGCATAAAACTTGTCCTAAGTTAGATAATCTTAATGTCATCATGAGGTATTAGATTTACTTAGATAAGATACACTTGTTTACCACCCATCATTAGTATTTACCCCCACCTGTAGATGCTAGTGCTAAGCATAAAACTTGATCAACTTTAGATGGGAACAATTGGTGAAAATGGTTATGAAAACCTTAGAATGATGAGTCATTCTATTGAAATGTTTTGCCATGTGTTCTCAAACCCCAGATGATTTTGATGATGAAAATGTTGAGGCATGAGCCTTAGCCCTTTATAAAACTGATGGTTGTCTGGATGCGATACCATTCCAATTTTACCGTACAACCACAATAACTGAAAATTGGGTAGGGCTTGACGGGAAATATTTATACGTTAGTATGGGTTCCCTTGCGGCCAAGGTCTGAGTTGAGCCTACCTTGTGAAGATTGTCCACATGTGAAGATCCCAAGATGATAGTTGGTCATGGTTAGGAGGCCAAACTCACAGGAAAGGTGCCTATACTAGGGCGTGTAATTGAAAGGTTAGGATTGATTATTCGCATACTGAGTATGGTGAATTCAGGATTGTTCCTGACGGATTTTGTCACATCCCAAAATTTTCCAAATTTTGTAATGTGAAAAATAAATAAACAAAATAAATAATTGATGAAATTTAGGGTGAAAAGAAACTTTTTGTTTCTAAATGGAAACTTAAATCCCATCTTGAACAAACTTTTGTTAATGTTTGAACCTAACTAAAATTCAAATCAAGTGAAATGCATTCTTCATAAATGCATCTGGAAATTTAAACATTTGGAAACAAACCAAAACTCTAAAACCCTAATGGAATAAAATCATTTCCAAGTTATCTCAAAAGACTAAAGATTTGATCCATATAAAAATTTGTCAACAAACATTTACAAATGATCAAGAATGACAAATAGAATTATTATAAAACCATATAAATTGGTTTCACTTAATTTGGAGCCATAGATAAAATCTTATGAATTTAATAAGATAAGGAAATTGAATTTCCGAAGCTAATAAAGAACCTATCTAAAAATCCATACCAAAAGGTGAGTAAATAATCCTAAAGAGAATTAAAAGGATAAACAAATACTATATAAGAATATACAAATTGGAATCACCAAGTTTGGATCTATAAATAAAAAGATATGGATTTTATAAGATAGAGAAAGAAATATTAAATGAGGAATATTTAAAGACCAAATTAAATCTTGACCTAATCAATAAGCAAATGGAATAAATATAATCCAAATACAAATAACATAATGGATAAAGAATTTTCAAATTAAATAAAAGGGGCATTGACCAAATCCTATTCTATTTGAATAAAGATAAAATACCTATTAGAAATGATTAATTAAATCATGAGAAAATAGTATTTGGAATTTACCCAAGTGGAATAGAAGTTATTTAATTAACTTAAATGAGATCAAAGAAATCTTCTAAATAAAATTATGGAATTAAAACCAAATTTAATTTCATTGGAATAAAGACAAATACCCAATTTATATGATTAATAAATCATATTAAAAATATCCCAAATAATTCAAAGTGAATTATTTGACACCCTAATTAATAAATAAAACCTACTGAAAGGTTTTGGAAAGATTTAGATTTCAAAATGGAATTTGAAAACATTATTAAATCTTATTTGAATTAATACAAGGGCCAAATTTTAAATAATTAATATACCCTAAAAAGAATAAAAAGATTATTCTAAATTTGACTCTAGAATGAACTAACAATCAGTATTTGAAAATACTCAAAGTTTGGTTGAAGTTTGAATTCAAATAGTTGTTTGAATTAATTAAAAAAATCAAAACAGAATAATGAATACAGAAAAAGAAAAATGATCAGAACAAAAAAAATAGCAGAAACCAGCCCAACCCAGCTAGCCCACCAGGCCCAGCAGCCCACCTCTCTCCTCTCTCTCCCGAAGCGTTTTTCTCACCGCAGAAGGAACCCGCAGCATCGCTGACTAGCAGGCCCCACCTCCTCTCTCTCTCGCTGTCCACCAGGACCCACTTCCACCTCATCGTCGTCCTCCCCGCGGTGACCACGCCCTCCCCGGCCGTTGCTGCCGATTGATTGCCGGCGTAATTTGCAGTAAACGCCCCAATTAAACAACCCCACGATCATGCGTACATAAGCGCCTTCCCTCTCTCTCTTTTCCCTCACTCACCGCACCTCCTCCGCTCCAGGGCTGCCCAAATTTCTCTTGACAACACCCACTGCTCCGGCGATTGTCTCTGTCTATTCCGACCACTCCAGCCACCGCCACTGCCCCTGATGTCCTCAAACTTTCACGCCAACGCCTCCTGCACCTGCCAGTAGTCTCTGTTCGTCCGCACGCGCCCCACAGACTCACCTTCGTCAACGACTGAGCATCGACGACGTCTGCCTCAACTCCGGTGAGCAGTAGCAGACGAATCAGCGCCCCTTACACTCTGGTGGGTATTTTTGAAATCCTAGAGCTCTTGCGCATCTTCCTGACTGATTCCCTCGACTTATTACGCCACAGGAACTCGCCCCCATCGACAACCGTGCAAGCCCGCGCCAGTGGACAACTCCGACGAGCAATACGTGTCGAACCCGTGCGCCCCTTCGACAAATGCGAGCAAGTTGAGCATCCCCGTGCCACGGCGATCTCGGTGAGCCACCCCACGTCCTCTCTCTCTTCCTATATCGCCGGCTCCGCCGCTGTCTGACCGCGCCGCCGCTAGCGCCGCCCGTTTTAAGTCAGTCTGTTTAGGCCGTTAGATTTTAATCCAACGCATGCGATAGATTCATTAACTCGAAGAGGTATAGACAGATCTATTCCGTGCGATGTTAAGTATATCCTGCGGTCCACGTCTCCTGATCCGAACGAATCGGTACGAGCCAATGAAAACACGACGCGTGGCCAACCTTTTGTTTGAAAAACAAAAACTATTCTAATAGATGTTCAAACTTGCATAATTCATAACTTTTGATCCACACGTCCAAATTTTGTAAATTTTATACCAATGGAATTAGCAAGACAAACCCTATCCAACCATGCACGTTTTTTTAGTAAATTGCTTCTGTTAAATTGGTTGTTTTTGCAGAAACTTGTGTAGGCATATTTTGAATATAAAATTCATTTTAAAATTATTTTTGTGATAAAGCCTTTGGCCAATGGATTGTTTTGAACCTACTGACCATAGAAACCAACTTGTGGATTCAAAAACATATTTTGTGAAGCAAGAGAATAAATCTTTGAATTAAAGCATTTCTAGTCAAATAAAAATGTTGTTTATATGTTGAAAATACATTTTGGAGAAAAACCTTTGGGAAATGTTTTGATTCAAACTCTCTGACCCCAAACACCAAGTTTTAGAATTAAAAATATATTTGGTGAACCCTATAAATATTATTTCTTTGCTAAAAGCATTTCCAACCACATAAAATATTGATTTGGTTTAAAAATGGTTTATAAGTAAAATCTTTTTAAAATGATTTTGCCACTTATATAAAATGACCAATAGGTGTTTTAGAATGTTTATAACATGTTAGAAACCACTTTTCCAAATAAAACAATCTTTAGCATGCTTGCATGCATTGCTTTGTTTCTACTATTTTATGTGATGTTGCTTGAATGGTAGATTGAATTATTGCTTGCTTGATTGAATTGTAGTGATTTGAAGAGTGTGAATATTGCAAGATAAAGGAGTGAACTTATATTCTCAACCAAAAAGGCAAGTGATGCTTCATACTTTGTCCCATTATTTTCACTATGCATTAGTGATATTTCTAAGTAGGACTTGCATGGAATTTTTGCTAAGTATAAACTATGCCATGAGAAATCCTAGTAGATGAAACCTTAGTAGAAATTTCCTAAGTTAAGATTCCTACTACTATCATGCTTAGCTTAGCTAGTAGAAAACAAGGGTGGAATATATTCATACTATGGAATATTTATAAGTCAAGGACTTGTGTTTTGTTTGATAAAACAACTAAGTGAATGAATCACCTTGGTGGAATGGAAGGAATGGTTTGTGTTGAGTGGTTACACAAGGCCCATTTCTATGGTTTACCTTGTGTATCTCACTTGTGGATGGCCACCCAGGAACAAAGAGATTTGAGATGTCAAATGTTGAGAAGCTTCAAGTGCAGCCACTTGGCATTATGGGATCTGCCTGGATCATATAGGTTGCAATAACTTAGCCAAATGGACAGTTGGTGGTAGGGGATGATAGGTTGGAACGCGTCCATTCTGGTCTAAGGGAAGGCTTTTGAAAGATCTTATCTTGGTGAAACCAAGTCTTGTGGGGAAAGTGCACCACCTCTGTGGAGTGTGAAATCTAAGTACTTAGCCATGTCCCTGGCAAAGGACAATTTGAGCATCAAGACATGGAAGCTATCAAGAATCTCCTCATCCAAATTTCTAAGTTAAAAACTTGTGGTTGAACAAGGGTTGAAGGATCACCAATTTTTATTGGGAGATGCCTTGGGTGATTTTGACAAACAAAAACTTAGTATTTTTCAAATGTTAAGGCAAATATATTTTGAGCAAAGCAAGCCTAAGCTCCACTTAGCCAAATGCATATAGATGATAGACTCCACTATACTACCATAGTATCACTTGCCAATACAATTCAAATGTATTGACCCTTGTGGCTATAACTTATTATATTGCAGGTTTGTTTGATGTTAGTGAAGTGTGTTGAATTAGGATTACAAGTCTACAACCAACATGATTGCCTGTGGCACTTTGAAGATGAAGGACTCCTTGCTATATAGTTATTTCTGCTACATTGTAATGAAATAGCCAAATGAGCTATGTAAGATGTAATGAATTATTTTATTCCTGGTTAGAAAGTTGTATTATGACCTTTGTTTCTTGATATTACATCTTAACTGTGGATGCTAGCTATTGATCCAGGGACTAGCATTGTAAACACAGGGATCTCTACCTTATTAAAGGTTGGGACCTCTACAGATGGTATCAGAGCACTGTGTTGCCTATAGGATTGTAACCCTAGGATTGGACAAAACCCTTAGAAAAATAGGAGTTGAATTTTTTCAAAAGCATATTTACAAACAATCTTGTAAACTCTTTCCAGAACCTTTTTGGTTTTGACTCTACATCTCTTCTATTTCAAACTAGATGGATAAAGCCTCCACCATGAGCAAAGACTTCAACATGAGCAAAGGACTTCACCAACTCAAGTGATTTCAACCTTATTCTCAACAAGGACTTCAACTTGGATACCACTAAGGACTACAAGTGAGACAAGAAATATTGCTCAAGACTTAAAGACTAAGGAAATACAACTTAGAAGGAACCATCATCACCTTTGAAGTTTTGTGACCAAGACACAAGAATTTTCCCAAGGAAACCATGATCTCATTCAAAAAGAATCAACTAAGAAGGATGGAAAGAACTCAAGTGAACCATATAGTTGGACCACCATATTTAGATTAAATCAAACACACCAACTTATGTGGTGTAACAAAAATATTTTGTTGCCTATAAATGTGCTTGAAACTTGTTGTTTGAGTGGAATGTTTGTTTGTGATTGCTTGCGCATTGCTTGTGTGAATTGTAATGTGTGTGATTAGAATTATTTCCTTAGAAATCTTTTGCCTATTCTAATCCCAATCCAACCCAAACAGATGACTACTCCAAGAAACTCCAACATCAAGAATGGTGACAACAACAACCAAGAGATTAACATGAGAGAACTCATAGTAACCCAAACCCAGTTGAACCAAGTGAAAACTCAATTTTGGGCCAACAACAATGATTTAGACCCAACCATGCAAAAGTTTTTCAAAACCCAAACCCAATTGTTGCATAGGATGACAAGTCAAATGATCAACATGGGAGACAACCCTTCCCAAAAAAATTGTGACAACACGGATGTCAAGGATGATATTCTAGAAGGAACCCAATCTTGCAATGTTTGTGGAGATAATGATCACACTTCCAAAGAGCATGAAGACCAATGCCCCAATTGTGAAGATAAACATCCAACTAATCAATGCCCCACATCTCAAGCTACTTGTTTCCTATGTGAAGGAAATAATCATGTCCCTATCCAATGCCCCATCTATTCCATAGTTCAACAAAGAAAACAAGGTGGAGTGCATCAACAGATTTTAAACCCCCATGAGGGAACAACTTCTGCCAAGAAGGATGAAGACAAAGGAAAATCTCAGCTTGCACCTCCATGCAATATGACTCAATTTGATGGACCAAAGAGGAGACATATGTATTACCCCAGGAAAAGATTAAGGAGACCAGGAAACTTTCCCACCTTTGAGATAAGATATGAAGAGCATGAACTAGAAGCACTCCTAGCTTTGGAGAAACCCAAGAAGAAGTAGGACAAAATTCAAGTGCAGTGTTTCCATTGCAAAGAGATGGGACACTATGCCAATGAATGTCCAGAGAAGAAGAAAAAATATAAGAAGATTAGCCAAGTGTGATGCAACAACTGCAAAGAGCTAGGCCATTATGTATCAACTAGTCCATAGAAGATACGTGAAGAACTCAATCTTGTCACATGTTACAATTGTGGTGATCAAGGACATTATGCAAGCAATTGTCCAGAAAAGATGAATCACAACATAAACAAGCCTATGAAGGATCTCAGCCTTATCACATGTTTCAAGTGTGGAAACAAAGGACACTATGCAGATGTTTGCCCAGAGAGGTTTCAACAAGATCCCAAGCAAGCCAAGAAGTAATCTAGTTGGAAAAATTTTAAGGGTGGTAGTACCATAGTTGCTTTGAGCCAACTTGTAACCCTATCCTTCCCAAATCTCGGGACGAGATTTATTTTAACGGTGGTAGCCTGTCACATCCCAAAATTTCCCAAATTTTGTAATGTGAAAAATAAAAAAATAAAATACATAATTGATGAAATTTAGGGTGAAAAGAAACTTTTTGTTTCTAAATGGAAACTTAAATCCCATCTTGAACAAACTTTGGTTAATGTTTGAACCTAACTAAAATTCAAATCAAGTGAAATGCATTCTTCATAAATGCATCTGGAAATTTAAACATTTGGAAATAAACCAAAACTCTAAAACCCTAATGGAATAAAATCATTTCCAAGTTATCTCAAAAGACTAAAGATTTGATCCATATAAGAATTTGTCAACAAACATTTACAAATGATCAAGAATGACAAATATAAATATTATAAAACCATATAAATTGGTTTCACTTAATTTGAAGCCATAGATAAAATCTTATGAATTTAATAAGATAAGGAAATTGAATTTACAAAGCTAATAAAGAACCTATCTAAAAATCCATACCAAAAGGTGAGTAAATAATCCTAAAGAGAATTAAAGGGATAAACAAATACTATATAAAAATATACAAATTGGAATCACCAAGTTTGGATCTATAAATAAAAAGATATGGATTTTATAAGATAGAGAAAGAAATATTAAATGAGGAATATTTAAAGACCAAAATAAATCTTGAACTAATCCATAACCAAATGGAATAAATATAATCCAAATCCAAATAAAATAATGGATAAAAAATTTTCAAATTAAATAAAAGGGGCATTAACCAAATCCTATTCTATTTGAATAAAGATAAAATCCCTATTAGAAATGATTAATTAAATCATGAGAAAATAGTATTTGGAATTTACCAAAGTGGAATATAAGTTATTTAATTAACTTAAATGAGATCAAAGAAATCTTATAAATAAAAATTATGGAATTAAAACCAAATTTAATTTCATTTGAATAAAGACAAATACCTAATTTATATGATTAATAAATCATATTAAAAATATCCCAAATAATTCAAAGTGAATTATTTGACACCCTAATAAATAAATAAAACCTACTGAAAGGTTTTGGAAAGATTTAGATTTCAAAATGGAATTTGAAAACATTATTAAATCTTATTTGAATTAATACAAGGGCCAAATTTTAAATAATTAATATACCCTAAAAAGAATAAAAATATTATTCTAAATTTGACTCTAGAATGAACTAATAATCAGTATTTGAAAATACTCAAAGTTTGGTTGAAGTTTGAATTCAATTAGTTGTTTGAATTAATTAAACAAAATCAAAACAGAATAATAAATACAGAAAAAGAAAAATGATCAGAACAAAAAAATAGCAGAAACCAGCCCAACCCAGCTAGCCCACCAGGCCCAGCAGCCCACCTCTCTCCTCTCTCCCCTGAAGCGTTTTTCTCACCGCAGAAGGAACCCGCAGCGTCGCTGACTAGCAGGCCCCACCTCCTCTCTCTCTCTCTCTCGCTGTCCACCAGGACCCACTGCCACCTCATCGTCGTCCTCCCCGCGGTGACCACGCCCTCCCCGGCCGTTGCTGCCGATTGATTGCCGGCGTAATTCGCAGTAAACGCCGCAATTAAACAGCCCCACGATCACGCGTACATAAGCGCCTACCCTCTCTCTCTCTCTTTTCACTCACTCACCGCACCTCCTCCGCCATAGGGCTGCCCAAATTTCTCTCGACAACATCCACTGCTTCGGCGAGTGTCTCCGTCGATTCCGACCACTCCAGCCACCGCCACTGCCCCTGATGTCCTCAAACTTTCTCGCCAACGCCTCCTGCACCTGCCAGTAGTCTTTGTTCCTCCGCACGAGCCCCACATACTCGCCTTCGTCAACGACTGAGCATCGATGGTGTCTGCCTCAACTCCGACGAGCAGTAGCAGACGAATCAGCGCGCCCCTTACACTCTCGTGGGTATTTTCGAAATCCTAGAGCTCTTGTGCATGTTCATGACTGATTCCCTCGACTTATTATGCCACAGGAACTCACCCTCGTCGACAACCGTGCGAGCCCGAGCCAGTGGACAACTACAACGAGCAATACGCGTCGAACCCGTGCGCCCCTTCGACAAACGCGAGCAAGTTGAGCATCCTCGTGCCACGGCGATCTCGGTGAGCCACCCCACGTCCTCTCTCGCTTCCTGTATCACCGGCTCCGCCGCTGTCTGACCGCGCCGCCGCCAGTCGCCGCCGCTAGCGCCGCCCGTTTTAAGTCAGTCAGTTTAGGCCGTTAGATTTTAATCCAACGCATGCATAGATTCATTAACTCGAAGAGGTATAGACAGATCTGTGCCGTGCGATGTTAAGTAGATCCTGCGGTCCACGTCACCTGATCCGAACGAATCGGTACGAGCCAATGAAAACACGACGCGTGGCCAACCTTTTGTTTTAAAAATAGAAACTATTCTAATAGATGTTCAAACTTGCATAATTCATAACTTTTGATCCAAACGTCCAAATTTTGTAAATTTTATATCAATGGAATCAGCAAGACAAACCCTATCCAACCATGCACTTTGTTTAGTAAATTGCTTCTGTTAAATTGGTTGTTTTTGCAGAAACTTGTGTAGGCATATTTTGAATATAAAATTCATTTTAAAATTATTTTTGTGATAAAACCTTTAGACAATGGATTGTTTTGAACCTACTGACCATAGAAACCAACTTGTGGATTCAAAAACATATTTTGTGAAGGAAGAGAATAAATCTTTGAATTAAAGCATTTCTAGTCAAATAAAAATGTTGTTTATATGTTGAAAATACTTTTTGGAGAAAAACCTTTGAGAAATGTTTTGATTTAAACTCTCTGACCCCAAACACCAAGTTTTAGAATTAAAAAAGTATTTGTTGAACCCTATAAATATTATTGCTTTGCTCAAAGCATTTCCAACCACATAAAATATTGATTTGGTTTAAAAATGGTTTATAAGTAAAATCTTTTGCAAATGATTTTGCCACTTATATAAAATGACCAATAGGTGTTTTAGAATGTTTATAAAATTTTAGAAACCACTTTTACAAATAAAAAAAATCTTTAGCATGCTTGCATGCAGTGCTTTGTTTCTATTATTTTATGTGATGTTGCTTTAATGGTAGATTGAATATTGCTTGCTTGATTGAATTGTAGTGATTTGAAGAGTGTGAATATTGCAAGATCAAGGAGTGAACTTATATTCTGAACCAAAAAGGCAAGTGATGCTTCATACTTTGTCCCATTATTTTCACTATGCATTAGTGATATTTCTAAGTAGGACTTGCATGGAATTTTTGCTAAGTATAGACTATGCCATGGGAAATCCTAGTAGATGAAACCTTAGTAGAAATTTCCTAAGTTAAGATTCCTACTACTATCATGCTTAGCTTAGCTAGTATAACACAAGGGTGGAATATATTCATACTATGGAATATTTCTAAGTCAAGCACTTGTGTTTTCTTTAATAAAACAACTAAGTGAATGAATCACCTAGGTGGAATGGAAGGAATGGTTTGTGTTGAGTGGTTACACAAGGACCATTTCTATGGTTTACCTTGTGTATCTCACTTGTGGATGGCCATCGAGGAACAAAGAGATTTGAGATGTCAAATGTTGAGAAGCTTGAAGTGCAACCACTTGGCATTATGGGCTCTGCCTGGATCATGTAGGTTGCAATAACTTAGCCAAATGGACAGTTGGTGGTAGGGGATGATAGGTTGGAACGTGTCCATTCTGGTCTAAGGGAAGGCTTCTGAAAGATCTTGTCTTGGTGAAACCAAGTCTTGTGGGGAAAGTGCACCACCTCTGTGGAGTGTGAAATCTAAGTACTTAGCCATGTCCCTGGCAAAGGACAATTTGAGCATCAAGACATGGAAGCTATCAAGAATATCCTCATCCAAATTTCTAAGTTAAAAAGTTGTGGTTGAACAAGGGTTGAAGGATCACAAATTTCTATTGGGAGATGCCTTGGGTGATTTTGACAAACAAAAAATTAGTATTTTTCAAATGTTAAGGAAAATATATTTTGAACAAAGCAAGCCTAAGCTCCACTTAGCCAAATGCATATAGATGATAGACTCCACTATACTACCATAGTATCACTTGCCAATACAATTCAAATGTATTGACCCTTGTGGTTATAACTTATTATGTTGCAGGTTTGTTTGATGTTAGTGAAGTGTGTTGAATTAGGATTACAATTCTACAACCAACATGATTGCTTGTGGCACTTTGAATATGAAGGACTCCATGCTATATAGTTATTTCTGCTGCATTGTAATGAAATAGCCAAATGAGCTATGTAAGATGTAATGAATTATTTTATTCCTTGTTAGAAAGTTGTATTATGACCTTTGTTTCTTGATATTACATCTTAACTGTGGATGCTAGCTATTGATCCAGGGACTAGCATTGTAAACACAAGGATCTCTACCTTATTAAAGGTTGGGACCTCTACAGATGTATCGAATGTTGTGGTGAAAGTGTACAATCTCTGCAGAGTGTCAAACTATTCGAATAGCCGCGTCCGCGGTTATGGACAGTTGGAGTGGCCATACTGTTCTATCGTCAGATGTTTTCAAAATGACTTATGAAATGGTTTATGACTTTGACTTGACCACAACAGAGTTGTGATATGAAATTCAAGTTCCCACTTAGGTGTTATAAAACTTTCAACTAGCTTTCTTTGCTTCTGAACTTAGTAGAGGTAAATCTGGGTTTTTGCAAAACAACCCTACAGCTTAGTATCCTACTACAAAAACCCTTCAATTGTTAGTATTAGTTTACGAGTACTTAAAGAGTACTCGTGGCTTTGTCCCTGGCTATTCCCGTGGCCAGACTATGAAGAGGAGTATCAGGATGACAGACCGCAGGAAGGTTACGTCAACTAGGATCATCTCCCGTCGTCAGCATTACCTGTGACCCTGAAATGGATCTTCGCCCACGCTATCGTTATCTTTACGTTATTCCGCTGCTTGAGTTGTATTAATAACTGGATCATGAGATCCTTATTTGTGTAAGACCTTATGTATGGTTTGTAATGGATGATCTACGGTGATATCCAAATCTGATATGTCTCGCAAAAATGGTAATCCTGGGATTGTGATGTATGGCATAACAGGCATCTGGGATTAAAAATCCGGGTGTTGACAGAAGCTGTCCTCTACATCGAAGAATTCAAGGAGATCCAGAGCAAGGTCGATGCCATGGAGATGCCGACATCGAAGAAGCAGATTTCTGACTCCGATCCCGCCTTCAAGGCCGCCATCGAGACCAAGCTAGTGGAACTTGTGGTAGGCGATGCCTCCAAGACCACCACCATTGGGAAGAACCTGAACCCTAAATAGGAAAGCACGCTCGTTGATTTCCTCCTTTATAATAGGGACATGTTTGCCTGGAAACCTGCCGACATGAAAGTTGTACCTAGGGAACTTGCCGAGCATAGCTTGAATATTGATCCAAAATGCAAACCGGTGAAACAACCTATACGAAGCTTCGGATACGAAAAGAGACACGCCATAGGCAAAGAGATAGCTAGGTTACTTAAGGCTATTTTTATCCGAGAAGTCATTCACACCCGATGGGTGGCCAATCCTATACTTTTCCCCAAAAAGGGAACCAAGGAATTAAGAATGTGCATTGATTACACCGGCTTGAACAAAGTGTGCCGAAACGATCCGTTTGCTTTGCCTCACATTGACCAAGTCATTGACTCGACAGCTGTCTTGGAACTTCTGTGTTTTCTCGATGCATATTCAGGATACTACCAGATAAATATGAGGAAGTCGGACCAATTGGCCACTTTGTTCACCACAACTTACAACACGTTTTGCTATGTCACGATGCCCTTTGGGCTGAAAAACGCATGTGCTGCATACCAGCGGACTATGCAACATTGCCTACACAATCAAATTGGTCGGAACATTCACGCCTATGTGGACGATATAGTGGTGATGTCTAAAAAGTGAAACGACTTAATCTTCGACTTAAAAGAAACCTTTGATAATCTCCGGAAATACAACATGATGCTTAACCCTAAGAAGTGTGTCTTCGGGGTTCTAGCCGGCAAATTGTTGGGCTTCATAATTTCCCATCGTGGAATTAAGGTCAACCCGGAGAAAATCAAAGCAATCCTAAACATAAACCGTCCAACATGCCTGAAGGACATCCAACGCTAACAGGTTGTGTCACAGCAGTAAGTCGGTTCGTCAGCCAACTTGGATAGAAGGATCTGCCGCTGTACAAGTTGCTGAAGAAGGCGGACAAATTTACATGGACGGATGAAGCAGATGCTGCACTCAAGAAGCTAAAGGAGATACTTTCCCCGGCACATATACTTGCAGCACCCGAGCCTATGGAGCCTGTGTTGATCTACATGGCAGCCACCAACCGGGTAATCTGCATCGTCGTCGTGGTGGAGCAGAAAGAACCAACTCATGAGTACGGAGTGCAACGACCATTTTACTATGTAAGAGAGGCCTTGAGCCCTTGACGGAGTCCAAGCAGCATTACCCGCACTACCAGAAGCTAGCTTATGGAGTGTTCCTTGCTTCTCGGAAGCTAAGGCACTATTTCCAGGAGCACCCCATCACAGTTGTGTGCAAAGCTCCACTATCTGACATCATCAATAACAGCGATGCTACAGGAAGGGTTGCGAAGTGGGGCATTGAGCTTGCCGCCTTCGACATCACCTACAAGAGACGCGACGCTATCAAATCACAGGTCTTGGCGGATTTCATTACAGATTGGACGGAGATGCCAGAATACTGGGTGATGTTCTTTGATAGATCAAAACTACTCAACGGCTTGGGGGCTGGTGTATTGCTACAATCACCAACAGGGGAAAAGCTACACCACGTTCTGCAGATCCACTTTGAGGCTACAAATAACATGGCGGAATATGAAGCACTCATTCACGGACTTCGCGTAGCCAAGGATATTGGCATCAAACGCATAGTTTGTTGTGGAGATTCCGACTTGGTTGCCCAGCAGGTGGATGGCACCTGGAATTCGCGAAACCCTATGATGTCGGCATATCGAGACTAAGTAGACGAGATAGCGAAGTGCTTCGAGGGCTACGAAGTCAAGTATGTCAAGAGGGAGGACAATGAGGCGGTTGATCTGCTGTCAAAGCTTGGATCAGCGCACAAACCAATTCCTCCTGGCGTTTTCCAGGAGCATCTACGGACACCATCCGTGACGGTAGTTGATCCATCTAACCCGGATAGAGTTGACTCTTTTGTTCACAAAGTGACAAAGGTCCCTCTGGCTTCGACAAAACCGTTCATGGAGTATCTCGTACACAGAACTTTGCCCATCGACGAGGTCGAAAGTCAGCAAATAGTACGTCGAGCGAACGTATATACCATAATCAATGGACAACTCTATAAAAGAAGCACCAGTGGTGTATACCTAAAGTGTGTTTCCCAGCAAGAAGGTATTGAAATTATTCGTGAGTTTCATCTCGGAGATTGCGGGCATCACGCCGCTCCTCGATCGTTGGTCTCCAAAGCCTTCTGGCAAGGATTCTTATGGCTGACCGCGGAGGCGGACGCCGACAAGATGGTTGAAACATGCATGGGATGCCAGTACTATGCACGACAACCACATGTTCCAGCTCAAGGATTGCGAACAATATCAATAACTTGGCCGTTTGCAGTTTGGGGGCTAGACATATTTGGTCCATTACATAGGGCACCATGTGGGTTTACGCATCTTCTAGTAGCAATTGATAAATTCACCAAATGGATAGAAGCTAAACCCATTAGAAATCTTGATGGGGCAACTGCCCTTAGGTTTTTCCAGGATCTCGTGGTGAGATTTGGTCTCCCACCGATAACGGCCGCAACTTGTCACTCGGAGAAGTGGAATCCTATTGTTGGGAGAAGGGCATCCGACTTGACTTAGTATCTATGGCACATCCACAGTCTAATGGGCAAGTTGAGCGATCCAATGTATCAATTCTGCAGGGAATCAAGCCACGTCTAGAGGCACCACTACATAGAGCAGCTGGAGCCTGTGCGGAGGAGTTACCATCTGTTCTGTGGAGTTTATGAACTACAAAAAACAGGTCTACCGGCTACACCCCTTATTTCATGGTATATGGAGAAAAAGCCATCCTGCCTTCCGACATCCTTCACGATTCACCAAGAGTTGTCGCCTATGATGAAGATGACACTGAAGAATCCAGATGCCTAGATGTGGACTTTCTTAGGGAAGAGGGCATTTTGGCATGCCATAGATCCGCCATCTACCAATAGAAGCTACGCCGCTACCATAGTCGCCACGTCCGGCATCGCTCATTTAAAGAGGGGGATCTGATGCTCTGACTTAAGCATAAGAAGTCACACAAATTATCCCCGCCATGGGAAGACCGTTCATCATAAGCAAGGCACTACTCAATGGGTCTTACTACCTCGTTGGCAATCGTGAACTTGAGGATAGACCAAACGAGGATCATAAGCATAAGCGACGTGACCCGGATGATGACTACCCGAAGCTTGATCGGCCATGGAACATAGCATAGCTACGTCCTTTTTACACTTAGCATAGTTTTTATCTAGTGTGTACCTCTTATATGATGAATGAAATAAAGCTCTTTGGTTCACTCATATTCTTGAGTCTTTTATCTCCTTTAGTCTTCATTTTTTGGATCGTATAAAACCTTTATGCGCAAGTTTTGCATTTGCACTTGTGAAAATTCCGCCTACGGGTGTTAGCTTATGTTTTCTGGTCTACACGTTCTTTGTTGTTTTTATGTGGATTTTGGAGAAGTGACTTTTGGCACTCGAAGTCGGCGATTTTGTGCTTAGGTTTTTGACGGTGCCATTGGGCATCATCGCCTGAGCGCATAGTTCTGACTACGAGTCTTCCGACTCATGAAAAGTCAAGCATAAAAACCAAAGAAATGGATAAGCCAGCACTTGCTTAAAAAATATATACATGCTGGAACTAGAACTTAAGGAGCAGGAAGCATATAACTATTGTTTTCTGCATTAAGGTTAAACCGTAGTTTTTTCCGTATACAACATACCTAGAGGAAACAAATATTACATAAGTGTTTTTCATTCCTCTAGTGTACGAGACTTTGAGGTAACGTCCTCGTCAGTAGGAGAGTCATCCTGATCATCAACGAAGTCGGTGGTCTTGAGAGACTCGGAGGAGCTGGGCTAGTTGCCATCAATAATCTCGAGAGGCACAAAGGTGTTTGGATCCACCAACTCGGCAACCCTGGTGTCGTAGCCGGCGAGCGATGACCAGATAGCTTTGTGGTCAATCTTCTGGCCGTCATTGTCTATGTCGGGCAGACCCGATGTCACCGTGTCGATGTCAGCACCCTCATAGTGGGCCTTGACCATAGCCAGCGACATTCTTGCACCCGCCCGGCTACATGAAGCTTTCCAGCTTACTATACGCTCGGGGGCTTGGCGCAGAATCTCCGAGCATGACGGAATCCACCGCCTTGATATTGATGTTAAGGGTCTTGGCAATTTCTTTTGCTTGCTTGGCGGTGCTGATGAAGTTGCCGGCAAGGACTATGCATTCCTTTGGCAGAGGAGGAGTATTGGTTAAACCAATAGGAGCTGCATTTCCGGCCAAGCAATGGACTACATGAGTTCAACATAACAAAAGTTCAGAGTATCTCATTTACAGAAGTACAAGACGGAGATTGCTTACCAAATATGCTCGCCTCACCTTGTAGGAGCGTCTCCGCCATGGAGTCCCATTCTTGTCGGATGACCTTGTAAGCCTCAAGGTTGCGCGTATTCTTCTCGGCGACAACTTTGTTCTGCTCCTTGAGGATCGCCATTTCCTCCTTCAGTCAGTTGATCTCCATGTTGGCGGACTCCTACATGGCCTTCATCGCATCTTCATGCATCTGCAAAGATTCAGCCCTCTCCCGCTTGAGGATTTTATTCTCACTATCCAGCAGTTGTATGTGCTTGGAATGCTCGACAATATCCTTCGCCTTAGCAATAGCTTCTGCACGTCGAAGAAATGACAGCGCACGATGGGTAGTCGGAGGTTAATGGAGCAATACCAAGATTCAGTGCGAAATTGAAAAGAAAAAAAGACTCTTGCTCTTGGTGATTTGATCCTTCAAGAACACAGTTTTACCCTTTTCAGCTTCAAGATCAGCATGCATCTTGTGGAAATTCTCATTGTCGACACCTCTCCGGGCATTCTCATTCTTCGAAAAGATCAAGGTTACTTAGTCTACTTGGAGCATCTAGCCAGATAAATATCCATCTAGAGGCTTGGGGGCTACAGTGAGAGTTTTAACTCGGCAATATGCTTAGTCTTTCTTTAAGCATCTAGTCAAAATGAATTCTTTTTCAACTAGAGACTTGGGGGCTACAGTATTGAAATTTACAAAACACTGCGTATGCTACTCTAAAAATATCTAGTCGGAATAATTCATTCAAACTACATACTTGGGGGCTACAGTGCGAAGTTTCTAGCTTAGTCACTCTTAGAGCATTCAGACACAAAGACCTATGGTTTTTCGTCTAACTCGTCGGGGTCTATAGTGGGATACTACATATGAAATGCAAAAGGCATATAAAACTTACAAGTGCAATGATCTTGAGGTTGGTGGCGCTCTCGGCAAATAGCTTGCTGAAGGAAAGGTTGTTTCTGCGTAGGATATCCGCCTGCTTGAGTAGCTCCTCAAGGCCACATGTCGGAGAAGTCGGGGTTGCACCAGGAACCAGAGATGAGCTACTCGGTGTGAGCACCGGGTAGACGATCTTGGGAGGCTCTGCTGGCGTCTTGGGTGCAATGGCTCCGCCTGCGACAGAAGTTCCGCCTTCCACCATCGCCTTACTGCTACCAGTGGCATCCTTAGATGGAGTTTCAGCCACTTTAGATGATATGCTTTCTTGTGCCGCCTGCTCGCCGACAAAAACAAGTTCCGCGGCAACGCCTAGATCCACATCCATGGCGGAAGGTTCAGACGTTACCTTCGGATGGACGCTTGGAGTAGGAGGGGCGATGGCGGAAGAAGACTGACTAAACATTTCTTTGATGTTTTTAGAATCCCCCGATGTTTTGGAGGTCTTCTTTAAACTCATACTAGCCTTTTTCCTGAAACATGCAGAAGTATAAGTACAGGAACAATACAAGCAAGAGACAATGTAGGACGTTAATAAGCATACACAATGGTTGGTGCCTTGGTCAAAGGAATACCAATCGTTCTTATTTTCTCCGCCTCAAGGGAGGCGGTGGATCTCTTGGAGGCTCCACCCTCCGTCTTCTTCTTCTTGACTCCGTGGTCAGCGTCAGAGGTGGAGCTCTTCCGCTTACGCGCAAGCGGGACATCGTCGTCGGACACGACGGTGACTTTCGTCATCTTGGGGTCGTAGACTTGGGCAGTAATGCTACCTCCGTCTAGTTACTTCAGCTGTTAAGTGAATCCCAAAGTGATAGATACAATGGTTAAGGCTAGACAGAAGAACTGGAGTACATGTCATACATGGAAAAATAAGTGAGTACCTCTAGGCACTTGCCGCCCTCGAACATGTCCTAGGTGATGGCGAAGCCGCGCTTCCTGTCCTTCACCTCGACTATGTCTTTGAGGCGGAGCCTGATGGAGTCACTCGAAAAGTTGTCGTTGGAGATGCGAAGGCTATCCTTCCTATCCTTGGAGTACTCATGCATGAGCTTCACGCGGTGCTGCAGAGGCCGAATCCGCCTGATGAACCAGCACATGGCTAGGTCCAACACGGTCAGACCCGTGTCTATGAGCCACTCGATCCGCGTTACAACGCGAGAGGCTTCGTCGTCGGAGGGAAGGAAGACTTGGGATCTCCATGTCGGGGCTTTAGCGGCAGCTCCATCGACAAAGTCCGGGTACGTTCCTTCTCGGCCATCCAGAGGGATATATGGACCGTAGAAGTATGTCCTCTGTCAGTTCTTGTAGGACTTGTGGCCTACAATGTCAGGGAACCGCCGGCCAGGCCCGATCTTGAAACTAATAGTTCCACAATTTTTGAGCTCATCCTTGCTCACTCCAGCTTCCCTCTTGACGGTAAAGAAATATATAAACAGATCTAACCTAGGCCTAATTCATAGGTAACCCTCACAAAGCGCCGCGTAGTTGCTAAGCGCGAGGATGCTATTAGGAGAAAGGTTCTAAGGTTGAACCCAGTAGTGGCTAAGGACCTCTATGAAGAATTCAGATATTTGGAGGGAGACGTCGCGTACCAGTTGGGCTTTGAGGTACACTTTTTCTTCTGCTTGGGGAGAAGGGACGACCTCGCCGTCCGGCACCACCCACCAGACCAGCCCCTCCGTCATGGGGAGGTACCCCTCGGCAAGCATCTCTTTGAGATATCCTTCGGTAATATCGAAGCCGCGACATTCCCCTTTGTGGGAATCGGCCTCCACTTCCAACAGTTCTAGCCCTGCTGGAATATGGTCGCCACAGGTGGTTTCCACCACCGTGGTGCCTGGCACCACCACACCGTCTGGAGGAACATGGACGGAGCCCGCCGGCTTGGCCGTGGCGTCGCACGTCGCCGCCATGGATGATGTGGTGCTGCTACTGGCCATTGGTGCAAAGGAAGACTGGCAGGGAGATGGGAAAAGCTAGGGTTTTTTCCTTCATGCGCGTAGAGAGCTCGAGGAGGCGTTTGCTGGAGGAAGAAGACGATGCAAGGAAGAATGCGGGGAAAGGATAAAAATCACCACAGTTATAATTTATAGTACTTAGCGTCAAGATTCGTGCAAGTTGATCGAATGGTTGATGCGTGGACAACGCATGCGCGGAAATTTCGCCACGTTCCCACCGCCGCCGCCAACGTTTCGCATCCTTCGCGTGGGAAAAATGGCTATGGTTGCGTTCTCGGCATGTGTGATTTACGAGGCATCGCTGACCTATGGTCTATGTTGTTCTACTGACATAGGCAGGTGAACCATCCCATTTGAAGATTCCGGCATGGACGGATTAAGTTCGGCTACAAGAAGAGTACGATGGAAGATTCAGCAGTTCTTCGACTTACATGATGAAGACGGAGAGCATTGCAGGGTTCTTGGGAGGACTACACGATATTGCTTGACGATTTGCTGACATTCATCTAGACGAAGCATTCAATTTGACGAGCTAAGCCGACGCAAGATCTCGGAGTTCTCCGGGGGCTACTGTTGGGGATATGCTAAATGGGTATCACCATTGCATGACATAATCCGGCTAACCCAGGTGGCCCACCATTGGTAGCAAGGCCTATGGCCTGCTGGGCGGCCCAGTTAGATGGATCTAGAAGGGAGGCCCATGTCGGATAAAGGAAGGCTACGAAGGAGCCACCAGCGTACCCGGATCCTTGGAGTGCAGGACACGTTAGACTAGTTGTGTACCGTGTAGGACTCTGTAACCTGTTTGGCTAGGACTTTTCCTGTAACCCTAGGATCTGGCGACTATATAAGCCGGACCTGCGGGAGCCTTTAGGGCAGAACAACTCATATCACGCACAGCGAACCAATCCCTGTAACTCGGCGTATTGCCATTATAGTGATTTATAGCGGGAGTAGGATTCAACCACCATCATGGGATCTGAACCTGGGTAAGCCGTGTTACCTCGTACCCACCAACCTCCCGCCTTATCACACGTCTCTAAACACACTCTATGAGGACCTCTCCATGGCATACTTGTCGACAATACCACGACATCCGGTGTCCATCGAAATAATTCTAGCGCTTAGATATTCTTTCTCTGGCATCTTATTCGCTCCAAATGGTGTCGGTGTCCCTTAAGTGTGTCACCCTATGGTTTGTTAATAATGCAGATATGATCGAGACCCCTCTCCAATCAATAATCAGTAGTGGGACCTAGAGATCCATACTGACTCCCACACATTCAACGATGACTCTTATGATCGTATGAACCTTTTAACGTCATAACAAAATCCCGTTGCCTCGCGATATATTACATATCCGAGATTCGATCAGCGGTATCCCCATACCTAGTTTGATCTCATTACTGACATGTACTATTTTCTCGTTCCCGTGATATAACATTCTAGTGATCTTATCACTTGCTTGCAAGCTATGTCAATGGGATATCACAGAGAGGTCCCAGAGTGTATATCTCTGTCATCGGGATGGACAAATCCCACTGTAGATCCATGAGCCTCTACATAACACTATCTGAGTATCTGAACCCACCTTTATAGTTACCCGGTTATTGTGTGATGTTTGATGTTATGAAGCTACTCTTCCGGTGTTAGTGGTTGGCATGATCTCATGGTCTAAGGACTAAAGTTACTTTGTAATGACGTTATAGTAATTTAAACATAATGACTTTGATCGTATTACTATACTTCGGATGAATGTCCATCACATCATTCCACCAATGTTGTGACCTTGTTATTAATAACATCTAATGTCCATGATCAGGAAACCTTGATCATCTTGTTAATCAACGAGCTAGTTTATATGAGAGGCATAGCTAGGAACTCTTTATTTATTTATTAAACACACATGTATTAACGTTTCCAATTAACACAATTATAGCATGAAAAATAAACATCTATCATATACTTGGAATACGATAATAATAACTTTATTATTGCCTCTCGGGCATATTCCCTTCACAATGAAATTTGTATTTTTCTCGAAGATGGAAAATTTTCAAATCCTTGTAGTGACCAACACCATTACGCCATGAGCGATATGAATAAGGTGGACACTGTAGATAACAAATCCAAAATTAAAACAAATTCAGTTTCAAAAAAATTAATCCAAATTCAGCTACAAACATCGCGCAAGTTCCAGAGTGGTACCGCAAAATGGCAAAGAACCAACTATATGCATATTGCTCAAATATGGGAAACATAACCGATATGAGAAGGGTCATACTTCAGAGTTTGTCTTCTTAGCTGGCACATGATTAGGGATGGCCTTAGTAAGTGGAAATATATCATAATGACTTAAATTGTGTAAATCATGATGCAACAAAAATGATCAATATATTTTAGGGGATATTTTAAGTAATAAAGCGCCCTTTATCGAAAAAAATCGGGTACAAAGCATAGGTTACTGAAATTCTAGCAAAGCAGTTGCATCCATAAAACACTTGTCACTCCATAAACACGATTAAGGCATGTCTTCGTGCAATGCCTCATCCACGGGTGGGACATGAGCATGATGCTAAATGAAATGCAGCAAAACCATTAAATTTTAGGAAAGAACACATTAACTTCTCAATGCAAAGAAGGATATGTGCATTAATCTAATGTCGAGGATTGGGAATTTTCCCTTAACCAAAAATATATTTTAAAAAACTCAGTAATGCAGGACACCAGCGAACAACAATCCATTTATGAAAAATACGCAACAAATTACCTCTGCATTATTCACTAGAGGACCACTCCGTGAAATAAAGCCAGGGGCCCAGCTTCCCATCCTCATAAGAATCTTCTTGGCAACATATACTTCCCTATTTTCATTGGACCTTATAAATAATTCCATGGCTACATCCATGGTAATCCCAACTTCCTAATGTAGCATATCGATCTACTATTTCAAATAGAAATCACCTAAACAACTATCTGGATGGTTGCGGACTCACCAGAGAATGTGTTGATGCGATGGAGAGGTGGAAGCTGCTGGGTAAAGAAGGTGCGCGATCGGAGAGATGCACAAATGTGCAAAAGATGTGGCAATACTCATGTATAGATAGAGATAGCAGTAACCACAAAATCCAGACAGGATGTAAGAAGACTTTCAAGAACTCCCATCTTAATTAACCCAGTGTAATGTAAAGTGGCAACACTATGAGATGGTGAGTACTAGTAAACAAAAGGGTATTACTTAATTATTAGTGTAATCTACAGCCAGCCACCAAAAGCATCATGAGCATCATAAATATCTAGAGTGCAGACCCTACTTGGTTAAGAACCTAATGTCCAACTCTATATACCCAAATCTAATAGAATATATCCTATTTACAACCGAGTGCAACGAGTTGGAGACATCCGCTAACTCTGCAGCCATATCATCGGCATGCATCTGCTAGTGTTCCTGCTCCTCATCTTCGAGATCATCACGGATCTCGAGCTGCAACCACAACGACATAATCACGTGCTACAACAAAAGTGAGTGCGGTAGATCGACCTAGTGGATGAACATGCAACACTCGCATTCGTAGTTGCAACCCAAGAACCTATGGCCGAAGTATGTTCCCTCGAACACGAAGCAACAATGGGGCGCCAGGGCACAATCGCACCGAATCCAGAGATCCATATCAGTAACAATGATATACCACTCCGTGTCTACCATCCATGATGCCATCTGAACCCAGGAAACATCGTCGATCAAGACAAGCAGAATAGACAAAACCACCAAAAGGAGAGACCCCATAAGCTAATTTCGAGAAAATAAACTGAGACCATGAACTCTAGCATACTCATGCTAACTCGTCTGCCTTGCGCCTCAAGATCTCCTATCGTTCGCCGGACCGGCATGGCTGAATCCGCTAACATTTCTCGAAAAACATGCGCGCCTTCAAAGCCTATAGTAGAGGCTTCATGGATAAGGAAGAGGTAGGGGAGCTGGTGCTCACATTCGATGGCTACTATAGGATTAACTAGACCACTGATAACTAGAGCCAACGGTAGGGAGCTCTTAGGCCCCAAACATCAGTGACCTAGTGTACTTTTGGAAAACAGAGGAAAACTCAATGAATAAACCAAAGGCCCCTATCTCTTTTTCGCAAAACCCTGCTACAAAATGGAGACGCTCACAAATGCATACACACAATCACCCCCTATGAACGCATGCATGCACACCCTACCCTATGAGCACCTCATAAATATTGTGTCTTGAGACTGATCCAGCGGGGCTTGAGCTTAACGAAGTCACCATATGGACCTCACTATATATTGACGGGAATGTCACCTCCCACTGCCATCATAACCATCCTTCAAAGCCGAGCACCAAGGCTTTGTGGAGAAGGAAGGGCTAGGGATGTAGGAGCTCACATTCACTGGCTACTATAGGATATAATTGAACACACTGATAACATGGCCCCACGGTAGTGAGACGATGTCCCTAGACATTAGGACCTAGTTTGACTTTCATTATAGGTACTTTTGGAAAAATGCGCAAAACTTAATATAAACCAAAGGCCCCTCTTATTTTTTTGTGAAAATCCACTACAAAACGCAGACGCTCACAAATGCATACACACACTCACCCCTATGAATGCAAGAACGCACACCCTACCCCTATGAGCACCACCAAAATATTGTGTCTTATGACTGATCCGATGGGGATTGAGCTTGACGAAGTCACCATAGGCACCTCACTATCACCGAGATTGTCACCTCCTACTACCCTCATAACCATCCTTCAAAGCCGAGCATCGAGGCTTTGTGGATAAGGAAGAGTTAGGGGAATCAAATCTCACATTCGTTGGTTGTTATAGGATATAACTGGACCACTAATAATGGGTCCCCACGGTAGTGAACCCATAGGCCCTAGACATCAGAGCAAGCACAGTGTGATCCATTGCTAGACGTTGCTAGAAATTTACTGGACTCACGTCTAAGACAATAAAATATCCTCCTCCATTTGGACCATATAGGGTACCCACTCATCAGAGTAGAAAGAAAAAATAATGAAAAGCTGCCATTTGATTCCCTTAGATATAGGTCTTGTACTAGTCCTAGGGTCCAGAAAAACTTAGCTAGACTCACCCTCTCAAGGCATCCACTATGTTGTCCACAAGCTTATCCATAATGAAAAAAGTAGTGGAAGCTATCCACAAGCTAAAAACCTTAAGGGTAACCCTTAAGCTTATGGGTAGTCCATAAGCATTTAATATTGATATCTAGTACACATAACAATAGAAAACAAATTTTAATCACAATACTATGAGACGGTAGCTCTTATGTGTGGGTCATATTTTATGTACAAGTTTGACTAGATACATTGTGGTGCAATAAAATAGCTTATGGTATAGCAAGTGGGTCCCATCTTAAAGATAGTTTTGGTAATATACATAGGTGATGCATTCAAGTATTTATACCTAGGTCTAGTAAGAAAAATATTCTCTTTTAGACACCCCAAATTTCCAACGTTGCACATACTCTCAATGACCTAGTGACAAGGGTTAAGCTCATCAATTCCCATTGTTACGGACTTGGGTTTTGAGGAAGAGGGGTGTACTAGAGATCATGTTCGGCTAATAGACAAGCAATGCGGGACACGAGATTTACCCAGGTTTAGCCCCATAGAGGAAAAACCCTACTCCTGCTTGTCTGCTCTTGATTATCTACAAAACCAAAGGTTACTGGGGGTGCGCAGATGAGATCTGGCAGGTGCATATGCTAGAGTTGAGGTAGTCCTCCTCATTGCACCCTCCTGGACTTTATATAGATAGGCCAGGTCTTGGGATAAGGTCGAGTCGGTTACAGGTTAGGGTTTGCTCTTTAAACATTCTATCTGAAGCTAGGTGTATCCTCTAAGGAATCGTGCCCTTTATGGGCCTAGGTCACCCGAATCCTTCCTGGGCTTTGTCGTTAGGTGCGAATCATCACGTGGGATCCCACTGGGCTGAACCGGATAGGCCAATATTGGGAACCTGTAGTGCATACCCATGTCACTAGCCGCCGAGTCTCCAGTCGAATCGCAAAATCGAATGGGGACTCTGAAGTCTTCAAATTCTTATAATCCAAATATTATTTTGCGTTCTAGTATTTAGTTTATAGGGATAGTTGATATTCGTTCCCAACTTGCCCGACGGATCAGCGTCAGTCAACTTCCTTTGGACAAAACAACGCTATCTACTTAGACCCAAGTCCCCAGACTCGAATCCAAAAAAGGGCTGGCGTAATTAGACACAGGCCACGGAGGTCTTATATAAGTTGAATTCCAGTGATATCAAATATGAACCCAATACGTCCATCGGGATTTTTCATCATACTAGCAGATTCGATATATTTCTGGCAGAGCACAACAGGTGCGTTACCAAGCCATCAGACTATGTCTGTAGGTCTTACCTTTGTGTCATAGACACAACATCTGAATGTTTGTCATCGCAGAGACGATTCGAGTGGCCAAGGTGACGTTGTATCTTAGCAATTATAGTGATGGGCGGTGTCGCCATGTTTTTCGATTGTGTATCAATTCTTATGACATAGCCACCATAGAGGATCCGAAGGATCGCAACAGATTTATTCATAGGTTCCGCGGACAGCGCTCCCTATGGGAGTAGCCCCCGAGTGTCTATTCGATTCATAGACTCGAGTAGAGACTTTAGACATGCTTATCTTGGGAATGCCGTTGATGGCTTAATTTTATCGGATGACAACTAGCGCTCCCTATGGGAGTACCCCTGAGTCCATAGTCGAGTCATGACTCGAAGAAGGAGTCGAGGTATGCAACCTTAACATGTGGAGTTATTAGGCTAGTACGAGACCCAGAAGTACTTCGGGTGCGTTCCCAGCACTCCTGTTAGGAGTAGCCCATGAGTATTTGGTTGGGTCATAGACTCGAGCAAAAACTCAGTGAATCAAGAAAGGATTCGAAAATATGACCTCAGTAGTTGTCGTCTTTGGGCGTTCACTAGACTCGGCAGATGCTTTGGGTGTGCAGCCAGCACTCCTGTTAGTAGTAGCCCCCGAGTATTTGGTCAAGTTGTATACTCGATGAAAAAACTGGTTTAGTCACTCAAGCAATATAGAGCCGTTTATGTATTCCACCTTTTCCTAAAGGTGTGACCGATGATGACGTCATTGATGATGATCGGTGCGCTCATCTGTCAGCGTCGATGGGACCTGGCGACCATGGGTCACACAATCTGACCAGAATTTGACTAGTCACGTGTAAATTAGACTGTTTTTAACTGTGCCTCCTCGGTTTCCATGCATAGTGGAGAGTGTGGTGGTGACGGTTCGGGCAGCCACCGCCATATGTGTGTGCCGATACATGCCACGCAAATTCTCTGCAGATTGATAGCCCCCCTTCTTCTGCCGTTTAATATGCCAGGGGCGCTAGTAATTTCCCCTTCTGTTCATTGCTATTCGTCCTACTTATTCTTCCTACGCACCGCTTCTCTCTTCCCACAGTTTATTGCTTCGCACTGGATGACATCCCCATTTTTCCTTCCTCTATTATCTGCACTCAATGAAAGAAGCGCCACACTAATATGGGGAAATCGAAGAAGGCCACTGGAGCTGGGACGAGCGCAGCTGGTGATGCCAAGAAGGAGGCCACTAGCAGCCGCGTCACCAATGGAGGATGTCAGCGGTCTATCATTAAGATCTCAGAGCCGCGACATCTGCGAGAAGCTGAGCTTATCCCATAGAAGGAAGATGATTGCTTCCTTCCCTACCCGGAGGTATTTCTTGATCCTCCATACGGCTTCAGCGTCATGTTCCTTGCTTTTGTACTTTGGGGCTTCTCTCTTCCCCTCCATGATTTTGTCCTTGGCCTCCTTTTTGTTAACGGGCTTCAACATCATCAGTTGTCGCCCAATTATATCTTCCACCTCTCATGTTTAATCACTCATTGCAAGTTCTGGCTTGGAATCGAGCCGCACTTCAGCCTCTTGAAGAAATTCTACGCCATGAAGAGGCAATCCGGCGCTGGCGGTGCTGCCTATGAAGTTAGAGGGTGCGGAATCTATATCTGCCCCAACCAACAATACTTCAATTTCATTCATGTCGAGTTATCTCAAGGGTGGAGAAACAAGTGGTTCTACATCCGTGTAATACCTCGGAGATTACTCTCTAAGCAACAAGCCCAGAATGAACCCAAAGTGCATAAGGTGTCCTACCGAGGAGGGCCAAGGTCCACCCACGTGTAGGTCCCGTTTGAGAGGAATAGGTCACCGTACCAGCCAACCACCCTATCCACTTTGCATGAACATCTTGACAAGTGCGAGCGGCGTAGTCGGCAGGTATGCGAACAAACATGCACAAGTGTGTATGTCCATGACATACAAAAGTACACCAGAGACAAAACATCTAGAAGAAATAGAAATATTCAACGCCATATGGCAAGATCGGGAAGCAGGTCGGGAAGATGCCATCGAGCATGGCGCTGCTTTTGCACGTCTTGGATCCTCCTGCCCTCGCCCATCGCGGAGACGCAGGGCAACTCCTAGCGGTGGACAAGGTGGGGTTCAAAGGGGAAGCAGAGGAGAGACTAGGGTTCCAGGTGCCTTGGGGAGTAGATAAGGAGGGGGAGGGAGCGGTGGTGCATGGTAACGCGGATGACGGGATGACACCCACCTGCTTCGTCATGTTAGCAAAGGATAGAGGGAGGAGGCAACGAGGAAGAGGAACATGGATGGAACCGTCTTATGTTGGCGAAGCAGTACGACCACGATGGGAGAGGAAAGCAGGATGGGTCGGCCCAGGAGAGGAATGCGCGACAGGGCCAAGATTGGGCTGCTGTTGGGAAGTTGCGCTAGGTAATGTCTTTCTCTTTTCTTTTTTATTTAGAATTTATGTTTGAATTTGTATTTAATTGTTTGAATTGTTTTTTCAAATTTTGAAACAGGTGCTGCTTTCAAACAAGAGAGAAGGCACAAAACAAAAGTTGGAGTGAAGGGTTTAAGAAAAGAGAGAGAGATGGGGTAGGGATATGTTTGGATGGTCCATGCACATATGATAGATATATAGAGACGATGGATAGAATAAAGATGGGTTTTTTGATTGCATTGGCTTGGTTTGGTTTGGTTGAATTTTGAATATTCCAAAGATATAAGAACCTCACAAGGATACAAGCTCGGGTAAAACCAAAGGAAAACATGAGGGAAAAATATAAAGGGATTGAACCTTGGGGAACTATTGAATTGTTTCAAATGGGTCTCACCTATTCGAATCACCCAAGCCTTCTCCAAATTCAAATAAAACCCCAAGAAGGAAGGAATGATACAAGCTTGCATGGGACATGCATATATATTAAATTCCCAATTACCATAGTGAGAACAGTTGTAATCAAAATGGCATTTCTACATTCATGCATGTACTCATTGACTTGAATGTGGCTTCACAAAATAAGTAAGCTTGCTATCAGTTGAGATTATCCAACTTATGCACACATATTAAGAACATATTACCAAGCTAGTGTGTATTTTCCACTAGATCTCCTTGTAGCCAAATGTAGCACCACATGTGAGCATATATTGAATAATACCACTTGGAAGCTTAAAAGAAACCTTCTACCCACATGGCACGAAAAGGTGGCCATGAGGCTCCATATACTTTAATATCACGAAAACAATATAGAACATATATGGAAGTATGTAGGTTTTGAAGTGGACTCATCTTGTTACATATGAACTAGAAAAAAACAAAAGAAATGCATGTGCTCATATATATAATTTGGATGGTGGGATTATAGGGTGTGACATAGAAAGGTGGTAGGATTACAAAAGAGATATGACCACAACTCAACTTGGACATGAAGCAATTTATCAAGAAGCAAATACAATATATCAAGACGCAAATACAAGTGATACAATATAATGCACATGGGAAAGAACCAAATAAGAGGGGTTTTATATGATGCTCAAATGCAAGGTGGCATGGTGACATGAGCATGATATAATGACGATGCAATGCAAGAATGATATGTAAGAAGTAGCAATATATAGACTAGGCAAGTAGCATTACAATTTTTAGACAATTCGGATGCTACAATCCATGACCAGAAGCTGGTCGACCAAGTCTATGGCCTTCCTCCCTTTAACGTGGAAGCAGAGATCAAGATGAAACGCTCATGGAAGAACGATGTTCCTTCGGGTTAGACTGAAGTGGTCAAAGATCTGTACAAGTGAGTGTAGAATCTTCAACTAAATAATGGCCAGGAGGTCACCAGCCTCGACATCATTCACGCTTTCTTGAAGCGTCAGGTGCATCCACTACAAGCCAGGGCATACCGAATGTTTCTGTATCCAGCACCAATGATCCATGAGGGTGTTGACTGAAGAGCTATCATCGTCGGATCTCGACAAAAGGACCAGACCTTTGATAAGCCTGACTGCTGATGAGGCTTTGCCGGCAGAGTCATAGACTGCACCGTTTAGTGCGTCCAACCCAGCACCCGAGGTAAGACTAACACGGCTCAATAGTATAGCTTCGTTGGGAGACCCCAAGAGGAAGGTATGATGAGCACAGCGGCAAATTTTCCCTCAGTTATGAAACCAAGGTTATCGAACCAGTAGGAGCAAGAAAACAACTCCAAGGTGTTCCTAGCAACTTGGAATCCTGCACAACTGTAACATCCCAAAAATCATGATTTCAAAGCTTGCATATCATTCATGCATTCATAATCATTTTAGGATCATTTTCAAATAAGATTTCAAAAATAGAAGCATTTGAATGTCTATTATTTTATGTAAGCAAGGCAATGGACCAATGCTACTCTCTAGTATGAGATTATTTGTTTTAAACTAGAAAGATTTGAACTTAGAGTTGATTGAGTTTTTCTAAATCTTGGACAAAATTTTCAAAACAAAGTATGAATTTAAAACCACTCATATGTCTTTATTAAACAATTGATAAAGGCATTGTTTATTTTTAAATTCCAATGTGCCCATGTATTTCCAAGTGTACAACATTGTTCTGTAGACAAATATGTACTTCTTTCACCTTACAAAAATCCAGGAGTTGTTTGAATTCAAACCACTTTAAATTCATTTGAAAAGGATTCCTGGAAAATCAAACAGAAAAAGAAAAAGATAAAAGAAATGGAAAAAGGCTGGCGCCGGCATTTGAGCCCAATAGCAGAAGCTGCCCACTAGACCCACCGGTATTTCCTCTCTCCTATTTTTCTCATCACTTTGCTACCCAGACGATCATTGTTGGTGGACCCTCATGATTCACCTCCGTCTTCCCGAAATCATGCCCACGACCATGTCGCCTACTGTTTCCTCCGCCATGACTGCCGCGCCTTAAACTCGAGTAATTTCCGGCATTTCCGTGCGTGATCCTCGCCCTGCTATGGCTACAAAACCCCCTCTCCACCCCGCACTTTTCCCCTCAGTCCACTCGCTCGCTTCGCCACCAGGATGACTCTATTTCGCATTACCCCGCCGCAGATAGAGCCAGCTCCGGCGAGGTATTCCGATAAGTCTAGTGTCCGCGCCCACTCCTCATTCACCCTGTGATGATCCCCTAATCCTTGCACAGCTCCTGATCCCCTTTGTTCATCTGCTTGTGATCTAGAGCGTCGACTTCGACAAGCACCGTGGGCATCCGACGCTATCTCCAACTCTGGCGAGAGATTGAGGTAAAACCCGACCGCCCCGAGCCTTCTCCTTGACCCTATTAGGTTCGCCTGAGCGTTGTGCACACGCTGATACCCTCGGTTTGTGCTAGGGTGGCTAGTAACATCGCCTTCGTCACCGTCCGAGCAAACCCGACGCTGCCTCCAACTCCGACGAGCCCCAGCGGCCTCTGCAGCACGCCCCGTGAGTCTGGTAAGCCACTTCTCAACCCTTAGCCCCCTCTGGAATCAACGGAGCATCACCGGCAGAAGCGCCGCCGCCGCCAGCAACCATTGGCGCCGCCAGTCTTTGGTCGCTTGCGTCGTAGCCATTAGATCTAGATCCAACGCGCAGGAATAGATCACTTAATCGAACCGGTATGCGCAGATCTAGCTGTGCGCTACCACTTAAATCCAAAGGCTCTCGTTGATCGATCCACACGAAATGGTATCAACGAATCAGAAAGCGCCACGTGTTTGTGTTTTGATTTAAAATCTGAAATTAGATCTATTAGTTGTTCAAACTTGCAAAATTCATAACTTTTGATCCACACGTTCAAATTTTGTAAATTTTATATCATTGGAATCAGGAGAAAGAATTCTATCCAATTATGCACTTTGTTTAATAAATTGCATCTGTAAAATGGGTTGTTTTTGCAGAGACATTTCTAAGCTTATTTTGTATATAAAAATTGTATGAAAAGTGTTCTAAGGGCCAAATTAATTTTATTTAGTCTATAATTGTTTTGTTTATGATTCAGTACTGTTTCACTTGTCTTGTTTGATTTATAAAAATCATCACATGGCATTTGCATGCATTCAAATATTTTTGCTTGTATATTTTTCATATGTGAATTTGGTGCTATCATTTTATGTGTAGATTTTGGTGCTAATAGTGATTATGGTTGTGAAGATTGTTGATACTCCCCCAACTACCAAGGCAAGTTTGTGTTGAGTGGAATAAATCACCTGGGTGGAATGGAAAGAATGGTTTGTGTTGAGTGGTTACACAAGGCCCATTTCTATGGGTTACCTTGTGTATCTCACTTGTGGAATGCCACCCAGGAACAAAGGGATTTGAGAGATGCCAAATGTTAAGAAGCTTCTAGTGCAGCCACATGGAATTATGGGCACTGCCTGGATCATATAGATTGTAATAACTTATCCATTTGGATAGTTGGTGGTAGTGGGATGATAGGTTGGAACGTGTCCATTTGGTCTAAGGGAAGGCTTCTAAAAGGTCCTGTCTTTGTGAAACCAAGTCTTGTGGGGAAAGTGCACCACCTCTGCATATGGAAGAAACTAAGTACTTAGCCATGTCCCTGGTATTGGACAATTTGAGCATCAAGACAGGGAAGCTATCAAGAATCTCCTCATCCCAATTTTCTAAGTTAAAACTTGTGGTTGAACAAGGGTGAAGGTTCACCAATTTCTATTGGTGGTTCCTTGGGAAAGTTTTTGCCAAACAAAAACTTAGTATTCTCAACTGATAGGTAAAACCTATTTTGAGCAAAGAAAGCCTAATATACACTTAGCCAGATTCATGTAGTAACTAGATGCTAATATTCTACTAAGGTATCACTTGCCAATACTATTCCAATGTATTGACACACTGTGGCTGTAACTTGTGATATTGCAGGTTGCTCTGAAGATGATTAGGGGTTATGAGTCTACACTCAACATGCTTGCATGTGGCACATTAAGATGAAGACTTCTATTTTATATTGTTAAGTTAAACTCTTATACTAGCCTATGGCTATGGAGTTTTAAAAGACTATGTTATCTCTGAAATGACGATGTAATAATGACCTTTGTTTCTGTGTACTTCATCTTAAATTGTGGATGCTAGCATTTGATCCAGGGACTAGCATTGCAATCATAGGGATCTTTACCTTTATAAAGGTGGGATCTTACAGATGGTATCAGAGCATTGTGTTTCCTGTAGGATTATGACCCTAGGATTGGATTAGAAACCACTAAGGAAAAATTTTCAACAATTTCCACACTTGTCTTTTCTTCTCGTAAACTTTTATAATCTTCTTTGTCATCTCTATTTGTAGATGAACTCCATCAACGAAGCCGTGAGTAAGGGACCACTCATGACCATGACCTTGGATTGTGAGATATAATTCCCCAAGGCCCTCAAGAACCTCATGGTTACCATGGGGATACGTGGTGCAGCTGTGTACAAAGGATTTCCCGTGATGGATGAAGGAGTAGAGTACTGGTGGGTGCAACTTCACTTGTACAAAAACAAGGAAGACAACCACAAGGAGTCAGGATTCTGCATGGTCACCAACTCAGAAATGCACACAACATTCTTTGACTCTGCAAGATATGCAACTTGGAATGCCATCAAGGAGCTTGGTGATAGACTCAAGTGCAGAATGCTTAACACCCAAAATGACCCTAGGTAAGAAAAGAAGCATACCCAAGAGTTAGAGGCTACCAACCAACATTTAAGAGAAGACATCATAGACTTAGCAATGGAGTCATGTGATCAGGATCGATAGATTGCCTCTAGGGATGCCTTGTTAGCCAACTTGGCAAGTGAGATGGGATTGTAATGTACTACGTTAGTTGGACCACCACACTTATTGTTTTATTTCCAAAAAAAATTCTAAGTTATGTTGAACCTTTGATGCTTGTAATGGATTTGTGTATGCCATGACTTGTGTGATTGTTGCCAAAGATATGCTTGTGATACTTTGTCTTGTGATTTTTCTCTATTGATGTTGATTCTAACTTTTCTCTATCTTATATAAATAGATGCCTAATGTTACTATCAGCACGGCCGAAGAGTTCAAGGCAACTGGTTTTGGCACTCGTCTCATTGAGCTCACTAGCGTGCTCAACCTTCCACTTCATATCATCATGACGCTTCCCCTCACCAAGTTTGAGAGGAAGGACCTTTGGGGCTTTAGAGTCACTCAGCCCGGACGCCAGGCAGAGCCAACCACGGAGACCATCACTTTCAAGCTGATGCGTGACGACAAGGAGAAAGGCCTAGATGTAGTCATGCAGGAGTTACTTGGGCGCCTGGTAGGGAGACACTCCAGAGAGCTTAGAGGTCTTTACTTTCACCCCTTCGGGAGACGCGACGAGGAGGGTGAGGCTATTGAGTTCGAGGATGCTGTTAGAGAGACGATGGAGACGATTCGTCTGTACCTTTAGGACCTAGAGGTTCTTATTAGGAACCTAGATACTGATAGGACCAACGTCATGCTTAGCAATGACGAGCTCCAGGTTCAGCTCCGAGAGAAGGACAAGCTCTTCGCGGAGCAAGACGAGATAGTCAAGGAAATGGAGGCCACGTTTGAGAGCCAGGACAGAAAGTTCAAGAGCTAGGAGAAAAGAATCCAAGACAGGAACAAGAAGATCAGGGAGATGAAGGAAGAGCTTGAGGCCAAGGACTTCGAGCTTGAGCATCAGCAGCGAGTGATCGAGAGGCTTCGCTCACAGAAGAGGGCTCTTAGGGCCAAGATAGAGGCCTTGACTAGCAATGTTGAGGAGTACAAGACCGCTATGGAGAATGCAGGTCTTACACTTGTTGATGTGGAGGTTGATGCGGAGGAGTAGTGATGACTACTCAATTATGTTTCATTTACCATTCTTATGATTATTGAGTCGCAATGACCATCCAACATGTGGGAGGCTTGCTATGATGCGTTTGCTTTTCCAAACTTGTTTATGTCGTTTGAACCTTATGTTATTTTGATGCTTGGTTTGGTGATTGTCTATGTGATGTATTGTCCATGATAAGCATCTATGGGTATCTCATTCTTATCCTTATGAAAACCACAGATGCCTCCTCGGCGTGCCAACCCCAACCCAAACAACAACAATGTCACCCCCGAGATGCAGCAGCTGATGACAGCACAGGCACAGCTGATGCAGATGGTGACCACTTTTATGCAAAATCAGAATAACAATAACAACAACAACAACAACACGAACAATCCACTAGGATTTGACATGCTCACCCGATTCCTAAGACTGAGGCCTGCAAAGTTCTCAGGAACTACTAATCCCATGGTGGCCAATGATTGGCTACGTTCGGTGAACAAGGATTTGGTAACTGTCGGCTGCACCGACGAGGAGAAGGTCAGGTTTGCAGCACATTTGTTGGAAGGACCAGCAGCTACTTGGTGGGATAACTTCCAGATCACCAATCCCATTGTGGATGTGACATGGGCTATCTTTGAAGATGGATTCCGTACAGCTCACATCTCATTCGGGGTGATGAATTTGAAGAAGAAGGAGTTCCATAATCTGAAACAGCGTCACCGCAGCGTGGCTAAATATATTGAGGAGTTCAACAATCTGGCACGTTATGCATCGAATGAAGTTGATAGCAATGCCAAGAGGAAGGAGAAATTCCTCGAAGGACTGAACGATGAACTGAGTCTGCAGCTATCTATTGCCTATGTACCAACCTACTAATCACTTTGTGACAAGGCCACCATCTTGGAGAACAAGATGAAACAGGTTGAAAGCAGAAAGAGGAAGCACCGCTTTGACAAGCACAGCTCGGGATCGTCTCACAAGCGTTCCCATCACGATGATAGTGGGAGTTCTGGATCCCACAAGCACGGAAAGCACAACAACCACCATAGCCACAACCGCCATCATGACAACAAGCATCGCCGTAGTCATGATAATGACAAGTTCAAAAACCACAAGAGTGGATACAAGAGCCACCACAATGGAAGTGGAAGTGGTAGTGGAAGTCAGCCTGTTAAGAAAGATCTCAGTCAGGTTGAATGCTTCAAGTGTAAGAAGATGGGGCACTATGCTAATGAGTGCCCAGAAAAGAAAGTTGAAGGTGCCAACAAGCCCAACCCTTTCCAGAAGGAACAGGTGAACCACATCAATGTGGAAGAGATTTATGAGGAACCTGATGCTATGACTGGTAAGTTCAAACTCAATTCTATTCCAGCACTTGTTCTTTTTTATACTGGCGCATCGCATTCATTCATATCAAGAGCATTTGTTGATAGAAACGAACTTCCAGTTGAAACTATTGGGTGTACTATAAAAGTAAGTTCTCCTGGTGGAGAAATGATAGTGAACTCAGGATGTCATGACCTAGTCATAGAATTTGGGAAGTATAAGTTTCCCGTTAATCTGATAATCCTAAATTCCCAAGGATTGGATGTCATTTTGGGAATGGACTGAATGTCTAAGTACAAGGGAGTACTAGATTGTGCCAATCATACTGTCACACTCACAACCCCGGATAATAAAAGGATTAGATTCAAGACTAACTTTGAATCAAAAGGGAGTAAGCTAAATTCTCTTACGGGGGTTAGCATAGAAATTGTGCCAATTGTGAGAGAATATCCGGATGTGTTTCCGAAAGAATTGCCGGGAATGCCACCAGATAGAGATGTGGAATTTATGATTGAATTGATGCCAGGATCAGGACAAATAGCAAAGAGACCTTACAAGATGTCAGTTGATGAGTTGAAAGAACTCAAGAAACAACTTGGAGAATAGTTGCAGAAAGGATTTATTCAACCAAGTTCTTCATCTTGGGGAGCACCAGTCTTGTTTGTGGAAATGAAAGATAGAAGTCAAAGTTTATGCATCGATTATCGCTCACTCAATGAGGTGATTGTCAAGAACAAGTATCCTTTGCCTAGAATCAATGACTTGTTTGATCAGTTAGAAGGAGCCTGTGTGTTCTCAAAGATTGATCTCCTGTCAGGTTATTTTCAGCTTAAGATAAGGGAACAAGACATACCTAAGACAACTTTCACCACTAGGTATGGATTGTATGAGTACACCGTGATGCCGTTTGGTTTGACCAATGCACTAGCTTACTTCATGAATATGATGAACAAGGTGTTCATGGAGTTCCTTGACAAGTTTTTGTCGTTTTCATCGATGACATTTTGATCTACTCCAAGAGCAAAGAAGAGCATGAAGGACATTTGCGTTTGATACTTGAGAAGCTTAGAGAGCATAAGCTGTATGCCAAATTCGGCAAGTGTGAATTCTGGTTGAATGAAGTTGGATTTCTTGGACACATTGTGTCAGGGGATGGTGTAGCAGTTGATCCCGCAAAAGTGCCAGCTGTAACTGAATGGGAATCTCCTAAGTGAGTGAAAGAAGTTTGTAGTTTCCTTGGCTTGGCAGGATACTATAGAAGATTCATTGAAAGTTTCTCCAAAGTAGCTAAGCCAATGATGGAGTTACTAAAGAAGGACAAGAAATTTGCTTGGACTGAAGGATGTGAACTCAGTTTCCAAGAATTGAAGAAGAGACTAGTGACAGCACCAGTCCTATGTCTGCCAGATTTGGAGAAGGCATGTTTATTGTGATGCATCTCATCATGGATTAGGTGCAGTTCTAATGCAAGAAGGGAAAGTTGTGGCTTATGCCTCGAGACAACTCAAAACTCATGAGGTGAATTATCCTACTCATGATTTAGAGTTAGCCTCTGTTGTCCATGCACTCAAAACATGGAGACATTATCTTTTGGGAAAGCGATGTGAAGTGTTCACGGATCACAAAAGTTTGAAGTATACCTTCACTCAGAAAGAAATCAACATGAGAAAAAGAAGATGGCTAGAACTCATCAAGGACTATGACTTGAGTTTGCAATAACACCCAGGTAAAGCAAATGTTGTAGCGGATGCACTAAGCCGTAAGGTATTTGTGAATGGACTTACTAAGGGAGAGTTGCCAGATGATCTGTGTGCCCAATTTAGATACCTCAGATTGGAGATTGTGCTGAGGGACATCTCATGTCATTGGATGTTTAACCCACCTTGTTGGACAAAATCAAGGAAGCCCAAAAGGCGGACAAGGAAATTGAAGAGATTACAGAAAAGATTGGCAAAGGAAAAGCCAAAGGATTCCATGAAGACGAACAGGGTACTTTATGGTATGGAAAACGTATCTGCGTTCCGCAAGACCCGGAACTTCGGAAACTGATTTTACAAGAAGCACACAACTTACCATATTCCATTCATCCGGGTAACACCAAAATCTACATGGATATGAAGGAAAGATTTTGGTGGAATAATCTCAAGAAAGACATCGTCGAACATATTGCTTTGTGTGATGTATGTAGTAGAGTGAAAGCGAACATCAAAAACCAGCAGGGTTGATACAACCACTACCTATTCCTGATTGGAAGTGGGACAAGATTGGCATGGACTTCATCACCGGATTGCCAAGGACCAGGTCAGGATATGATTCTATTTGGGTAGTAGTGGATCGCCTCACTAAAGTGGCTCTTTTCATACCCGTGAAGACAACCTATACAAGTGCTAAGTTGGCCAAGATCTATATGAATAGGATTGTGTGTCTGCATGGAGTACCCAAGAGAATTGTGTCTGATAGGGGAACTCAATTCACTTCTCATTTTTGGAGGCAACTGCATGAGTCACTGGGAACGAGATTGGAATTCAGTACTGCTTTTCATCCCCAGACTTATGGACAGACAAAAAGGACTAACCACATTTTAGAGGATATGTTGAGGGCATGTTCCCTAGACTATGGAGCTAGTTGGGATGAAAGTCTGCCTTACGCAGAATTCTCTTACAACAATAGCTATCAAGCCAGTATTGAGATGGCACCGTTTGAGTTTCTCTATGGGAGAAAGTGTACTACCCCATTACTATGGAATGGTGTGGGACAAAGAAACTTGTTCGGGCTAGAATTAATCAAAGAGGCTGAAGAGAAGGTCAAATTAGTAAAGGATAGATTGAAGATAGCACAGTCCCGACAGAAGAGCTACGCAGATCCTACGAGTAGAGAAGTCACCTATGAGGTGGGTGATAGAGCTTATCTTAGAGTGTCACCACTTCGTGGAGTGAAGAGATTTGGAGTCAAAGCAAAATTGGCCCCAAGATATGTTGGACCATTCAAGATTCTGAGTCGTAAAGGAGAAGTAGCTTATGAGATTGAATTGCCAGAATCTTTGTCTGCCGTTCATAATGTATTTCATGTGAGTCAGCTAAAGAAATGCCATCCGGAGATGGAAGAGACTTCTTTGAAGGATACTATACCTTTGGAGGAGGTCCAATTCGAAAGTGATCTTACCTATGAAGAAAAACCTATCAAGATTCGGGAGACTGCAGAAAGAGTTACTCGGATAAAGACTATCAAATTTTGCAAAGTTCAGTGGAACCATCATTCCAAAGAAGAAGCAACATGGGAAAGAGAAGATGACCTTCGGAAAGACCACCCTCACCTATTTGCTAGCCAATCCGAATCTGAGGGCGAGATTCACCTTAAGGGGGTTAGATTTGTAACATCCCAAAAATCATGATTTCAAAGCTTGCATATCATTCATACATTCAAAATCATTTTAGGATCATTTTAAAATAAGATTTCAAAAACAGAAGCATTTGAGTATCTATTATTTTATGTAAGCAAGGCAATGGCCCAATGCTACTCTCTAGTATGAAATTATTTGTTTTAAACCAGAAATATTTGAACTTAGAGTTGATTGAGGTTTTCTAAAGCTTGGACAAAATTTTCAAAACAAAGTATGAATTTAAAACCACTCCTATGTCTTTATTAAACAATTGATAAAGGCATTGTTTATTTTTAAATTCCAATGTGCCCATGTATTTCCAAGTGTACAACATTGTTCTGTAGCCAAATATGTACTTATTTCACCTTACAAAAATCCAGGAGTTGTTTGAATTCAAACCACTTTAAATTCATTTGAAAAGGATTCCTGGAAAATTAAACAGAAAAAGAAAAGGATAAAAGAAATGGAAAAAGGTTGGCGCCAGCATTTGAGCCCAATAGCAGAAGCAGCCCACTAGCCAGCCCACCCGGGATTTCCCTCTCTCCCTGTTTTTCTCACCGCACCCGTGCTACCCAGACAGTCGCTGACTGGTGGACCCTCGCCAGTTCACCTCCGTCTTCCCAAATCACGCCCACGACCACGTTGTCGGCTGTTTCCTCTGCCATCACTGTCGCGCCTTAAACTCGAGTAATTGCTAGCGTTTCCATGCATGATCCTCGCCCCTTCTCTGGCTACAAAACCCCCTCTGCACCCTGCACTTCTCCCCTCACTCCACTCGCTTGCTCCGCCACCAGGTTGCCTCTATTTCGCATTACGCCGCCGCAGACAGAGCCAGCTCCGGCGAGGTATTCCGGTAAGTCTAGTGTTCGCGCCCACTCCTCGTTAACCCTGGGATGAGCCCGTGATCCTTGCGCACCTCCTGAACCCCTTTGTTCATCTGCTTGTGATCCAGAGCATCGACTTCGACGAGCACCGTGGACATCCGACGCCGTCTCCAACTCCGACGAGAGATTGAGGTAAAACCCGACCGCCCCGCGCCTTCTCCTTGACCCTATCAGGTTCGCCTGTGCGTTGTGCACACGCTGATACCCTCGGTTTTGTGCTAGGGTGGCCAGTAATGTCGCCTTCGTCACCGTCCGAGCAAACCCGACGCTGCCTCCAACTCCGACGAGCCCCAACAGCCTCTGCAGCACGCCCCCGCCCACGCCAGCAACACTTTGAGCATCGTCGTGTTCCCGCGAGTCTGGTAAGCCAATGCTCAACCCTTAGCCCCCTCTGGAATCACCGGAGCATCGCCGGAAGAAGCGCCGCCGCCGCCAGTCTTTGGTCGCTTGCGTCGTAGCCATTAGATCTAGATCCAATACGCAGGAATAGATCACTTAATTGAACCGGTACGCGCAGATCTGGTCGTGCGCTGCCACTTAAATCCAACGGCTCTCGTTGATCGATCCACGCGAAACGGTATCGACGAATCAGAAAGCGCCGCGTGTTTGTGTTTCGATTTAATATCTGAAATTAGATCTATTAGTTGTTCAAACTTGCAAAATTCATAACTTTTAATCCACACGATCAAATTTTGTAAATTTTATATCATTGGAATCAGGAGAAATAATTCTATCCAATTATGCACTTTTTTTTAATAAATTTCATCTGTAAAATGGGTTGTTTTTTAAGAGACATTTCTAAGCTTATTTTGTATATAAAAATTGTATGTAAAATGTTCTAAGGGCCAAATTAATTTTATTTAGTGTATAATTGTTTTGTTTATGATTCAGTACTGTTTCACTTGTCTTGTTTGATTTAGAAAAATCATCACATGGCATTTGCATGCATTCATATATTTTTGCTTGTATATTTTTGATATGTGAATTTGGTGCTATCATTTTATGTGTAGATTTTGGTGCTAATATTGATTGTAGTTGTGAAGATTGTTGCTACTCCCCCAACTACCAAGGAAAGTGGTTCTTCATATTTTGTCCCAATATTTTGACTATGCATTAGAAATATTTTGTATAGGGCTTGCATGAATATTTTGCTAAGTATCTATATGCTATGCTTAGGAAATCCTAGTAGTTGTAGAATTGTTAGAATTTTCTCTAAGTGAAGATACTTGTTATTGCCATGCTTAGCCTAGCTAGTAGTAACCAAGGGTGGAATATATACATGCTATGGAAAATATTTCTAAGTCTTTGACTTATGTTTTTCTTAATAAAACAACTAAGTGAATAAATCACCTGGGTGGAATGGAAAGAATGGTTTGTGTTGAGTGGTTACATAAGACCCATTTCTATGGTTTACCTTGTGTATCTCACTTGTGGAATGCCACCCAGGAACAAAGGGATTTGAGATGCCAAATGTTAAGAAGCTTCTGGTGCAGCCACATGGCATTATGGGCTGCCTGGATCATATAGGTTGCAATAACTTAGCCATTTGGACAGTTGGTGGTAGTGGGATGATAGGTTGGAACGCGTCCATTTGGTCTAAGGGAAGGCTTCTGAAAGTTCCTTTCTTGGTGAAACCAAGTCTTGTGGAGAAAGTGCACCACCTCTGCAGATGGAAGAAACTAAGTACTTAGCCATGTCCCTGGTATTGGACAATTTGAGCATCAAGACATGGAAGCTATCAAGAATCTCCTCATCCCAATTTTCTAAGTTAAAACTTGTGGTTGAACAAGGGTGAAGGTTCACCAATTTCTATTGGTGGTTCCTTGGAAAGTTTTTGTTTTTTGCCAAACAAAAACTTAGTATTCTCAACTGATAGGTAAAACCTATTTTGAGCAAAGCAAGCCTAAGCTACACTTAGCCAAATTCATGTAGTAACTAGATGCTAATATTCTACTAAGGTATCACTTGCCAATACTATTCCAATGTATTGACCCACTGCGGCTGTAAGTTGTGATGTTGCAGGTTACTCTGATGATGATTAGGGGTTATGAGTCTACACTCAACATGCTTGCCTGTGGCACATGAAGATGAAGACTTCTATTTTATATTGTTAAGTTAAACTCTTGTACTAGCCTATGGCTATGGAGTTGTAAAATACTATGTTATCTCTAGAATGACGATGTAATAATGACCTTTGTTTCTGTGTAGTTCATCTTAAACTGTGGATGCTAGCATTTGATCCAGGGACTAGCATTGCAATCACAGGGATCTTTACCTTTATAAAGGTGGGATCTTACAACAACACAAACTCAAGATTTTGCCCCAACTTACAGTGAGGTTGTCAATCTCACCGGTTTTCTAAAAACAAAGGATTAAACGTATGGTGTGGAAGTTAATGGTTGCTTGTAGAAAGTAAACAGTAACAGTAGATGATGTAACAATGGTAAAGATTGGACCAGGGTCCACAATTCACTAGAGGCACTACAAGGATTTGGGTCTATTGCAGCAAAATTATTTGTCGCAATATGGGCCAATTTGTGGAAATATGTACCTATTTCCACGAAATGCCGTTCGTTGGCAAGCGTTACAATTAAACACATGGTAATAGGCTATCGCAACGAAAAAGCAATCGTGGCAGTAAATTGTTCTATTGCAACAACAATGAGGCCAGTTGCCATATTTTTTCCGTGGCAATACCCACTTATCACCACAATTTGGTTTGTGGAGATAACTTAATGCAACGTACGAATAGAACGTGGCGATTACTAGTTTGTGGCGATAGACATTTGTGGCGATAATCAATGGCAACGATGCATGTTTCGTGGTGCATACTCTTTCGTGCCAATAACCAATTATGGCAATAACCTATGGCAAAAACTCTTGTTTTGTAGCATTAGCCATTTTGCCATGTACCGCTATGACCGTGGCATTAACTTATTGCAACAAACATTTCACTCGTGCCGATAAACGGTTACCGCAACGGTCAAAAAATTCGTAGTGAGAAGCTATTGCGACAATTTAAAATTTTTGTGGCGATACTCTATTTCAGCAAAAAATAGCTCCGTGGTGCCAAATACTTATCGCATCGGGCAAAATGTTTGTAGCAATAAGCTACCGCAACAATGTGAAGTTTTCGTGGCGATACTCTGTTTCAACAAATTCAGTTCCGTGGCGCGAAATACTTATCACAACATGCAGAATGTTTGTAGGAAGAGGCTACTGCGACAACTTAAAGTGTTTGTGGCGATACTCTATTTCAACAAATCTTTATTTCGTGGCGCCAAGCAGTTATCGCAACGTGCAGAAAAATTGCGGTGACAAGTTATTGCAACAATATAAAGTTCTTCGTTGCTATATCCTAACACAACAAGGAGAGTATGCGTGGCAACTTATGTTTGTCACAACATTACGTGCTAAGCAATGGCAAGCAAAAGTGAATTGTGGCAATAGGCTATCGCAACCATAAAAAAATACAAATTCAAAACAATATGTATATATACAAATAATAATTCTCGTAGCAAATATCCATCAAATGAAACTCAAATAAAATGTTGCCATCCTAATTCAAATGAAACTCAAATAAAATGTAGCCATCCTAATTAACCGCCAAGACTAAAATGTCTATGATGTAGACTCCAATCCAGCTACTTCTTTTGATCCTGCAATCAAGAAATAAAAAAATTAGCTAGTTAAAAAGAACTGGCATCAGACAATTATTCCAGCCCCATTGTTAAAAAGAATTGTTGTTAGACTAACTAGACTAAAACCGGGAATAGGACAAACGGAGGAGCAAGAAAAGTATGCATGTGTAATCCTTAGGAATGCAAAACATGGGAAATGATGACACATGCTTGTTTGGAACACAGGAAAGAAAACCACAAGAATCAGAGTAAAATCCTATGATATATACTTGATCCATCCTCCGTTTCACAATATAAAAGATTTTGGTGATTAAAATAGTCTATTAAACCATGTTATATGTTGAAGCAGATCTAATAATAATCACACAGATATGTTTTTAGCTACTCGACTACAGTGTATACATACATGGCACTTTTTAATCTTGGGCACATATGTATTCACTCTTCCAAAGCTAAAGAATGGATACTCATACCATCTGGTCCATATGGCCATTCTCCTAAAACTTCACTGTTGGAACATATTTAAAAGTATCAGCCATTTGTTGCATGTGATGGTGAAGGACTTGAGTTAATGTAAGTCTTACGTGCAAATCCTTTAAACCAAACCAGACTTGAGGTAGCTTGATTTGTCTCATTCCTTTACACAGGAATTAAAAGAAGGGGTTGAGCTCATTTTTCGTTTCCCATGATTTTCCTATGAAACTAACGCAGAAGGAAACATTCCTTCACTCTTCCTCCATTCAATTCCTGTGTTCCAAACGATACTACGGTGACAATTCCTAACGGAACAGTATTCCTACACTTTTCATGTAAAAATCTTTCAAACCAAACGGGGCCTTAAAACTTCCGCTATTGATTTAAGTTGTGACTCGATGTATAGTTTCAGTTAAGTTCATATCACTAGATATCACATGTATAGTACATGTAGTAGCGACCAGCATGGTTCAAGGACAGAGCACACAACAGCATTCCAAATATGAAGGAAATTGACCTAAAATGCACGTGAACATGATGTCAAAGCAAGTTGTGACTTACCATTTCTTTGTACATTCGATAATTCTGTATGAGATGATTTAAAGAAATCACAGTTGGCCTTGCTCCTGGATTCCTACTAGGACTTGAGCTCTATAGAAGAGCATTTTGTGAGTTTGGATTACTATTTTCTTTGTCGGTCCTCTTATTAAGCACCTGCAAATAGAAGTGCATTTTCAGCAATACAAGTAAGCAAAATAAATCTTACAAGGTGGCAAGCATATGACTATAATCACCTTCTGTTGTTGGCTTCCCATCTGTTGGCTGAGTTTAGCCATCTGTTGGTTGAACTTTGTCATCATGGCTTTTTCAAATTCTAGTCCTGATCTTCGCTCCTCTTCCAACAATCTTTCCCTTTCAGCACGCTCTTGTTGTAACCTCTCCTCAAGTTGTTCTCTCTCGGCACGCTCCAAGCTAAGCCGCTCTTGCATGTGTGCACGTTCAACTTCTAGTTGATCTTGTAATTCGTTGACCTGCTGGCTGAGCTGAGAGTTCTGTTGCTGGGTTTCCGCTGTAGCATGAGATTGCTCCTCAATCTGCATCCGAAACCTTTCAGAACCAGTTTTAGGTTTGGACATGTATCTGTACCCACGAGGCTGCGATGACTTGCATAGCAGAGTGTCTTTGTATGCAGTCTGGAAAACATTGTTTCTCTGCTCACTTGAGAGTGGACCATGAGTTTCAGTTTCTTTTGTTTCAACCGCTTCACGTGCTTTGTCCTAAGAACGAAAAGAACAATTATAGCTAATTCATCAATATTGACCTATAAAAGATGAAAGAGGAATGACAGAACCTATCAGTACTCACATAAACATCCTGGGACTCTTTGTTAGACCATGTTCCATTCTTTGTGTGGGTGAGTTCCCACAGAGCAATACAATCCGGCTCTTCTCCAGTTTCCACGTCTCTCTACAAGTAAATACAACAATGAGATGCTTGAAGCATGAAACCATAGGTAGCAGCAAGGCATACATACTTAGTTAGAGTCATACCTTCTCAAAACTTACTTGCGAGTAGGATTTTGATCCCACTCTGTGTTTTGTCTTCTGTTTCTTACGGTTATCGGAGTTCTTCTGGCTACGTTCCTATCCAGTCATTGAAACCAAATATAAACAGTCAGACAAGCCACTTCATCCAAACACAGAATAGACAAACAGTAAGCTTAGAGATAACCTAAAATTTTGCATCATTGCCAAAGTAGTCGATCATCCATTCCCACTCTTGTAGTTGTAAATCTTCTGGCACATTTGCCAATCTATCCTCATCTGTTTTGTATGTCTTGTAAGTGGAGCTTAGAGTTGCTCGCCAGCCTCTATATCGCTCCATTGCAATTTTGAGAAATTTTTCTTCCATTCCTGGTGTATCTTCCAGGTTCCATCTGTCCTGTAAAGCGTACAACAAATAAATATACATAAGTAGTCCATTATCGATGGTAAAATAACATAACAAATGTTAAAAGGGTTGTACACACTATCATATCTGCAACGATGAGTCCATGGACACTAGGGTGAATGTCCGACCACCTCCTCACTCCAATGAGTGGTAACTTTCTTTTCATTATGACTACCACGTCATCCTTGAATGAGCGATTGTTCATTCCTACTGTACCACCCAATGTTTCAGATAATGAAATATCTAGCTTCGCAGATCCATTGGCAAAATGCTTCATAGATGATTTAACACCTTTTAGGACACCTCGCCCTTTCTTCTTCTTCTGTCCATCAGCTTCTACAACCCAAATCATATAAAATAGTATTGCATTACTTGGTTATTAGATTGTAAGGTATGGTGACAAAAATAAAAAGGAAAGAAAGTACCATTCTCTAGTAGCGCGCGGTTGCGGCGAGCATGGGATGGCCATTCATCTAGGACACACATGTCATTAGCAGACACTGGAGTGTCAGATTGTCCTTCAGTACCTGCACAAGATTTATGAGTATTGAAGGTTTAGCAACTTAACCCATACAAGGATTTTTTGAGTTGTAGAAAATGCTAGAGACAGCTGAAGTGACATAAAGAATTTACCAGTTCTGGGTTGTCCATGTTCGTTTGTGTATGCTGTTATACTTTCCATCCTTGTGTACCGAACAGATCCTTTCATTATGCCCTTGTGTAGGTAATACCATAATTTGTGTCAGTTTCAGAATTTGTGTCAGTTTCCAAACTAATGGTCAGCAAGTTTGTTTGCCAAACTAGTTGATTTACTTAAGCAATTTATTAAGGAACACCAAATACAAAAATAGGCAGAGGATCAAGTTTATTTCTAATCAATTAATTAACATAGAGACTTCTGTAAGTTGGATTCCCAACATTTCAGTTGATCACTAACAGCATGGATCATAAGTGGAAGTTAACATTTCAGTTGATTAGTAACAGCATGGAGCAATATCAACGAAAATTTTGCTCTGTCAAATTAACATAAACTGAGTAAACCAAGAAAGAGTTTTTGTTAAATTCAGCTATGTTATATTGGCACTCAAAACTGATGTACATAAACTAAATTGGGGAGAGCTTATTGACTTTTGAAAACAGAACATATGGAACAGGTTCGAAGCTGTTTCAAGAGCATTAGATTCAAACATTAGTATTAGTGGTCTATAAGGCAATTTATTAAGGAACGCCAAATACAAAAATAAGGAGAGGATCAAGTTTACTTCTAATCTATTTATTAACATAGAGACCTCTGTAAGTTAGCTACTTATATTGAAGATGAAATCCAGCGAGGAGAAAAGGGCCAGAGGACAGGGATTTATTGAAATTAGACAGCAAAAGGGGAGATTATTTAGTGGTGGAGGAGGAGATCTGGCCTCACCGCGACCGATGACGAAGACGGCGGTGACGGCGAGGACCAAGACCCCGATGCATGTCAAACCAGAATAGTATATGTCAAATTAAGCTAAATTCCTACTAGTGTAAACCTATATCTGACACTGAACTTTGCAACAATTCATACCCTAATATATTCAATCCATTTGCATTAATAGCAGTAGAGTTGGACATCCCAACTAACAACTTAGGGCTCAATTGATTCATATACCGTATAAGCATTATATGCAGATTGACTCATATGTATGATACTGTAATACCTTAGGGCTAATATACATCTGCCAAAAACTGATTCATATCACGGTAGTAACTTGGGGCAAACTAGTACATCCTATAAGCTCTGTGAAAATAGATTGATTCACGTATATTGTGTAATACCTTGGGGCTCAGATTATACAACCCATAAACCATGCACTAAGACTGGAGAACAGATGCGTTCGGCAACTAGCACATCGGCCGGTGTCTGGCAGCTCACCTTCGACACTAAGGAAATCAACCAGATTATGCATGAATTCAAGACGACCAGGAAGTCACGTACTGATCCTTTGGATCAATTGATCGATTGACCTATGTATGTGCACATCATGGGATACTAGCTCACTGCTTGAGGCTTAGCCCATTCAGGCCAGCACGCTGGGATTAGTATTTGCTAGCCTGACTAGAGAATTAGGTAGATCTCCCCTCCCCCCTTCTCCTCCTGGATCGGCACCGGGACACAGCCACGGGCAGGAGATCTACTGGGTGGAAGGCGGCACCGAGCCCCTCGCCCTCCCTTCTCCAGCCGGCGGAGGAAGAAGAGAGAGGAGGCGTCAGGGAGTCGGAAGACAGCGAGAGGAGATGAGGAGCAGGCAACTCCCATTGGCTGTATTGAATCGGCCATGTGTAGATTGGGAGGAAGAGAAGGAAATTACCTGAGATACTCGCCGTGCCATCGACTCCAGCGTGGTTCGATTTAGACGCCGTCATGGCGCCGTGAGAAAGCAGGAACCTGAAACGAGAGCTCAGATCTAATCGCGCGTGACAACGCCGTGATTTGGTTTAGCATACTAAACGGTATTAGTTACTAAGGAGGGTTAAATAGAAGCTAATTTTGGTGGAAACAAAAAAAAATTGGAGGGACACAGGGAGTTTAGCGGGATGGTAAAAATATTGGCGCAAAAGCATTATTTGGTGGGAAAGTAAATATATTTTTAGGGGCATAATAACTACATAATGGTAAAATAAACTGGGAAAAAATTCAGTGCACGTATATTTGTATATCTCCTATTTATACATTTCTTGAGGTTATTTAGTGCACATGTATGGTTGGTATAAATTATTCAACATGACCAATAATGCAGGACATTATAAGTTGCTCGAAATAGGCTTTATCCATGCTTTATAAATAAATCCACAGAGGAGTATTATCACGAGGCCCGAATAGACGCCCGAGATGCTCTCGTCCCCCTGAGGTCGATGGGCGCCACCACCGCCCTGACCTCCTCCCCTCCCTCCCTCCCTCCTCCATTCGGCGCCGCCGCCAGCTTGGGTCGTTGGGATGCTCCCGGGCGGCACCGGCGGCGACGACATACTTCTTCCCGCGTCGTGAGGGAGGGTCGGGGCCTTCCCCTTCTAGCGTCGGTGATCCTAGGGAGCTCGCGGTTCGGCGTCGAGCCGGGTGGTTCCTGCTGGTTGTGCTCCTTCTCGGCGGTGGGGAGATGGCAATGAAGACCTGTAGCGGTGGTCTACACTAGCGGGGCTCTCTCGGCCCCAGATCTTTGTCGGCCAGTCCGACACCGTCACGGTGCCGACCATGAGTGCCGCCTTTCCTTCCTGGAGCGCGATGCGGGTATCCCTATCCACTTGACCCGGCGTGCCAGGTGAAACCCTAGCATTCCGAAAAGGCATGATTGAGGAAAGAACTACAAAGCTCACAACATTAACAAGCACATTAGATGCTTGAGCTTCGAGATAAGAGTTTGTCTTCTCCTCCAAAGATAGATTTTGGGGATCCTTAGGAGGAGACAAGCCCATATCTAGAATTCGCTCAATGTTTGGGTCAATGGCCCGAAAATGACTAAGCATGCGAGTACGCCAAACATCATAATGTGTTCCATCAAAAGTAAATGTGTGAGAGTGCACTAAACCCCTAGGAGACATCTTTACTCTCGAGGCGGTGAAGCCTAAAAGCGAGAGACCTTGCTCTGATACCAATTGAAAGTACAAAGGAAGTCGCCTAGAGGGGGGGGTGAATAGGCTTTTAAAAATATTACGGTTTAGGCTCAAGTAAATGCGGAATAAAACTAACGTTTAATTTATTGAGCACAAAACCTAGCCACTAAGTTCACCTAGGTGCACCAACAACCTATGCTAAGCAAAACAAGCAACAAGGTGATATCTAGGTATAAATACTTCAAGCACGATGGCTATCACAATGTAAAGTGCAAAAGTAAAGGGTTCGGTTGAGAGATAACCGATGGACGCGGAGACGAAGATTTGTTTCCCGAAGTTCACTTCCAAGAAGCTACGTATCCGTTGGAGAGGTGCGATGGCGCAATGCTCTCCGAACGCCACAAATGGCTCACCTCGAGGTGTGGTGGCTCGATGCACAGCCAAGGCCACACAAGGCCTCACCCCGGATGCGGAAGCACGCAACTCACCGACGCCACAAAAGCCTCACCCTATTCTCCCAAGTGCGCACCACAAAAGGCGGGCACTTGCTCCACTATGGGACGCTTGAGGGCGGTCACCAAACCCGTACAAGATTGGGGCTAACTCCACAACTCAATTGGAGGCTCCCAACAACAAAGCCACAAAAGGCCAACAATGCCACAAAAGGCCAACAATGCCACAAAAGGCTACAAGACCACAAAAGGTCAACAATCCAACCACACAACCGTCTAGGGTTCCAAGGAACCCAAGAGAAACAAGCTCACAAGCTTGAACTCGCCGAATCTCCGAGGAGAACTCAAACCTATGCACCAAATGCAAGGACAAGTCCTTCTCTCCCAAATTCCAACAAAGCTACAAAAGCTATTGGGGGAATAAGGGAGGAAGAACACAAGAGTAGAACTCAAACCTATGCACCAAATGCAAGGGCAAGTCCTTCTCTCCAAAATTCCAACAAAGCTACAAAAGCTATTGGGGGAATAAGGGAGGAAGAACACAAGAGGAGAACACAAAACTCTCCAAGATCTAGATCCCAATGATTCCTTCACAAAGAAGGGATTTGACTTGGGGGGATTGTAGATCTATATCTCCTCTCTCAAATCCCTCAAAAAGATGCAAGAATCATAGGAGGGTAAGGGAGAGGGAAAGCTTCTTGAAGGTTGACAATGGAGGAGAGAGAGAAAGCCAAGAACCAAGAAGAAAAGCTAGTGCCCACGAAGGGGAAGAGGAGCCCCTTTTAAAGGGCTCCCAGATCTGCCCGTTATGGGCATTCGCGACACCTGGCCGGAACTTCCGGTGGGAGGCCGGAAGTTCCGGTGGCACCCAGCCAACGGACGAAAACTGCGGAGCGAGAAACTGAAAAAAAGAATCATGGCCGGAACTTCCGGCACTGGGGCAGAAGTTCCGCCCAGCCTAGCTCCAACGATCATCAGACCGTTGACGCCCGCTCCAGAAGCGCAACCGGAAGTTCCGGTCAAAACAGACCGGAAGTTCCGGTGAACTTCCGAGCAAGTTCCGACAAAGTTCCGCCAAATAGAACGCTTCAAAACAGAAGGTTACTGAGCGTGAGCGGAAGAAGACCCGGAACTTCCACTGGAACTTTCGGCGGCAAAGATGCCCTAGCGGAACTTCCGGTGGGAAGCCGGAACTTCCGGTCAGGGAAATTCCAGAAACCAGAAAACCAGAAACGCAATAACTTTTGCATCCGAACTCCAAACGGGATGAAACCAATTTTGTTGGAAAGATAACGACGAATAGAAACCAATTTTGTTGGAAATATTGGGTATCACCTTGGGAGAAAATATCATGAATATATATGTGATCTATCCCCCAAGGTATGGAGCCGGAAAACACGCAAGATCAAAAACAACAATAAGATATGCAAGTGAAATCCTTAGATGATGAGCTAGAGCTTGTTAAGATGGTGACCACAAGCTCTAGATCCTCTCATGGACAAGAACCAAATAATAACCAAGAAAGATGATGATATGAATGCAAAGGTTTGAGCTCTCTCCGAACGATGCAAACGAGACACCCGCTTGAGAGCCCCTCTTGATAGTACGGCTATCTATCCTAAACCCGGTCTCCCAACTAACAACACAAGACCGGCAAAAGAGAAGCCCTATCAACATACCTTTGCCTTGAGCGTCCCACTTGAACTTGATGTAGACCATCTTGTTCTTCTATAGTGGGAACACCTTTCTTGTTTGCTCTTGCTCGCTCTTGCTTGATGAAGACTTGCAAAATGCTCCCCCATACTTCATGGGGAAACCTCTTCTTTGAACTTGTCTTCATCATTCCATGAGCACGAGGATGGCAAGCTTCAAGCATGAGATCTTCTAGAGATGGCGCATCTTGAGCTCGTCCTTCTTCATCCTAACTTGAGGTTGATCCATCTTGATGCAACTCTTTGCACATGCCTTGATCGACCTTCAAGCTCCTTCTTTCTTCATGATTCCAATGGGCACAAAGCCCTTGGACATTTCTTCATCTTCCAACCTTGAGACCAACACATGGCCCAAGCGATGCCAATAGACAAACCTACAAGTGAAACTCAATTTACACATTAGTACATAGATATTATCATTAATTACCAAAACCACACATGGAGGCATACATGCCCTTACACCTAGGTTCATCCAAATTTTGACAAATTCAAGTAAACTAATATGGGTTGGATGGAGTACTAAAACTTTATCTACAAGTGTTACACCAAATTTTTAAAATGATCAAAATATGACCATATGAAATGAGCCCTAGGCCAGTTTGAACTAATTCACAGATCACTCTTTTCATGTTAAATATTGTCATGATATATATAATACAAAAACTCGATGTTCAGATTATGTAAAAAAGAATCAGTCTGTCGCTCTGTTCAGATTACGCAAAAAAGGGTCAGACTCGAACCCAGGGCCCATAGATATATCTGACCGGGAGTTATCAGTACAACCATGGATTTAAACCTTGTTAGACGTATATCCGTCGAGTATATAAAAGCTTGTCAGCGGTAGGCTTACAAGTCCCGCTTAATCGAGTTTCTGGCGAAGCGATATTGATTATTCCAATCTGCCCTGCCCTTACACGCCGCCGCCCTCTCCGCTCTCACAAGACGTCGCCACTGTATCGTCCTGCGGACGACCAATCACCCACGACGACAAGGAGAATTCGGTGGATCTACCGCCCCCGCTGCACCTTCCTCCTGAAGCACACCGCCCCGCTGAGTTCCGATCAACATGTCTCTGCTGCGTCCGCCGTTTGTTGCCGGATATTCCGAGGTTATCTCCATACAAGTACTATACACAAATTTGTTTTTTTCACTCCGGTATTACACATCACAATATTACTTGATCAAGTCTAGAATTCATCTTGGATCAAGTGGTATGTCAACATAAATTTGTAACCTCGGTTTTGCCATTGAAGTGTCAGTACCACCAAAGTGGAACCTTGCATGACCATACTTCCCTGTTTTAGATGTAGAAGTCCACATGTTTGTTTCGAAGGCATATGAAAATTGAAATCAATCAACCAGGGCAAAAAATAACCACAAGACAGATAAACAGACAATAAAGGCTAATATGTGCAGCTGGTTTGATTACTTTGCATGCAACCAGACTGATTTCTAATCAAATCCTAGGAAAGGGTCAAACTGTAGTGATGGGAAAGGTGCAGAGGTGAAATACCAATGGAATTCATGGCAATGTGCCAATATGTACAACTGTATAGTTTAGTGAGTTAATTTTTTCTGATGAAATTTCTTAAAAGAGCCACATCATATATTGCCTTCTAACATTTTGTTGTGCTGGAAATGTATCCAGCAGAAATGACGCAACTTCCATCACCAAATTTGTTGCAGAGTGGTTGATAAACCATGCACTACTGTAACATGTCTTATTTAATTTTTGGTTTTTTGCAGTCAACTTTTCTTCCTTTTAAAGCTCTTCATAGTTAATAATGATATTTTGTTTTGACTATGACAAATGTCGTTTCTCTTTTTCAGAACTTCTGAGGTGCTTTTCTCCTTGTTAAAGACTACAGGTTTCTGCTACAAGACTATACATTGCTACTATCTTCTATGCGATGGACCATGATCGGTTTTGAATTGTTGGCAGGAGAATACACTCAAAAGAACTTTCACCGCACCTACACTCATTTGCAAAGGACGAATAATTCATTGTTAAAAATGCTAGAATCTTTAGTGAGAATAACATCCATGAGATGTTCCATCTACCCTTATCAACCATTGCATCTAAAGCGGATGAGTTCAATGGATGCATGCGGGATATTTCATACCTCCTGGGTGAGGTGCTCGTGCTTCCTGGCCGTTTCCAACTCGTCAGCCTCCGTGTACCTAGAGATGCAATTGAGAAATGTTCTGATTAAATTGATTTGTACAGTCAAATTTATCCGAAATATTTAGGTTCAGTTATATTATCTGAATCTGTCAAGTGCTCATTAAGGAAAATAGAAATTTATTTGAAATGTATACGGAGAAAATACTAACTTCTTTGTTCCACCCATAATGAAAGCTTCTAGTGTCCACTTGGGATAGCACAACCCATTAATAAACTATGAGATTTTTGCATCAGTGCCAACCAGGACCAATACCACAGGGTAGCAATGCAGAACACTGCAGGAACAGAGTTCATAAAGCCACACCTCCTCTCAGTAGATTTTTAATATCATCACCTTTTGTCTAATATGAACACCAACACAACTAGCTGCAGGAGCCACTGTTTAGTCTAGTGAATAGCACCTTCACAGATCGGTAACTAAACATATGATTGATCAAAAGCTCTTCTATATTGCAATGTTACACACTACTACTACTAACTTGTATGACAACCAATTACAGATGGATAAATAGGAACCACACCTGCCTCCCACGCCGTCCACCGCCGCTCCGCCGTTCCTGAAGTAGTCCTTTTCGTTCTGCTCCATCTCGTTGGCCGACCCGGATCGACGCACCACGGTTGGCGACACCTTGTAGAGCAAAGACAGTTTTTCAGAACCAACACGTAACAAGTCAAGGTTTTAGGTTATTTGGAACAATGCACCTACCCACCTGAAGGTGTGGATGTCGGCGGTCTCGTGCTTACCGGTGAGATGGCGCTCGTTTCCCTCGCCATAGGTGGCGATGTGCTCCTTGTGCCTCAGCTGAACAGAACAATGTGCCTCAAGTTTATATGAGAAGTTCAAAATAAGCGACGGTGCTAATCATACTTGGACGTGTAGTACATAAAGATAACTGTAGACAAATTAATTGTCAGAGCCTGTGCTGCTTCAGGTTATGTCACATACAACTATAATTTTGTGGAAAAGCGTCCGTACTGTCTGTCTTCTAACTAGCAGAAGTGTCCCTTTCTATTTCAAGAATAGTGAGGGAAACCGTGATTAGTGACAATATTTTCCTAAACAAGATTTCATAAGATTGCAATTTGCCTAAACAAGATTTCATAAGATTAGTACTGTCTGTCTTCTAACTAACAGAAGGTTGCAATTATCCTAAACCGTGATTAGTATAGTCTATCTTCTTACTAACAGAAGGTTGCAATTTTCCTAAATAAGATTTCATAAGATTCATACAGTTCCTTCTTTTAACTCTATTCATACAGTTTCTAATGATGAGACACCTACTACAGAGCATAAGCTCGTTATCATCCACATACTAAAACTAAACATGTACTCCCAAGGATCAGAGCTCAGCCAATAATTCAACTAAAGCATTCCTAAATCATCCAAAACCATCCATATCTACTTCCTATGCAGACGTTCAATTTAACAAGAAAAAAGAAACGAATTTTGGATTATACATGGAGAAGGAGAGAGAGCTCACCAGGCATTAGGGTGTCAGAGTCGTCACCCACAGCACCATGTCATAGAGGATGCGATGGAGGGCACCAGGGCGGCGTCCCTGCCGGCGGCGGAGTAGTATGGACACCGGGGCAGCTGGCTGAATCGAAAATCTAGCGCGTAGGCTAGGGTGTGTCCTGGAGGCTTCATGTTGCCATGGAATCGGTGGAGGAGGGGCTCCAACTGCCATGCGGCCGCCGGCCAGAGAGTACAAAGTTTGGAGCTTACGGGCATCCATGCAGTACGCCTCCGTGCTTCATGCTACCGAATCGAGCAAACTAGGTTCTTGCCGCCAGCAGTGGGGAAAAATGAAAGCTTGAGATAGTGGGGAACGAGTCTACGGCAGCACGGCGTGGGGGAGCAAGGGAGTGGCAGCGACGTCGGTGTAGGTCGGGCACGGGAGTAGCAAGGCGGCGTAGGTCGGTCAAGGAGGGAGAAAGGCGGCGTCGGCCGGAATCGGAGAGCGAGTGAGGATGGTCGGTGCGAGAGAGGAAGATAAACTGAGAGCAGGGACTAAGGAATTGGTCGGGAAAAATGAGAGAACGTTTTTACAAAATTGACCCTCCGACATCCTTTACAAAATTGGCCCTCCGACATCTCTTTTTTTTCGAGATAGTTCTAGTAATAAAAACCAGAGACTTGCAGAACAGCCCAAAGATCAAAGAAAAAAGAAAACAAATCATGTAAGACCATGAGGACGCCATCGTCGAAGAAGATGTACCGTGACGCGCCATCTCCGCTCCTCCTTTGCAACCTTGGATCGGAAGGAGTCCCCACACAGATGGGAAATCTTATTTATAACTATATAAAAAGAAATAATTCGCACCTGGTTTAAAATAATAAATGGATAAGTCGGTGTGGCAAAGCGCGTGAAGTCCATCTAGTATTAATATAAATCTAAACTTATCACAATATCTTATACATATTACCATGGATACATAACTTATCACAATATGCAATAATTATTGCAACACAATGAGGTTGAGGCAAAAAAACTGCTATTACGTCAAATAAGTATTTTGTTGCAATACAAGCTAGTTTTTTGCAACAATATGAATACTTAGCGCAACATGGGAAAATGTTGCAATATCTTTCAAAATATTACCACGATCTTTTGTTTTCGTTGCATTAGCTAGTCTCTATTGCAACAAGTTGACAAGTTCCAGCAACAACACAAAATTGTCGCAATAGGATCACCGTATTACAACACCAAGGTGTTTTGTTGCAATACACGTCCTCTATTGCAACAAAACAGGTAGTTATCGCGATGGAACTAACTTGTGGCAATATGTGGAGGCTATTGCCACAAATAGGAATTTTGTGGTAATATTGCATTTTATTGCAACGAAAACTGTCCGTTGCAATAATTATTGTTGCAATAGACCAGATTCCTTGTAGTGAGGTGTTCTCCTTAATGTAAATAACATAACATGCTGGGTAAACAAATTACAGCGGGGCAATTTACAGGACTAAGAAAGGCATCACAATGCAATACTAGACATTCATGATTCCTATGATATTTGATTGGGCATTAGAACAATATACATAGATCGCCATCCAACTGCATCTATGACTAGTAATCCACCTTCAGGTTATCATCCGAACCCCCTCTAGTATTAAGTTGCAAGCAATGGATAACTGCATTAAGCAATGTGTGTAAAGTACACAATACAATTGTTCCATGAACAAAATATTGCTGTTTTCTCCCTATTTGCAATAGAACAACTACAACCTTAGTGATTCCTGTCACTTCCCCAGTTTCAATAGAGGCATGAACCCACTATCGAGCATAAATACTCCCTCTTGGAGTCACTATCATCTAATTGGCAAAGATAGCTACTAGAAACGGAGATCATGCAAGATCATAAACAACACAAACATGATATAATCAATAATCATAAGACATGATAGAATCAATAATCAATCTGACATAGTATCTCAATATCCATCGGATCCCCACAAAAACAACATGTATGATTACAAATAGATGATCTTGATCATGATCGGAGCTCACAAGATCTAAACATGATAGCACAGAGGAGGAGAAACAACCATCTAGATACTGTATGGACCCATAGTCCAAGAGTTGACTAGTCACGCAACATACCGGAGGCTGGCATGGTGATGAAGAAGGCCTCAGGGATGATCTCTCCCCTCCGGCAGGGTGCCGGGAAGAGCTTCAGACCCCCCGATCTAGGGATAATGGTGGCAGCGGCTACAGACTGTTTCGTGGAGATTTGATCGGTTGTTTAGGGTTTTGGCATCAGGGGGTTTATATAGGAGAAGAGGCGAGGCAGAAGGGCGGCCAGGGAGCCCACACCCTGCCCATGCGCGGCCTAGGATGGGCCTACGCCTCGGGGGGTGCGGTTGCCCTGTGGCTCCCCTCCGTCTCTCCTCTAGACTCCGTGTTCTCCTTGGTGAAATATTGACTTTGGCTTTTTTCCCGTCCAATTCAAAGAATATTTCCTTACTAGCTTTTCTGAAACCAAAATAAGCAGAAAACAGGCAACTGGCACTGTGGCATCTTGTTAATAGGTTAGTCCCAGAAAATTTATAAAAATACCTCAAAGTGTAGAAGAAGCATAGCAAAGTGGATACTAAACAAGCATGGAACATCAATAATTATAGATACGTTTACGACATTTCAAAGACTCTGTTGTACTTTTTCCTTTTTGATGCTGTGTTAGCGTTGTATAATCATATATGATGTGGTGTTCTTGTACTTGTAGGATCTGAAGGTGGAGAAGATGATTCCTCCATTGTCTGAGGTGTTCAAGGTGGTCCGAATTGTGGGGATATGGAAGAGTCGGAGTCGACCGTCCCCTTCGACTAGTGTCCTAAGGGTGCATCCCCCGAGCCTTGTGATGGCAATTCTCGCAAGAGGAGCCGAAGCAAAGGATGTGATGCCTCTACCCCTGTATCTCCAAGAGGGCTTGCTTCCCTGAAGGAGTCTGCACTGGCAAAGGTCTAATTTGGGTGATGCCCACCTGAACCATGGCCCCTGCGCCGCATTCCAAGAAGTAGAAGGCGGAGATATTCGAACTCTTCGATATCGCCACGTGAGTATTCTGTACGCTTTTTATTCGGGTGCGTCGCTAGACTTGCGACCGATGGTTATGCTTTGTTGACCCTGTTGATAGGGGGTCTTCCCCGGACGAGTCCATCAAGGACGAGGTTGACGAATTCACCATGGACTCCAAGGCTATGAGTGCTGAGGTAGTGGCGCCTTCCCTGAAGACAGTGGCCAACTCCGGCGATAGCTCCTCGAGCTCCTCCAAGATGGGGACTCGCCGGGTTATTACTTGGAAGACAATTGTGTGACCATTGGAGTATTCAGGTGAACACGTAAGTATTCTTGGGTTACTCTAACCAGACCCCGAGTCTCTTTTTTCTCTAACCTGGTCTTCCTTTTTTAGCCTTTTTAGTGGGAGATGAATCACCTAGGCCAACAACATGTGCGACTGGAGCCAGAGTTCCAGCAGCTCCAGGGTGAGTGGTGTTTCTATTGATGCTTTGAATTACCTTTAGTGACTTTGACTGATCGTTTTTGCGTTGATTTCATTTGAGAACAACGAGGTACTCCGTCAGCTGAACACTCTCGAAAGAGTCGCAGCATGGCAGAAACCAAGGAGAAGAACGCCATGGATGCCTCGAGCGCTTATAGCTGGAGGCAAAACAACGCGAGGAAATATTGGCGGCTGAGGCGGCTAAGCGGGAGAGGAATCTTGCCAACCAACTCATCGCTGCTTCCCAAGCATTTTCCGGTGAGTTACACACGCCATATGGGTTTCCCCTTTCTTCGTGATTCTTCATTGTTTTGTTGATTTGGAGTCTTGTATGTGCATAGAAGCGACCGACATTGTCTTTGACCGCCAGGTGCTGGAGCGTTGTGGCCCCTAGATGGTGCCATGGACACGGTCGAAGACCATTACAACTCCACCCAGGACACCCTGGGCAAGGACAAGGAGGTGCTCGGCCGCTTCCATCGGGAGATATTCCCAAGGGCACTACTCTAGAGGACGTCGATGCGCTAGACGACCCGCTCGCGGGGGATGCGCCTGTGGTGTACAATAAGAAGCAAAAGGTCGCAGGTGCCTCCCTTGGGCTGGCGATGGTGCAAGCTTGCGGCACTCAGCTAGATCTCAGGAAAGCCACCTCCAAGATGCTAGTGGAGGAGGATGGTGTTGAGGTATCCTTTGCTCCTTTCGCTTCTCGCTGCAAGAAGTACGGCCCATGTCTCATAGAGTTGCTCAAGAAGTACTCTGTGGAGCAGAAGCGATTGGCCAAAGCACAAGCCATAGAGAAGGAGGACGCCACGGACGTCGCGAATCCCTCGGGTGCCTCGCATAGGCTTCCTTTAGTTTATTGTACTTGCATGCTGAACTTGCTTACCATCCTTGTACCAGAATATATTTTGAAATTCTACCTTGTAGCCTTTTGTGTAAATATATGCTTTACCTTCCTTTTACCTTCATCTTGTTATCATCAGCCATTACTTGCATAGGGTTCATTGGGTATTGTCCCGACAACCTCGCATGTCCCTTTGGCTTCTCCACAGCCGATGGCGAATGAACTGCCGAAGCTTCCTCTACTCCACGATCATGTGAAGAGCCTAGAGAAGGATGTTGCCATCATATGTGGCCATGCTGATGTGTGGAAGTCGAAGGCAGATAAGGCCTTTGAGAGGGAGAAGTATCTCCTTGGAGAGTTCGTGCAAATTGGCGAGCAGCTCCAATATAAGCAGACTTCGACTGTCCAATCCTTGGGTTATTGTTGTGATGTTGGCTGACTTGTTGCTGCTTTGCAGTTGTGAATCTCATTTCGCTGGAAGAGAACGAGAGAATCGACATTCGGCTGAACTACCTAACCCGGCAGGAACTAGAGGCTGGGGGGTTCTTCTAGATGGACCAGAAATGACCGGTCATGCTGGAAAGAGTGCAGTACTGCATTCACCAAGTTCTTGAGGTGCTGAAGAGCGCTCATTTTGCACTCGCATCAATCTTTAGCGCCATGTTCCCTCTGGATGAGACTCCTTCCAGCGTGCTAGCGCTACTTCAGAAGTACCGGAACATGGGCATAGTGAGGGAGTACATGCGCCAGCAGCTTATCGCAGGTGCTAAGGCTACGCTATCCCTTGTGCGTCTGCACCTTCCCGACGTAGACCTGGTGGCCATTGAGGTTGGCCCGCTAGTTCCTCCGGATGGAATGGCATGGAACATGCGGCCACATTTCTGCGTGGTTTGCCAGACTACCGAGAGTATAGTGCAGCTCTTCGACGAATGTACCAACGTCATCCTTCAACGGCGGCAGTAGTGAACTTCCCTGTGTAGAATATGTGTAGGATTTAAAAGTTGTATAATGTTGAATGGACGGCATTGCCATTGTAAAAAAATTGTAAGTAGTGCACGTGATGCATTTGATTGTTGTAAACGGCGTCTTCCTTTTCATTAGCCTGACGTCTGCGAATCTCAGCTCCTTGACAGCCTGTCAGTTGGGTTGCAACTGGGTTTGAGTTTTTAAGGGTTTGATTGCTAGGCGCAGTCACCTACTCAGGTGAATGCAATGGTATTGAGCCGAAGAGGTCGTCAGGTGAGGCATGGCCTATGAGTATAATATGCACGAAAATATAAGGAGACTGATGAGTCCAAAATTGAAGCATATTTACCTTTTGTTTTTGCATAAATAGAGTATGGACCTTTGTATTTCACTGCGTTTGCATGCATGTTTTTGTCCTTGTTTCAACAAGATCCCAAATCGACGTCTTATATGAACACATCAATTTGAACTGTCATATTATGCTATAATATGATACTTTGAAGTGATAAAAGTCATTTTATGGATTTACCTTCGCATCCGGGAGAATACCAAATGAGGGGAAGTCATAGGTACCAATAACAACCAGTGGTACAGGCGGAGCCCGCCCGTAACATCCTCCATACTATGTGTCAGCACGTTCGCCTCGTCAAATACTTTCTCCTAGCCAAGACGAGAGGGAGATCCGACATTCACAACCACCAGAAACCACGAAAAACCACATCTGAAAGGGATTTGAAGGGGTAACTTGGATGGAGGAAAATCCTAGCCACTTCACAGATCATTGGAGGACATCGCATCATCCCCTTCACCACCAACCGCTGCATATCCATCACGATCACTACCTCCATCTCTCATCTATTAGATCTAGTTGTAATTCTAGATTCAATTGTGGTATGCATTAGATCTACCTCCATACTTTTATCCATCCATTTGATTATGATGATGTTGTTGATTGCTTCCATGTGTGAGTAGTTCATTTGTTCAGTCAGATTAAGGAGGCGTAGAAAGGAAATGCTAGTATCGACAGAATCAAACATCGTATCGGTACAGGGAAGGTACCCGGATTCACCGAAGATGAAGAAGGAGTTTTGTGGTACAAAGGACATATCTGTGTGCCAGCAGATCAGAATTGAAGCAAGCTATTTTGAAATAAGCCCATGATACTCTTTATTCTATCCACCCCGGAGGAATGAAGATGTATCAGGATTTGAAGGAACAATTTTGGTGGTGAACAAACATGTTGGGCCCCCATGTGTGGTTTTGGTAATTAATGACAATTTTTATGGACTAATGTGTGTATTAAGTTATACTTGTAGGATTTGTCCATTGGCATCGCTTGGAGCATGTGTTGGCTTCAAGGTCGATGAAATGCAAAGAAGATTTGTCGTGCAAGCTTAATATGCGAGGTCGATGATGAGGAATTAAGAAAGGCGTTCCATCTTGAGAAGGGCGAGACCGTCTACATCGAGCTCAAGTGGAATGATCAAGGCAAAGGTATAATCTTGATAGGTTTTACCTTTTGCCGGTCTCTTATTGTGTGTAGGATACCGGGTTTAGGATAGATAACCGTACTATCAAGAGGGGCTCTCGTATGAGTAATTCGGTCACATCGTTCGGAGAGAGCTCAAACCTTTGCATACTTGCATCATCATATTTGGTTGTTATTTGGTCTTATCCATGTGAGGATATAGATCTTGTGGTAATCTCCATAACAAGCTCTTGTTCATCAAAATCGGATCTCCCATTTGTATCTTGTTGCGATTTTGATTTATGCGGCTTTTCGGTTTCTCACCAAGTGAGGTATATCACATTATTCTACTTGATACTTTCTCACTTGGTGATAATCAATATTTCCACATTTTATTGGGAAGCCCTTGTCGTCCTCTATCCAACGCAATTTGAATCGGGTCAATCGGAGGTTCCAGTCAAAAGTTATTGTCGTTTGAATATTTGCCTGTCAATCTATTTTCTGGGCCGAGCGGTAGTACCGCCCGGACGGGCCGATACTACCGCCCGGCCCTGAAAACGGCCTGTTTTCTTTCTTCCTCGTTAGGTACCAAAATCCGGTACTACCGGCCAGCCCGGTAGTACCTACCTCCCTAGGTAACCGCAGTAAGCTGATCTATTTATTTTTTCAGGCCCCTAGCCGCTCGATTTGCCCGGCCCCGCACCGTTCCTCCGCGCGTTTGCTGCCTCGCCGCCTTGCACGCCCGCCGCCAGCAGTCCCCATCACTTTCGCCGCTCTCTCGCTCGCCGCTTCAGCCCGCAGGCTGCCGCTGGGCCCCTCCCGCCGCGTCGCTCGCTAGCTGCTGCTGCCGCCTTTGCTGCATCACGGCGTTGACCAGGCTGCGCGCTATTACGGCCCGCGCAGCTTGCCTCACTTCTCACTTTCGCGATGCGCATCGCGCGCTCCCGCACCTGCCGCGCCGCTGCGCAGAACCCGCTGCAGCTATGCGTTGACCAGCTGCCCGCCTGGATCCCGCCGAGCTGCTGCTCTACTGCTGCTGTCTCCTGCTGGGCCCGCGCCGCCTGCTCCCTGCCCCACTGCTCACCCCCGCTGCTGCCTAGCTGCGCTGTTGCTGCTGTGGTATTTCTTGGTTGGGTCCGGTACTACCGGACCGTCCAGAAAAATACCCCAACGTCCATATTTTGGCTTGCCCTATATAAGTCTTTTGTCCATTTTCATTTAGGGTTGCTTCTTCCTCCTCCTTTTGTCTAAGCTTTGCCCCCATTTGCCTTACTCTTTGAGCTTGATTTCTACTCACCCCTCCATTGATTCTTGCATATATTCGAGGGGTAGTTGGAGGAGATCTAGATCTATGTTTTGACCAAACCAAAACATCTCTTTGTGAGTGTATCTTTGGGGATCTAGATTTTGGGAGATTTTGTCTCTCTTTGATTCCTCCTCTCTTGTTTCCTCAATATCTTTAGTAGCTTTGTTGGAACTTGGGAGTGAGGGATTTGAACACCTTTGTGGTGTTCTTGCCATTTGCATTTGGTGCATCGGTTTGAGTTCTCCTCGGAGGATTTGGTTTGAGTTGCTCATTGGAGCTTTTCCCTCTTGGGTTCTTGGAACCCTAGACGGTTTTGTGGCCTTGGTGGCATTGTGGCCTTGGTGGCATTTGTTGAGGCCTTTTGTGGCGTTTGTTGGGAGCCTCCAAGTTGTGGAGAAGTGCCCCAACCTTGTGAGAGGTTCCGGTTGCCACCGACAAGTGCACCGATAGTGGAAGCGTGGATCGATCCTGTTGGGGTGAGATTCACCAGAGAATAAGAGAGGCCTTTTGTGGCGTTGGTGGTTTGATACCACCCCCTCTCCAAACGAGACGCACTCCATGTTGGGAGGAACTCGGTAAAATATCGGTGTCCCCGCGTGCCTCGGTTATCTCTATACCCGAGCTCTTTACTTATGCACTTTACATTGTGATAGCCTTCGTGCTTGAAGTAATATATATCTTGACATCACTTTGTTGCTTGTATTGCTTAGCATAAGTTGTTGGTGCACATAGGTGAACCCTAGTTGTTCTAGGTTGTGCTTGACAAAGTAAAACGCTAGTTTTATTCCGCCTTTGTTGAGCCACTCTAGGAAAAGTTTTAATCGCCTATTCACCCCCCTCTAGGCGACATCCGTATCCTTTCAGGTGGCATAAGATGAAGAGAGAAATCGGAAGCTACATAGCCAAGTGTGATATCTGTCAGAGAGTCAAGGCGGCACTACTAGGAAAACTACTATAGGTAATCCACACATCTGTGGCGCACTTGCTAGTGGTGCCCCATGGGTAAAATAGGCGTGGCGCAATGCCCACAGGTGCCCTACGACTAACTGCCGTAAGCATGGCGCACATGGGGGAGGTGCGCCACGGCTATGTGTGGGCCAGGGCACAGGTGGCCGCAGACCACATACCCGTAGCGCACTATGTCAGAGTACGCTACGGGTGTGAAACTTAGTAGTAGGGCACATGACCTAGTGCGCTACGGATGTGTGGGTTGTGGCCTGCTGGGTAAACTTAGCCGTAGGGCACCTTTCCCTAGTGCCCTACGGCTAAGTACACCCCCCCCTGGATCACCTTTTTAGGTTTTGCAAAAAATAAAACAAAATGATAAACACTTCAAAAAATAAAATCCTTTCATATGTAGCTGGGCAATATGGTATAGTTTGTAGGAAAATTAACAAACAATAATTTTGACTTTTTATGCAAAAAAAGTCATGCCACGGTAAAATGGTTGTAACTTTTGCATACGATGTTGAAAAAAATCTTATAATATACCAAAATAACGAGAACGAGATTTCGCATCTGCTCGCAACGACCTTTGGTCGTTTAACGATTATTTAGATTTTCAAATTTCGAAAAGAGTAAAAAGTTATGGTCAAAAGACCTTTTTTCCTGTAGAAAAAAAATAGAGGGAAACTTACCCGTAGCGCACCACCACCTAGTGCGCTACGAGTAAGTTGGGCGGGATTCAAAATTTGAATCCTCACCCCGCCCACCTACCCCTATTCTCTTCCCTCCCTCTTCTCCTTTTCATTCTCCTCCCTCCTCCTTTTCCTTCTCTCTTATCCTCCTCATTTTCCTTCTCCTCCTTCCCCGTCTCCTCTCTCTGGCCTCCTCCTCTCCTTGCACTGACGACGGCGACGGCGGCCTTCTCCTCCTCTCCTTGCACTGACAACAGCGACGACGGCCTTCTCCTCCTCCTTGCTCCGGCATCCTCCTCTCCTTGAAGTGACGATGGCGACAACAACCTTCTCCTCCTCCTTGCAGTCATGACGAGCGACGATGACCTCCTTCTCATTACGACGACCTCCTCCCTTCTCTAGCCACACCTCCTTCTACCTCTCTTCCTCGATGCTGGTGAGGACTAGCACGACCACGGCCTCCCGCACCACCCAGCAGTGGTAGGTCGTGGCCATGGCCACCATGCTCCAGCGAGGCGACACGACGACGGCGATGCAGACCCGATTGCTTTTGCAATTCAAAACGAGGGTGTTTTTGCATTTTTTTTTGAAAAACACATGCGTGGCACACACACTATACCCCTACCCGTGGTGCACCTGGTAGTGCGCTATCCCTATCCCCATAAAACCGTAGCGCACCATCTGGTGCGCTATGGGTAAGAGATAGCCGTAGCGCGAGGATAGTGGTGCACAACTAGTGCTCCATGGATTCCCTTTTCAGGTGTGCCACAAACGGCCCTTTTCCTAGTAGTGTGGGACATCAGAGACCCGCATGACTACTGCAACCATTGCAGATTCCAGAATGGAAATGGGATTCCGTCGGAATGGATTTTATCACCGGTTTGCCTACATCTAGTAGGGGAAATGACTCTATTTGGGTCATAGTGGATAGACTGTCCAAAGTCGCCCATTTCTTACCTGTCAAGACCACCTATCAGAGTTCGAAGCTAGCAGAGTTGTACATTGCTAGAATCGTCAGTTTGCATGGAGTCCCCAAGAACATTGAGTGGAACCGAGGAACTCAGTTTACCTCGAGATTTTGGAAGAAAGTACAAGAAGGATTAGGAACAAGACTGGATTTCAGCACAGCTTATCACCCTCAGACCGATGGACAAACGGAGCGAGTAAATCAAATACTCGAAGATATGTTGAGAGCTTGTGTGTTAGAATATGGATCTAAATGGTAAGACTGTCTGCCGTTCACAGAATTTTCATACAGCAACAGTTCAAGCCAGTTTACAAATGGCCCCCTTTGAATTGGTCGGAAGTAGGAGAGAGTCAGATTTTCGGAACCGACATCCTACGGGAAGCCGAAGAGAAAGTTCACAAGATCCGTGAGAACCTCAAGACCGCCAAATCCAGACAGAAGAGTTATGCCTACAAGAGACGTCGAGACCTAGCCTTCAATATCGGAGATTTTGTCTATCTCAAAGTGTGACCTTTGAAGAGAATGCAATGTTTCCAAATCAAAGGAAAGTTAGCACCCAGATATATCGGACCCTTCAAGATTTTGAATCATCAAGGAGAAGTATCGTATCAACTGGAACTGCCAGAGGAGATGTTAGCCATGCATAATGTGTTTCATATATTGTTACTTCGCAAATGCCTAGAAGTCCCGGAGAAGACCGAAGTTTTCAAGAATATTGATCACAGAACCATAGAGATCAACGATGACCTGACATGTCCCAAAGTACCCATTCATATTTTGGAAGAAGCTTTCAGAACCACCAGGACCTGGAGTATCAAGTTTCTCAAGATCAAGTGGAGCAACCACACTGAAGAAGAAGCTACCTGGGAGCGAGAAGATTACATTAGGACGGAGTTTCCATATCTCTTTAAATCCTAATTTTATTTTTCTCAAATCTCGGGATGAGATTTTTTTTAAGGAGGGAATGTTTGTAACATCCCAAAAATATTAATCAAGGTTATCAATTTCCAATCACCCAAATTTAGGGTTAACAAAAACTTTGGTGAATTAAAATCCATATGAATGCATGTGTGTGGGATGAATGCATGAATGCTTGGATGGACTTGTTTGATTGTTATGAATGGCAAGGACTGGTTTAAAGATGAAAACAACATCATCTAAATCATTTCCAAGAAAAATCAAATCAATAGAAATTCAAAAACAAACAATATAAGCAAATGGTCACTTTTGCCAATCTTGCTCACTAGACCACTTTGAGTTCTTCTAGTCCAAGATTTCAAACAGAAACAAATCAAATTATTTTCACCCCTTGCTAGACCAAGTAAAAGTGAACCCAAGACCACCTTGCAAACCCCTAGAAACATTTGAACCCTATTCAAATGACATTTGAAAATTGAATCTAGTTCATATGGTATGATCACCATTTCTCAAAACCCAACCAAACCAGTTCACCTTGACAAATCCAAGCAACCAGAGACTACCTAGTATGTGCCAGTACACTCACCAAGTTTCAACCAAAAATTCAAATATGAATTTCTTGCGGCCATTTCATCAAACACATGGAGAAACAAACCAAATTCTGCCAAACTTCACTGTTTTGAGCAGTAATTTTGCCAAACCTTGTTCCCCATTGATCACCCTTGTCTCTCCCAATGACAACCAGTGCATTGAACCAGCCTAGACCCCTACCAATGAACCATGTCGTGCATTCCTGAGCAAACCCTTGCCAGCCGACCATAGCAAGCTAGAATGAGCCAGCGCCGCACCTAGCCAACATGTCCCGGAAGCACGCCACCGTCCACCACCACCCCCTTCCAGCCCTCGAGCTTTGACAAGCAGTGGACCACCAAGGACACACACGCCTAATTTGTCTCTGCCATGTCCAGAGCGCGCCAGCTCGCCGCGCTCGACACGCTCGCACATACCACGCCTCGCCTTTGCCGCCCGGCTACTTGACCACCACCGTCCCAGGAGACCACAAGACATTCCCGTTCGCCGCCTCGCGACCAGGAGCACCTATGCAAAGTCAAAAATGTCATTAGTGCCGCTCAGAGCACCAGCGCGTTCCGACCAAACCGCACCGCCCCTTGCCGCGCCATCAAGCCGGTGAGAACCGTCAGGAGACTACACACCCTCCCCTAGCCCCAGCCATGCCCGTAGCTCGCTGTAACGCTGACCCCGACGAGAAATACCCATGCCGCTCGGCCTCTCTCGCTCGCCTATAAAAGGAGGCTTCCCCCGCTTGTTTTCTTCACACCAGTTCACTCCCCACCTCTCATTGATCCTTCCCACCTCTTCCCGGAGCAAGGAAAGTTCTCCCTAGACAGAATTTTGCCGGAGCCTACCGCTGCTGGAGGAGAAGGGCACCGTCGATTGTAGCCACCCAAGGAGGAGCCGCTAGTACTAGGAGAACCGCCATCGTCGACTTCATCATTCGGCCGCATCGCTGACAATTTCCTGAGCCCCGGTGAGCCGCCCCACCCCCACTGGTCGTGCTAGGGTTTGAGCCCATCGTGCTCTGTTCGACGAGGATGGTGGCCATGAGCCGTTGATCCTTAGTCTAATCCTATGGTCGTAATCGCCCCGTACCCCTTCTCCAACCTCCGTCTCACTAACGCATGGGGACACCACTTAACCAGCCCGCGCTCGTGCTGTGTCCAGTGGGCCGGCCCAGTTAGAATTCCCGCGCGACCCAGTAATTTGATTTATCTATTTAATTTCAAACCTAGTTCTGGTAGTAGATTCAAAATTCAATTCAGAAAGTTTTATTGAACCAAATATCATGAAACCAATTTTGTTAGAAATGTATGGAAATTCTTAATCCAAATTCGTTGGATTCAAACCATTTGAAATTATAGATCACCTATAGTAAAAATAACAAGGTAGAGACTCTTCTGCATTCAAACATTTTTAAAAATTCAACCATAAATGCTTTTGAGTTGATTCCAACTCTCAAAAATCACAATTCATAAGACCTTTATGAATATATAAAAATATCTAGGTTTACTTGCAGTAATAATGAACAAGTAATAAAATAATGCCCCATGGGAATTTCTAGTCACTTTAATTAATTAAAATAAAAAATTTAAACCTTATTAAATTGTGACACCACTTTAAATCACATTCCCAAGTATTGAAATATGTGGTGATGACATGTTTCAACATGATCCCATGTTTTAATTGGAGAATATTAAATCTTAAGTAGTTTTTCAATGAGTACAAATTACTTTTCTAAAATAAAATAAATAAGATATTGCTTTAATTCATGTGATGATTGTCATGATGCTAGATCATCTAGTGTGAGCCTTTGTGTGCTAAATAGAAGTAGTTAAGTATTGTTTGGTGATTGTGTACTTCGTATTTATTTATAGACGCTAGTACCGACCAAGGATACGAAGAGGAATGATACTACTACGAAGAAGAAGCCGAGGAGAACTTCAACCACTACATTGCACAAAGGCAAGCTTCATAATACAATTTAACTTAGAAAGCTAAGCTAAAACCATGCAAGTCTCACTTGCAAGCCTAAAACCACTAGTTAACCTATGGAAGATGCATTAGGCATATTTTCTTGTACCACTTGATTATACCAAATCCCAGTTTTACTTGCAAGCTTTATTCTTTTATTTCTTTATCAAAGCTTTTTATTTATGTTTACTTAGCGACTTGTGAATTTTGGAAAGTTGTTATAGGTAGCATTAAGAGCATAAAACTTGTCCTAAGTTAGGTATAACTTGATGTCATCCTAAGGCATGAGATTATACTTAGATAAGTCACACTTGGTTATCACCCCTCATTAGTGTTTACCCCCAACTGTAGTGGCTAGTGCTAAGCATAAAACTTGATCACTTTAGATGGGAATACTTGGTGAAAATGGTTATGAAAAGCTTAGAATGATGAGTCATTGTAATGAAATGTTTTGACATGTGTTAGTGAACACAAGGTGATTTGATGATGAAAATGTTGAGGCATGAGCCTTAGCCCCTTTATAAAAACTGATGGTTGTGTTGAGATGTGATACCATTCCAATTTTACCGTACAACCACAATACCCGAAATTGGTTAGGGCTTGACTAGAAGTTTATATATCTTAATATGGGTTCCCTTGCGGACGAGGTTTGAGATGAGGCTACCTCGTGATGATTATCCACCTGTGCAGTTCCCAAGATGACAGATGGTCATGGTTGGGAGGCCAAACTCATAGGAGAGGTGCCTATACTAGGGTGTGTAATTGAAAGGCTAGGATTGATTATCCACATAATGAGTATGGTGAATTCGGGATTGTTCTTGACGGATGTATCGAATATTATGGTGGAAGTGTACCACCTCTGCAGAGTGTCAAACTATTCGAATAGTCACGTCCGTGGTTATGGACAGTTGGAGTGGCCATACTGTTTTGTTCTCAAATGTTTTCAAAATGACTTGTGAAATGAATCATGAATTTTACTTGACCACAACATGGTTGTGAAAGTGAAAGCTAAGTTCCCACTTAGGTGTTATAAAACCTTAAACTAGCTTTCTTTACTTCTCAACTCAGCTACAGATAAACCAGGCTTTTTGCAAAACAACCTAGAGCTTAGGATTCCTACTTCAACCACTTTACTTGTTAGTGATAGTTTGCGAGTACTTAAAGAGTACTCATGGCTTTGTCCCTGGCTATTCTTGTGGGCCAGACTATGAGGAGGACTACCAGGATGATGGACAATAGGAAGTTTACGACAACTAGAATCATCTCCCATCATCAGCATTGCCTGTGACCATGAAGATGGAGATTCGCCCACGCTACCATTATTATATTATTTCGCTGCGTTGATTGTATTAAGAATGGATCATGAGATCCTTTATTTTTAACACCTTTATTATGGTTTGTAATGGATGATGAACTATGGTACCAATCTATTATGTATCGCAAAAATGGTAATCCTGGGATTGCGATGTATGGCATAACAGGCATCTGGGATTAAAAATCCGGGTGTTGATAGCTATAGATATTATACCGTGCAAATATTTCAACAAACAAAATACGGTGCTTAATAATATAACTTTGTGCTTAGATAAATGCAAGAAAAAGATGCACGATGATGGAAGACTCATATAGGAAGATCAAATAGAAAACCACATTAATTTCATATAGAAGCATTAGAGAGAAGATTACATGAAACGAAAAGAATAACCGACTTATAACATATGGATAATTAAAGAGAGATGGATATGACCAAATGGTCACATGTATAGAGAAAAAGATATGAAGCACGAGAATGTAGATGATGGAATGTCATGATTTAAATGTAGAGGATCCACATAGAGCATATGGGCCTGAGTTTAAATACACTTGGCAAAATAATAAGAACCCATATGAGCCATATCTGGTGGAATATGTGGTGGGATATAGACAAGATCATGTGTATAAAATATGGTGGAATGGATCCACACGACTACACATGTGCATGTATGATAGAATTAGAGTAAGATTAAATGGACAAAATAGTAGCATTTTAGTCATGTGAAGATTTTAAATAGATACACCCATAGATCATTTTAGGCATTATGACTAGATGCAAATAACAAGACTCAATAAAATGAATTTGGACATTATGGTTCCATACAACTATGGCACCAACTAGAGGTATAATAGAGAGAGGAAAATCCAGAGATCAAATTAAAATATAAAGAACCAAATACAAGTGAAACAATTTAAATACAACAATTTAATTATAATTTCCATGGGAGCTGACATGATGAACATGATGATTTAGAAAAATAAAATAACAAGAAATTTTCTAGTTAGAGATTTCCCGGTGTGCTACAAGTGGCTTCCTACAAGCTTTGTAAGGACCATCTTATTAAGGAGATCTCTCCACACATCTCATGACACAAGAACTATATCATCTTAATTTATAATAATAATATCATGCTAGTGGTGTATCCGATATCCCCGAGAATGTTTTAGCCCTATTAAATTCAACCACGCTTTCACACGACATTGTTACTTGCTTTCTTTTACTCGTTTTAGTTACTTTTCTACGAAGAATCAAAAAACTTTCAAACACACTTTACTTGATATCAAAGATAGATTATAAGTATCATTTGGTAGTTAGTTACGAGGGGCATAAAGATAATTACCAATAGCTCTCTGTTGGTTCGATACTTTTACTTTGAAACAAGCTCCAATTGATCTGTCACTTGCAGCCATCAAGATATTTTTTGGCGCCGTTGCCGGGGTGATAAGCGCTTTTGGTCTTTGTTCTTAGTTACTTATTTTACTAAATAATAATTATTAGGTTTAGGTAAAACATCATGGGCGAGTACCAACATATAATTCAGTTGGAGGCTGTAAGGAATTCCGGTCCACCCATGGACGCCTATTTAAAATCCAATAACCCGAGAGGGTATGATATTAACCCCATGATTTTGGATATTTTTCATGCAAATTTATTTGTAGGGGATGGTACGGAGGATCCATACGAGCATGTAGGGTTCTTTGAAGATATTAGTGGGACTTTCCATCTTAATATACTAATCGAGGATGAGGTTAAATTTGCTCTTTTTGTTCAAACCCTTATTGATGAAGCCCATTCTTGGTACATTCAAAATTCTACAAAGATTACCAATTCTTGGGAGAGCTCAGCCTCTTCATTTTTAGTTGATTTCTTTCCTAGTACAAAAACTCTTGGAGCAAGACGCATGATCACAAATTTCAAGGTAAACCTAAAGAAAACTTGCATGAAGGATATACAAGGTTTTGGGGTTGCTTGATCGCCGCCCCCATCACAATTTCCTGCCCTGGCTGATGATACATACCTTCTATGCAGGTTTGAAGAGTGATAATAGAAATGAACTCGACTACCTTACAAATTGGTCATTCACCGAATTTAGTGTTGAAAGATCCTGGAATTTGCTATACACGGTGTATAGGATAGAGAAATCTTATTGCGGGGCTAAGTTTAATAAACAAAATCCTATAGAGTACAATTTTTTGAGAAGATTTATAGCTTCGGTAAAGATAGAAAAACTGCTTGGAAATTTTAATCTTCACCATCACATGATTGTTCAAATTATTAAAACTTATGCTGACTATCTGCAGATCCCAAAAGATTAGGAACACTATACTCCACCTATGGAGGAGAAACCCTTTAAATCTTGCCACAGATACAAATACTCTCCAATGCAGAAGAAAATGTTAGCTAAGGAGGAAACCATTCTCACAAAAGTAATAGAGAGTAAGGGTGAAAAAAATAAAAGGATAGGAAGGTTAACTAAGGACCTGGGAACCATTAAAAAGAACATTGGGATAGTAAAAGATCTTCTAGAACCTAAAATGTTCAAGGATTAAGTGATCATGGTAAGTGAAGAATCCTCCAAAATGATAGGAGGTATGTTTGATGGTAAAAATAGAAGTCAACAGAAAATCCCTTTTTGTTTAGGGGGAACTACATATGTAGGGTTTTGTGACTTGAGTTCTTCCATTAATATCCTGCCTTATTTAATCTATGAAGAGATACATCACCATATTGATGAACCTTACCTTGAGCCGTCGGAAGCTACTTTTATGTTTTCTAACCGAACTTTGAAGTAGACTCATGGGATACTTTGCAATGTCTGTGTTTCTGTGGGAGATTTGGTGTACCTAGTTGATTTTAATATTATTGAAATACCTTTAAACTCCTTCCTGGTCATTTTTGGTAACCATTTTTACAACTCTATGAATATTGATATTGATAACAAAAAACAGGCTTTATCCTTATAGTTTGGGGAAGAAGTTTTTGAAATAAATTGTAGCCAATTCACAAGGTTTCCTTATGAAAAGAAAGTCAATATTAGAGAGGAGAGGGCTATTAAAGAATTGGCGACAATCTATTTTTGCACTCCACAATCTGAGTTGGAGGAAATTTTGAGAAGCGATAATTCGCTTTTGAATGACTCTGCAAAAGAAGATTTGGATGAAATCCTCAAAACTCCACCGAAGGTTGAGACTCGCCTTGGGGATGAATTTGAATAACTTGAAAGAAAGGGGGATGAGGATCTGCCACCCCTTGCTTTAAAACCTCTTCCTCCAGTTCTCAGGTATGAATTCTTATATAAGGAAGGTAAGTGCCCAGTAATTTTAGATGATAAGCTCTCTCCTAAGGAAAATATGAAATTGTTAGAAGTACTTGTCAATCAGAGTGAAGCTTTTGGATACACTCTTAACAACATAAAAGGTATAGATCCCTCCATAGTAACTCACAAGATACCTATGATTGAAGATGCTAAACCATGTGTTGATAACCAAAAAAGGTTGCATCCTAAAATGAAAGAGGTAGTAAGAAAGGAAGTTATACATATGTTGGACAATGGTATTATCTATCCAATTTAAGATAGTAAGTGGGTCAGTCCAACTCATTGCATACCTAGGGAAGGATGTATAACCATAATTAATAATTATAAGGATGAATTAATTCCTGCTAGAACAATAGCAGGTTATAAAATGTGTATAGACTTCAGGAAGTTGAACAAGGAAACTCTAAAAATTCATAAACAACTGCATCTCATTAATATCATTATGGAATGGATGTCTGCTAATTCTTACTTCTGTTTTCTTGACGGATATTCGGGATATTCTCAAATAGCTATCGAGCCTAACGATCAAGAAAATACCACTTTTACCTGTCCCTATGAACCTATGCTTATCGACTAATGCCTTTTGATTTGTGTAATGTAGCTGCTACTTTTCAAGTGTGTGTTTTCAAAATATTCTATAGTTTTGTGGAAAGTTCCATGGAGGTCCTTATGGATAATTTTGTTGTTTATGGAACTGCTTTTGAGCAATGTCTCTACAATATTAATAGAGTTTTGTAGCGATGCATACATACCAAGATGGTCCTCAATTAGGAGCATTGTCGCTTCATGGTAAGGGAAGGTATAGTTTCTGGGAATAAACTTTCTAAAAAAGAATTGAGATTGATAGTTCAAACTTGGTCACCTTAGAAAAACTACCAATTCCGCAAGACATAAAGGGGGTAAAGAATTTCCTTGGGCATGTTGGTTTCTATAGGCGCTTTAAATAAGATTTTGCTAAGATAGCTGCTCCCTTAGATCGTCTCTTAGATAAGATACCCCTTTTGCCTTGGATAGAAATTGCATTGATTCCTTCGAACAGTTAAAAAGGAACTAATTTTTGCACCATTTATAGAACCACCAAATCGGGATGAGCCATATGAAATTTTGTGTGATTCTAGTTAATATGCTATTGGGGCTGTTTTAGGACAAAGATATGGATCGAATCTTAAAATCATTCAATATGCTAGTCGAGCTTTCAATGAGGACCAAAGATACTATGCAAAAACTGAAAAAAAAAATTTAGTTGTAGTTTTTTCTTATGATAAATATAGATGCTATATTATCAATTCAAAAGTAATAGTTCATATAGATCATCAGGTTTTGAGACACCTCCTAGCTAAGAAAGATGGTAAACCCCATCTAATTAAATGGGTCTTGTTACTTCAAGAATATGACCATAGTGGATAGGAGAGGTAAGGATAATCCTATTGTCGATCATCTATCGCAAATGGAAGGTATCATAGAGGACCCAATTCTTATTAACGAATATTTGTGAGGAGAATATCTTGCAATTATGGAGCCTCGTGACCCCTTGGTTTCCAGATTATGCTAATTTCCTTCTAGGTAAGTTTATACCAAAATGGATAGATTACATTCAAATAAAGAAATTATTTAATGATTTAAAACATTACTTTTGGGACGATCCTTACTTGTATAGGCATGGTATAGATGGGATAATCAGGAAATGTGTACCCAAAGCACGAGGTAAGATCCATTCTTAACGAGGTAAGACATCACACTGGTGATCCTACTACAGCTATGGTCATGCAATCAGGTTTCTACTGGCCTACACTAGCTAAAGATGCTCATGAATATGTTATGAATTATGATGCTTGCCAATGTATGAGTAATATTGTTAAAAGACGGGAAATTTCTATGAAATATAACTTAGTAATAGAGCCATTTTATGTTTGGGGAATGGATTTTTGGGACCATTTGTCCCTCTAATGGGTATACTCATATTATTGTTGTTGTTGACTATGTTACATTTAGATAAGAAACCCTTTTTTCCTTTGATAGAAATTGCATTGATTCCTTCGAACAGTTAAAAAAAGCACTAATTTTTGCACCATTTATCGAACCACCAAATTGGGATGAGCCATATGAAATTATGTGTGATGCTAGTTAATATGCTATTGGGGTTGTTTTAGGACAAAGATATGGATCGAATCTTAACGTTATTCAATATGCTAGTCGAGCTTTCAATGAGGATCAAAGATACTATGCAACAACCGAAAAAGAACTTTTAGTTGTTGTTTTTGCTTATGATAAATTTAGATGATATATTATAAATTCAAAAGTAATAGTTCATACAGATGATCATGCTTTGAGACACCTCCTAGCTAAGAAAGATGCTAAACCTTGTCTAATTAAATGGGTCTTGTTACTTAAAGAATATGACCTGCGGATAGTGGATAGGAGAGGTAAGGATAATCCCACTGTCGATCATCTATCGCAAATGGAAGGTGTCATAGAGGACCCCATTCCTATTAACGAATCTTTGTCTTGAGAATATCTTGCAGTTATGGAGCCTCGCGACCCTTGCTTTGCATATTATGCTAATTTCCTTGTAGGTAAGTTTATACCAAAATGGATAGATTACAATCAAAGAAAGAAATTATTTAATGATTTAAAACATTACTTTTGGGACGATCCTTACTTATACAGGCATGGTATAGATGGGATAATCAGGAAATGTGTACCCGAGCATGAGGTAAGATCCATTCTTAGCGAGGTAAGACATCACACTGGTGATCCTACTTCAGCTATGGTCTTGCAATCAGGTTTATACTGGCCTACACTAGCTAAAGATGCTCATGAATATGTTAGGAATTGTGATGCTTGCCAACGTATGAGTAATATTGGTAAAAGACAGGAAATTTCTTTGAAACATAACTTAGTAATAGAGCAATTTGATGTTTGGGGAATGGATTTTTGGGACCATTTGTCCCCTCTAACGGGTATACTCAAATTCTTGTTGTTGTTGTTGACTATGTTACCCTTAGATAAGATACCCTTTTGCTTTTGATAGAAATTGCATTGATTCCTTCAAATAGTTAAAAAAGGCACTAATTTTTGCACCAGTTATTAAACCACCAAATTGGGATGAGCCATTTGAAATTATGTGTGATGCTAGTTAATATGCTATTGGGGCTGTTTTAGGACAAAGATATGGATCGAATCTTAACGTCATTCAATATGCTAGTCGAGCTTTCAATGAGGATCAATGATACTATGCAACAAACGAAAAAGAACTTTTAGTTGTTGTTTTTGCTTATGATAAATTTAGATGATATATTATCAATTCAAAAGTAATAGTTCATACAGATGATCATGCTTTGAGACACCTCCTAGCTAAGAAAGATGCTAAACCCTGTCTAATTAAATGGGTCTTGTTACTGCAAGAATATGACCTACGGAATGTGGATAGGAGAGGTAAGGATAATCCTATTGCCGATCATCTATCGCAAATGGAAGGTGTCATAGAGGACCCCATTCCTATTAACGAATCTTTTCTAGGAGAATATCTTGTAGTTATGGATCATCGCGACCCTTGGTTTGCAGATTATGCTAATTTACTTGTAGGTAAGTTTATACCAAAATGGATAGATTACAATCAAAGAAACAAATTATTTAAAGATTTAAAACATTACTTTTGGGACGATTCTTACTTATGGGATAATCATGAAATGTGTACCCGAGCACGAGGTAAGATCCATTCTTAACGAGGTAAGACCTCACACTGGTGATCCTACTACAGCTAAGGTCTTGCAGTCAGGTTTCTACTGGCCTACTCTAGCTAAAGATGCTCATGAATATGTTAGGAATTGTGATGCTTGCCAACGTATGAGTAATATTGGTAAGACAGGAAATTTCTATGAAATATAACTTAGTAATAGAGCCATTTGATGTTTGGGCAATGGATTTTTGGGACCATTTGTCCCCTCTAACTGGTATACTCATATTCTTGTTGTTGTTGACTATGTTACTAAATGGATAGAAGCTATAACCACTTCTCATGTAGATGCATCCACTTCCATCAAGATGATCAAGGACATCATCTTTTCCAGGTTTGGAGTACCTCGATTTTTGATTACTGATGGTGGAACTCATTTTATGAAAGTAACTCTTAACAAGATACTTTAGAAGTATGTAGTCAACCACCACGTAGCTTCACCTTACCACACTCAAACCAGTGGACAAGTGGAATTATCTAACCGGGAAATCAAAGTCATACTTCAGAAGACGGTGAACAGGTCAAGAAAGGACTGGGCTTTGAAGCTTGATGATGTGTTGTTGGCATATCACACAAATTTCAAAAATCCTATGGGATTGACACCATACAAAATGGTTTACGATAAAACTTGTCACCTTCCATTAGAACTTGAGCATAAGGCTCGGTGGGCTATCAAAACTATGAATTTCAATTTTAAAACTGCTAGGGAAAATGACTCTTAGATATTCATGCTTTGGATGAACTTAGAAATGAGGCCTATGAAAATGCTAGGATATTCAAAGAAAAGGTGAAGAAATGTCTTGATAAAAAATTAGACGGCAAAGAATTTAAATCTAGAGATAAATTTTTGCTCTACAACTCTAGGCTTAAGATTTTTGCAGGTAAATTAAAATCCAGGTGGGAAGGACCTTATGAAGTCGAAAAAGCATACCCTTCGGGAGCAGTAAGGTTAAAAAATACTACACCGTCTTCTTCATCCTGGATCGTTAATGGGCAGCGATTGAAGCATTATAGAGTTGGAGAAGTTAACACAACCGAGCTAATCTCCTTAATTTCAGCTAAGGAATATAATGAAGTGAGGTAATAAAATTTTAAGTTGATGGATTTTTGTTGGTTTGGAATATTTTCAGCATTCTTCGCCTCGTACTTTGCTTTCCTCTTATTTTTTTGATTTATCTGAACTATTTTTTAACCGGGTATGGGCGGGCCGTACAAACAGATGCACCCGTACGAGTGGTTGCTAAAGGTTCAGGTCCCTATATACCCTTTTCTGTATTTTGGTATGACCGGGCAGTACGGACATATGCACCCGTACCTGTCGGGGGGATTACCCCCGGTACCCTAAAGATGCCCCAAAAACACTCCAATATAGTAAAAAAGGCACTTATAAAGAAAAAACTACAGTAGGAATCGTCCTGGGCCGATTGGAACCTCCCAGCCGGCCCACTCCCGTTGAGCCACCTCGCTGGCATCTTCCTCCCAGCCTGGCGGCCCCGCATAGGCTGCCCTTGCGCCTGGCTGGGCCTCCTGTGCCACCTCTTCTTCCCGAATGGGCCACCCCAGCCAGCCCATGCGGCTCCCTCTCCACCTCCTTGCGCCTACCACTTCACCCCGGCTGGGCCGCCCCTAGCTAGCCCGTCCGCCCCGCCAATTCCGTGCCTCGGCTAGGCCACCCCACCGCTGGCCCACCCAGCTCCCTGTTTCCTTAGCCGGACTGCTCAGCGCCCCCGGCTGGGCCGCGAGTGTCGCCCCCGACTGGGCCTCCTCCCGTCTGGTCGACCGCTGCCTCCCGGCCGGATCACCCGGGGCGCCAGCGCTCCCTCGCTAGCTACCATGATCGATCAAGACCAGGTGCAACTGCCTTGCTCCCAGCTGCACTCGATGTCACGTATGAAAATATAGGAAGGATAAGTACTAGACATGGACCAAACCGACAAAACCTAAGACACCGCGGCCACGCTGCCTCTATATAGCAAATAGTCCTACACTATGCAACACTATTAGATGACACATGCATAGTAGAAGTTAGGCTAGGTGGGCCACCAAGTGTTCCCTGGGATGCCCATATAAGGCACCAGGGAGGCTCACGTTGAGAGGGACTTCACTTGATCAATCGATAGCTCTGTGGGAGCTAGCTCACTCTCACACGCACACACACATTTAGCTCAGTCCATCTCAGATACAGCTCCAGGAGCATCCTTGTAGCCCGAATATACCCACATATACTGATAGATATGGAGGAGTAGGAGTTTTACCTCACCACGAGGGCTCTGAACCTAGGTACTTCATGTGTCTCACTGCACTCGCTTGTGTTACAATTGCGACAAGAAGATAACGAAGAACGAAAACGAAAAACACAGCAAGGGGACACCGATTTAACGTGGAAAACCTCTCCAACAAAGAGAGGAAAAAACCACGGCGTGACCAAAGTGAAACTTCACTATATCGAGGAGTGTTTACAAACGCCGGGGATTTCACAGATGCAACTCATCCCAACCGGCGGCTTACAAGGGGTTTATATATCGGTGGAAACCTAGGTCTTCGACGATCCAGGGGGCTATCGCCTCGCATTTCACAAAGCGCCCCTGTTGGGCACGGTGGGCCCAAGCCGGCGCGACGGCCTCGCTCCACTCGTCAGAAGTTGGCCTATACTTTGTAGAATTTGGATCAACATATAACAAACTCCACCTTGAGACAAATTCCTCCTTGTAGCATCAACAGCAACCATCTCCCTGAACAAACAAAGCAAATACTTTCGGCGCCAATAGCCACTTGGGCTAGTCAGTTAAACCAACTAAGTTCGAGCAAAGCTCAAACTTAGCAACAGGAACAGGTTTAGTCATCATATCAGCAGGATTATCATGAGTGCTGATCTTGCATACCTTTAATTTACCTTGAGAAACAATGTCTCTAACAAAATGGTACTTGACATCAATGTGCTTAGTTCTCTCATGGAACATCTGATCTTTTGTAAGGTATATGGCACTTTGACTGTCACAAAACAAAGTAATGCAAGAATCATCTCCACAAAGCTCAGCAAACAAACCTTTCAACCAAACAGATTCTTTGCATGCTGCAGCAATAGCCATGTATTCAGCTTCAGTAGTAGATTATGCAACAACAGCCTGCAATGTAGCCTTCCAGCTAACAGCACAACCACCAACATTAAACACATAACCTATGAGGGATCTTCTCTTATCCAAATCGGTAGCAAAATCTGAATCCACATAGCCAACGAGTCCCTCACCGGTCCTGCCAAACTTCAAACAAGCATTGGAAGTGCCAAGAAGGTACCTGAAAACCCACTGAACAGCCTTCCAATGTTCTTTACCAGGATTAGCCATGTATCTACTTATCAAACTCATAGCATATGATAAATCAGGATGAGAACAAACCATGGCATACATCAAAGAACCATCAGCACTATAATATGGCACCTTTGACATGTACTCAAACTCTTCATCAGTAGTAGGACATTGAGAAACTGACAATTTAAAATGAGGAGCAATAGGAGTACTAACTGAGTTGGCACCATCCATATTAAAACGATGAAGAACTTTCTTAATGTAACTTTGCTGACTAAGAAATAACAAACCAGATTTTCTATCTCGGGTAATCTCCATACCTAAGATCTTCTTAGCAGCACCAAGATCCTTCATCTCAAACTCACTACTTAGGTGTGCCTTCAAAGTAGTGATTTCTTTCATGCCCTTGGCAGCAATTAACATATCATCAACATATAGCAGCAAGTATATAGGTGACCCATCAACAAACTTGATATAAACACAACTATCATATTTAGACCTCTCAAAACCATGTGAGATCATAAAGGAATCAAACCTTTTATACCACTGTCTTGGAGATTGCTTTAAGCCATAAAGAGACTTCTTTAATTTGCACACAAAATCCTCTTTACCGTGCACTATGAACCCTTCGGTTGGTCCATGTATATTTCCTCATCAAGCTCTCCATGAAAAGCGGTCTTGACATCTAACTGCTCAAGCTCAAGATCACGCATAGCCACAATACTAAAGAAAGTAATGGAACTATGCTTCACAACTGGAGAGAACACATCATTGTAATCAATACCTGGAATCTGGCTGAACCCTTTTGCTACTAACCTTGCCTTGTACCTTGAAGGCTCTTTGGGAGATAGACCTTCCTTTTTCTTGAAGATCCACTTGCAGCGGACCGCCTTCTTTTGTTTAGGCAAGCGCACAACATCCCATGTGCCATTTTTCTCAAGCGATTGCATCTCTTCTTGCATAGCAGAAACCCACTTTTCGTGGTCAACGGATGCAATGGCTTCATTATATGTAGCAGGTTCAGAATCGTTCTCCACCTGTTCAGCACAACTCAAAGCATAATGTACAAGATTACACTCTTCAATTAAACGAGGACGAGGACCATAGTTACGCCTCGGTCTATCAGCAGCAATGGACTCATGTGGCTGCTGCAAAACAGTAGGTGAGTGCTGAACAACAATATCATCAATGTTTTCCTCATGTGTATCTTCAACGATAGCATCATTATCAACAGTTTTCTGCAGGTTCTCCACCTGCACATTAACTCTCTCCTCTCCAACAGCAACAGGAGAGGTATCTGATGGCAAGCTATCATGATACATAACGGACTCATTGAAAACAATGTTTCTACTTAGCAAAATCTTTTTAGTTTCAGAATTCCATAGTTTATATGCTTTAACTCCTGAACCATAACCAAGGAATATGCACTTAACAGCCCTAGGCTCTAACTTTCCATTATCAACATGAGCATATGCAAGCAGCCAAAAACTCTCAATCGTGAATAATCAGCAGTAACCTCGACCATACCTCAATGGGAGTTTTCTTCTCAAGTGGAATAGAAGGTGACCTGTTGATGAGGTAACACGTGTTGGCTGCTTCAGCCCGTAAACGCCTATGCACACCTGCATTAGACAACATACAACGAGCCTTGAGATGATGGTTCTGTTCATGCGCCACGCCATTCTCACGAGGAGTATATGGGATGGTGTGATGCCTGATCATGCCATCGTTCGCAAAACTCCTCAAACTCATTAGAACAGAATTCCATACCATTGTCAAGACGTAGTACCTTTACCTTCTTCTCACCGTTTTTCAACCATAACTTTCCACTTCTTAAAAGCATCAAAAACATCAGATTTATGCTTAATAAAATAAGGCCACACTTTTCTTGAGTAATCATCAATAATAGTAAGCATATAATTAGCACCACCAATAGAAGTCTTACGGGATGGACCCCATACATCAGCATGCACATAATCTAATATGCCTTTGGTGGTATGAACGGAAGCATTGAATTTAACTCTTTTATGCTTATCAAAGATGCAGTGCTCACAGAACTCAAACTTACTCAAGTTGCAACCATCAATCAGCTCTCTCTTGACCAACTCTGCCATGCCTTGTTCGCTCATATGCCCAAGACGCATGCCATAGATGTGTTTTACCACAATCATCGAATCATTAGAAGCAATACCAGGCAAAGTGCTACCTCTAAGAACATATAATTTAGCAGATGTCATATCCCCTATCATGTGAATATGAGAACCTATTGATACCTTAAGATCTCGATGCCAACCGGCATACTTGTATCCATCAACGTCCATGGTACTCAGGGAGATCAAATTTCTGGCCATGCTTGGTATGTGCTTCACCTCACTCAACGTGCGTGTCACGCCATCATGTGTCATAATCTTAATAGATCCAACACCAACGATATGGCATGGGTTGTCATTCCCCACACGCACAAAATCTCCATGCTGCAGACTCATATGAACTGAACCAATCTTTGTTACAGCAAATATGAAACGAACATGCAAGATCAAGTATCCATTCATCATCACGAGAAGCACAAGCAAAAACAGCTAAGCATTCACCATCGAACTATCGAACAACAGCAGTTTACCAGAACCTTCATCCTATCTTTCGGTTGGTAAGTTCCGCTTTTTTCTCCTTATTCTGCAACTTCCAACAATCATCAATAACATGATTAGATTTCTTACAATACCTGCAGAATTTATCCTTTCCTTGGACTTTGAACGACTTTCTACCGTCCTTGCTCTTATCTCTGTTGCCATAGTTGTTGTACCTCCGCCGGTCCCGCCATTTAACCTGAGCCTCAGCCTTGGATGACGTCCCATCCGACCCTACCATAGTTTTCATCTTTTCCTCTGTTTGAGGCGTCATGTACTTCGGCAAGGGTTAGTTCATCACGGCTCAACAATATTGTATCACGAAAGTGTGTATAGGAACTAGGCAACGAGCATAAGAGTAGAAGAGCTAAATCCTCATCATCATATTTTACCTCCATAGACCGCAAGTCTGAAACAATCTCTTTAAAAACAGATATGTGATTCATTACCGATCCACCTTCTTGCAGCCTGTGCGAGAACAACTTCATCTTCACGTTCATCTTACTGGTTAGATCCTTTGACACACAGATCGTTTCCAGTTTTTTCCATAGGACAGCAACATATTTCATCTCTAGTACTTCCTGCAAAATATTATTGGACAGATGAAGTTGAATCAAAGACAAAGCCTTACGGTCCTTCTGCTTCTCTTCGGCGGACCAGGTCTTAGCATCCTTTTCACCGAATCCATCCAGCGCTTCATCCAGATCAGAAGTTTGGGCGAGAATCGCGATCTTCACCGCCACAAGGAGAATCTTGTGGTGTAGTCCATTGTGGTAGATCGAACTTCAATGACGACATGTCGCAAACCCTAGATTAGAACCTGGGGCTCTGATACCACTTGTTACAATTGCGACAAGAAGATAACGAAGAACGAAAACGAAAAACACAGCAAGGGGACACAGATTTAACGTGGAAAACCTCTCCAACAAAGAGAGGAAAAAACCACGGGTGCCAGCCAATGAAACTTCACTATATCGAGGAGTGTTTACAAACGCCGGGGATTTCACAGATGCAACTCATCCCAACAGGCGGCTTACAAGGGGTTTATATATCGGTGGAAACCTAGGTCTTCGACGATCCAGACAGCGGGGGCTGTCGCCCCGCACTTCACAAAGGCCCCCCGTTGGGCATGGTGTGGGCCCAAGCCTCCGGCGACGGGCCTCGCTCCACTCGTCAGAAGTTGGCCTATACTTTGTAGAATTTGGATCAACATATAACAGCTTGTACCCAATCCAGTCCGTGAACACCGTCGTAGTCACCCTTGAAAGTATACATATGTCGTTAGAGGGGGTGAATATGCGATTTAAAACGTTTTCGAGAGTGGCTCAACAAAGGCGGAATTAAACTAACGTTTACTTTGTTAAGCACAAAGCCTATAACAACTAGGGTTCACCTATGTATACTAACAACTTATGCTAAGCAAGACAAATAACTATGTGATAGCAAGATATATACTTCAAGCACGAAGGCTATCACAAAGTAAGGTGCATAAGTAAGAGCTCGGGTATAGAGATAACCGATGCACACGGAGATGACGATATTTTACTGAGTTCCTCCCAACATGGACTACGTATCATTTGGAGAGGGTGTGGTATCAAACCACCAACACCACAAAAGGCCTCTCTTGTTCTCATGTGAATATCACCCCAACGGGATCAATACACACTTCCACTATCGGTGCACTTGTTAGTGGCAATCCGGAACCTCTCACAAGGTTGCGGCACTTCTCCACAAATTAATTAGAGGCTCCCAACAAACAAGCTTGGGTAAAGCTCCACAACTTAATTGGAGGCCCCATGTAATCCTTAAACCTGCAAAACAACCAAACCGTCTAGCGTTCCATGAACCCAAGAGTAAAAAGCTTCTCAACTTTCACTTAATCGAATCTTCACCGAGAACTCAAACCGATTTACCAAATGCAATGGCAAGAGCACAAAAAGTTCTCAAATCCTTATCTCCCAAATTCCACCAAAGCTCAAAATCTTATGGGGTAATAAGAGAGGAAGAACAATGGAGAAATCCACAAAAGACTCCAAGATTTAGATCCCAAGATGTTCCCCTCACTTAGAGGAGAGATTGATTGGTGGAGTTGTAGATGTAGATCCCCTCTCTCTTTTCCCGCAAGAAGATGCAAGAATCATTGGAGGGATTGAGAGATAGCAAGCTTCAAGAGGTCAACAATGGTGTAGAAAAACTTGCAAGAGATCTAGAGAACCATTGGGGAAGAAGGGCCCTTTAAATAGGTCCCTAGAAGTCCAACCGTTTGGCCCAGGAATCGTCCGGTCCAGAGTCTCTAGACTGGGACCGGAGTCTCCGGTGTACCCAGGCCAAACGGGGACAGTCTGGAGGATGTACTGTACGTGGTCCGGAGATAGACTGGAGATTTAGTCGGGAGTCTCCGATATTACAAAAACTGGCAGAAAGACCAATACGAAAACAACCATAACTTTTGCATCCGGACTCCGATTTTGATGATCCTGGGCTCGTTTTAAAGAGGACAATAAGATGTGCAAGATCATACGGAAAAACATCATAGTCAAGAAAGGGAGGATAGAACCAAATGACTAAAGGTTTAACCTCTCTCAAAAATACAAACCGTAAAACCTCCAACATCTAAAACATAATAGAGAATGCATATGAAATCCGTTTTTTATGAACTAGAGCTTGTCATGGAGATTAACACAAGCTCTAAATCCTCACATGAGTAAGAACCAAATAATGGAAGGTTTTACCCATCTCTAAAATACAAACCGGTAAAACCTCGAACATCGAAAACGCAATAGAGAATGCATATGAAATCCGTTTTCGATGAACTAGAGCTTGTTATTTAATATTACGACAAGCTCTAGAACCTCACATGGATAATATCCAAATAACAACCAAGAAAGAATGATGCTAAGTATGAAAAGGTTTGATCTCTTTTTGAAAGATATGATCGAGTTACTCACTTGAGAGCCCTTCTTGATAGTACGATTATCTATCCTATAAACCGGTCTCCCCAACTAACACCACGAGACCAGTAAGAAAGAAACCCTATCAAGATAATACATTTCCTTGTGCATATTCCACTTGATATTGATGTAGATGATCTTGTCCTTCTCGAGATGGAACACCTTTCTTGATTTCTCTTGCACTCACTCGCTTGATGAAGACTTGCAAGTTGCCCCCCCCCATACAAGATGGGGAAACCTTTACTTTGACCTTGTCTTCATCGATCCATGATCACCGAGAATGGTAAGATTCAAGCATGAGATCTTCTGGATATGGCACATCTTTAGCTTGCACAACATTTCTTCTAACTCCATTTGGATGATGTCTTGAAGATACACATGAGGAACTCTGTCTTCTTCAAGACACCCTTCATCTTATTTACTTTCTTGTTTCTCCATTTCTTCTACCCTGAAGCCAACACGGGCTCCAAGAAATGCCAATGGACTATTCCTACAAGTTTAACTCACTACAAACATTAGTCCATAGAGATTGTCATTAATTACCAAAACCACATAGGGGACGACATGTTGTCCGCCGATGACAACACCGTTTCAGATGGCCCGGGGGCTCGTTGCTTCCGTCGGGTCGTGGTCGCCAACATCTACTCCGCTTTTCCAAGTTTCCCGCGGGTTTGACATCGGCGCCGTCGTCGCCTTCACCTCGTCGAGACTCCTATGGTCTAGCTGTATGCATCATCATCATCCGTGTTCTCGCCAACCTCGTCGTCCAAACCGCCACCAGCCTTGCCATCACCGGGTACACACCGAGTACTGCCCACACGCGTGCGTGTGTGCGCCGTCGTGGCCGTCCGCCTCCCGCTGCACTCGTAGAACCCTCTCCGTGCCCATCGGCGGGCAAGCGTTGCTGCACCCGCGCCCTTGTGTGTGTCCATCACCGTCTTCCCCGGCTCCCCCGGGCCAGGACTCTGCTTGGGGCCGTCGTAGCTGTTGCCGTAGAACAGCAAGAGCTCTCGCGCCTGCTCCTCGCGCCCTCGCATCCGTGTGTGCGTGAAGCCGCCAGGCTGCTCGCCCGCCTCGCCCTCCGCCTCCCCCGCATGTAGTTAATTACCCCCAGGACGCCCCTTTGCGCGGCCATTCCCGCACCGCCCCTCCGCGGTTTCCTCGCGCTCGTGCATGCCGCCTCAGCTCCTGCACCGTGCACATGCGTGCCTCCCTCCTCCACCGTGTTCTAGTTGTAGCCGAGCCACGTCCTCGTGATCCCTAGATGAGCCTCTCCTGCGCCGCCCCGTGCACCCTCCCCGGCAAGCTGTCGCCCCGGCCAGCCATGGTTCCACCGCCCGTGACGCTGAGAAGCCACGTAGCGCGTGCACGGCCCTCTGCGGGGCCCCATCGCGAGATTCAGCCTGCACCGCCCTCCTCCATTGTCACCCTCATCCTATGCCACGTCGGCCGCTTCACTGTGCTCGCCTGCCCACCTACCCTGCCTCCCTCCCGCATGCGCGCGCATCCCCCCTTAGCCTTCATGGCCTCCTTCCTACAAAACCCACGCGCCGCAAGCATCGCGTCCCAGCCTCCCTCGATTGTTGCTCAGCCCGAGCTGGCTCGGCCATTTTGGCCATGCCTGTCACTCTCAGGAAGGAGGAAGGAGGAAGGGTCCCTTCGTCCCAATAGGAAAAAGAAAAGTCAAAAAGAAAGAAAAAGGGGAAGGTGGGCGCCTGTCTGATTGAAAAGAGGAAAGTACCTTCTAGTTGGAGAGAATAAGTTAGAGAAGAGTCAACCGGTTGGAAAAGTTGAAAAAATAAAAAGAGAAGTGAGGCTATGGCCGGTTGGGAAAAAGGAAAGGAAAAAAAGAGGCCGGATGGATAGAGCCGGCGGAACAAAGAAAGGAAGGCCGGGTGGGCATATCGTTAGAGGAAGGAAGAGCAAGAGGAAAGAAAGAAGGGAAAGAAGATCCGGCTCGTGTAGGACCGGTTGAGAAAAAGAAAGAAAAGGAAAGATGAGAAGAGGAAACCTGGCTAGAGATAGCCGGTTAAAAGAAGTGGGCGCCCGGCCAGTTGGAAAGAGAAAATTTTTCTTAAAAGAAAAGATGGCCGGCTGAAAAAGAAAAGTAAGAAAGGAAGGTAGAAAAACCTTCTGAGAAAAATTCGGTTAAAAAATAGTAAGGCAAGAAGGAAAAATCTGAAAGAAACAAGAAAGGAAAAAGCCGCTAGCGGAAATGCGGCTAGAAAAAGGAAAGAAATCCACATTCGGCTGTGTTTTGCCTGACCTTTTGGTTCATTCGTCCTGACTAGGCCTATCCGACTGGGCTCCAGTCCGGCTGACGTACCGTTTGTATACCTGAATCGTCTGTCTCGGTCCCGTTCCGGCTGAACCAGGCCGAATTGGGGCGACTCCACGCGTTTGGCTGCTGGTTTGGCTGGTTGGGTGCGACTTCGTCCTGTTTGGTTGCCGGTCTGGCCAGTTGAGCCTGGTCTGGCTAGGCCAGGCTGGCTCGGAGTGCCGCAACGTGTTTGGTGGTCTGGACGGCTGGGACCAAACCCGACTATGTCATGTTTGGTTGCCTAGCCAGCTAGAGCCAGGCCATCCGGCTGGAACGCCTCTTCAACTGTTCCAGCGCCCGCAGCTCCTGCAGAATCGCATCTCTGACCTTACTGTGCCGGCTGCAGCAATGTGAGTATTTTTCTGACCTCAAGTGATGCTTGGGGGATCCTCGTCAGATGTTGACTTGTTTCCAACTTTCAGTTTTCTGGCGCCGGCAACTCCTACCCCGGTGATCACCGGTTGGCCCGACCTGCTAATTCTCTGAACCGGCTTAGTAGTGTGCGATGGTGTCAAAATCCCACTCTTTGTCTCAGCTACAGACGACCACAACCCGGCTCCCCGTGTAGCGAGAGCAAAAGCCCGAGGCATCCCACATAAAAACGGCGAAAGATGCGACAGATTGGACATTCCGGCCATGTGCCTTGTCTATATTTCCGGGCTCCTAAGCCCCTAGTACTGTGCGCAATGTATTGGCAGCTCCCTCTTCTGTTCTGGCTCCAGAACGCAACCTGGCTACCCGCAAGGACACAACGTTAATAGTAGAGTGCATGGAAAAGTGATTAAGTGTTCAGAAAAGTACGAGCTAGTTTTTTTAGTAAGAAAAATCATCGGTCAGTTGACATCATGTGTATTATATGTTAATTTCCTGACAACAAATTCATTTCTATGTGTTTGTTTCGCACGACTGTGATGAGTCGGATTCCAAGTACGGATAAATATTCAAAGCACCTAACTTCATCAGCTGCTTTCAATCTTCGTGGTTACACCAACTGGGTGCACTCACGCGCCACCAGTGTAATCAAATGCTCCCCGTCAGGCTGAAGGCATTCATCCAGATAGCAAGTTCAAGGTGTTGAAAATGGCAAGAAAGATAAATATTTGAAGCACCTGTCTCCGTCAGGTACTCTGAATCTCGGGCTCTACACCCGGCGGGTGCGCTTGCGCGCCCCCGCTAGAGTTGTATTGCTCCCCAGGCTAGAGGTGTCCAACCTTGGAGCTCGTGCACTTCATCTACAAAGAAAACATCAAGTTCTTGGAGCTCGTGCAAATTTCCTCTATCGGATGAAATCAGCGTGTGCTCGGGGGATAGTGTCGGGGGATTACCCCTGGGTACCCCAAACATGCCCTAAAAGCACTCCAATATAGTAAAAAAAAGTATTTATAAAGAAAAAACTACAACATGAATCATCCTGGGCCGACTAGATCCTCCCAGCCGGCCCACTCCCGCCGAGCCACCTCGCTAGCAGCTTCGTCCTAGCCTAGCACCCCACCTGGGCTGCCCCCTGTGCCTGGCTGGGGGCCCTCGTGCCACCTCTCCTTCCCGGCTAGGCCGACCCAGCCAGCCCATCCGGCCCCCGCTCCACCTCCCAGCGCCCACAACTTCACCCCGACTAAGCCACCCCTAGCCGGCCCGTCTGCCCCACCAATTCCGCACCCCGGCTGGGCCTCCCACAATCGACCCACCTGGCTCCCCTGTTTCCCAAGCCCTCCTGCTAGGCACCCCCCGGCTAGGCCGCTAGTGCCACCCCCGACTGGGCCTCCTCCCAGCCGGATCGACCGCTGCCTCCCGGCTAGATCGCCTGGGTCTCCAGCGCTCCCTCGCCAGCTACCAGGATGGATCAAGACCAGGCGCAACCGCCTAGCTCCTAGCTGCATTGGATTCTCATGTAGGAAAAGCTAGGAAGGACAAGTAGCATACAAGGACTAGACCGACAAGAAGGAAGAAACTGCGGCCACGCTGCTTCTATGTAGCAAATACTCCTACACTATGTAACACTATTAGATGACACATGCATATTAGAAGTTAGGATAGGTGGACCACCATGTGTTCCCTAAGATGCTCATATAAGGCACTAGGGACGATCACGTTTAAAGGGACTTCACTTGGGAGCTAGCTCACTCTCACACGCACACACACATTTAGATCAGTCCATTTCAGATATAGCTCCAGGAGCACCATTTACCCTAATATACCCACATATACTATCAGACATGCAGGAGTAGTAGTTTTACCTCACCATGTGGGCTTCGAATATGGGTATTTCTTGTGTCTTACCGCACTCGCTTGTACCCAATCCCGCCTGCGGACACCATCACAGTCGCCCTGCTCGCTCCCACACCTCTATCTAGCCTCCTTAGGCAATGTCGTTTCCATAGAAACGACATTTGGCGCGCACTGTGGGGCTAAATGGCTTGGAATGGAGCACTGTTCTACACGGGACTTCTTCATCTCCATAGACGATGACGCTGTTTCAGATGGCCCGGGGGCTCTTTGCTTTCGTCGGGCCTTGGTCGCCAACTCTTACTCCGCTTTGCCAAGTTTGTCGTGGGCTCAACATCCTCGCCGTCGTCGCCTTTGCCTCACCGAGCTTCCCGTCGGATCGCCATCGCCTTTGCGATATTGCCGCCATGCCGTCATCACCATCGGTCTCACTGTCCGCATCGTCATCATCCATGTTATCGCCAACCTCGATATCCAAGCTACCATCAGCCTCACTATCGCCGCGTCCGCGCCGAGTCCCACTCGTGCGGTATGGGCGGGACCCGCACGTACTGTTACCCGTGACCGACTCTGCCCCTTTTTTCTAAGGTTTTCTCTTCTTTTATTTGCATCTTTTCTTTCTCTCTTGTTTTGTCTTCCATATTTATATCTCAAATCTCGTGTTTCCTTCCTTCCCATTTAAAATGAAACCTCAGATCTCACTTGATTACTCACGGACTATGCAACCTTTTCATATCAAGCAAATTTGGACCAAGAAGGAGGATGTTTCTGAAGAACAAGCCAAGAGGAAGGGCTCCCAGGATTAGCACCAAGAAATAGAAAGGACACATGTTTGTGCATTGCATTCATGCATAAGAAAATCCGGGGAATTTTTGCTCAAAACTAAAGAACTATAGAGGGAACAAGATCACCCTTATTTTGATGGAAACATCAGGACAGGTGCAACATATGTCGACATGACCTATACTGTACTTCTATGTTTGAGGGGAAAGCAATTCAAATTTGAATATTCAAAAGATATATTTGAATTGTAAAAGGATTCAAAATAGAATTATAACTGGAAATGGTGTTATATTTATAAATACATATTTGAGATATTATTTATGATTAAGATATAAATAATCATAAGTATTAAAATACAAAAGAAAAAGAATTGAATTATTCTATAATATGATAATATAGTTGAGTAAATTAAAACAATAAAAGAAATGATTACAATAATGAAGTCTTAAATATAAGAGAAATATATACATTACATTGTCCTTTATAATAAAGGAATAAGAAAAATGTACAAATTGCAATTGAAGGAAAATATTAACTTTATTATAAACAATACAATAATTATTTACAAAAGAAGAATGAATAAATAAAAATACTTCCTTATTTACACTTATACTATTATTACAATGCTTTACACTTCACAAAAGAAAAGGTAACTTACAAAAGAATAAAGTAAAAACCTAAAACTAATTCTAAACTCAATTTCCTATCAATAATTATCTTCTTTCCTTTTTATCCTTTTGTCTCTTCAAAACACAAACCCAAAATAAAACAGTAAGTGTTAAAATTGGATTACTCTCAGAATGAACAGTGTGATGCACTATAATCATTTCATCACTGAGTTAATCTTAAAGGAGCAAGTTTCACCAATGTGTAATATGTTCTTATCATCAAAAATGGCTTCAGGCTTAGCATCATAAACAAGGGGCGAAGTTCACCAAATCATAGATAGTAAAAGGATAAACTATCAGAAAATATCAAGTTTTACTTGATATGATCCGTTGGGGGTAAGTCAAGCACCCAAGCAGCTCACACATCTGATGGTGTTCTCCTGTCAACACCAGAAGCATCACATGGAGTTCAAAAGGAAGAGCACAGCCATAGCAGAGATACAAATCTCCATTTCTACTATAGAACACCAGTACAGCTACACCCACACGACACGACCATCTCCTTCTTAGTACATCACAAGTTTATTCCACCACATAGCCAAGAACCATGAGTTTAGCACTGATCTACCAACCCATATCACATGGATTTGTAGATCAACATTTAGCACAAGAAGCACCAAGAAGATTAGGACAGGATCTGTAGCATCTTAAGGAAGAGCATACTATCAATGGCTGAGAAAGGGTAGACACTCAGTAAGATCAGGAGCAAGGGTAATGTATCAAGATCTACCACAGGACATAAGCCACTCAAAACCAACATGTAAAATCACCAGAACTACTCACTAGATCATGCAACATCTATTCTCATATTTTGCATACGGATCTGGGAATACAAGGGAAATAATACACATCAACCAGTTCCATCTATCCATCAACTAGAATTTCATCTAGGATGATTGGATGGATTGGTACTCTCGGTGTTGCAAACAGTTGCTTTGCCAAAATCATCATAGAGTAATAGAAAGCCATATAATAGCATTTGTTCTTATTCTCTTCCAATCAGGGCCTCAGACTGTGCATCACTTCCCATATCTCCACATCATCTACTACTATGAAAAAAAATGATTGCAACCAAACTTTGAGCAACAAGATATGTTAGCTTAGCCACCTACTATGCACACTCCAGAAACTGGAGGTACCACAGTGGCAGCTTAACTAACAACGGTAACTTAACTAGTATTCCTTTTATTTCCTTTAGTTTTAAATAAAAAAGAGGATATAGAGGGACATGGAGCTCTTAGCTAAGCATATAATTGTTATGCTATGTTCACCCCAGAGCTTAAATAAAGTAACCATAACATTTATTTACTTATCTCACATTAAGATATTCTCATCAAAGATTAAATCCTTAGACTTTGCATCATAGGCTGAGGTGTAATTCAAATAAAAAAAGTAGAGTTAGTAGTGTATATTCAAACTACCACTATGCACACTCCACAAGCGAGGCACCACAGTGGCAGTTTTCAATCACAAAGGCCACTCCAGAAATGGTCACACCATTTAAATACCAATCTAGTTTAGCATAGGGAGTTTCCATTTTTTCCTAACAGATGTTCTAGGAATCAATTATGTAGATTGCTTTATTGTAAGAAAGTACAATAAAACAAATCCTTCTTGAATATCTCAAATAAGAATCCATTCATAACTATTTTTACAAAGCTCAAGTTAAGATATCATTGTCTATGGAAAGTCCCAATTTTTAACAAGAAATGATATAGCAAGATTATACATATGAACTAGTGATGTGCATCCTCCAAGGAGGTACCACAAGAACCATAATATTGCATAAAGCCACAAATATTGCATCCATACAGTAGCCAGCAGATCAAGGGGGCATTACTAGATGTCAGCAAGGCATTCACAGGAAGGGTTGTTGTGCATCCATACAGGAACCCTAGGCACTACATGTTAGGGAAAATCATAGGGAACCTTTGGGAATTTAGATCTAGGAAAATGGTGTTGATTTCCATTTTCAAATTTGTTTTTTTCTAAGTGCAAGATTTTGGTTTGTGTAGAAATGAATAAAAACAGAATTTGTAACGGGTTGGGATCCAGGGCTAAGTGGGCGGTGGAGGGAGGAGCGACCCATTCGGTGCTGCGGGAGTGTGCAGGAACGGGTTCAAATCCCGCCGCAAGGCCCGGCTATTTGTGAGTGTGGTAGGGAAAAGGGGTAAGAAGAGATGAGGGACGCACAATTAGAAGGATATCGACGTCCCTGGGGTCGTCTCCTTCCTCGCGTTCGCACGCTAGGGGAAACATCCTAAATAGGGCCAGGGAGGCGGCGAGGGCTTACAAGAGGGCAAGGGAGGAGATAGGGAGGCAACACAGTGCTCGCTGATGGCCAAAGGGAGGCGCGGGAAGGCGGGGTTTGGCTCCGGGAGGGCGCTCACGCAAGAGCTCACTATCAGAAGGGATTAACCCTTGATTGATCTGACTAAGAGATGAGATATTCACTTTAGTGACTAGAGATTAGATCAAACATAGGGAATTTTCTTAGGATTTGTATTACTTATTTATCTTGAACCTTAAGGATGATATCCTAGGGTGTCTCATGCTACTTTCTAAGCAATCAAGTCAACCAGCAAATCAAATAAATTCATCAAGCATCAACTCAAGGCAATTCATCTTAACAACTACTCAAAATGCTGCTGAGGTTACGATCAAGCCTACCTTGAGGAAAGGGTGGGTATTTTGAAAGGTTTGTGATTTTGAAGTAAGATAAGAGTCCCTTGGTATTTCAACCAAGGGTGGAGTTCAAAAGGTTTTATAAAAGGTTCTGGTAAAAACTAGGGGTAAGAGTGGTTCAAAATTCTATCTTGAAAACATAAGGATATTATATCATATAGATCTCCATAATTTTTTTAAATAAAAGCTAAGGAATAATTGTTGTAAAAAGGGCATATTGGCTCAGGTTTTGAAATGCCGGAACATTCGAGAATATGTAGGATGAGCCAAGATAGTTTTGTTAAATAGCTTTTGTCAACTAGGGGTTGAGGTAAGGATTATCTAAGCACAAACAAACATGCAAGAAAACATTGCATCATTAAAAAAGAAAAAGTTTTTGTTCCCCCTGATTTTTGCATTCTGGACAACAAATCAGGGTTGTTGAAATTGGGATGTTACAGACCTTTCCCCCTTAAAATAATCCTGTCCCGATATTCCGGAGAGTAGGGTTAGGGGATTTTCAGTCAAGGTATTACGATGCGTCTCATTTGCACTAATTTACGGACTTCGTATTTGAACGTGGTTACTGCCGAGGAAGTTGAACTTTAGTCTTGTTGGATGTGTGGTGAGTTGAGCAAGCTTCAGTCCTGATTGCAAAGTATGATCTTCTTTTCTTTTCAGGCTTGACATTTCGAGGGCCGAGGTTGGGCAATTTTCTTCTGATTTGAACCTTGGAGAGTACTCTTTTGAGGTTGGTATCTACATCTTGGTGTCTTGTTTGTTAGGACCCATGGCGTTTCATTAGGGGCTTATCATAACCTAATCAACTCCTAAGGGTGCTTCTGGCGAGATTTACTCTATTTTTGTGGAAAAGACACAGTCTTTTCCCCTTAGGGTTAAACTAGGGTAGCTCAGGGATATCGCAGTTATTTCTTGTTGAGTTGAGACGATGAGTTGGGAGGGTGTCGGTTGTTATTTACATGGCTTCGCTGATCATGAGATTTCGGAGTGCCTCCTTAGAATACTTCATCGGGAGATGCCTCTTTAGGGGTTGGTTGGTGAGTTTTGTCCAGATTTCGAAGGTGTCTTCTGATGTAGGGTTAATTTGTTTGAGTGGGAAAGACACAGTCTTTCCCCCTGAAAGTGAGACTTGGAGGTGGTTAGAGAAGACGCATACCTTCTTTCTTGTGGTTGCATGGTGATTACCAAAATCTTCTGCCTGGGGTTGGAGTCTTGAAATGTCGTCCTCTAACTGTGTCCTATGAGACTGGTATATTACTTTTATTTCCATTTAGTTTATCGGTGCAGCTGATTTTTGCGAATATTCCAGATGGGTTAGATTTGACGGGGTTAGCAAAGTCGGAGGTCCTTTAGCGGGGTCTTTAGCAAAGGTAGTGAAGTAGGGCTTCACAACATCTTCATAAATCTTGACTCTTCAGGTTTCTTTTTACTCGTTTGGAAAGTATTCTTGGCGGTGTCAGGTAGTCCTGTCGTCTTGATTCTGAGCTTTGCGGGTAATGGGAGGATCGAGTATACTTTTGAAGATTGTTGATGAGGTCTATCTTCTGTTCCTCTAACTACTCTCGAGGTGATGCTTGGAGCTGGTCCTTGGATTGGAGGTGTTCCGTAGGTATCTTCTAGTAGGCGGTCTTCTGGAATTCAGTGGAAAGACATAGTATTTCCACCTTAGAGATTATTTAGGGTCGTCGAGGTTGGGGTAGATCCTTCGTATTGTAGCATTGGTGTATTGATTGAGTTGAGGTCTTCGAGTGATGCCTTATTGCGATTACCTTGCTATGGTGGTTACCTAACAAAGCTTTAGGGATTAGCTCCTGGCGGGTTAGCGGTTAGCGACACTTATTCTTAGTCTTTAGATGGGGTAGAGGCATTTAGCTTCAAGGAAACTATGTTTGCTTGCACTCTTCAGTTCGCTTCTTCTTGAGTACACTCGTTGTCTTCATGCATCCTTGTCTTCAGGATTTTGGAGTATTCCGGCCTTCTGGTGAGGAAATTTCCGTCGGCTAGGGTGGAGGGGTCGAATAACATAATTAGTCTTTTGGGTTGTCGAAGGGTCCAATATACCAAAGGTTAGTGGAGTTAGGTCTTCATTTCTGGTCTTGATTAGCAAGTCTTGTGATTTCTTCGGGATGGTGGAGATACTTTGGTTGTAGACCTCCTTCTTCAACGAAGCGCTTGCTCTTGTTGGCCGGTGAATAGAAAGTGTCGTGCTAGTGACTTGTCTTGAGAAGTGAGTTTGACGAGGTATGCCATCCTGTGTAGGAGAAAATCTTCAAGTTGCTCTCTCTTGTCGATGCCGAATTCCGGGTTCTCGGGTACTCTTCCTCTCATAACTCTTGGGGTTCAATTGGGGTCTTGATAGCGATAACTAACCGGGCGTTCCTGGGTTCCTAGTTGGCGCATCTATTTTTAAGGAACATTTTACTTGGATTGAACAAGCCAAAACATACACAGAAGGTGAACAGAGCGATTGGGTCGCAATATCTTTCCTAATCAGAGTAGCACAAACAACACACATCAAACATCACACTATGCACTTAGGCAAGAAAACATGGCCTACTATGGAGACCAAGGAGTTAACTACTCACGATATAGGTGAATCCTTTCCTAGGACTATTAATCCTAGATGTCGCATTAATATGGTCCGGGTAGATAAAGATTTTGTCGAGTCGTTGGAAGCTTCTGGGTAGTGCAGTCTTGATTTCTTCTGATTCTAAGGCTTTTGCTGGTAGGACGATCTTGTAGTCTCCTTGTGTTTGCCGGTAGATGCTTCTCTACATCTTGATATCATCGTCTTCACCATGTTTCTATATCCTATTTGTTTAAACTCATATGTTTTGAAATTCGAACGAGAGATGGAAGGAACCAACTTGTGAAATCATTTAATTTTTGGAGTAGATAAGAAGTAGAATCTCTCAAAAAGCTTTGAGAATGTAGTTTTTGAAAACCGGGGTTTCCAAAAATTAGTTTTCCTGTCTAATGACCATGCTATCTAAGGTTATCCTATAGTTAGGATGGCTCTGATACCAAGTTTGTGGGACCCAAGATTTGTCCTCTGAGAATCCCTATTATGCATACACCACGATCCCATGATCTGTCTGTCGTGGCACATGTTGGGGATATACTTTCCGAGTATACCCACAGGTCACTGACCAGGTTGGCCTACCAACGGGTTAGAGCTTTTCTTCACGGGCGGCCCAGTCAGAGAAATAGGAGGAGACAGTTCCGTCTATGATAAGGCCCAAAAGAGCTACCGACTTAGGCCTGTAGTATTACTTGTAGTCCAAGCTGTATCTAGTTACCGACTCTGTAACCTAGCCGGATAGGTCTGTCTTGTAACCCTAGGTCCTGGTGACTATATAAACCAGCTCTATGGGAGCCTTTAGAACAACAATCACAATCACAACTCGCACAAGCAAACCTCTCTTGTAATCCGCTGTAACATCTGGCTCTCGTCGATATATTACTGGGTTGCTAGCAGGAGTAGGATCCGATCACCGCAGTCAGATCTGATCCTAGGTAAACTTGTGTTCACCGTTCCCGAAACATAATACGTCTCACACCCCATCTTATCAACGCCGTCAGGACCCCCTATGGCGTACTTGTTGACAATATGATGATAGTTGACGCCCACCGTGGGGCGGGTGACTTTCCGAGCTTCGTTCCATGCGGAATCTGCGCGTGTAGGAATTGGCAAAACAATTGCCATGGGTCGCATGGTCTACACTAGTGATGTCCCTTTCGTCCTTCTTGACGAGACTTGGATTCCGGATAGCAATCCCGTGACAACCTACATGATCATGCCTATTGGCAAGATTGATATTTACCTCGGTTTCGCTGAACCCGCCCAACCCACCCTTGAGGTGATGACCATGGCAGAAGAAAAATCTAGATCTACTCTCTCTAGAGAGGCAGAAGAGTTCATGATCCCGGAAAAAATCGAACCCACCCAACCCACTCCTTTAGTGGAAGAAGGGGTGGAGAAAAAATCCGGATCTGATCTCCCCGTTGAGATCGGATACATGGATGAGGAATATATCCACTACAGATCCGACCCTACCGATGCCATAGCAGAAAATGTACCCTTGAAGCACAGGAAAAGAAGAACACTGATTCGTATACCACATAAGCTCTGGATCTGACTCTGTCGATGCTGGAGTCGGCAACAATCAGTCCTCGACGCAATTGAAGAAAATGCCGACTTACCTGGTTCCCCTCAAGAGTCATTAACGTCGCAAGAACTTCGAGACTTCAAGAAGGAGATGGAGGAGTACGAATAAGGGTACACCTCCAAACCAGCGCAAGGTGATCCGGAGACACCTTCGAGTCCATATGACAATATGGATGAAGACTACACCTCGCAAGATGACATGGACATCGGAGATTTATCCGACGTCCAGAAGCCAACTACTACGGAAAGTACCGACGGAAGTCTATCTCTCGGTATTGGACCAAAATCCTTCTTTGGCACTGGTACGCACGTTAAGGCTACTGGGGGTTCAAAGAAGAAGAAGAATAAGAATATGACACCGGCATCCGGACGTCGAAGAAACCAACAAAGAAAAAGTTGATGAAGAGATCGATATGGAGAATCATGACGGAGATCAGATTAGTCCCACACCGATCGACCCTCCCATGGATGGACACGTTGTCACCAAGGGTGCACGTGAAATTTATGGAGATGCTATCACCATACCAATCCCAACGGCTTCAGATCTTACTCCGTATGCACTGGAGAAAAGGGCTGAGGACCTGGAAAAGCACTGTCTATGTTTACACGAGGGGGCCGCGCGCATCGCCGAGCTTAAACAGTAGTTAGACAGTAATCTTGCCAAATATCAGTCAGATTTCAAGCGACTACCAAACAAGACAAGGGGAGGTCTGGTTCTTACTTGTAGGAACCCGGATATCCATAGAGATCAATTTGACGGAAAATCTGGAGAGAAAATCCGAGTCTACAGCATGCCGTTGGAAAACGATGTAGCAGCTCGAGCTATCCTCGCCAATAATCCATTTCCTGAGCAGGTCCGGCAATGCGTTGCATTACTGGATAAAGGATTGAAAAAGCAGAAAACAGCCGCGTCATTCAGTGTCAAGATATCCTCAAAGTCAGAATTCTGCCACACTGACGCCGACCAAAGCACTGATGAGAGACCCCGCAGGTATACGAATCAACATTACCGTCCCCGGGGTGAAGAACAAAATTCAAGGACCAGATCAAACGGTCATCATCGCAGGCCCGGACGTGACTAGGCAAGAGTTATTCCCGCTACATCCAAAGATGCTATCAGGGCAATGGTACCTCATCAGGGCCATCGTCGGCAAAACAACCACCATAGAGAAGACCCAGAAGTGTGTCGCCAGCGAGAACTTGATCGGCTAAGAGTGCCACCACCAAGCCGTCTGGCTGGTAATGCCGGACGACGAGATGATCAGGATCGTCCTGAATCAAGTAGGGATGGAGCCCGAAGAAACCAATATTGGAGTCAGCATAATGAGGCTCCACCACTACATAACCCGACTGGAAATAATCCACCAGGCCCACCATCGCCGCCAGGAAGCGACCATGAAGGATCTCATCGTAGCCATGGAATCCGCAGGGGTGGAGGCGGCAATGGTGAGAGGAGAAGAAAAAATATGACTCTGCCACGCAGAAGCCGCGAGCCTCCAAGGTGCAGATATCTCTCGCCAAATGACTCTCGCCATTGCATAGAGTCAAATATAGAAGCACGACGGTATGAGGAATAAGACGTATACGTGGTACCGAAGTTCTTTGGCCCACGCATTCGTCAGACAAAATTTCCCGTTGACTTTGGTATTGCCAAACACATCCAAACTGACGACGGCGCGGCTCGGCCAGTGTCGGGGGAATGGCCACGGCAGATGCTGCGATTGGCATCGAGTAGTAGAACAAGGGGCAAGGGTGGCCAGCCATCTGCGGTGCAAGATGAGGGCGGAGACACAAGGTTTTACCTAGGTTTTCCCCCCGGAGGGTAAATACCTACTCCTGCTAGATTGTACTATCGAGAGATTACAGCGGCGAGCTCGGCGGCTAGGCAGCGATTCGATGGGGTGTATGATGGAACGTGAGTGTTACGTGTACCATAGGGAGGTTTATATAGGGGTACCTCTCTAGGGTTTACAGATCTTCAACCGAGTTGGATAAGGAATTAGAGGGTTTTGACCTAATCCAACTAGGCCTAGCTACGCTTCTAGGCCTTCAGCTTCCAGTCGCCTGGCTCCTTCTTGGGTCGCGATCGAGTCGTCATCCTGCAGGCCCACTCGCTGGGAGTTGGATCCAGTAGGGAACGTCCTGTTGGGTATACCCCAGTCGACATATCCCCATCAGTAGTCCCCGAGGCCGTTGATGATTCGTGCAGGTGTTCTTTGGTAGTCGGAGTATACGGGTCCAATTTTTACGCCAAGTTGAATCGGTGGTGGACTCCCTCAATGAAGGATGGAATCTTCCGCATATATCTTCAGTCACAATATCGGCGACCAGTCGAATCACCAATTTGGCAATCAATCGAGTCACATCTTTGGCGAATGGGTCTGCGAGTTGAGTAGACGAATGGTTCAAACTAGCCGTTGGGTAACCCAATGGTAATATTGGCGTAATCACCGTACGGTAACGACTCCTTCAAAACTGGTAGGAGGCAACCGCTATATAAGGAGAGTGATGGGGGGGTGGCTGGGTTGCGAGTCTTCCTCACATTTCCCCCGATCCTGTGAATCCTCCAATCTTCCATTCCCACCCGATCCAGAATTTCCAGAGCGAGCGAGTGGATCTAGATCTTCGTCCACATGGCGCCTGTAGCACCCCGGGTAAAACCACTACTAGAAAATCGATGTGTATTTGTTTTGTGCATCATCGTGACCGCATGCTCATGTCATGATGCATCTTTTGCCTAAAAACTATTTTCATTAAAACCCTATTTTGTTTTATAATTATCTATCTCTTTTATTTCAAATTTAATACCCCAAGCTCTTTGGATATTTTGTATGTCTAAAACTATCTACAAAGTCTTTGATTAAAACTAAAACAAACATATATTAAATAAAAATATTTTACTAAAATTGGGGAAGGCAGACAACCGGCCAGGCCCAAAAGGCCCAGCCAGAGTCCACCTACTACCCCAAACCAGTTTCCCCTGCCCCAAACCCTAACCCTGGACGAATCTTTGACCAAACCCTAATCCTACCCCTCCACCCATATCCCTCCTCCCCGCCTGGCCGCCGTCCGGGTTCCCCTCCACGCCCATGCGACCCCACGACCTCTCTCTCTCTTTCCCATAACCTCCTGCAACCCCCGCACTCGACCCTCCCACGTTCCCCTGATCGCGTCCCACTCCCTGGCCCACCCCGCAGGCCCCCAACGCGAGATCCCTGCTCCCCATCCTCGATTTCTGCTCTCCTCGCGAACCCGTCTTCCTCTCGTCACACATCTAGCACTGCCACCTGGATCCTCGCCTGACGAGCTCACCGCCACTAGCCGCCAATTCCCCGCCGCCTCGCCGCTTCTTTGTCGCCCTATTTCAGGATCTCTGGCCGCCTCCTTCGACCTCTATATCCCGAGGCCGCGGCCGCGGGCGCCTTGCCTCTCGCCTACCGGCTATGCACCGACCCGCCGCCGCTGTCGGCCTAGGGGGGTCCTCCACCCCACCGACCATAGGCCCTCGCCTCCAACGCCGCCCGTCCCGAGCTTCCTCGCCTCCCCGTGTCTGCAGACGCCGCTGCACCTCGGCCGCCTTCGGCGCGAGCCCGGCCGTCGCCGTCCTCGGAACCCTGACGCCATGGCCGCCCACTGTCCGAGCTCGCCACCGCGGGCGACCTCCGCCTCACGCCCTGCTCGTCGTCGACCTGCTCCAAGCCCGTGTCGCGCCGCCGCTGCACTCTCCTCGTACGCGTGTTCGGTCGCTGCCTCTGTCATCTCAAGACACGTGTGTGACCTTGTTTTTGCCTGCCTTGCTCCTGCCAGCCAGATGCAGCACGCGCGCGCTTGCCTTCCCTGCTTTGATCCAGTTTGGTGTATTGCAACACAGTTGCATGTATGTCTCGTGTTGTCTCCATTCGATGTCCTTCGGCCATCACGATGCTCCACTTGCTTTCCAAGACTGATGTGTTCCGTGGCGCTGCCCAAGATCGAGTCACGCGATCGAGACCAATATGCCGACAAGATCTCCAGTCCACTTGGGGGAACCAAGACCAACACAAGACCCCGACGGACCACACAAGACCACGTGCGCGGCACTCCAAGACCTCCTACATGAAACATCGCGTTCGCCGACATGGAACGCCATGTTCACCTTCACGGATTCGAAGATCGTCCGAACCTTGTCGAACCCTCTGAACCCAAGATCGTCGAACCCGTGTGTGACTCCCTTTTCCAAGCCCCATATTTTTATAATATATGATATCCATCTTGTGCATATTAAATCATTCATGCTTGCATTCTTAACATGTGGTTTTGGGGGCATTATGCCGATTCACCTCATAATTAAATATGGACACCATATGCGGGGTTTTCTAGGCTTATCTTGCCTCCATTTAAATTTGTGTAGTGAACCGGTGCCATATTTTGCTATGTTAATACAATATTTAAATTGTGGGGTATCTAAACAACACGAACCTTCTAAATAATTGTCGGGACCCGGTTCCTCTTAAAATTGCCTAATTTCATTGCATATTTGCCATGACATACATCATACATGCATCATGCCCTATCTTCTGCTATAGTATTGAGTAGTGCATCCGATGTTTCTTATAGTGCTTTGCTTCTTCGTGGACTAGGCCGATGAGTTGATGCGAGAGTCGACCTGATCTTCGAATGAACCTTCGGCAATGTTTTTCAGGCGAGAATTCTCTCTCTTTCTACCTATTTTATATTTCTAGTCTTTATTTCCTCCCGTTTATCTATTGCTATCTGTGTTGCGATGCTATAGATTACGTACCCCTTTATACTTTCCTGCAGCCCATATATTGCCATGGACACATCCTATTACCTGTTGTTTGGTAGACAGTCGGCCTGCGAGTCGCAGTTGCTTGCTTAGGTGTTGTTTCGATGTCGTCAAGTACCACAGTTGTTGGAGAAATGCCTTATGCTTTATGTTGGAGATGATCATGGCTTTCATTATAGTTTAATGACTAAAACTGAAAGTAGGTAAATAATGCAGAGGCACAGGTGGGCAATAGATGTTATTTGGTTCTTAACCGTCCACTTGTGTCCCGTAGGACCCCGAGTACTTGATACCCGTTCTTTAAATATTCGCACTATCCGCATGTGGGACCATGAATCCCCCTAACCCTAGCTTGAGTCATATTTAATTCCTTGGGGCCACAAAGTAGTTTGGGTCTTTACTACTATCCTATACTTACTGCTTTATTTACGATTGCCCATGGAGCGCCTGTACTGTTTAGGTAAGTGGAATGTTTCCGCGGTATCGATAAGACCAGTAACACTTTTGGGTTCCCAGTCGTTTACAGCCATTGACACACACCTCTGTGTCCGTCTCGAAGCCGGCCAACTTCGTCGCAGGTTGCTTAGTGGGGTGGCCCCCTGAAATCAAATATGAATCTTGCGGATGTTTTGTCATGATGCATCGTTGGGTTTTCATTTGGTTTTTTCCGAGGTTGATTGTACGTGTGTTGCTATTTGTGCCCCCTGCAGGGTAAAACTTTCTGAAAGCCGTTTCCGCGGTTATGGACGACTTGGAGCACAGTATCTCGATCATAGACAACTATAACTAAAGTAGTGCTATAAATTTGACTTTGAAATGACCAGTAATCAGCTTCACTACAATGGAATGGCTAAATAAAAATACCAACAACTGCTGGTTTTGGGATGCCTCATGCTATATGTATCTGACTAGTAAGTATCGCAACTACAATGGAATGGTTAACTAAAACTACCCACTGTTTATAATATCAGGATGACTCATGCTATCTATATCTGACTAGTAAATTGCCGCAACTATAATGGAATGAATAAAACTGCCAACTATGTGAGTTCCTCGGTTGACTTACTCGTTTGGTCTCGAGGGGGAAATACCAGAATGGGTATGCTTGGTGATAGTTTCAGGTTGGATCCAAATAGGTCTTTCTTATCCCTCTCTGATAGCCGCCAGTTGTATTGAGTCTCTATAGGTTGTTCAGTGCATGCTGCGTTGCTGCTTCAGTCCACCATACCTATGTAGGCGAGGACTGCAAAATTCTAGTCTCGCCATGTATTGGCCTCAGTACTGACCGCTCTTTTTTTCCTTTGCCCTTTGTCGGCACCCCTTTTGTTTAAGCAGGTTTTGAGATCGACGTCGTTAGCAGGGTTACCCTTCCGGCTTGGCCTGGGCAGGGTTATGGACGCCATTGGTTGTTCTTTAGGGCTCTTAGCTCAATTTGCATCTTGTCCGTACTCGGACGCTGTATCGTTTTAAAGGTGATTTGGATCTTTGTATTGTATATCTGTATTCTTGACTCTTTGAGTCATTGTTGTATATATATCAGTTCTGTGGGTTCCATCGTGGACTATTGTGTAATGATATTACTTCGTTCTCCACCCGCATGCAAGTTCCTGGTGGGCACCTCTGAATCTTTTCTATACGGGTTTGGCGGGAATCGCTAAGAATTGCATAGGGACGATCCGAGGGTGTTACAGTGCCCCCGAAGGAACTGTGGGGCAAGTCCAAGTGCACTACGGCGTCGTTGAAGTCTTTCCAAGACATGGGGATCCTCTGCAAGGGTAAATGGCGAATCCCCCACCGGAGAGGTGGAGCTGGACACTCGCGCCGGCGAGTTCATCTGCTTTACTAGCCACCTAGAGAGGGGACTAGGATTTCCCACATCCATCTTCTTCCGAACGTTCTGCACCTACTACACCATCAAGCTTTCAGATCTGGGGCCTCACATCATCGAGCAGCTCGCCATTTTTGTGTCGTTCTGCGAGTGCTACCTTCGATGCCGCCCATACTTCACTCTATGGCAGGAGTTGTTCCATGAGCGCATCAGTCGCGAAGGGGCAGGCGGCCCGATGCTAGCGGCAGGTGGCCTCACCTTTCAACTGGAGAACAAGGCCCCCTTCCTCGACCTCATGCTGCTGAAGAAGGCCACCGGTGAATGGAAAAAATACTAGTTCTACGTCAGCGAGTCGACCCCGGACGGCGAGTTGCCGCTCCCAGAATTCATCGCCAATAGAAGCAAGCCACACTCACTGCAGGTGGCCAAACTCCCCCACGACCAGAGGATGGTCGTGGATGAAATGTCGACGATGATCCGTCATCTCGAGAAGGATGGGCTCGAAACCATTAATCTGTATAATTTTTGGCTCGGACGGCGATTGGCGCCGCTGGCCAGTCGTTCCCACTGGATGTATGAGTACACTGGCAGGGACGATGGGACCAAGGCCTGCACCGCCGGCTGGAAGGCCGATGATTATGATGCCACACTAAGGAAGATCACCGATGCAGAGTACATTGATCCGAAGGCTGGGATCGCCCCGTATACCATGAAGCGCCAGGCGCCTACGGTGATTTTCTTTATCTTGTATATCTTCACAGTTGTAGAGATGCAATCGCGGTTTGCTAACACGTGCTTGTCCTCTTTTTCGGCTATTCCATGTTTTTGAGGGTTGGCTCCCTCCCACCAATGATGAGAGATCCGAGGAGGTCAAATAGGATTCCAGCAAGTCCTCTAACGATGATGACAAAGCAGTGGTAGTCGCCGTGCCCGTGGCCACGGCTCGGAAGACCCGCGGGCAACGACAACATGAACTCGAGGCTAGACGGAGCCTCGAGGGACACGATGGGGCGAGGGAGACTTCCAAGAACATAGTTCGTGGCTTGTGGCCACACCGTCAAAGAAAAAGTCGCCCATGAAGAAGAAGGCGCCTAAAGTGGCGTCTCTACCCCGGTCTCTGGCCAGCTCCGAGTCAGACAGTGAAGCCTATGCCGCAGAGGCCGAGGCTTCCACGAAAGCTCCGAAGGCAATGGATCCGAGAGCCGGGGATATGGTGGAGAATGAGGTGCCTCTTGCATCGATCCCACCTCCGTTCTCGGCGATGCCGGGGCTAGGAGACACGGAGGCCTCTCCATCAAAAGAGGCGCCAGTGCCGACTGGATCAGAGCTTCCTACGGCCGCGACCTCGTCGTCGAATAAGTTCACGGTATCATGGGCCCCGACCATGTTCGAAATAGGCATCAGTCGCAGGCTGGGTCCATAGTTGGAGAATCCGGCGCACATCTGCACTGGCCTACGATTCATTCCGGTTGCTAGGTAAACTCTTCACTAAGTCGATTCGAAGTCATGTTTGTAGTCGTTGATTGAGTCGCTGATCATGTGTTTTTGCAGGACTGGTGTGAAGAAGATTGGTCACCCGATGGTGGCCAAAGTGCCACCAGTCACCGCGGGAGGGGAAGTTGACCCCTCGAAGAAGAGGAAGGGCGACGAAGCCGAGGCGCCCGCTGAGGGCGAAGAAGAAGAAGGGTGATGACTCCATCATACACGTGGTTGAGCCAGCCGACGCGCCGAGCGGGGCACCAACTGGAGTCAACACGACTATGGAGGCCGAAGTGGTCGTGGGGTCGCAGCCAAGTGAGTCGACCGCGTTGGTTGGGGCGTTGGAGCCAGCGGCTAGTGCTTCAGGGGTGGCAGCGACGTTTCCCCGATTCATGGTGAAGGCCTCCGCCTCAGGAACTACGACGCAGTCACCTCAGGTGCCCAAAGTTTTAGACGCGGACGTCGGGTAGCGTCGCAGGCAAACATCCTTTGTGCTACCTTAAGTGGACGCTGTCGAGCTACAAAACATGCTTGGCGCAACCATCTAGGTATGTCCAGTCCCCGAGGATTTGCTCTCTAAATTTCTGCCGGTAGATTCTGATTTCTTTTGCAATCCTGTCCCCGAGTGGCTAGTCGCTGAATTTCAGCAGCTAGGCACTTAAAAAATTTTGGTGTTCAGTCCCCGAGTGGCTAGTCGCAGAATTTCAGCGGCTAGGCACTTAGGAAATTTTAGTGTCTAGTTCTCGAGTGGCTAGTTGGTGAATTTCAGTGGCTAGGCACTTAGGAAAATTTGGCGTCCTCTTACGTGCATTTTCTTCTCGCAGGGCCTTCAGCATGAGTCGTCAGAGTGACTAGCCACCAAGGAGCGCTGGGAGCGCGACCTCTAATCCATGTAGGAGGTGAATCAACAGCTTCGGGTGACTGCAGGTAGGTGTTTCGAGTACTTTGGCAGTTCCTTTGCTTTTTGTTGTGTGGTGTCTTATTTTTTTTCCTTTGCAGCGGAGCACTCTATCGCTGTTGCAGGGCCCACGAGGGTCTTGTCCCAGCAGTCGAGTTGGAGACTGCCAAATCTGCATTGACAGTCGTGGAAGCGAGCTCGTCGGAGGAGAGGGCCAAGGCCGCTGTCACAACGGTAGCGGACGAGTGGAAGGTCTCCGACACGCTTGTTTCCAGGTTGTAGGATGAACTGACGGGTCTCTAGGACTTCACCATGGGGCTCTATTGTTCGCTTCTTTGTTATCATTTGATCGGGCCGCTATACAAACGAGTCCCAAGCAAGAGAGTCGCTACGCCGGCGAGTCCCCGAGCGGGTGAGGCTGAAGTTGTGTGTCCTTTTGATTCTGACTTGGTGCTGTTTGCAGTAAATATGTGCAGAAGACCCTGATGTGCAGTCGTATGACGCCAAGCAGTGAATGACTGCGCTGGTGGACTCGGCCGCCATCTCAGCGACGTGCACCCATGCCGTTCTCCAGGAAATCTCGCCCACCGAGGTGATCCCTAGCGAGATGACGGAAGTGTGGCGTTATCTTGAGAAGGCGCCGTCGGTGGTCGAGTACATGTCACGGTCGGTGTTTCGCTGCGGAGCCACGACTGCGCGAGTCTCGGGCCGCGCATTTCCTAGACGACTTCTACCTCGACGACGTCACCAGCGGGTACCCATCTACGACCGGCTCGATGGAGATCTCCGAGGTGTTGAAGCTGACTGCAAGGATGGCCACGTACTCCGAGCGGGTGCTGGCGATGGGTGATCTGCTGTCGTACCAGGAGATGGTGGTGGCGCCGAACGACCCTGAGCCGGCGCACCGCGATCTCAAGACGGAGCAGCCATTCTGGTCGACGATGGCGAAGAGCCTAACGACATACCCAGCGAATCCGTGCGTACACTTCATCCAGGGCCGCAGCAAGGGCGGCGCGTCGACTTCGAAGCCTGCGGAATAAACATTTGCCAATTGTCCTTTTGTATTAGTATAAATAGATCTGGGTGTATCCTTGTATGTGAACAATATATTTTGCTGCTAAGGAAATGATAATGCGCTGGATCAGTTGTGACTTGACTTTGATTTGATTGTTGAGCGAGTCCCTGAGTGCGTCCGCCCTTTAATGGGGTTTACGTCACGTTTTTGTATGTTTGGTTGTTTTTCGACTATTAGTTAGTTGTGGTCGACTCGCCGTGGCTTGGAAAGCTAGTCAATTGGCGACCTCAAGGTGTTCTCTATACTTAGCTGTTTTCCCGGACGTGAACGGGGTCGATTGGGCGAGTCCCCCGAGCGTGGTACTTATCCGTTCTAGTCGCATGCCCAATGTAGGTGAGGACAGGGCGTGTTTTTGTGGTGCGTCGCTCCACCTGGCTCGGAGAGCCAGTCGCGTGGCGAGTTCATGGCACGCTCTCGTACTTGGTGTGTTCCCGAGCCGCATGGGGTTGGACTTGGGAGAGTCCCCGAGCGTGTTACTTAACCGTTCGAGTCGCTGCGCCAAGGATGTGGAGGACCGGTCGCTATATGAAGCGTGTTCGGTCGTCTTGGCCCGACGGACCGGTCGAGAAGGGCGAGTATGATGGGGGCTCCGGGTTGGTGTTTTTGTGGACGACGTAAGGTCCTAATTCCTTCGGTGCCCTTGTGCCCCACTACTAAGCCGTGCCGATCGCCCAGCCATTGGTTGACTTCGGTGAGAAGCGTTATGTTGTAGTTACGAGTGCGATTGGCACAAGATTTGGAGAGTAGGCACAATTTGTGCGAGTCAATTGTATTTTATTGCATGGCGGGGGAATACATGTCGGAGTTCTACATGTAGAACTTCCTTAGGAGATTTACATTCCACGGCCGCTTGACGTCGAGCTGTCTGTCGCCTCGAATGTCGATGAGGTAGTAGGAGTCGTTGCCGAGGACTCGCCCTATGGCGAATGGTCCCTCCTATGGGGGAGAGAGCTTGTGCATGCCCTTCTTGTCCTGGATCAGTCGCAGGACCAGGTCGCCTTCCTGGAAGGTGCGAGTCCGGACTCGGCGGTTGTGGTAGCGGCGGAGTCCCTGCTGGTAGATGGCGATGCGGGAGAGATCTAGTTCGCGTGATTCTTCAAGCTGGTTGACCCGGTCTTGGCGTGTGAGCTCATTGCCAGCCTCCACGTACTTGACGACCCAGGGCGAGTCGTGCTCCAGGTCAGTCGGCATGACAGCTTCGGCTCTGTATACCATGAAGAAGGGCATGAACCAGGTCGACTGGTTGATGGAGGTGCGGATGCCCCATATGACGAAGGGGAGCTCTTTGACCCAGCATCCCGAAGTTTTCTCGAGGGGAACTTGCAGTCGCGGCTTGAGGCCGTGGCGGATGCTTTAGTTGGCGCGCTCCGCCTGAACATTGGACTCTAGGTGGGCGACTAAGGCGAGGTCAAGCCATATGGTGTGCTCCTCGCAGAATTCGTCCATGGCACCTTTGGATAAGTTGGTGGAATTGTCCGTGGTGATGATGTGGGGGAATCCGTAGTGGTAGATGAGCTCGCAGAGGAATTTGGATGCGGTCTTCCCCTCGCATTTTCGGACTGGATTGGCTTCGACCCACATGGTGAATGTGTTGACTGCGACTAGGAGGTGGGTGTAGCCAGAGGGGGACTTCTTGAGGGGCCTACCATGTCCATGCCCCATACGGCGAATGGCCAGGTGAAGGGGATAGTCTTGAGCACCGAACTTGGGACGTGCGTCTGGTTGGCGTACTTCTGGCACCCAACGCAACATTGGATGATGTTGACAGCATCGACGTGCACGCTCAGCTAGTAGAAGCCATGTCACATGGCCTTGGCAACCAGAGACCGGAAGTCGGCGTGGATATCTTGGAGGATCTTGCGTCCTTCCCCAGGTTGCACGCAGTGTTGAAACATGCCTGTAACGCTGCGCTTGTGGAGCTCGCCGTTGATGATGATGAAGGATTTGCAGCGGATTACGATCATACGGGCTTCCGTCTCGTCCGCTGGCAGGGTCCCTCTCTCGAGGTAGGCGAGGTATGGAATGGTCCAGTCTCTTGGTTCTGCGACCATGGCGACCAGGGCGGGCTCTAGTTGCAGCAGGATCCCGAGGTCGATCTCCTTTGGAGGAGAGACGGAGGGCTTGTGAATTGTGTCGAGGAAGATGCCCGCGGGTGAGGTTTGCCGAGCTGACCCGATGCATGAGAGGGCGTCGGCCTCCTCATTCTTGCGCCCATCGATCCACTCGACGTAGCCCGCAAAGTGGCCTCCCAGCTGGTCCACTCCTTGGCGGTATGCCACCATGGTGGGGAAGACGGCATCGCAGGTACCGTTGACTTGCGCGGCGACGTGGTCGGAGTCGCCGTAGCACCACAGGCGATTGGCGTTCGCCTCCTTGGCGGCTCGCATGCCGTGAAGGAGGGCCTCATACTCGGCCATGTTGTTGGTGCAGGGGGTGATGTCGAGGTATAGCACGTAGCGGATCTTGTCGCCCTTAGGCAAGGTTAGTATGATTCATGCCCCTGCTATCCGTGTTCTTGGATCCGTCGAAGTGGAGCGACCAGTAGTGGAGGTATGGCAGCTTCTCTGGCTGCGGTGCCTCCTCCCAGTCGACGAGGAAGTCGGCTAGAGCCTGCGACTTGATCGCCTTGCGTGGCTCGTATTTGGTGTTGTGGACGCCGATTTCGACGGCCCACTTGGCGACCCGCCCAGTCGCCTCATGGTTGTGGATGATGTCATGTAGTGGTGCGGAGGAGACGACCATGATTGGGTTGTCCTGGAAGTAGTGCGGTAGCCATCACTGGGATCGGAACACCGCGTACACCAGTTTCTGATATTGTGGGTAGCGCTATCGTGAGTCTGTGAGGACTTCACTGATCTAGTAGATCGGGCACTGTATGGGGTGTTCCTTGCCCTCGTCTGGTCGCTCGACGACCATGACAGCGTTGACAACTCGCTCGGACGCCGTGACATAGACAAGCATCGGCTCCTTGTCGACGGGGGCGGCGAGTAGCGGTGCAGCGAATAGCACTTATTTTAGTGTGTTGAGCGTGTCGTCTACCTCCTTGTCCCATTGGAACGTGGGGTTCTTGCGCATCAGGCGGTAGAGAGGCATTGCCTTCTCGCCTATCCGAGGGATGAAGTGACTGAGAGGCTAGACTCGCCCGACCAAATTTTGGATGTCGCGGAGGCACTCGGGTTTGCTGTGCCATGTGATCGTGTCGATATTGGTGGGGTTTGCCTCGATGCCTCGCTTAGAGACTACGTACCCCAGGAGCTGTCCAGTGGGTACACCGAAGGTGCACTTCCCTGGGTTTAGCTTGATTTTGTACCTCCGCAGGTTTGCGAAGGTCTCGGCAGGTCGGTGAGTAGGTCGCTCTGGAGATTGGACTTGACCACCATGTCGTTGATGTAGACGTGGATGTTGCAGCCAATTTGGCCCGCGAGCTACTCCTGCATGCACTTCTGGTAGGTCGCGTCGACGTTATTGAGGCCGAACGTCATGGCAGTGTAGAAGTATGTGCCGAATGGCGTGATGAACACTGTCTTGTCCTTGTTCTCGACCACCATCTTGATCTGGTTATACCTAGAGTACATGTCGAGGAAGCACATCGACTCCGAGCCTGCAGTCGAGTCGATGATCTGATCGATGCGCGGGAGGACGAACTGCTACTTTGGGCAGGCGCTATTGAGGTTGGTGTAGTCGATACACATCCTTCAGGTCTTTTTCCTTTTCACGACCAGGACTGGGTTTGCTAGCCACTTGGAGTACTTGATTGGCCGGATGAAGCCTGCAGCGAGTAGACGCTGCACTTATTCGGCGATTGCTCGGCGGCACTCTTCATTAAAGGGCTGTAGTGACAGCTTGACATGTCACGCTTTGGGGTCAGCATTGAGTTTGTGCTCGGCGAGTTCCCTCAGGACACCTGGCATGTAAGATGGCTTCCATGCGAAGATCTCATGATTCTCACGGAGGAAATCGACGAGCGCGCTTTCCTATGCGGGGCCCATGCCTGCCCCGATGGTGACCATCTGGCTGGAGTCGCCTAGGACTAGCTAGACGGTGCGGGTGTGCGTGGTAGGCTTGAACGTGGCCGACCCAGCGTTATCTGTGTTGGGCTTCTTTAGTATTGTGCATTCGTCTTTGTCGACCCCACTCGTGTATCTGGCAAGATCTTTTGCGTGGTTGGCCTCCACGGCGATGACGGCATCCGCGAGTTGTGCGCCTTTTCCTCGCACTCGATGGCCATGTCGGGGTCGCCGTGGACGGTGATGATGTCGCATGGCCCTGGGAGCTTCGTCATGATGTATGAATAATGTGGTGCCGCCATGGAATTGGCGAATGCTTGCCGTCCCAAGACGCAGTGGTAGGGGTTGTTGAAGTTCACTAGATCGAAGACGATCTGCTCGGTGCAGAAGTTGGCTGGTGTGTCGAAGGTGACTGGCAGCGTCACCTTGCAGATCAGGTACGCCTTCCCACCAGAGACGATGTCGTGGAAGGTGGTGAGGGTCGACTCGATCATCGACTGCGGCAGCCTCATTCGCCTGAATGTGTCCAGGTAGAGGATATTGATAGAGATCCCGTCATCCATCAGTGTCTTGGGGAAACAGTATTCACCCACTTTGGGCTTGACTACCAAGGCGACTCGCCTGGGGTACTCGATCTGTGGCGAGTGGTCTTCGCGGCTCCATGTGATGTGGTGCTCGGACCAGTTGAGGAAGCGAGGGACGTCGACCTAGGACACCGCGTTGATGGCGACGGCGCGGGCGAGGACCTTCTTCTCACGATTGGTGTCGAGCCCGGTGAAGGTGTGTAGCGAGCCGACATCGTTGCCGAATGCTCTGCCATTTGGAGGGTTGTTGTTGGGGTCCTCCCTTGCGCGCCGTGCCTTCTCGATCGCCTTTAGAGAGTGGCATTCGGCGGTTGTTTGCGTGGCGGGTTTCGCCTCCCTGTTGTGGAACGCACAGGGTTGGTTGAGGAGAGCTGTGGGGTCGAATTTCGACCTCTCCTTGTAGTTTCCGCTGTCGCGGCACTAGCCTTCATCACGGCGGAAGCTCTTGGGGTCGCGTGGCGTGTATCCGGCGTTGGCAACAAAGTCGACTCGACCGTCAACACGACGCTTGCCGGTGAGGTGAGTGTTGCTGTAGCGCAGCTCGCGCTGCCTACCGCTGTTGTCAACGCTTGGGCGGCGACTCCAACCCGACTCGTCGTCGGTTTCCTAGTTCGGATCTTCATCCGCGTAACTTTTGGCGATCTCGAGGAGATTGGGGATGTTGTGGAGAGTCTTGTAAACCCACTTGATCTTGGCGACCAATGGCTCATATCGGCACAAGTTCTTGAAGAAGTGGATCATCGTGTCCGGGTGGATGCCGGCGGCATTGATCCATAGGTCCTGCCACCGTTGGTCCCAGTTGCGGGTCGACTCACGGGGTCCCTAGACGCATCGCTCTAGGTCCTCGATGGTGGTGGCGCGGGCGTAGGAGCCCTCGAAGTTCCTGACGAAGGCCTCGCGCATGTCCTCCAAGGAGTCGATTGATGAGTGCAGCAGCACTTCGTTGAGAGACCCCAAGATGAAGGTATGATGAGCACAACAGCAAGTTTTCCCTCAGTAAGAAACCGAGGTTATCGAACAAGTAGGAGAAAGGAAACTACTAAAAGGTGTTGCCAGCAACTTGGAGACCTACACAACACAAACTCAAGACTTTGCCCCAATGAACAGTGAGGTTGTCAATCTCACCGGTTTGCTGTAACAAAGGATTAACTGTATGGTGTCGAAGTTAATGGTGGTTTGCAACAAGTAAACGGTAATAGTGGAAGATGTATCAATGGTAAAGATTGGACTGGGGTCCATAGTTCACTAGAGGTGTTCTCCTTGTATAAACAAACATGGCATGCTCGGTAAACAAATTACAGCAGGGAAATTGATATGACTGAGCAAGGCATAACAACGCAATACTAGACATCAAGATCCTATGAGATTTGATTGGGCAATACAACAAGATACATAGACCGCCATCCAACTACATCTATGACTAGAAGTCCACCTTTGGGTTATCATCCGAACCCCCTATAGTATTAAGTTGCAAGCAACAGACAACTTCTTTAAGCAAAGTGTGCAAGGTAAACAATCCACTTGTTTCATGAACAAGAGACCGTTGTTTTCTCCCTAGTGTCAACATCACATCTACAACCTTAGATATTTCTGTCACTTCCCTTAGATTAAATAGAGGCATGAACCCACTATCGAGCATAAATACCCCCTCTTGGAGTCACTAGAAACTACTTGGCCAAGATAGCTACTAACAACGGAGAGCATGCAAGATCACAAACAACACAAACATGATAGAAATAATAAGACAAATCCATTAGTCAATCTGACATAGTAATCTCAGTATCCATAGGATCCCCACAAACACAACGTGCATGATTACAGATAGATGAGATCTTGATCATGAACGGAGCTCACAAGATCTAGACCTGGAAACACAAAGGAGGAGATACAACCATCTAGCTATTACATGGACCCGTAGTCCAAGGTGGAACTACTCACCCTTCATACCGGAGGCTGGCATGATGAAGAAGAAGGCCTCCTGGACGATTTCCCCTACGACAGGGTGCCGGGAAGAGCTTCATATCCCCCCAATCTAGGGAGGATGGTGGTGGCTGCTATAGACGGTTTCGTGGAATATTTCTTGTTTCCTTAGGGTTTAGGCATTGGGGGCTTCTTATAGGCAAAGAGGCGAGCCTGGGAGGCCGGGGCCACCACCGCCTAGGCGCTACTGGCCACACCCACACTGGCGGCCGCCTGTGGCTCCCTCCGCTCTCTCTCTTGACTCCGTGTTCTCCTCGGTGAAATATTGACTTTGGATTTTGTCCCGTCCAATTCCGAGAATATTTCCTTACTAGCTTTTCTGGAACCAAAAACAGAAAAAAACAAGCAACTGGCATCGTGGCATCTTGGTAATAGGTTAGTACTAGAAAACATATAAAAACACCTCAAAGTGTGGACAAAGCAAAGCAAAGTAGATACTAAACAAGCATGGTACATAAAAAATTATAGATACATTTTCGATGTATTTAGCATCCCCAAGCTTAAGTCCTGCTCGTCCTCGAGTAGGTAAGTGATAAAAGACTAATTTTTGAGGTGACATGCACCATCAAAACCAAGATCAAACCATTTGCATGCATTGAAAGATGGGATCAAAGAACTCTAAACATGAGCATGAAAGATGGAGTTCTAACAATAAGACAAACTAACTATGCATGCAACATGAAAGGCTACAAAACAAAGATCATGAATAACATGCATTGAAAAAAGTTTGTTTGTTTCACATACAGAAAACATGGCATAGTGGCATTTAGCTTGTCCCTCATAGAGTAGCAAATAGATGCATATGACACCTTTAAAGTTCATAAGAGTGACTAGATACAAATAGCACAAGAACAAGTAATATCAACAATATGCATCAATCAATAAGTTTTGGGACAATGCACATAGAACTAAGAATGGCAACTATGCTCTCTTAACTGGTGCCTAAAGGTAGAAGGTGGAGACTCAATATAATAGTGGAAGAAAGGCCCTTCATAAAGGGAAGCAGGGATTTCAAGTTTCAAAAAGAGCTTCCAAAAATTATGGTACTTGTTATCTTTCAGCCCTCATTGCCCCTATCATAAGCATCTTGAAGTGATTAAGGTTAAAGTGAACAAACTATGGAGTATATACTTGACAAAGTATAAGTTGGCAATCTCATGTCCCTTGAATACGAGGGCCGCTCCTCATGCTACTCAACTTTAGTCACATGTAAGTTCTTGTCATAGTAAGTACATGTGTATCATAAAGAACCGCCAACGGGGTACCCCTTGCACATGGTACAGGAGCTATCTCATAATGAAAATGACAAGGCAAGCAGACAATAAGCATCTCAGCGATCTTTTTATTTGCTATTTTCATAGGTTTTTATTGAGGATGCTTCACAGATTCCTCATTATGGTGATGCTGCAAGTTTTCAACATGATTAGGCATGGCTTAGGATAGCGTCCTAGGCATTTCTCTAACACAAAAAACATAACTCCATGGACTTACAAGCTCCCCTTTTATTTCACACCTACGAAATCCATAGAAAAAAGAGCATGATATCAACTGTGTACAAAGTACAAGTTCAATGTTGAAAGGGTTCCCCGTGATAGCACGGTTTTGCTAATTCCAACATATATGTGCAAGCATATACAACATAGATGACACAATGGTTCAAGTTTATTAGGGGCAAGAAAAATAAAGTGTGCCATCAATTTTGTGAGAGCTTTAATCACTTAGTTTTCACATAACAAAATACTTTTTAATTGGAAGATAGCTGAAAACAATAATATACATGGAATGGTGTAACACACCATGCACAGGAATTTATAGAGGACACTTTGGAATAACTTGGTTTCTTGGGAGTTGGAAGCATGAGTAGTGCTTACTCATACAAGTGGAGGCTAGCAAAAGACTGGGAGCGGCCAACTAAGAGAGCAATAATGGCCATAATCATGTAGAGCGACAAAACATTACTAATCAAAGCATAGAGTGGTACTACAAGTCAAGGACTAAATGATCGTACAGGTTATGGTGACTTGTTCATAGTCATAACAGGTGTGAGCATGTGCCAAGTCAACCCAATAAAACATCAAAGGAGAATACCACAATACTATGCTTTTGCATGCTAAAACAACGCATGATTCTTTCAAGGCACACTAAGCAATACCAATTGTTTGGAACAAGTCATGCTATAGAAATAATCACTAAGCATAAGGTCAAAATGAAGGGCCATGTAGAGATAAAGCAAAACTTTTCTCTCTAATGTGGTGATCCCAAGATCTAGCAGAGGTAGAAGGCCACGAGGTTTACCACTAGATGCGGAGTTACGGATTACTGATGAAGTGCGTCAGTTGAATGCAGTCCAGTCCTTACGATCCGATCGTCCTAGTGCTTATCGTACAACACCTCCACTGGTATCCACACGTACAAGGAGGAGCACCGGCGACGAACTGCTAGGTTCATTACGACGACATGAATGTTGTGGAGCTAGGGTTTCCAACACATGGAACGACCTAACCGATCAACGATTAACCCTTCTGGGTTAGCGTGCTCCACTATATATACAGAGTGAACATGGGCTCCACTCACGTGGCCCATTCACTAAAGCCCATATAATACTACTCAACATGAGTCCGACTCACTGACTCAGTCCAAATCCGGCTCGGGTCCAACCCAACCAGATTTCCGGTTCAGATCGAGTCCGAACTTGCTCCCGCTCTTAAGTGTGTGACCCTGCAGGCTCATGGCTACTTGGACACGATTGGAGTCCAACTCTCAATTGATCAGTCGGTAGTGGCTCCTAGCAGAACATGCCGACTCCCAAGTACCAAAGAGTCGTGACCACTTTCCTTTCTAATGCGACTTACGTCCGAGTCCCTTTTGCCTCACTATATACCTTGTCAGACTACAGGTGAATATTTTTCATCCCTTAAATAGTCCGACTCTCTTCTCGATCTAAGATAAGTGATTCACCAGACTAACTCTTAGTAGATTGCCTCGGTTAACACTTAACCGAGTCATGCATGGCCATGCTTTCCGAATCATATCATCCGAGAGGGCCTAGTGAATATCTCTCCAAGTGGAGGGGAAAATCCCATCTTAGTTATTCACATCACGAAGCTTGATTCTCAGTCGACCTGAACTCTGCCTTCATAACTGTCCAGTTATGGATCAACGTTTGACATAACCTAAGTCGGTGATCCTCAACTCGGACTGTGCAATAACCTCGGGTCTAAGGATTACATTGATTGAGATATACAAATGACAACTTGTTAATTGTACCTCAATATGGGTCAATCCCACTCGCTAAACTCTTTAGCCGAATCTGTGTAAGTCGGAAGAGCATCTCCATGCCCATGACAAGTGGAACCGAGTCATCAATCCGACTTTCACATTGGTCTAAGTTGTGTGCCCAGGACAACCTCGATGACCAAGGACATTTAGTATAAACAACATGAATGTATAGTTCCACAACCGAATCACATATTCAATGATACACATCAGACGTTTATACAAGGACAACTTAATAACTTTATGAATACAATGGGAAAACATCATCATACATGATTGCCTCTAGGGCATATTCCCAATAGTCTCCCACTTGCACTAGAGTCAATCTTCCAACATCACATGTCTAAGCATCTAATGCCCATGGCTCTCAGGTGCGTCTCATGCTTTGGCTGTGGTAACGACTTGTCAACGGTTCCGCAATATTTGCATCCGTGTGTACCTTGCATAACTTGATATCACCCTGATACACGAACCGGCGAATCAGGTGGTACCGCATGATTATGTGCTAGTTCTTATGGTGTTGTCTAGGTTCCTTGGCTTGTGCAATAGCACCATTGTTGTCACAATACACGTTTAACGGATTGGACGAGCCCTGAACCACACCAAGATCCATGAGGAAATTCCTCATCCAAACAACTTCCTTTGCTGCCTCCGAGGCGGCAACATACTCAGCCTCTGTTGTAGATGAAGACACAGTCTCTTGCTTGGAACTCTTCCATCTCACAGCACCTCCATTTATAATAAACACGTACCCGGATTGCGAACAAGAATCATCAGAGTTGGTAAGATAACTCGAATCCATGTAACCCTTTACACTAAGTTCATCTTCACAACCATAAACCAAAAACATATCCTTAGTCCTTCTCAAGTACTTTAGGATATTTTTAGCCGCTGTCCAGTGGATCTCTCCAGGATCAGCCTGGTATCTGCTCACAACACTTAGAGCATAGGAAACATCCAGCCTAGTACAAATCATGGCATACATGATGGATCCGACTGCAGACGCATACGGAATCACACTCACCCGACTTCGCTGATCAGTTGTCGAAGGACACTGGGTCTTGCTAAGTTTTACACCATGGGACATCGGTAAGAACCCCTTCTTAGATGATTCCATGTTGAACTTATGCAACACTTTGTCCAAATAAGTACTCTGACTCAATCCAATGAGCCTCCTTGATCTATCTCTATAGATCTGGATTCTGAGGATGTATGTTGCTTCACCCAAGTCTTTCATTGCGAAACTCCTTTCCAATGATTCCTTGGTTTCTTGCAACATCTGGACATCATTTCCAATCAATAATATGTCATCCACATATAAGATTAGAAAGTTTACTTTGCTCCCACTAAACTTCTTGTATAACAAGAATCATGATCACTCTTGATGAAGCCAAATGATTTGACTACCTCATTAAAGCAAATATTTCAACTCCGAGATGCTTGATTCAACCCATAAATGGATTTCTGAAGTTTGCAGACCTTGTCAGCATTAGCCGGGTCGACAAAACCCTCGGGCTGTATCATATACACATCCTCGGTTAAATATCCGTTAAGGAAAGCTGTTTTAACATCGATCTGCCATATCTCATAGTCGAAATAGGTCGATATAGCTAACATGATCCCAACTGATTTAAGCTTCGCTACGGGCGAGAAAGTCTCGTCGTAATCAACTCCTTGAACTTGTCGGAACCCCTTCGCGACAAGGCGCGCTTTATAGACGGAAACATTTCCATCCATATCAGTTTTCTTCTTAAAAACCCATTTGCACTCGACAGGTCTTGCACCGTCTTACAGATCAACCAAGTTCCAAACTTGATTTTCATCCAGGGACTTTAACTCGAATCTCATGGCTCCAAGCCATGACTCGGAATCAGATCCCACCATCACTTCCAAATAATTTGCCGGTTCATCACTGTCTAACAGTAACACATCACAAACACTTCGTAATCTTGCCGATCTCCGTAGTACAGGTGCTGCTGCCGGCTCTACTACCATGACCGGCTCAACCTCCAAGGTTTTTACCGGCTCGCTACTAGCCGGTTCCTATCGAATTTCTTCGAGCTGCACCGTGCTCCCACGTACTCCCCAACTGAGAAACTCTTTCTCAAAGAAGACACCGTTCCGAGCGACAAACACTTTGCCCTCTTCTCGGTTGTAGAAGTAGTAACCCAAAGTTTTCCTTGGATACCCCACGAAAATACACTTATCCGACTTGGCCGTGAGCTTGTCCGACTGAAGTCGCTTGACAGAAGCTTCACAACCCCAAATCTTAAGAAAAGACAGACTCGGCTTTTTGCCTGTCCACATATCATGCGGTGTCTTCTCTACCGACTTTGATGGTACTCTCTTTAGTGTGAACGCCGCTGTTTCTAGACAATAACCCCAAAATGATAAAGGCAGATCTGTCTGACTCATCATTGATCGTACCATGTCCAACAACGTCCAATTCCGCCTTTCCAAAACATCGTTCCTTTGCGGCGTTCTTGGCGGAGTAAGTTGAGGAGCTATTCCATAACTTTTCAGATGGTCATGAAACTCATGGCTCATGTACTCACCTCCTCGGTCTGACCGAAGAAACTTTATTTTCTTTCTGAGTTGATTCTGTGCTTCATTCTGGAATTCTTTGAACTTTTCAAAGGCTTCCGACTTATGTTTCATCAAGTAGATATATCCATACCTACTCAAACCATCAGCGAAGGTAATGAAGTTCTCATAACCACCCCCTGGCTGTCGTGATTATAGGTCCGCATACATCACTATGTACTAGTCCAACAAGTCGGACGCCCTTTCACAACTCTTTGAAAAATGTGTCTTGGTCATTTTGCCGAGTAGGCAAGATTCGCATGTCTCGAACGAACCCAAGTCGAACGAAGTTAGGAGTCCATCATCATGGAGCTTCTTCATGCGTTTCCAACTTATATGACCAAGCCGATAGTGCCAAAAGTAAGTCATATTCAGATCATTTGGTTTCAACCTTTTAACATTTATGTTATAAACCGACTCACCATCAATATTCAAAATAAATAACCCGTCCTGGACGGGTGCAAAGCCGTGAAACATATCATTCAAATATAAAGAACAACCATTATTCTTGATATTCGACTCATAGCCTTGCCTCATCAAACATGAAGCAGAAATAATGTTTCGACTGAGCACTGGAACATAATAACAATTATTCAGTTCCATAATGAATCCGGAAGGTAAATGAAGTTAAATCGTGCCAACTTCCAACACAGAAACTCTTGCTTTGTTGCCGACTCGAATATCAACCTCGCCTCTTTCTATGCTCCTAGTTCTTACCAGTCCCTTCAATGAGTTGCAGATGTGAATAACTGATCCGGTACCATATACCCAAGAACTATTAGGTGCATCAGCAAGATAAATGTCTATAACATTGCAAACAAGTGTACTCGAGTCGGAAGTCATACCTCCACTATTAGCTTTGTCAGCCAAGTACTTCCTGCAATTCTTCTTCCAGTGGCCATCCGCCTTGCAGTAGAAGCAAGTGGATCCGGCTGAAGGAGATGGCTTAGTCCCTGAGGAAGCACTTGGGACCGGGTCGTGAGCCTGCTTTCCTCCCGACTTAGCCTTCTTCTTAGTCCAAGAACTCTTCTTGAACTTAGCCTTATTCTGCACCATCAACACTTGACTGGCGCCCTTCTTGAGATCCGCCTCTGCCTACTTGAGCATCCCATGCAATTCAGTGAGCTTCTTATGCATACCATGCATGTAGTAGTTCGAAGTGAACTGACCATACACACTAGGAAGAGGGTTGAGAATTATATCCGTAGAGAACTCTTTGCTAATGGGGGAAGCCAAGCCTCTCTAGAGACTGCACGTAACCAACCATTTTGATCACATGCGGACTCAGTGGATCACCATCCTTAAGCTTGCAACTCAGCAAAGCCTGAGAGACTCGATACCTCTCATTCTTCGCCTGAGCTTGGAACATACTTTTGAGGCTTTTGATCATATCGTAGGCCTCAACATTCTCGAACTGCTTTTGCAAGTCCGGTTCCATGTGAGCAAGCATAAGACATCTAATATCCGTGGACTCATCCTTAGCCCGACGGTAGGCACTGGTGGCAGCGACAGTCGCATTCTCATTCGGCTCATCTGGAAGTGGGTTGTCTAGGACAAGGTCCTTCTTTTCTTGTTTGAGAACAATTCTTAGATTTTGATACTAGTTGGTAAAATTAGTGTCATTTAGTTTATCCTTCTCAAGAATGGTTCTCAACGCAAAACCGTATATCTGAGAGTGACTACTACTTGGTGCCATGATCTACAATAGAAAATATGCAAAACACTTAAGACATGTATTGATAAAAGAGCAAGCATATTAAACACTTTAATATTTCTGCTCCCACTAGAACCAACATCCCTCTGATGATTTCTTAGTGATTCAGGATCCTAAATAAGAAAGTCGGCTAGTGAGCTTTAGCATCACCGCTAGCCCCCAACTGAACTAGGTAGACAACTCTTTGTCAATCGCATCTCATACGACTCCTATTGGACAGGTGGCATCACCTTCCCCGGCTCCCGTCCGACTTTTCCCTGAGCCCCACAACCGTTGTGATAGAACCGTCTAGCTTACCGAGTGTATCCGCAGCAAGAGTCTGACTCGAACCCATCTAGTCGGAAAGAATTGGCAGCACCTCAATTTTATGAGCCCACTACCAAAAATGTCCGACTTGTGATGGTGCAAACACTGGCGGGAAAACCGACTAGACCTTCTTTGAGGGATTAAATTTTACCGACTATCTAATAGATGTAAAATAGAGACATAACAATAACACAAAATAAAGAAATTATAATGTGAGATGGTATGGCTCTCTTCATGGCGATATCCATCTCCACAAAGCCTGTAATCCGACTAGTGCCAACTCTTGTCACTTCTCGTCTTAGTCCATGTCATCGACATGTACATCGCCTTGCATGCCATCCAGGTTCTCCATACAACTACACTAGCTTAGTAAAGTAAATTACATGGAGAATCTGACACACAGGTTGTTATACAATAAAATGACAACACCTAGGCTCTAGCCGGCTGACAAAAACCGTGATTCACAGATCATGTATGGATTACACATATACATCACATGCACATGAACCATACCATTCACAACTTCCTGCAAAAACAAGTTATGCATAGATACGCTATCTACCGGCATTGTGAAACTCGCAACGACGTCTAACACACTATGACAGGGCAAAGCCGGTGGTCATTGTACAAAAACGTAGATATCTATGATCCGGACATGGATTCCAACAATTGTTCCGATCCGATCAAACTATTTGATCTTCGATCACCGCTTCTGTATTTATGTGTCACAGTCTACCCCGATGGCAGAAACCGACCGGTAGGGGTATGTCATTCCACGACCTTAGCAGTATGATCACGGAAATCAGATTTATCATTCCCCAAGTATAGTTTATCCAATCAACCTTGTACAAAACCGATCTATCTCATAGATCGACCACCAAAACAACACATAGATCCAATCTACAGCCAACCACATATCACATATGCGAGATCTCGAGCCTAAAACCAGAAGCTATCGCTCTGATACCACCGAAGGGACACGTAGAGATAAAATCAAACTTCTCTCTAATGTGGTGATCCCAAGATCTAGCAGAGGTAGAAGGCCACGAGGTTTACCACTAGACGCGCAGTTGCAGATTACTGATGAAGCACATCAGTTGAATGCAATGCAGTCCTTACGATCCGATCGTCCTAGTGTTGATCGTACAACACCTTTGCCGGTATCCATACGTACAAGGAGGAGCACCGGAGCTGAACTGCTAGGTTCGTTAAGACAGCATGACTGCTATGGAGCTAGGGTTTCCAACACATGGAACGACCTAACCGAATAACGATTTACCCTTCTGGGTTAGCGTGCTCCACTATATATACGGAGTGACCATGGGACCCACTAACGTGGCCCATTCACTAAAGCCCATATAATACTAGTCACCATGAGTCCAACTCACTGACTCAGTCCAAATCCGGCTCGGGTCCAACCCAACCAGATTTCTGGTTCAGATCCAATCCGAACTTGCTCTCTCTCTTGAGTGTGTGACCCCGCAGGCTCATGGCTACTTGGACACGATTGGAGTCCAACTCTCAATTGATCAGTCGGTAGTGGCTCCTAGCAGAACGTGTCGACTCCCAAGTACCAAAGAGTCATGATGACTTTCCTTTCCAATGCGACTTATGTCCGAGTCCCTTTTGCCTCACGATATACCTTTTCAGACTATTCCGACTCTCTTCTTGATCCGAGATAAGTGATTCACCCGACTAACTCTTAGTCGATTGCCTCGGTTAACACTTAAACGTCTCGTGCATGGCCATGATTTCTGAATCATATCATCCGAGAGGGCCCAGAGAATATCTCTCCAAGTGGAGGGCCAAAATCCCATCTTGGTTATTCACATCATGCAGCTTGATTCTCAGTCGACCCAAACTCTGCCTTTATAACTGCCCAGTTACGGATCAGCATTTGATAGCACCTAAGTCGGTTGTCCTCAACTCGGACTGTGCAATAACCTCAGGTCTAAGGATTACATTGATTGACATATACAAATGACAACTTGTTCGTTGTACATCAATATGGGTCAATCCGACTCGCTAAACTCTTTAGCCAAATCTGTGTAAGTCAGAATTGCATCTCCATGCCCATGACAAGTGGAACCGAGTCATCAAGCCGACTTTCACATTGGTCTAAGTTGTGTGTCCAACACAACCTTGATGACCAAGGAGATTTATTATAAACAACATGAATGTATAGTTCCACAACCGAATCACATATTCAATGATACACATCAAATGTTTATACAAGGACAACTTAATAACTTTATGAATACAATGGGAAAATATCATCATACATGATTTCCTATAGGGCATATTCCCAACAAAAAACAACACCTAGCATTACATGCTAAAGTCTAATTCATAGTCAAAGCAAGCTCCTCTTGCACTATTCAAGCAAGAACTTTCTACTCCTTTCCAACACCAATCAACTTATTTGAAACAACACATCGAGAGCAGGGGTCCAAACTATTTTATTCAAGCAAACTAAGCAAAGCAAACAAAAACTAAGAAGCTCCAAGAAAAACACAACAGTGCATGAAAAAATAAAAACAAAGTGTCTAGAAAGACCTGAGCTTTTAATTAATGAAGAAGGGGATGCCCTGGGCATCCCCAAGCTTTGACGCTTTTACCTCTTGGATATTTCTTTATGTGACACCAGGTTGGCATCCCCAAGCTTGATCTTTTGTCCATTCTTAATCACATTACATCATTCTCTCTCTACACCTGAAATTTTTCCTTCATACAAAACTTCACACAATCTTCATTAGCAACATTAGTGTATTCAAAAGATAATAGACCCCTGGGTTTAGCTTTTGAACAGCAAAACATTTCACTAAAAACACAAGCTACTGTAGCAATTCCCTCAAAAAGATCAATTTCCAAAAAGAACCCAAAAAGTAATCAATAAGAAGAAAATGAAAATAATGGCACAAATCTGTCAAAATAGACCAACAGGTAGAAACCAATTTTTTCGAAGACCTTATGTTGCTCAAATAAAATAGTGTTGAACTAACGAAAGTTAGCTAACATACTGGGGGATTTATTCATAAATTTTTAGCTTAATTTTACTTACAGAGACTCCTCACGAATTTTTATGGTGGAGCACAAAAATCTGTTTCGAGACAGCAACTCCCCAAATCTTACTTCCCTCTCATTAGAGGTCATTCTTGGCACAAAAACCAAACAGAAAGGATAAGAAGAGTTCATTACTAAAGTAATAACTTCCAATACTCAAGAAAACTCTTGGGTTATCTCCCAACAAGTACTTTTCTTTAACGCCTTTAAGTTAAGCACAAGAAGTAAGAAATCAAGTGTTTTCAAATGAAGAAGCATTAACATCAAACCTTGCTTTCAAAGGAGGAGCAAAAAGCAACTTCTCTCTCCTCATAGGGAAGTGTTCAATACCTTTATTAAATGGAAATTGATATTTAATGGTGCCTTCTTTCATATCAATGATGGAACCAACAATTCTAAGAAAAGGTCTTCCCCAAGTAATAGGACAAGAAGCATTGTATTCAACATCCAAAACATAAAAATAAACAGGGACATAGCCATTGTTAACCATAATGAGAACATCATTAATACTCCCCATGAGTTTCTTCTTTGCATTATCATTAAGTGGGACATACAAATAACAATCTTCCAAAGGTGGCAAATCAAGCATTTCATAAATCTTCGTAGGCATAATAGAGACACTAGAACCAAGATCACATGAAGCTTTGAGATCAAAGTCATTCATTTGCATATTAATAATGGGTTCCCAACTATATTCTACTTTCCTAGGAATAGAAGTTTTGTGTTTTAACTTCTCTTACTTAATTTTAACAAGAGCACATGTAATGTGTTTGGTGAAAGCAACATGCATATCACTAGCATCGGACTTCTAGCAAGCTTTTGCAGGAACATAATCACTTCAGAAATATTGCAACCATCAAGATAAAAATCAAACTTAGCATCACTAGTAGTAGACTCATTCTCCTTAGGCATTGTATGAGGAGGAATAGGGACTTCTTGTGGTTTAGTGGCATCCATATTGGTGGTGGTGATGGTGCACACACTATTGTTTCTAGCAATTTCATTTTCCCTTTCCCATTTAGCATGAAGTTTGGATAATAGTCTAACATTTTCATCAATAGTAACTTATATGGCATGAGTACCAGCAAAGGTACTTTCCATGGTTTTAGGTTTAGCAGCCATTTTATTAATCAAAGGGGACTATGCTTCAGACAAAGAGGAAATATTTTTCTCAACATTTAAAAGCTTTTCCTCCATAGTCTTGTTGAAAGTGGTTTGTTTACTAATAATGTCTTTGAGCATAACTTCAAGTTCAGAGGGGGCACTTCTAGTATTGTTGTAGGAGTTTCCATAGGTATTGCCATTATTAGGAGGATAAGGCCTATAATTGTTGTTACTGCCAAAATTTTTCCCATAGGCATTGTTGTCAAAATTGTTGTTTCTAATGAAGTTCACATAAAATTGCTCTTCTTGAGTACCAAAGAGGCTAAGGGAATATTATTTGGATCTAAAGGATATTTCCCATTAACAAGCATAGCCATAATAACATCAATCTTATCACTCAAAGAGGAGGTTTCTTCAATAGAATTTACCTTCTTACCATGTGGAGCTCTCTTAGTGTGCCATTCAGAATAATTAACCATCATATCATCAAGGAGTTTTGTTGCAGCACCCAAGGTGATGGTCATAAAGGTACCTCCAGCAGCTGAATCCAACAGGTTTCTTGAAGAGAAGTTCAAACCTGCATAAAAAGTCTCGATAATCATCCAAGTAGTAAGTCCATGAGTGGGACAATTCTTAACCAAAGATTTCATTCGTTCCCAATCTTGAGCAACATGTTCATTATCAAGTTGTTTAAATTTCATAATATTACTTCTCATAGATATAATCTTACCAGGAGGGTAGTACTTTCCAATAAAAGCATCTTTGCACTTAATCCAATAATCAATACTATTTCTAGGCAAGGATAGCAACCATTCTTTAGTTTTTCTCTCAAGGAGAAAGGAAACAACTTGATCTTAATAATATCTCCATCTACATCCTTATACTTCTGCATCTCACAAAGTTCAAGAAAGTTATTGAGATCCGCAGCAACATCATCAGAACTAGCACCAGAAAATTGCTCTCTCATCACAAGATTCAACAAAGTAGGTGGAGCAATAGGAGTGCTTAGGAAATCATTGTTGTTTGTGCTAGTGAAGTCACACAACTTGGTGTTCTCAGCGGAGTTCATTTTGGCAAAAGTGCAGCAAGCCAACAACAACTAGAGCATGTAGTAATTTTTTTGTGTTTTTGATAAGAGAAAGCAAACCAAACTAAACTATTTTTTTTGGATTTATTGATAAAAAGAGGCAAACAAAACCAAGCAAAAGAAACTAAGAAAACTAAAAACAAAGTAAAGAGAAAGGTTGACAAGGACTCCCCTTGTGAAGATGTCCTTAGCCTCCCTGGCAACGGCGCGAGGAAAGGCTTGATGAGTGCAGCAGCACTTTGTTGGGAAACCCCAAGAGGAAGGTATGATGAACACAACATCAAGTTTTCCATTAGTAAGAAATCGAGGTTATTGAACCACTAGGAGGAAGGAAACAACTCAAAGGTGTTGCCAACAACTTGGAGACCTGCACAACACAAACTCAAGACTTTGCCCCAATGAACAGTGAGGTTGTCAATCTCACCGGTTTGCTATAACAAAGGATTAACTATATGGTGTGGAAGGTAATGGTGGTTTGCAACAAGTAAACGGTAATAGTGGAAGATGTATCAATGGTAAAGATTGGACCCGGGTCCATAGTTTACTAGAGGTGTTCTCCTTAGATAAACAAACATGGCATGCTGGGTAAAAAAATTACAGCAGGGCAATTGACAGGACTGAGCAAGGCATAACAATGCAATACTACACATCAAGATCCTATGAGATTCGATTGCGCAATACAACAGGATACATAGACCACCATCCAACTGCATCTATGACTAGAAGTCCACCTTTGGGTTATCATCTGAACCCCCTCTAGTATTAAGTTGCAAGCAACAGATAACTGCTTTAAGCAAAGTGTGTAGGGTAAACAATCCACTTGTTCCATGAACAAGAGACCGTTGTTTTCTCCCTAGTGGCAATAGCACATCTACAAGCTTAGAGATTTCTATCACTTCCCTTAGATTAAATAGAGGCATGAACCCACTATCGAGCATAAATATCCCCCCTTGGAGTCACTAGCAACTACTTGGCCAAGATAGCTACTAACAACGGAGAGCATGCAAGATCATAAACAACACAGACATGATAGAATCAATAAGACAAAACCATTAATCAATCTGACATAGTAATCGCAATATCCATCGGATCCCCGCAAACACAACATGCATTATTACAAATAGATGAGATCTTGATCATGCATGGAGCTCACAAGATCTAGACATGAAAGCACAAAGGAGGAGATACAACCATCTAGCTATTACATGGACCCGTATTCCAAGGTGAAACTACTCACGCTTCATACCGGAGGCTGGCAGGATGAAGAAGAAGGCCTACAGGATGATCTCCTCTCCGCCAGGGTGCCAGGAAGAGCTTGAGATCCCCCTGATCTAGGGACGATGGTGGCGGCAGCTATAGACGGTTTTGTGGAATATTGATCGGTTCCTTAGGGTTTAGGAATCGGGGGCTTCTTATAGGCGAAGAGGCGAGGCTGGGAGGCGGCCAGGGGGCCCACACTCTGCCCGCGCCTGGGAGGTGCGGGCGCCCTGTGGCTCCCCTCCGTCTCTCCGCTGTATGTGTTCTTCTTGGTGAAATATTGACTTTGGCTTTTGTCTCGTCCAATTCCGAGAATATTTCCTTACTAGCTTTTATGAAACCAAAAACAGAAAAAAACAGGCAACTGGCACTGTGGAATCGTGTTAATAGCTTAGTACTAGAAAACATATAAAAACACCTCAAAGTGTAGACAAAGCAAAGCAAAGTAGATACTAAACAAGCATGGAACATCAAAAATTATAGATATGTTTCCGACGTATCATCGATGCTGTCTGCGGGGAGGGAGTTGATCCACTGTTGAGTCTCTCCCTCCATCATCAGGGGGAGGTAGAGAGCGGTGAGGAGCATGATGTGGCCGGTGATTCTCATCGCCGTGAGGTATGTGTCCAGTCACACGTCTGGATCGTACGTAGGGTCGTACTTTTCGATCTCCTTCGGTGCCTTGAAGTTCGCCGGGTATTTCTCGCCTCGGATCATCGGTCCGAAGCACTGGGGGCCGACTCGACTGAGGGAGCCCCTTGGTTTGCCGCTGTTGCGGTTGGTGAGGGTGTGCCTCAGGTCGTTGGGATGACCGTTGCGCCAGCTCTGGTTGTTTATGATGTGGGTACACGCGTCGACCGGCTGCCCGTTGGCGGCGACTGTTGCGGGTCGTTGGTAGAGAGCGCTGGGTGCGCGACCCGCTCGAGGCCGCCCTACTTCCGGAGGAGCACAAGTACATGAGCCCCCGCGAGTCGGCTCCTGCGACTTGCTGCTTGACATCTTTGGCGAGTAGGGCCTTGGCATACTGGATTTGCAGTGTGCCTTCCCCTGTGACGTTGAGGTTGGCGACCACTGCCTGCCCCGCGATGATGTTGTCCATCGAGGTGGAGTACAGTGGGAGGCCGTTCGCATCCCGATGATGACCCACAAGTATAGGGGGTGTATCGTAGTACTTTCGATAAATAGGAGTGTTGATCCCAACGAGGAGCAGAAGGTGCTGAACAGTGGTGTGGAGCAGGAAATCCCTGTGAATACTTAGAAAATGGATTTTTAGTGGTTTTCTGACACGGCAACAAAACAAAGAGCAAGTTACAAAAGTAACAAACAAACGGAGCAAGTGGCCCAATCCTTTCTTAGAAGAGGACAAGCCGGTGGAAATACTTATAAGGACCAAATGTTCTCGAGGACACATGGGAATTCTGTCAAGTGCTTTCGCTTCAAATAGTTGAGTACTCTTCTCTGGTGTTTGTAAATGTTGTGTGGGTGAACCTGTGCTAACATACCGCCCTTCCTAGGACTAATACATACTTGTGATTAAACCCCCTGCAAACATCCGTAACTATAGGAAAGTAGTTAAGATATAAATCTAACCACAGCCTTAAACTCTAAGATCCCGCGCTCCCTTGTGTAAAGGTGTCCTAATGGGGGTTCAGGTTTCTATCAGTCCGGCAACCCCACAATTAGTAGCCAAATACACAATGCATCACCCTAGGCCCATAAATGGTGAAGTGTCATGTAGTCGACATTCACATGACACCACTAGAAGAATAGCACGACAACTTAAATACTAAACCATTGAATAATAACTCATCACAGATTCACTACTAACAACCTGACTTCTCCCATGAGCTCAAGAACTAAATGAACTACTCTCAAGACATCATATGGATCAAGATCAAAGATGATATGGTAATGGATAACAATCTGAACATAAACAATAATCTAATGGTTCCACTCACAAGCATCAACTACAATAGTAATCAACACCGGGAAAGTTTCTCCTAATGAACTAAGCAATATCCAACACAATTGTTACAGTGGGACGGAGTGGTGGTGATGGTGCTGGTGGAGATGATGGTGTGGATGACGATGATGATGATCCCGATGAGGCCTAGATTGATGACGGTGTTGATGGCGACGGTCTCCCCTCTCCGGGAAGGAATTCCCCCGGCAGAAATCTGTCTGCTAGAGAGATCTTTCTGTCTCGGTGTTTTCTGCCCCCAGAGGCGGCGGAAATCTATTTGTGGTCGCCCCCCTAATGTTAGGGTTCCGTAGGGAAGATATATGCGAAGGGGTGGAGTCGGAGGCCGGGCAGGTGGGTCACACGTGCCCTAGGCGCGGGGTCAGGTGGGACCGTGCCTAGGGGGGTGTGGCCCCCCTAAGGCCCATCTCTGTCCCTCCTTCTGGCTTCTTTCTTCTTCTGGTAAAATAATATGTTTGCATATTTTTCTGATCTTCGTGAAATTGCACCGAAACACCTTCTTTTCCATCAGAATCCAGACTCCAGCAGTCCATCCTCCAAGAATCATCCAACATGCATAAACAGATGAAAAGCCATAAGTAATACCTCATAATAAGACTAATATCAATGAATAGAGGTAAATTATGATATAGAATGGTGATGCAAATTGGGCGTATCAACTCCGCCAAGCTTAGACTTCGCTTGTCCCCAAGCGAATCCTGAGCTCAGTGAACATGTCCACAGGTTAATGGAGTGAAGTGTCGATAAAAGAATACAAACAAGAATCACACTTACCATTGCACAACTCATAGAAGAAAGCAACTCACCATTATATAACTTAGCTTGCAACCAAGTACAACAGTCAAAATAGAGATACATAAAGATAAATCATAATTGGAATTGGCAAACTTGTTCTTGGTCAGAGAACACCTGGCAAACAATTTCACAAAAGCTTTTTGTAGAAGTTTCAAAACAGGAACACTCTTTGCTCAAAAAGGTTTTTCACCAGTGAATGCTTTCAAAGTAATATTCAATAGATAAGATTTTTGTGCAAACAAGGAATATAGAGAACATGATTGAATGAATCACCATATGAATGCTTGAAACACAACAACTCAAATGCTTGCTAGAGAAAGAGATGAAGTAGGTTTACTGACTCAACTGGTAACTAGGAGAAAGGTCCCTTCTTAGAGGGTAGCAGGGATTACAAGTCATAAAGAGCTTCCAAAAGATTATGGTACTTCTAGCTTTGATCCCTCATTGCCCCTATCATAAGCATCTTGAGATGATTAAGGTTAAAGTGAACAAAGATGGAGTATATGCTTGACGAAATATAAGTTGGGAATCTCATGTCCCTTGAATATGAGAGCCACTCCTCATGCATACTCAACTTTGGGTCCAGGTAAGTTCTTGTCATTGTAAATATTTGCATATCATTGAGAACCGCCAACGGGGTACCCCTTGCACATGGTACAGGAGCTTTCCCATAACCAAAATGACAAGGCAAGCAGACAATGAGCATCTTAGCAATCTTTTTATTTACCATGTGTATAAATTTTTATTGAGGATGCTTCATAGATGACTCACTATGGTGATGCTGCAAGTTTCCACCATGATTAAGCATGGCTTAGGCTATCGGCCCAGGCGTATCTCTAACACAGAATACACACTCCATGGACTTACAAGTTCCCTCTTTATTTCACACCGTTGACATCCATAGACAAAAGAGCACGATATCAACTGTGTACAGAGTACAAGTGCAATGTTGAAATTTTTCCCCGTGACAGCATGGTTCTTCTAATTCCAACTTATGGATGCAAGCATATTCAACTTCGATGTTCACAATGGTTCAAGTTTATTAGGGGCAAGTAATAAAGTGTGCCATCAAGTTCGTGAGAGCTTTACTAACTAGTTTGCTTGGAATAGAAAAAGCTACTAGGTAGATATGGTGGACGCAAGTGGCAAAAGTTTTGGGTTCAAAGGATTTTGGAAACATGAGAAGTATGCCTTCTCAAAACAGGTTTTTGACTAGCAATGCTGGGTAGCAAGCAAGAGAGTTGAAAGAAACAAGCAAACATACAAGTAATAAATCCAAACATAGAATCTTCCTTGAAGACACAAAAGAATCTTAAATAAAGAATACTAAGCTTATGAGCCAACAATAAATAAAACAAATGATACAAAATACCTATAAGCTTTTTTCTTTCTTTCTTTTTCATAGATAATGCTACTAACCAGAACTCGGTTTGCCAATAAACCAATTTAGATCCACTTGATGATCCCAGAGTAGTGCCAATACTAAACAAGATCCATCATATAATAGAGATTGCAAACTAAAATAATAAGTGCAAAAAGTAAAAGATGAGACTTCTCATTAATACTCCAATAAAGGCACTCACACCAAAGGATAAATAGATAATCAACTAAAGGAGAGATACTTCCACATGCAAACCAAACTATAATATAACCTCTCTACCACAGATATGAATCCACTAAAAAGGTAAAAGATAGAAGATAATGGTGGTGATACCGTGGCACTCCCCAAGCTTGGAACAAGACAAGGGGCTGCCAAACCTGATGACGAATTACTCCTTCGGTGGTGGTGGTGTTCTCTTGATAAGATCTTCAACAAGTTTCTTCAAGTCCTCCATATCGAAGGTCAGCGTACGAATTAACTCCGAGTTATGCTCAATGCACCCGATGATCAACTCGGACCGAGGATCCCAGTCCTTGTTATTCTTTCTCCATTCTTCCAAATTAGAGTGTTTCTTCCCTGCACGGCTAGAACAAGGGGTACTAGGAGGAAGTGTGCATGGAGCGAGGATATGACGCGGAGTTCTCCCTCCTGTAGACATCCGTGCTGTCCTCCTAAGCTAGGAAGGTTGTGCCACCAAACCAATGCTTGCGACGGTAGCGCGGGTGTCTGGATGCTTGTCCTCCTCCATGTCTTCTTCATATCCTTCCGGTATCTCCTCCTCCTTGGGGACTTGAGGTTCTTCTTCCTCGGACTTCTTGCCTTTGTCGTCGGCGGAGGCCATGGTGCTCTAAACTTGAGAAGATTTCCTGACAGAAACAGATCAAAATGAGAACACGACGAGAACACAATGCACGAACCTCGGGGGATCTAGGGGTTATAAATTACAAAGTTTCAATACATAAGGAAGGTTTTGACACAAAAACGAAGCGGAGACGGAGTCTGAGGGTGTCAAACCCCTTCCAGGTGCAGCCAGGATGGGCCCGCGCCTGGGGTGGGTTTGTCCACCCTGGGCTCTGTTTCCTCTTCAATTACGTCTCGTAGATTCCCTTATGTATTAAAAACATCCAAAATATAAAAGGATTGGGGTTTCACAAACCTTCTGTTTTCACCACTTTTAGCTATTCAAAGACGAACTTTGCAGATTCCTTTTCTCTTTCTCCTAAGAATTTCCTTCTTACAAAACCCTTGCACAAGCTCAATGACACCATTATTATAAGAAAAAACAATAGACCTTTGGTGCACACTTCAACTGAAAACCCAACAAAACAAAAGCTTCTGTAAGAGGCAAATGCAAATGCAGGCAGAAGTCTGTCAAAACAGACCAGCAGGTAAAGATTGATTTTTTCGAAGACCTTCTGTTGCTCAAATCAAAAAGTTCAAAACTAACGAAAGTTGGGTAACAACTTGAAGAACAAGCAAAGAAAAATGCAACTCCATCTGACGTACTGAGCTCCCTCATGAATTTTTACAATGCATCACAAAAATCTGTCCCAGGACAGCCACTTTTCACAACTCCTCTACTTCACAAAAGTAGTTAAACTTAACACAAAAACCAAAACAAAAAGGATAAGGAGCGGTTATTACAGAGGTAATAACTTCCAAGACTCGACAAAACTCTTGGGTTATCTCCCAACAAGTACTTTTCTTTAATGCCTTTAAGTTAGGCTTGAAACTTCCAAAGATGCTCACATAGGATATATATATCTAGAGTGAAAAAGGGCATCAAGAAGCAAATATCCAACACACTTCAGTCTAACCCACTTCCTATGCATGGGGGTATGATGAGGAAACGAATTGTTGAAACAAAACACCACAAGAATAGGAAGACAAAATAGATGCAACTTTAAAGCTTTCAACATAAAATGGGGAAACTTAACATCATTGAGATGCATAAAACCATGTTTCCCTCTATCATAATAACTTTCAGTAGCACTTTGAATAAATTTGACAACATAACTATCTCTAGAAACAACTTTATCATCATAATAAGCATACTTACAGTCATCAAAAAGAGGTGCAAGGTCATAGAATAGATCTATAGAAGCAAGTTGTTCCATCCTGAAATCTTTATTAGGCAAGATATTTTCACAAGGAGCTTTAGAAAATTTTGAAAAGTTAAACACATAAGACTCTCCATCAAACTTAGTTAAAACTTTTTTCTTCTTACAATCAATAATAGCTCCACAAGTGTTCAAGAAAGGTCTGCCAAAAATGATAGGACAAGGTTTGTTAGCTGCTGAATTAAGCACTAGAAAATCAGCAGGATATTTAATCTTACCACAAAGAACCTCCACATCTCTTATAATACCAATGGGGCAAATGATTTCCTTATTAGCAAGGTGAATAACCACATCAATGTCCTCAAGCTCACAAGGACCAATCTCATGCATAATTTCCCTCTAAAGCTCATAAGGAATAACACTAGAACTAGCACCAATATCACATAAACCATAGTAGCAATGATCACCAATTTTAACAGAAAGCACAGGAACACTAGATTTTCTAGCCTTACTAGGATGAGAGATAATATTAGAAGCGTCTTCACAGAAGACAATATGTTCATCCTCTATATTTCTAGTGACATTGTCTTCCACAATAGCCACCACAGGTTCATCACTCAAATGCTTACCAGGATCCACAGTTTCCATTGTACCCTTGTTATTTGCACTAATAATCATAGAATACTCCTTTACCTTAGCTGGGAAAGGCATTTTCTCAACGTAAGGTTCAGGCACAATATAATTAGTAGTACAAACTTGAGTACTTCTAACAGGAGCATGATTAACAACATCTTTATAATGAGCATGGTACTCCACTTCTTTTGGGGAATTTCAATGTAAGAGGAAAAGGCCTTAAAATAGTTGGCAATACTTTGGGAATCAAGACCAAACTCATTTCTAATATCACAGAAGTTGTTAGTTCCCATAAAAGATTTAATGCATTCATAATCATAGTTTATACCTGACCTTCTTCCTTTGTCATTCTCCCAAGCTTCAGTGTTATCTTGAATACGGTCTAAGAAATCCCATTTAGCTTCTTCCTTCATACGTGTGAATGATCTAGCACAAGAAGCATCTAGTAAATATTTATCATGAAGAGAAAGCCTAGCATAAAAGTTATTGAGAATAACATTGTTAGGGAGTTCATGAATAGGACATTTAAGCATTAGTAACTTCAATCTCCCCCAAGCTTGAGCTATACTCTCTCCATCAAGAGGCCAAAAGTTGTATATAAGATTTCTATCCTTATGAATATCACTATGAGGATAAAATTTAGAGTAAAAGAGAGATGACATCTCCTCCCATTCCATGGATTGTTCATTCTTCAGCAACTTATACCATTGTTCAGCTCTCCCTTTCAACGATATGGAGAGTAACTTCTTCTTCACATTTTCAGTTGTGATACCTGCACACTTAAACAACCCGCATAATTTATGGATAAAAAGTAAGTGATTACCAGGATGGACAGTTCTATCCCCAAAATAATAATTATCCATGACATGATTAACAATACATGTAGGTATCTTTAGAGGATCTATCTCAATAGGAGGTGGTTCATCTACTACCCTAGCAGTGGTAGTAGTTTTCCCAAATAGAAAACCAAGTGGGTTATCCATATTGGAAACAAAGTAACAAGCAGTAGCAAGAGCAATACTCACAGTGAAAGTTTCCCGTACCAGTTCCACTCTTCAATAGCACTTCACTCCCCGGCAACGGCACTAGAAAATAGTCTTGATGACCCACAAGTATAGGGGGTGTATCATAGTACTTTCGATAAATAGGAGTGTCGATCCCAAGGAGGAGCAGAAGGTGTTGAACAGTGGTATGGAGCAGGAAATCCCTGTGAATACTTAGCAAACAGATTTTTAGTGGTTGTCTAACAAGGCAACGAAACAAAGAGCAATTAACATAAGTAACGAACAAACGGAGCAAGTGGCCCAATCCTTTCTTAGCAAAGGACAAGTCGGTGGAAATACTTATAAGGACCCAACGTTCTCGAGGACACATGGGAATTCTATCATGTGCTTTTGCTTCAAATAGCTGAGTACTCTTCTCTGTTGTTTGTAAGTGTTGTGTGGGTGAACCTGTTCTAACATACCGCCCTTCCTAGTACTAATACATACTTGTAATTAAACCCCCTGCAAAACATCCATAACTATAGGAAAGTAATTAAGATATAAATCTAACCACAACCTTAAACTCTGAGATCCTGCACTCCCTTGTGAAAAGGTGTCCTAACGGGGGTTCTGGTTTCTTTCACTCCGGCAACCCCATAATTAGTAGCCAAATACACAATGCATCCCCCTAGGCCCATAAATGGTGAAGTGTCATGTAGTCGACGTTCACATGACACTACTAGAAGAATAGCACCACAACTTAAATACTAAACCATTGAATAATAACTCATCATAGATTCACTACTAACAACATGACTTCTCCATGTCCTCAAGAACTCAACGAACTACTCACAAGACATCATATGGATCAAGATCAAAGATGATATGGTAATGGATAACAATCTGGACATAAACAATAATCCAATGTCCACTCACAAGCATCAACTACAATAGTAATCAACACCAGTAAAGTTTCCCCTAATGAACTAAGCAATATCCAACACAATTGTTACATCAGGACGGAGTGGTGGTGATGGTGCTCATGGGGATGATGGTGTGGATGATGATGATGATCCCTATGAGGCCTAGCTTGATGACGGTGTTTATGGCGACGGTCTCCCCTCTCCGGGAAGGAATCCCCCCAGCAGAAATCTGTCTGCTAGAGATATGTTTCTCTCTCGGTGTTTTCCGCCCCCTAGAGGCGGCGGAAATCTATCTGTGGTCGCCCCCTGGTGTTAGGGTTCCGTAGGAATATATAGGTGAAGGGGCAGAGTCGGAGGCCGGGCAGGTGGGCCACACCTGCCCTAAGCGTCGGGTCAGGTGGGCCCATGCCTAGGTGGGTGTGGGCCCCCCTGAAGTCCATCTCCGTCCCCTCCTTCTGGCTTCCTTCGTCTTCTGGTAAAATAATATGTTTCCATATTTTTCTGGTATTTTTTTGATCTTCGCGAAATTATACCGAAATGCCTTCTTTTCCATCAGAATCCAGACTCCGGCAGTCCATCCTCCAAGAATCATCCACCATGCATAAACATATGAAAATCCATAAGTAATACCACATAATAAGACAAATATCAATGAATAGAGGTAAATTATGATATAGAATGGTGATGAAAATTGGGCATATCACCTGCTCTTGCGAAGAGATGAGAACTCTCGGCTGGTTAGGAGGAGGCGTGCGGCCAGGAGGTGGTGGGGGAGCTCCACTCACTGGTGCTCCTGGTGGCGGACGGGCGCTAAAGCCTTGTGGCGCGTTCTTGCAGATCATGCGCTCGGCCATGCGAGTGGGTGTCAACACCCATATTTTTAATCCCAGATGCCTGTTATGCCATACATCGCAATCCCAGGATTACCATTTTTGCAAGACATAACAGATTTGGATATCACAGTACATCATCCATTACAAACCATACATAAGGTCTTACACAATTAAGGATCTCATGATCCAGTTCTTAATACAACTAAAGCAACGGAATAACGTAAATATAATGATAGCATGGGCGAATCTCCATCATTAGGGTCACAGGCAATGCTGACGATGGGAGATGATCCTAGTTATCGTAACCTTCCTGCGGTCCGTCATCCTGATACTCCTCTTCATAGTCTGGCCATGGGAACAGCTAGGGACAAAGCCATGAGTACTCTTTAAGTACTCGCAAACTAATACTAACAAGTGAAGGGTTTTTGTAGTAGGATACTAAGCTCTAGGGTTGTTTTGCAAAAAGCCAGATTTACCTCTACTAAGTTCAGAAGCAAAGAAAGCTAGTTGAAAGTTTTATAACACCTAAGTGGGAACTTGAATTTCATATCAAAACTCTGATGTGGTCAATTCAAAGTCATAAACCATTTCATAAGTCATTTTGAAAACATCTAATGATGGAACAGTATGGCCACTCCAACTGTTCATAACCGTGGACGCGGCTATTCGAATAGTTTGACACTCTTCAGAGATTGTACACTTTCACCACAACATTCGATACATCAGTCAGGAACAATACTGAATTCACCATACTCAGTATGCGGATAATCAATGCTAACCTTTCAATTACACGCCCTAGTATAGGCATCTTTCCTGTGAGTTTGGCCTCCCAACCATGACCAACTGTCATCTTGGGAACTGCATAGGTGGACAATCTTCACAATGTATCCTCAGCTTAGACCTTGGCCGCAAGGGAACCCATGCTAAGGTATATAAATTTCTAGTCAAGCCCTACCCAATTTTCAAGTATTGTGGTTGTACGGTAAAATTGGAGTGGTATCGCGTCAAGACAACGATCAGTTTTATAAAGGGCTAAGGCTCATGCCTCAACATTTTCATCATCAAAATCATCTGGGGTTTGAGAACACATGTCAAAACATTTCAATATAATTACTCATCATTCTAAGGTTTTCATAACCATTTTCACCAATTGTTCCCATCTAAAGTTGATCAAGTTTTATGCTTAGCGCTAGCATCTACAGGTGGGGGTAAATACTAAGGAGGGGTGGTAAACAAGTGTATCTTATCTAAGTAAATCTCATGCCTCGGGATGACATTAAGATTATCTAAATTAGGCCAAGTTTTATGCTCTTTATGCTACCTTCAATTATCTTTCTAGAATCTACAAGTCACTAAGTAAACTTTTGATAGAAAGCTTTTAATACAGAAAATAAAATACTAAGCTTGCAAGTAAAACTAGGATGGTGTGTTAAGTGGGTATAATCACATATGCTTAAGGTATATAGTTGGCATATTATCTAGAAAGTTGTAGCTTGCATAAGTAGGGTATCTTGCAAGTGTTAGCTTGCCTTGTGCAGAGCAGTGGTTGAAGTTCTCCTCGGCTTCTTCCTCGTAGTATCCTCCTTCCTCCTTGTATCCTTGGTCGGTACTAGCGTCTATAAATAAATACGAGGTACACAATCACCAAACAATACTTAACTATTGCTAATCATCACACAAAGGTTCACACTAAGTGATCTATCATCATCACTAACATTAAAAGGATTAAAACACTTGTTCCATTTATTTTATTTTGAGAAAAGTAATTTCTACTCATTAAAAAACTACTTAAGATTTAATATTTTCCAACTCAAACATGGGATCATGTTCACACATGTCATCACCACATATTTCAGTACATGGGAATATGATTTAAAGTGGTGTTTAATAAGGTTTAACCTTTTTATTTTATTTAATTAAAGTGACTAGAAATGCCTATGTGGCATTCTTTTATTAATTGATCATTATTTTTGTAAGTAAACCTATATATTTTTATATATTCTGAAAGGTATGGTCAAATGTGATTTTTGAGAGTTGGAATCAACTCAAAAGCTCTAATGGTTGAATTTTGAAAAATGTTTGAATGCAGAAAAGCTTCTGCCTTGTTATTTTTACCATGGGTGCTATACATATCTAAATGGTTTGAATCCAACGGGTTTGGATTAAGCATTCCAATACCTTTCTAACAAAATTGGTTTCATGCATTTTGGTTTAGGGAATCGAGCTGGGTGGATTTTTGAATCTAAGTAAAGAATTGTGTTTGAAATTAAATGAATAAAAGTAAATTTGAATTGTTGGGTCGCGCGGGACGTTTAACTAGGCCGGCCCACTACGCACAGCGCACACGCGGGCTGGTTAAGTGGCTGGCCCCACGCGTCATTGTAGTGACGGGCGAAGCGGTACGGGGTGATCTAGGCCACACGATCTAACTCTAATCGAACGACTCTGGTTCATCGTCCACGTCGGGCAGCGCCGGCGAGACATAACCCTAGCGTGGTAGGTGGGGGTCGTGGGAGGCTCACCGGGGCTCAGACGATGGTTGGCGACAGGGGTACCGACCGCTTCTCCTGGGGCGTCTCCAATCGATGGCGCCTCTGCTCCTCTGCAGCGGCGAACTCCGGTGAAATTCCAGCCACCTGGTGCTCGCCTTACTCCGGGAGTGAGTGGGTGTGATCAGTGAGAGGTGGGGAGTGAACTGGTGTGAAGAAAAAGAAAGGGGGAGGTCTCCTTTTATAGTGGCTGAAGGGGACCGACGGGCGCGGGCTGAGCTCGTCGTGGTCGACGACACAGAGGGATAATGGCATGGGCGACGGTAAGGGGCGGTGCTGTGCTCCCTGGCGAAGCTCAACAACATGGTGGTGAGGCATGGGGCGGTGCTGATCGGTCGGAATGCATCGATGCTCTGGGCGGGTCCGACGGTGAATTTAATGGTGCACTGGTGCTCCTGGTCGCACGACGGTGAACGAGGTTGTCTGGCGGGGTGTTGGAGTGTTGGCGATCATGCACGCAAGCGGTGAGGGTGGCGCGCGGTCTATGGGTGTTGGTCGAGCGTGGCGCACTGGCGCGCTCTCGGCATGGCCGCAGAGAGAATGGTCGCGCACGTTCTGGGTGGTCCAGTGGCTGGCTGTGCTCGGGGCTAGGACAGGGAGTGGCGGTGGACTGTGTTGCGTGTTCCAGACAAGGTTGGCGGGGCTAGTTCTTCCTCTAGCTCGCTGGCGACATTGGGATTGGTAAATGGCCTCGGCATGGTCACCATTAATGGCTATGCCAAGCTCACAGTGGTGATAAGGCTTGTTAATTGGGCTACATCATCTAGTCAGAGTGTAGTGAGAGCTAGCGAGGGAACAAGGTTGGCCAAATTCACTGCTCACCATAGTGTTTGTTGTTTGTTTGTTTGCTGCAAACAAGGTGTTTGATGAAATGGCCAAAAGAAATTCAAATTTGAATTTTGGATTCAAATGGGTTTGCTAGGAACATACTAGGGAGTCTCTGGTAAGTTGGATTAGTCAAGGGGCACTGGTTTGGTTGGGTTTTGAAAATGTGTGATCTTCACATATGATAAATATTCAATTTTGAATTGTGATTTGAATGAGGTTGCCAAATGTTTCTGTAAGTTTCAAAGGTGGGATTTGATTCATTTTTACTTGGTCTAGCAAGGGTTAAAAAGAATTGGAAAAGTTTCTGTTTCAAATCTTGGACTATAAACACTCAAAGTGACCTAGTGAGCAAGATTTGGCAAAAATGACCATTTGCCTTGATTGATTTGTTTTTGATTTTATCTTTTTTTGTTTCTGCTTGGAAATGTTTTATATGATGTTATTTTCATCTTTAAACCATTTCTTTCTATTTAGGTTAATCACACAAGTTCATTCATGCATTTATCAAATCATCACATACACACATGCATTCATATGATTTAAATTAATCAAAGTTTTTGTTAACCCTAATGTTAGTGATTAGAGTTTGATGATCATTGTTTTATTTTTTTGGGATGTTACAAACCTTCCCCCCCTTAAACAAAATCTCTTCCCGAGATTTTAAAAAGGAAGAAAACTTCAAGATATGATACTTTGGGTTCTGAAAGCTTCCTCCGAAATACGAATGGGTACTTCGGGATACGTTAGGTCATCGTTGATCTCTATGGTCCGATGATCAATGTTCTTGAAAACTTCAGTCTTCTCTGGAACTTCAAGGCATTTGCGAAGTAACGATATATGGAATACATTGTGCACTGATGACATTTCCTCGGGCAGTTCCAATTGATATGATACTTTTCCTCGACGATTCAGAATCTTGTAGGGTTCGATATATCTGGGGGCTGACTTTCCTTTGAGCTCGAAACGCTGCATTTCCTACAAAGGCGACACTTTGAGATACACAAAATCTCCGATATTGAAAGCGAGGTCTCGACGTCTCTTGTAGACATAACTTTTTTGTCTTGACTGGGCGGTCTTGAGGTGCTCATGAATCTTGTGAACTTTCTCTTTGGCTTCTCGTAGGATGTCAGGTCCGAAAATCTGACTCTCTCCTACTTCCGACCCATTCAAAGGGGTGAGACACTTCCTTCCATACATGAACTCAAATGGGTCCATTTGCAGACTAGCTTGATAACTGTTGTTATATGAAAATTCTGTGAAAGGCACACAATCTTCCCATTTAGATCCATACTCTAGCACACATGCTCTCAACATATCTTCGAGTACTTGATTTACTCTCTCTGTTTGTCCATCGGTCTGAGGGTGATACGTGGTGCTGAAATCCAGTCGGGTTCCTAAACCTTCTTGGACTTTCTTCTAGAATCTCGAGGTAAACTGAGTTCCTCGATCCGATACAATGTTCTTGGGGACTCCGTGCAAACCGACGATTCTAGCGATGTATAACTCCGCTAGCTTCAAACTCTGGTATGTGGTCTTGACTGGTAAGAAATGGGCGACTTTGGACAATCTATCAACTATGACCCAGATAGAGTCATTTCCCCTACTAGAAGTAGGTAATCCGGTGATAAAGTCCATTCCAACTGAATCCCATTTCCATTCCGGAATATGTAATGGTTGCAACAGTCCTGCGGGTCTTTGATGTGCCGCCTTGACTCTCTGACAGATATCACACTTGGCGATATAGCTTTCGATTTCTCTCTTCATCTTATGCCACCAAAATTGTTCCTTCAAATCCTGATACATCTTTGTTCCTCCAAGGTGGATAGAATAAAGAGTATCATGGGCCTCTTTCAAAATAACTTCTTTCAACTCTGAATCTGCTGGTACACAGAGACTTCCTTTGTACCACAGAACTCCTTCTTCGTCTTCGGTGAATCCGGGTACCTTTCCTGTACCGATATGATGTTTGATTCCATCGATACTAGCATTTCCTTTCTGCGCCTCTTTGATCTGATTGATCAAAGTGGGTTGAAGTTCGATGCTAGCCAAAAATACTTCACTCAATAATCCCATTCGGAAATCTTCCATCTCTTTGTGCAAACTTGGTTGCTCCTTCAAAAGCATGGAGTTCAAGCGGCACAGCAGTCTGCTAAGGGCATCTGCTACCACATTGGCTTTACCGGGGTGATAGTGAATGTCCAGATCATAGTCCTTGATTATCTCAATCCATCTTCTCTGACTCATATTCAGATCCTTCTGAGTGAATATATACTTCAGGCTCTTGTGATCCGAATAAATATCACAACGGTTTCCCATCAGGTAATGCCTCCATGTTTTCAGGGCTAGAACTACAGCTGCGAGTTCAAGGTCATGGGTTGGATAATTTTGTTCATGCTGCTTCAGTTGTCGAGATAGATAAGATATAACTTTGCCTTCTTGCATTAGCACACATCCGAGACCGATCTTGGATGCGTCACAATACACATCAAAGGGCTTCGTGATATTCGGCATGATCAAGATTGGGGCTGAAATCAATCTCCTCTTGAGTTCCTGAAAACTCACTTCACATTTGTCCGTCCATTCAAAATTCTTGTCCTTCTTCAGCAATTGGGTCATGGGTCTGGCAATACTCGAGAATCCCTCTACGAACTTGCGGTACTATCCCGCTAATCCAATAAATGCACGAACTTGGGTTTGAGTTGTTGGGGCTTGCCAATCTTCAACATCCTTCACCTTCGCAGGGTCAACGGCAATTCCTCCGGCTGATACAATATGTCCGAGGAATCCTACCTCCTGTAACCAGAATTCACATTTGCTAAACTTGGCATATAGTTGATGCTCTCTAAGGGTTCCAACAATGGTCCTTAGGTGTAGCTCATGTTTGTCTTATAATTTGGAATAAATCAGAATGTCATCGATAAAAACAACGACAAATTTATCGAGGAAGTCCATAAAAATCTTATTCATGAGGTTCATGAAATAAGCGGGGGCATTGGTTAATCCAAAAGACATGACAATATACTCGTATAATCCATATCGGGTGGTAAAGGCAGTCTTTGGAATATCCTCTGCGCGAATCTTGAGTTAATGATAGCCAGTTCTAAGATCAATCTTAGAAAACACTTTGGCACCAGTAAACTGGTCAAACAGATCTTCTATCTTCGGTAGTGGGTACTTGTTCTTGATGGTAACTTCATTCAACTTCCGATAATCCGTACACAAATGGTTACCTCCATCTTTCTTGTCCATAAGCAAAAAGGTGATCTCCATGGTGACGCACTTGGTTGAATCAATCCAATTTCCAACATGGCATCCAGTTGCTTCTTCAGTTCTGCTAGTTCCGACGGGTTCATACTATAGGATCTCTGGGCTATGGGTCCGGTTCCAGGTATTATCTCAATGATAAACTCAATATCCCGATCTGGGGGCATACTGGGCAAAACATCTGGAAATACATCGGGGTATTCACAGACTATCCGGACTTGGTCAATGGTTGGCTGGGCTAAACTCTTATTGCACTTGAATTGACAAGGCAGGGTTTCAGATACATGCTCGACTACTATTCTGGCTGTACTGGTCATGGTTATGGCTTTCTTGGCACAGTCAACTAATCCTTTGTGTTTGGACATCCAATCCATTCCTAGTACTACTTCCAAACCTTTAGTTCCAAGTACTATTAGATTAGCATAAAAATCTATGCCATGGATTCGGATAGGGACGGCTTTGCAAATTTGCCTAGCTTTGGTAGTTGAACTAGGTATTTGAACAATCATAACATGCTTCAATTTTGTTGGTTGAATCTTACTAGTGCATGCAAATTCTTTAGTAAGAAATGAGTGCGATGCTCCAGAATCAAACAACACTCTTGCAAGTACTGAGTTAACAGAAAACATACCCAGCACGACATCTGGCGCTTCCTGGGCTTCTTCAGCATGCATGAGAAAGAGACGACCGTTGCGGTTGAGCGAGTTCCCTGGGGCAAACCTTCTTCCAGGATGAACACGACACTGCTGCTAAGCTGGGGTATTTGCATTTGGGGCTGCGACAATCTTTTGAGGCACTCATTGGAGTAGTGACCCTTGGTTCCACATTCATAACAAGTCACTTGCGACTAGTCCTTCACTGCAACAGTCACAACATTTCTTCCAGTCCTTGGGGCAGTGTTGGTGTTGGTGGCAGCATTGTTGTTGTTGAACTTGGGTGGGGTACGGTTGAAATTGCTGGAGTTGCTAGGGTTGTTGTGGTTTCCTCCGGGCCTTGGGTTTCCACATTTGGGATAGGTAGGACGGTTCATCGGGGGTCTGTTGGTTCTTGGGGAAAATCCTGGATATGGGTTGTGGCGATACTTGGGTGTATGGTGGGTTCCTGTTTGATGCATCATGCGAGGCTTGCGGTTCTCATTAGCTTGGTTGATCTTTCCTTCCATCTGAATGGCAGAGTCAACTAAGGCTTCAATATCTGCAAAGGGGATATTGACTAACACTGTCTGCATTTCATCGTGCAGACCATTCAGAAATCTATCTTTCTTCTTGGCTTCAGTGTCGATCTCGTCTGGTGTATACCTAGCTAATGACAATAATTTTTCACGGTATTCCACTACTGTCATTCTCCCTTGCTTCAGTTCCCTGAATTCATCGCTCATCCTCTTGATCAAACCCGGTGGCACAAGGGTTCTTCTGAACTTGACTTTGAACTCTTCCCAAGTCATCATCTCACCTCCTGTCATGGCGCGAACGTTGTTACACCATGCTCTTGCATCTCCGGCCAGATAGTGGGTGGCAAACAACACTTTCTCGTTAGCTTCCACTCCTGCAACTTCGAGATTGGTCTCCATGGTTTGCAACCAATCATCTGCATCTAGGGGCTCTTCTGAATTAGTGAAAATAGGTGGATTGGTGTTCTGGAAATTCTTGAGCTTAGATCCATGGTTGTCCTGATTTCCATGGCCTTGATTGTTGTTGGCCATCTGAGCTATCTGTTGAAGGGTGCTAGGTTGGCTTGACGTTTGACTCTTTCGGCTTCGCGGTCAAAAACCAACATTTGCAAGAGTTGCAACATCGGGTCCGGGGCTGAGTTGCTTCCTCCGTGAGGCATCTGAAGATTGAGGTAGATCATGAGAAAAGAGGGAAATTTCTAAGGTTCAGGGTTTTTGAAATGTTTTTAAAGTTTTACTAAGATTTTTCTAGCAACTTGCTTTTCATTCCTTCATTCATAGCACACAATACAAGCACACACCACGACAAAGAAAAATAGATGGTTTTAAGAACCATTCTGGGAAACTACGATACAATGGGACGGAATACAACTCACTAATGGTGTGCTCAAGTGCTACTACTCCTCGGAGTCAGTGTCCTCATCATCCTCCTCCTCATCATCATCGATGAAGGCGAAGTCATCCTCATCGGTGAAGCAGTCCATAGCCTGATCCTCTAGAAAATCATCATCATCGCTGAGATAGGAGTAGGAGGGTCTCCACGAAGGTCTTCCCCTGCATTCTCCCTTTTCTCCAACCACATGTCTCTCTCGTGGATGGTCTCCTCCAAATCTGTGATCTGGTGGCGAAGACGGGCAATGATGCACTCCTTCTTATCGAGCTGACAACGATGAGACTTGCGATCCTTCACTAGCATGGCGATGGTCTGATCCTTCTTCTGGGTGATGGCGTACTTGTGGTTGGCGTAGGAACAGGCATTGTCCAACTCCTTCTGACAGTCATACATCATGAAGCTGAGGTGGTCCAATTGACTCTTTAGCTCATGGTGATATGGGGCCTCCCGTGGCTGTCCCATAACATCACGCCTCGGGTAGAACTTGAAACGGGTACCCTTGATTTAATAGATACTCTGCCCGCATAGACGGGCAAGAGCTTCCTGCATTGCCCTGGCCAGTCCATCGAGCCAGTTGTTCTCTCTTAAGGTGAAATGAATTCCCTCTGCAGTGGGAGGTTCAATCTTTCCTCGGAGACTTGCAACAACTAGTCACTGCAGATATTCTCCTTCCTGATCATTGAGCTGAGCTCCGTAGAACTCGGGGTGCCGACGCTCCAGCATCTCTGACAGCTGGTCCAAGTCACGCTCAAAGATGAGGTCTTCACCATTCCCCAACTGATAAAACTTGTTGTACTTCACGTCCATCTATAAGAATATAGGATGAGTAAGTTAGTAGAGTGATCAAGTGTGTCAAATTTTATGTATTTTGCAAGAATTTTTGAGGAACATGAATTTTCATGAAAGAATCCAAGTGATAAGAATGAGAATAAGTTTTTGTAAATACTCGCTTCCTTTGGTTTTGAAACTAAGTTTTTGATTCAAACGTCCATTCTAACTAGGGTCTCCTATGGTCAGGATGGCTCTGATACCAACTTATCAACACCCGAATTTTTAATCCCAGATGCCTGTTATGCCATACATCGCAATCACAGGATTACCATTTTTGCGAGACATAACAGATTTGGATATCATAGTACATCATCCATTACAAACCACACATAAGGTCTTACACAAATAAGGATCTCATGATCAAGTTCTTAATACAACTCAAGCAGTGGAATAACGTAAAGATTTCGATAGCATGGGCGAAGCTCCATATTCAGGGTCACAGGCAATGCTGGCAATGGGAGATGATCCTAGTTATCGTAACCTTCCTGTGGTCCGTCATCCTGATACTCATATTCATAGTCTATCCACGGGAATAGCCAGGGACAAAGCCATGAGTACTCTTTAAGTACTCGCAAACTAATACTAACAAGTGAAGGGTTTTTGTAGTAGGATACTAAGCTCTAGGGTTGTTTTGCAAAAAGCCAGATTTACCTGTACTAAGTTCAGAAGCAAAGAAAGCTAGTTGAAAGTTTTATAACACCTAAGTGGGAACTTGAATTTCATATCACAACTCTATTGTGGTCAAGTGAAAGTCATAAACCATTTCATAAGTCATTTTGAAAACATCTGACAATAGAACAGTATGGCCACTCCAACTTTCCATAACCGCGGACGCGGCTATTCGAATAGTTTGACACTCTGCAGAGATTGTACACTTTCACCACAACATTCGATACGTCCGTCAGGAACAAATCCTGAATTCACCATACTCAGTATGCGGATAATCAATCCTAACCTTTCAATGACACGCCCTAGTATAGGCACCTTTCCTGTGAGTTTGGCCTCCCAACCATGACCAACTGTCATCTTGGGAACTGCATAGGTGGACAATCTTCACAAGGTAGCCTCAGCTCAGACCTTGGCCGCAAGGGAACCCATACTAAGGTATATAAATTTCCATTCAAGCCCTACCCAATTTTCAGGTATTCTGGTTGTACGGTAAAATTGGAATGGTGTCGCATCCAGACAACCATCAGTTTTATAAAGGGCTAAGGCTCATGCCTCAACATTTTCATCATCAAAATCATCTGGGGTTTGAGAACACATGGCAAAACATTTCAATAGAATGACTCATGATTCTAAGGTTTTTATAACCATTTTCACCAATTTTTCCCATCTAAAGTTGATCAAGTTTTATGCTTAGCACCAGCATCTACAAGTGGGGGTAAATACTAAGGAGGGGTGGTAAACAAGTGTATCTTATCTAAGTAAATCTCATGCCTCAGGATGACATTAAGATTATCTAACTTCGGCCAAGTTTTATGCTCTTTATGCTACCTTCAATTATCTTTTTAGAATCTACAAGTCACTAAGTAAACTTTTGATAGAAAGCTTTTAATACAGAAAATAAAATACTTGCAAGTAAAACTAGGATGGTGTGTTAAGTGGGTATAATCACATATGCTTAAGGCATATAGTTGGCATATTATCAAGAAAGTTGTAGCTTGCATAAGTAGGGTATCTTGCAAGTGTTAGCTTGCCTTGTGCAGAGCAGTGGTTGAAGTTCTCCTCGGCTTCTTCCTCGTAGTATCCTCCTTCCTCCTCGTATCCTTGGTTGTTACTAGCGTCTATAAATAAATACGAGGTACACAATCACCAAACAATACTTAACTATTGCTAATCATCACACAAAGGTTCACACTAAGTTATCTATCATCATCACTAACATTACATGGATTAAAACACTTGTCCCATTTATTTTATTTTGAGAAAAGTATTTTCTACTCATTGAAAAAATATTTAAGATTTAATATTCTCCAACACAAACTTGGGATCATGTTGACACATATCATCACCACATATTTCAGTACATGGGAATATGATTTAAAGTGGTGTCACAATTTAATAAGGTCTAACCTTTTATTTTATTTAATTAAAGTGACTAGAAATGCCTATGTGGCATTCTTTTATTACTTGATCATTATTTCTATAAGTAAACCTATATATTTTTATATATTCTGAAAGGTATGGTCAAATGTGATTTTTGAGAGTTGGAATCAACTGAAAAGCTCTTATGGTTGAATTTTGAAAAATGTTTGAATGCAGAAAAGCTTCTGCCTTGTTATTTTTACCATGGTGATCTACAAATCTAAATGGTTTGAATCCAACGGGCTTGGATTAAGCATTGCAATACCTTTCCAACAAAATTGGTTTCATGCATTTTGGTTCAGTGAATCGATCTGGGTGGATTTTTGATTCTAAGTACAGAACCGTGTTTGAAATTAAATGAATAAAAGTAAATTTGAATTGTTGGGTCGCGTGAGACGTTTAACTGGGCCGGCCAACTACGCACAGCACACGCGCGGGCTGGTTAAGTGGTTGTCCCCACGCGTCAGTGAGATAGTGAGGGGCGAAGCAGTACGGGGTGATCTAGGCCGCACGATCTAACTCTAATCGAACGGCTCTGGTTCATCTTCCACGTCGGGCAGCGCCGGTGAGACAGAACCCTAGCACGGCAGGTGGGCTCGTGGGAGGCTCACCCGGGCTCAGGTGATGGTTGGCAATGGGGGCGAACGACGAAGTCGATGATGGCGGTTCTCCTGGTACCGGCAGCTTCTCCTGGGGCGGCTCCAATCGACAACGCCTCTCCTCCTCTACAGCGGCGAACTCCGGTGAAATTCCGGCCACCTAATGCTCTCCTTGCTCCAGGAGTGAGTGGGTGTGATCAGTGAGAGGTGGGGAGTGAATTTGTGTGAAGAAAACGAGCGGGGGAGGTCTCCTTTTATAGTGGCTGAAGGGGACCAACGGGCGTGGGATGAGCTCGTCATGGTCGACGACACAGAGGGCTAATGGCATGGGCGACGGTAGGGGGCAGTGCTGTGCTCCCTGGCAAAGCTCAAGGACGTGGTGGCGAGGCGTGGGGCGGTGCTGATCGGTCAGAACGCATTGATGCTCCGGGCGGGTCTGACGGCGAATTTAATGGCGCAGGGTGCTCCTGGTCGCGCGGCGGCGAACGAGGTTGTCTAGCGGGGTGTTGGAGTGTTGGCGATCACGCACGCAAGCAGCGAGGGCGGCGCGCATCAATGGGTGTTGGTCGAGCGTGGCGCACTGGCGCGCTCTCGGCATGGCCGCAGAGAGAATGGTCGCGCGCGTTCTGGGTGGTCCAGTGGCTGGCTGCGCTCGGGCTAGGACAGGGAGTGGCGATGGACGGTGCTGCGTGTTCCAGACAAGGTTGGCGGGGCTAGTTCTTCCTCTAGCTCGCTGGCGACATTTGGGTTGGCAAATGGGCTCGACATGGTCATCATTAATGGCTATGCCAAGCTCACAGTGGTGCTAAGGCTTGTTAATTGGGCTAGATCATCTACTGAGAGTGTAGTGAGAGCTAGAGAGGGAACAAGGTTGGCCAAATTCACTGCTCACTATAGTGTTTGTTGTTCGTTTGTTTGCTGCAAACAAGGTGTTTGATGAAATGGCCGAAAGAAATTCAAATTTGAATTTTGGATTCAAACTTGGTGGGTTTGCTAGGCACATGCTAGGGAGTCTCTGGTTAGTTGGATTAGTCAAGGGGCACTGGTTTGGTTGGGGTTTGAAAATGTGTGATCTTCACATATTATAAATATTCAATTTTGAATTGTGATTTGAATGAGGTTGCCGAATGTTTATGCAAGTTTGAAAGGTGGGCTTTGATTCATTTTTACTTGGTCTAGCAAGGGTTAAAAAGAATTGGAAAAGTTTCTGTTTCAAATCTTGGACTAGAAACACTCAAAGTGACCTAGTGAGCAAGATTTGGCAAAAATGACCATTTGCCTTAATTGATTTGTTTTTGATTTTATCTTTTTTTGTTTCTGCTTGGAAATGTTTTATATGATGTTATTTTCATCTTTAAACCATTTCTTTCTATTTAGGTTAATCACACAAGTTCATTCATGCATTTATCAAATCATCACATACACACATGCATTCATATGATTTAAATTAATCAAAGTTTTTGTTAACCCTAATGTTAGTGATTAGAGTTTGATGATCATTGTTTTATTTTTTTGGGATGTTACAGTGGGATCGTTGTCTTCATTGAAATTCAGGGCGTGGCCTTGAACAGTAGGGTTCGGGCATGTCCTGATGCGGCGCTGATGGTAGAGCGATAGCTCCTGCGCCGTTGCCTGCTCGAGGCAAAAAATTCCGTGCTTGGCTTGCTCTTTGCGCACCACTTCCTCCAGGAGTTGGCGACCTTCCTCGACCTTTGTTGCTATCGCAGTTGGCAGGATCGAAGTGGAGAAGAGGTCGGTTGGGGCGCTCGTTCCGCTCACCATGTAGGTCGCGATGAAGCGACCAGATCCGGTGTGGAGGTCGCTTGAATTCTCTGATCTAGAATCAGAGTTGAAGATCACGAGGATGGATGTATCCTCAAAATCTCGCACATTGGAGACTCGTGTGATGGAGCCTTCGGGTGATGCGGCGATAATGGATCCAGTGACTGAGGCTGGGGTAGCCGAGTCGGCGTCGTCATGGAGGGCCATGTCGTCCGCGGCCGTGTCGGTCTCGACCACGCTGTTGTTGGTCGAGTCATACTCAGAGGCGAGGCGGTGGATGGTGCAGGACTGTCTCTCAGAGAGCTGATAACGTGGCGGCGACTCACCGATGAGCGCCGAATCTTCGGATACGATGACGTCCATGAAGCCGACAAAGAGGTTGATGGAGCCGACCGGCATGATGACATTGTGCGGGACCAGGCGCGACACCGGGATGTAGCTGCTGGGCAAGATCCGAAGGATATCGCCTTACGCGATCATACGACCGGTGGCGATCGATCGGTTGATCGGCAGGTAGGGTCTCGCCGCAGAACTCAGGCCTGACAGGCCAGGCCTCAGGGTGGGATCCACTATCGTGGGAATGGCCACAGCAGATGTTGCGATTGACAGCGAGTAGTAGACCGATGGGCAAGGGCAGCCAGCCATCTGCGGTGCGAGATGAGGGCGGAGACACAAGGTTTTACACAGGTTCGGCCACCCAGAAGGTAAAGACCTACTCCTGCTAGATTGTATTATCAAGAGATTACAGTGGCGAGCTCGGCGGCTAGGCAGTGAGTCGATGGGGTGTATGATGGAACATGAGTGCTATGTGTACCCTAGGGAGGTTTATATAGGGGTACCTCGCTAGGGTTTACAGATCTTCAACCAAGTTGGATAAGGACTCAGAGGGTTTTGACCTAATCCGACTGGGCCTAGATCCGCTCCTTGTTGTGGTATTGCTGACGAGTACACCATGGAGGGGTCCTAACAGTGCGTGTTTAGAGACGTGGGGGAAGGAGGACGGTTGATGGGTACGAGGTAACACAGCTTACCCAGGTTCAGATCCCACAATGGTGGCGGAATCGTACTCCTTCTATAAATCACTATAAGGGAAATATGCCGAGTTACAGGGATTGGTTCGCTGTGCGAGGTGACTAGAGAGTCTAAGTTATCATGCCCTAAACACTCCCATAGGCCCGACTTATATAGTCGCTAGGTCCTGGGGTTACAGGGAAAAGTCCTAGCCGGACAGGTTACAAAGTCGTACACTTCGTACAACTAGTCTAGTGTGTCTTGAACTCCAAGTCTCCGGGTACGTCGGTGACTCCTCCGTAGCCTTCCTTTATCCGGCATGGGCTTCCCTTCTGGATCTATCTAATTGGGCCGCCTAGCAAGCCACGGGCCATGCTACCAACTATGGGCCACCCCGGTTATCCAGATAGGAGACATGCTATGAGGATACCTGTAGCACCTCGGGTAAAACCACTACTAGAAAATTGCGGTTAAATAATACTTTGTGCATCATCATGACATCAACATGCATCTTTTTGCCTAAAACTATTTTGCTAGAAACCCTATATTTGTTTTCTACAAATACCCCTTCTCTAATTCAAATATAAAACCATGTTCCTCTCGAATCCTTATTTTTGCCTAAAACATATTTGTAAATGTTTTGTTTTAAATTTTTTTTGAGAACAATGTTTTGTTTAAATAAAAGAAAAGAAATTAAATATTATAAATATTTTGTTAGGGGGAGGCAGTCCATCCGGTCAGGCCCAAAGGCCCAACTAGACAAACCACCTACTACCCCAAACCCTAACCCTAGATCTCTAAACTAAATCCTAAACCTAATCCCCAATCCCACCAAAAACCCTAACCCTAACCACCTACCCGACCTCACCATCCCTCCATCGCTGCCGCCACCCACCACACCAATCTGTCCACCGAACCGCCCTGTCACTCCACGCTCCCTCCCGCGTACACACACGCACCCGGTGAACCCTTGCCTGGAACCAACACATGCAACTCCTTCCGGCCCACCCCACTCTCCACAATCCCCGTGCGTGGTCCCACTCCCGCATCGCCTGCACCGTACACGGCCACCTTCCTTGCCCCCGACGCTCCTCACGCATTTCCCCCACCTCTCTCGAGCGCCGCCACCATCCCCCACCTCTCCTGAGCACCGCCCCCTCCTCCTTGGTGCTTGTCCCGGCCCTACGTCGAACCCCGGCCTCTCCTGGTGTATCCCTGCCTCCCTGCAGCCTCCACCCTCCCCTCTCTCGGCCACCTCTCCGCCTATGCAGCACTGTGAGCGCTCGCCCTAGTCTGCCATCACCGTCGTGCATGCCAATCGGAGTCCCTGCAGCGTGGCTTCGCCACCAGGAGCCGTACTCGCGGTTCCACAAGCTCATCCACGACCGACGTCATGCATCCGAGCTCCCTCCATCGCCTCCCTCCCATCTGTCGCCTCACCACCCCGGTACAAGCGCCCCTGCAGGATCCTTCGTTCTGCCCTGCGAAGTTGTTGTTTTTAGTGCTAGCTCTTAGCATGACTCATGTTCAAGTTCCAATCAGCTCAGGTCATGTACCGACGTGTGTTCACTGTTTGCAGTATTTTGTTGTCTTTGTTGGTACCTCGTGATCTGATGGGTGTTGGACAACTGACCAAAGAACTTACAAGACCGAGATGATGAAGATGCTACGGGAATCTTCTCAACGCAAGATCTTTCGAAGCCCCGAAGACAGATCTCGTCGACCCCCAAACCCCCAAGATCGTCGGACCCATATGTGACCCTCATCCTATAGCCCTATTTTATAAAATGCTATATATCTACTTGTTGCATGTAAATTGTTCATACTCGCATACATATCATGTGGTTTGGGGGCCTTATGCCGATTCACCTCATAATTAAATATGGTGACCATATGTGGGCTTTTCTAGTCTTATATTGGCCCCGTTTAAATTTGCGTAGCGAACCGATGCCATGTTTTGTCGTGATAAGACAACAATTAAATGGCGGGGTATCTAAATAACATGAACTTAATAATTGTCAGGACCCTGGTTCCTCTTAATATGGCCTAATTGTATTGCATGCTTGCTATGTCATACATCATATATGCATCATGCCCGATCTTCTGCCGTAGTATTAAATATTGCATCCGGTGTTTCTGCTAGTGCTTTGCCTCTTCACGGATTAGGCCGATGAGTTGATGCGAGTGTCGACCTGATCCCCGGTGAACCTTCGGCAATGTTTTTCAGGCGAGCAATCTCCCCCTTTCTACCTATCTTACTTTTATAGTATTTATTCCCTCCTTTTGATCTATTGCTATCTGTGTTGCGATGCTCTAGTTTTCGTACCCGTGATATCCCTTGCAGCCTTATATTGCCTTGGACACATCCTATTACCTGTTGTTTGGTAGATAGCTGGACTTGCGTGTCGTAGTCGCTTGCTCAAGTGTTGTTGCGTGTCGTCCAATACCATAGTTGTTGGAAGGCTGCCATATGCTTTATGTTGGAGATGATCATGGCTTTAATTATTGTTTAATAACTAAAATTGAAGTAGGTAAATAATGCAGAGGCACAGGTGGGCAATAGATGTTATTTGGTTTTTAACCGTCCACTTGTGTCCCGTAGGACCCCGAGTACTTGATACCTGTTCTTTGAATATTCTCACTATCCGCATGTGGGACCATGAACCCCCCTAGCCAGAGATTGAGTCATATCTTATTTCTTGGGGCCACAAGTAGTTTGGGGCTTTATTACTATCATGTACTTATGCCATGCTTTACTGCTTTATTTATGATTGCGCGTGGAGCGCCTGTACTGTTTTGGAACCCCGTGCCACGTTTTCGCGGTATCGACAAGCCCAGTCACACTTTCGGGTTCCCAGTCGTTTACAGCCGTCGTCACAAACCTCTGGGTCCGTCTTGGAGACGGCCAACTTCGTAGCGGGTAGCTTGGTGGGGTAGCCCCCTGAAATTTATATGAATCTTGCAATTGCTCTGTCCTGATGCCTCCTTGGGTTTTCATTTGGTTTTTCTCGAGGTTGATCATGCGTGTGTTTCTATTTGTGCCCCCCTGCAGGGTAAAACTTTCTGAAAGCCGTGTCCGCGGTTATGGACGACTTGGAGCACAGTATCTCGATCATAGACAACTATAACTAAAGTAGTGCTATAAATTTGACTTTATAATGACTAGTAATCAGCTTCACTATAATGGAATGGCTAAATAAAAGTGCTAACAACTGCTGGTTTGGATTGTCACCTGTTACCATTGTATCTGACTAGTAAGTATTGCAACTACAACGGAATGACTAAATAAAATTACCAACAACTGCTGGGTTTTGGGATGCCTCATGCTATATGTATCTGACTAGTAAGTACTACAACTACAACAGAATGGTTAGCTAAAATTTCCCACTGCTTATTATATCAGGATGACTCATGATATATATATCTGACTCGTAATTGCCGCAACTATAACGAAATGAATAAAACTGCCAACTGTGTGAGTTCCTCGGTTGACTTCCTCGTTTGGTCTCGAGGGGGAAATACCAGGATGGGTATGCTTGGTGATAGTTTCAGGTTGGATCCGAATAGGTATTTCTTATCCCTATCTGATATCCGCCAACTGTATTTAGTCTCTATAGGTTGTTTAGTGCATGTTGCGCTGCCGCTTCAGTCCACCATACCTATGTAGGCGAGGACCGCCGAATTCTAGTCTCGTGCATCGGCCTCGATCGACCGCTCTCTTTTTCCTTTGCCCTTTGTCGGCACCCCTTTTGTTTAAGCAGGTTTTGAGATCGGTGTCGTTAGAAGGGTTACCCTTCGGCTTGGCCTGGGTAGGGTTATTGACGCCATTGGTTATTCTTCAGGGCTCTTAGCTCAATTTGCATCTTGTCCATACTCGGACGCTGTATCGTTTTGAAGGTGATTTGGATCTTTGTATTGTATATCTGTATTCTTGACTCTTTGAGTCGCTGTTGTATATATCTGTTCTGTGGGTTCCATCGCGGACTATTGTGTAATGATATTACTTCATTTTACACCCGCACGAAAGTGCCTGGTGGGCACCTTTGAATCGTTTCTATGCGGGTTTGGTGGGGATCGCTGAAACTTGCATAGGGCCGATTCTGAGGGTGTTACAATACCCATATAGCATATCCCCAACACTTCTAGGCCTTTAGCTTCCAGTCGCCTGTCTCCTTCTTGGGTCACGATCCTGAAACTTGCATAGGGCCGATTCTGAGGGTGTTACAATACCCATATAGCATATCCCCAACACTTCTAGGCCTTTAGCTTCCAGTCGCCTGTCTCCTTCTTGGGTCACGATCCAGTCGCTGTCCTGCAGGCCCACTCGCTGGGAGTTGGATCTAGTAGGGAATATCCTGCTGGGTATACCCCAATCAGCATATCCCCATCAGCTAGATACTTGGCTCTAGGACTTTTTCCAGGCTTGCTGCATCGCCAAGGAGGAAACAGCCTGGTCATAGTCCGATATCTCCCTCTTATGCTGAGGAAGACGACTTGATCATGGCTCAATGAGCTGCTAGAGAATTCAATTCATAACTGGTATGATATGCAAAGTGCATTCTTTTCAAACTTCGAGGGAACATACAAGTGGCCCTGCATAGTTGGAGACTTTCAGCGTTGCACACAAAGACCAGGAGAAACTTGCCGGGATTACCTCAGATGCTGGATCGACACCAAAAACTCATGTGAAGGAGTAAACGAGCAAACTGCGATTGAAGATTTCATTGCAGGACTCCTAGTCGGACTTTTGCATCAGAGACTGAAGCGTGAACACGTCACAGATTTGGGAGAAATGATAGAGACGGAAAGCAAATACGCTGATGCAGATGATGATTCAGAAGGGCTGCTAAATATTCTGGCCATTCCTAAAGCAGCCAAACAGCCAAAACAACAAGCTCAGAAGTGCAAGAACACCTTGGAAGATAAACCATCTCCGAACAACGCAACTATTAACGCAACATTGGATCCATAGGACGAGGAGGGCACGGAGGCTGCCGGGGTCGAGGCTGCGGAACTTCCTGAATCCAGGGCAGAGGAGAGCAGCAACCTAGAAGAACCTATACCTGGGCTGATATCGCCAATAATCCATGTGTCCACCACTTGGATAGTAACAGAGGATCTACCCACACAAATGCCGAGTGTCGTTTTCAATGACGACATAAAAAAAGACGAATCCGCTTATTACAGGGCCAAGCGACGAAAAGGAAAGAAAAATTCCGAGAAAGGCAAGGAGCCCAAGGAAGATTCCGACATGGATGAAGTGGAAGCCGCACAGCCCAGGTCGGATGGAAAGAAGGATTATCCCACAAAGAAATACACATACTTCTGCTTCCTTGGAAAGAAGGATTATCTCTCATTCTCTCTCCCTGGCGCCAGCTGGAAGCCCACCTGGGGCCCAAGCCAGCCTACCTCTGGCCCGTACCCCTTCGGCCTCCCCCTTTCTTATTTTTCCTCGCCGGCAAGCAGCTGCCACTAGTGGAAACGAGGCCTTTTGTTGATCCAGAAAAAGGGCTTTAACACCGGTTCGTAGAAGAACCGGTGTTAAAGGGGGGGCCGTACCAGCGTGGCCCTGCGTGAGCCGCCCGCTAAAGTGGTCACAGAGTTTCTTTTAACACCGGTTCGTGGCATGAACCGGTGTTAAAGGGGGGCTATATATAAGACACCACCGCAGCCCACACACACCCCACTCTTCCATTCTTTCACTATCTCATTTTGGAGCCTAGCAAGAGGGTGTGAAGAGTGCTAGTTTGTGTTTTTTTCATATGCACAAGAGGTGTTCGGTGAAATGCCCGAGAGATCAAAATAAGTTTTCTTGTTGCTCTTTCCGTCTCGGTCGAGGTCGGCAACTATCATTTCATGTGTCATTGATGTACTATATATATAGATGGTCATCTCCCTATTAATTTTTGATATATACTACATATTAATGCAGATGAACCGGCAATGGATGTACGGTGACCGCCGCACTTCCGAGTACATTACGGGCCTCCAAAATTTCATCGTTGTGGCTAATGCAAACCGTGGTCACAATGGTTTTATGTGTTGTCCGTGTGTTCACTGTCAGAACAAGAAAGACTACTCAAATACCAGAACCATTCACGCCCACCTGCTTCGATCCGGTTTCATGCCCAGCTATAATTGTTGGACCAAGCACGGAGAAAAAGGGGTTGTGATGGAAGACAACGAAGAAGAAGAGGATGATGACAACTATCATAATATGTATCCTGAATATGATGATACTGCAACGGGGGTAGATAATGAAGATCAAGAGGGAGCAGATGGGCCCGCTGATGACGATCTTGGTCGGGCCATTATTGATGTAAAGGAAGAATGTGAAACTGAAAAGGAGAAGGAGAAGCTGGAGCAGATGTTAAAGGATCACAAAACATTGTTGTATCCAACTTGCGAAGATGGCTACAAAAAGCTAGGTACCACACTGGATTTGCTGCAATGGAAGGCAGAGAATGGTGTGACTGACAGCGCATTTTCAAAGTTGTTGGTAAAAATGAAGAATCTTCTTCCAAGAAATAATGAGTTGCCCGACAGTACATACCACGCAAAGAAGGTTGTCTGCCCTCTAGGATTAGACGTGCAGAAGATACATGCCTGCATTAATGACTGCATCCTCTACCGCGGTGAGAAGTACGAGAATTTGGATGCATGCCCGGTATGCACTGCACTGCGGTATAAGATCAGACGAGACGATCCTGGCGATGTTGAGGGCGAGGCCCCTAGGAAGAAGGTTCCCGCCAAGGTTATGTGGTATGCTCCTATAATACCACGGTTAAAACGTCTCTTCAGAAATAAAGAGCATGCCAAGTTGTTGCGATGGCACATGGAAGACCGTAAGAAAGACGCGATGTTGAGACACCCCGCTTATGGGTCACGGTGGAGAAAAGTCGAGCGAGAGTACCCGGACTTCGCACGTGACGCAAGGAACTTAAGGTTTGGTCTAAGTACAGACGGCATGAATCCTTTTGGTGAGCAGAGCTGCAGTCACAGCACCTGGCCTGTGACCCTATGTATCTATAACCTTCCTCCTTGGTTGTGTATGAAGAGGAAGTTCATTATGATGCCAGTGCTCATCCAAGGCCCGAGGCAACCCGGCAACGATATTGATGTGTACCTAAGGCCATTAGTTGAAGAACTTTTACAGCTGTGGGCCAAACCAGGTGTACGTATGTGGGATGAGCACAAAGGGGGGCCATTTGACCTACGAGCATTGCTTTTCGTAACCATCAATGATTGGCCTGCTCTTAGTAACATTTCAGGGCAGACAAACAAGGGATACAATGCATGCACACACTGTTTAGATGAGACTGAAAGTGTATATTTGGATAAATGTAAGAAGGTTGGGTACCTAGGGTATCGCCGATTTCTTCCGAACCTGCATCCAGTAAGAAAGAAAGGCAAGCATTTCAAACGTCTGGCAGAACCTCGGAGGAAGCCTGTCCTCCGTACTGGTGAGGAGGTATTTGGTATGGTCAAGGACCTAGAAGTAATCTATGGAAAAGGTCCTGGCAGTCTATCTGTTCCGAATGACGATGCCGGACACGCGCCCATGTGGAAGAAGCAATCTATATTTTGGGACCTACCCTATTGGAAAGTCTTAGAGGTCCGCTCTTCAATCGATGTGATGCACGTGACGAAGAATGTTTGGGTGAACCTACTAGGCTTTCTAGGAGTGTATGGGAAGACAAAAGATACACCGGAAGCATGGCAGGACCAGCAACGTCTGAAAGCCCCTGAAGAGCCTATGCATCCTGAGAACGAGAAGGGTAAATGATGCCACTTAACTCCTGCCAGCTACGCTCTTACCAAAGCAGAGAAGGAAATCTTTTTTGAATGTCTGAGCAGTATCAAGGTCCTGTCTGGCTTCTCGTCGAATATAAAGGGAATAATAAATATGGCAGAGAAAAAATTCCAAAACCTGAAGTCTCATGACTGCCACGTGATTATGACACAATTGCTTCCGATTGCATTGAGGGGGCTTCTACCTGAAAATGTTCGAGTACCCATTGTGAAGCTATGTGCACTCCTCAATGCAATATCTCAGAAGTAATCGATCCAGAAAGCCTACCAGGGTTACAAACAGATGTGGCCCAATGTCTTGTCAGCTTTGAGTTGGTGTTCCCACCATCCTTCTTCAATATTATGACGCATCTCCTGGTTCACCTAGTAGAAGAGATTGCCATTCTCGGTCCTGTATTTCTACACAATATGTTCCCCTTTGAGAGGTACATGGGAGTCTTAAAGAAATATGTTCATAATCGTGCTAGGCCAGAAGGAAGCATCTCCAAGGGCTATGTAACAGAGGAGGTCATTGAGTTACGTGTTGATTTTATTCCCGACCTTAAGGCGATTGGTGTTCCAGAATCACGACATGAGGGGAGACTGCGTGGAAAAGGCACCCTAGGATGTAAAGCAATGATATGTAGGGACGGGCATTCTCTCAATCAAGCACACTACACGGTTTTACAAAGATCTATCTTGGTTGCCCCGTATATCAATGTAAACAAGAATTTAATACGCCTCAAACACCATGACGGTCGATGAATGGATTATAAGTGAACACATGGCGAGTTTTGGCGGTGGCTGCAAAGACTTCTCACGAATAACACCACTGTTGGGGATCAGTTGTACTTGTTGGCCAGGACAACATCTTGTTGTATGTACTTTCCAAGGGTACGAAATAAATGGGAATACATTTTACATGATAGGCCAAGATAAAAGAGCACCAACCAAAATAGTGGTGTCCGCTTGATGCAGCGAAGACAATGGGTAAGACCACGTATTATGGGTTCATAGAGGAGATATGGGAACTTGACTATGGACCTAATTTTAAGGTCCCCTTGTTTGATGCAAATGGGTCAAGCTAACAGGAGGAGGGTTGAGGTAGACAAGAAGTATGGAATGACAACGGTGGATCTCAACAATCTTATGAAGGTAGACAAGAACTTAGGCGAACCATTCGTCCTAGCCAATGATGTGGCTCAGGTTTTCTATGTGAAGGACATGTCCTCCGGACCAAAAAAAAGAAAAATATGCAAACGAATACATCATATGATGAGCCAAAGCGTCACATAGTTCTTTCAGGGAAAAGAAACATCGTGGGAATCGAGGACAAGACAGACATGTTAGAAGATTATAATAAGTTTGATGAAATTCCGCCCTTCACAGTGAAAACTGACCCAAGCATTCCGTTAAGTAAAGAAGATGCTCCATGGTTACGTCTGAAGCGATCATAAGGAAGGACATATGCCAAGAAGTTCATGCTCATATTATGTAACTCTAGTTCATGTTTTTAATATTAATACATGTCTTGAGTGTTAGTCTTGTTTTGTGGATGGACCGGGACTATGAGAAGAAGTTGTCCCGATTCGTACTTACCATTAAGATCTGATCTCCAAACGCGCGCAGTCACATATTAGGGAGTGCCTCTATGACCAGTTTCTTGGAGATGCCGGAGGACTGGGCTCCGTCGGCATCTCCCTGAAACTGGTCATAGTGGTGTCCCTGCTCTCGAAAACCATCTTGCAGCTTTGTAACTTCTCTAACTAGATCAATACACCTGGGAGCTAACTAATTTCACATATTAGGGAGTGCCTCTATGACCAGTTTCTCGGAGATGCCGGAGGACTGGGCTCCGTCGGCATCTCCCTGAAACTGGCCGTAGTGGTGTCCCTGCTCTCGAAAACCATCTTGGAGATGCCTCAAACTGGCTGGAGGACTGGACTCACAAGGATGCCTATTTATAGTACGAGCAGCTCGACATAGTGTCGACACTTACGAAATAATGTCGACACTCACCCCTATTATTAGTGCTGACTCGTGTTTTGTCCCGGTTGGTGTCTCCAACCGGGACTAAAGGTTCATCTTTAGTACCGGTTGGTGTCTCCAACCGGGACTAAAGGTTCATCTTTAGTCCCGGTTGGTGATACCATCCGGAACAAGGTACACGCCGCACGACATAATGTCGACACTCACCCCTATTATTAGTGCTGACTCGTATTTTGTCCCGGTTGGTGTCTCCAACCGGGACTAAAGGTTCATCTTTAGTCCCGGTTGGTGTCTCCAACCGGGACTAAAGGTTCATCCCGCCAGTTTTTCCCGCCATTTTCTTCCCGCCATTTTACTTCCCGCCAGTTCTTCTTCCCGCCATTTTTCTTCCCGCCGGTTCTTCTTCCCGCCATTTTTCTTCCCGCCAGTTCTTCCCGCTAGTTCACTATATATCTATGTAGGGTTGGCCTCCATTGTCATTGCACATCTCTAGACTCATATCTACAACCTCATCACTCTTTCCCATGGCTTCCACCGTAGCACTAACCCCCAGGGAGGCGGAGGCGCTTTGCACCTCGAACTACCCCTGCACGCCGGGATACTGTGTCCCCGTCGGCTGGATGCTGAGTTTCGGAGGCGTGCCGGTTCCTCCTGTCCCTCTAGGTGTGGAGCGCCGGATGGCCATCACGAACCACTACTACTTCGAGCTCACGCCGGAGCAGCGGAGGAATCCCAGATGGCATCCCGACTATTTCCCTACTTGGGAAGCCTTCTTCGTGAATCGGCGTGAGAGGGCGCTCGCCAGGCACGAGGAGGACGGCCCACCTCCTCCTAACTTCAACGAGGCCGGCCGTCGGCTATGGTGGCGCGGTCGGACTCTCTAGAGCGTCATGGCCTATGACACTGCCGCCCACTCTAACCCCCGTCTGCGCTACCCTCAAGTCCAGCCCACGCGCTACCCTCAAGTCCAGCCCACACGCATTTCTCGGAGGTTCAATTCTGGCGACCCGATGGCGACAGGCAAGTACGACGACTATAGTGGCGAGTATTACAGGTGTAGGCAGGAGCATGACTGAATCACTCCAACATTCCGAAACAAGTTCGGCCGATTGTTACTTAATCTGGCCATGTATCTTAATTTTCAGTTCTTTTATGTATCTTAATTTTCAGTTCTAGTTCGGGTCAAATGACCAATGTTATGGCTAGAATCAAGGCATAGTTTGTGATAATATGGCCATATTATGCATACATGTGCATGGCATGGCAAACAATGTTGCAAGAGGAAGTTTTCCTTTTTATCGCACCAAAAAGGCATTTTCCATTTTCCGAGCATAAAAAACGGACGATTTTGTGAAGCAACCACCAAATGACTAATTCAAAAAACCACCAACACATTTTACAAAAATACTAGACCACCTTATATGGACAATGTACCAACAGGGGGATATGAAACCTTTCCGTCCACCTCTGGTGAAAAAGACAAATTCCTGCCGAATCGGTAGGAAGTGGGTCAGATATGAACTACAGGTACATGATACGATGCTCATGATTTTTTACAAAAATCATTTTTAGGTTCACAATATGCTATTTTATCAAAAAAACAATGCAAGTTGAGCGAGGCTTGGCCCCGAGCTAAGAATCATCATGCCCGTTGTTCGACAAAGTTTGTTGATAGTTTAAAACGGGGATAAAAAAATAAAAAAAGATCGAAACAGTGCGAAACCTTCGCGTGGTGTTATATTATGTGACATAGTTAGAAGGGAAAATCTCAAACTTGGTATATTGATTATGTCTCAAAAAAACCTTCACAAAATGACCTATCTCATTCGAGGTTTCTTGGCTTTCGGGTCAAATGACCAATGTTATGGCTAGAATCAAGGCATAGTTTGTGATAATATGGCCATATTGTGCATACATGTGCATCATGGCATGGCAAACAATGTTGCAAGAGGAAGTTTTCCTTTTTATCGCACCAAAAAGGCATTTTCCATTTTCCAAGCATAAAAAACGGACGGTTTTGTGAAGCAACCACCAAATGGCTAATTCAAAAAACCACCAACACATTTTACAAAAATACTAGACCACCTTATATGGACAATGTACCAACAGGGGCATCTGAAACCTTTCCGTCCACCTCTGGTGAAAAAGACAAATTCCTGCCGAATCGGCAGGAAGTGGGTCAGATATGAACTATAGGTACATGATACGATGCTCATGATTTTTTACAAAAATCATTTTTAGGCTCACAATATGCTATTTTATCAAAAATACAATGCAAGTTGAGCGAGGCTTGGTCAGATTCAAGTGTATACAAAAGATGCGACATTTAAATATCCAATCAATTCAAAAATGTTAATACAAAAGATGCCGCATTAAAATATGATTTGCTCTAATAAAATAGGGTTAGATTCCTTTTTAGATGCTTAATATTTGTTATGTTCAAAGTTTTAGGATTTAACAATTTATTTTTGTTTGAATTGAATAATCAAAATTTATATGTAAGTGTTTTAATCATTTTGAAAATTTTCATTTAAAGTAAATATAAAATGATTTACATGAATGGATAGATATTATTTTTCTGAAAATTATGATATATTATTCATATTTTTCTGAGTTGAAATGAAAAAGATATGAATTTTCTAAATTCATATCCTATTTTTTGAATTAAAAATGCCCCTTTAATGCATGAAATAAATGCCCCCCTTAACACCGGTTCCAGACACGAACCGGTGTTAAAGCGCATTATTCGTTACAGTATTCCCTTTAACACCGTTCATGTCGGAACCGTGTTAAAGGTGTAATAAATGCGAAAGCGAATCCCCCCCTTTAATACCGTTTTCAGCCCCGAACCGGTGTTAAAGGGGGGGTATTAAATGCCCTTCCCCTTCCTTTCTTCCCCTAGAGCCAGATCGAACCGCCACCGCCACCGCCACCGCCACCGCCACCGCGCGCGCACCATTGGAGCAGAGCGAGAGAAGCCACCGCCACCGCCACCGCACTCGGAGCGTGAGGGAGGAATCGGCCATGGGTGCCCTGAATCGTCGGCCGTGCTCCACCTCTGTCCGCCGCTCGCCATAGACACTGCCGGCAACCCCGACCTTCCCCGGCCTCGTCCCCCACCATCGGCTTCCTGGTGAGCCTCTGGTGCTCAGGCACATCTTCTCTTCCTCCCTCACGCTCTATATCGCCTCCGCATCGTGTAACTGCTGCCGACCGGCGCAGTTCCTCCTCGTTCTCTGTTCTCCGGCGACCAAAAAGGGGAGGCGCCGCCACTACTAGGTCCGCCTCGACCTCCTCTTTCCAACCAGCCCAACCACAAGTCCCCGCGTGTAGCAAATCGACGGGAGCAAGATCGACCTGAGAGGAGCTCCATTGCTAACGTCAGCGTGATGCAATAAACCTTTTCTTTTTCTTTTATTATTTCTGTAATTCTTTTTCTGTAATTATTTCAGTGAAGAAAATACCTGACATGTGGGCCCTATCTGTAAGTGATAAAAACATTTCCATAAATGTTTTCTAATTAAGAAAATTGTTTAAGTAAATTCCAAAAATGCAAATTATTTTATAATATTCCAAAAAATAATTTAAAATGAAATAATTTAAAATGCAAATGACATCCGAGTCTGGGCCAAGGCCGGAGCAGCAGAGAGAGAGCAGCCACGCCTGGCGTCCAGCCTGCCTCGAGCCACCGCCGCCGCCCTGCCCGAGCCCGTCACGCCTGCATCCGTGATCGTTGGTGGCACTCAGTGGAAGCAATGACATAGAGAAATGACATTAAAACAAGATGAATAGAAAGAAACTTTGTTACAGGTCTTTGTTACAGGTTTTTGTTACAGGTGTAGCTCCATCCGTCCACAAATATTGACCATCATTTGGTGAACAATGTGGGGAATATGTGTGATGTATAAAAGATGTAGTCGTGTATTCATATTTGAGTAAAGTTTCTGATGTTGTAACATCGATAATATTGTTTACTTAGTGTTGGTGGTGAACTTGATGGTCAAAATCGGGAAATATAAATCGGGAAACTAAGATGGCATGTAATTATGGAGGGAGTAGTAGTATGGATAGGGTGTCAAGCGGGGCGGGTTCGCGGGCAACATAGTTTCACCGGCTAATATAAATTGTACTACATGCATAGATTAAAACTTGTATACAAATTGGACTGCGTGTAGGTGTAGCTGTCTGAGACTAAATAATTATCCGCAAACCCGCCCCACTTGTATACAAACTTGCATCCTGCCAACGTTACCCTCTCGGGGGTGTCGTTGTGGAGCTCTGACTCATCCTGATTAGGGTTTGGACCCCTCGAAACTCGTTTAAAATGATCAAGCATCCTTAGGGTTTTAATTTCATTTGTGTATTTATTTGTGTATTTTTGTATGAATAATATGTATATTTGTGTATGAATCCAAGTCCACTTGAATGTTTACACTCTTACTCTAGATAATATTATTGTTTTAGAAACGATGGATCCACTTAGTAGAAACCTTGAAGAAGAAGAAATAATGGAGAACATTATTGATGAGGACACCTCACAATATCTAAACTTGGAGGGACATGATGACAGCTCAAGTAGTCATGGAGAATATGAAGACTCCGGTGAACGCAATTTAGTGATTACAAAGTCAGGCGAGGTATATGCATTGATTAAGCCTCTGCTGACTTTCACCAACAATCTTCTTCTACATGTATTAATTAATGCTTCTTTCTTCTTTTAGCCCTCTGGATCGACCAGCCAGCAACCATCTTCTTCTATGAAAAGAGCAAGCGAGCGAGCCGGTTGAAAGATCGTGTAAAGTTCACGATCGAAGCAGTCCGTGTTGATGGCAGGCCGATGGAGCCCAAGAAGGCCGCAGACAAATTTGTACGTCAGGCTGGAGTTCTTGTTAGGGACCAAATCCCAATCATAATTGAAAATTGGAATAAGCCAAAGAAGGGCGACGGTACCTTTGTCGATGAAAGATCCAAAGAAACGCTTTGGAATTCGTTGTTGGTAAATTTCACCCTTCCGCCAGAGGAGGATGAAAACAACCCGGTTATAAAGGAAAAGGTCAAAGAGTGGACTCTAAAGAAGATGGCTGACACTTTCCGCAATTGGAAGACAAAATTGAACAAATTAGTCAAAGCTGGCGAGACTCCAAATTTTGAAGACGCATATTATGCGAAGATAAGACCTCACTGGCCCGAATTTGTGACATATAAAAAAAGTGCTATAGCTAAAAAGAGGTTAGAAACCAATACGCTTAATGCCCAGAAGAAGGAATATCACCAGAGGACGGGGTCAGGTGGCTACATATCTCAGAGGCCTAATTGGGAGGAAGTTGAGAAGGCCCTGCACGCTAGAGGGATCACACCCCAGACAGATGGGTGGGACCTACGTGCAAAGACTTGGTTCTACGGAATTGGGGCCAGGTTGGACCCAGAAACAGGATTATGTATCTTCCCAACCCTCCATGCCAAACCCGTCACTGAACTCATCACAGCATACGAGGAAACATGCGCCAGGACCTTCCATCCCGACAGAGAGAATGACCAGCTCACACGCGCCATCGGTAAAAAAGAACACCCTGGACATGCACGAGGCACAGGGGGTATGACGTGGAAGGATGGGTTTGCCGAGTGGAGCGACTCTTACAGATGGCGCGGCAGAAAAGAAAAAGAGCATATATAGCGGATGACACAGATAGAACATGCACTTGCGGCGCTGCAGGCGCAAGTGAATGCACAACATAGCCATCAAGCTACCGGCCCATCTCAGCGGCACGAAGAGCCTGCATTGGAAGCTGTCGGCGGCCCAGACTCTGCGCGGAAAAGCAGCATGGCTTCCACGGAGAACGTGCAGCCCACGCTTGAAATGGCGGGTCCTCGATACCCCGTGGATGAGATCACGGAGAGCGAACACGCTGAGCTGCATGTGAGATTAATGGGCTTATCCATTAAGGTGGCTGTCGGCTATGCCTTACCTCCTGTAGCTGGTGGAACTTACCACTGCCGACCGATTCCAGATGGCTATGCTATTGTCAGGGTGGATGAGGTTGTGAAGGAATATGAGGAAGCACAACTTGACCATGCTACAGGTGAAGGGGAAACTCAACTCAAATTTGAAGTGAAAACAACCATTCTTTGGAAGAAGGAACACATCGTGCCTCCAAATTGGAGGCCACTGGAACCCCGCCGCTCAAGACGTGAGCTGAGCTTCAGCTATCTCCTGCACGGCAGCCATCTCCGGCGCTTCAGCCATCTCTGGCGCGCCAGCTATCTCCGGCCCGTCAGCCATCTCCGGTGCTTCATCCATCTCCTCAGCGTAAGCAGAAGAGCACTGCCACAAAGAGCATCACTAGAACTGCCACAAAGAAATCCGCAGGAAACCGTACGCCAAAGAGTTCAAAAAACTACGTCCCGCAGCCTTCTGCCAAGCCATTGCCGGTTTTACCGTGGAATCACAGCGACGAGGAGACCAATAGGATCTCGGAAGAAGAGGTCAAGAAATTCTTTTCACCTAGACGGGCCGAGCCAAAGGAGAAAATAGATCCGGCGGTGGTGGAGAAGTTTTACAAAAATCTTTTGAAACCTGAAACCCCACTTGTGCCGGACTACGAGTGCCAGACTTTGAAGGCAGATGCAAGGCACCGTAGGGAGACTGAAAGTAGCAGTCGTGAGGCACCACAGAAAACAGTTCCCATGCTCGGAGAGCAGGAAAACCAATCATGCGCCCCGCTCCAAATGTTCGACACACGGGACGCTCCTCCCGTAAATGATTACAAGGCAGAGCTACAAAGAAAGGCCAATGAGATGGGGATGAGTTACATTGCATACTTGAACATCATGGGAGACAACTTGCCCAAATGCGATGCCAACCCCATACAGCCATGGAAGTATGGGAAGAATCTCGTCAAGAAAGAGGAGCTCAAGAATCTACCAACAAAGATGCGAAAATTGCACAAGTGGTACCTTGATTTCTGCAAGACGAGAAAGGAAGAATGGATCACAGCGCATATAAGAGATGAGATTTTCTTCTGCGGAGACGACGGGATCGACTTCAACATTCAAGACTTGCATTTTCTATTCAATCAGAAGGAACTCGACAAAGCTGCCATCAGCCTTTATTGTGTGTAAGTACTATTTCTGTATTTTATATCTCATCTCATTCACTTCATTAATTGCATGTATATATATATGCTCACCATATATGTATATACTATTATGCAGGAAAAAGGTTATGGAATGCAGGAAAGGAGGCCCTTTTGACATTGGGTTCTTTGACCCAAATATAGTTCATGAAGAAGTGGTAAGAACCAAACCCGGGCAAACAGAAGATTACTTTCTAAGGTCTTTACTGAGACAACAAACCAAAAGGGAAATACTATTGCCTTACAACTTCTCGTGAGTACTGTTACCCTCTCTCTTGTACACATTCTATTCTGGCTTACTGGATGTCAAGTGTAACTGATGATGAGTTATGCGTGCGTAGGTTCCACTTTATTCTACTAGTCATTCAACCCGACTCAGGAAAAGTCCTTGTCATGGACTCGTTACGAAAATAAAAAGAGATATGGGCAGCCTTTAGAGAGATGCTCCAGAGGTAATTTCAATCATATTATCGCACTAGATCGGCAACTTTCGTGACAACAAGTAATTAATTACTCCTTTATCCATTTTCTTTGCCGGACAGGGTTTGGAAAAGGTTCACGGGCAGGGCCGTGGGTGAATGGTCAGAAGAACTAAAATTTGTAGACCAAAATGTAAGTAATACTAGCTAGCTAGGTCTGCGTATCTCTTTGATTCTGCTACCAATTCCATTATATCATGCTTTATTGATTATTATTTTGATTGAACTCTCTATTCTCATAAAGTGCGCGCATCAGGGACACGACAATAACTTATGTGGGTACTATGTTTGCGAGTTCATTCGCAGCACGATATGTGCGACGGGCCAAGCCGCACTAGAACAACTTAGAGTAAGTAAACAAAGTCCACAACATTATTTTATTACCATCAATTGTGTTGAGTTTTATTCTTATATATATATTGACGGACCATTCTTCATATATATTCAGATCGAACGGATGCGGGACCAACTCCTACCATTTGAACGCATACGAGCCATTCAAGAGGAATTGGCGGGGTTCATACTTGATGAGGTCGTCACGCCTGGCGGAGAACTCTTTAGATATCCACCAAAATGAACGATGACGATGTATGTGCCGATGACGATGTATGTGCCGATAATGATGTATGTGCCGATGGCGATGTTTGTGTATAATAATAGTTGCTTAATTATTCATGTACTCGTATGTACCGATGACGATGTATGTGTATACCGCTCCCGATCGATTCCCCCTCCCGCCCTCCCGCAGAAATACGCCCAGAATGGGCAGAGGCAGAACTCTGCCGTGGCAGAGATTTAGGCCGTTTTCCGCTGGCAGAACTCGCCATGCACGACCTAAATCTCTACATCAGAAGAACCTTTAACACCGGTTCCAGCCCCGAACCGGTGTTAAAGGGGGGGGGGCTGAGGCCTGTGGCAGCCCCACGTGCGCCACCCTTTAACACCGGTTCGTATAAGAACCGGTGTTAAAGGGGCCCCCCTCTAACACCGAACACTCAACAGCGGTTGTAGAACCGCTGTTAGAGGGCCCTCCCAACCGGAGTTAAAGGGGGGGTCTGCACTAGTGTGCGTGCCGTAGCGCCCACCGTCGATCCCCGCCGGCATTGCGATGCGCGCCGCCGCCCCTGGATCCGTGGATAAGACCCGCCTCAACCCCCTCTTCCTCCCAGTACCAGTTTCACTCCGTCTCTCCCTCTCTGCCGTTTTTCCCCAAATGGCCGAACCCTAGCCGTCACCGTTGCCACTTGTCGTCATCGCTTGAGAACGCCCCAAGCTTCGCCGTTGACCCTAGGAGCTGCGCCTCGCCGAGCTGAGTCTCCCCGCCGAAGGAATCGGACGCGAGCGCTCAGAATCGTCGATGTCGACCTCATCTCTTCCGACGCCATCCACCGTCGATTACTCCTCCGACCGAGCTCGCCTCGCCTCCCTGACACCATCGTCGTGCTCCTGGTGAGCCACCGGTGCTCAAGCACCTCTCCTTTCCCTCCCTTTTCCTCTGTAGCCTCTTCCCCGCGAGTGCCCGACACCGCCGCCGCTGGAGATCGTCGGAGTCGATGCTCCGGTGACCAAGAATAAGCGGCGCCGCCACTATCTGGCTCCCCGCGACTCCCTCTCTCTATCGCACCCCTCCGCGCATCCAGGCGAGCATGGGATCTCCTTGATCGATCTGAGGGTGAGCTCCATTGCTGATGTCATGCTGACATCATCATGAGGCAATAACTCATTTTCTTTTATTAATCATTTTGTAAATAATTTCTGTAAATAGAAATAATATGACAGGTGGGCCATACTTGTCAGGGTTTTAATAATTTCTGTAAATATTTTCTGAAATGAATAAAAGTCTGACATGTGGGCCCAAGTTTGGAAATTAATTTAAATATTCCAAAAATGTTTATAATCAATTAAAATTTGGGAAATTCATAAATAATTCATTTTAAATCAGAAAAATAAAATAATATACCAAAATGTTCAGAAAAATGAAACCTATCCAACTAAGCTATAATCATACATTGTTAAACAACTGTGATAGCAAGTTTAACTAGAAGAACTAATTGAACCCCACACAGGTGATTTCGATGATCCCCCTATTTTAGGGTTTGGACTTTCGGAACCCCCTTTAGAGTGACCAAGTATGCTTTAGGTTTCAATTCAACATTGTTTAACTTGTCATATCATCCATATTGTATGAGCATAGCACATGCCATGTGTTGAGTGTTGCTTTCTCTTTTCCGGTGATTGGTTCTCGCGAATAGGAACCAAACCCAAAGCTGAAGTCAACGCCACCGAAGAGAAGTACCAGTCCAACAACGGACAAGGCAAGCGAAGCCCCACTCATACATATGAATCCTATGATTACAAAGTATTTCATTCTCGTCATATGCATTCGGTTCAAATAGTCTTTTGTCAGTAGACAGAGTAATCCTATCTGATGCATGTTACCCTTTGCGAACTATATCACCTGATCCACCGCTCCTACCTTAACTAGGGTTTGGTTTATGAGCGATGCTAGTGCCACAGGTTCGGTCAATCTTAGCCATTCTTAGTGTTTCTATGTTGATCATTCAAGTGATGCACCGGAGATGTGAATGAATCTAGTATGGTAAGATGTGGTAATATGATCAGAAGTGGATGATAAACATGCTAAGGCTTGTATGGGAGGCCACGTGGGTTGTGGTTTTTGTAGTCCCATACTTGCCACCCTTAGGACCTGATGTTCTCGCCTCTTGAACCAAGACGAGCTGACCACCACGGGAGCACTGAAACCCCTCGACCAACTAACTTGCCTAGTAGATTCCATGAGTCACATAGTTTGGGCTTTCCATTTGACATACGCATCTTGGTTGTTCTTGAATGGAGGTGAAGGAGGTGCATTCATACAGGTAGGTAAGCGTGGCAGGGAATGGGAGATGCCCGACATCCGTAATCTCAAACCCTGTTCACATCGCTAGGGACCGACTTAGGGACTCGACCCATTACGGCGGAATCTCCTTAGTGCGTGACTCATGGTCTCGGCGAAAGCAAGGTAAAGGTCGTGGTCAACCACTCTATGTCGGCCTTCCAAGGTAGAGGGATAATATATTGGCATTAAGAATCAGTTGGTACGTGTGGGTAAAGTTGTGCACCCCTGCAGGGTTATAATCTTTTCGAAAAGCTGTGTCCACGGTTATGGACGACTTGGGAACTGTTTCTGTGATCATAGAGAACTATAACCGAATGATAAAACTTGCCAACTAAAGTGAGATCCGGAATACTTCCTTAGGGTTGTTGAGGGGGTAGTCCGGGAAGAGAGATTCTGTTGATGATGGTTCTTGGTGGATATCAAAGATGTATTTAAGAGCTAGAGTTGTAGTCTTCTTATCCCCTTTTGAAAATGATCTGACTAGACGATTTTCTTCTCCCTCTTGTTTTGAAAAACAAAAGTTGGCTTTATGCAAAATAACTCCACTAGCCATAAGTCTTGCGGAGTACACCCTGTACTCAGCCTTGCTTCGTTGATGTTTTCTATAGATGATGCTACTCCAACTGAAGGTGGTTTATATGTCGAAGCCGACGAGTAGTTGGGGTTCCCGGGCAGCAGCTTAGGATCTATGGAAGGGTCGATACTTTTGTTATGGCCTCTTATGACCTTTGCTAAGTTTGTTGTTTAGAACAACTTGTTTGGTTCCGTTGTTTGATGTAATGATGGGTCTGTGACCCCTGTCTTGTATGACTGGTTTGTAACTCTCTTAAGAGTTTACCTTGTTAATGTATGGTTTGTATGTTCTGTAATGTTACCGATCTTTCCCTACGCGTTTCGGAATTTAGGTTAGGCTTGTATCATATGAGGGTCTGGTATTTGTCTAGCCCTGATCCCGGGTCGTGAACGATTTTGGTATCAGAGCAGGAATGCCTGTAGGAAACCCTTCTAGCTGGTCGTTGTTGAGTCTAGAGTTTGAGAAAACTATTTGAAAGCTAAAAACTATTTGCAAAACTCTGAATAGGACTCTTTTTACTTCTTATCCAAGGTTGTTCTATTGCTGAGTTATCTTACCTCGTTTGCTTTGCAAGGTTTTCACTTCTTGTCTATCATTTCAAACTCTTAGGATATACGGGTTTGGTTTGTTTTCCCTAGTACTCCGTACTTGGTTGCAAGGCTCAGAGTCTCCAAAATATATCTGTGCAACTGAAGCATTGTTTTTACAACTTTTCTATGGATGCCTCTAATCTCGCTCTCAATTCCTTTGTGACCTCTTGGTATCATATCATGTTTGCATTCCATTGTTATGGTTTGTATCCAAGTTGGTAGCGTATACGTTTCGTATGCTTTTCCTACTGCCATACTTGATGCATTGATATAGTTTTCATCCACCTGTTCACCTCTACCATGATCTTTTGATATGGTTTTGTCATCCTTTGTTGTACCCTCTTTGGTGAATCCATTCTCATGGTTTTTGTTTCCTCCTCCGGATGCCGACTGGTACTCATGGTTCTGTTGGCCGTCGAGGACACAACGATGCTGATCAGGAACTTCCGCCACCTCCCACCATGGCCGAGGTTCTAAACAACATTGATACCAACCGTCTGCAGAATGAACGCCTTCTGGAGCGTGTGGATCAGAACACTGAACGTCGTCCTAACGACTGTGTCACACTTGGAGATTTCATCCGCTCTTTTCCTCCAATCTTCACTCACTCCAAGGAGCCCCTTGAAGCTGATGATTGGCTCCACACCATAGAGCGCAAGTTTAGTGCTCTTCGTGTCCGTCCTGCTGACCGTGTCAACTTCGCCACCTATCAAGGGTGAGGCTAGTGTTTGGTGGGAAGGTTTTCAGAATCTGCAAGCTCAGGGACATGTTGTTACCTGGGAGGAGTTTGTTGCAGCATTTCGTGCCTCATATATCCCTAAGCCTGTCATGGATCTCAAAAGGAGGGAGTTTCTGGATCTTACTCAGGGGCGCAAGGATATTGAAGCTTATGGGCGTGAGTTTACTCGCCTGGCTCGTTATGCAACCATGGATGTGACCAATGATGAAGATAAGCAAGAGCTATTTCGTAACCCTGCACTTCGCTATGAGTTGCTGCCTTTGAAGTTCCAGTCTTTCCAGGACTTGCACAATCAGGCTCTTACCTTAGAGCATGGAAGGAAGGATATGGAAGTATCTCAGAAGCGTGAAGAAGGAAATTCTCGTGCTTCTTCTTCTGGCAAAAACAAGCGCCGTGTCTTTGTTCCATACAGTGCTGTGCCTCGTGCTCCTTATGCACCTAAGTCCTCTGGCAATAACTCTCATCAGCCACAATCAAACACTGGTGGATCAAACTATCATCCTCCTGCTGGATCTCACACCGGGGTTACCTGTTACTCCTGTGGTCAGCATGGTCACTACTCAAGGGAGTGTTCTCAAAGGGCTGCCGGATGTAATGATCAGCAGGCAAAGAAGAATGATAAATCTCAAGGTGCTGGACGTGGTCGTCTGACCCATGTCACTGTTGAGGAAGCTCAGGAAGATCCACGCGTCATTCTGGGTACGCTCCATGTCAATTCAATTCTCGCAACAGTCTTGTTTGATTCTAGAGCATCGCATACATTCATGTCAAATTTGTTTGCTCAAGAGCATGGGATAGATTTTGAACCCCTGTCCACTCCTTTGACCATCCATTCGCCGGGTTCTAGCTGGTTCACCACTATGGTTAGTCATGGGAATGAGATTGACATAGCCTATCAGAAGTTCCCCACTTCTTTTGTTGCACTCAAGTCATGTGACATTGATGTCATTCTGGGCATGGATTGGTTAACCAAGTATCAAGCCGTCATTGACTGTGCACTCAGAACAGTTTCTGTAACCTCTCCTGCTGGCATAACTGTCAAGTATTGGACTGACGGTTCAAAGTCTCCGTGAGCAGTTCTTAAACCTTTCTCAAAGTTGTATGCCATGGACGTCCTACCTTCTCTCGAGGTCCAAGATGTCCATGTAGTCCTGTTGGAATTATGCCCTAGAGGCAATAATAAAGATGTTATTATTATAATTCTTGTTCATGATAACGTTTATATTCCATGCTAGAATTGTATTAAGCGGAAACTTTAATACTTGTGTGGTTTATGAACAACACCGTGTCCCTAGTATGCCTCTATTAACTAGCTCATTGATTAATGATGGTTAAGGTTTCCTAACCATAGACATGAGTTGTCGTTTAATAATGAGACCATATCATTGGGAGAATGATATGATGGATAGACCCAAACTAAGCGGAGCAATTAGATCATGTCATCGTGTTCATATTTGCGAAGCTTTTCTTATGTCAAATATTGTATTCCTTAGACCATGAGATAATACAACTCACTGGTATCGGAAGAAAGCTTTGAGGTCATCAAACGTCATCCTATGAGAGGGTGATCATAAAGGTGTCTCTCAGGTGATCGGAAGGTACCTGTTGGGTTGTATGTATCGAGATGGGATCTGTCCCTCCCAAGTCGGAGAGATATACTTCGGGCCCACTCGGTAATCGATATCAACACTGCTTGCAAGCATGTGATTAAGGAGTTAATCACAAAGTGATATCGGATTACGGAACGAGTAAAGTACTTGCTGTGAACGAGATTGAACTAGGTATGATGGTACCGACGATCAAATCTCGAGAAAGTAAAATATCGCGAGACGAAGGGAATATATATGGGATTGATCTAATCCTGGCATCGTGTTTCATCTGATATGATCATCGATGAATGTGTGGGAGTCAATATGGGTTTCCAGACCCCGCTATTGATTATTGATATAAGATCATGTTTGCATATTCTCGAACCCGAAAGGTCACACACTTAACATGTCTCGACGCTAGGATAGATTGGATAATTGGTTTATGAGTTTTTGTTCGGAGTCTCGGATGGGATCCGGGATATCACGAGAGGTTCCGGAATGGTCCGGAGAATAAGATTCATATAAGGCAATACAGTTTTTGGAGTTCGGAATTGTTTCGGGTTAATCGGTATTATACCGGAAGCTTCTAGAACCTTCCGGAGGGGGACCAACGTGGCCCCACCTGCTGGGAGGGGCATGGGCCTATGAGGGAGTGCCCTGGCCGCATTGGGCCAGGGGCACCAGTCCCCATAGGGCCCAGCCGGCCAAACCCTAGGGAAACCCTAGGGGAGCTTCTAGAAGGGGGGGGGAACTTGCCCCCCACTCCTCCCTCCTTGGCCGTCGGCCCTAGGGCTTGGGGGAGGGGCAAGGGCTGGCCGCCCACCCCTCTATATAAAGAGGGCTGGGGGCGCACCCCCTCCCACACCTCCTCCTCAAGCCCTAGCCGCCCTGCTGCCCTCCTCTCTCTCTCCCTCCCGACTGCACGTAGGCGAAGCCCTGCTGCAGAAACTCTCCACCACTTGCACCGCGCCGTCGCGTTGTAGATCCAATCCGTCTCTCCACCATACTTGCTGGATCGAGGAAGTAGGAGACATCGAGGTGCCGCACGTGTGCATCTCTCAGAGGCATCGCCACTTGTGGTGTTAGATCGGATCGGATCGCGAGGAGGAGAAGCGAGTACGACTACATCACCCACGTTCCGTCGAACGTTCGCGTTCTTGTAATCTTCAAGGGTATGAAGATCTCATCTATTCCCCCTCGTTGTTTGCATCTCCTAGATTAGATCTTGGATTTCCCGTTCGCATCCGTAGAATTTTTTTGATTTACTATGCTGCGAAACCCTTCAGTGGTATCAGAGCTATATCTATGCGTAGATGTGTTTCACGAGTAGAACGCAACATGGTTGTTGCGGGCGTTGATGTTTTCTGTTGCAAGCCTCTTGTTTGTGTACTTCTTATGACGCGGGATAGTGAGATTGAAGCGGTCCAGGCCAACCTTACGCGACCTCGTTTGAGACCGCTCCGCACTTGACGTGTGGCTTGTTCCACACATGCGGCTGGTGGATGCCAGTTTCTCTCACTATAGTTGTCATGGGATTTACACCGGAGTTTGGCAACCATAATATCACCGTTGTGGCTTTCCGTAGGTAAGAATCGTTCTTAGCTTGCTACTCCATAAGCCACGTAAAACATGCAACAACAAAGTAGAGGCGTCTAACTTGTTTTTGCAGGGAGTGTTTTCTGTGATATGGTATGGCCCAAGATGTGATGTGTATATTGTATGCGATGATCATGTTTTGTAATGTTTCACGACTTGCATGTCGATGAGTACACAACCGGCAGGAGCCATATGGTTGTCTTTATAATTGTGTATGACCTGTGTGTCAACTTCTTATACGCCATGTAATAGTTTCACTTTATCGCTAAGTAGTTATCAATCGTTGTAGTTGCTATTCGTGGTGGAGGCAATCATGGTGGAGTGATGGAGATCATGCCGGCACGCACAAGATGGAGATCATTGCGCGAAGATTGGCTATACCATGTCACATAAAGTTATATGCATGTGATGTTTATCCTTTTATGTATCTTATTATGCTTAGATCGCGATGGTAGCATTATAAGATGATTCCTCACTTAAAGATCAAGATAAAACTGTGTTCTCCCCATGTATGCACCGTTGCGAAAGTTCGTCGTGTCCAAGCATCACGTGATGATCGGGTTCTATAGACTCTACGTTCACATACAACGGGTGCAAGCCAGTTTTGCACACGCGGAAATACTTGGGTTTGACTTGACAAGCCTAGCATGTACAGACATGGCCTCGGAACACATGAACCGAAAGGTTAAGCATGAGTCATATGAATGATATGATCGACACTTCGTTGTCACCATTGAAACCACATATCTTCTCGTGAAGATCGGATTAGGTGTGGTGAATTTGGATCATGGTCACTAAACAACTTGAGGGATGTTTAATTTAGTGGGAGTTCATCTAGTAATTTGATTAAAAGTTGAACTAGTTATCATGAACATAGTCTAATTTGTACTTGCAAACATTGTAGATCAAATGGCTAAGTCCAACTTCAACTTCAACGTTTTTGCTGAGAAGGAAAAGCTTAGAAACAATGGGTCTAACTTCACCTACTGGTTCCGCAATCTAAGAATCATTCTCTCTGGCAGTCAAAAGGACTATGTCCTTGAGAATGCACTAGGTGACGCCCCTGCTGTAGATGCTCCGGCTGATGAGAAATCTGTCTGTAAGTCGCGCAAAGATGATTATGGTGTGATTAAGAGCACCATGTTGTTTGCTATGGAATCGGACCTTCAAAATCGTTTTGAAGACTATCCCGGGCCCTTTGAGATTCTTGAGGAGCTGAAAACTATGTTTCAGACTCAAGCCCTCTGAGAGATATGAGATCTCTGAGAAATTCTTTAACTGCAAGATGGAGGAAGGGAGTTCCGTTAGTGAGAACGCCATAAAGATGTCGCGCTATACTCAACGCCTTGAGCAAATGGACTACAAGATTCTAGAGGAGCTCAAGATTGACAGGGTTCTGCAATCACTCCCTACCAGCTACAAAAGTTTTGTAGTGACTCATAATCAGATTGGTTCCACTGATACGATCACCGAGCTCTTCGCTAAGCTAAAAGCTGCGGAGGTGGACATCAAAAAGGATAATCATGTGTTGATGGTCAACAAGCCCCCCACCTTCAAGAAAGGAAAGGGTGCAAAGAAGCCCTTCAAGAAAGGCGGCGGCAAGCACGTTGCCGCTGCTAAGAAGAAGATCAAGTCTGGACCTAAGCCAGACACTGAGTGCTTCTATTGCAAGGACAAGGGTCACTGGAAGCGCAACTGTCCGAAATACTTAGCGGACAAGAAGGCTGGCACCATCAAAGATATATTTTATATACATGTTATTGATGTTTTCCTTCCCAGCCCTCGTTGTAGTGCCTGGGTATTTGATACTGGTTCAGTTGCTAATATTTGTAACTCGAAACAGGAGCTACGGAATAGATGGCGGCTTGCGAGGGATGAGGTGACGATGCGCGTTGGCAACAGATCATGAGTTGATGTGATGGCCGTCGGCACACTCTCCTTAGTTTTACCTTCGGGATTAGTTTTAAACCTCAATAAATGTTATTATGTGCCTGCGTTGAGCATGAACATCATTTCTGGATCGTGTTTATTGCAAGACGGTTATTCATTTAAATCTGAGAATAATGGTTGTTCTATTTATATGAGTAACATATTTTATGGTCATGCACCTACTGTGAATGGTTTATTTCTTCTGAATCTCGAAAGGGATGAAACACACATCCATAACATTGAGGATAAGAGATGCAAAGTAGATAGTGATAATACTACTTATTTGTGGCACTGTCGTCTAGGTCATATTGGTGTAAAACGCATGAAGAAACTCCATTCTGATGGACTTTTAGAGTCTCTTGATTTTGAATCATTTGACACATGCGAACCATGCCTCATGGGCAAGATGATCAAAACCCTGTTCTCGGAATGATGGAGCGAGCAATGGACTTGTTGGAAATCATACATACCGATGTATGTAGACCGATGAGTGTTTCGACGCGCGGTGGATATCGCTATTTTCTCACTTTTACCGATGACTTAAGTAGGTTCTAAGCAATGACTCGGAATCAGATCCCACCATCGCTTCCGAATAATTTGTTGGCTCATCAGTGTCTAACAGTAACACATCACGAACACTTCGTAATCTTGCCGATCTTCGTAGTACAGGTGTTGCTGTCGGCTCAGCTACCACGACCGGCTCAACCTCCAAGGTTTTTGCCGACTCGCTACTAGCCGGTTCCTCTTGAATTTCTTCGAGCTGCACCGTGCTCCCACTTACTCCCCAACTGAGAAACTCTTTCTCAAGGAAGACACCATTCCGAGCGACAAACACTTTGCCCTCTTCTCGGTTGTAGAAGTAGTAACCCAAGGTTTCCCTCGGATACCCCACGAAAATACACTTATCCGACTTGGCTGTAAGCTTGTCTGACTGAAGTCGCTTGACAAATGCTTCACAACCCCAAATCTTAAGAAAAGACAAACTCGGCTTTATGCCTGTCCACATCTCATGTGGTGTCTTCTCTACCGATTTTGATGGTACTCTATTTAGTGTGAACGCCGTTGTTTCTAGACAATAACCCCAAAATGATAAAGGCAAATCTGTCCGAATCATCATTGATCGTACCATGTCCAACAAGGTCTGATTTCGCCTTTCCAAAACACCGTTCCTTTGCGGCGTTCCTAGTGGAGTAAGTTGAGGAACTATTCCACAACTTTTCAGATGGTCATCAAACTCATGGCTCATGTACTCGCCTCCTCGGTCCGACCGAAGAAACTTTATTTTCTTGCCGAGTTGATTCTGTGCTTCATTCTGGAATTCTTTGAACTTTTGAAAGGCTTCCGACTTATGTTTCATCAAGTAGATATCCATACCTAATCAAATCACCAGTGAAGGTAATGAAGTACTCATAAACACCCCTGGCTGTCGTGCTCATTGGTCCACATACATCACTATGTACTAGACCCAACAAGTCGGACGCCCTTTCACAATTCTTTGCAAAAGGTGTCTTGGTCATTTTGCCGAGTAGGCAAGATTCGCATGTCTCGAACGACTCCAAGTCGAACAAAGTTAGGAGTCCATCATCATGGAGCTTCCTCATGCGTTTCCAACTTATATGACCAAGCCGGCAGTGCCAAAAGTAAGTCATATTCAGATCATTTGGTTTCAACCTTTTAACATTTATGTTATAAACTGACTCACCATCAAGATTCAAAATAAATAACCCGTCCTGGACGGGTGCAAAGCCGTGAAACATATCATTCAAATACAAAGAACAACCATTATTCTTGATATTCGACCCATAGCCTTGCCTCATCAAACATGAATCAGAAATAATGTTTCGACTGAGCACTGGAACATAATAACAATTATTCAGTTCCATAATGAATCCGGAAGGTAAATGAAGTTGCATCGTGCCGACTTCCAACGCAGCAACTCTTGCTTTGTTGCCGACTCGAATATCAACCTCACCTCTTGCTACGCTCCTAGTTCTTACTATTCCCTGCAACGATTTGCAGATGTGAATAACTGACCCGGTATCATATACCCAAGAACTATTAGGTGCATCAGCAAGATATATGTCTATAACATTGCAAACAAGTGTACCTGAGTCGGAAGTCATACCTCCACTCTTGGCTTTATCAGCCAAATACTTGCTGCAGTTCCTCTTCCAGTGGCCATCCGCCTTGCAGTAGAAGCAAGTGGATCCGGCTGAAGGAGATGGTTTAGTCCCTGAGGAAGCGCTTGGGACCGGGTCCTGAGCCTTCTTTCCTCCTGACTTAGCCTTCTTCTTAGTCCAAGAACTCTTCTTGAACTTAGCCTTATTCTGCACCATCAACACTTGACTGGCGGCCTTTTTGAGATCCGCCTCTGCCTGCTTAAGCATCCCATTCAGTTCAGTGAGCTTCTTATCCATACCATGCATGTGGTAGTTCGAAATGAACTGCCCATATGCACTAGGAAGAGAGTTCAGAATTATATCTGTAGCGAACTCTTCTCTTATGGGGTAGCCAAGCCTCTCCAAAGACTGCACGTAACTAACCATCTTGATCACATGCGGACTCAGTGGATCACCATCCTTAAGCTTGCAACTCAGCAAAGCCTGAGAGACTTGATACCTCTCAGTCTTCTCCTGAGCCTAGAACATACTTTTGAGGCTTTTGATCATATCATAGGCCTCAACATGCTAGAACTGCTTTTGCAAGTCCGGTTCCATGTGAGCAAGCATAAGACAGCTAATATCCGTGGACTCATCCTTAGCCCGACGGTAGGAATTGGTGGCAGCGACAGTCGCATTCTCATTCGGCTCATCTGGAAGTGGGTTGTCTAGGACATGGTCCTTCTTTTCTTGTTTGAGAACAATTCTCGGATTTCGATACTAGTTGGTAAAATTAGTGTCATTTAGTTTATCTTTCTCAAGGATAGTTCTCAACGCAAAACCAGATATCTAAGAGTGACTGTTACTTGGTGCCATGATCTACAACAGAAAATATGCAAAACACTTAAGACATGTATTCATAAAAGAGCAAGCATATTAAACATTTTAATATTTTATGCTCCTACTAGAACCAACACCCCTCCGATGGTTACTTAGTGATTCAGGATCCTAAATAAGCAAGTCGGCTAGTGAGCTTTAGCATCACCTCTAGCCGCCAAGTGATCTAGGTAGACAACTCCTTGTCAATCGTATCTCATACGACTCCTGTTGGACGGGTGGCATCACATGCCCTAGCTCCCATCCGAGTTTTCCCCGAGTCCCACAACCATTGTGATAGACCCGTCTAGCTTACCGAGTGTTTCCGCGGTAAGAGTCCGACTCGAACCCACCTAGTCGGAAAGAATTGGCAGCACCTCAATTTTATGAGCCCACTACCAAAAATGTCCGACTTGTGATGGTGCAAACACTGGCGGGAAAACCGACTAGACCTTCTTTGAGGGATAAAGTTTTACCAACTATCTAATAGAGGTAAAACAGAGACATAAGAATAACACATAATAAAATAATCATAATGTGAAATGGTATGGCTCCCTTCATGGCGATCTCCGTCTCCACAAAGCCCGTAATCTGACTCGTGCCAACTCTTGTCACTTGCCGTCTTACTCCATGTCGCCAGCATGTACATCACCTTGCTTGCCATTCGGGCTCTCCAAACATCTACACTAGCTTGGTAAAGTAAATTACAAGGAGAATCCGACACGCAGGTCGTTATACAATAATATGACAGCACCTAGGCTCCAGCCGGCTAACAAAACCGTCATTCGCAGATCACGTATGGATTACACACATACATCACATGCACATGAACCATACCATTCATAACTTCCTGCAAAAACAAGTTATGCATAGATACAATATCTACAGGCGTTGTGAAACTCGCAACGACATCTAAGGCGCTACAACAGGGCGAAGCCGGCGGTCCCGACATGGATTCCGATCATTGTTCCGACTCGATCAAACTCTTTGATCTTCGATCACCACATCTGGATTTACGTGTCACAGTCTACCCCGATGGCGGAAGCCGACCGGTAGGGGTATGTTGTTCCACGACCTCAGTAGTATGATCATGGAAATCAGATCTACCATTCCCCGAGTATAGTTGATCCAATCAGTCTCGTACAAAACCGATCTATCTCATAGATCGATCACCAAAACAGGATATAGATATCATCTACAGCCTACAGCATATCACATATGCGAGATCTCGAGCCTAAAACCAGAATCTATTGCTCTGATACCACTATTGGGCCACGCAGAGATAAAACAAAAAAATTCCTCTAACATGGTGATCCCAAGATCCAGTTGCGGATTACTGATGAAGCGCGTCAGTTGATGCAGTGCAGTCCTTTGCGATCCGATCGTGCTGGTGCTGATCGTATAGCACCTCTGCTGGTATCCACACGTGCAAGGAGGAGCACCGGCGGCGAACTGCTAGGTTCGGTACGACGGCATGACTGCTGTGGAGCTAGGGTTTCCAACACATGGAATGACCTAACCGATCAACCATTAACCTTTCTGGGTTACGGTGCTCCTCTATATATAGGGAGTGAATGTGGGCTCTGCTCGCGCGGCCCATTCACTAAAGCCCATATAATATTAGTCACTGTGAGTCCAACTCACTAACTCAGTCCTAATCCGGCTTGGGTCCAACCCAACCAGATTTCTGGTTCAGATCTGATCCGAACCTGCTCCCGCTCTTAATTGTGTGACCCCACAGGCTCATGGCTACTTGGACACGATTAGAGTCCGACTCTAAAACGATCAGTCGGTAGCGGCTCCTAGCAGAACGTGCCGACTCCCAAGTACCAAAGAGTCATGACGACTTGCCTTTCTAATGTGACTTGCGTCCGAGTCCCTTTTGCCTCACGATATACCTTGTCAGACTATAGGCGAATATATGTCATCCCTTAAATAGTCCGACTCTCTTCTTGATCCGAGATAAGTGATTCACCCAACTAACTCTTAGTCAATCGCCTCGGTTAACACTTAACCGAGCCATGCATGGCCATGCTTTCCGAATCATATCATCTGAGAGGGCCCAGAGAATATCTCTCCGAGTGGAGGGGCAAAATCCCATCTTGGTTATTCACATCACGCAGCTTGATTCTCAGTCGACCCGAAATCTTCCTTTATAACTGCCCAGTTACGGATCAGTGTTTGACAGAACCTAAATCGGTAATCCTCAACTCAGATTATGCAATAACCTCGGGTCTGAGGATTACATTGATTGAGATATACAAATGACAACTTGTTTGTTGTACCTCAATATGGGTCAATCTGACTCGCTAAACTCTTTAGCTGAATCTGTGTAAGTTGGAATAGCATCTCCATGCCCATGACAAGTGGAACTGAGTCATCAAGCCAACTTTCACATTGGTCTAAGTTGTGTGTCTAGCATAACCTCAATGACCAAGGATATTTAGTACAAACAACATGAATACATAGTTCCACAACCGAATCACATATTCAATGATACACATCAGATGTTTATACAAGGACTACTTAATATTTTTATGAATACAATGGGAAATATCATCATATATGATTGCCTCTAGGGCATATTCCTAACAGTAACACGAGACATTCAAAAACCCAGCAGTTTTTGGTACTTTTATTTAGCCATTCTGTTGTACTGAAGCTGATTACTAGGCACTTCAAGATCAAATTTATAGCACTACTTTAGTTATAGTTGTCTATGATCGAGATATTGTGCTCCAAGTCGTCCATAACCGCGGACATGGCTTTAGAAAGTTTTACCCTGCGGGAGGCACAAATAGCAACACACGCACGATTAACCTTAGAAAAAACAAATGAAAACCCAACGAGGCATCACGACAAAGCCATCATAAGATTCATAAAATGATTTCAAGGGGCCACCCTGCTAAGCTACCCGCTACAAAGTTGGCCGGCTACGCGACGGACCGAGGGGTTTGCGAGAACGGCTGTAAACGACTAGGAACCCGAAAGTTTGACTGGGCTTGTCGATAACGCGAAATCATGTCGCTAACCTAAATAGTACACTAGTAAACGCTCCTCGAGCAACAATAGTAAATAAGCAGTAAAGGATGGCATAAGTACATGATAGTAATAACACCCCAAACTACTTGTGGCCCTAAGAAATTACATATGACTCAAGGTAGGACTAAGGGGATTCATTGTCCCACATGCAGATAGTGCGATAATCAAGGAACAAGAATCAAATACTCAGGTTCCTACAGGACACAAGTGAGCTTAAAGAACCAAATAGTAGATAATGCCCACCGGCGCCTCTTTCATTAGTTATCCCATTACTACTCAATTCAGTTGTTTAGGTGCCTCATTATTCAAAGACACTACGACTCGCATGGCTCAAGCAACTCCTGTATGGCTCATAGGATGGAGGGAACAAGCTTCATGGGGTTTAAATGTAAAGGCTATGCAATACTTGGATTTAATTTTATTCGTGACACGATTATGATGCAAGAATAAGATAGATGCAATAGGAACTATATGTAGTGCAAGCATGGGGAAATGCTTGTCTGGAAGTTCAGTTGCGGAATAAGATGGATCCTGGTAATACTCCTGAGGTTCCTTATATTCTCCTTGCTCAGCGTCTATCCGGGTAAAAACCAAACACACAAGGGGCCAAAATAAATACATTGCACAATCATATAAATCATATACAACAAACAAACAAGTATGCCTTGATGGAATTATGCAAAATTTACATGGCATAGCATAACAGGGCAAGGGTGAAGTGTGCGGTGCAAGATGAAAGCATTTTATTAAGTTTTTAGTCATGTTTTGCTCTCATAAACATAGCTGGATACTTAATATTGATATGATGCATGCTTCAATTCATAACATGGAATGCATAGTTAAAACGGGCTCGTCGAGCTAATCGATTTAGACATAACATTTGTCAAAATCGGAATTACGGAATTAAAGTTATGCATTATTTAAGAAAAGGCATTTATTAATAATTAAATTATTTCGAAATTTTAAATTGTTCAAATGATATTATAAATAGCATAAACAGATTCCTCACATTTTTCTCATTTCAAAACATATATCATTTGTATTATTTTGAAATATGAATTTAAAATTATTATTAAATGCAAGTTAATTTAAAAAGGGCAAAAAAGTCAAAGGTTTGAATAGTTAGAGCCAAATCTGGAATAAACTGAATATGCGTTTAAATTCATATTTGAAAAATATTCACTTTTCATTTTGAAAGTTTTTCCAAATTTAAAATATTTTGAAAATTATGGATGAATTGGTATTTAGTCATTTTCTGCAATTTTAAACGAACTAGAAAAGTCCCTGAAACTTTTGGTACTGATTCGCGGTATACACACAGTCAATGACATGTTGGACCGAACGCTGACTTAGCAGCTACGCCAGCGGGGCAACGTGAGGGTGACAAGTGGAAGATGCGGGGACTGCGGGTTGAGTCCAAAAATCTGCGGGGGTCTGTTTGCAAAACAGCAAGGGCTGGTCGGGAGTCTCTCTGATGAATCTGAATTTAAACACGCAAAAGGAGCTCTCTTGATTGATCTTTGATCGAATATGGCGATGAATCCATCGATATTTCGGAGAATATGTAAAAACATAAAATGTGTAGGGGAGGGAGATATACATATTTTGTGTTCAACGTTTCTTCTACAAAGGTCTGTACATGCCGGAAAACGACTGAATTCAGAAGCCTTTCAAGTGCAGATAACGGAATTTCGTCGACAGATTTCTGTGAGATGCTGAAAACTTTCGGGGTGGGTTTCTCCACGCTTGCTGAAAGGAATAAGGCTTATGAGTACTCAGAACGACGGGGAGAAAAAGATCTACAACGTGGTGTGGTCGGTTTGTGAAGAGGTAGACCCTGTCGCGAGAAGTTTCGTGAAAAACGAAAACATTCAGAGCATGCAGATCTGCTCGGACATCGATCTTGCGATCAAGATTGCCAGAGCTGTGGTGGATCGTTATAATCGTTCTCAGGCTTGTTTCAAAGAGGGAGTCCAGATATACATCTTCGGTTCAGGGGTCGTTGGAATGCGTGCACCACATAGGTGGCTAGGATGGAGGGAACAGAGGGTGCTCTGGGCTGATTCATGCTCGACAGAGAGGCGCGGCGTCGGCCGACGGTGACGTTCTGGTGGGTTCTAGGAAGCGGGGGCGTACTAGGAAGGTTCATGGGAACACTTCTCTGCCCCATGAGCCCCTTGAAGCACGCGAGGAGGCCGGCAGGGTGATGTATTGCAAGGGTTTGTGAGGGCGGTGGTGCGCGTGCAAGGTGTTCGACGTTATGCAGAAGAGCTACGGTACAGGAGAGAGAGGAGGGTCATGTCTAGGGTGAAGAGGAGCTCACCAGAGACCTCCTGGTGTAGGTGGCAGGGCTCGAGGATGCGGTGATCTAGGACGGCGCTCGGGTTCAGATGCTTCGGTCCCTTGCGTCTATGGCGGCGTAGAGCTTTCTCCGGCGAGCTCCGGTGAGGTTGAGGGGTACTGGGTGATGGAGGGGAAGTATATCTTGCTCCTGGACACCTTGGGTTCACCCCAGCACAGCTCCAACCTCCTTCTTCTTGGTCTGGCCGAACTAGGGTTTAGGAAGGCATGGAGTGGCCATGGCCATGCTTGGGGAAGGAGGAAGGAGGGAGAGGGGTTCATGGGGTCTCAGATCTCGAGTTGGGTGCTGGTCTTGCATCTGGTGGTTGGTCAGCAGATAAGGAAGAGAGGATCACATGGGAGATGTGTTGCCTTTTTGCAAAAGAAGAGGGGGTGTGGAGTGTGGTTTTCTCTCCTTCTCTTGTTCTTTAGCTAGGAAGAGGGAGAGGGGGGCCAGGGAGGAGGGAAGGTCGTGGTGTCCACCTTCTTGAGGGTCAAGAAAAAGCAAAGGAGGATGGTTGGAGTGGTGGTGTGGTTTGCCTTTTGACAAAAGAAGCAAAAATAGGGAGACGGGGTCACATGGTTGCACACGCATGTGTGGATGATGTCCAAGGGTTTTATTAGGGTTTGGGTGGGATGATGGATAGATTAGGTTTATTTCCCTTTTATTTAGTTCCATTTTGTGTGTTCAAAACCAACCAAGCAAAACTAGCAAGAATTCAAATGGAATGAGATATAGGGAAAAGAATGGGCATAGCTTGCATGGGGAGTGCATGGAGTAGTTTGTGAAAACGAACTAGACCTCATGTGGAATTTTAATTCAAACAAATGTTCTTATTTGAATCTAGCTCACAAAAGATTTGTGGAATATATTACTCCACATGTTTTATTAAATTGATGGACTTGTTTGAATGAAGGTGGCCTAACTAGTGTGTATGCCCCACTAATGCTTCATGCATCCACCATAATTCAAATAAGCCCATAATTCCACACACCATCTAGAGAAGAAACAAAAGATGTAAGCTACATAGGATGCAAAGATGGCCATGTAGGTTCCCATATTAAATATTGTGAAAACAATATTAGATCAAGTATGGAAGCAAGGGATTCAAGATAGGATCCATCTTATTTATTATGAGCTAGATTTAAATACCAAAGGAAAACACATCGGCTTATATATAGTTAATATGGTGGATATAAAGAATGGAACCAAAGGAAGGTGGCAATGTAGATGGTGGAATTGTAATAGATATACCCCCAACTCAACTTGGGCATCAAACAATATATCAACAAGCAAATACAATATATAAAGAAGCAAAAACAATAAGACAAATGCAATATGAGGAGAAGAACTAAATGAAAAGGGTTTATATGATGCTCAAATGCAAGGTGGCATGGTGACATGAGCATGATATAATGATGATGCAATGCAAGAATGATATATAGGAGGTAGCAATATATAGACCAGGCAAGTAGCATTGCAATTGTTAGAAAATTGGGATGCTACAACTCTCCCCCACAAACAAGAATCTCGCCCCGAGATTCCTAGGAAAAGAAAAATACCAAGGAGAGGCGGGCGTTCAGAACGAAGGTGATCCTCATGTTCTAAAGATGATGAACAATGGAATGGTGCGACCATTACACCTTACAAAAATTGCTAGACTTGTTGCTAGTCTGTGTTTTGCTTCTAGGAAACAAAGAACTTGAAGAGATTCAAAAGAAGTAAGCTTCTTACTTCAAGCTGAAGGATGAGAAACACCGGTAGGATTCAAGATCCAAAGCGGCAAGTGAGGATGACTCTTTGTTTCGCCAGAAGAAAGAAATGACTTTGTAGAAGTTATCAACCACTATGAAAATAGTATTGTTTCTTCCCTTAGATTTTAGAAATGAAGTTCGGAAACCAATATTGCCTTCAAACAATAGATTTCCTTGATATCAACAAAAAGATTTGGGTTTCTGAATTCTCGGATTAGGTTCTTCTTACGCCGGTAAGGACCAAAGGATCAAGCAAAGGAGGTGCGCGGATTTATCTTCCAGAGAAGGAGGTGACCCAAGTTATGGTGGAATCTTGAGGAATAAGTTGAATGTTGAATATCCGGCGTTTATTGTAGAGATGCTTATTGCTTTATTTAACCATGAGGTTAATACAATGGATTTGCGATTGATGGAATCGACCATAAATGGCTTATACCAATAGGAAAGAATTCACAAATTGAAGTAAGCAACATCTTCCATCCACCAATTCCATGATGACGAGCTCCGGTTGAAAGAAGAGAAACTAAGAAGATTTTGCATTGGTTTCCACCAGTATCGTTGAAGATTTTGCTACATGTTGAAATAAACGAGACCACCAACAAGAGATTATTGATTACATTCTTGAGAGAACACTCCGAAAAAACAAGGATGGAAGTAAAAGTATCGAGGGATAAGGCCACTTCTAACTTCCGTGGAATAAGTAGAGATCACAATAATCCACCAATTCAATGTACAAGAGCGAATGATAAGATTAGTGGTATGGTAGCTACTCCATCGCGCACCCAAAGCATTACTCCGCACATGAATAGGAAAACTATGCAACCCAACTCTTAGAAATTTAGACTTAAGATCTTGACAAGGAGAAACTTATGAAGCTCCATAAGAAAACAAATATTGATGCAACGATTCATCGGATCCAAAGATAGATAAGGATGATGATGTTGTCATCGTGTCGGAAGTCGCAAGCCAACGGAAAGATATGAATGAAGATCACAGACACAGATAAAAGGTTCAATATATAGATTAAGGATAGCTGCGAACTTGAATCAAAGAATTGTAAAAGATTTGGAAAATATTTTTTTCATCTGGAGGATTAAGGATAAAATATAAAGCGAGAGGGTTTCAAAAGTTTTCTTGATGAGCGGAAGACCAGAAGGATTGAGCGAGATTTAGCCATCTTGAGGAAGTTTTCAACGAAGCAGTCACAATGAGGATAAAGCTCCAGAGTTGGTTGAAATCTAATGATAGGTGAGGATTAACAATGATTTGATGATTCCATAATTGTAGCAATGTTTAAGCATAAGGACATGGTTGTGATAGGTGACTATAAAGTCGGAATTTACACTTTGGGAACTTTGCACACATGTAGTGTTCACGAAGCAAAGATCAACATAAAGGCAAAGATTGGTGTTTAGAAAGATGCATTGAAAGAATATATTATCTGGCCCTTCAAATAAGAACCTTGTTGATCGGATCACCGGTTGACAAGAGGAGAGATTTGGATAAGAACCGATGATAACTCATACATTTAAGCAAAGCTATCAGAGATGAAAGGATGAGATTCTCTCGTATCAAAGAGAACCTTGCAGATATGGAGTTCAAAAAGATGTGAAGCATGATAACGGATAATAATCCACCATAGTGCCTTAAGAAACCTCTGGATTGCCAAATATACTTGAATATGGTATAGATATGATGATGGTCTAACTCAAAATCACTAGAGACAACTGCCATCATTGGAAGTATTAGATTAATAGCATTCACAATATTCCACTCATGATAAGCGTCATATAGCTATACGGAGAGACAAATTACAATCACAAGCATCGGGTCGACACACGTTATACATTTAGCCCAAGAGAATTGAAGATGAAGTAAAAAATCCAGATTGACGGTAGCAAAAGATTGAGTTAGCATGGACATGACGATAAAAGGAGGTGAAAAGTGTATCACACATGACTGAAAAGGAATGTGGAACACAGATGTATCAAAGAAAAAATTTCCACATTTTTTAGCATGAAAATACCAATAGATGCGAAAAACAACTTAACAGACAGAGATTAGCAACTCCACGTTCGGTGAAAGCATGCATGACGGACAAACACCCTGAACAAGATTGCACCGGTTTACAAAGAATAGGATAGATATCATCGGTTTACAAATAAGTCTGTCGGTATGGAACGTACCAACAGTTGATAACCAAAGGCAGATTGCGAAGCAAAGTTGGATGCAACAGATAGAAGAACGATTTAACACACATCCTATGGTACTACAGAAACCCCAAACACGTGAATCTTAGTTTGAATTTTTAGAAGAGGATTGATAAGCGTTACACTTCTTTACCAGAAAAGGATGGGTGGGAGGGTAAGAAGAAAAATAGAAGTATACCTACTCTCACATTTAGTTTTTCCCTAATATACATAACTACCAAAATATTTTCTAGACTGACAACGACCATCTTGGCTGAGACCCTGAATGGCGGAATGGCTCTAATACCAGATGTAATACCCCAGCCTCTCTGGACTGATGGTTGTCACACTCCTGGCAGCACAGTATTATCTCTAGACTAACCCCACAGACCAACACTAGCCTTTTCTGTGCACTTTGTCCTCACTCGTGCGCACCCGGTACCCACATCCCGGTCGGTCACCCATCCTTAAATTGCTCTAGGCCAAGCACGCTAAACCTTAGAGTTCTTTTCAGATGAGCTTCTGGAAAAGAAGTTGCAACTTATTGGTATGGGTATACTATCAATCCTGTTAAGCCATGCACCAGGGTCATGTGCCAGCACTGGACGCACAGACGTGTGCCAAGAGGGGACATTCCTGGCTTGTAGTTGATCGACGAGGGCGCCAATCTTCTAAGGGTGTATGTATGTGAGACCTTGGTGCATGACTTAATAGGATTGATAGTATACCCATACCAACAAGTTGCAACTTCTTTCCCAAAAGATCATCTGAAAAGAACTCTAAGGTTAAGCGTGCTTGACCTAGAGAAATTTGAGGATGGGTGACCGACCGGGAAGTGGGTACCGGGTGCGCACGAGTGAGGACAAAGTGCATAGAAAAGACTACTGTTGGTCTGTGAGGTTAGTCTAGAGATCCTATTGAGCTGCCAGGAGTAATAGTTGTCGGTCTAGAGAGGACGAGGTGTTACAAAGTGGTATCAGAGCTGTCAACACCCGGATTTTTAATCCTAGATGCCTGTTATGCCATACATCACAATCCTAGGATTACCATTTTTGCGAGACATAACAGAATTGGATACCACAGTACATCATCCATTACAAACCATACATAAGGTCTTACACAAATAGGGATCTCACTGATCCAGTTCTTAATACAAATTCAAGCAGCGGAATATGTAATAATAACGGTAGCGTAGGCGAAGCTCCATCCTCGGGGTCATAGGCAATGCTGACGATGGTAGATGATCCTAGTTGTCGTAACCTTCCTGGGGTCCATCCTCCAGGTACTCCTCTTCATAGTCTAGCCACGGGAATAGCCAGGGATAAAGCCATGAGTACTCTTTAAGTACTCGCAAACTAATACTAACAAGTGAAAGGGGTTTTTGATAATAGGACACTAGGCTCTAGGGTTGTTTTGCAAAAGCCAGATTTATCTCTACTAAGTTTGGAAGCAACGAATGCTAGTTAAGGTTTTATAACACCTAAGTGGGAACTTGTATCTCATGTCACAACCCTGTTGTGGTCAAGTCAAAGTCTCAATTCATTTCACAAGTCATTTTAGAAAAGTTTGATGGGGGAACAGTATGGCCACTCCAACTGTCCATAACCGCGGACGCGGCTATTCGAATAGTTTGACACTCTGCAGAGATTGTACACTTTCACCACAACATTCGATACATCCGTTAGGAACAAATCCTGAATTTACCATACTCAGTATGCGGATAATAAATCCTAACCTTTCAATTACACGCCCTAGTATAAGCACCTCTCCTGTGAGTTTGGCCTCCCAACCATGACCAACTGTCATCTTGGGTAAAACTGCACAGGTGGACAATCTTCACAAGGTAGCCTCAGCTCAGACCTTGGCCAGGAGGGAACTAATACTAAGGTATATAAGTTTCCAGTCAAGCCCTACCCAATCTTCGGGTATTGTGGTTGTACGATAAAATTGGAATGGTATCGCATCTAGACAACCATCGGTTTTATAAAGGGCTAAGGCTCATGCCTCAACATTTTCATCACCAAAATCATCAGGTGTTCGGAAACATATGTCAAAACATCTCAGTAGAATGATCCATCATTCTAAGGTTTTCATAACCATTTTCACCAAGTATTCCCATCTAATGTTGATCAAGTGTTATGCTTAGCACTAGCATCTACAAGTGGGGGTAAGCACTAATGAGGGGTGGTAAAATATTGGAGTTTAACTGAGTTTAATCTCATGCCTTAGGATGACATCAAGATTATCTAGCTTAGGCCCAATTTTATGCTCTTTATGCAACCTTCAATTATCCTTCTAGTATCTACCATTTATTCTAGTACTCTCTAAGTAAGAGCTTTGATAAAGAAATAAAGTAATAAACTTGCAAGTAAAACTAGGATTGGTTTATCAAGGGGTTCTGATCATATATGCTTTAAGGCATATAGTGGGCATGGTAGCAAGCAGGTATTATCTTGCACATTCAACTAGTAGTATTAGGCTTTCTAAAGTAGAGTATCTTGCAAGTGTTAGATTGCCATGTGCAGAGAAGTGGTTGAAGTTCTCCTCGGCTTCTTCTTCGTAGTATCCTCCTTCCTCCTCGTATCCATGGTCGGTACAAGCGTCTATAAGTAAATACGATGTACACAATCACCAAACAATACTTAACTACTGGCAATCATCACACAAAGGGTCCTATATATGATCTAGCATCATCACCAACATTACAAGATTAAATCTTGGTTTAATCTCTTTTATTTTTAGAAAAGTAATTTCTACTCATTGAAAAATTACTTAAGATTTAATATTCTCCAAACCAAACATGTGATCATGTTGACACATGTCATCACCACATATTTTAGTCCATGGGAAGGTGATTTAAAGTGGTGTCACAATTTAATAAGTTTTACCCTTTTATTTTAATTAAATAAAGTGACTAGAATTGCCTATGTAGCATTCTTTTATTAATTGAACATTATTTCTGTAAGTAAACCTATATATTTTTATATATTCTGAAAGGTATGGTTGAATGTGATTTTTGAGAGTTGGAATCAACTCAAAAGCTATTACGGTTTAAATTTGAAAAATGTTTGAATGCAAAAAAGCTTCTGCCTTGTTATTTTTACCAAGGATGATCTACAGCTCCAAATGACTTGAATCCAACGGGCTTGGATTCAACATTCCCAGACCTTTCTAACAAAATTGGTTTCATTCAATTTGGTTCACTAAATCGACCTGGGTTGATTTTTGAAACTGGGTACAGAAGTGTGTTTGAAATAAAATGAAAAAGGTTAAATTCAAATAACTAGGATGCGCGGGAAGCGATACTGGGCCGGCCTGCTAAGCATAGCTCTTACGCGGGCTAGTTAAGTGGCTGTCCCCACGCGTCAGTGAGACGAGGGAGTGCGAAGTGGTATGGGGCGATGTGGTGCGTTCGATCTTGTTTTAATCCAACGGCTGAGAGTCATCGTCGACGTTGGGCAACGCCGGCGAAACAGAAACCTAGCACGGCTAGTGGGGGTCGTTGGGGGATCACCGGGGTTCAGGCGAGGGTCGGCGAGGCGGGCGAACGACGAAGTCGACGACGGCGAACCTCCTGGTACCGGCAGCTTCTCCTGGCGCGGCTCCAATCGTTGGCTCCCTTCTTCTCCAGTAGCGGCGAGCTCCGGTGAAATTCCGGCGATGCGCTTCTCGCCTGACTCCGGGGATGGTGTGGCATGATCAACGAGGAGAGGGGAGTGAGATAGTGAGCTCAATTCGGCTGGGGGTGGCCTCTATTAATAGTGGAGCGAGGGGACCGACGTGGCGCAAGGTGAGCTCGCCGTGGTCGATGGTACAGACGGCTATCGGCGCGGGAGACGATAGGGGGCGGTGCGGTGCTCCCTGGCGATGCTCAACAACATGGTGGCGAGACGTGGGGCGGTGTGGTTTGGTCGGAACGCGACGATGCTCTGCGTGTGCCCGACGGAAGATTTAATGGCGCACAACGCGCGTGGTCCGCGCGGCGGCGAACGAGCGTGGCTGCGGGGTTGCTAGGATGGTGGTGATCATGTATGCACGCGGAGAGGGCGGCGCGCGGTCTGTGGGCGTCGGTCGAGCATGTCACACGGTGCGTGCTCTTGGCATGGTTGCTGGCAAGGTTGGCTTGGTTCGTGCGTTTGGTCCAGTGGCTGGCAACGTTCGAGCGCTGGACAGGGAGTGGCGGTGGGATGTTGGCTTGCTCCCAGACATGCTGGTTAGGCTTGTTTCTCCTCCTAGCTTGCTGTCGACATGGGGGTGACAAGGGTGCATTCGGCCTGCTCACCATTGATGGCAATGCCAATCTTACAGTGATGCTAAGGGTGTGCAATTGAGCTAGATGATCTACTAAAACCTAGTTGTAACCAGAGAGGGAACAAGTTAGGCTTCAATCACTGCTCACAATAGTGTTTAAGATTTTGATGATTTGTGTCCGCAATGTGTTTGATGAAATAGCTGCAAGAATTCAAGTTTTGAATTTTGAAAAGATTTTTGGTGGGTGTGCTAGGTTGGTGCTGGTGAGTCTGCAGATGCTTGGGTTTTAAAAGTTGAGCTTGTTTGAGTGGTTTTTGAAAAAGTGGGATCTTCTCATATGATAAAGACTCAATTTTGAACTGTCATTTAAACTATGCATTTGAAAGTTTCTGGATGATCACAAAGTGTGCCTTGATACTTTGTTATGAGTACAATCAAGGGGTGCAAAGATCCAAACAAGTTTATGTTAAGTTCTGAAAGTTTGGGACAGCCAAAGTAGGCATGGGAGTTAAATTGGTCAAAATGACCATTCATCCAATTTGGTTTGTTTTGATTTGTTTGTCTTTGGGAAAAGTGTGGGGATTGTTTAGATGATGTTTATTTCACCTAAGAAACATTTTACAAGCAAAGAAACACATAAACAAGGCAATTCAAAAGAATTCAAAATGGGATGCATACACACATGCATGCTTTCATATTTTTATTTAGAAAAGTTTTTGTTAACCCTAATTTTGATGATTAGAGTTTGATGATCCAAGTTTAGTATTTTTGGGATGTTACAAACCTTCCCCCTTAAACAAAATCTCGTCCCGAGATTTGAAAAAGGATGAAAAATATTACCTAGGATTTGAAGAGATCGGGAAACTCTGTCCTGATGTGATCTTCGCGCTCTCAGGTAGCTTCCTCTTCTGTGTGGTTGCTCCACTGAATCTTGAGAAACTTGATGCTTCGGGTTCGGGTAGTTCGGAAGGCTTCTTCCAAAATACGGATGGGTACTTCGGGATAGGTCAGGTCATCGTTGATCTCTATGGTCCGGTGATCAATATTTTTGAACACTTCGGTCTTCTCGGGGCTTCGAGACACTTGCGAAGTAATGAGATATGGAACACCTTGTGCACAGATGACATCTCTTCAGGTAGTTCCAATTGATACAACACTTCTCCTCGACGGTTCAGAATCTTGAAAGGTCTGATATATCTGGGGGCTAACTTTCCTTTGAGTTGGAAATGCTGCATTCCCTTCAATGGTGACACTTTCAGATAAACAAAATCTCCTATGTTGAAGGCGAGGTCTCTACTTCTCTTGTCGGCGTAACTCTTCTGTCTGGACTGGGTGGTCTTAAGGTGCTCACGAATCTTGTGAACCTTCTCTTCTGCTTCTTGTAGGATGTCGGGTCCGAAAATCTGACTCTCTCCTACTTCCGACCAGTTCAAAGGGGGCCATTTGCAAATTGGCTTGACAACTGTTATTGTATGAGAATTCTGCAAACAGCAGACAGTCTTCCCACTTGGATCCATATTCTAACACACATGCTCTCAGCATATCTTCGAGTATTTGATTTACTCGCTCCATTTGTCCATCGGTCTGAGGGTGATACGCAGTGCTGAAATCCAGGCGGGTTCCTAAACCTTCTTGGACTTTCTTCTAGAATCTTGAGGTAAACTGAGTTCCTCGATCTGATACGATGTTCTTGGGGACTCCGTGCAAACTAACTATTCTAGCGATGTACAACTCCACTAGCTTCGAACTCTGATATGTGGTCTTGACGGGCAAGAAATGGGCGACTTTGGACAATCTGTCCACTATGACCCAGATAGAGTCATTTCCCCTACTAGAAGTAGGCAGTCCAGTGATAAAGTCCATTCCAACGGAATCCCATTTCCATTCCGGAATCTGCAATGGTTGCAACAATCCAGCGGGCCTTTGATATCCTGCCTTGACTCGCTGACAAATATCACACTTGGCAATATAGCTTCCGATTTCTCTCTTCATCTTATGCCACCAAAATTGCTCTTTCAAATCCTGATACATCTTAGTTCCTCTGGGATGGATAGAATAAAGAGTATCATGGGCCTCCTTCAGAATCACTTCTTTCAACTCAGAATCTGCTGGTACACAAAGGCGTCCTTTGTACCACAAAACTCCTTCTTCGTCTTCGGTGAATCTAGGTAATTTGCCTGTACCGATACGACGCTTGATTCCTTCGATACTAGCATTTCCCTTCTGTGCCTCTTTAGTCTGACTGATCAAAGTGGGCTGGAGTTCTATGCTAGCCAAAAATCCTTCACTCACTAATTCCATTCGAAAATCTTCCATCTCTTTGTGCAAACTTGGTTGCTCCTTTAAAATCATGGAGTTCAAGCGGCATGGCAATCTGCTAAGGGCATCGGCTACCACATTGGCTTTACCAGGGTGATAGTGAATGTCCAGATCGTAATCCTTGATTAGCTCAATCCACCTTCTCTGTCTCATATTCAGCTCCTTCTGAGTGAATATATACTTCAGACTCTTGTGATCCGTATAGATCTCAACAATTTCCCATGAGGTAATGTCTCTATGTCTTCAGGGCTAGAACTACGGCTGCGAGTTCGAGGTCATGGGTTGGGTAATTTTGCTCATGTTGTTTCAGCTGTCGAGATAGATAAGATATAACTTTGCCTTCTTGCATTAGCACACATCCAAGACCGATCTTTGATGCGTCACAATACACATCGAAGGGCTTCGTGATATCTGGCATGATCAAGATTGGGGCTGAAATCAATCTCCTCTTGAGTTCTTGAAAACTCGCTTCACATTTGTCGGTCCATTCAAACTTCTTGTCCTTCTTCAGCAATTGGGTCATGGGTCTGGCGATACTCGAGAATCCATCTACAAACTTGCGGTAATATCCCGCCAATCCGATAAATGCACGAACTTGGGTTTGAGTGGTTGGGGCTTGCCAGTCTTCTACATCTTTCACTTTGACAGGGTCAACGGAAATTCCTCCGGCTGATACAATGTGACCGAGGAATCCTACCTCCTGTAACCAGAATTCACATTAGCTAAACTTTGCATACAGCTGATGCTCTCTAAGGGTTCCAAGAATGGTCCTTAGGTGTAGCTCATGTTCTTCTTCCGATTTGGAATAAATCAGAATGTCATCAATGAAAACAACGACAAACTTATCTAGGAAGTCCATAAAAATCTTATTCATGAGATTCATGAAATAAGCGGGGGCATTGGATAATCCAAAAGACATGACTCTATACTCATACAATCCATATCTGGTGGTAAAGGCAGTCTTGGGAATATCTTCTGCATGAATCTTGAGTTGATGATAGCCAGTTCTAAGATCAATCTTAGAAAACACTTGGGCACCGGTCAACTGATCAAACAAATCTTCTATCTTGGGTAAGGGGTACTTGTTCTTGATAGTGACATCATTCAACTTCCGATAATCCTTACACAAACGGTTGCCTCCATCCTTCTTATCCACGAACAAAACAGGTGATATCCAAGGTGACACACTTGGTTGAATCAATCCAATTTCCAACATGGAATCCAGTTGCTTCTTTAGTTCTGCCAGTTCTAACGGGTTCATACTATATGGTCTCTAGGCTATGGGTCCGGTTCCGGGGATTAGTTCAATGATAAACTCGATATCCCGATCTGGGGGCATACCGTGCAAAACATCTGGAAATACATCGGGGTATTCACAGACTATCCGGACTTGGTCAATGGTAGGTTGGGCTATACTCTTGTTACACTTGAATTGGCGAGGTAAGGTTTCAGATATATGCTCGACTGATATTCCGGCTGTACTGGTCATGGTTATGGCTTTATTGGCACAGTCAATCAATCCTTTATGTTTGGACATCCAATCCATTCCTAGTACTACTTCCAAACCTTTAGTTCCGAGTACTATCAGATTAGCATAAAAATCTATGCCATGGATTCGGATAGGGACGGCTTTACAAATTTGCCTAGCCTTGGTGGTTGATCCGGGAATTTGAACAATCATAACATGCTTCAGTTTGGTTGGTTGAATTTTACTAGTGCATGCAAATTCTTCGGTGACAAATGAGTGCGATCTACCAGAATCAAACAACACTCGTGCAAGTATTGAATTAATAGAAAACATACCCAGCACGACGTCTGGCGCTTCCTGAGCTTCTTCAGCATGCATGAGAAAAAGACGGCCATTGCGGTTGAGCGAATTCCCTAGGGCAAATCTTCTTCTGGGCTGAACACGACGCTGCTGCTGAGCTGGGGCATTGGCATTGGGTGCTGCGGCATTCTTCTTGTTGGGGCACTCATTGGAGTAGTGACCCTTATTTCCACAGTCATAACAAGTCACTTGCGACTTGTCCTTTCTACTCTGAGCACAACATTGCTTCCAGTCCTAGGGGCAGTGTTGGTGTTGGCGGTAGCATTGTTGTTGTTGAACTTGGGTGGGGCACGATTGAAATTGCTAGCGTTGCCAGGGTTGTTGTGATTTGCTCCGGGCCTAGGGTTTCCACGGTTGGGGTAGGTCGAACGGTTCATCGGGGGTCTGTTGGTTCTTGGGGCAAATCCAGGAGATGGGTTAGGGCGATACTTTGGGTTCTGATGGGTTCCTGGCTGATGCATCATGCGACGCTTGCGGTTCTCATTGGCTTGGTTGATCTTTCCTTCCATCTGGATAGCAGAGTCGACAAGGGCTTCAATATCAGCAAAGGGGATATTGACTAACACAATCTGCATATCATCGTGCAGACCATTTAGGAATCTTTCTTTCTTCTTGGCTTCGGTGTCGATCTCATCCGGGGCATACCTAGCTAATGACAAAAAATTGTCACGGTATTCCACTACAGTCATTCTTCCTTGCTTCCGCTCTCTGAACTCGTCTCTCATTCTCTTGATCAAACCCGGTGGCACATGGGTTCTGCTAAACTTGACCTTGAATTCCTCCCAGGTCATCATCTGGCCTCCGGTCATTGCGCGAACACTGTTCCACCATGCTTTGGCATCTCTGGCTAGATACTGGGTGGCGAACAGAACTTTCTCTTTGGATTCCACTCCGGCGACTTCTAGGTTGTTTTCCATGGTTTGCAGCCAATCATCGGCGTCTAGGGGTTCTTCTGACTTAGTGAAAACAGGTGGGTTGGTATTCTGGAAATTCTTGAGCTTAGATCCATGCTTGTCCTGATTTCTGTGGCCTTGGTTGTTGTGGGTAGCTGGGATATCTGCTGCATGGTGGCTAGGTTGGCTTGACGTTCCGCTCTTTCAGCTTCACGGTCAGAAGTCAACATTTGCAGAATCTGCAACATCGGGTCCGGGGATGAACCACTTCCTCCACGTGGCATCTGAAGATTGAGATAGATCGTGAGAAAAGAGGGAAATTTCTAAGGTTTTGGGTCTTTGAAAAGTTTTTAAAGTTTGACTCAGATTTTTCTAGCAACTTGCTTTTTCATTCATTCATTCATTCATTCATTCATTCATTCATAGCACACGATACAACACACACCACAACAAAGAAAAACAGATGGTTTTAAGAACCATTCTGAAAACTACGATACAGTGGGACCGAATACTACTCACTACGCTAGTGCTAAAGTGGTACTACTCCTCGGAATCTGTGGCTTCATCATCCTCATCATCATCGATGAAGGAGAAATCATCCTCATCGGTGAAGAAGTCCATAGCCTGATCCTCCAGAAAATCATCGTCATCGCTGAGATAGGAGTAGGGGTCTCCACGAAGATCCTCTCCAACATTCTCCCTTTCCTCCAAGTGCATGTCTCTCTCGTGGATGGTCTCCTCCAAAGATGAGATACGATGGCGAAGACGGGCAATAATGCGCTCCTTGTCAAGCTGACGACAGCGAGACTTGCAATCCTTTGCTAGCATGGCGATGGTTTGATCCTTCGTTTTGATGATGGCAGACTTGTGGTTGGAGTAGTCAGGGCAGTTATCCAACTCCTGCTGACGATCGTGCATCATGAAGCTAAGGTGGTCCACTTGGGTCTTCAGCTCAGGGTGGTATGGGGCTTCCAGTGGTTGTCCATTAGCATCACGCCTTGGGCAAAACTCAAAGAGGGTTCCCTTGATCTGATTGATACTTTGCCCACACAGACGGGAAAGAGCTTCCTGCATGGCCCTGGCAAGTCCGTCCAGCCAGTTGTTCTCTCTTAAGGTAAACTGAATTCCCTCAACAGTGGGAGGTTCAATCTTTCCTCGGAGACTTGCAACAATTAGCCACTACAGATCTTCTCCTCCTTGATCATTGAGCTGAGCTCCGAAGAACTCGGGTGCGACGCCCGTAAGTTCCGAAAGCTGGTCCAAATCCCTCTCAAAGATAATGTCTCCTCCATTCCCCAACTGATAAAACTTGCTGTACTTCACGTCCATCTATAAGAATATAGGATGAGTAAGTTAGTAGAGTGATCTAGTGTGTCAAAATTTTATGTATTTTGCAAAAGTTTTTGAGGAACATGAATTTTCATGAAAGAATCAAAGGGATAAGAATGAGAATAAGTTTTTGTAAATATTTGTTTTCTTTGGTTTTGAAACTAAGTTTTTGATTCAAACGTCCAGTCTAACTAGGGTCTCCTATGGTCAGGATGGCTCTGATACCAACTTGTCAACACCCGAATTTTTAATCCTAGATGCCTGTTATGCCATACATCGCAATCCCAGGATTACCATTTTTGCGAGACATAACAGAATTGGATACCACAGTACATCATCCATTACAAACCATACATAAGGTCTTACACAAATAGGGATCTCATTGATCCAGTTCTTAATACAAATTCAAGCAACGGAATACGTACTAATAACGGTAGCGTAGGCGAAGCTCCATCCTCGGGATCACAGGCAATGCTGACGATGGGACATGATCCTAGTTGTCGTAACCTTCCTGGGGTCCATCCTCCAAGTACTCCTCTTCATAGTCTGGCCACGGGAATAGCCAGGGACAAAGCCATGAGTACTCTTTAAGTACTCGCAAACTAATACTAACAAGTGAAAGGGGTTTTTGATAATAAGACACTAGGCTCTAGGGTTGTTTTGCAAAAGCCAGATTTATCTCTACTAAGTTTGGAAGCAACGAATGCTAGTTAAGGTTTTATAACACCTAAGTGGGAACTTGTATCTCATGTCACAACCCTGTTGTGGTCAAGTCAAAGTCTCAATTAATTTCACAAGTCATTTTAGAAAAGTTTGATGGGGGAACAGTATGGCCACTCCAACTGTCCATAACCGCGGACGCGGCTATTCGAATAGTTTGACACTCTGCAGAGATTGTACACTTTCACCACAACATTCGATACATCCGTCAGGAACAAATCCTGAATTTACCATACTCAGTATGCGGATAATCAATCCTAACCTTTCAATTACACGCCCTAGTATAAGAACCTCTCCTGTGAGTTTGGCCTCCCAACCATGACCAACTGTCATCTTGGGTAAAACTGCACAGGTGGACAATCTTCACAAGGTAGCCTCGGCTCAGACCTTGGTCGGGAGGGAACTAATACTAAGGTATATAAGTTTCCAGTCAAGCCCTACCCAATCTTCGGGTATTGTGGTTGTATGATAAAATTGGAATGGTATGGCATCCAGACAACCATCAGTTTTATAAAGGGCTCAGGCTCATGCCTCGACATTTTCATCACCAAAATCATCAGGTGTTCGGAAACATATGTCAAAACATCTCAGTAGAATGATCCGTCATTCTAAGGTTTTCATAACCATTTTCACCAAGTACTCCCATCTAATGTTGATCAAGTGTTATGCTTAGCACTAGCATCTACAAGTGGGGATAAGCACTAATGAGGGGTAGTAAACTATTGGAGTTTAACTGAGTTTAATCTCATGCCTTAGGATGACATCAAGATTATCTAGCTTAGGCCCAATTTTATGCTCTTTATGAAACCTTCAATTATCCTTCTAGTATCTACCATTTATTCCAGTACTCTCTAAGTAAGAGCTTTGATAAAGAAATAAAGTAATAAACTTGCAAGTAAAACTAGGATTGGTTTATCAAGGGGTTATGATCATATATGCTTTAAGGCATATAGTGGGCATGGTAGCAAGCATGTATTAGCTTGCACATTCAACTAGTAGTATTAGGCTTGCTAAAGTAGAGTATCTTGCAAGTGTTAGCTTGCCTTGTGCAGAGCAGTGGTTGAAGTTCTCCTAGGCTTCTTGTTCGTAGTATCCTCCTTCCTCCTCGTATCCTTGGTCGGTACAAGCGTCTATAAGTAAATACGATGTACACAATCACCAAACAATATTTAACTACTTGCAATCATCACACAAAGGGTCCTATAGATGATCTAGCATCATAACCAACATTACAAGATTAAAGCTTGGTTTAATCTCTTTTATTTTTAGAAAAGTAATTTCTACTCATTGAAAAATTACTTAAGATTTAATATTCTCCAAACCAAACATGGGATCATGTTGACACATGTCATCACCACATATTTTAGTCCATGGGAAGGTGATTTAAAGTGGTGTCACAATTTAATAAGTTTTACCCTATTATTTTAATTAAATAAAGTGACTAGAAATGCCTATGTAGCATTATTTTATTAATTGAACATTATTTCTGTAAGTAAACCTATATATTTTTATATATTCTGAAAGGTATGGTTAAATGTGATTTTTGAGAGTTGGAATCAACTCAAAAGCTATTATGGTTTAAATTTGAAAAATGTTTGAATGCAAAAAAGCTTCTGCCTTGTTATTTTTACCAAGGATGATCTACAGATCCAAATGACTTGAATCCAACGGGCTTGGATTCAACATTCCCAGACCTTTCTAACAAAATTTGTTTCATTCAATTTGGTTCAATGAATCTACCTGGGTTGATTTTTGAAACTGGGTACAGAAGTGTGTTTGAAATAAAATGAAAAAGGTTAAATTCAAATAACTGGGATGCGCGGGAAGTGATACTGGGCCGGCCTGCTAAGCATAGCGCTTATGCAGGCTGGTTAAGTGGATGTCCCCACGCGTCAGTGAGACAAGGGGGTGCGAAGCGGTATGGGGCGATGTGGTGCGTTCGATCTGGTTCTAATCCAACGACTGAGAGTCATCGTCGATATTGGGCAGCGCCGGCGAGACAGAAACCTAGAGCGGCCAGTGGGGGTCGTTGGGGGCTCACCAGGGTTCAGGCGAGGGTCGGCGAGGCGGGCGAACGACGAAGTCGACGACGGCGAACCTCCTGGTACCGGCAGCTTCTCCTGGCGCGGCTCCAATCGCTGGCTCCCTTCTTCTCCAATAGCGGCGGGCTCCGGTGAAATTCCGGCGATGCGCTGCTCGCCTTGCTCCGGGAACAGGGTGGCACGATCAGCGAGGAGAGGGGAGTGAGATGGTGTGCTCAATTCAGCTGGGGGTGGCCTCTATTAATAGTGGAGCATGGGGACCGACGTGGCGCAAGGTGAGCTCGTCGTGGTCGACGCGACTATCGGGCGTGGCGCGTAGGGCGGTGCGGTGCTCCCTGGCGATGCTCAACGACATGGTGGCGAGACGTGGGGCGGTGTGGTTTGGTCGGAACGCGACGATGCTCTGCGCGTGCCCGACGGAAGATTTAATGGCGCATAGCGCGCGTGGTCCGCGCGGCGGCGAACGAGCATGTCTGCGGGGTTGCTGGGATGGTGGTGATCACGTATGCACGCAGCGAGGGCCGCGCGCGGTCTGTGGGCGTCGGTCGAGCGTGGCGCACGGGGCATGCTCTCGACATGGTTGCTGGCGAGGTTGGAATGGTTCATGCGTGTGGTCCAGTGGCTGGCAACGTTCGAGCGCTGGATAGGGAGTGGCGGTGGGTTGTTGGCTTGCTCCCAGACATGCTGGCTAGGCTTGTTTCTCCTCCTAGCTTGCTGTCGACATGGGGGTGATAAGGGTGCATTCGGCCTTCTCACCATTGATGGCAATGCCAAGCTTACAGTGATGCTAAGGGTGTGCAATTGAGCTAGGTGATCTACTAAAACCTAGTTGTAACCAGAGAGGGAACAAGTTAGGCTTCAATCACTGCTCACAATAGTGTTTAAGATTTTGATGGTTTGTGTCTGCAATGTGTTTGATGAAATGTCCGCAAGAATTCAAGTTTTGAATTTTGAAAAGATTTTTGGTGGGTGTGCTAGGTTGGTGCTGGTGAGTCTGCAGATGCTTGGGTTTTGAAAGTTGAGCTTGTTTGAGTGGTTTTTGAAAAAGTGGGATCTTCTCATATGATAAAGATTCAATTTTGAACTGTCATTTAAACTATGCATTTGAAAATTTCTGGATGATCACAAATTGGGCCTTGATACTTTGTTATGAGTACAATCAAGGGGTGCAAAGATCCAAACAAGTTTCTGTTAAGTTTTGAAAGTTTGGGACAACCAAAGTAGGCATGGGATTTAAATTGGTCAAAATGACCATTCATCCAATTTGGTTTGTTTTGATTTGTTTGTCTTTGGGAAAAGTGTGGGGATTGTTTAGATGATGTTTATTTCACCCAAGAAACATTTTACAACCAAAGAAACACATAAACAAGGCAATACAAAAGAATTCAAAATGGGATGCATACACACATTCATGCTTTCATATTTTCATTTAGAAAAGTTTGTGTTAACCCTAATTTTGATGATTAGAGTTTGATGATCCAAGTTTAGTATTTTTGGGATGTTACAAGAGCCGACCCTCGCGGTTGCACGGGCGTGTGAGGGTCAGTGGCGGACATGTGGAGCATGGAGCGTGTGGCCTAGAGTGGACACGGCATGGCCCATGTGCCGGCACTGGACGCACAGACGTATGCCAAGAGGGGAAGTTCCTGGATTGTGGCTAATCGACGAGTACGTCGATCTTCTAAGGGTGGGTGTATGTGAGACCCTGACGCATGGCTTAATAGGATTGATAGTATGCCCATACCAAGAATTTGTAACTTCTTTTCCGGAAGCTCATCTGAAAAGAACTCTGAGGTTAAGCTTGCTTGGCCTAGAGCAAATTAAGGATGAGTGACCGACCAGGAAGTGGATACCAAGTGTGCACGAGTGAGGACAAAGTGCACAGAAAATACTAGTGTTGGTTTGTGGGGTTAGTCTAGAGATCCTATTGAGCTTCCAGGAGTGACAGTTGTCGGTCTGGACAGGCCGGGGTGTTACACATTTGCATCCTTAAAAACGCTCGAGGGCTGCGCCTCACCTTACAACTTTGTCGATTGTCACAACAACGCATCACCCTGAGTAGCTGACCACGTCAGACTAACGAAAATGACATGCATAACTCATAATCAATAGTGCACTATGTTCCAATACATATTTACAAGGGAACAAAAATCCCCCTCGATACTATACATGATTTACATTGTCATACTTACAACTTGAAGGGCTCAACTACGATTAAGAAAAACATTCATCCGCTCGTCGAAGACGTCAACGATGACTTCAGCATGGAGTTCCACTGCAGCATAGTGTGGACGATTGTCCCATGCCATGCCACCCGGAGGAATAGGCGGCCCCGCTGATATTTCCGCCAGATCAACATCGCGAAGATGCAGCCCAACAAGCTCTAGCGCCACCTTCGTGCCCGCCACAAGCTGATGATGTACAAGTTCTTTCACGACATCCACGCTGCAAAATTTTCCCAGCAGCCCCAAGAGGCTGGAGGGAGCCACATTCAAAGGGAACATCGCAGCCCAGACAGCCGCGAGTGACGACCTTGCGCGCTTCAGCACCCGAAGCACTTGGTGGACGCGGTCCTGAACCGTCGCGATAACAGTCGCTCGGTCGTGGTCCATCCAAAAGAAGCCTCCGGCCTCCAACTCCTGTTGGGTAAGGCAATTCAACCGAATTACAACTCGCTTATTTTCTTCCTTCGGAAGAAGATTAACAACTACAAATAAAAGCAGCAGCTAAGAAGCCATAAAGGTCAAGGCCTAGTCGAAAAATAAAACAAGCCCATGGTGACTTACACTAGAGTTGTTCGCCGATTCGCTGAAATCCCTCAGAGAGAAATTCCTCTCTCGCAACGGCCCGTTCAGTCTTGGATTTCCAAACATCCGCGTGACCACGGGTCATGAGAACATCCTTTTACAAACTTCGGATGTGATCATGTAGCAAAGGTAGCTGTGATGCTTCACCCGATGATGGACGGGCAACAATCAGGGAAGGTGGCGTAGCCACTAGCGCGACATTTGAAGGACCCTAAGAGGCGCACAAGTTAAAGAATATAAAAAACTAAGCAATTGACAATAGTCAAAGGAAGAACATATATATATTTACAACAAAACAAACACTACGTGGTAAAGTCAGATTCGCCCAGCACAAGGCATTACATGTACGCTAGAAAAGCAAAATCAAAATGCTATCAAAGAAACTACGCCGCAGGAGACCTAAGCATCAGCTGCATCCGGAGAAGCTTCGGACTCCGAGGCTTTTGCCTTGGCTTCCCGCTGCTGCTTCAGCACATATGTGGCCAGAAGATCACTGAGCTTCTGGCCAAAATGCTTGCAGCGGGAGGCAAAAGGAGCGAAGGCTACCTTGGTGCCATCTGCCGCCACCAGCATCCTGGAGGTGAACTGGGGCAGATTCAGCTGCGCGCCAGCCGCCATCGCTAGGCCCAGGGTCGCACCCACACATAAGGATGGCAATTTTACCCATGGGTATGGGTATCCGCGGGTACCATACCCGCATGATTAGGGTATGGGCACACTTTTATACCCATGGGTAATACCCATATCCTACCCCTTAAGTCACGGGTATGGGCACGTGTATAGACTTGTACCCATGGGTATACCCATACCCTACCCGTTTAAACTGACATGTCAAAATTACCTATAGAGTTTGAACCTATGCGTCCGAGAAGCCTAGGGACAAGTATGAGATTGCGACTTCTAAACTTTAATTTGATATTTTCATGTACTCGTCTACTATTAGTAAGTAGATATTATTGTTTTTTTTCAAATGCTATTGTTGAAATTAAAATTTTGAGTAACTTGTATACTATTGGATATACCCGTCGGGTACCCGATGGGTACGGATACCCGCCGGGTATGGGTATGGGTAAAGTTTTATACCCACGGGTACGAGTATGGGTAATCTTTTGTACCCATTGGCTAGACGGGTATGGATATGGTATTTCTCTAACCTGCCCATACCCTACCCATTGCCATCCTTACCCACACCCTTCTAGGCCTTATTGTCGTTCGCAGGGGCATCGCCGCCAAGGCTTCGCCAGAGAGTCGACATCATCAAGGGCGATGCCCTTCGGGGTGATGCCCTCCGGGGTGATCTCCCGGTAGAAGCGGGCGAGTACCTCCTTGGCCTTGCTCAATGTCTCGATGATGGAGCTGCAGTGGTCTTCGTCCGCCGCAACAGCATTCTCCATGGGGTCTCCATGCTCCAAGGCATCGCGATCAAACGTGACGCCAGTAGCATCTTCAGATGATGGCAAAGTAAACTTCAGATGAGGCAAAGGAAGCACACCAGAAGAAAAACAAGCTTAGGCAGAAAAGCGTATGATAACTTACCGGACAACACTTTGGCAGCATCCATAAGTTGCTCCACCATTTCCTTCTCCCGAGACGCCGCGGCAGCAGCAAGCTGCTGCTCACGATCCTAGGCTCCTGTTGGCAACGTTGAAGGGCCTCCACGGCATCCTTCACCTTGGTCTCCGTCTGGCTGTGACTCTTTTCGAGTGCGTCCAGCTTGCGGAGAGCCTCATTGTTCTCATCTACGACAATCAACAAGAAAGGGATCAGTAAAAATGGTAATCATCAGTACTCACCGACAAATATAAGAAGTACACACACCTCGGAGCTGCTGAAAGTTTTCCTCCAAGGCAAGGTATTGCTGTCCAAGGCGATTGATGTCGTGGATGAAGGGCTACAAATAAGAAACGACAAGTCAAGCAAATAAAAGGGCTTGAGGGCTCGCCCGTGTCAACTAAAAAAGCACTTACATGGCCACCCGAAGACTTCGAAGGAGTAGCTTGCATATTCCGAGTGAAGACCATCTGAGTCTTCAGCTTTGAGGATCTCGATGCGGCATCACCGGAGTAGGCCGGTATCTTTGGGGAGGCAGTTGCACGATCCGCCTACAACATCTTCGACTCCACAACAGCTTCTTCAGTCTCATCCTTTATGGATTCGGCTGAGGAAATCTTCCTGGTAAGATAGGAAGGACCAAGTCAACCCAAAACGTCAACAAGGTAAAGCACAATCAACAATTCAGGTCATCAGATACTTACGACGGGATGTCGGAGAGGTTGGAGACTGACATATCCTTCTTATTCTTCTTGGCCGGCGGCTGAGGAGCCACGACCCGAATGGGTACGACAGGAATGGGAGAGGTGCCACCTTCGTCCCCAACATGTCGCTCGAGGAAGGCGGGCCCCCTTGGTGTTGGCGGCGTCACCCCATCTGAACTTTCACTTCAGGTCCTATTGTGAGACATCCCTTCGCTATGCTCAGGGGCTTCTATCGTTGGAGACTGCGCAGGGGGAGCATGGAATCAGACTCCACGTCCCCTCCATCTGGCACAGCCGTATATTTTTTAGGAAGGGGAGGCATCATGCTCTCCACCTTAATATCCTGTGGAGTAAAGGATACACATGTCAAAGTCATAAAACAGAAGAGACAAACAATCAAAAACGCACAACATGTAAGCAAGAGACTCACCTGGGGAACTTCCTACCGGCCAGAAAAGGGGGCAGTCAGAGACTTCCCCGGTAGCTCCTCGTTTGCCTTTTAATTCAGTAGGGGTCGAAGAGCTCGATAGAGGTCGGCCGAGGACATCTCCTCATCCGACACTCTTGTCGTGTCGGTGGCGCCAGAGTACAAAAACATCGGGTACGCTCTTACTTGGAGGGGATGCATGCGACGCTTGAGGAACGTCCGGATGATGTCGACATCGCATACCTCCTTGCCTCGCACCAGCTGGAGCTCCTTCACTTGCTGGTATAGCCTCTCCACAACCTCGGTCTCACCCTCCATGACGTCGTCTGACCAGGAGCGCTTTCGGGTGACCACCTTGCTGGCATCAAAAGGATCTAGCCAATAATGCTGGCCAGCAAGCTTGGAATCGCGAATGTAAAACCACTTGTTCCTCCATCCTTGGACGGATTCGCAGAGGTGCAAGAAGAAAAATTGAACCGTGGGGCGGATGGATATCCCACACCCACCGAGCGCATAAATGCTGCCAGTACCAGCTTGCCTCTTCAAGGAATAGAGTTTCTTGAAGAGGCCGAAGTGTGGCTCAATACCGAGCTAGCAGTCGCAAATCATGATAAAACACACGATGTGCAGAAGGGAATTGGGCGACAACTGGTGGAGTTGTATCCCGTAGAGAAAGAAAAGCCCACAAAGAAATTCGTGGGCAGAAGAGAAATCCCCCAAACAATAAAAGCATAAAAGATAACCCCAAAATCTTCGGGTGGGTCCAGGGTTACCTCCTCGCCAGGAATCAACGCATCGCCTTTCTCCTTTTAGATGAGGTCAGATTCGCACAGGCGGCGCAAATCCACCTCCCTGATCAAAGTCTGCCGCCAGTCACTATCGGTGACATGGCCAGTGGTGGAGGCATTCTTGGTAGCTCTGGCGGTGCTCGTACCCGCAGCAGCGCAAGCGGACTTCTTCGGCTTGCCCATCTTGGTTGCGCGGCGTTCGGTGCGATGGGCACGGAGGAAAGAAGATGGAAAAACACGGAGGATGTCAAGTGCAGAGTGTGAACGAGCTCTAGAAATGGCGGAGACAGAAAGGAGAAAGCAAATGGCAAGGGAAAAATTACCCTGATCCCTCTACGGTAAGGAAGAAGACGATGAAGCAGAACCGTCGATTCACATGCCCTAACGCGTGCCCTCCATCACACCGTACACATGACGGGCATCTACCGAACCATTGCAAGCACGCTGTCCACTACACATGGAAATCAAGGACACGCAGTAATTATCGCGTAAACTATGCATTACTAGTCAAATCCAATTCAGAAAATGGGACCCGCGATCGTCTCATCAAGTCGCCTCTGTTTCCGCTGACATTTGATCTCACCAAGCGTCAGCAATGCCGTCATCGAAGCAAAGGCTAGCAACAACTAAAAACTTTTGACTAAACATAAAAGTACTTACTCGAGTCTACGACTCAACCAACTACTCGGGGGCTACTCCTATTAGGAGCGCTGGCCGCGCACCTAAGAAATTGGCATGGTTCCCATGTCAGTTGAAATACTTCCTCAAAAATTTGAGTCCTTCCTCGAGTCTGAGACTCCACTACGGACTCGAGGGATACTCCCATAGGAAGCGTTGATCGCGCAATAAAAAAACACTAGCATTGATGGCATCCACAGAATTAAAGTCTCCGTTCGAGTCTACGACTCGAATAGACACTCGGGGGCTACTCCCATAGGATTTCTGATAGTTGATGACCCACAAGTATAGGGGGTGTATTGTAGTACTTTTGATAAATAGGAGTGTCGATCCCAACGAGAAGTAGAAGGTGCTAAACAATGGTATGGAGTAGGAAATCCCTGTGAATACTTAGCAAACGGATTTTTAGTGGTTTTCTTATAAGGCAACAAAACAGAGAGCAAGTAACAAAGACAACGAACAAACGGAGCAAGTGGCCCAATCCTTTCTTAGCAAAGGACAAGTGGATGGAAATACTTATAAGGACCAAACGTTCTCGAGGACACATGGGAATTCTGTCAAGTGCTTTCGCTTCAAATAGCTGAGTACTCTTCTCTAGTGTTGTAACTGTTGTGTGGGTGAACCTGTGCTAACATACCGAATTTACTTGGACTAATACATACTTGTGATTAAACCCCCTGCAAACATTCCTAACTACACGAAAGTAATTAAGATATAAATCTAACCACAGCCTTATACTCTGAGATCCTACACTCCCTTGTGCAAAGGTGTCCTAACGGGGGTTCAGGTTTTTGTCACTCCGGCAACCCCACGATTAGTAGCCAAATACACAATGCATTCCCCTAGGCCCATAAATGGTGAAGTATCATGTAGTCGACGTTCACATGACACCACTATAAGAATAGCACCACAACTTAAATACCAAACCATTGAATAATAACTCATCACAGATTCACTACTAACAGCATGACTTCTCCCATGTCCTCAAGAACACAACGAACTACTCACAAGACATCATATGGATCAAGATCAAAGATGATATGATAATGGATAACAATCTGAACATAAACAATAATCCAATGGTTCCACTCACAAGCGTCAACTACAATAGTAATTAACACCAGAAAGTTTCCCCTAAGAACTAAAGCAATATCCAACACAATTGTTACAGCAGGACGGAGTGGTGATGATGGTGCTGGTGGATATGATGGTGTGGATGATGATGATGATCCCAATGAAGCGTAGCTTGATGACGGTGTTGAGGGTGACGGTCTTCCCTCTCCGGGAAGGAATTCCCCCGACATAAATCTTTCTACCAGAGAGATCTTTCTCTCTCGGTGTTTTCCGCCCCCAGAGGCAGCGGAAATCTATATGTGGTTGCTCCCCCAGGTTTAGGGTTCCGTAGGGAATATATAGGCGAAGGGGCGGAGTCAAAGGCCGGGCAGGTGGGCCACACCTGCCCTAGGCGCGGGGTCAGGTGGGCCCGCGCCTAGGGTGGGTGTGGGCCCCCTACGGCCCGTCTTTGCTCCTCCTTCTGGCTTCCTTCGTCTTCTAGTAAAATAATATGTTTCCATATTTTTCTCGTATTTTTCTGATCTTCGCGAAATTGCACCGAAACGCCTTCTTTTCCATCAGAATCCAAACTCCAGCAGTTCATCCTCCAAGAATCATCCAACATGCATAAACAGATGAAAATCCATAAGTAATACGTCAAAATAAGAAAATATCAATGAATAGAGGTAAATTATGATATAGAATGGTGATGCAAATTGGGTGTATCAACTCCCCAAGATTAGACTTCGCTTGTCCCCAAGCGAATACTGAGCTCAGTAAACATGTCCACGGATTTATGGATTGAAGTGTCGATAAAAGAATACGAACAAGAAGCATCACACTTACCGTTGCACAACTCATAGAAGAAAGCAACTCACCATTATATAACTTAGCTTGCAACCAAGTACAACAGTCACAATAGAGATGCATAAAGATAAATCATAATTGGAATTGGGAAACTTGTTCTTGGTCAGATAACACCTGGCAAACAGTTTCACAAAAGCTTTTTGTAGAAGTTTCAAAATAGGAGCTCTCCTTGCTCAAAATGTTTTTCACAAGTGAAGGCTTTCAAAGTAATACTCAATACATAAGAGTTTTGTGCAAACAAGGAAGATAAAGAACATGATTGAATAAATCACCAATGAATGCTTGAAACACAACAACTCAAATGCTTGCTGGAGATAGAGAGGAAGTAGGTTTACTGAATCAAAATGGTAACTAGGAGAAAGGTCCCTTCTTACAGGGAAGCAGGGATTACAAGTCATAAATAGCTTCCAAAAGATTATGGTACTTATTAGCTTTGAGTCCTCATTGCCCCTATCATAGGCATCTTGAGATGATTAATGTTAAAGTGCACAAAGATGGAGTATATGCTTGACGAAATATAAGTTGGCAATCTCATGTCCCTTGAATGAGAGCCATTCCTCATGCTACTCAACTTTGGTCACAGGTAAGTTCTTGTCATTGTAAGTATTTGCATATCATTGAGAACCGACAATGGGGTACCCCTTGCACATGGTACAAGAGCATTCCCATAACCAAAATGACAAGGCAAGTAGACACTGAGCATCTCAGCGATCTTTTTATTTACTATGTGCATAGCTTTTTATTGAGGATGCTTCATAGATGGCTCACTATGGTGATACTGCAAGTTTCCACCATGATTAGGCATGGCTTAGGCTAGCGGCCCAGGCATTTCTCTAACACAGGATACAAACTCCATGGACTTACAAGTTCCCTCATTATTTCGCACCGTTGACATCCATAGACAAAAGAGCACGATATCAACTTTGTATAGAGTACAAGTGCAATGTTGAAAACATTCCCCGTGACAGCACAGTTCTGCTAATTCCAACGTATAGATCTAATCATATACAACTTTGATGGCACAATGGTTCAGGTCCATTAGGGGCAAAGAAATAAAGTGTGTCATCAAGTTCGTGAGAGCTTTACTAACTAGTTTTCACATAACAAAATACTTTTTAATTGAAAAGATAGATGAAGCTTGAGAATTTTCTTGGAATAGCAACAATGCTACTAGGTAGATATGGTGGACACAAATGTCAAGACTTTGGTTCAAAGGATTTTGGAAACATGAGAAGTATGCCTTCTCAAAACAGGTTTTTGGCTAGCAAGGCTGGGTAGCAAGAAAGAGAGTTGAAAGAAACAAGAAAACATACAAGTAATAAAGCCAAACATGAAATATTCCTTGAAGACACAAAAAGATCTTAAATAAAGAATACTAAGCTTATGAGCCAACAAGAAAGAAAACAAACGATACAAAATACCTGTAATATTTTCCTTTTTTCTTTCAAACTTCAAAAAGAATTGCTACTGACCAGAACTCGGTTTGCCAAAACCAATTTAGATCCACTTGATGCTCCCAAAGTGGTGCCAATACTGATCAACGAGATCCATCATATAATAGAGATTGCAAACTAAAATAAGAAATGCAAAAAGTAGAAGATGAGACTTCTTATTAATATTCCTAATAAAGGTACTCACACCAAGGGATACAACTTAAGGAGAGATACTTCCATATGCAAACCAAACTATAAGATAACCTCTCTACCACAAATATGAATCCACTAGAAAGCTAAAAGATAAAAGATAATGGTGGCGATACCACGACACTCCCCCAAATATGAATCCACTAATAAGGTAATCAACTTAAGGAGAGATACTTCCACATGCAAACCAAACTATAAGATAACCTCTCTACCACAAATATGAATCCACTAAAAAGGTAAAAGATAAAAGATAATGGTGGCGATACCACGACACTCCCCCAAGCATGGAACAAGCCAAGGGGATGCCAAACCTGATGATGAATTACTCCTTTGGTGGTGGTGGTGTTCTCTTGTCATCATAAAACTTCCAAGGCAAAGGTTACCCATATAAAAAGGATGTCCTTGTCTCTGCAATCCTGAAACTAGCAGCAGGGCTTATGCAATCAAATCTAGCCTCATACTCACAGTTTTGATTCTGTATGTCATAGAGCTGTGCTTGCAATTGATTGGTGGTCTGACGGAGTGAGAAGATCTCTTCTCGGAGCTCAGAAACTTCTCCCTCGTGCTTGGTGAGGAGTTATGAACTTATCTTGTGAATAACATCCATTTCGCGTTCTGCCATCTTCTTGTACCTGAAAACTTCTTGTTCCAACACTTCCATCTTGTCTTCCAGACTGCCTTCTCCTTTAGGGCCTTGAACTTATTTCATATCTACCTTCCCCTCTTTGAGAATCAACTCTTTGGGATGAATCCTCAACTCATACATGTACGGGTTGAGGACGTCCGTAGAGGAATCCTCCGTGGGTGATCCAGAGGAAGACATTGAGGCTCCAAATCTGAGAATTTTCCTGACAGAAACAGATCGAAATGAAAACACGACGATAACACGATGCAAGAACCTTGGGGAATCCCGGGGGTTATATATTACGAAGTTTCAAAGCATAAGGAAGGTTCTGATACAGAAACGAGGCGAAGTCAGGGCTCAGGGGTGGCACACCTCCTCTAGGCGCGGGGCAAGGTGGGCCTGCTCCTGGGGTGGGTTTGGCCACCCCGGCCTCCGGTTCCTCCTCTGTTCCGTCTCGTAGTCTTCCTTATGTATTAAAAACATCAAAAATATAAAAAGATTGGATTTTCACGAACCTTCTGTTTTCACCACTTTTACCTATTCAAGGACGAACTCTGCAGTTTCTGGTGTTTGGCTTCTGATAAATTCTTTTGGAGTTACCATTTGAATAACATCCACATCTTCATTATAAGAATCTCCAGAAATGTAATGTTTTAGTCTTTGCCAATTATCAACCTGTGTTGTGTCATCCTTCAGAGAAGAAATTTTGATGGCACCTAAATGGTACACTTCCTTGACAACAAAAGGTCCTTCCCATTTGGAGAGTAGTTTCCCTGCAAAAAATCTAAGACGAGACCTATACAAAAGAACTTTCTCACCAACACGGAACTCCCTTTTGAGAATTCTCCTATCATGCCATCTTTTTACTTTTTCCTTAAAGAGCCTAGCATTTTCGTAAGCTTCACCTCTCCACTCATCTAGATTAATTAAGTTAAGCAGTCTTTTCTCACCAGCAAGTCTAAAATCTCTATTCAACTCTTTCACTGCCCGGTAAGCTTTGTGTTCTAATTCTAAAGGCAAGTGACAAGATTTCCCATAGACCATTTTGTAAGAAGACATCCCCATAGGATTTTTATAAGCAGTTCTACAAGCCCACAAAGCATCATTCAACTTTTTAGCCCAATTTTTTCTAGATCTATTGACAGTCTTCTGCAAGATAGATTTAATTTCCCTATTGGAAAGTTCTACTTGCCCACTAGTTTGGGGGTGATAAGTTGAAGCTACTCTGTGGTTTACATCATACTTAGTGAGAGTTTTTGTAAAAACCCCATGAATAAAATGAGAGCCTCCATCAGTCATGAGATATCTAGGCACACTAAACCTAGGAAAAATGACATCTTTAAGCATTTTCAAAGAGGTCTTACCATCAGCACTGTTTGTAGGTATGGCTTCTACCCACTTTGTAACATAGTCAACAACAAGAATATGAGTATACCCTTTTGAAGGACGAAAAGGCCCCATAAAGTCAAATCCCCAACAATCAAAAGGTTCAATAACAAGAGAATAATTCGTAGGCATTTCATTGCATCTAGAGATGTTACCTACTCGTTGGCATTCATCACATGATAAGACAAACTTCCTTGCATCTTGAAAAAGGGTAGGCCAATAAAATCCAGATTGTAAAACCTTTTGTGCAGTCCTATCCCCAGCATGATGTCCTCCATAAGCACTGCCATGACTTTTTCTCAATATCTCTTGTTGTTCAAATTCTGGAAAACATCTTCGTATAATACCATATACTCCTTATTTATATAAGTGTGGGTCATCCCAAAAGTAATGCCTTAGATCATAAAAGAATTTCCTTCTTTGCTGAGCTATAAAGGTTGGAGGAAAATATTTGGAAACAATAAAGTTAGCATAATCAGCATACCAAGGACTCCTATGCGAACATACCCTTATTGCAGCTAACTGCTCATTTGGAAAACTGTCATTAACAGACAAAGGGTCAAAATAAATGTTTTCCAAACGAGATAAATTATCAGCAACAGGATTATCAGCACCTTTCCTGTCCATAATATGCAGATCAAACTTTTGCAAAAGCAACACCCACCTTATAAGCATAGGCTTAGCGTACTTCTTTGTCATAATGTACTTAATAGCTGCATGATCAGTATGTAACCTTAGAATCAACAATATAAGGTCTAAACTTATCACAAGCAAAGATTATAGCTAAGAACTCTTTTTTAGTAGTATCATAATTCTTTTGAGCAGCATCGAGGGTCTTGCTAGCATAATGAATAACATTCAGCTTCTTGTCAACACATTGTCCAAGGACAGCACCCACAGAAATGTCACTAGCATCACACATGATATCAAAAGGTAAACTCCAATCAGGTGGTTGGACAATAGGAGCAGTTGTCAAAGCTTTCTTCAAAGTTTCAAAAGCTTCCTTACAATCATCATCAAAAACAAAAGGTACATCTTTTTGAAGAAGATTAGTAAGGGGCTTTGAAATTTTGGAGAAATCTTTAATAAACCTCCTATAGAAACCAGCATGACCAAGGATACTATGAATACCTTTGACATCTCTAGGACAAGGCATCTTCTCAATTGCTTCAGTTTTGGATCTGTCAACTTCAATGCCTCTTTTATAGATCTTATGTCCAAGAACAATCTCTTCATTAACCATGAAACGGCATTTCTACCAATTAAGAACAAGGTTGGTTTCTTCACATCTCTGCAAAAGTTTATCAAGGTTGTGCAACCAGTTATCAAAAGAAGTCCCATAGATGGAAAAATCTTCCATGAAAACCTCCACAATTTCTTCACAAAAACCATGAAAGATAGCAGACATACATCTCTGAAAGGTAGCAGGAGCAATACATAAACCAAAAGGCATACGCCTATAAGCATAAGTACCACAAGGACAAGTGAAAGTAGTTTTCTCCTGGTCTTGTGCTTTCACAGCAATTTTAGAAAACACATAATAACCATCAAGAAAGCAAAACTGAGTCTTTTTGGACAACCTCTCAAGCATTTGATCGATAAAGGGCAAAGGATAATGATCTTTCTTAGTAACTTTATTAATCTTTCTAAAATCAATGCACATTCTATACCCAACCACTACTCTTTGGGGTATAAGCTCATTATCCTCATTAGACACAACAATTATTCCCCTTTCTTGGGAACACAATGAACAGGGCTAACCCATTTACTATCAGCAATAGGATAAATAATACCATCATCAAGGAGTTTTAATACCTCATTTCTTACCACATCCTTCATATTAGAATTTAGACGACGTTGGTGCTCAACAACTGGTTTTGCACCAGGCTCTATATTAATAGCATGCTGACATATAGTAGGAGAAATCCCCTTTAAATCATCAAGAGTATAGCCCATAGCTCCTCGGTGTTTCTTCAATTCTCCAATAACCTCCCTTCTTTCTTTCCTAAAAGTTTAGAACTAATAATAACAGGATATACTTTCTTATCATCAAGATAAGAATATTTAAGATCATTAGGTAAAGGTTTTAACTCGAAAACAGGGTCCCCTTTAGGTGGTAGCGTGGTACCCAAATCTTCCACTGGTAGATTATGCTTAAGTTGTTCCGGCTGAAAAAGGAAAGCCTCGTCAATCTCATTTCTTTCCTTCATGAAGACATCACTTTCATGATCCTCCATAAACTGCTGCAAGGTATTGTTAGGAGCAAGAGAAATAGCAGAAAGTTGTTCCACCCTGAAGTCCTCATCAGGCAGTTCATTTTCGTAAGGAGTTTTGGCAAATTTGGAAAAATTAAACTCATAAGATTCTCCAGCAAACTTATTCAAAACTTTTTCCTTCCTACAATATATGATAGCCCCACAAGTATTAAGGAAGGGTCTACCAAAGATAATAGGATAGGTTTTACTAGCTTCTTTACCAAGCACTAGAAAAGGAGCAGGATATTTAATCTTACCACAAAGAACCTCCACATCTCTTACAATGCCAATGGGGAAAACTTGCTCTCTATTAGCAAGGTGAATAACTACATCAATATCCTCAAGCTCACAAGGACCAATCTCATGCATAATTTCCCTGTAAATCTCATAAGGAATAACACTAGAACTAGCACCAATATCACATAAACCATAATAGCAATGACTACCAATTTTAACAGAAAGCACAGGGACACTAGCTTTTCTAACTTTCTTAGGATGAGAAACAATATTAGTACCTTCTTCATAGAAGACAATATGCTCATCCTCTATATTTCTAGTGACAAGATCTTTCACAATAGCTACCACTGGTTCAATATCAATAAGCTCGCCGGACCCTAAAGTTTTCTTTGCGCTTTTGCTAACCACATTAGCCATAATAGAATGCTCCCTTACCTTGGAGGGAAAATGGATTTTCTCAACATAAGGTTCAGGCAAAATAGGATCAACAGTACAAACCTCTGTGCTTGGAGGAACATGGGTGACAATGTATTTATAAGGAGCATGGTACTTGTCCCACTCTTTCTTGGGAATTTCAATATAATAGGCAAAGGCATTAAAACATTTTGCAAGAACTTGAGGATCTAGACCAAACTTATTGCTAATATCACGGAAGTCATCAGTACCCATAAAAGATTTAATGCATTCATAATCATAGTTTATACCTGACTTTCTTCCTATGTCATTCTCCCAAGCTTCAGTGTTATCTTGAATGCGGTCTAAGAGATCCCATTTAGCTTCTTCCTTCATACGTGTGAATGATCCAGCACAAGAAGCATCTAGTAAATCTTTATCATGAAGAGAAAGCCTAGCATAAAAGTTATTGAGGATAATATTGGTAGGGAGTTCATGAATAGGATATTTGAGCATTAGTAACTTCAATCTCCCCTAGGCTTGAGTTGTGCTCTCTCCATCAAGAGCCCAAAATTTATATATAAGATTTCTATCCTTATGAATTTCACTGGGAGGATAAAATTTAGAATAAAAGATCGATGCCATTTCCTCCCATTCCATGGATTGTCCATTCTTCAGCAGCTTATACCATTCTTCAGCTATCCATTTCAAGGATATGGAGAGTAACTTCTTGTTTACCTATTCAGTTGTGATACCTGCACACTTAAACAACCCGAATAATTCATGGATAAAAAGCAAGTGATTACCAGGATGGACAGTTCCATCCCCAAAATAATAATTATCCATAACACGATTAACAATACTTGTAGGTATATTAAAAGGATCTATCTCAACAGGTGGTGGTTCATCTACTACCCTAGGAGTGGTAGTAGTTTTCCCAAACAGAAAACCAAGTGGGTTATCCATATTGGAAACAAAGTAACAAGCAGTAACAAAAGCAATACTCACAGTAAAAGTTTCCTTTACCAGTTCCACTCTTCAATAGCGCTTCACTCCCCGGCAACGGCGCCAGAAAATAGTCTTGATGACCCACAAATATAGGGGGTGTATCGTAGTACTTTCGATAATAGGAGTGTCGATCCCAACGAGGAGCAGAAGGTGCTAAACAGTGGTATGGAGCAGGAAATCCCTGTGAATACTTAGCAAACAGATTTTTAGTGGTTTTCTAATGAGGCAACAAAATAAAGAGCAAGTAACAAAGACAACGAACAAACGGAGCAAGTAGCCCAATCCTTTCTTAGAAAAGGACAAGACGGTGCAAATACTTATAAGGACCAAACGTTCTCGAGGACACATGGTAATTATGTCAAGTGCTTTCGCTTCAAATAGCTGAGTACTCTTCTGGTGTTGTAGGTGTTGTGTGGGTGAACCTATGCTAACATACCGATCTTACTTGGACTAATACATACTTGTGATTAAACCCCCTGCAAACATCCATAACTATAGGAAAGTAATTAAGATATAAATCTAACCACAGCCTTAAAATCTGAGATCCTACACTCCCTTGTGCAAAGGTGTCCTAACAGGGGTTCAGGTTTCTGTCACTCTGGCAACCCCATGATTAGTAGCCAAATACACAATGCATTCCCCTAGGCCCATAAATGGTGAAGTATCATGTAGTCTATATTCACATGACACCACTAGAAGAATAGAACCACAACTTAAATACTAAACCATTGAATAATAACTCATCACAGATTCACTACTAACAACATGGCTTCTCCCATGTCCTCAAGAACTCAATGAACTACTCACAAGACATCATAAGGATCAAGATCAAAGATGATATTATAATGGATAACAATCTAAACATAAACAATAATCCAATGGTTCCACTCACAAGCATCAACTACAATAGTAATTAACACCTGGAAAGTTTCCCCTAAGAACTAAAGCAATATCCAACACAATTGTTACAGCGGGACGGAGTGGTGATGATGGTGCTAGTGGAGATGATGGTGTGGATGATGATGATCTCGATGAAGCCTAGCTTGATGACGGTGTTGATGGCGACGGTCTCCCCTCTCCGGGAAGGAATTCCACCGGCAGAAATCTATCTGCCGGAGAGATCTTTCTCTCTCGGTGTTTTTGCCCCCAGAGGCCGCGGAAATCTATTTGTGGTCGCTCCCCCAGGTTTAGGGTTCCGTAGGGAATATATATGCGAAGGGGCGGAGTCGGAGGCCAGGCAGGTGGGCCACACCTGCCCTTGGCGCGGGTCAGGTGGGCCCGCGCCTAGGAGGGTGTGGGCCCCCTGCGGCCCCTCTTCGCTCCTCCTTCTGGCTTCCTTCGTCTTCTAGTAATATAATATGTTTCCATATTTTTCTGGTATTTTTCTAATCTTCGCGAAATTGCACCGAAACGCCTTCTTTTCCATCAGAATCCAGATTCCGGCAGTTCATCCTCCAAGAATCATCCAACATGCATAAACAGATGAAAAACCATAAGTAATGCCTCAAAATAAGACAAATATCAATGAATAGAGGTAAATTATGATATAGAATGGTGATGGAAATTGGGCGTATCAATCCCGCACCCTATGAACCATTCGGATGAGATCCTTAGGATCACTCATGACAAAAACAAAAATTACCTTGGCAAATTTTTCTAAAATAATGCTAAGTGATATACCATCTCCTTGGTCACTCGAAACACCTCCGTGGTGATAAATCTTCGGATGCTGTATCTACGACACAAAGATAAGACCAACAGATATCATCTGATGGCCTGGTATCGCACCTGACTGTGCTCTGCCAGTAACATACCGTGTCAGCAGGCACGATGAAAAATCCCAACGGACGCGTGGGGTACATAACTTATAACACCAGAATTCGACTCCTATAAGACCCCTGCGCCCTGCGTCAAATTACGCTAGCATTTTTCTGGATACGAGTCCGGGGACTCGAGTCTGAAGTAGATCGTATTGTTTTGTCCAAAGGCAGTTAACTGACCCTGATCCGTCGGGTGAGTCAGGCACATGTATCAACAATCCCTATGAACCAACATAACCACCCGAAAACATGTTCAGATGAGAAGCACTCAAAAGACTATAGAGTCTCCAGTCGAATCTATGATTCGACTGAACACTCAGGGGCTACTAACATGGATATGCCCTACGGATTCCTAACCTTGGCCTACCTGGTCTAGCACAGCGGAGGCACACACAGAGACTTGCTACAAATGCAAAGCCCATGGAGACTCTGGATGGCTCAAGCCCGAAGAAAGCTCGACTCCTTGGAGAACACAACCAAGCTGTAGATAGAATTTTTAAGGGTCAAACCCTAATCTGTAACCGACTCGACCTACCCGAGACCTGGACTCCCCGTATAAAGGCCAGGAGGGCACGACAAGGACGATATCTCTCAACTCTCATACACACACCTCACACCAGATCCAATCCATGCACCCTTGTAACCTTTAGTTCCACCATTAATAAAGAACATACAAGTAGGAGTAGGGTTTTACCTCCGGGGGCCTGAACCTCGGTAAACACCGTGTCCACTTGCTGCGTGTCTATTAACCGTCTCATGATCTACAGCCTCCCCATATTCTCTAAACCCAAGTACATAACAATGGGAATTGACGAGTCGAACTCTCGTCAAGTGGTAAGCCAAGGAAAGGATTCTGCATCCACGACAACGACTATTGTGGTGGTGTCACGACAGATGCCATGGGTAGGCTTAAGTTGGGGGCTGAATGGATGCTTGAGGTAACTGGGGAGGGAGTGCACGGTCTAGCCGCGCATGATGAACACGAAGAACTCTCCGGACTTACGATTCTTATTGCCCCAAGATGTTTACAAGTGCTCCTAGAGCTGTTCAAGCATAGACTCTAGGGTTCTAGTTTGCTACTTGGTCCAACCTTCTCTAACCCTTGCTATGCCCCTCCTTATATAGGCGATGGATAGCTAGGTTACAGCTTTGGGCCCAAGGGTTACTGTTTGGATCTTTGTCTCTACTGTACGGTCATGGTCACGGGCTAGCCCTAAGCGCTAGACCCAGTCCACAAAGTTGTACAGCCAACGGTATTCCCGTATGTAGGTGCCATCTCTTGGGTGTCATGCCATGCTTTTGTACGTCAGCCCTTGATTTTGGCGTCACCCGTCTCCTTTTATGTCACCCTCCGCGCCCTTCTCTTTTGACCATGCTTTACCATGTTCCCTACCGAATCTCACTCGAAAAGCTGCCAGGCGTCCTTCCTGACTCAGCCTTCCCTCATGAGACCCGGTTCATCACTGCCTGCAAGGTAAACAGCTTTGTCCTATGCAGGCCGGCATACTTCTTATGCCGGCCTCCCATAGGCTTCATATCCCAACCGCTAAATCCCGGCCAGTGATTTCTTTGACTCGGCATAAGCCAAGTTGGGTAATATTTTACCCCTTATGACCCTACCGGGGGTTATCCCCCTTAAATTAGTCCCCTAAGCTGGTGAGGCCTAGCAGTTTTTGTTGTTAGGCGTCTCCAGGTTCCTTTAACGTATTTGGAACTTCTCTTTTCTCTTTGCATTTCTTATACAGGACGCTTTGTTTGGCGTAATCTTGATCTTTGCCGAGTCTATTTTCATCTTTCTGAGTCTCGTCTTTGACTTTCTGTTGTCTTCTTGCCCTATCCCGAGTCATTTTCGGCGTTGCCGAGTCACTCTGGGCTTTTTATATTTGCCTTAGTCACTGATAGGTTGTAATCATGATTGCTTGCCTCAAATTTTGTCTCAAATCCTGACAGCACAGTGACGGCGGGGCAGTTACTCCCATCACTCTGGCAGTCCCATCGCTCAGCGCCTCATGTCCTGTGCAGCGTGACGTGGCCCGGGATTTTCCGTGTATCATGTACACGTGGCACCTGCTGCCGCGTTTACTCGGTTGGGTACACGACCACACCGCGGACACACAACACACTGGGATCCCACGCCTGGGGTTTTTACCCCATTAAGTAGGGGCATGGGGAACTTAACTGCCCCGGCCGCTTCAGCTTTCTCCCAAGTCTTCTTCTTCCTTGCGCCTCCCAATCTGCAATTGCCTCTTTGTTCTTCTTCCTTCTTGCTCCACCGGTCCAACAATTCCCTTCTCCTTCCTCCAATTCCCCGACAGGTCCTCAACATTCTAGGCCTCTTCCGACGGAGGGAGGGCCCGAGCCGCGAGAGATCATGGATGCGCGTGACAGTGGTGAGGAGGTGGAGGAGCACGAGACCACCGATGAGCGCGATGCTTGGGAGGGCTCGGAGGTCACCGACGAGGAGATCCAGTGGCTGCGCTCCACTAGGCGCATCCCTCTTGAGGTCGATTGTCGCCTCCCTTTAGGTGAGATTGCTCCTAAACCCGATCCCAACGAACGGGTGGTTTTCCTTTATCACTTCGAGCGCGGCTTTGCTCTTCCTGTCAGCAACTTCTTCAAGTCTTTTCGTTCTACTTTCCATTTGCAAACCCATCATCTTCATGTGAATGCTATTGGCTCACTCTCTTGCTTTATCTCTGCCTACGAGGTCTTTCTTGGTCTTTTGCCCACTGTTCTCCTTTGGGCAAAATATTTTAACTTCCAGATCAAGGTCGTTCCTGATCCCGGCGTTCCCTCTTCTGAGAAGAGGCCTACGCAGTGTGGTGCTGCTAGCATCACACCTAGGAGGGACTCTGTTTTTCCCCGCGTTACTAGCATCGACTCCTGCAAGAAGTGGCATAGGACCTTTTCCTATGTCAAGAACAGTGGGTCCAACGATTACATCCGTTCGTCCCCTTCAAGGATGAAGTTCCCAGCAAGGAGCATTGGAAAATTGACCTGCAGGATCGGAACCCAGCGGTGAATGAGTACCATGCCGTTATTGAGCGGATCCTTGACCCGAAGGAGGGGTTTAACCTCACTAAGGGGGACCTGATGTGCACCTTCATTTCTCGCGGGGTTATCCCCATTTAGGCCCGGTGCCACAAGATCTATTTTATGAGAGTTTCTTGCGACCCCACTCGGCACTCCACTCTAGAGATCCCCAATGATTCCGTTGCCCGCCGAATCAGCTCCATTTTTAAGCTAAACTTGGTGGAGGACTAGGCTTGGAGTTGTACTCCATTCAGCCGAGATAGACCTGTTCCCTGGGTAAGCTTCCTTGTAAGTCTGTTCTGCTGACATATTTACCTGGCACCTAGTTGTCGTTTGTTTCTCTAATTGACTTTGTTTTATTTGCCTTTTGCATAATCTCGTGCACAAGGCTGATGATAGCATTGTCCCTACCAGCCATTACTTTGACAATCGCTCGGACGATGACGAGGCCGAGTTTGATTTGGAGTGCTTTATGCCCATCCTTCACGTTGTTGCCGCTCCGGCTCCAGGTAAGAATTTCACTCAAAATCCTTTGCGGGATTGTTTAGATGATGACGATGATGATTGTGAGGTCCTTGAGGTACTTGTCCTTTGTACTAATCTCTCGGCTTGTCCCATTGAGCTTTGCATTTACTGATGCAGCTGGCCAGGTACACGAGGATCCTCCTCTTGCTACCGGTGGTTACGGAAAAATCCCTGTCGCCAAGCCGAGTAAGTGGCACGGGACCTTCTCCAGTACTTAGCCCTCCAAGAAACGCCGGGTCGAGACTGCTGCGGGCCCCTGAAGCCATGTCCTCGCAGCCTCGCAAGGCTCCACGCCGGGTTGGTTGACGCGCCCCGTGCGACCCCACCATTTCCGAGTAACTTTTTGTCACATCCCAAAATTTTCTAAATTTTGAAATGTGAAAATTAAATAAACAAAACAAAACTTTGTTGAAATTTAGGGTGAGAAGAAACTTTTTGATTCCAATTGGAAACATCCAAAACTATTTTGATCAAATAAATCCTAAAGGGATTTTAAAAAATAAAATAAACAATAAAGTTAAAATATTTGGAATCACTATTTTTGGATCTTTTAATTAAAAGATTTGGTTTCCAAAAGAAAAGGTAGAATTATAAATAAGGATTATTTTATAGAGCCAAATTAAATCTTGGCCAAGCTTTTAAAATAAAATATTTCTATTTGATAAAAAGAGTAAAGGTATGTTTAAATAAAATAATGAGGATTTATTAATATCCAATTTTATTAAAGTAAAGGCTTTGCCATTTTAAATAAACACTAAAACTTGTTATTTTATTTTTAATAAGTTTTCCAATTATTCAAATAAAACCTACTGAAATGATTTTGGTATTATTTTAGATTTCAATTGGAATTTTAAAATAAATCAAATCCTATTTGAATTAATAACTAAGGACTATTTATTTAATTATTAAATGGATCTAAAAAAAGAATAAAAATTATTTTGTTTGACTTTGGTTTGTGTTGTTAAACAGAATTAAAATAAACTCAAAGTTTAGCAAAGGTTTGAATTCATTTGGATGTTTGAATTGTTTGAATAAAAACAAAACAGAAAAATCAAATAGAAAAAGTAAAAGCAATCAGAAAGAAAAAAATAGAAACGGACGCAGCCCAACTGGCCAGCCCACTAAGCCCAGCAACGCAACCCACCAGCTCTCCCCACTGCGAATCGTTTTTCACTGAGAATTCAACCCGCAGAGACGCTGACGAGTGGCCCCATCTCCCTCTCTCTCTTCCTCACTGACGAGCGGACCCCACTGCTACGTCACCATCGTCTCCAACGCGCCGGCCGTTTCCCCCTTTCTCAACGGCGTTCTGCCGCGAATGAATTCGTGTAATTACACGTTATTGCCAAAGTTATTCCCTGCAGTGATCACGCCCCCTTAAGCACCCCTCTCCGCTCTCTCTTTCCCCCCAAACATCGCCTCCCCTCTGCCGCTAGGCTGCCGGAATTTCGAGCTAAAGCTTCTCTGCTCCGGCGACCTTCTCCAGCAAAATCCGGCGAACCACGGCCACCGCCACTCTGGAAGCTCGGCTTCATCGACCTCAACTCGCCGCCGCGTCTGTTCCTTCTCCGGCGACCTCCCCTAGTAAGTCTCGACCGCCCCGGCACCTCCTGTTGATGCTCACATCATCCCCAGTTCAGCCCGCGTCTAATCAGGCCTCGTCGTGCCTCGGCGCGACTGCAGCCATCGGCGACACACTGGCGTGCACGCCGCCACCAACTCCGGCGAGAGATTCGCTCCATTCGAGTGCGCCCCTCGCCAAGCCAGCGCCACTTTGAGCTTCACCTCGACCTCAGGAGCTCGGTGAGCACCTCCGCTTCTCCCCTTGCTTCCTGTACAGCCGGCACCGCCACATCCCGAGCGTGCGCTGCCAATCGCCGCCGCCAGCGCCGCCCGCTCTTGGTCAATAGCCTGTCATCCGTTAGATCTTGATCGTCTGGCCATGATTAGAACTTAGACGAAGGGGTATGTGCGCATCTCAGCCGTATGATTTAATATGAAATCCAGTGGTCCAGAGAGCTCGATCCACCCGAAGCGGTACCGGCCTATTAGATTGCGCCACGTGGGCATAGTTTTGTTTAAAACAGAATTTTGAATCTGATTGACATGCAAACTTGTAAAATTCATAACTTAAAATCTACACGTCCAAATTTTGCAAATTTTATATAAATGGAATCAGCATAATATGTACTTTGCAACCATGCACTTTTTTTAATGTTTTGCTTCTGATAAATTGGTTGAATTTGCAGAAACCTGTGTAGACTTATTATGAATATAAAAATTGTTCTAGATATAATTTTAATGTGAAATCTTTGCAAAATGGTTTGTTGTGAACCTGCTGACCTTAGGAACCAACTCATGGATTTAAAAATGAATTTTGTGAAGTTTAGGAATAAATACTTGAATTAGCTCATTCCTAGTCAAATAAAAACATTGATTTTGTTATGGAAATGATTTTTGAGTAAAACCTTTGGGAAATGTTTTGATTCAAACCTTCTGACCCTAAACACCAAGTTTTGTGAATTAACAACTTATTTGATGAACAATATAAAATTATTGCTTTGTTAAAAGCATTTTCAACCACATAAAATATTGATTTGATTTAGAAATGGTCTATAGATAAAACCTTCTGCAAATGGTTTTACCACTTTAGAAAATGAACACTTTGAACTTTATAATGTTTAGAGCTTAGTAGAAACCACCTTTGCAAATAAAACTATCCTTTGTATGCTTGCATGCATGACCTTGTTTCTATTATTTTATGTGTGATAAATTGTTTGAATATTGGTTGGAATGCTAGTTGAATTGTGTTTGCTTTATTGTATTGTAGTGGAATTAGAAGAGAGTGATATTTGCAAGATCAAGAAGTGAACCAACATTCTCTACTAAAAAGGCAAGTGACACTATCATCCAAGTCCTACTAGTTTCATTACACTTAGTGGATTTTGTAACATGCATGGAAAGGTTCACTATATTTTATGCTATGCTAAATCCTAATAGGATACCCTTATACATTCCTTAGTGGAAACATTGTAGTTGTAGTATGCTTAGCCCTGCTATATATTGGGATGGGATACATGTTATGATTATATGAAGTATTGAAAAGACTTATGTTTTATATAATAAAACAAGTACTCAATGAACCACCTGGGTGGATAAGGATACTCAAGGTTGGACAAGGTGGCAACAAAAGGAACCATGTTTATATGGCTATCTATTTTTGTTGTGCACTAGAAGAAAACCACCAGGGACTTAGAGATTGAACATGTTTCTCGTACAGTGGCTTCCGTGTACAGCCACATGCTAAATGGGCTCTGGCTTAGTCAACTACATAGTGGAAGACCCATGCATTGGCATCATCAGGTTAACTAGAATAGTGTAAGGGAACTTGAAACCCTACATTGGTGCCTCGATGACAAGCTGGCATTGTGTATTGGGAGGACTCCTATGGAAATACTTTGTCACATTATCAATCTGCCAGTACTCCATCTTGGTGAGTACTTATCCAGCGGCCACTAGTGGCATCAAGATGAGATTGTGTCATGTGGGTAAAGTGTACAACTTCTGCAGAAGATCAAAATTCCAAGTACTTAGCCGTGTCCCTGGTTATGGACAATACTGAGCAACTAAGGCCTAAAGCTATGGAAGATCTCGACATTCCAATTTCTCAAAGTAAAACTTGAGGGTGACAACAAGGGATTTGAAGCACTTGGAGTTTTCCAAAAAGTTCAGAAAGATTTGACAAAAGATCAAAACTATTTTGAAAGATAGGATAAAACTATATTGCTTTCTACAAAAAAACTTAAACCCTACTTAGCCAAATATGCATGTAAATGATAGGATCCACTTATTTCTACATAGTAGTGAAACTTACCAATACAATTCAAATGTATTGACCCTTGTGGCTGCAACTTATTATGTTGCAGGTTTGTTTGATGTTAGTGAAGTGTATTGATTAGGATTACAAGTCTACAACCAACATGTTTGCCTGTGGCACTTTGAAGATGAAGGACCCCATTCTTATAGATATTCTGCTGCAATGTAATGTATTAGCCAAATGAGCTATGTAAGATGTAATGAATTATTTTATTCCTGGTTATAAAGTTGTATTATGACCTTTGTTTCTTGATATTACATCTTAACTGTGGATGCTAGCTATTGATCCAGGGAATAGCATTGTAAACACATGGATATCTACCTTATTAAAGGTTGGGACCCTTACAGATGGTATCAGAGCACTGTGTTGCCTATAGATTTGTAACCCTAGGATTGGACAAAACCCCTTAGAAAAATAGGAGTTGAATTTGTTCCAAAAACTTATTTATAAACAATCTTGTAAATTCTTTCCTCAACCTTTTTGGTTTTGACTCTACATCTCTCCTATTTCAACTTGATGGATAAATCCTTCACCATGACCAATGACTTTAACTTTAGTTTCACCAAGGACTTCATCAACTCTAATGACTTCAACATCTTCAAGAAATTTCAACCTTATTTTCACGAAGGACTTCAACTTAGACATCACTAAGGACTACAAGTGAAAAAAAAACCAAGAGACATTAGATTGCCTACCAAAGACATTAATACCAAGTTAGAGTATGGATCATATTGACCTATGAGGTATGATTATACTAAGTTATTATTTTCAAGAAAACTTGTTGTTTCCTTCAACTCATGAGTTAAGCTCATAAGTTGTTAAGTGAATAGTTGCTTGTTGATTGCTTGATTGTTTGATTGAACTTGGTTGTTTTTGAGTTGTGTGTTAAAACTTCTTAAAAACCTATCCACCTATACTTATCCCTATCAAACCAACAGATGCCTCCTCGTCGTGCCAACCCCAACCAAAACAACAACAACATTCCCCCTGAGATACAGCAGATGTTGGCAGTTCAGACATAGTTGATGCAGGAGATGACCACACTCATACAGAATCAGAACAACAACAACAATCAGAATAATCCTCCAGCACTTGACATGCTCACCAAGTTTCTGAAACTTAGGCCTGCAAGGTTCTCTGGAACAACTGATCCAATGGAAGCTGATGATTGGTTACGTTCAGTAAACAAAGACTTAGTGACTGTTAGCTGCACCGATGAAGAAAAAGTTAGGTTTGTAGCATTTCTGCTTGAAGGACCAGCAGCAACATGGTGGGACAACTTTCAAATCACTACTCCCCTCAAAGATGTAACTTGGGCTATTTTTGAGGATGGATTCAGAACAACTCACATCTCACCTGGAGTGATGTACTTGAAGAAAAAGGAGTTTCACAATCTGAAACAGCGTCACCTCTGTGTGGCTGAGTATATTGAAGAATTCAACAATCTGGCACGCTATGCACTGGATGAAGTTGACACAGATGCTAAGAGAAAAGAAAAATTTCTGGAAGGGCTTAATGATGAGTTGAACCTGCAGCTAGCTGTTGCCTATGTCCCAACTTATCAATCACTCTGTGACAAAGCCACTATTTTGGAAAACAAGATGAATCAAGTTGAGAACAGAAAGAGAAGCATAAACTCCAGAAACACTCAGGATCATCAAAAAAAGAAGCATTCATTCAAAAAGAGTAATGAAGATTCTGAACCACATCAGTATCACCACTACAACAATGGAAGTGAGAATAATGGAAAAGATAATGACAATGGAGATGACCTTGATCAGAACCAACATGACACTTTCAAGAAAGACATTAGCCAGTTGCAATGCTATAATTGCAAGGAGCTTGGACACTATGCATCAGATTGTCCTAAGAAGGAAAAGAAAAAGGATGCTAGAAGAGCCAATGGAAATGACTCCAATGTGACCCAGAAAGGACATGTGAACCACATTGACATGGATGGAAATTTTGAAGAGATAGAAGAAGTGGATGTCAGGAATTAGTTAACTCAGAAGAGTCAAATAAGGATTCCTTGTCTGGATATCAAGTGTTGAACCCATAGTCAAGTGAACCATCAATGTAACCCTATGAGACTTTATTTTAAGGGTGGTAGTACCCTAGTTGCCTTGAAGCCAACTTGTAACCTTTAGCCTTCCCAAATCTAGGGACGGGATTTATTTTAAGGGTGGTAGCCTGTCACATCCCAAAATTTTCTAAATTTTGAAATGTGAAAATTAAATAAACAAAACAAAACTTTGTTGAAATTTAGGGTGAGAAGAAACTTTTTGATTCCAATTGGAAACATCCAAAACTATTTTGATCAAATAAATCCTAAAGGGATTTAAAAAATAAAAAAATAAATAAACAATAAAGTTAAAATATTTGGAATCACTATTTTTGGATCTTTTAATAAAAAGATTTGGTATCCAAAAGAAAAGGTAGAATTATAAATAAGGATTATTTTATAGAGCCAAATTAAATCTTGGCCAAGCTTTTGAAATAAAATATTTCTATTTGATAATAAGAGTAAAGGTTTATTTAAATAAAATAATGAGGATTTATTAATATCCAATTTTATTAAAGTAAAGGCTTTGCCATTTTAAATAAACACAAAAACTTGTTATTTTATTTTAAATAAGTTTTCCAAGTGTTTTATTTATTCAAATAAAACCTACTGAAATGATTTTGGTATTATTTTAGATTTCAATTAGAATTTTAAAATAAATCAAATCCTATTTGAATTAATAACTAAGGACTATTTATTTAATTATTTAATGGATCCTAAAAAAAAGAATAAAAATTATTTTGTTTGACTTTGGTTTGTGTTGTTAAACAGAATTAAAATAAACACAAAGTTTAGCAAAGGTTTGAATTCATTTGGATGTTTGAATTGTTTGAATAAAAACAAAACAAAAAAATCAAATAGAAAAGAAAAAGCAATCAGAAAGAAAAAAAAATAGAAACGGACGCAGCCCAACTGGCCAGCCCACTAAGCCCAGCAACACAGCCCACCAGCTCTCCCCACTGCGAATCGTTTTTCACTGAGAATTCAACCCGCAGAGACGCTGACGAGTGGCCCCATCTCCCTCTCTCTCTCCCTCACTAACGAGCGGACCCCACTGCTCCGTCACCATCGTCTCCAACGCGCCGACCGTTTCCCCCTTTCTCAACGGCGTTCTGCCGCGAATGAATTCGTGTAATTACGCGTTATTGCCGAAGTTATTCCCTACAGTGATCACGCCCCCTTAAGTGCCCCTCTCCGCTCTCTCTTTCCCCCCAAACATCGCCTCCCATCTGCCGCTAGGCTGCCGAAATTTCGAGCTCAAGCTTCTCTGCTCCAGCGACCTTCTCCAGCAAAATCCGGCGAACCACGGCCACCCCTCGCATCCCTCTGCACGCTAGCACATTCCCCATTGCCAGGCGCACCTGCCCATAGCACCAGTTCGCTCCCGCGCACTCTGGAAGCTCGGCTGCGTCGACCTAAACAAAATCTCCTATGTTGAAGGAGAGGTCTCTACGTCTCTTGTCAGCGTAACTCTTCTGTCGGGATTGGGCGGTCTTGAGGTGCTCACGAATCTTGTGAACCTTATCTTCTGCTTCTCGTAGGATGTCGGTTCCGAAGATCTGACTCTCTCCTACTTCCGACCAGTTCAAAGGGGTGCGACACTTCCTTCCGTACATAAATTCAAATGGGGCCATTTGCAAACTGGCTTGATAACTGTTGTTGTACGAAAATTCTGCAAATGGCAAACAGTCTTCCCACTTGGATCCATATTCTAACACACATGCTCTCAGCATATCTTCGAGTATTTGATTTACTCGCTCCGTTTGTCCATCGGTCTGAGGGTGATACGCGGTGCTGAAATCTAGGCGGGTTCCTAAACCTTCTTGGACTTTCTTCCAGAATCTCGAGGTAAACTGAGTTCCTCGATCCGATACTATGTTCTTGGGGACTCCATGCAAACTAACGATTCTAGTGATGTACAACTCTGCTAGCTTCGAACTCTGATATGTGGTCTTGACGGGCAAGAAATGTGCGACTTTGGACAATCTGTCCACTATGACCCAGGTAGAGTCATTTCCCCTACTAGAAGTAGGTAGTCCAGTAATAAAGTCCATTCCTACAGAATCCCATTTCCATTCCGGAATCTGCAAGGGTTGCATCAATCCAGCGGGTCTTGATGTCCGGCCTTGACTCGCTGACAGATATCACACTTGGCGATATAGCTTCCGATTTCTATCTTCATCTTATTCCACCAAAATTGCTCTTTTAAATCTTGATACATCTTAGTTCCTCCGGGATCGATAGAATAAAGAGTATCATGAGCCTCCTTCAAAATGACTTCTTTCAACTCAGAATCTAATGGTACACAAAGGCGTCCTTTGTACCACAGAACTCCTTCTTCGTCCTCGGTGAATCCAGGTACTTTGCCTGTACCGATACGACGCTTGATTCCATCAATACTGGCATTTCCCTTCTGCGCCTCTTTAATCTGACTGATCAAAGTGGGCTGTAGTTCTATGCTAGCCAAAAATCCTTCACTTACTAATTCCATCCGAAAATCTTCTAGCTCCTTGTGCAGATTTGGTTGCTCCTTCAAAATCATGGAGTTCAAGCGGCACGGCAATCTGCTAAGGGCATGTGCTACCACGTTGGCTTTACCAGGGTGATAGTGAATGTCCAGATCGTAATCCTTGATTAGCTCAATCCATCTTCTCTGCCTCATATTCAGTTCCTTTTGAGTGAATATATACTTTAGGCTCTTGTGATCTGAATAAATCTCACAACGGTTTCCCATTAGGTAATGTCTCCATGTCTTCAGGGCTAGAACTACGGCTGCGAGTTTGATGTCATGGGTTGGGTAGTTTTGCTCATGTTGCTTCAGTTGTCGCGATAGATAAGATATAACTCTGCCTTCTTGCATTAGCACACATCCGAGACCAATCTTGGATGCATCACAATACACATCGAAGGGCTTCGTGATATCTGGCATGATCAAGATTGGGGCTGAAATAAATCTCCTCTTGAGTTCTTGAAAACTCGCTTCACATTTGTCGGTCCATTCAAACTTCTTGTCCTTCTTAAGCAATTGGGTCATGGGTCTGGCGATACTAGAGAATCCTTCTACGAATTTGCGGTAATATTCCGCCAATCCGAGAAATGCACGGACTTGGGTTTGAGTGGTTGGGTCTTGCCAATCTTCTACATCTTTCACTTTTGCGGGGTCAACGGCAATTCCTCCGGCTGATACAATGTGACAAAGGAATCCTACCTCCTGTAACCAGAATTCACATTTGCTAAACTTTGCATACAACTGATGCTTTCTAAGGGTTCCAAGAATGGTCCTTAGGTGTAGCTCATGTTCTTCTTCTGATTTGGAATAAATCAGAATGTCATTGATGAAAACAACGACAAACTTATCCAGGAAGTCCATAAAAATCTTATTCATGAGATTCATGAAATAAGCAGGGGCATTGGTTAATCCGAAAGACATGACTGTATACTCATACAATCCATATCTGGTGGTAAAGGCAGTCTTTGGAATATCCTCTGCACGAATTTTGAGTTGATGATAACCAGTTCTAAGATCAATCTTAGAAAACACTTTGGCACCGGTCAACTGATCAAACAAATCTTCTATCTTGGGCAAGGGGTACTTGTTCTTGATGGTTACATCATTCAACTTCCGATAATCCGTACATAAACGGTTACCTCCATCCTTCTTGTCCACAAACAAGACAGGTGATCTCCAAGGTGACACACTTGGTTGAATCAATCCAATTTCCAGCATGGAATCCAATTGCTTCTTCAGTTCTGCGAGCTCTGACGGGTTCATACTATATGGTCTCTGGGCTATGGGTCCAGTTCTTGGAATTAGTTCGATGATAAACTCGATATCCCGATCTGGGGGCATACCGGGCAAAACATCTGGAAATACATCGGGGTATTCACAGACTATCCGGACTTGGTCAATGGTAGGTTGGGCTATACTCTTGTTACACTTGAATTGGCGAGGTAAGGTTTCAGATATATGCTCAACTGATATTCCGGCGGTACTGGTCATAGTTATGGCTTTCTTGGCACAGTCAATTAATCCTTTATGTTTGGACATCCAATCCATTCCTAGTACTACTTCCAAACCTTTAGTTCCGAGTACTATCAGGTTAGCATAAAAATCTATGTCATGGATTCGGATAGGGATGGCTTTGCAAATTTGCCTAGCCTTGGTGGTTGATCCGGGAATTTGAACAATCATAACATGCTTCAGTTTGGTTAGTTGAATTTTACTAGTGCATGCAAATTCTTCGGTGACACATGAATGAGATGCACAAGAATCAAACAACACTCTTGCAAGTACTGAATTAACAGAAAACATACCCAGCACAACGTCTGGCGCTTCCTGAGCTTCTTCAGCATGCATGAGAAAAAAACGGCCATTGCAGTTGAGCAAATTCCCTGGGGCAAATCTTCTTCCTGGCTGAACACGACGCTGCTGCTGAGCTGGGACATTGGCATTGGGGGCTGTAGCATTCTTCTTGTTGGGGCACTCGTTGGAATAGTGGCCTTTATTTCCACAGTCATAACAGGTCAGTTGCGACTTGTCCTTGGCTGCTACAGGCACAACATTACTTCTAGTCCTCGGGGAAGTGTTGCTGTTGGCGGTAACATTGTTGTTGTTGAACTTGGGTGGGGCACGGTTGAAATTGCTAGAGTTGCCGGGGTTGTTGTGGTTTCCTCTAGGTCTAGGGTTTCCATGGTTGGGATAGGTGGGACGGGTCATCGAGGGTCTGTTGGTCCTTGGGGCAAATCCTGGAGATGGATTGGGGCGATACTTTGGGGTCTGATGTGTTCCTGGCTGATGCATCATACGACGCTTGCGGTTCTCATTGGCTTGGTTGATCTTTCCTTCCATCTGGATAGGAGAGTCGACAAGGGCTTCAATATCCGCAAAGGGAATATTGACTAACACCGTCTGCATCTCATCATGCAGACCATTCAGGAATCTTTCTTTCTTCTTGGCTTTAGTGTCTATTTCATCCGGTGCATACCTAGCTAATGACAAAAAATTGTCATGGTATTCCACTACAGTCATCCTTCCTTGCTTTAGCTCTCTGAACTCGTCTCTCGTTCTCTTGATCAAACACGGTGGCACATGGGTTCTGCTAAACTTGACCTTAAATTCCTCCCAGGTCATCATCTGGCCTCCGGTCATTGCGCGAACACTGTTCCACCATGCTCTGGCATCTCTGGCTAGATAGTGGGTGGTGAACAAGACTTTCTCATTGGCTTCCACTCTAGCGACTTCTAGGTTATTTTCCATGGTTTGCAGCCAATCATCGGCGTCTAGGGGTTCCTCTAACTTGGTGAAAACAGGTGGGTTGGTATTCTGGAAATTCTTGAGATTAGATCCATGGTGGTCCTGATTTCCATGGCCTTGGTTGTTATGGGCTAGCTGGGCTATCTGCTGAAGGGTGGCCAGGTTGGCTTGACGCTCGGCTCTTTCAGCTTCACAGTCAGAAGTCAACATTTGCAGAATCTGCAACATCGGGTCCGGGGATGAACCACTTCCTCCATGTGGCATCTGAAGATTGAGGTAGATCATGAGAAAAGAGGGAAATTTCTAAAGTTTTGGGTTTTTGAAAAGTTTTTAAAGTTTGACTCAGATTTTCTAGCAACTTTCTTTTTCATTCATTCATTCATAGCACACGATACAACACACACCACAACAAGGAAAAGTAGATGGTTTTAAGAACCATTCTGGAAACTACGATACAGTGGGACCGAATACTACTCACTACGCTAGTGCTCAAGTGCTACTACTCCTTGGAATCTGTGGTTTCATCATCCTCATCATCATCGATGAAGGCGAAATCATCCTCATTGGTGAAGAAATCCATAGCCTGATCCTCCAGAAAATCGTCGTCATCGCTGAGATAGGAGTAGGGGTCTCCACGAAGATCCTCTCCGGCATTCTCCCTTTCCTCCAACTGCATGTCTCTCTCGTGGATGGTCTCTTCCAGGGATGAGATGCGGTGGCGAAGACGGTCAATGATGCGCTCCTTCTTATCGAGCTAATGGCGGCAAGACTTGTGATCCTTTGCTAGCATGGCGATGGTCTGGTCCTTCGTCTTGATGATGCCAGACTTGTGGTTGCAGTAGTCACGGTAGTTGTCCAACTCCTGCTGATGATCATACATCATGAAGCTAAGGTGGTCCAATTGGGTCTTCAGCTCGGGGTGGTATGGGGCTTCCGGTGGTTGTCCATTAGCATCACGCCTTGGGCAAAACTCAAAGCGAGTACCCTTGATCTGATTGATGCTCTGCCCACACAGGCGGGAAAGGGATTCTTGCATGGCTCTGGCAAGTCCATCGAGCCAGTTGTTTTCCCTCAAGGTAAACTGAATTCCCTCCGTAGTGGGAGGTTCAATCTTTCCTCTGAGACTTGCAACAATTAGCCACTGCAAATCTTCTCCTCCTTGATCATTGAGCTGAGCTCCGAAGAACTCGGGGTGCGGATGCTCTAGAAGTTCCGAAAGTTGGTCGATCCCTCTCAAAGATAAGGTCTCCTCCATTCCCCAACTGATAAAACTTGTTGTACTTCACGTCCATCTATAAGAATAGAGGATGAGTAAGTTAGCAGAGTGATCAAGTGTGTCAACATTTTATGCATTTTTGCAAGAGTTTTTGAGGAACATGAATTTTCATGAAAGAATTAAAGGGATAAGAATGAGAATAAGTTTTTGTAAATATTTGTTTTCTTTGGTTTTGAAACTAAGTTTTTGGTTCAAACTTCTAGTCTAACTAGGGTCTCCTATGGTCAGGATGGCTCTGATACCAACTTGTCAACACCCGGGTTTTTAATCCCAGATGCCTGTTATGCCATACATCGCAATCCTAGGATTACCATTTTTGCGAGACATAACAGAATTGGATACCATAGTACATCATCCATTACAAACGATACATAAGTTCTTATACAAATAGGGATCTCATGATCCAGTTCTTAACACAACATCAAGCAGCAGAATACATAATAATAACGGTAGCGTAGGCGAAGCTCCATCTTCGGGGTCACATGCAATGCTGACGATGGGAGATGATCCTAGTTGTCGTAACCTTCCTGGGGTCCATCCTCCATGTACTCCTCTTCATAGTCTGGCCATGGGAATAGCCAGGGACAAAGCCATGAGTACTCTTTAATTACTCGCAAACTAATACTAACAGGTAGAAGGGGTTTTTGGATAATAGGACACTAGGCTCTAGGGTTGTTTTGCAAAAGCCAGATTTATCTATACTATGTTTAGAAGCAACGAATGCTAGTTGAAAGTTTTATAGCACCTAAGTGGGAATTTGTAATTCAGATCACAACCCTGTTGTGGTCAAGTCAAAGTCTCAAATCATTTCACAAGTCATTTTGAAAAGTCTGACGGGGGAACAGTATGGCCACTCCAACTGTCCATAACCGCGGACGCAGCTATTCGAATAGTTTGACACTCTGCAGAGGTTGTATACTTTCACCACAACATTCGATACATCCGTGAGGAACAAATCCTGAATTCACCATACTCACTATGCAGATAATCAATCCTAACCTTTCAATTACACGCCCTAGTATAAGCACCTCTCCTGTGAGTTTGGCCTCCCAACCATGACCAACTGTCATCTTGGGTACTGCACAGGTGGACAATCTTCACAATGTAGCCTCAGCTCAGACCTTGGCCATGAGGGAACTGATACTAAGGTATATAAGTTGCCAGTCAAGCCCTACCCAATATTCGGGTATTGTGGTTGTACGATAAAATTGTAATGGTATCGCATCCAGACAACCATCAGTTTTATAAAGGGCTAAGGCTCATGCCTCAACTCATGCCTCAACATTTTCATCATAAAATCATCGGGTGTTTAGAAACACATGTCCAAAACATTTCAATAGAATGATCCATCATTCCAAGGTTTTCATAACCATTTTTCCACCAAGTATTCCCATCTAAAGTTGATCAAGTTTTATGCTTAGCGCTAGCATCTACAGGTGGGGGTAAGCAATAATGAGGGGTGGTAAACTAGGGGAGTTCTGACTAAGTTCGATCTCATGCCTTGAGATGACATCAAGATTATCTAGCTTAGGCCAAATTTTATGCTCTTTATGCAACCTTCAAATATTTTTCTAATATCTATAATTACTTAAGTAAGCTCTAAGTACTAGCTTTGATAAAGAAATAAAGTAATCAAGCTTGCAAGTAAAACTAGGATTGGTTTATCAAGTGGATATGATCATATATGCTTAGAGCATATATTAGCCATAGTAACAAGTAGGGGTTTGTTGCATCAGTTGGGTATTCTGCAAGAGTTAACTTGCATCAATATCAGTATAAGCTTGCATAGGTATAGCATCAGCTTGCCTTGTGCAGAGCAGTGGTTGAATTTCTCCTCGGCTTCTTCTTCGTAGAATCCTCCTTCCTCCTCATATCCTTGGTCGGTACTATCGTCTATGAATAAATACGAGGTACACAATCACCAAACAATACTTAGCTACTTGCAATCATCACACACAAGGGTCCTATAGATGATCTAGCATCATCACTAATATTACAAGGTTAAAGCTTGGTTTAATTCCTTTTATTTTTAGAAAAGTAATTTCTACTCATTCAAAAACTACTCAAGATTTAATATTCTCCAAACCAAACATGGGATCATGTTGACACATGTCATCACCACATATTGTAGTCCAAGGGAAGGTGATTTAAAGTGGTGTCACAATTTAATAAGGTTTTACCCTTTTATTTTAATTAATTAAAATGGCTAGAAATGCCTATGTAGCATTCTTTTATTACTTGAACATTATTTCTGCACGTAAACCTATATATTCTGAAAGGTATGGTTAAATGTGATATTTGAGAGTTGGAATCAACTCAAAAGCTATTATGGTTTAAATTTGAAAAATGTTTGAATGCAGAAAAGCTTCTGCCTTGTTATTTTTACCATGGGTGATTTATAGATCCAAATGACTTGAATCCAACGGGCTTGGATTCAGCATTCCCAGACCTTTCTAACAAAATTAGTTTCATTCAATTTGATGCATTGAATCGATCTGGGTTGATTTTTGAAGTTGAGTACAGAAGTGAGTTTGAAACAAAAATGAAAAAGGTTTAATTCAAATAACTGGGCTGCCCGGGAAAAGTTAACGGGCCGGCCTGCTAAGCTTGATGCTCCCTGGCTGCTTAAGTGGGTGTCCCCACTCGTCAGTGAGACAGGGAGGGGCGAAGCGGTACGGGGCAACGTGGGTCGTTCGATCTGATTCTAATCCAACGGTTGGGAGTCATCGTCGACGCGAGACAACACCGGCGAGAAAGAAACCTAGCGCGGCCAGTGAGGGGTGCTGGGGGCTCACTGGGGTGCAGGCGAGGGTCGGTGAGGCGGGCGAACGACGAAGTCGACGACGGTAAACTCAGGGGTGGTCGCGGCAGCTCCTGGGGTGGACGAAATCGATGGCGCCCTTCTTCTCCAGAGGCGGCGGGCTCCGATGAAATTCCGGCGAGGTGGTGCTCGCCTTGCTCCGGGAACGGTGTGGCACGATCAGTGAGGAGAGGGGAGTGAGATGTTGTGAAGAAATCGACTGAGGGTGGCCTCTATTTATAGTCGAGCGAGGGGACCGAAGGGGCGCAAGGTGAGCTCGTAGGGGGTGATGTTACAGGCGGCTACTGGCATGGGCGACGGTAGGGGATGGTGCGGTGTTCCCTGGCGATGCTCAACGATACGGTGGTGAGACATGGGCAGTGCGGCTTGGTCTGGAACATGCGACGCTCTGCGCGGCAGAGGCGGCGTGTTCGACGGCGAGCGGTGGCTGTGCGCCATGGGGGAGCGAACGGCGATGTCTGGTGGTCTCCTGGGTCGGTGGGGATTGCGTGTGCACGCGGTGAGGGCGGCGTCTCAGGCGCTGGTCGAGGGCGCTGGCGGCACGCTCGGCATGGTCATTGGCGAGGTTGGCATGGTTCGTGTGCGTGGTCCAAGGCTTGGCAACGCCATGGGCTGACAGGTATTGGCGGTGGGCTGCCTCCCAGACATGCTGGCTAGGCTTGCTTCTCTTCCTAGCTTGCTGTCGACATGGGGGTGACATGGGTGTGCTCGGCTGTTCACCATTGATGGCAATGCCAATGTTACAGTGATGCTAAGGGTTAGTTTAGATTGTTAGATGATCTACTAAGGCTAGTGGTGCCCAGAGAGGGAACAAGTTAGGCCTCAATCACTGCTCACTATAGTGTTTAGATTTTGTATGATTTGTGTCTGCAACCTGTTTGATGAAATGGCCGCATGAAATCAAGTTTGGAATTTTGAAAAGATATTTGGTGGGTTTGCTAGATTGGTGCTGGTGAGTCTGCAGATGCTTGGGTTTTGAAAGTTGAGCTTGTTTGAGTGGTTTTTGAAAAAGTGGGATCTTCCCATATGAGAAAGATTCAATTTTGAATTGTCATTTAAACTATGCATTTGAAAGTTTCTGTATGATCACAAGGTGGGCCTTGATACCTTGTTATGAGTACATTCAAGGGGTGCAAAGATCCAGAAAAGTTTCCATTAGGTTCTGAAAGTTTGAGACAGCCAAAGTAGGCATGGGAGTTAAATTGGTCAAACTTACCATTCCTTTATTTTATTGGTTTTGATTTATTTGTCCTTAGGAAAAGTTTGGGAAATGTTTAGATGATGTTTATTTCACCTAGGAAACATTTTACAAGCAAGGAAACATACAAACAAGGTGGTTCAAAAGAATTTCAAATTAAATGCATACACATATGCATGCCTTCATAATTTTAATTAGAAAAGTTTTTGTTAACCCTAATTTTTGATGATTAGAGTTTGATGATTTAAGTTTAGTATTTTTGGGATGTTACACATTGTACTTTGCAGAATCTTATAGTCTTGGTGCGGGTAATCCTTTTGGCTGTTTCCAGTATTTTGATGGGTTTTTCCTCATAGGTAAGGTCATTCTCCAATTGAACCTCATCTATTGGAACGGTGTCTCTTAGCGGTGTTTCGGCCATCTCCAGGTGACACTTCTTTAGTTGTGACACATGAAACACATCATGAACGGTCAGTCCTTCCGGTAACTCCAACTGATACGCAACTTCTCCTCTACGGGCCAGAACCTTATATGGTCCTATGAATCGTGGGGCTAACTTGCCCTTGATTCCGAACCTCTTAACTCCTCGTAGGGGTGAAACTCGGAGATACGCACGGTCCCCTATTTTGTAAGCCACATCTCTGCGCTTGGAATCAGCGTAACTCTTCTGTCGGGATTGGGCTACCTTTAGCCTATCGTGAATCTGTCGTACCTTTTCTTCGGCATCCTTTATCAATTCAGGTCCAAAAAGACTACGTTCACCAACTCCACTCCATAGTAGCGGAGTCCTACATTTCCTGCCATATAGAACTTCAAACGGAGCCATCTTGATACTTGTCTGGTAGCTGTTGTTGTATGAGAACTCAGCATATCGCAGGTTGTCAACCCAACTAGACCCATAGTCTAGTGCCCAAGCTCTCAACATGTCTTCCAGAATTTGGTTCACCCTTTATGTTTGGCCATCTGTCTGAGGGTGGAAGGCAGTACTGAATTCTAGTCGGGTCCCAAGAGACTCATGTAGTTATCGCCAAAACTTTGAAGTAAACTGGGTGCCTCTGTCTGACACAATTCCCTTGGGAACACCATGTAGGCTTACAATCCTTGACATGTATATCTTAGCGATCTTAGCACTCATATACGTGGTCTTTACGGGGATGAAGCGAGCCACCTTGGTAAAGTGGTCCACCACTACCCAGATAGAATCAAATCCAGAACGAGTCCGGGGCATTCCCGTGATGAAATCCATGCCTACCTTATCCCACTTCCAGTCGGGTATAGGTAGTGGTTGAAGTAGTCCGGACGGTTTCTGATGCTCGGCTTTAACTCTGTTGCATACATCACACAGAGAAATATATTCGGCAATTTCTCTTTTTAGGTTATTCCACCAGAATCTATCATTCACATCCATGTACATCTTCATGTTACTTGGATGAATTGAGTAAGGTGAGTCATGAGCTTCTTGTAAAATCAACTTCCTGATGTCGGGGTCATTGGGAACGCACAAACGCTTTCCATACCAAAGGGTTCCTTGTTCATCCAGACGGAATTCTTTTGTCTTTCCTTCTCTTATCCTGGCCCTTATTTCTTCCAACTCTTTATCTCCCTTTTGTGCTTCCTTGATTCTGTCTTGGAAGGTAGACACTATTTCCATAGTCGCTACGTGCCCTTTCGGAACGATTTCTAGCCTCAGATCCTTGAATTGCTTGCATAGATCCTCTAGAAGTTCCCCTGCGGTAAGTCCATTCACATAAACATTACGACTTCAGGCATCGGCCACAACGTTTGCCTTTCCGGGATGGTACTGTAAATCCATGTCATAATCCTTAATTAGTTCAAGCCATCTTCTTTGTCTCATATTCAACTCCTTTCGGGTGAAGATGTACTTCAAACTCTTATGATCTGTGAACACATCACAATGTTTTCCCATGAGGTAGTGTCTCCATACCTTGAGTGCATGAACCACAGATGCAAGTTCCAAATCATGTGTGGGGTAATTGTGTTCATGGTTCTTAAGTTGTCGGGAGGCATAGGATACCACTTTCCCATCCTGCATCAATACACTTCCAAGTCCTTGTCGAGAAGCGTCACAATAGACTTGAAAATTCTTTTGGATATCAGACAGACACAGAGCTGGCGCCGTTACAAGGCGTTTCTTCAACTCTTGAAAACTTGCTTCACATGCCTCGGTCCATAGGAACTTCTTTTCCTTCTTCAATAGTTCTGTCATGGGTTTTGCTATTTTGGAAAAGTTTTCAATGAACCTCCGGTAATATCCTGCGAGGCCCAAGAAACTCCTAATATCTCCCACACTCTTGGGCGACTCCCATTCCGTCACGGAAGCTACCTTACTAGGATCTACGGCAACTCCTTTTGCCGACACAACATGACCAAGGAATCCCACTTCCTTCAACCAGAATTCGAATTTGCTGAATTTGGCATACAACTTGTGTTCTCTTAGCTTCTCCATAATTAGGCGCAGGTGTTTCTCATGTTCCTTCTCATCCTTAGAGTATATGAGTATATCATCTATGAAGACCATGATAAACTTGTCCAAATATTCCATGAACACCTTGTTCATCATGGTCATGAAGTATGCGGGGGCATTGGTTAAACCAAAGGACATCACGGTGTACACATACAATCCGTATCTTGTGGTAAATGCTGTTTTGGGCACATCCTATTCTCGAATCTTTAGCTGAAAGTAGCCTGATCGCAGATCGATCTTTGAGAACACACTTGCTCCTTTGGTCAAACAAGTCATTGATGTTGGGCAGAGGGTACTTATTCTTAATCGTCACTTCGTTCAACGAGCGGTAGTCCACAAGCAGCCTCTTGGTTTTATCCTTCTTTTCCACAAATAGGACAGGTGCTCCCCAAGATGACGTGCTGGGTTGGATGAATCCCTTGGCCAATTGTTCCCTAAGCTGTTTCTTGAGTTCCTTTAACTCGTCCACATCCATCTTGTATGGTCTCTTGGCTATTGGCCCCGTGCCTGGCATCAAGTCAATGAGGAACTCGATATCACGGTCGGGAGGCATTCCTGGTAGTTCCTCCGGGAAGACATCTGGGTATTCCTTTATAATAGGTACCTCCTCCAAGCTAACCCCCTTAAGAGAGTTCACCATGGCTTCCTTAATTGCAAAATTTGACTTGATACGAATCATCTTCCCTTCCGGTGTTGTGAGCATGACAGTCCTTTTGGCACAATCTATGACTCCTTCATATTCAGTCATCCAATTCATGCCCAAGATTATGTCTAATCCTTGTGATTCTAGAACTACTAGACTCGTGGGAAAGATATGCGTCCCAATCCTTAGTTCTAATCTCTGGCAACCGGAGTTTGCCACTATTTCTCCCCCAGGAGAACTTACCCTTAGAGGAAAGTTTATAGTCTCCGTAGGTATCTTGCCTCTATCCACAAATACCCTTGATATGAATGAATGCAATGCACCAGTATCAAAAAGAACAACTGCGGGAATAGAATTGAGTTTGAACTTACAAATCATAGAGTCTGGTGCATCACAAGCATCCTCCATACAGACATGATTCACCGTGGCTTTGACAAACGGATTTGGCTTCTTCCCATTTCCATTGCCATGGTTGTGTCCATTTCCATTCCCATTGACATTGCCATTCTTCTTCTCGGGGCAAGAGGTTGCATAGTGCCCTGTCCTGTTGCACTTAAAGCATGTCACCTCACTGAGATCCTTTCCATTGCTGCCACTCCCATTGCGGTTTTTATGCCCATTGTGTTTGTGGCCGCCATGGTTGTGACCGTTATGGTTGTGGCCATTATTGTTATAAGGTGGCGGTGAGGAATTGTGCTGCTTCTGGTACGGAACAGAGTGCTTGTGAGGGTTAGACTTCCTCTTGCGGTTTTCTATGCTCTTCCTTTTGGATTCAACCACAATGGCTCTGTCCAGGAGTTCCTGGAAGTTGTCAAATTTCTGAGCCACAAGATGAATGGATATCTCATCATTGAGCCCTCTTAAGAACTCCTCCTGTCTCTTGGCATCAGTGGAAACATCATCGGGTGCATAACGGGCTAGCTTGTTGAAAAGCTCACCATACTCGGTGACAGAACGGTGCAGCTGGTGTAGGTCGCGAAACTCGCGCCTCTTCAGAGTCATGACACCAGCAGCCACATGATGAGTGCGAAAGGCTAACTCAAACTGATCCCAAGTGATAGCATCAATATCCGGGTGGGTGAATTGGTAGTTATCCCACCATTCTGCAGCAGGTCCTTCAAGCTGGTGTGCGGCATAACGTACCCTGTCGGCTCCGACAGCTTGCACTGTGTCTAGCTTCTTGTTGATTGTACGTAGCCAGTCATCAGCGATGATTGGTTCAGCGCTGCTAGTGATGGTAGGTGGGTTCAACCTCAAAAACCAAGTCAAGCGATCCTGTTGAGGTGGTGGCGGAGGTGGTGGTGGTGGCGGCGGGTTGTTGTTGTTGTTTTGCATATTCTGAGTGAGCAGTTGGATCAGCTGGTTCTGGGTGGCCAAAAGTTGTGCTATCTCCGGAGGAATTTCAGTGTTCGCGCGTCTTGGCGGCATCTGTGGGGTTTGAGAGAAAAGTTAAGAAATAGACCGAAAGACTAAGTAGTAAACTCCTACCCTTACGAAAAACCACTAAGCACACAATACACACTTAACACAGAAAACAACCAAGTTTAACTAAACCAGAATTGTCTTGGTATTTATTACAATCGCGAATAACGTTCTACTATAGAATTAAAGGTGGTACAACTATTACACATCTTCCACGCCTTCCTCTTCCTCGTCCTCGAACGAGTAGCCTTCCTGCTCTAGGGTTGTCTTGTACAATTCCATCTCCTTCGTGGTGGCTTCAAGCTTCTCTTGGAGGTTCTTTATCTCGTCCTGCAGCTTCTTGGTAGTGGCTTCTTGCTGCTCCTGGAGTCCCTCCTTCTCGCTTTGTAGCTCCTCCACTAGGCTTGACTTCTTCGCGGCTTCAAGTTGCTTTGCCAAGTCCCTCTTGGAAGCACGCACATCATTGATTATCTTGCAAAGGCCTTCGGTTTTGTAAGATCCCTCCTTTATAAAGGAAAAGGATCCCTATGATTGCAATGCTAGTCCCTGGATCAATGCTAGCATCTACAGTTTAAGATGAAGTACACAGAAACAAAGGTCATTATTACAGTCATTCCAGAGACTAAAATAGTCTTTACAACTCCATGGCCAGAGGCCTAGTACAAGAGTTTAAATAAGTAAATAGATAAAAGTCTTCATCTTCATGTGCCACTGGCAAACATGTTGAGTGTAGACTCATGACTCCTAATCCTCATCAGAATAACCTGCAACATCACAAGTTACAGCCACAGTGGGTCAATACATTGGAATAGTATTGGCAAGTGATACCTTAGTAGAATATTGGTGGACTAAATAGTATATGCTTTTTGGCTAAGTGTAGCTTAGGCTTGCTTTGCTCAAAAATAGGTTTTGCCTATAAGTTGAAAACACTAAGTTTTTCTTTGTCAAAAACTTTTCCCAAGGAACCACCAATAGACATTGGGGTCCTTCACCCTTGTTCAACCACAAGTTTTACTTAGAAATTAGGAATAGGAGATTCTTGATAGCTTCCATGTCTTGATGCTCAAGTTGTCCAATACCAGGGACATGGCTAAGTACTTAGATTCTTCCATCTGCAGAGGTGGTGCACTTTCCCCACAAGCCTTGATTTTCACCAAGACAGGACCTTTCAGAAGCCTTCCCTTAGACCAAATGGACGCGCTCCAACCTATCATCCCACTACCACCAACTGTCCAAATGGCTAAGTTATTGCAACCTATATGATCCAGGCAGAGCCCATATTGCCAAGTGGCTGCACTAGAAGCTTCTTAACATTTGGCCTCTCAAATCCCTTTGTTACTGGGTGGCTTTCCACAAGTCAGATACACAAGGTAAACCATAGAAACGGGCCTTGTGTAACCACTCAACATAACCCATTCACAACCATTCCACCCAGGTGATTCATTCACTTAGTTGTTTTATTAAGTAAAAACACAGTCCAAAGACTTAGAAATATTTTATCATAGCATGTATATTTCACCACCCTTGGTTGCTATTAGTTAGGCTAAGCATGGCATAGATAGACATCTTAACTTAGAGATTTCTAGCAATTCTACAACTACTAGGATTTCCCAAGCATAGCATATATATAAACCAAAAATTTATCCATGCAAGTCTAGCAAAAATATTTCTAATGCATATTTGAAAAACATAGGAAGAAAATTATGAATCACCACTTGCCTTGGTAGTTTGTAGAGTATATACACTCCTCACAATCACAATCACTATTTGCACCAAAATCTACACATAAAATCATAGCAACAAATCACATACAAAATAAATACAAGCAAAAATATATGGATGCATGCAACATGATATGTGATGATTTTCTATACTTAACAAGACAAGTTCATAGTACTGGTTCATAAACAGGTTCAAAACTTGCCGAATAAACTTGATTTGAACACTAAAACATTTCTCGAATAATTAATATACACAAAATAGGCCTACACATGTTTCTGTAAATAAAACCATTTTAACAGAAGCAAAACATTAAACACATTGCATATTTGGAAAGGGCTTTCTATCCTGATTCCATTGTTATAAAATTCATCAAATTTGGACGTGGGAATCAAATGTTATGATTAAAACAAAATCAAACATCTAATAGATTCAAATTCTGTTTTTAAATCTAAATCCTAGCCACGCGTCATGTTCTGATTGGTGTGTACCAGTTCACTCTGAATCGCGTCGGTGAGCCGTCAGATCTAACTTAAACTGCACGGCCCAGATCTATTCGTACCCCTTCGCTTAAGTGTTCTATCTAGCCCGTCAGATCTGGATCGAACGGTGCGCGATCAATCGACCACACTCTGGCGGCGCTAGCGGCGACGACTGGTGGAGGCGGCTCTGTCTACAGCGGCACGGTGGCTACAGTGAGGGCTGGGGTCAGTGGAAGTGCTTACCAGACTCGCAGTGATGTACTGAAGCTCAACGTGGTGGCGGCTTGACAAGGGGCGCGCTGCAGTGGCCGTGGGAGCTCGTCGGAGTGGATGACAGCGTCGGGCTCGGGTGGACGACGATGTTGGCGACATTCTGCTCCGCCCTAACGCAAACGGAGGGCATCAGTGGGTGCGCATCGGTCAGGTGAACAAGTCAGCGTCAAAGGGGAGGCACAGGGCGGTCGGTTTTACCTTAATCGCTTGCCGGAGTTGGAGACGGCGTCGGGGACTTGCAGTGCTTGATGGAGTCAACGGCCTGGGGCAGTACAGGACGAACTAGAGGTGTCAGTAGGCGCGCAAGGAGGTTGCGAAGCTGTTCGCATGAACTAGAGAGGAAGGGGTGCACGGAGTTTACCAGGATTGGTCGCCGGAGAGGGTTCTGCCTGCGGCGGTGCAAGGGCGAATATGGGCAGCCTAGTGGCAGAGTGGTGGCGCTAGGTGAGGGTAAATGCTCGCGGTGCAGAGGGGGTTAAGTAGGCAGGAGGGGTGCGGCGATTATGAGCAGAATCAATGGTAATTAAGCTCGTAGTGATTTCGGCGAGGGTGCGCGTGATTGAAGACGACGACGACGTGGTCGCAGGGTCCACTTGCCAGCGAGTGAAATAGAGAGGAGGTGGGGTCAGGCGGTCAGTGACTTGGCGGGTTTGTCTGCGAGTGAGAGAGAGAGAGAAGGGGGAACCCGGGTGGGCTTAGTGGGTTGGTTCTGTTGTTGGGCTAGAAAGGTGGCGCCGGCCCTTTTCTATTTCTTTTCTCCTTTTCTTTTTCTGTTTGCAATTTCAGGAATCAAATTCAAATGATTTCAAAAGCTATTTGAATTCAAATCTTTTCAGGTTTTTTTGTGGAGTCAACACTCACAAATATGGGCACAAAACCAAGTGGTCACTTTGAATTGTCCTGGTCACTTGGAATAAAATAAAATAATCAGTGACATAGCACTAGTTTTAAATAGGTTTTGAAATTGGTTTTCAAATCATATTTGTTTTGAAACTTTGGTTTAAATCCTAGCAACCTAGCAATACAATCTGAGAGCAATAAGACAACAAGGTTTGGTTCAATGAACAACAATCTCTCATTGGAGAGTAGCATTTGTTTTAAATGTTGATCACATAAAATAATGAGCTCATATGCTCCTGCTTTTGAATTGGTTTGTTTGAAATGAACTCTACATGATCATGGATGCATGGATGATATGCATGAGTTTGAAACATGATTTTAGGGATGTTACAAATCTAACCCCCTTAAGGTGAATCTCGCCCTCGAGATTCGGATTGGCTAGCAAATAGGTGAGGGTGTTCTTTCCGAAGATCATCTTCTCTTTCCCATGTTGCTTCTTCTTCGGAATGATGGTTCCATTGAACTTTGTAGAACTTAATAGTCTTGGTCCGAGTAACGCTTTCTGCAGTCTCAAGAATCTTAATAGGTTTCTCTTCATAAGTAAGATCACATTCCAATTTAACCTCTTCCAAGGGTATAGTATCCTTCAATGAAGTTTCTTCCATTTCTGGATGACATTTATTAAGTTGAATCACATGGAACACATTATGAACTGTTGACAAGGACTCTGGCAATTCAATCTCATAAGAAACTTATCCTTTACGACTCAGAATCTTGAATGGCCCAACATATCTTGGGGCCAATTTACCTTTGACACCAAACGTCTTCACTCCACGAAGTGGTGATACTCTAAGATAGGCTCTATCACCAACTTCATAGGTGACTTCTCTACGCTTAGGATCTGTGTAGCTTTTCTGTCGGGACTGTGCTATCTTCAATCTGTCCTTAACTAGCTTGACTTCCTCTTCAGCCTCTTTGATAAGTTCTGGTCCGAACAAGCTTCTTTCTCCCACACCATTCCATAGCAATGGGGTGGTACACTTTCTCCCATAGAGAAACTCAAATGGTGCCATCTCAATACTGGCTTGATAGCTATTATTATAAGAGAATTCTGCGTAAGGCAGACTTTCATCCCAACTAGCTCCATAGTCTAGAGCACAAGCTCTCAACATATCTTCAAGAATCTGATTAGTCCTTTATGTTTGTCCATCAGTCTGAGGATGAAAAGCAGTGCTGAATTCCAACCTCGTTCCCAATGACTCATGTAGTTGTCTCCAAAAATGATAAGTGAATTGTGTTCCCCTATCAGACACAGTACTTTTGGGCACTCCATGTAGACACACAATTCTACTCATATAGATCTTGGCTAACTTAGCACTTGTATAGGTTGTCTTCACGGGTATGAAATGAGCCACTTTAGTTAGGCGATCCACTTCTACCCAAATAGAATCATATCCTGACCGGGTCCTTGGCAATCCGGTAATGAAATCCATACCAATCTTGTCCCACTTCCAATCAGGAATAGGTAGTGGTTGAAGCAAACCTGCTGGTTTCTGATGTTCCGCTTTCACTCTACTACATACATCACACAAAGCAATATGTTCGGCGATGTCCTTCTTGAGATTATTCCACCAAAATCTTTCCTTCATATACATGTACATTTTGGTGTTACCCGGATGAATGGAATATGGTGAGTTGTGTGCTTCTTGTAAAATCAGTTTCCGAAGCTCCGGATCTTGTGGAACACAGATACGTTTCCCATGCCATAAAGTACCTTGTTCGTCTTCATGGAATCCTTTGGCTTTTCCCTTGCCAATCTTTTCCTTGATCTCTTCAATTTCATTATCAGTCTTCTGGGCTCCTTTGATCTTGTCCAACGAAGTGGGTTGAACATCCAAAGACATGAGATGTCCTTCAGGCACAATCTCCAATCTGAGATCTCTAAATTGGGCACACAGATCATCTGGCAATTCCCCCTTAGTAAGGCCATTCACAAAAACCTTACGGCTTAGAGCATCTGCTACAACATTTTCTTTACCGGGGTGGTATTGCGAACTCAAATCATAGTCTTTGATGAGTTCTAGCCATTTTCTTTGCCTCATATTAATTTCCTTCTGGGTGAAGATATACTTCAAACTCTTGTGATCTATGAACACTTCACATCGCTTTCCCAAAAGATAGTGTCTCCATGTTTTGAGTGCATGGACAACAAAGGCTAACTCTAAGTCATGAGTAGGATAGTTCACTTCATGAGTTTTGAGTTGTCTCGAGGCATAAGCTACAACTTTTCCTTCTTGCATAAGTACTGCACCCAAACCATGATAAGATGCATCACAATACACTTGGAAATCCTTCTCCAAATCTGGTAGACATAAGACTGGTGCTGTCACAAGTCTCTTCTTCAATTCTTGAAAGCTAAGTTCACAACCTTCAGACCAAGCAAATTTCTTATCTTTCTTTAGAAATTCTGTCATAGGTTTAGCTACTTTGGATAAATTCTCAATGAACCTTCGGTAGTAACCTACTAAGCCAAGGAAACTACGAACCTCTTTCACTGACTTGGGAGATTCCCATTCAGTTACAGCCGAAACTTTAGCAGGATCAACTGCCACACCATCTCCTGACACAACATGTCCAAGAAAACCAACTTCATTTAACCAAAATTCACACTTGCTGAATTTGGCATACAGTTTATGCTCTCTAAGCTTCTCAAGTATCAAACGTAGATGTCCTTCATGATCTTCCTTACTCTTGGAGTAGATTAAAATATCATCGATGAAAACGACAACAGACTTATCAAGGAATTCCATGAATACCTTGTTCATCATATTCATGAAGTATGTTGGTGCATTGGTCAAACCAAATGGCATCACGGTATACTCATACAATCCATACCTTGTGGTTAAAGTTGTCTTAGGTATGTCTTGTTCTCTTATCTTGAGATGGAAATAACCTGATCGGAGATCAATCTTTGAGAACACACAAGCTCCTTCTAGCTGATCAAAAAAGTCATTGATTCTAGGAAAAGGGTATTTGTTTTTGATAGTCACTTCATTGAGTGAACGGTAATCTATGCATAACCTTTGACTTCTATCTTTCTTCTCCACAAACAAAACTGGTGCTCCCCAAGATGAAGAACTTGGTTAAATAAATCCTTTCTGCAACTGTTCTCCAAGTTGTTTCTTGAGTTCTTTCAGTTCATCAACTGACATCTTGTACAGTATCTTTGCTATTGGTCCAGATCCTGGTAGCAAATCAATAAGAAACTCCACATCTCTATCTGGTGGCATTCCCGATAATTCTTCCGGAAACACATCCGGATATTCACTCACAATTGGCACACTGTATATGCTAACCCCCTTAAGAGAATTTAGCTTACTCCCTTTTGATTCAAAGTTAGACTTGAATCTAATCCGTTTCTTCTCCGGGGTTGTGAGTGCAACAGTACGATTAGCACAATCTAGTACTCCTTCATACTTAGCCATCCAATCCATTCCCAATATTACATCCAGTCCTTGAGAATCTAGGATTATCAAACTCACTGGAAACTTATGCTTCCCAAACTCTATCACTAGATCCCGGAATCCAAGACTTACTATCATATCTCCACCTGGAGAACTAACTTTTATTGGACACCCAATGTTTTTAGTTGGAAACCCATTTCTATCAACAAATGCTTTTGATATGAATGAATGCGATGCTCCAGTATCAAAAAGAACAAGTGCTGGAATAGAATTGAGTTTGAACTTACCAGCAACAGCATCTGGCTCTTCATAGATTTCCTCCATATTGATGTGGTTCACTTGTCCCTTCTGAAAAGGGTTGGGCTTGTTGGGTCCTTCAACTTTCTTTTCTGGGCATTCATTTGCATAATTCCCCATCTTCTTTCACTTGAAACACTCAACTTGACTAATATCCTTCTTGACAGGCTGGCTTCCACTACCACTTCCACTACCACTGTGGTGGCTCTTATATCCACCCTTGTGATTCTTGTACTTGTCATTGTCATGACTATGGTGTTGCTTGTTGTCATGATGATGGTTGTGGTTGTGGTGCTTGTTGAATTTCCCATGCTTGTGGGATCCTGAGCTTCCACTATCATCATAATGGGAACACTTGTGAGACGATCCCGAGTTGTGCTTGTCCGAGTGTTTTCTCTTCCTAGTATCAACTTGCTTCATTTTGTTCTCCAAAATAGCAGCCTTGTCACAAAGAGAGTGGTATGTGGGAACATAGGCCACTGATAGCTGCAGGTTCAGTTCATCATTCAACCCTTCAAGGAACTTTTCCTTCCTCTTAGCATCAGTGTCAACTTCATCCGGTGCATAACGCGCCAGATTGTTGAACTCTTCAATATATTCAGCCACGCTGCGGTGGCGCTGCTTCAGATTATGGAACTCTTTCTTCTTCAAACTCATCACTCTGGATGAGATGTGAGCAGTACGAAAACCATCTTCAAAGATAGCCCAGGTCACATCCTCAATGGGAGTGGTGATTTGGAAGTTATCCCACCAAGTAGCTACTGGTCCTTCCAACAAGTGGGCTGCAAATCTGAGTTTCTCTTCATCAGTACAGCCAACTATTACCAAGTCTTTGTTCACAGAGTGTAGCCAATCATTGGCCACCATAGGATCAGTTGTTCCTGAGAACTTTGCTGGCCTCAATCTCAAGAACCTGGTAAGCATGTCAAAACTCGGTGGGTTGTTCTGATTGTTGTTGTTGTTGTTATTGTTATTGTTGTTGTTGTTGTTCTGGTTCTGGATGAACGTTGTCATCATATACATCAGCTGAGTCTGAGCTGTCATCATTTGCTGCATCTCAGGGGTGATGTTCTTGTTGTTGGGGTTGGGATTGGCACGACGGGGAGGCATCTGTGGTTTGTTCAATAGAGATAAGAATGAGATACCCGTATATGCTAACATGCACAATACATCACATAAACAATCACCAAACATGCATCATAATAATAATAGTTCAACAACATAAACGACAAGTTTGCAAAGTAAACACACCAATAGCAAGCCATCCACATGTTGGATGGTCATTGCGACTCAATGAAAAGCATGATAAATAAATGATAAATTAGTAGTCATCACTACTCCTCGGCATCAACCTCCTCCTCAACAAAGGTAAGACCTGCATTCTCCATAGCGGTCTTGTATTCCTCGACATTGGTGGTCAAGGTCTCTACTTTGGCTTTGAGAACCCTCTTCTGGGAACAAAGCCTCTCAATCACAATCTGCTGATGCTCGAGCTCAAAGTCCATGGCCTCCAGTTTTGTAGTCATGTCTCGAATCCTCTTGTTCCTATCTTGGACTCGCTTCTCTTGACTCTTGAACTTTCTGTCCTGACTCTCGAACCTTGCCTCCATCTCCTTGACTACCCATCTTGCTCCGCGAAGAGCTTGTCCTTCTCACGAAGCTGCACCTGGAGTTCGTCATTGCTGAGCATGACGTTGGTCCTATCAGTGTCCACGTGCCTAAGAAGAACCTCTAAGTCCTAGAGGTATAGACGAATCGGCTCTGTTGTCTCCCTCGAAGTGTCCTCGAAGTCTATGGCCTCTCCATCCTCATCACGTCTACCGAAGGCGTGGAAGTTAGTACCTCTAACCTGTCGAGAGTGTCTCCCTAACAGACGTCCAATCAAGTCATGCATGACTACCTCTAGGCCTCTCTCCTTGTCATCGTGCATAAGCTTGAAGATGATAGCCTCCATGGTAGGCTCAGTCTGGCGTCCGGGCTGATTGACCTTGAAACCCCAAAGGTCTTTCCTCTCAAACTTGCTGAGGGGAAGCACCATGATGGTAGGAAGAGGGAGATTGAGCAAGGTAGTGAGCTCAATAATACGAGGGCCAAAACGAGTTCCTTGGAAATCTTCAGCAGTGCTGATGGTAACATTAGGCATCTATTTAATAAGATAGAAAAAGTTAGAATAAACACAATTTTAAAACAAGTCACAAGACAAGGCATCACATGCATAACTTTGAAAATCAAACACACAAGTCATGGCATACATGGATCCATTACAAACAACCAAGGTTCAACTTATTTTAAACAACATTTTGGAAGATAAAATGATAAGTGTGGTGGTCCAACTAACGAAGTATGCTTACAATCCTATCTCACTTGCCAAGTTGGCTAACAAGATATTTCTAGAAGCAATTAGTCTATCTTGAGCACATGACTCCATTACTGAGTCTATAATGTCTCCTCTTAAGGTTTGGTTGGTAGCCTCCAACTCTTGGGTATGTTTATTTTCTTCCTTAAGATCATTCTGAATGTTGAGCATTCTGCACTTGACTCTATTACCAAGTTCTTTGATGGCCCTCCAAGCTGCATCCCTTGCTGAATCAAAGAATGTAGTGTGCATCATTGTGTTGGTGACCATGCAGAATCCTGAGTGCTTGTGGTTGTCTTCCTTGTTTTTATACAAGTGAAGCTGCACCCACCAGTACTCAACTCCTTCACCCATCATAGGAAAACCTTTGTACACAGCTGCACCATGTATTCCCATGGCAACCATGAGGTCCTTGAGAGCCTTGGGGAACTTTGTCTCACATTCTAAAGTCATAGTCATGAGTGGTCCCTTCTTCACGGCTTCGTTGATGGAGTTCATCTACAAATAGAGATGAGAGAGAAGATTAGAAAAGTTTACGAGAAGAAAAGACAAGTGTGGAAGTTGTTGAATTTTTTTTCCTTAGTAGTTTTCCAATCCTAGGGTCACAATCCTACATGCAACAAAGTGCTCTAATACCATCTGTAAGATCCCTCCTTTATAAAGGAAAAGGATCCCTGTGATTGCAATGCTAGTCCCTGGATCAATGCTAGCATCCACAGTTTAAGATGAAGTACACAGAAACAAAGGTCATTATTATAGTCATTCCAAAGACAAACATAGTCTTTACAACTCCATGGCCACAGGCCTAGTACAAGAGTTTAAATAAGTAAATAGATATAAGTCTTCATCTTCATGTGCCACAGGCAAACATGTTGAGTGTAGACTCATGACTCCTAATCCTCATCAGAATAACCTGCAACATCACAAGTTACAGCCACAGTGGGTCAATACATTGGAATAGTATTGGCAAGTGATACCTTAGTAGAATATTGGTGGACTAAATAGTATATGCTTTTTGGCTAAGTGTAGCTTATGCTTGCTTTGCTCAAAAATAGGTTTTGCCTATTATTTGAAAACACTAAGTTTTTCTTTGTCAAAAGCTTTTCCCAAGGAACCACCAATAGACATTGGGGTCCTTCACCCTTGTTCAACCACAAGTTTTACTTAGAAATTGGGATGAGGAGATTCATGATAGCTTCCATGTCTTGATGCTCAAGTTGTCCAATACCAGGGACATGGCTAAGTACTTAGATTCTTCCATCTGCAGAGGTGGTGCACTTTCCCCACAAGCCTTGATTTTCACCAAGACAGGACCTTTCAGAAGCCTTCCCTTAGACCAAATGGACGCGCTCCAACCTATCATCCCACTACCACCAACTGTCCAAATGGCTAAGTTATTGCAACCTATATGATCCAGGCAGAGCCCATATTGCAAAGTGGCTGCACTAGAAGCTTCTTAACATTTGGCCTCTCAAATCCCTATGTTCCTGGGTGGCTTTCCACAAGTTAGATACACAAGGTAAACCATAGAAATGGGCCTTGTGTAACCACTCAACATAACCCATTCACAACCATTCCAACCAGGTGATTCATTCACTTAGTTGTTTTATTAAGTAAAAACATAGTACAAAGACATAGAAATATTTTATCATAGCATGTATATTTCACCACCCTTGGTTGCTATTAGCTAGGCTAAGCATGGAATAGATAGACATCTTAACTTAGAGATTTCTAGCAATTCTACAACTAGTAGGATTTCCCAAGCATAGCATATATATAAACCAAAAATTTATCCATGCAAGTCTAGCAAAAATATTTCTAATGCATATTTGAAAAACATAGGAAGAAAATTATGAAGCACCACTTGCCTTGGTAGTTGGGAGAGTAGCTAGACTCCTCACAATCACAATCACTATTTGCACCAAAATCTACACATAAAATCATAGCAACAAATCACATACAAAATAAATACAAGCAAAAATATATGGATGCATGCAACATGATATGTGATGATTTTCTATACTTAACAAGACAAGTGCACAGTACTGGTTCATAAACAGGTTCAAAACTTGCCAAACAAACTTTATTTGAACAATAAACATTTCTCAAATAATTAATATACACAAAATAGGCCTACACATGTTTCTGTAAATAAAACCATTTTAACAGAAGCAAAACATTAAACACATTGCATATTTGGAAAGGGCTTTCTCTCCTGATTCCATTGATATAAAATTCATCAAATTTGGACGTGGGAATCAAAAGTTATGATTAAAACAAAATCAAACATCTAATAGATTTAAATTCAGTTTTTAAATCTAAATCCTAGCCACGCGTCATGTTCTGGTTGGTGCGTACCGGTTCGCTCTGGATCGCGACTGTGAGCCGTCAGATCTAACTTAAACTGCACGGCCCTGATCTATTCGTACCCCTTCGCTTAAGTGTTCTATCTAGCCCGTCAGATCTGGATCCAACGGTGCGCGATCAATCGACCACACTCTGGCGGCGCTAGCAGCGACCGGTGGCGCGGCTCAGATCTGGCGGTAGCGGTGGCTACAGGGAGGGCTGGTGTCAGTGGAAGTGCTTACCAGACTCGCAGTGATGTACTGAAGCTCAACGTGGTGGCGGCTTGACAATGGGCGCGCTGCAATGGCCGTGGGAGCTCGTCGGAGTGGATGACAGCGTCGGGCTCGGGTGGACGGCGACGTTGGCGACGTTCTGCTCCGCCCTAACGGAAACGAAGGGCATCAGTGGGTGCGCATCGGTCAGGTGAACAAGTCAGCGTCAAAGGGGAGGCACGGGGTGGTCGGTTTTTACCTTAATCGCTTGCCGGAGTTGGAGAGGGCGTCGGGGACTTGCAGTGCTTGATGGAGTCGACGGCCTGGGGCAGTACATGACGAACTAGATGTGTCAGTAGGAGTGCAAGGAGGTTGCAAAGCTGTTCGCATGAACCAGAGAGGAAGGGGCGCATGGAGTTTACCAGGATTGGTCGCCGGAGAGGGTTCTGCCTGCAGCGGTGCAAGGGCGAATACGGGCAGCCTGGTGGCAGAGTGGTGGCGCTAGGTGAGGGGCAATGCTCGCGGTGCAGAGGGGGTTAAGTAGGCAGGAGGGGGCGGCGATTAAGCGCAGAATCAATGGTCATTAAGCTCGCAGTGATTTCGGCGAAGGAACGGCGGAGCGAGCGCCTCAGCCGCGCGTGATTGAAGACGACGACGACGTGGTCGCAGGGTCCACTTGCCAGCGAGTGAAACAGAGAGGAGGTGGGGTTAGGCAGTCAGTGACTTGGCGGGTTTGTCTGCGAGTGAGAGAGAGAGAGAAGGGGGAACCCGGGTGAGCTTAGTGGGCCGGTTCTGTTGTTGGGCTAGAAAGGTGGCACCGGCCCTTTTCTATTTCTTTTCTCCTTTTCTTTTTCTGTTTGCAATTTCAGGAATCAAATTCAAATGATTTCAAAAGCTGTTTGAATTCAATTCTTTTCAGGTTTTTTGTGGAGTGCAACACTCACAAATATGGGCACAAAACCAAGTGGTCACTTTGAATTGGCCTGGTCACTTGGAATAAAATAAAATAATCAGTGACATAGCACTAGTTTTAAATAGGTTTTGAAATTGGTTTTCAAATCATATTTGTTTTGAAACTTTGGTTTAAATCCTAGCAACCTAGCAATACAATCTGAGAGCAATAAGACAACAAGGTTTGGTTCAATGAACAACAATCTCTCATTGGAGAGTAGCATTTGTTTTAAATGCTGATCACATAAAATAATGAGCTCATATGCTCCTGTTTTTGAATTGGTTTGTTTGAAATGAACTCTACATGATCATGGATTCATGGATGATATGCATGAGTTTGAAACATGATTTTAGGGATGTTACAGGTTTGCACTTCCATTCCATCGATCTCCTGCTTGAGTTCCCTAATCCTCTTGTTTTTATTTATCACCCTTTTCTCTTGGTTAGCGAACTTCTTCTCTTGGTCCTGGAACTTTATCTCTTGGAGCTTCATTGCCTCCTCCTGTTGCTTGATCATTTCTTCCTTCTCCTTGATGAGGGCACATAGCTCGTCGTTCTTCAACATCTCGAGGAAGGTACCGTTTTCAAGGACATGGATGTGGCACTCCAAATCTTGATATTGGGTCTTTCGGCGCTTGGTAGAAGTCCTTTCCTCAAAGGTTAACTCCATGGGAATTCCTTCCTCGTCTCTTCTTCCAAAGAGGCCGCCGAAGTGTCCTTGGAGAGTCTCATGATGACGTCCACATAGGCGACCAATGAGCTGCTGCAAGCTGATGCTAAGGGCATTTTCCTTGGAATCGCTAACAATGTGGATTGCTATGTCTTCCTCTGGGTTCTTGCCTCGCTCTTTTCCTGGCTGGATGACTTTGACTCCCCAACAGCCGTCCTTGTGGAGTTTCTTCATTGTCCTCCCCTGGATTGTTGGGAGGGGAAGGTCCAAACGTGTGAGTAGGTCCATGAGGCATCCACCAAAGCGAAGGGGCTCGATGTTCGCGATGGTGTCATAGAGGAAGCTTGTCATCTTTAAGTTAGAAGAATGAAAGTTAGATACTTAATCAAGTAGAGAAGAGCAGATACTAGATGTGCGAAAAAAATAACTTAGTAGAAAAGCAAGTAAGGCACATAAGTTAAAGGTGGTTCCAATCCTAGGGTCACGTCCTACTGGCAACGATGTGCTCTGATACCATCTGTAGTAACCTCGGATCAAGTAAGATCCTAAGTCCCTATGATTAACATGCTAGTCCCTGGATCAATAGCTAGCACTCACAGTCGATGAAATATCATGTAAAACACAAAGTCTTTATTACACGGAGCATCCAGAGTATGAATTTATTACAAATTTGCTTAGCATTAAGCTAGCTCAAATAACAGCGGAAACATAAAAGCAGCTTGAGTCCATCAACGTCCCAGGCTTGTCAAGTGTAGACTCGTGATCCCTACGCACCTTTCAATCTTCGGATTCTGCACATAAGACGTGCAACCAACAAGTTGGGTCAATACTTTGAATGTATTGGCAAATTACACCAAGGAGAGAAAAGACTATCTCTACATGCAAGGTTAGTTTAGGATGTAGAGTTCATTTGCTCAAAGCTAGTTTTCTTAAGTAGAGAAAAGAAGAGAAAATTTTCCTACTTTGTAAACAATTGCTTAGATAAAATAAGGTCGAGTGGCACACGAGGATATTACGCACCAAGTGTCCAAACAACCAAACACTTGGATATTACGCACCAAGTGACACTTGGATATTACACACCAAGTTCCCAAAATCCCACCCATTGGCGATATTACTCACGCCATGGGGTTTTAAAAACTTTGTTTAGAAAAGAGAGAGGAAGATCCTTCATAGGCTCCATCCTTCAGACGCTCATTGTTGTTCTGTTACCGTGAACACGGCTGATGAATTAGATTGTAATACTCTCGAGAGTTTGTGCACTTTACCCACAATCCACAATCAAGTCCTTTTACAAACAAGACCATGGCGAGGCTTTCCCTTAGTAGCCCCTCTACCTTCTGGATCCAACCGTGCCAAGAACCTCCAAATGTTGGTACCCAGGTGAGGTTTCCCACTAAGTACTAGGCCAAGACAGAGCCCATAATGTATTGTGGTTGCACTAGAAGCTTCTGAATTCTGAAACATGGCAGACTTCTTTGATTCCTGGGCGGCCGTCCTCCACCAAAATCTCACTCGTTGTCCCGACAACCCTTCCGCCCAGAAGAAAACTTAGTTTTATTTTGAAGTGGATTTGAGAAGAAAGGTTTGCTCTAGAGAGCCTTTATACTTAGAATTTTTTTTTGTCTTTCGAACCCCCCAACGGCACTTTGTATATATATAGCATAGCAAGCAATACTTAGCAAAAACAGGGGTAACCTATTATGAGGGAAATCCTAATTATAGAGCTACTCATGGCATACTACAAAATCATCGCACTTGCAAAATAATACTAAGGAAAAACTCTACTAGAACATCCTACACATGCATACTATAGAATTTTGAAGATCACATGCATAGAACCAAAACTGGGACAAAAATTATGAACAAGTGGTGTAACTTGCCTTGATCCGAGCAGCAATCTACACAATAGCACTCCTTAGCGCACTCCGAACAATCTAACGAATCACAAACATAGATCTGATCACAACTTGCTCAAAACATGTCACAAAGATAATCATGCATGCATGCAACATGGTATTTTATGCAAGATTGGTTTTCTAAATTGACCAAGGTAGCATAATTTGGATTGCAATAGTGCAAGGGTGTTACTAGGGTTGATTTCCCGTAGGTTTAAATCAATTTGGGTCACTAATATAGTTCATAGAGTTAAAAGGAGATCCAACCATCTAATTAGCCCCAAACTATATCTAATTATCTTAAGCAAAGTTTTACAATTTTGTTCAGTAGGTATTGCGGAAACAAAGTCAACGCAACAAAAATCAACTAAAACGGAGTTCTAATCATTTGTCTATGAATTAAATACTCCAATCTAATGATTAAAATCTACACCAAAAACCATACTGTAAACTTGGAATATTATTGCAGATCTGCGTTCTACATAAAATTATGAATCCAACGGTATATTATAAGCTAAATTTGGCCAAATATTTAATTTTATATGAATTTCGCAAGTTTTAAACTAAATCTGCAAACAGATCTAACCCTAACTTAAAATTCTTGCCAAGTGGCAGCCTCCGATTGGTCCAGCTGGCAAGGTGGCGGGGTGACGCGGTGCAGGCGCGGTGCCGACGTGCTTTTCCACGCGGCGCAGTGCGAGTGGCACGTACCGCTTCACTCGCCCTTCTAATCTAGGCCACAGATAGCAGATCCAACGGCGGGAGGAGGGTGGTGGCTTACCGCGGCGGCGCTGATGGCGAGGCGGCAGCGGCGCTGTCGGTGGTGAAGCTCGGCGGCGATCTGGTGGATCCTGGAGGCAGCGGTGTGGTTGTCGAGGTCCAGGTCAGTCCGCTGTCACGCTCGTGGCCTCGCTTCCTCGTCTATCGGCAGGGTCCCGCCGACCTCCTCCGTCCCTGGCGGTGCTCCGGCGAGCAATCACGGACGCGTATCTGCGAGAGGGAAGGGGAAAAGCACACAACGCGATTCAGTGGTGAACGAGGTACAACTCTAGGGGAAGGAAGGAGCGAGAGGGGGTCCCGAACCGTCTCGGTGAGGTCGACCCGACGGCGGCGATGCGAGTCGTCGATGGGCTAGGGTTTTTCGCAAGGAGAAAATCGAACGAGGTGAGCCGAGGGTGGCAGGGTTTATATGGGGGTGGAGACTTGGGCGAGGGGGCTCGGATCGGCCGCGAATGCTACCGGATTCGGCTCGCACGCGTGCTGCAGGAGGACTCCTGCTCGAGGTAGGGGACGACCCTGCGGGTCCCGCGTGTCGGTGGCGGAGATGGGGTGTGGGCTGGCGCGGGCGCTGGCTAGCTAGCTGTCGCGCGGGCGCGGGTGGGCTGGCGCAGCGGCCCAGTTAGGTTAGGTTGTTGTTGTTGCCCCTTTTTTTTTCTTTAAACATTTTTCAATTTCTGTTTTAGTAAAACTTAAATAACTTTTGCATATAAAGTCAAAAAGTGATGAAACCAACTTCTAAATTTTTGTAAAAAGAAGGTGGTCATCTTAGGACCATAGTTTAATGTTTTACAAAGTTTTTAGAAGGATCAAGCTTGACTACAACAATAATGCCTACATAAAGAAATCTTTATTAGTGTTTTGATAGGTTTAGGTGTTAGGATTTTGTTGCAAATTTTTATTTGTAGGATGCAATGATGCAAGGATGATGCATGCCACTAATAACATCCTATTAAAAAGAAAATCTGGGATGTTACACATTGTAAGTATTTGCATATCATTGAGAACCGCCAATGGGGTACCCCTTGCTTCATAGATGACTCACTATGGTGATGCTGCAAGTTTCCACCATGATTAAGCATGGATTAGGCTAGCGGCCTAGGCGTTTCTCTAACACAGGATACAAACTCCATGGACTTACAAATTCCCTCGTTATTTCACACCGGTGACATCCATAGACAAACGAGCACGATATCAACTATGTACAGAGTACAAGTGCAATGTTGAAAACGTTCCCCGTGACAGCACGGTTCTGCTGATTCCAACGTATAGATGCAAGCATATACAACTTCGATGTTAATGGTTCAAGTCTATTAGGGGCAAGTAAATAAGGTGTGCCATCAATTTCGTGAGAGATTTACTAACTAGTTTTCTCATAAAAAAATACTTTTTAATTCGAAAGATAGATGAGGCTTGAGAATTTGCTTGGAATAGAAAAAGCTATTAGATAGATATGGTGGAAACAAGTGGCAAAAGTTTTTGGTTTAAAGGATTTTGGAAACATGAGAAATATGCCTTCTCAAAATAGGTTTTTGGCTAGCAAGGCTGGGTAGCAAGCAAGAGAATTGAAAGAAACAAGCAAACATACAAGTAATAAAGCGAAACATGCAATCTTCCTTGAAGACACAAAAGAATCTTAAATAAATAATACTAAGCTTATGGGCCAACAAGAAAGAAAACAAATCATACAAAATAACTGTATGCTTTTTTTCTTTCTTTCTTTTTCTAGTTCATAGTAATGCTACTAATCAGAAATCGGTTTGCCAAAACCAATTCAGATCCACTTGATGATCCCAAAGTGGTGCCAATACTGATCAACAAGATCCATCATATAATAGAGATTGCAAATTAAAATAAGAAGTGCAAAAAGTAAAATATGAGACTTCTCATTAATAATCCAATAAAGGCACTCACACCAAGGGATACATAGATAACCAACTAAAGGAGAAATACTTCCACATGCAAACCAAACTATAAGATAACTTCTCTACCACAGATATGAATCCACTAAAAAGGTAAAAGATACAAGATAATGGCGGTGATACCGCGGCACTCCCCCAAGCTTGGAACAATCCAAGGGGATGCCAAACCTGATGATGAATTACTCCCTTGGTGGTGGTGGTGTTCTTTTGATAAGCCCTTCAATAAGTTTGTTCAACTCCTCTAGCATCTTACGAATCTTGTTGTTTTCCTCTGGAAGTTCATCCACCTTTATCCTCAAAGCACGGTATCTTTCACAAAACTCATTGGTGGTTTGAAGGGCTTCTGCTGCCTCAGGGCAGTATATGAGTTCCGGACCGAAGGCTATGATTCCTTGCATGTGACGAGAAAAAGAATCCACGGTGTTAATTGCTCCTACAACAGTAGGTTTCCTTCCCCTTGTTCTTGTTGTGGTTTGTTCTTCCAACTCTATATCCACGGGCTTCTTTCCTTTGTCGTTGGCGGAGGCCATGTTGCTCTAAACTTGAGAAGATTTTCTGACAGCAACAGATTGAAACGAAAACACGACGAGAACACGATGCACGAACCTCGGGGATCCCGGGGGGTTATATATTACGAAGACTCAATGCATAAGGAAGATTTTGACACGGAAATGAAGCCGAGACGGAGTTTGAGGGGGAACACCCCCCTCAGGCCCGCGCCTGGGGAGGGTTTGTCCACCCCGGGCTCTGTTTCGTCTTTAGTTTTGTCTCGTAACTTCCCTTATGTATTTAAAACATCAAAAATATAAAAAGATTGGAGTTTCACGAACCTTCTATTTTCAGCACTCTTACCTATTCAAAGACGAACTCTGCAGATTCCTTTTCTCTTTCTCCTGGAAATTTCCTTCTTACAAAACCCTTGCACAAACTCAATGACAACATTAGTGTAAGCAAAAACAATAAACCTTTGTGAAGGGAATATGCCCTGAGAGGCAATAAGAAAGTGTTTATTATGTGTATTCCAAGTATATGATAGATGTTTATTTTACATGCTATAATTGTATTAATACGGAAACGTTGATACATGTGTGTTTAATAAACAAACAGAAAGTTCCTAGTTATGCCTCTCTCATAAACTAGCTCGTTGATTAACAAGATGATCAAGGTTTCCTGATCATGGACATTGGATATTGTTAATAACAGGATCACAACATTAGGGTAATGGTGTAATGAACATTCATCTGAAGTATAGCATTACGATCAAATTCATTGAGTTTATATTGCTATAACAACTTACGAAGTAATCCTAATCCTTAGACCATGAGATCATGTCAATCACTAACACCGAAAGAGTTTCTTGATAACATCAAACGTCACACCGTACAGGGTGATTATAAAGATGGGTTCAGAACTAATAAAGTGTTATGTTGAGGCCCATGGATCGAGAGTGGAATTTGTTCATCCCGATGATGGATAGATATATTATGGGCCCTCTCGGTGATATCACATTGGTTAGCTTGCAAGCAAGTGATTTGATCACTAGAATGTTATATCACGGGAACGAGAAAAGAGTGCATGTCAGAAACAAGATCAAACTAGTTATGGAGATACTGATGATCGAATCACGTACATGTAATATATCATGAAACAAAGGGATTAAGATACTAGCGTAAAAGGTTCCGGCAATCACAAGAAAGTCATCGTTGAATGTGTGGGAGTCAGTATGGGTCTCTAGATCCCGCTTCTGATTATTGATCCGAGAGGGGTCTCGATCATGTCTGCATTATTCACGAACCGTAGGGTGACACACTTAATACACACCGACATCCAATTGGAGCAAAAGTTTCATGCCAAAAAGAATAACAAGCACAAGAATTTATTTTACTAGATACTGAAACAGGTTTTCGGGTGAAATTGCAGAAAGTGTTTTTGCATGTGAAATAGAATTCTAGCAAGGGGTTATATGTGAATGTTTGTCATTAAAGTAATTGACAAAATTCTGAATAAATAAAAAGAGTTTTATTTACTGAGAGTTTGCATTAAATTTCGTGGAAATTTAATTGCAAGTTTGAGTGGGATTTTGAGTGGAGGGAAATGCAGAGGTTTTTGTGAGTGGAGTGTCCACCCACATGAATGAAGGAGGGGAGGGGGCAGCCCCCATGGCCGGCGACCACCCCCTTGGGTGCCCCCCTCCTCCTATAAAAGGCACCCGTCTCCCTCTCTCTCTCACTCACACCTCCTCGTGAAGGATCTCTCTCCCCCTGTAGAATTTATCCCCCATGGTCTCGGAATAGCGAGATACATGTTCACGGTGGCTATTCGGCAAGAAAGAGTTGTGCTTCCGTTGCATCGCTGGAGCGAGGAGGCGGAGGTTGCTCGGTTCCTCGGACGTGTGTGCGAGCATGGATGCGCTGCTGATTTGCGGCGCTAGGACTTCCTCTCGATCTTGAGATCCGCAAGAGATTGTCTACATCAACTGCGAGTTTAACTCGTTAAGCTTTGTCGGTCTTCAAGGGTATGTTCTCTATGGATACACATTCGACCGTTGTTTGTATCTAGTAGATAGATCCTGGTACATAGTTGTTCCCATCGTAGGAATTTTTTTGTTTTCTATGCTGCGAACCCTACAGTGGTATCAGAGCCGGATCTATGCGTAGATGCTTTACACGGGTAGTACACATATGAGTATGTGGGCTATGATGATGATGTTGTTTCTCCTTAGTTCTAATGTTGGAATTGGTGGCATAGTGGGATGAAGCATCCCAGACAAACTTTACATGTCCTCGCACATGAGATGTGTTCCACGCTTGACATGCAACTAGTTTGCATAAGTGGCTAGCGGGTGTCTATCTCTCCTACTATAGTCAATATCTATTTTGCAACAAGTTTTCAACAATATCCTCGTTGTGGTTCATGTTCGTAGGTATGAACGGTTATATCTTCGAAAGCCCTAAGCCATGTAAAACTTGTAATGGATAAATTAGAGGCGTCTTGTTTAGATTGTTGCTGGGCTAGTGATTATGATATGGTGATGTTGTAAGTAGAAGTATGAGATTATACTCTTACTACACACATAATGTGTAAGTTCCATAGACCTTGGCCTTACACATAAAAGGTATGATAGTGATCATACCACGGTGCACATGATAGAGATCATATGCAGGAACCATATCATTCCACTAATAAACATGTGATGTTTGATATCATCTTATATTGCTTGTTTAGAGTTTTATTAGCATAATAAGATGATCCCTAATTTAAATATCAAGATAAGAATGTGTTCTTCCTTTAGTATGCACCGATTATGGTTTCGTTGCTCGAAGGCATCACGTGATGATCGGGTGTTCTTGGATCCACGACCATATTTTGGGTGTAAGACAGGTTACACACGCGAATACTAAGGTTCTTACTTGGCGAGCCTAGCATGTACAGACATGGCCTCGGAACACGGACCGAAAGGTTAAGAAAGAGTCATATAGTAGATATGATGCCCATTTGATGCTCGCCTTTGAAGCTACACCGACTCACGTGATGATCGGACTTGGTGTAGTGGATTTGGTTCATGTAATCACCAAAAAGACACGAGGGATGTCGTTTTTGAGTGGGAGTTCATTCGTAATGTGGATTAGTTGAACTCAATCTATCATAAACTTAGTCTAAACTTTACAAATTCTGTTGTAGATGGCACCACCTGCTTTTAATTTCAATGTGTTCATGAATAAATAGAAACTTGCAACGAACATTAGCAACTTTACTGAATGGGCCATGAATTTGAGGATTCTCCTCTCTGCTGCACAAAAGCAATATGTGCTAGAAGCGCCGCTAGGCCCCCCACCTTTTGAGGATGCCACTGACGAGGAGAAGAATGTCTATTAGACTCGTCAGGAGGACCACAACTTAGTTCATTGCGGCATATTGTATGGGCTAGAGCCAGAACTTCGAAAGCGTTTCGAAAACGGCAATGCACTTGATAGAATGGGTGAGTTGAAAATGATTTTCGACACAGATGCTGCTGTAGAGAGCTACAATGCTTCAGAAAAGTTCTTTAGCTGCATGATGGAAGAGCACAGCTCAGTAAGTGAGCATGTACTCAAGATGTCGGGTTACGGCGATAAGCTTGTGTCCTTGGGAATATCGATTCCCATTGACTTAAGCGTCCATCATGTTCTGCAGTGTCTGCCACCTAGATATATGAGCTTTGTGATGAACTATAATATGCAAGGCATGAAGAAGTCTCTCCCCGACCTTCTGTCAATGCTTAAAACTGCAGAAGTGGAGATCAAAAAGGAACATCAAGAGTTGATGATCAATAAGAACACTGGTTTCAAGAAAGACAAGAAGGGAAAACGGAAGGGAAGTAAGGGCGGCAAGCCGGTTGCCGTGCCTGAAAAGAAACCCCGAGTTGGACCTAAGTCTGACACCTAGTGCTACTATTGTAAGGCGACTAGCCACTAGAAGCGCAACTGCCCCAAGTATTTGGCAGACAAGAAGGCCGGCAAGGAAAACAAAGGTAGATATGATATACATCTTATTGATGTGTACTTGACTAGCGCTCGCAGTAGCACCTGGGTATTTGATACCGGTTCAGTTGCTAATATTTGTAACTCGAATCAGGGGCTGCGGAACAACCTACCGCTAGCAAGGGGTGAGGTCAAGATGCATGTCGGAAATGGATCAAGCGTTGATGTGATCGACGTTGGAACGCTACCTCTCCACTTGCCGTAGGGATTAGTAATAAACTTGAATATTTGTTATCTGGTGGCTGCACTAAGCATGAAAATTGAATCTGGATCATGTTTGATGCGAACTGGTTATTCATTTAAATCTGAGAACAATGGTTGTTCTATTTATATGAATGAAATCTTTTATGGTCATGCACCGACGATGAATGGTTTATTTCTATTAGATCTCGATAATAATGTTACACATATTCATAATGTTGATGCTAAAAGGATTAAAGTTAATGATGATATATCCACATATATGTGGCACTGCCGTCTAGGTCATATTGCATGAATAATCTCCATTCGGATGGACTTTTGGAATCACTTGATTCTGAATCATTTGATACATGTGAGCCATGCCTTATGGGCGAGACGACTAGAATGTCGTTTTCCGGTTCAATGGAACGGGCGACAGATTTATTGGAAATCATACATTCCGATGTATGTGGTCCAATGAGTGTGTCGGCGCGAGGTGGATATCGTTATTTTGTTACTTTCACGGATGATTTGAGTAGATACGGTTATATCTACTTGATGAAACACAAATCTGAAACCTTTGTAAAGTTTAAGGAATTTCAGAATGAAGTGGAAAATAATCGTAATAGAAAGATCAAATTTCTACGGTCCGACCGTGGAGGTGAGTATCTAAGTTACGAGTTTAGCACTCACATGAAAGAGTGTGGAATTGTTTCACAACTCACACCTGTCGGAACATCATAGAGAAATGGTGTGTCGGAACATCGTAATCGTACTTTATTGGATATGGTTTGATCTATGATGTCTCTGACGGACTTGCCGTTGTCATTTTGGGGTTATTCACTAGAAACTGTCGCATTCACTTTAAATCGGGCACCATCTAAATCCGTTGAAAAGTCACCGTATGAATTGTGGTTTGGAAACAAACCTAAGCTGTAATTTCTTAAAGTTTGAGGATGCGATGTTTATGTGAAGAAACTTCAACCGGGTAAACTCGAACCCAAAGCGGAAAAATGCGTCTTCATAGGATACCCTAAGGAAACAATTGGGTATTCCTTCTATCACAGATCCGAGGGCAAGGTTTTTGTTGCCAATAATGGATCCTTTCTAGAGAAAGAGTTTCTCACGAAAGGTGCGAGTAGTCGGAAGGTAGAACTCGAAGAGGTTATTGAACCTTCTCTTCAAAGTATGGCGAGTAGCGGAGCGCCGGAAGTTGTTTTGGAGTTGGCTTCACCAGTTGAAGAAGGAACTAATGATAATGATCATGAAACTCTGAAAGAGAGTACTACCGAACCTCGCAGGTCTAGCAGGACGCGTGCAGCTCCCGAGCTGTACGGAAATCCTGTTATAAATTTCATGGTTGATGAAATTGATGACCCTGCGATGTATGAAGAAGAGATGATGAGCCCGGATTCCAACAAATGGTTAGAAGCCATGAAATCCGAGATGGAATCCATGTGTTAAAATCAAGTTTGGAACATGGTGGAATTACCTCACGACCGAAAGGCCGTGGAGAACAAATGGATTTTCAAAAGGAAAACTGATGCTGATGGTAATGTGACCGTCTATAAAGCTCGACTTGTCGCAAAGGGGTTTCGACAAATTCAAGGAGTTGACTATGATGAGACATTCTCTCCTGTAGCGATGCTAAAGTCAGTTAGGATTATGTTAGCAATTGCTGCATATTTCGATTATGAGATATGGCAGATGGATGTCAAAACCGCGTTTCTCAATGGTAATATTGAAGAAGAGTTGTATATGATACAACCAAAGGGTTTTGTCGATCCTAATGATGCTAACAAGGTGTGCAAGCTTCAGCGATCCATCTATGGATTGAAGCAAGCATCACGAAGTTGGAATCTCCGCTTTAATGAGGTGATCAAAGAGTTTGGATTTTTCCAAACTTATGGAGAAGCTTGTATTTACAAGAAAGTGAGTGGGAGCAATGTGGCATTTCTGATATTCTATGTGGATGACATATTATTGATCGGAAATGATATAGATCTCTTAAACACTGTTAAAAGTTATCTAAACAGCAAATTTTCAACGAAGGACCTAGGTGGAGCGTCATACATATTAGGCATAAAGATCTATAGAGATAGATCTAGGCGCCTAATAGGGCTATCGCAAAGTACATACCTTGGTAAGATTTTAAAGAAGTTTAAAATGAACGGAAGTAAGAAGGGGTTCTTACCTATGTTGCAAGGCAAGACATTGAGTAAGACTCAAAGTCCGGATACGGCGGAAGAAAGAGAGATAATGGACAAAGTCCCCTATGCTTCAGCCATAGGCTCTATAATGTACGCCATGATATGTACAAGACCGGATGTGGCACATGCTATTAGTTTGACTAGTAGGTACCAATCCGATCTAGGTTTGGAACACTGGATAGCGGTCAAGAATATCCTTAAGTACTTACGAAGAACTAAGGATATGTTTCTTGTCTATGGAGGTCTAGAAGAGCTCGTCGCTAAGTGTTGTGCCCGCGCAAGCTTTGACACCGATCCGGATGACTCTAAGTCTCAATACGGATACGTATTTCTCATGAATGGCGGAGCGGTTAGTTGGAGGAGTTCCAAACAACCTGTGGTGGCAGGATCAACAACGGAGGCCGAATATGTTGCTGCTTCGGAAGCGTCTCAGGAAGCGGTTTCGATGAAGGAGTTCATATGCGAACTAGGTGTGGTTGAAAGCGTGTTGGACCCATTGGTGATCTATTGTGACAACAATGGTGCCATTGCTAATGCCAAATTACCAAGGTCTCACAAGAATTCCAAGCATATTAAGCGCCGGTTTCACACCATCCGCGAGCATGTCAAGGATGGAGATATGAAGATTTGTAAAGTACACACGGATCTCAATGTAGAAGATCCGTTCACTAGAACTCTCCCTAGAGCAAAACATGATCAACACCAGAACTCCATGGGTGTTAGATTCATCACTATGTAACTAGATTGTTGTCTCTAGTGCAAGTGGGAGACTGAAGGGAATATGCCCTGAGAGGCAATAATAAAGTGTGTATTCCAAGTATATGATAGATCTTTATTCTTTATGCTATAATTGTATTAATATGGAAACGTTAATACATGTGTGTTTAATAAACAAACAGAAAGTTCCGAGTTATGCCTCTCTCATAAACTAGCTCGTTGATTAACAAGATGATCCAGGTTTCCTGATCATGGACATTGGATGTTGTTAATAGCGGGATCACAACATTAGTGTAATGGTGTAATGAACATTCATCCGAAGTATAGCATTACGATCAAAGTCATTGAGTTTATTTTGCTATAAAAACTTACGAAGTAATCCTAATCCTTAGACCATGAGATCATGTAAATCACTAACACCGGAAGAGTTTCGTGATAACATCAAACGTCACACCATAACAGGGTGATTATAAAGATGGGTTCAGAACTAATAAAGTGCTATGTTGAGGCCCATGGATCGAAAGTGTAATTTGTTCATCCCGATGATGGATAGATATACTCTAGGCCCTCTTAGTTATATCACATTGGTTAGCTTGCAAGCAAGTGATTTGATCACTAGAATGTTATATCACGGGAACAAGAAAAGAGTGCATGTCAATAACACGATCAAACTAGGTATGAAGATACCGATGATCAAATATCGGACATGTAATATATCGTGAAACAAAGGGATTAAGATACTAGCGTAAAAGGTTCCGACGATCACAAGAAAGTCATCATTGAATGTGTGGGAGTCAGTATGGGTTTCCGGATCCCGCTACTGATTATTGATCCGAGAGGGGTCGCGATCATATCCTCATTATTCACGAATCGTAGGGTGACACACTTAAGAGACACCGACATCCAATTCGAGCAAAAGTTTCATGCCGAAAAGAATAACAAGCACAGGAATTTATTTCAGTACATACCGAAATAGGTTTTCTGGTGAAATTGCAGAAAGTTTTTTTGCACGTGAAATAGAATTCTAGCAAGGGGTTATATGTGAATGTTTGTCATTAAAGTAATTGACAAAATTCTGAATAAATAAAAAGAGTTTTATTTAATGAGAGTTTGCATTAAATTTGGTGGAAATTTAATTTCAAGTTTGAGTGGGATTTTGAGTGGAGGGAAATGAAGAGGTTTTTGTGAGTGGAGTGTCCACCCACATGAATGAAGGAGGGGAGGGGGCAGCCCCCATGGCCGGCGGCCACCCACTTGGGTGCCCCCCTCCTCCTATAAAAGGCACCCCTCTCCCTATCTCTCACTCACACCTCCTCGTGAAGGATCTCTCTCCCCCTCTAGAATTTATCCCCCATGGTCTCGGACTAGCGAGATACATGTTCCCGGTGGCTATTCAGCAAGAAAGAGTTGTGCTTCTGCCGCATCGCTGGAGCGAGGAGGCGGAGGTTGCTCGGTGCCTCGGACATATGTGCGAGCATGGATGCGCTGCTGATTTGCGACGCTAGGACTTCCTCTCTATCTTGAGATCGGCAAGAGATCGTCTACTTCAACCACGAGTTTAACTCGTAAAGCTTTGTCGGTCTTCAAGGGTATGTTCTCTACGGATATACATCCGCCTGTTGTTTGTATCTAGTAGATAGATCTTGGTACATAGTTGTTCCCATCGTAGGAAAAATTTTGTTTTCTATGCTGCGAACCCTACACTTTGGTAAACACATCAAATAAAAACCCATCAAAACAAAAGCTTATGTAAGAGACAAATGCAAATGATGGCAGAAATCTGTCAAAACAGACCAGCAGGTAAAGATTGATTTTTTCGAAGACCTTCTGTTGCTCAAATCAAAAAGTGCAGAACTGATGAAAGTTGGGTAACAGCTTGGAGAACAATCTCAGAAAAATGCAGCTCCATCAGACGTACTGAGCGTCCTAACAAAGTTTTACAATGCAGCACAAAAATCTGTCCCAGGACAGCCACTTTTCACAACTCCTCTACTTCACAAAAGTAGTTGAACTTGACACAAAAACCAAAATAAAAGGATAAGGAGCGGTTATTAAAGAGGTAATAACTTCCAAGACTCGACAAAGCTCTTGGGTTATCTCCTAACAAGTACTCTTTTTATTGCCTTCAAGTTAGGCTTGAAACTTCCAAAGTTGCTCACAAAGGAGATATATATCTGAAGTGAAAGAGAGAATCAAGAAGAAAATAACCAACACACTTCAGTCTAACCCACTTCCTATGCATGGGGGTATCATGAGAAAACGAATTGTTGAAACAAAAATCCACTAGCATAGGAAGACAAAACATATGCAACTTCAAAGCTTCCAACATAAAACGGGGAAACTTAACATCATTGAGATGCATAAAACCATGTTTCCCTCTCTCAAAATAACATTCAGTAACACTTTGAAAAAGTTGAATATAATTGTTACTAGAAACAACTTTATCATCAGAATAAGCATACTTACAATCATCAAAAAGAGGTCCAAGGTCATAAACGGATCAATAGAAGCAAGTTGTTCCATCCTGAAATCTTTATTAGGCAAGCTGTTTTCACAAGGAGCTTTAGCAAATTTGGAAAAGTTAAACACATAAGACTCTCCATCAAACTTAGTTAAAACTTTTTCCTTATTACAATCAATAATAGCTCCACAAGTGTTCAAGAAAGGTCTACCAAAAATGATAGGACAAGTTTTGATAGCTGCTGAATTAAGCAGTAGAAAATCAGCTGGATACTTAATCTTACCATAGAGAACCTCCACATCTCTTACAATGCTAATGGGGAAAATGGTCTCCTTATCAGCAAGGTGGATAACCACATCAATGTCCTCAAGCTCACAAGGACCATTCTCATGCATAATTTCCATGTAAAGATCATAAGGAATAGCACTAGAACTAGCACCAATATCACATAAACCATAGTAGCAATGATCACCAATTTTAACAGAAAGCACAGGAACACTAGCTTTTCTAGCCTTACTAGGATGAGAGATAATATTAGAAGCATCTTCACAGAGGACAATATGCTTATCCTCTCTATTTCTAGCGATAGGGTCTTTCACAATAGCTACCCATGTTCAACATTCAATTGCTTACCAGGATCCACAAGTTTCATTGTACCTTTGTCATTTGCACTAATAATCATAGAATACTCCTTTACCTTTGCTGGGAAAGGCATTTTCTCAACATGAGGTTCAGGCACAATATGATTAGTAGTACAAACTTGAGTACTTCTAACTGGAGCATGACTAACAACATCTTTATAAGGAGCATGGTACTTATTCCACTTCTTCTTAGGAATTTCAATGTAAGAGGCAAAGGCCTTAAAACAGTTGGCAATACTTTGGGAATCAAGACCAAACTCATTAGTAATATCACGGAAGTAATCAGTTCCCATAAAAGATTTAATGCATTCATTATCATAATTTATACCTGACTTTCTTCCTTTGTTATTCTCCCAAGCTTCAGTGTTATCTTGAATACGGTCTAAGAGATCCCATTTAGCTTCTTCCGTCATATGTGTGAATGATCCAGCGCAAGAAGCATCTAGTAAATCTTTATCATGAAGAGAAAGCCTAGCATAAAAGTTATTGAGAATAATATTGTTAGGGAGTTCATGAATAGGACATTTAAGCATTAGTAACTTCAATCTCCCCCAAGATTGAGCTGTACTCTCTCCATCAAGAGGCCAAAAGTTATATATAAGATTTCTATCCTTATGAATCTCACTTGGAGGATAAAATTTAGAGTAAAAGAGAGATGCCATCTCCTCCCATTCCATGGATTGTCCATTCTTTAGCAGCTTATACCATTCTTCAGCTCTCCGTTTCAAGGATATGGAGAGTAACTTCTTCTTTACCTGTTCAGTTGTGATACCTGCACACTTAAACAACCCGCATAATTCATGGATAAAAAGCAAGTGATCACCAGGATGGACAGTTCCATCCCCAAAATAATAATTATCCATAACACGATTAACAATACTTGTAGGTATCTTAAAAGGATCTATCTCAACAGGAGGGGGTTCATCTACTACCCTAGCAGTGGTAGTAGTTTTCCCAAACAGGAAACCAAGTGGGTTATCCATATTGGAAACAGAGCAACAAGCAGTAACAAAAGCAATACTCATAGTAAAAGTTTCCCTTACCAGTTCCACACTTTAATAGCGCTTCACTCCCTGGCAACAGCGCCTGAAAATAGTCTTGATGACCCACAAGTATAGAGGGTGTATCGTAGTACTTCCGATAAATTGGAGTGTCGATCCCAACAAGGAGAAGAAGGTGCTAAACAGTGGTATGGAGCAGAAAATCCCTGTGAATCCTTAGAAAACGGATTTTTAGTGGTTTTTTGAGAAGGCAACAAAACAAAGTGCAATTAAAAAAGGCAACGAACAAACAGAGCAAGTGGCCCAATCCTTTCTTAGGAAAGGACAAGCCGGTGGAAATACTTATAAGGACCAAACGTTCTCGAGGACACATGGGAATTATGTCAAGTGCTTTCGCTTCAAATAGCTGAGTACTCTTCGCTGGTGTTGTAAGTGTTGTGTGGGTGAACCTGTGCTAACATACCGCCCTTCCTAGGACTAATACATACTTGTGATGAAACCCCCTGCAAACATCTATAACTACAGGAAAGTAATTAAGATATCAATATAACCACAACCTTAAACTCTGAGATCCTACGCTCCCTTGTGCAAAGGTGTCCTAACGGGGGTTCAGGTTTCGGTCACTCTAGCGACCCCACAATTAGTAGCCAAATACACAATGCATTCCCCTAGGCCCATAAATGGTGAAGTGTCATGTAGTCGACGTTCACATGACACCACTAGAAGAATAGCACCACAACTTAAATACTAAACCATTGAATAATAACTTGTCACATATTCACTACTAACAACATGACTTCTCCCATGTCCTCAAGAACTAAACGAACTACTCACGAGACATCATATGGATCAAGATAAAAGATGATATGATATGGATAACAATCTAAACATAAACAATAATCCAATGGTTCCACTCACAAGCATCAACTACAATAGTAATCAACACCAGGAAACTTTCCCCTAATGAACTAAGCAATATCCAACACCACTGATACAGTGGGACGGAGTGGTGATGATGGTGCTGGTGGAGATGATGGTGTAGATGATGATGATGATGATCCCGATGAAGCCTAGATTGATGACGGTGTTGATGGCGACGATCTCCCCTCTCTGGGAAGGAATTCCCCCGACAGAAATCTGTCTGCCGGAGAGATCTTTCTCTCTCGGTGTTTTTCGCCCCCAGAGGCGGCGGAAATATATCTTTGGTCGCTCCCCTGGTGTTAGGGTTCCATAGGGAAGATATAGGCGAAGGGGCGGAGTCGAAGGCTAGGCAGGTGGGCCACACCTGCCCTAGGCGCGGGTTTAGGTGGGCCCGCGCCTAGGGGGTGTGGCCCCCCGGAGGCCCCACTTCGTCCCTCCTTCTGGCTTCCTTCGTCTTCTGTTAAAATAATATGTTTCCATATTTTTATGGTATTTTTCTGATCGTTGTGAAATTGCACTGAAACGCCTTCTTTTCCATCAGAATCCAAACTCTGGTTGTCCATCCTCCAAGAATCATCCAACATGCATAAACAGATGAAAAATCCATAAGTAATACCTCATAATAAGACAAATATCAATGAATAGAGGTAAATTATGATATAGAAAGGTGATGCACATTGGGAGTATCACTTGCTCACTTGTTCGCCATCGTCTTGTCAGTCCTCTGATGCTCACTGTTCCCTCGCTCGTGATCTATAGGCTCGCCTCCGACGATGACAGCACGCACCCGACACCGACGCAAGCTCCGGTAAGGAATTCCCGACGACCCCGTGCGCCCCTTCGCCAACAACAACCACCTTGAGAATCACCACGTCCCCATGACCACAGTAGGATCCTCTTACCTCCCCCTTACCCTCTGAATCGCCAGTGCGCCGCCACCAGAGGCACCGCCACCACGCGTCGCCAGCTAGCAGCGCGAGTTCTTGGCCAGTTCGCTTAGGGCCGTTAGATCTAGATCCAAGGCATATGAAAGATCACTTAAAAGAAGGGGTACAGCTTGATCTGCGCCGTGCGATGCGAATTATATCCAACGGTGCGTGATGCTCGGTCCACCCGAAGCTGTATGGACCAATTAGAATAAGACACATGGCCAGGCTTTTCTGTTTAAATTCAGATTTTGTTCTATTAGATGGTTAAATTTGTAAAATCAATAACTTTTGATCTGTATGTCCAAAAATTGCAAATTTTTGGTTTCTATGGATTCAGGAAAATGTGTACTTTGCACCAGTGGCCTTAGTTTGGTAATTTGCTTCTGAAAATTTGGAGTTTTATGCAGAAAGATTAATATGACTATTTTGAGAATAAAAATTGTTCTAAAAATTATTTTTAAGTGAAACCTTTTACAAATGGATTTCTTTTGAACCCTCTGACCATAAAAACTAACATTTCAATTCAAAAATATATTTTATTAACACTATAAATTATTACTTTGAATAAAAGCATTTCTAGTAAAACAAAAATGATTTAAAAGGCCTATTTTCACTAACTTAATTTTAAATGAATTCCCACTTTTATAAAAGACCAATATGTGTTTTAAAGTGTTTAGAACCTTGTTAGAGAGCACTTTCTCAATAAAACAACTTTTTGCATGCTTGCATGCATTTCTTTTTTTTATTGTTTTGTTTTGAATGAGTACTTTGCTTGATTGTATATAGTGAACCTTGAGAAGTGTGACAATTGCAAGATCAAGGAGAGTACCTAGATTATCTACTAAAAAGGCAAGTGATACTTTGGTCATCAAAAGTACTATCTTTTCAATATTGCATTAGTGATATTTTTGTAGTATGCATGATAGGACTATTGTATATATTGCTATGCTATAGTAGATCCTATAGAATATATCTTGGTAGGAATCTTCCTAAGTTAAGAGATAGGTTATGCTAGTATGATTAGCCTAGCTATTAGAATTCAAGGGTGGAATATTCATGCTATGATATTATGCAAAGTCTATGCCTGTTTTTGATTAATAAAACACTATGTGAATGAATTACCTGGGTGGAATGGGAAGAATGGTTTGTGTTGAGTGGTTACCCAGGGCCCATTTATATGGTTCACCCTGGTGTATCTCACTTGTGTATGGCCACCCAGGAACAAAGAGATTTGAGATTTTTTGTGTTGAGAAGATTCTAGTGCAACCACATGGCATATGGGCTCTGCCTTGACCAACTAGGTTGCAAGAACTGAGACGGACAGACAGTTGGTGGTAGTGATGATAGGATGGAACCCTTCTGTGCTGATCAGAGGTTTGTTTATGAAAAGTCTCGTCTCGATGCATGTTGAGTCTTGTGGGAAAAGTGCACCACCTCTCGAGAGGGTAAAACCTAAATACTTAGCCGTGTCCTAGGTAAAGGACATTTTGAGCATCAAAGACATTGAAATGAGCAAGGATCTCCTCATCCCAATTTCTCTAAGTTAAAACTTGTTGGGTGAACAAGGGAAGCACCTGGTGTGTATCCAGTATGCCTTGTGTGATGAAATTATTTGAAAAGGAGAAAAACTATTTTCAACGGATAGGGAAAACTTGTTTTATGCAAAGGCCAGCCAAAACTCCACTTAGCCAAATGATTACTAGTCTACAACCAACATGATTGCCTGTGGCACATGAAGATGAAGGACTACATGCTATATAGTTATATCTACTACATTGTAATAAGATAGCAATATGAGCTATGTAAGTTGTATTGAACTATTTTATTCCTGGTTATAAGTTGTAATATGACCTTTGTTTCTTCATATTACATCTTAAACTGTGGGTGCTAGCTATTCGATCCAGGGACTAGCACTGTAAACACATGGATCTCTACCTTAATAGGTTGGGACCTCTGCATCGCAGTATAAAATGGCCATGGTTTCTTGAGATGAACGACTGTGCTGTGTCTCCGAGCTCGGCCCCTCCTATATGAAGACGCACTGCTGTGGCATCGAGCTCGAGAAGGAACCGCCAGGCACGAATGGGCTCTATCGTTTCCACCTCCGTCCCCTTCATCATTGTTGATTTCGACAAGGATGAGGACGGCGACGAAGAAATGCACAATGCCATTGAAGTCTCCTTGGCGAAGGCAAGACACGGGCGGGAGTGGATGTCGCTGGGAAGGGCATGGAGGGGTCACCAATCGAGGTGGACTCCGATGACAGTGGTGTGATCTGGGTCTGTTGTCTAGGTTGGTTGCAATTTCGGTTTTGTTTAATGCAATTACAATTATTGTAATGGGTTTGGCGGGCTACAATGGGAATTATGGATAGGTGTGTTCAACACAATAACATGTGCTCGTGGTTCCACAATAGAAATTGTGTATGTCCCATGTGCATGCGGCAGATTCCATGTAGATTCCTCTTAAACAAACTAGCAAAGTCATATTACCACCGTCGGACAAAATGAACAAAAAAAGGCATAAGATAGACGAACAGATGCTCAATTCATTCCAAGCAGACACTACTAGTTTAGACTTCAGACCACTTGTTGACAAATACAATTACATTTTGTTCCGAGCATTCCCACACAAAACTAAAAATCCACGGACATGCTTCAGCTTGGGCTCCTACTTGTTCAGACTTCAGACCACTTGGTCGACAAATACTATTACAATTAACAGTTCGGAGATCAATTTGAACAAACCTAGTTTTCACACACATCCATTATGTTCCTAAACTTAGCACAATGCCCTTCATTCTGCCACTCCAGGGTTTGAATTGTCAGCGCCATCTTTTTGGCATCCTTCTTGCACTTGGTCAGTTCTTTCTCTACCTTGATCCTCAGGAACCTGTGCATACTGGTAGTTGTGACATCGTGGACTTTCTTCTCCTGCAGTTCAATCCTTGATGCAGTCAGGTCTTTCTCTACTTTAGCCTTCAGGGCCATTGCCACGTCCCTCTCCTTCCCGAGATTGCTAACCCTGGCTTCCAATCTACGGATTTCACGGTGAAGGGTTGGTGCATCATCAAAGGCCATTAACTTCATCTCAGCACTCTCAAGAAGTGTGCTGACTAAGACTTCTTTCATCTCAGCATTCTTCTCCCATAGTTTTTCTATCGATTTCTGCATAGACAGTGGCCACTTCGGATCTACCCATTTGACAACGGCGCAACTTTTGGTTGGCCATTCTTCACCCTGCCCACACCCTACAAACCTCTTGCCTATGTTGCGTCCCTCGAATGCTACAAATTTAGCGGCCACAAGCTCATGTTTTTTACAACGGAGAGGACTCTCTACCTCCGCTAAACCATGATAATCGGAGTCGTACAAACTCGTGACAATCTAGCACACCAGCCGTACATTAGTAATCAGAGTAGATCTAGCTCAAAATTAATAAATCCCCATAAAATGTAAGGTATGATACGACTGACATTGCTTTCATCGTCTCTGTGATCTTCACGTGTTTCCTGGCCATCTCCCTGCGAAGCCATGATGAGAGGGAGGTGGAGGAGCCGGGTGGCGGCGGGATAGGTTGCTGGTGGGGTGGCGTGACGCCTGCTAGCGGCTAAGGGATGGAATGAGGATAGTAGCTTTGAGGGAAAGGAGGAGAATTAAAGAACGCCAACCCTACAAACAAAATCCAACAGTTGTTATAACACGAACACATCTAACGTCTTCTGTACGCGGCACACGGAAAGCGTGACACTGGCAGGTGGAGCACGCACGATTATTAAGGAATACTCCCTCCGTCTACACATAAGTGTACTTCTAGATTTTTCTTAAGTCAAAATTTATCAAATTTGACCAAACTTAAAGATAAATATAACAACATGTATTATAGCAAGGAGTATTACAGAACTGCGACTAACATACATTCGTCCGACAAGTATGGTCTATACACTGGACTAGTATTTATTATGTCTTACACTTAAGCACATCATAAGTTCTATAACTCCCTGTCGGTCTTCTCGATGCGAATGCAGAAATTGATCTGCTTCGCTGGTCCAGCATCGACAAGGTACTTGGATGGCACACAAAGGACCGACATCTGGTATGTGACCTCCACCTCTCCTGGCGTCGGGTAGCTTGGCGACATGGCCCTCACATGGACAACATCGGACCATGGCGGCTGGGCGTGTGACCACATACTAACTGTGTACATCGGCCATGCGCACGAGACCGACCAGACGCATACCACAGACACGAAGGTGGGCCCAGGGACGGTTCCTAGAACGCCGGTGGTTATGGTGGGCCCAGGGAGGGTTCCTGGAACGCGAGCGGTGATGGTTAAGACAAAAACAGAGCCGTCCTCCTACAAAACAAACCGGTGGCATGCCGGCTTAGGGAACGACAACTGATCTTGGAGAAGAATGGAGTAGCCATAGGATAGCCTAATCACTTCGATCGGGTGTTCCCTTGCAAGGTGGACCACGATCTTTGCCGGCAGGCCGATGTAGTTGCAGTCGCGGTCCGTGCAGCCGCACGCGCTATGCCAGAACACGAGCTCGTGCCCTGGGAGCACGTAGTAGGGGTAACGTCAAGAGCATCCATCGTGGGAGCACTCGATCCCATACGTTGCCAGGGTGATGCGCATGAGGATCTCCAGATTCATGGGCTGGCAATCTGAGTACTCCTTGCTACACGGCTCCCATATCTGAAGATCGTCGAGAAATCAAAGTATATATGTACAGTTAGTTAAGCTGAGAGCATGAATTTGTAAGATAAATTTAAACGTTAGACAAATGATTTCCTACCTTAAGGTTCAAGTCATTTGTTGTTGTTGGGGAACGGCGCACGAAAGCCGGTGGCGTCGTACGCCACAGCGAGATGCGGTGGAGAAGGGGTTATGTCTATGTAAGAGATGTGCTCAGTCACGAGCTCCTATTGATATAGGGAAAATGGAGTTGCATATAGTAATATATTTGAATATTATAAGCACGGAGAATCATGTCGAAGAAACATCCTAGCGTCCACGCGGCCCGATCGAATGGTCTGTAACCATTAGCACGCAGAACCAGCACCCCGGGAAGGGGGAAGGGGGCCGGATCTTCTATAAGAGATGATCTAACGGTCTACTTTGGCCACTAGGGTTATGATCCCACGACTGCTATTAGTCGTTAGGGTTACGATACGGGAAACTCTGGATTTCTTTATGGAACCCTGGAATCTCTAGTTGGAGAAGTTGCTTAGAATGCCGAGAGGGAGCTAGGTGCCAGGTTTGGGCTCAATCCGTGCAGTGGATCCACGTTCTGGGAAGTTACGGGGAGGTCTAGGGTTGACAGACATGCTAACTCCTACTTGATATCCATCCGGGTGGTGCGCCATGTGCCAAAAGTCCCGGTTTGTCTTTTTTATAATTTTATGTTCATAGTGGGTGACACACAAGGGTTACTCGAGCTGGTTTCATATTTTTTTATCTTTGATGAATTTCCCATGGCCGGAGTTGGGGGGGGGGGTGGGCAAAATCGGCAAAACCTCCGGGGCGCGTAGGCACGCGAGGTCCATTGCAACCTTGAACCTAGGCACTTTCCCAGCCTAGGAACCCCATGGGGCACCCCAAAACATTTTTTTTCAGAAAATCCAGGGCCATTACTAGGGTACCAACAATTATAACCGTAATTACCGGGGCGTAACTCGGGAAAAATACAGGATATGCTTGCAACACTGTAGCACCCTGGCTAAAACCACTACTAGAAAATCGCCGTTGTTTTTATCATGTGCATGATCATAACATCAGCATGCATCTTTTTGAATAAAACTATTTTACAAAAGCCTATCTTGTTTTCCCAAATATCCCCATCTTATTTCAAATCAAACCCCCGGCTGTCCGAATATTTTGTTTTGTCTAAAAATCGTTTTCAACAAGCTTTAAAATGAAATAGTACATTAAATAACAAAAAGTTTTTGTACCGGGGAGGAAGTCCATCTGGTTAGGCCAGAGGCCCAACCAAACCAGACCACCTACAACCCGGCCCATCTAAACCCTAAAAGATCTAAACCTAACCCTAACCCTAGACCTCTCCAAACCCTAACCCTACCCTCCCTACTCCCCCAGCAGCCGTCGCCACACCACCTCGTCCACCCAGCCGCAACGCCTGCTTTCCCCTTGTTTGTTTCCTCCCCTTTTTTTCTGCCGTTGGACCCACCTCGATGGCCCACTCCGCGTGACCTCTACCTCTCTCGCTCTCCCCCGTGTCCCCATCTTCCTCTGCCAACCGCTCCTCCTTCCCCAACCACCACCGCTGCCACGATCCCCTCTCCTTCTGACCTCCTCTCGCCTCCTCTCCCTCTCGCTGGTGGCCTCCTCTCCTTGCCGCTTCCCTGTTCGTTCTACACCGCATCTCCCTGCTGCATCCGCCCAGAGCCGCGCAGCTCGGGCTCTGCCTCGAGGGCTTCTGCCGCCAGGAGCTCCTCCAGCAGCGCCCTCGCCATCTTCCCTCCGCAGGGCCACGCCCCGCCGGACCGCCGCCCGCATCTCGCCTGGGCCGCATCGTCGACCTCATCGGTGCCCTGGTACTCTCCTCGCCGCCCTCTCGGCCTCCTCTTGCAGCGTTGTGCTGCCCCGCGCTTGTCGGCGAGCCTCGCTCTGCAGCCCGGTCTTGCCCCGGCGCCACCACCAGGTCCTCCCTCTGCCTCCGCTTCCAACCGTCGTCGCCCCCTCCTAGCTAGCCTCGACCGCCGCGTGTCCTCCTCCACCGGAGGTCGCATCCTCCGTGGCTGCCGTCTCCAGCGCGCCATGGTGCCGTGGCAAGCCTCATGTCCCCTGTCCCTGCTAGTGAAGCCTTGTTCTCCCTGTACTTCACATGCATACCGAGCCACGCACATGCCTTGCATCATCTGTTTGATTCAGATTCTGATGTACTTGGTGGCAGATGGCCACATCCTCCTCTTATGTTTGGTGGAGGTTGCTCCTAAAAATCGTGCAGTTGTGGTGTGATCTGGGAGGGATTACCCCCTGTGAAGATTGTGTAGTTCTTTTCGGATATTCTGACACCCGCCAACTCCGTTGTCATCATAAAAACTGGAAACCTCAAGTACTTCGACAGGGAACCTTAAGATGATGTCGATGTACTCGAAGCTCTTCGACCCGAACCCTCAACACGTCAAGGCGTTCTTCCCCGAAACCCGAAGACCCTCGAAGAGATCTCCTACACGGAACCGAAGATCGTGAATTCCAAGTTCCCGGATTCAAAGGCGTCGAGACCCCGATCCCGAAGAACGAACCCTCGGTTAACCCTAAGATCGCCAAGCCCCCATGTGTGACCCTCTTTCCGAGACCTTATTTTTATAAATGAAATAAATATCTTGATGCATATGAATTGAGCATTCTTGCATACATATTGTGGGTTGGGAGTATGTTGTCGACTCACCTAATAACAAATATGGAGGCCATATGCGGGCTTTTCTAGTCTTATATTGGCCCCATTTAAATTTGTGTAGCGAACCGGTGCTATCTTTTGCCTTGTTAATGCAACATTTAAACTAGGGTTATCTAAACAACATGAACTTAATAATTAATTGTCGGGATCCCGGTTCCACTTAATATTGCCTAATTGCATCATCTTTTCCATGCCATACATCATACATGAATCATGCTCGATCTTTTGTCGTAGTATTAAATGGTGCATCCGGTGTTTCTTCTAGCGCTTTGCTTCTTCACGGATTTGGCCGATGAGTTGATGCGAGTGTCGACCCGATCTTCGGATGAACCTTCGGCAATGTTTTCAGGAGAACATTCTCCCCTTTCTACCTATTTTACTTTTATAGTCTTTATTTCCTCCCGTTGATCTATTTCACGCAACGCCTGCTTTCCCCTTGTCTGTTTCCTCCCCTTTTTTTCTGCCACTGGACCCACCCCGATGGCCCACTCCGCATGACCCCTACCTCTCTCGCTGTCCCCGTGTCCCTGTCTTCCTCTGCCTACCGATACTCCTTTCCCCAACCACCACCGCTTCCACGAGCCCCTCTCCCGCTGACCTCCTCTCGCATCCTCTCCCTCCCGTCGGTGCCCTCCTCTCCTTGTTGCTTCCCTGCTCATTCTACACCGCATCTCCCTACTGCATCCGCCCAGAGCCGCGCAGCTCTTGCTCTGCCTCGAGGGACTCCGCCGCCAGGAGCTCCTCCAGCCGCGCCCTTGCCATCTCCCCTCCACAGGGCCACGTCCCATCGGCCCGTCGCCCGGAGCCCGCCTGGGCCGCATCGTCGACCTCATAGACGCCCTGGTGCTCTCCTCGCCGCCCCTCCCGGCATCCTCTTGCAACGTCGTGCCACCCCGCGCTCGTCGGCGAGCCTCGCTCTGCAGCCTGGCCTCGCCCCGGCGCCACCTCCAGGTCCTCCCTCTGCCTCCGCTTTCGGCCGCCGTCGGCCCCTCCTCGCTGGCCTCGACTGCCGCGCGTCCTCCTCACCGCAGGTCGCATCCTTCGTGGCTGTCGTCTCTAGCGCGCCATGGTGCCGTCGCGAGCCTCATGTCCCCTATCCCTGCTAGTGAAGCCTTGCTCTCCATGTCCTTCACATGCATACCGAGCCACGCACATGCCTTGTATCATCTGTTTGATTCAGATTCCGATGTACTTGGTGGCAGATGGTCACATCCTCCTCTTATGTTTGGTGGAGGTTGCTCCTGAAAATCGTGCAGTGGTGGTGTGATCTGGGAGGGATTTTCCCCTGTGAACATTGTGTAGTTCTTTTCGGAGATTCCGACACCCGGCCAACTCCGTTGTCGTCATCAAAACCAGAAACCTCTAGCACTTCGACAGGGAACCTTAAGATGATGTCGCTGTACTCGAAGCTCTTCGACCCGAACCCTCAACACGTCAAGGCATTCTTCCTGGAAACCCGAAGACCCTCGACGAGATCTCCTACATGGAACCAAAGACCGCGGACGCCAAGTCCCCGGATTCAAAGGCGTCGAGACCTCGATCCTGAAGACCGAACCCTCGGTGAACCCTAAGATCGCCAAGCCCCCATGTGTGACCCTCTTTCCGAGACCTTATTTTTATAAATGAAATAAATATCTTGTTGCATATGAATTGAGCATCCTTGCATACATATTGTGGGTTGGGAGTATGTTGTCGACTCATCTAATAACAAATATGGAGGCCATATGCGGGCTTTTCTAGTCTTTATAGGTTGTTTAGTGCATGCTGCGCTGTCGTTTCAGTCCACCATACCTATGTAGGCGAGGACCGCCGAGTTCTAGTCTCGCCGTGTACTGGCCTCAGTACTGACCGCTCTCTTTTTCCTTTGCCCTTTGTCGGCACCCCTTTTGTTTAAGCAGGTTTTGAGATCGACGTTGTTAGCAGGGTTACCCTTCCGGCTTGGCCTGGGCAGGGTTATGGACGCCATTGGTTATTCTTCAGGGCTCTTAGCTCAATTTGCATCTTGTCCGTACTCGGACGCTGTATCGTTTAAAGGTGATTTGGATCATTGTATTGTATATCTGTATTCTTGACTCATGGAGTCGTGTTGTATATATCTGTTCTGTGGGTTCCATCGTGAACTATTGTGTAATGGTATTACTTTGTTTTCCACCCGCACGCAAGTGCCTGGTGGGCGCCTTTGAATCGTTTCTATGCGAGTTTGGCGGGAATCACTAATACTTGCATAGGGCCGATCCGAGGGTGTTACAAACACGAGATTAGTACCAATTTCCCGTGGATGGCGGTCCACCATGACGTAGCATGTGCGTAAATTGCCTCGGTTCCCAGGGCACGCTCAATTCTCCCATTTTTGCAGAATCACATGTTTTTCGGAGTTGGTAAATGGAAACTCTGGATTTCTTCATGGAAACATGGAATATCTAGTTGGAGAAGTTTCTTAGAACGCCGAGAGGGAGCTAGGTCACGGGATGGGGCTCAATCCGCACAGTGGATCCATGTTCTGGGCAGTGAGGGGGTGGTCTAGGGTTGAAAGCCATGTTCACTCCTACTTGATAGCCATCCGGGGGGTGCGTCTTGTGCCAAAAGTCCCGGTTTCTCTTGTTTATGATTTTATGTTGGTAGTGGGTGACACACAAGGGATACTCGAGCTGGTTTCATATTTTTTTGATTTTTGATGAATTTCCCCTTGCCGGGGCTCGGGTGGTGGGAAAAATCGGCAAACCCGCCGGCGCACGCAGGCACGCGAGGTCCATTGCAACATTGAACCTAGGCAATTGTACAACCTAGGTACCCCATGGGGCACTCCAAAAACATTATTTCCAGAAAATCCAGGGCCATTTCTAGGGTACCTACAGTTAGAAACCATAATTACAGGGGCGTAACTCGAAAAAAATACAGTATATGCTTGCACCAAGAGATGAGTACCAACCTCCCGGGGACGATGGTCCGCCATGACGTAGCATGGATGTTAATTGCCTCGGGGCCTAGTGCGCGCTCAATTCTCGCACCTCCTTTGTAGAATCGTCGGTTTTTTAGAGTCGGTAAATGGAAACTCTAGATTTCTTCATGGAACCCTGGAATCCCTAGTTGGATAAGTTGCTTAGAATGCCGAGGGGAGCTAGGTGCTGGGTTTGGGCTCAATCCGCGCAGTGGATCCATGTTCTGGGTAGTGAGGGGGAAGTCTAGTGTTGAAAGCCATTTTAACTCCTACTTGAGAGCCATTCGGGGGGTGAGCCGTGTGCCAAATTTCTCGGTTTGTCTTGTTTATGATTTTATGTTAGTAGTGGGTGACACCCAAGGCTAGTCGAGCTCGTTTCATATTTTTTTTATTTTTGATGAATTTCCCATTTCCAGAGTTCGAAGGATGGGCAAATCGGCAAACCCGCCGGCATGCGCAGTCACGCGAGGTCCATTGCAACCTTGAACCTAGGAACTTGCCCAGCCTAGGTACCCCATGGGGCACCCCAAAATATTTTTTCCAAAAAATCCGGGGCAATTTCTAGGGTACCTACAGTTAGAAACCGTAATTACCGGGGCGTAACTCGGCAAAAATACAGTATATGCTTGCACCACGAGATAAGTATCAACCTCCCAGGGATGGCGGTCCGCCACGATGTAGCATGCATGTAAATTGCCTTGGGGCCTAGGGCGCGCTCAATTCTCGCACCTCCTTTGCAGAATCGCCGGTTTTTCAGAGTCAGTAAATGGAAACTATGGATTTCTCCATGGAACACTGGAATCTCTAGTTGGATAAGTTGCTTAGAATGTCGAGAGGGAGCTAGGTGTCGGGTTTAGGCTCAATCCACGTAGTGGATCCACGTTATGGGTAGTAAGTTGGAGATCTAGGGTTGAAAGCCATGTTAACTCCTACTCGATAGCCATCTGGGGGTGCGTCGTGTGCCAAAAGTCCCGGTTTATCTTTTTTATGATTTTATGTTGGTAGTGTGTGACACACAAGGGCTCCTCGAGCTGATCTCATGTTTTTTATTTTTGATGAATTTCCCATTGCCGGGGTTCGGGGGGTGGAAAAAATCGGCAAACCCGCGGGCGTGCGCAGGCACGCGACGTCCATTGCAACCTTGAACCTAGGAACTTTCCCAGCCTAGGTACCCCATGGGGCACCCCAAAACATTTTTTTCTAGAAAATCTAGGGCCATTTCTAGGATACATACAGTTAGAAACCGTAATTACCGAGGTGTAACACGGGAAAAATACTGTATATGCTTGTATATTACATACAGTATGAATCCCCCGGTGATGGCGGTCCGCCATGACGTAGCATGCGTGTAAATTGCCTCGGGTCCTAGGGCGTGCTTAATTCTCGCACCTCCTTTGCAGAATCGCCGGTTTTTCGGAGTCGGTAAATGGAAACTTTAGATTTCTCCATGGAACCCTGGAATCTCTAGTTGGAGAAGATGCTTAGAATTTCGAGAGGGAGCTAGGTGCCGGGTTGGGGCTCAATCCGCATAGTGGATCCATGTTCTAGGCAGTGGGGGGAGGTCTAGGGTTGAAAGGCATGTTAACTCCTACTCGATAGCCATCCAGGGGGGTATGTCGTGTGCCAGAAGTCCCAGTTTGTCTTGTTTATGATTTTATGTTGGTAGAGGGTGACACACAAGGACTAATCGAGTTGGTTTCATATTTTTTTTGATTTTTGATGAATTTCTCATTGCCAGGGTTCGGGGGGTGGGTAAAATTGGCAAACCCGCCGGCGCGCGCAGGCATGTGAGGCCCATTGTAACCTCGAACCTAGGCACTTTCCCAGCCTAGGTACCCCATGGGGAACCTCAAAACATTTTTTCCAAAAAATCCAGGGCCATTTCTAGGGTACCTACAGTTAGAAACCGTAATTACCGGGGCGTAACTCGGCAAAAGTACAGTATATGCTTGCACCACGAGATGAGTACCAACCTCCCGGGGATGGTAGTCCTCCACGACATAGCATGCGTGTAAATTGCCTCGGGGCCTAGGGAGCACTCAATTATCGCACCTCCTTTGCAAAATCGCCAGTTTTTCAGAGTCGGAAAATGGAAAATCTAGATTTCTCCATGGAACACTAGAATCTCTAGTTGGAGAAGTTGCTTAGAATGACGAGAGGGATCTAGGTGACGGGTTTAGGATCAATCCGCCAAGTGGATCCACGTTCTGGGTGGTGAGGGGGATCTAGGGTTGAAAGCCATGTTAACTCCTACTCGATAGCGATCCGTGGGGTGCGTCGTGTGCCAAAAGTCCCGGTTTGTCTTTTTATGATTTTATGTTGGTAGTGTGTGACACACAAGGGCTACTCAAGATGGTTTCATTTTTTTTGATTTTTGATGAATTTACCATTGCCGGGGTTCGGGGGATGGGAAAAATCGGCAAACCCGCCGGCCTACGTAGGCACGCGAGGTCCATTGCAGCCTTGAACCTAGGAACTTTCCCAGCCTAGGTACCCCATGGGGATCCCCAAAACATTTTTTTCCAGAAAATCTACGGCCATTTCTAGGGTACCTACAGTTAGAAACCATAATTACCGGGGCATAACACGGAAAAATACAGTATATGCTTGCACCACGAGATGAGTATGAACCTCCTGGTGATGGCGGTCCGCCATGACGTAGCATGCATTTAAATTGCCTCGGGTCCTAGGGAGCGCTCAATTCTCGCACCTCCTTTACAGAATCGCCGGTTTTTCGGAGTCCGTAAATGGAAATTCTAGATTTATCCATGGAACCCTGGAATCTCTAGTTGGAGAAGTTGCTTAGAATGCCGAGAGGGAGCTAGGTGCCGGGTTTGGGCTCAATCCATGCAGTGGATCCACGTTCTGGGCAGTGAGGGGGATTTCTAGGGTTGAAAGCCATGTTAACTCCTACTCGATATCCACTTGGAGGGTGTGCCCTGTGCCAAAAGTCCTGCTTTGTCTTGTTTATGATTTTATATTGGTAGTGGGTGACACACACGGGATACTCGAGAAGGTTTCATATTTTTTATTTTTGATAAATTTCCTATTGCCGGGGTTCGGGGAGTGGTCAAAAACGCTAAACCTGCCAGCGTGCGCAGGCACGCGAGGCCCATTGCAACCTTGAACCTAGGAACTTGCTCAGCCTAGGTACCCCATGGGGCACCCCAAAACATTTTTTCTAGAAAATCTAGGGCCATTTGTAGGGTACCTACAGTTAGACATCGCAATTACCGGGGCGTTACTCGTGAAAAATACAGTATATGCTTGCACCACGAGATGAGTACCAACCTCCCGGGGATGGCGGTCCGCCACGACATAGCATGTGTGTAAATTGCATCAAGGCCTTGGGCACGCTCAATTCTTGCACCTCCTTTGCAGAATTGCTGGTTTTTCGGAGTCGGTAAATTGAAACTATGGATTTCTCCATGGAATCCTAGAATCTCTAGTTGGAGAAGTTGCTTAGAATGATGAGAGGGAGATACGTTCCGGGTTTGGGATCAATCCGCATAGTGGATCCATGTTCTGGGAAGTGAGGGCGAGGTCTGGGGTTGAAAGCCATGTTAACTCCTATTCGATAGCCACCCGGGGGGTCCGACGTGTGCCAAAAGTACCAGTTTGTCTTGTTTATGATTTTATCTTGGTAGTGGGTGACACACAAGGGATACTCAAGTTGATTTCATATTTGTTTTTTTATTTTTCATACATTTCCCATTGTCGGGGTTCGGGGGTGGGCAAAATTGGCAAACCCGCCGGTGCGTAGGCACGCGAGGTCCATTACAACCTTGAACCTAGTACTTTCCCTTCCTAGGTACCCCATGGGGCACCCAAATACATTTTTTCCAGAAAATCCAGCGCCATTTCTAGGGTACCTACAGTTAGAAACCGTAATTACCGGAGGGTAACTCCGGAAAAAAACAGTATATGCTTGCACCACAAGATGAGTACCAACCTCCCGGGGACGGTGGTCCTCCACGATGTAGCATGCGTGTAAATTGCCTTGGGGCCTAGGGAGCGCTCAATTCTCGCACCTCCTTTGCAGAATCGCCGGTTTTTCAGAGTCGCTAAATGGAAAATCTAGATTTCTCCATGGAACCCTAGAATATCTAGTTGGAGAAGTTGCTTAGAATGCCGAGAGGGAGCTAGGTGTCAGTTTTGGGCTCCATTCGTGTAGTGGATCCACGTTCTGGGTAGTGAGGGGAAGGTCTAGGGTTGAATGACATGTTAACTCCTACTCGATAGCCATCCGGGGGGTATGCCGTGTGCCAGAAGTCTCGGTTTGTCTTGTTTATGATTTTATGTTGGTAGTGGGTGACACACAAGGACTACTCGAGCTGGTTTCATATTTTTTTGATTTTTGATGAAAATTTCTCATTGCCAGGGTTCAGGAGGTGGGCAAAATTGTCAAACCCGCCGGCGGGCGGAGTAACGTGAGGTCCATTTGAACCTTGAACCTAGGCACTTGCCCATCCTAGGTACCCCATGGGGCACCTCAAAACATTTTTTCCAAAAAATCCAGGGCCATTTCTAGGGTACCTACAGTTAGAAACCGTAATTACCGGGGCGTAACTCGGCAAAAATACAGTATATTCTTGCACCACGAGATGAGTACCAACTTCCTGGGGATGGTGGTCCGCCACGATGTAGCATGCATGTCAATTGCCTTGGGGCTAGGGTGCGCTCAATTTTCGCACCTCCTTTGCAGAATCGCCGGTTTTTTGGAGTCATTAAATGGAAACTCTGGATTTCTTCATGGAACCCTGGAATCTCTAGTTGGATAAGTTGCTTAGGATGCCGAGAGGGAGCTAGGTGTTGGGTTTAGGCTCAATCCGCGCAGTGGATCCATGTTCTGGGTAGTGAGGGGGAGATCTAGGGTTGAAAGCCATGTTAACTCCTACTCGATAGCGATCCGGGGGGTGCGTCATGTACCAAAAGTCCCCCGGTGCATAGACACGCGAGGTCCATTCCAACTTTGAACCTAGGACTTGCCCAGCCTAGGTACCCCATGGGGCACCCAAATACATTTTTTCCAGAAAATCTAGGGCCATTTCTAGGGTACCTATAGTTGGAAACTGTAATTACCGGGGCGTAACTCGGGAAAAATACAGTATATGCCTGCACCACAAGATGAGTACCAACCTCCCGGGGATGGCGGTCCTCCACGATGTAGCATGCATTTAAATTGCCTCGGGGCCTAGGGCATGCTCAATTCTCGCACCTCCTTTGCAGAATCACCGGTTTTTCGGAGTCGGTTAATGGAAACTCTGGATTTCTCCATGGAACACTAGAATGTCTAGTTGGAGAAGTTGCTTAGAATGCCGAGAGGGAGCTAGGTGTCAGTTTTGTGCTCAATCTGCGCAGTGGATCCATGTGCTGGGCAGTGAGGGGGAGGTCTAGGGTTGAAAGCCTTGTTAACTCCTACTTGATAGCCATCCGGGTGGTGTGCCGTGTCCCAAAAGTCCAGGTTTGTCTTGTTTATGATTTTATGTTGGTAGTGGGTGACACACAAGGACTACTCGAGCTGGTTTCATATTTTTTAAATTTTTGATGAATCTCCCATTGCCTGGGTTCGGGGGGTGGGCAAAATTGGCAAACCCGCCCGCGAGTAGGCACGCGACGTCCATTTCAACCTTGAAACTAGGCACTTACCTAGCCTAGGTACCTCATGGGGCACCCCAAAACATTTTTTTCCAGAAAATCCAGGGCCATTTGTATGGTACATATAGTTAGAAACCGTAATTACCGGGGCGTAACTCTGGAAAAATACAGTATATGATTGCACCACGAGATGAGTACCAACATCCCGGGGATCGTGGTCCGCCACTACGTAGCATGCGTGTAAATTGCCTCGGGGCCTAGGGCGCGCTCAATTATCGCACCTCCTTTGTAGAATCGCAGGTTTGTCGGAGTTGGTAAATGGAAACTCCGGATTTCTTCATGGAACCCTGTAATCTCTAGTTGGATAAGTTGCTTAGAATTCCGAGAGGGAGCTAGGTTCCGAGTTTGGGCTCAATCCGCGCAGTGGATCCATGTTCCTGGCAGTGAGGGGGAGGTATAGGGTTGAAATCCATGTTCACTCCTACTCGATAGCCATCCGGGGGGTGCGTCGTGTGCCAAAAGTCCTGATTTGTTTTGTTTATGATCTTATGTTTGTAGTGGGTGACACACAAGGGGTACTCGAGCTGGTTTCATATGTCTTTGATTTTTTATGAATTTCCCATTGCCGAGGTTCGGTGGTGGGCAAAATTGGCAAAACCGCCGGCGCGCCCAGGCACACGAGGTCCATTGCAACCTTGAAACTAGGCACTTTCCTAGCCTAGGTACCCCATGGGGCACTCCAAAACATTTTCCTAGAAAATCCAGGGCCATTTCTTGGGTACCTACAGTCAGAAACCATAATTACCGGGGCGTAACTCGGGAAAAATACAGTATATGCTTGCACCACGAGATGAGTACCAACCTCCTGGGGATGGCCATCCGCCACGATTTAGCATGCACGTAAATTTCCTCAGGGCCTAGGGTGCGCTCAATTCTGGCACCTCCTTTCCAGAATCGCCGGTTTTTCGGAGTCGGTAAATATAAACTCTGGATTTCTCCATGGAACCCAGGAATGTCTAGTTGGAGAAGTTTTTTAGAATGCCGAGAGGGAGCTAGGTGCCGTGATTGGGATCAATTCGCACAGTGGATCAACATTCTGGGAAGTGAGGGGGAGGTCTGGGGTTGAAAGCCATGTTAGCTCCTATTCGATAGCCATCCGGGAGGTGTGACGTGTGCCAAAAAGTCCTGGTTTGTCTTGTTTATAATTTATCTTGGTAGTGGGTGACACACAAGGGCTACTCGAGCTGATTTCATATATTTTTTGATTTTTCATTAATTTCCCATTGCCATGGTTCGGGGTGGGAAAAATCGGCAAACCCGCTGGTGTGCAGGCACGCGAGGTCCATTCCAACCTTGAACCTAGGCACTCGCCCAACCTAGGTACCCTATGGGGCACTCAAAAACATTTTTTTCAGAAAATATAGGGCCATTTCTAGGGTACCTATAGTTAGAAACCATAATTACCGGGGCGTAACTCAGGAAAAATACGGTATATGCTTGCACCACAAGATGGTACCAACCTCCCGAGGATGGCTGTCCTCCAAGACGTAGCATGCATGTAAATTGCCTCGGGGCCTCGGGCGCTCTCAATTCTCACACCTGCTTTGCAACATCTCCAGTTTTTTAGAGTCGGTAAATGGAAACTCTATATTTCTCCATGGAACGCTAGAACCTCTAGTTGGAGAAGTTGCTTAGAATGCCGAGAGGGAGCTAGGTGTCGGTTTTTGTCAACACCCGGGTTTTTAATCCCAGATGCCTGTTATGCCATACATCGCAATCCCAGGATTACCATTTTTGCGAGACATAACAGATTTGGATATCACAGTACATCATCCATTACACACCATACATAAGTTCTTACACAAATAAGGATCTCATGATCCAGTTCTTAATACAACTCAAGCAGCGGAATAACGTTGTCGTGGTATTGCTGACGAGTACGCCATGGAGGGGTCCTCACAGTGCGTGTTTAGACACGTGGGGGAAGGCGGACGGTTGAAGGGTACGAGGTAACACAGCTTACCCAGGTTCAGATCCCATAACGGTGGCAGAATCCTACTCCTACTATAAATCACTATAATGGCAATACGCCGAGTTATAGAGATAGTTTCGCTGTGCGAGGTGTATGCTAATCGCTACTTGGTTGTCTGAAGTTGTGCCCTAAAGGCTCCCATAGGCCCGACTTATATAGTCTCCAGGTCCTTGGGTTACAGGGAAAAGTCCTAGCCGGACAGGTTACAGAGTCTTACACCGTCTATTACTAGTCTTGTGTGTCTTGTACTCCAAGGCTCCGGGTACGTCGGTAACTCCACCGTAGCCTTCCTTTATCCGGCATGGGCCTCCCTTCTGGATCCATCTAACTGGGCCGCCCAGTAGGCCATGGGACATGCTACCAACTGTGGGCCACCCGGTTTATCCGGATAGGAGACATGCTATGAGGATACCCATATAGCATATCCCCAACAGTAGCCCCCGAAGAACTCTGAGATCTTGTGCCATCTTGCCTCTTCACGTGGAATGCTCTGTCTAGATAGATGTTGGCAAATCATCAAGCAATATCTTGTAGTCCTCCCAAAGAACCCTGCGAGGTCTTCTCCGTCTTCAACTCATAAGTCGGAGAATTGCTGAATCTTTCATCGTACTCTTCCGTAGCCGGACCGGATCCGTCCATGCCGGAATCTTCTGATGTGATGGTTCACCGGCCTATGTCAGCTAGGGCGACATTGACGTAGGTCAGCGACGCCTCGTAACTCACAGATGCAGAGAACGCAATCATGTCCACTTTTCCCGCGCGAGCGATACGAACCGTTGGCAGCGACGGTTGGAACGTGGCAAAATTTCCGCGCACGTCTGCACACACGTCGTCTACGCGGCAACCGTCTGATCAAGCTGCAGGAATCTCGATGCTGGAGATCATAAATAGTAACTGCGGTGGAGAATTTACTTTTCACCTCATTCTCTCCTCGCATCATCGTCTTCCTCCAGCGAGTGCCCCCTCGAGCTCTCCGCGCAACTTGCGAAAACCCTAACTCCCAAACTCGCCAGTCACCTCCAAACACTCGCAATGGCCAGCAGCAGCTCTTCTCCCTCGATGGCAGCGTCCGGCGAAGCCGTGGCGAAGCCGGCGAGCTCCATCGTCATGCGTCCCGAGGGCCTGGTCATCCCCGTCTCTGCAGTGGTCGAGACCACCGGCGGCGACCATAATCCAGCGGCACTGGAGCTGCTGGAAGAGGAGCTCAACTCCCACAAAGGCGATTGGCGCGGTTCGGATATCACAAACCGCGATATCTAAGAGTTGATCATCGAAGGCTACATCCCCGCGACGGAGGGGCTGGCCTGGCCGGTGAGGTCACACCTTCTCCCCAAGCCGGAGAAAAGGTGTACCTCAAAGCATAGTTGGTACGCGTCGTCTCCCTGCCCATCTCTAACTTCTTCCTTGCCATCTTGAACCATTATTGGGTCCCGCCCCAAAACCTTTCTCCCAATAGTATCCTAGCGCTTAACAATTACACGGTGCTTTGCGAGGGTTACTTAGGGATTAAGCCTAGGCTAGACCTCTTTATATATTTCTTCACTGTCAAGCGCGAAGCCGGAGCCAGCAAGGATGAACTTAGAAATTGTGGCACCATTAGCTTCAAGATCCGTCCTGGCCGGTGGTTCCCCGACATCGTCGGCCAGGAGTCCTAAATGAACTGGCAGCATACTTACTTCTACGGCCTAGATATCCCTCTGGCCGGCCAAGAAGTAATGTACCCAGACTTCATCGATGGAGCCGCCGCTGAAACTTCGACATGGAGATCCCAAGCCTCCCTTCCCTCCGACATCGACGCTTCCCGCGCTATAAGGCGGATAGAGTGGTTCGTAGAGACGTGTTTGACCAGCTTGGACCTAGCCATGTGCTGGTTCATCAGGCAAATCAAGCCTCTGCAGCACCGCTCGAAGCTAATGCACGAGTATACCAATGATAGAAGGGATAGCCTCCGCATCTCCGTGGACAACTTTTTGAGCGACTCCTTCAAGCTTCGCCTCAAGGACATCGGCAAGGTGAAGGACAAGAAGCGTGGCTTCACCATCACCTATGACATGTTCGTAGAGAGCAAGTGCCCAAAGGTAACTGCTTATTTTCCGTGTATGACATATACTCCAGCCCTTCTGTCTAGTCATTACCATCTAATCTAACATGGAGGTTCTTCACCTTAACAACTTAGTGACATAGACGAGGACAGCATGGCTCCTCAAATCTATGATCCAAAGATGAAGGAAGTCACCATCGTGCCCGACGACGATGCTCCGTTGGCGCGAAAGCGGAAGAACTCCACCTCTGACACTGCCGATGAAGGCAAGAAGAAGAAGACGGAGGGTGGAGCCTCAAAAAAGACTACCGCCGCCCTGGAGGCGGAGAAAAGAAAGGTTACTAGGATCCCCTTTGCCAAAGCACCCCCTCTTGTGTAAGCTTCTTTCTCTCTGACATTGTCCACTTATCTGTTTTGTTCCTATACTTATGCATTTTGCAAGTTACAGGAAGAAAGCCACGACTAGCTTGAAGAAGACCTCCAAAACATCGGGGGCTTCTAGAACCATCAAGGACATGCTGCATCACGACGCATCTCCCGCCATCGTCCCTGTCACTCCCATCGTAAAGCCTTCCTCCGCTCCGACAAGCTCACAAGCTAAGGAAGTATCTGGTCCTTCCGCCATGGAAGTGGACTCAGGTGCCTCTACCGAGCTTGCTGTTGTCGGTGAGCAGGCGACGCAGGAAAGTGCAGCACACCAAATGGCTGAAGCTCCGGCTAAGGATGCCATCGGTTGCGGTAGGGCGGTGGTGGAAGCTGGTACTTCTGCCGAAGGCGGCACCCCCGCCGCCAAGAAAACCATAGAGTATCCGAAGATAGTCTATCCGGTAATTACACCGGGTAGCACTGCTCTAGTTCCTGGTGCGGCGCCGAGATCTCCGACGTGCGGTCTAGAGGAGCTTCTCCGACAAGCAGAGATCTTGCAAGGAAACAGTGTATCCATCGGCAAGCTGCTAGCTAAGAGTGCTACCAACCTCAAGATCATTGCACTTGTAAGTTATTTCTGCCTTTTCCATTTCATAAATATCGCACTGTATGCCCCAAGGATGTAGACCGAAAACCACAGGTCTTTGCATCTACATGCTCTAAGAGTGACTAAGCTAGAAAACTTCTCACTATAGCCCCCAAGCATATAGGTGGAATGAAATATTCTGACTAGATGCTTTAAGAGTAGCATACGCAGTGTTTATAAATTTCAATATTGTAGCCCCCAAGACTCTAGTTGTAACTGAATTAGTTCCGACTATATGCTTAAAGAGAAGCTAAGCATACTTACGAGTTAAAAACTTTATACTGTAGCCCCCAAGCTTCTAATCGAAAACTGAATTAGTTCCGACTAGATGCTTAAAGAAAGACTAAGCATGTTGCTAAGTTAAAAACTCTCGCTGTAGCCCCCGAGCGTCTAGATGGAAAATTTTCCGGCTAGATGCTCCAAGTAGACCAATCAACGTTTAACTTTTCTTTTTTCCATAGAACTAGAATGATCGGAGGGGCATGGCCAACGACAAGTACCAGAAGATGCGTGCGGACTTGGAAGCCAAAAAGGGTAAAACTGCCTTCTTAAAGGAACAGAACATCAAGAGCAAGCGTCTATTTTTCCATTCTTCTTCATATTCTGACTTGAACTTGTGTATTCTCCAAGTACTCAATGTGTACTTTGCTTTCTACGACTTGCATAAACCATTGCCAAGGCTAAGGACATTGTCGAGCAATCCAAGCACATTCAAGAGCTGGATAGCGAGAACAAGATCTTTAAGCAGGAGAGGAAGGACATGCTGAAGATGCATGAAGAATCAATGAGAGCCCTCCAGGACTCCGCCACTGAGGAGATGAACGGCTTGAAGGAGGAGATCTCGATCTTACGAGATCAGAAGAAAGCTTCCGATGAGAAGAATCAACGCCATCATGAGGCGTACAAGCTCCTCTAACAAGAACGGGACTCCTTGGTGGATACACTCTGGCAAGCTGAGGCTAGAATCTTCAGTAAGTGATTCTCCGTCTTGGATTTCTGTAGTCTAGATAATCTGAATTTTTGAACTCATGTGCTCCTTGTCGGAATTTGTAGCTCCTATGGGTTTGACCCGGTCGCCTCCTCCGGCAAAGGAATGCATGGTTCTTGCCGGCAACTTCATCAACACCTCCATCGAGCAAGCGAAAGAGATTGCCAAGCCCCTCTAGATCAACATCAAGGCATCGGACTCTATGGCGAAGTTCTCGGAGATCTTGCGCCGAGCCCCAAGCGTATCACAAGCTAGAAAGCTTCATGTGCATGGGCCGGTGCAAGGATGGCGCTATCCATGGTTAAAGCACATTACGAAGATGCCGGCATCGACACGGTAACCTCTGGCATTCCCGACGTAGATGACGATGGCAAGGAGATAAACCATGAGTCCATCTTGTCATCACTTGCGGGTTATGACACCAGAGTTGCCGAGTTAGTCGACATCAACGTCTTCGTGCCGATGAATACCATCGATGGCTGCGTCCAAAGCTCCTCCGAGTTTCTTGACACTGCCGACTTCGAGGGTGGCTCTCCTGCTGCCGATGACGCTGCTTCCAAGTCGCCTGTGTCAAAGGAATGAAAAACAACTTGTAATATTTGTTTCATCTTTGATGCGTATGCGGAAAAAACTATGTATTAACTTAAGGCGGAAAACAATGATGTACGTCCTGCTACTTAAGAACTAGTTCCAGCATGTATATATTTTTTAAGCAAGTGCTGGCTTATCATTACTTTGGTTCTTATGCTTGAATTTTCGTGAGTCGGAAGACTCGTTGTCGGAACCATGCGCTTAGGTGATGATGCCCAATGGCACCGCCAATAACCTAAGAACAAAATCATCGACAATAAGTGCCAAAAGTCACTACTCCAGAATACACATAAAAACGACAAAGAACGTGTAGACCAGAAAACTTAAGCTAACGCCCATAGGCGGAATTTTCACAAGTGCAATCGCAAAACTTGTGCATAAAGGTTTTATATGATCCAAAAATGAACACTAAAGGAGGTAAAAGACTCAGTAATATGAGTGAACCAGAGAGCTTTATTTCATTGATCATATAAGAGGTACACAATTAGATAAAAGATGCTAAGTGTAAAAAGGACGTATCTGTGCTATGTTCCATGGACGATCAAGCTCCAGGCAGTCATCATCCGGTTCACGTCGCTTATGCTTATGATCCTTGTTGGGTCTATCCTTCAGTTCACGGTTGTCAACGAGGTAGTAAGACCCATTGAGTAGCGCCTTGCTTACGATGAACGGTCCTTCCCATGGCGGGGATAATTTGTGTGACTTCTTCTGCTTAAGTCGGAGCACCAAATCCCCCTCTTTAAATGAGCGATGCCGAACGCGGCGACTATGGTAGCTGCGTAGCTTATGCTGGTAGATGGTGGATCTTTGTCAAGCAAAAACACGCTCCTCCTCGAGAAGGTCCACATCTAGGCGTCTGGATTCTTCAGCGTCATCTTTGTCATAGGCGGCAACCCTTGGTGCATCGTGAAGTATGTCGGAAGGTAGGATGGCTTCTGCTCCATATACCACGAAGTAAGGGGTGTAGCCGGTGGATCTGTTGGGTGTAGTTCGTAAACTCCACAGCACAGATGGCAATTCTTCCGCCCAGGCTCCAGCTGCTCTATGTAGCGGTGCCTCAAGACATGGATTGATTCCCTGCAGAATTAATCCATTAGCTCGCTCAACCTGACCATTGGATTGTGGATGTCCCACAGATGCAAGGTCAAGTCGGATGCCCTTCTCCCAAAAATAAGCCTACACTTCTCCAAGTGATAAGTTGCTGCCGTTTTCAGTGATAATGCTATGTGGGAGACCAAATCTCACCACTAGATCCCAAACAAACCTAAGGGAAGTTGCCCCATCAAGCTTTCTAATGGGTTTAGCTTTTATCCATTTAGTGAATTTATCAACTGCTACTAGAAGATGTGTAAACCCACATGGTGCCATTTGTAACGGCCCCACCATGTCTAGCCCCCAGACTACAAACGGCCAGGTTATTGGTATTGTTCGCAATTCTTTAGCAGGAACATGTAGTTGTCGGGCATAATACTGGCATCCCACGCATGTCTCAACCAGCTTGTCAGCATCCTCCTTCACGGTCAGCCAGTAGAATCCTTGACGGAAGGCTTTCGCGACCAACGATCGAGGAGCGGCGTGATGCCCGCAATCTCCGAGATGGATTTCGCGTAGGATGTCAATACCTTCTAACTGGGAAACACACTTTAGTTATACACCAGTAGTGCTCCTTTTGTAGAGCTGTCCGTTGATTATGGTATAGCCCTTCGCTTGACGTACTATTTGCCGTCTTTCGACTTCGTCGTCGGGTAAAGTTCCATTTTCGAGATATTCCATGAACGGTTTTGTCCAAGCCGGAGGGACCTTTGCCACCATGTGGACGAAAGAGTCAACTCTATCCGGGTTGTCGATGTCGGCTCCCTTCGCGGATGGTGTCCGTAGGTGCTCTAGGAAAACTCTTGGCGTAATTCGTTTGCGCCCTGATCCAAGCTTAGACAGAAGATCAGCCGCCTCGTTTTCCTCCCTAGGCACATACTTGACTTCGTAGCCCAAGAAGCTCTTGGCTATCTCATCCACTTCGTCTCGATATGCCGCCATCATAGGGTTCCGCGCATTCCAGGTGCCAGCCACCTGATGGGCAACCAAGTCGGAATCTCCACAGCAAACTATGCGCTTGATGCCAATATCATTGGCTATGTGTAGTTCGTGAATGAGTGCTTCATACTCCGCCATGTTGTTTGTAGCCTCGAAGTGGATTTGCAGAACATAGTGTAGCTTGTCGCCAGTTGGTGACTGTAGCAATACACCAGCCCCCGAGCCGTTGAGCAGCTTTGATCCGTCAAAGTGCATCACCCAGTACTATGGTTCCGGCAACGGAGTAGCATCTAGCATCTCCGTCCAATCTGCGATAAAATCCGCCAAGGCTTGTGACTTGATAGCGTCGCGTCTCTTGTAGGTGATCTCGAAGGCAGCAAGTTCAATGCCCCACTTCGCGACCCTTCCCGTAGCATCGCTGTTGTTGATAATGTCGGACAGTGGAGTCTTGCTCACCACTGTGATTGGGTGCTCCTAAAAGTAATGCCTCATCTTCCGAGAAGCAAGGAATACTCCATAAGCTATCTTCTGGTAGTGCGGGTAACGCTGCTTGGACTCCGTCAAGACCTCGCTCACATTAACATGGGCTCTCCAGACTTTGGTGCTACAAGTATGGGCGCTGAGGAAAGAATCTCCTTGAGCTACTTCAATGCTGCATCTGCTTCGTCCATCCACGTGAATTTGTCTCTCCAAGTCGGTTGACGAACCGACTAACTGCTGCAACACAACCTGTTAGTCGTTGAATGTCCTTTAGGCATGTTGGGCGATTTATTTTTAATATGGCCTTGATTTTCTCCGGGTTGACCTCGATTCCACGCTGGGAAACAATGAAGCCCAACAATTTTCCGGCTAGAACCCCAAAGACACACTTCTTAGGGTTAAGCATCATGTTGTATTTCCGGAGATTATCAAAGGTTTCTTTATAGTCGGAGATTAAGTCATTGGACTTTTTAGACATCACCACGATATCGTCCACATAGGCGTGAACGTTCCGACCAATTTGGTCGTGAAAGCAACGTTGCATTGTCCGCTAGTACGTAGCAGCTGTGTTTTTCAGCCCATAGGGCATCGTAACATAGCAAAACGTGATGTATGGGGTAGTGAACGAAGTGGCCAATTGGTCCGACTTCCTCATCTTGATCTAGTGGTATCCTGAGTATGCATCGAGAGAACACAAATGTTTCGAGCCAACCGTCAAGTCAATGACTTGGTCAATGTGAGGCAAAGCAAACGGATCTTTGTGGCAAGCCTTGTTCAAGCCGGTGTAATCAACGCACATTCTTAATTCTTTGGTTCCCTTTTTTGGGACAAGTACATGATTGGCCACCCATTGGGTGTGAAGGACTTCTCAGATAAAACTAGCCTTAAGTAACCTAGCTATCTCTTTGCCTATGGCACGTCTCTTCTCATCTCCAAAGCATCGTAGAGGTTGCTTCACTGGTTTGCATTTTGGATAAATGTTTAAGTTGTGCTCAGCAAGTTCCCTAGGTACACCTTTCATCTCGGCAGGTTGCCACGCAATGATGTCCCTATTCTCACGGAGGAACTCTATGAGCGCGCTTTCCTATTTGGGATCCAGGTTCGTCCCAATGGCGGTGGTCTTGGAGGCATCGCCTACCACAAGTTCCACCAGCTTGGTCTCGATGGCGGCCTTGAATGCAGGAGCGGAGTCAGAAATCTGTTTCTTCGACACGAGCATCTCTGAGTCATCGACCTTACTATGGATCTCTTTGAATTCTTCGCTGTAGAGGACACCTTCCGTGAAGGCTGCTTCATTAATCTCGCAGTCCCTTGCCTTAGTAAAGCTTCCGGATACGATGATGACACTGTTTGGTCCGCGTATCTTGAGTTTGTTGTGGACAAAGCATGGCTTGGCCATGAAGGTGTGGAATATGTCGCGGCCGAATATGACGTGGTACACGCTGTTGAAGGGGACCACCTCAAAGGTCATGCACTCTTGGCGGTAATTATTAACATCACCAAAGGCAACCTGAAGTGTGATGCACCCAAGGGACCGAGCCTCCCGACTAGGAACTACGCCGTGGAAGATGGTGTTGGTCCGCCTTAGGTTTTCCTCCATCAAGTTCATCTTCTATAGTGTATCCAGGTACATGATGTTGATGCTGCTTCCACTATCCACCATACACTTGTTGAACTCCACGCCGTCAATCAAGGGGTTGATGACCATGGCGTATTGGTTCTCCGTAGGGATGAGGTCTGGGTGATCCTTCCTATCCCAAGTAATTGGAACCTCCGACCAGCACAGATACTGGGGTATTGGGGGTAGAGTGGCCATCAGTATCCTCATAAAGGTCTTCTGTTGTCGGACGGTGGGGGTGCCAAGGAAAGTGTGGTAGACTGGTGCCTTCTTCACGAAGGGGTTCTTGCCTTTGTCGTCGCTCTTGGCGGCGTGCTTGGGGTCAACATCCTCGTCCATGTCACTTGAATCCTTGGAATCCTCCTCCTTCTTCTTCCCCTTGCCCTTGCCTTGCGGTCTGTTCTTCCGACTTTGCTTGTAGACGGACTCCGGGTCTTCCTTGAGGTCGTCGACAAACTTGCAGTGTCGATTGGTATGGGTGGCCTTGCCGTTGACATCGAGGTGTACGAGGCACGACATATTGCGGTACTCTTCGTAGGTTTGGGGAACACGGAGCGGTGCCGAGGTAGTTTCACTTCCTCGTTGCTGCCCACGACCAACTCCTCGTCCTTGGCCACGTTGTCCGCCATCACCTCGTCCTGCAAAGGTCATGGCGACCATGTCAGGAGATTGCTTTTCTTCTGGAGCGGTTTTCTGCTTTGTACTGCTGTTCCTCCGAGCTTGAGTTGGAACGGCCGTTGCCGACAGAGAGCCGCGAGCATCATCGTCGGCAGGTGCGAACTCACTAGCCAACTGAATCATCTGGTTCAAGTCAAGCTGGTGATTGTCCTGCAAGCGCTTCAGCTTATGTCGGAGAAACATGCCACTTTCAAACCCATCGATGAAGGCGGCCATGGCGGTCTGAGCATGGACTCCTACGCAGGAATTCTTCATGTCCAGCCAGCGGGAGAGGCAGGGACGTTTGTACGTACCCTCGATGTTCTTGGTGAATTCCTTTTGCATGTCCAACCAATTGTAGATGGATTTTTCCGGCAAGTCGTCAATCCATTGACGTGCTGTGCCCGCCAGCATCAATGGGAGGTACTTGACGGCAATGTTGGGGTTACCCCCGGCAATCTCTACCGCGTTGCCGTAGTCCTACAACCATGTAGCCGGCTTAGTGGTGCCGTCATAGGGCTTGATGGTCTTGTCAATCCGGAAACCTTCAGGGTAAGTTGCGGACCGTATCGCAGGTCCGAAGCAACATGGTCCCAGGTATGGTCCTTCCCGGGCCTCGTGGATCTTATCGATCCACGAACGTGCATCGTATGGCTCCGGGTTTTTCTTCTTCTTGTCAACAGGGGATGGGCTGCGTGAACAACGCGGGCCCCCTCCGCCATGGTGACTGCTAGGTGGTGATGGAGGCGGAGGTGGTGGTGGGTTAGCCTTCTTGCTATTACCCTCCTATGACGCCTCACGCTTGTCGCGATTGCTTGCCGAACGCGGAGGGTCATGGCGCGACCTGCTCTTGTGTCCTTGTTGTGCTCTCCGTCATGACGGGTCTTCTCCGTGTTGTCGCGGATGACGATGGTGAGCCTTGGGATCTTCACGATGTCGTGGGGATCGGGGCGGTGGCGATGGGCGATGAGGTCGGGCCTTTTCTCCATGGTCGGAGGATATGGGGATAGCATCCTTCCTATTGCGCGCATCCCACTGTCTTTGTTCTGATGAACCCGTCTGAGACCCGACATCAAGAGGAGATCTGTCCCTTGGCGGTTTATGTTGGCTAGACTGGCAAAATGCTGGGTCAGACTCAAGCCTCTGAGAGGTGGCCTTTTCCTGCTGCTTCACCGCCTTGGCCACTAGGTCATAGACCTAGTCCACTGCCTTGGGCGATCTATCCTGCTCCAGAAGGGTCTTGGCGATGGCGAGGTTGAGTAGTGGAGTGGGCATCACCTGTCTGCCTTCACTGCCAATGTATGGCCTGGCTTGTGCCGACTTCGGGGGTGCCCATCCTAGGTTTCCCCGTATACAGGATCATTGATGACGTGATCCGGAGCTTTCTTGGCCTTCTGCTGCCCTGCAGCAGAGTCTTGTACTCGGCCTCCATTGCTCTGGCTTTCTCTATGGATTTCTGCGCGTTGACCAGATCTCGATCTAGCTTAGCGCCTTGCTCCGCGATGGCATGTGCTTCCTCCAGCAGCAGCTGACGCTTCTCGTCAAGCTGGGTCACGTTCCGGATATGAGCTACGGTCAGTGGCTCGTCGAGGAGGTTGCCGTACATCACTCTATCAGCTGGAGTAACTTGGGCAGCAGCAGACGTATATGCTGGAGGCGGCAGGTTTGCGGTGTTGTTGTTGCTCGGGCCGCTGCCGAGTTCCTGTGGCTGTTGTACTGGATAAGGCAGAGGGGGCATGACCTTTGTGCGATCATCGTCGGCAGCAACATGTGGTCCCTTCCCCTTGTCCAGCGCGGTAGGCGGAGCTCGTCCGGGTTGATCTTCATCCATCGTCGTCCCAATGGTGACGAACACCTCTCGAGACGTGACAGCGTTGTTGGCTTGCTCGTCGCGCGTGTACTCCTCCTCCATCTCTTGCATGGAGGAGTCTAGTTCCTCTGGACTGAAATCTATCTCCTCTGAATCTGCACTGAAGTCGGCGTATAGCGCGTCAATCACAGAGTCGGAGGGTGCCAGGACCTCCTCGATGATGGGCGGTGGAGGTGCAACAGCAGCGACGATGACTGGAGGTGGCGGTGCGACTACGGCGATGGCGGCCGGAGGTGGTGGTGGCTGTGGCTGAATCGGGGGGGGGGGCTCCGTCAATGAGCGCAAGTGCTGTCTGAGCTGCCGCTTCGGCCTCGGCGTAGTTTTTGACGGTGTTCACTATGCCTTCGAAGGTAATGCCGTCTTAGAGAATGCCGGAGGAGCGTGCCATGGTCCAGTCCTTCCACAAACTGATACATAGCATCAACATTGGGGTAGTGGGCCAGATCGGCTCGTATACGGAGCCACCTGGCCAGGTAGTCGCGGGGTTTTTTGCCGTTTCTCTGAACGCAACACGCCAGATCGAAGATGGTAACCACACCGACAAACTTGGATCTTTGCTGTCCAGACGCACGGGCGAAGCCGGTGGACTTGCAGCGATCTTCCACTGTTATATCCTGCACAAGGGCAGTTTGGGTGGGCCTTCAATTTTTCGGATATTTGCCGGCAAACTCCGAATAGAGAGCCGACATTGATCCTTCCGCGAAGGTATCCTGCCCATAGGCGGTCCGTGCGGACCTTGATGCTCCTCCGACTCCTAGGGAACTAGTGCCAGAGTCGGTTTTGCCAATGAAGAGGTGGTAACGATCGAACACCGCGTAGGTTTCGTCTTCACCAGGATCTAGAACTCGTCGGGAGGGACAACCAGAACATTGCCGGAGAAGAGAACGTGACCGATAGCTACGGTTTCACCGATTCCCACGAAGATCTTGGTCCTCGCCTGCTGAAGATCCTGAAGCGCCTGATGCCCCATGGTGGGCGCCAACTGTCGTGGTATTGCCGACGAGTACGCCATGGAGGGGTCCTCACAGTGCGTGTTTAGAGACGTGAGGGAAGGCGGACGGTTGACGGGTACGAGGTAACACAGCTTACCCAGGTTAAGACCCCACAACGGTGGCGGAATCCTACTCCTGCTATAAATCATTATAATGGTAATACGCCGAGTTACAGAGATAGGTTCGATGTGCGAGGTTTATGCTAATCGCTACTTGGTTGTCTGAAGTTCTGCCCTAAAGGATCCCATAGGCCCGACTTATATAGTCGCCAGGTCCTCGGGTTACAGGGAAAAGTCCTGGCCGGACAGGTTACAGAGTCCTACACCGTCTATTACTAGTCTTGCGTGTCTTGTACTCCAAGGCTCCAGGTACGTCGGTAAATCCACAGTAGCCTTCTTTATCCGGCATGGGCCTCCCTTCTGGATCCATCTAACTAGGCCGCCCAGCAGGCCATGGGCCATGCTACCAACTGTGGGCCACCCGGGTTATCCGGATAGCAGACATGCTATGAGGATACCCATATAACATATCCCCAACAAACATAAAGATAACGATAGCATGGGCAAAGCTCCACCTTCATTGTCACAGGCAATGCTGCCGATGGGTGATGATCATAGTTGTCGTAACCTTCCTGCGGTCTGTCATCCTGATACTCATCTTCATAGTCTGGCCACGGGAATAGCCAGGGACAAGGCCATGAGTACTCTTTAAGTACTCGCAAACTAATACTAATAAGTGAAGGGGGTTTTATGGTAGGATACTAAACTCTAGGGTTGTTTTGCAAAAAGCCAGATTTACCTCTACTAAGTTCAGAAGCAAAGAAAACTAGTTGAAAGTTTTATAACACATAAGTGGGAACTTGAATTTCATATCACCACTCTGTTGTGGTCAAGTCAAAGTCACAAATCATTTCACAAGTCATTTTGAAAACATCTGACGATAGAACAATATGGCCACTCCAACTGTCCATAACCGCGAATGCGGCTATTCGAATAGTTTGACACTCTGTAGAGATTGTACACTTTCACCACAACATTCGATACATCTGTCAGGAACAATCCTGAATTCACCATACTCAGTATGCGGATAATCAATCCTAACCTTTCAATTACACGCCTTAGTATAGGCACCTCTCCTGTGAGTTTGGCCTCCGAACCATGACCAACTATCATCTTGGAAACTGCACAGGTGGACAATCTTCACAAGGTAGCCTCAGCTCAGACCTTGGCCGCAAGGGAACCCATACTAAGGTATATAAATTTCCAGTCAAGCCCTACCCATTTTTCGGGTATTGTGGTTGTACGGTAAAATTGGAATGGTATCGCATCCAGACAACCATCAGTTTTATAAAGGGCTAAGCCTCATGCCTCAACATTTTCATCATCAAAATCATCTAGTGTTTGAGAACACATGGCAAAACATTTCAGTAGAATGTCTCATCATTCTAAGGTTTTCATAACCATTTTCACCAATTGTTCCAGTCTAAAGTTGATCAAGTTTTATGCTTAGCACTAGCATCTACAGGTGGGGGTAAATACTAATGAGGGGTGGTAAACAAGTGTATCTTATCTAAGTAAATCTCATGCCTAAGGATGACAATAATATTATCTAACTTAGGCCAAGTTTTATGCTCTTATGCTACCTTCAATTATCTTTCTAGAATCGGCCAGTAAGTAAACTTTTGATAGAAAGCTTTTAATATAGAAAATAAAATACTAAGATTGCAAGTAAAACTAGGATGGTGTGTCAAGTGGGTATAATCACATATGCTTAAGGCATATAGTTGGCATAGTATCAAGCAAGTAGTAGCTTGCATAAGTAGGGTATTTTGAAAGTGTTAGCTTGCAAGGTTGCAAGTATAGGCTTGCCTTGTGCAGAGCAGTGGTTGAAGTTCTCCTCGGCTTCTTCCTCGTAGTATCCTCCTTCCTCCTCGTATCCTTGGTTTGTACTAGCGTCTATAAATAAATACGAGGTACACAATCACCAAACAATACTTAACTATTGCTAATCAACACACAAAGGTTCACACTAAGTGATCTATCATCATCACTAACATTACAAGGATTAAAAAACTTGTCCCATATATTTTATTTTGCGAAAAGTAATTTCTACTCATTGAAAAACTACTTAAGATTTAATATTCTCCAACTCAAACATGGGATCATGTTGACACATGTCATCACCACATATTTCAGTACATGGAATATGATTTAAAGTGGTGTCACTATTTAATAAGGTTTAACCTTTTTATTTTATGTAATTAAAGTGACTAGAAATACCTATGTGGCATTCTTTTATCACTTTCTCATTATTTCTGTAAGTAAACCTATATATTTTTATATATTCTGAAAGGTATGGTTAAATGTGATTTTTGAGAGTTGGAATCAACTCAAAATCTCTTATGGTTGAATTTTAAAAAATGTTTGAATGTAGAAAAGCTTCTACAAATCTAAATGGTTTGAATCCAACGGGCATGGATTAAGCATTCCAATACCTTTCTAACAAAATTGGTGTCATGCATTTTGGTTCATTGAATCGAGTTGGGTGGATTTTTGAATCTAGGTACAAAACTGTGTTTGAAATTAAATGAATAAAAGTATATTTGAATTGTTGGGTCGCGCGGGACGTTTAACTGGGCCGGCCCACTACCCACAGCGCACGCGCGGGATGGTTAAGTGGCTGTCCACACGCGTCAGTGAGACAGTGAGGGGCGAAGTGGTACGTGGTGATCTAGTCCGCACGATCTAACTCGAATCGAACGGCTCTGGTTCATCGTCCACGTCGGGCAGCGCCGGTGACACAGAACCCTAGCGCGGCAGGTGGGGGTCGTGGGAGGCTCACCAAGGCTCAGGCGATGGTCGGCGACGGGGGTGAACGACGAAGGCGATGACGGCGGTTCTCCTGGTACCGGCAGCTTCTCCTAGGGCGGCTCCAATCGACGGCGCCTCTCCCCCTCTATAGCGGCGAACTCCGGTGAAGCCACCTGGTGCTCGCCTTGCTCCGGGAGTGAGTGGGTGTGATCAGTGAGAGGTGGGGAGTGAACTGGTGTGAAGAAAACAAGCGGGGGAGGTATCCTTTTATAGTGGTTGAAGGGGACCGACGGGCATGGGCTGAGCTAGTCGTGGTCGACGACACAGAGGACTAATGGAATGGGCGACGGTAGGGGCGGTGCTGTGCTCCCTAGCGAAGATCAACGACTTGGTGTTGAGGCGTGGGGCGGTGCTGATCGGTCGGAATGCGGCGATGCTCTAGGCAGGTCCGACGGCGAATTTAATGGCGCACGGGTGCTCCTGGTCGCACGGAGGCGAACAAGGTTGTCTAGCAGGGTGCTGGAGTGTTGGAGAACACGCACAGAAGCGGTGAGGGAGGTGCGCGGTCTGTGGGTGCTGGTCGAGCGTGGCGCACTGGCGCGCTCTCGGCATGGCCGCAGAGAGAATGGTCGCGCTTGTTCTGGGTGGTCTAGTGGCTGGCTGCGCTCGGGGCTGGGACAGGGAGTGGCGGTGGACGGTGCTGCATGTTCCAGACAAGGTTGGCGGGGCTAGTTCTTCCTCTAGCTCGCTGCCAACATTGGGGTTGGCAAATGGGCTCGGCATGGTCACCATTAATGGCTATGCCAAGCTCACAGTCGTGCTAAGGCTTGTTATTTAGGCTAGATCATCTACCGAGAGTGTAGTGAGAGCTAGAGAGGGAACAAGGTTGGCCAAATCCACTACTCACTATAGTGTTTGTTGTTTGTTTGTTTGCTGCAAAAAAGGTGTTTGATGAAATGGCCGTAAAAAATTGAAATTTGAATTTTGGATTCAAACTTGGTGGGTTTGCTAGGCACATACTAGGGAGTCTCTGGTTAGTTGGATTAGTCAAGGGGCACTGGTTTGGTTGGGTTTTGAAAATGTGTGATCTTCACATATGATAAAGATTCAATTTTGAATTATGATTTGAATATGGTTGCCAAATGTTTCTGGAAGTTTCAAAGGTGGGATTTCATTCATTTTTACTTGGTCTAGCAAGGGGTGAAAAGAATTGGAAAAGTTTCTGTTTGAAATCTTGGACTAGAAACACTCAAAGTGACCTAGTGAGCAAGATTGGCAAAAATGACCATTTGCCTTAATTGATTTGTTTTTTATTTTCTCTTTATTTGTTTCTGCTTGGAAATGTTTTATATGATGTTATTTTCATCTTTAAACCATTTCTTGCTATTTAGTTTAATCACACAAGTTCACTCATGCATTTATCAAATCATCACATACATATGCATTCATATGATTTAAATTAATCAAAGTTTTTGTTAACCCTAATTTTAGTGATTAGAGTTTGATGATCATCGTTTTATTTTTTTTGGATGTTACAAACCTTCTCCCCTTAAACATGCATGCTCCGTTTGTCCATTTGTATGTTGGTGATACGCGGTGCTGAAATCCAGTCGGGTTCCTAAACCTTCTTGGACTTTCTTCCAGAATCTCGAGGTAAACTGAGTTCCTCGAGCCGATAAAATGTTCTTGGGGACTCCGTGCAAACTGATGATTCTAGCGATGTATAACTGATAGGGCAAAGGTGTCCGATCTTTCGATGAGATGGTGATAGTCGATTTGGTGGAGTTCGGGCTTGACGATCCGACTACACGTGTAAGCACAAGCGCCAATGCAATTGCTAGGCCAATCTCTTGGAGGTTACCGATCCTGCGGGAACACGATCAGCCTGACCAGCGAGGGTCTTAATTCCTACCTGAAATGGAGAACAAGTAAGAACTAATATTGCAATCAAGATATTGCGGATTAAGAGGAAAGCTTTATTGAAAAGGTGGGATCCTATATAGGTGCGAAGTACAAGAGGCCTCTGCGACTCTCGAGCCTTGGCGAAGTTGCTATGAAGGATAACTTAATGTCTAAACAAAATCCGAGTCTATGGTGACAGCTATGGGGAGTATTTAAGGAGGAAAAGTTGGGGTTTCGGCCAGCCATGGAAGTGGTGGCCGAATCCAACCCTCGAAGTCCTTTTCCTCTCAAATACGGACTCTAAAAAGTGTCTATTTAAAATCCTGTGAAAATTACATGGGCCTGGCCCAAATTAAAGGTGTTGCAGCACCATATTAAGCTATGGACGAATTTGTGAAGTATTAATCTTGAATATTTCGTCCAAGCCTTCTTTCTTCATTACGGACGTGGCCTTCTCTTGAAACATCACATGCTTGCTGCCATCTCCATGCATGGCCATGCTCCAATGCTTGTCCCTCTCATCCATGCTTGGTCCATTATTCCTAAGAGTAAGAAATACATCTGATTTAGGCAGCATCATATTCTCATGTATGTGAGGAATAGTTCCAAGAAACGAAAGTACCTGATAGTTAAGTTGTTTGGCACAAGATCGAGTGATAGGTCCTTGTATGTGTGTAGCTGTAGGTACCACGGTTGTATCAATAGATGGGATGTCCACATCATGCTCCCCTTCTTGAATTAAAGTCGTCCTCGACGCAATCTCATCTTCCTCACCAAAGTAAGTCTTCAAATCTGCAATGTTAAACGTAGGACTAACCGTACCAAAGTCTGCAGGCAACTCAGGTTTATATGCATTATTGTTTATTTTCTATAACACCTTAAAGGGACCAGCAGCACGCGGAATTAACTTAGACTTGCGTAAATCAGGAAAACGTTCTTTATGCAAATGTAACCAAACAAGATCTCCAACATCAAACACAACATGCTTTCTCCCTTTATCCCCAGCAAGTTTATACTTAGCATTCATGTGTTCATTGTTATCTTTAGTAGTCTTATGCAAGTTTAATATCATTTCAGCGCGTTGTGTAGCATCCAAATTATTTTGCACCGAAGAAGGTAAGGGCAATAAATCAATAGGTGCACGAGGAACAAAACCATACACGATCTCAAACGGGCACATCTTTGTGGTAGAATGCAGCGAACCATTATAAGAAAATTCTATATGAGGTAAACACTCTTCCCACAATTTTAACTTCTTCTTTAAAATAGCCCGCAACATAGTAGACAAAGTTCTATTTACTACTTCAGTTTGTCCATCAGTTTGGGGATGACATGTAGTACTAAACATCAATTAAGTCCCCAACTTAGCCCATAAACATCTCCAAAAGTGACTAAGAAATTTAGTATCACGATCATAAACAATAGTATTTGGCACACCATGCAAACGAACAATTTCACGAAAGAACAAATCAGCAATATGCGCAGCATCATCCGTTTTATGACAAGGAATAAAGTGTGCTATCTTAGAAAACCGATCCACAACAACAAAAATACTATCCCTCCCCTTCTGTGTTCGTGGCAATCCCAAAACAAACTCCATATAAATATCCTCCCAAGGAACACTAGGAACAGGAAGAGGCATATATAAACCATGTGGATTAAGGCGAGACTTAGCTTTTTGACAAGTAGTGCAGTGTGCCAAAAATCTCTCAACATCTCGACGCATACGTGGCCAAAAGAAGTGTGCAGCAAGAACATCCTCCATCTTCTTGACACCAAAGTGTCACATCAATCCTCCTCCATGCGCCTCCTATAACAACAAAAGACGAACATAACTATCTGGAATGCATAGTTTGTTAGCACGGAACACAAATCCATCATTGAAGACGAACTTGTTCCATGTTCTACCATCTCTACAATTCTGCAACACATCTTTAAATTCAGCATCATGAACATATTGTTCCTTAATAGATTCCAATCCAAATATTTTGAAGTCAAGTTGAGATAACAAAGCATAACGGCGCGACAAAGCATCAGCAATAATATTATCTTTACCCTTTTTGTGTTTGATAACATAAGGAATAGACTCAATAAATTCAACCCACTTTGCATGACGACGATTCAACTTAGCTTGACTACGAATATGCTTCAAAGATTCATGATCAGAATGTATAACAAATTCTTTAGGCCATAGATAATGTTGCCAAGTTTCTAATGTCCGAACTAACGCATATAATTCTTTATCATAAGTAGAATAGTTCAGACTAGCCCCACTCAATTTCTCACTAAAATATGCAACAGGTTTTCCCTCTTGTAATAACACACCTCCCAAACCAATCCCACTAGCATCACATTCAAGCTCAAAAGTCTTATTAAAATCAGGAAGTTGGAGTAAGGGAACATGTGTTAGCTTATCTTTCAATATGACGAAGGTCTGTTGTTGTGCATCGCCGCAAACAAAGGGCACATCCTTCTTGGTAAGTTCATTCAGCGGCAGGGCAATTTATCCAAAGTCTTTGACAAAGCTCCTATAAAAACCAGCGAGGCCAAGAAAACTACTCACTTGTGTGACTGTCTTGGGCTGCGGCCAATTCTCAATAGCTTCAATCTTGGCTAGATCCACTTCAATACCCTGTGATGTAACAACATAGCCAAGAAACGCAACTCGATTGGTGCAAAAGGTGCACTTCGCAAGGTTACCAAACAAACGTGCATCACGTAAAGCATTGAAAACATCACGTAAATGGTCCAAATGATCCTCTAAAGATTTGCTATAAATCAGAATATCATCAAAGTAGACTACCACAAAACGTCCAATGAAAGCACGTAAAACTTCGTTCATTAATCTCATGAAAGTGCTGGGTGTATTAGTTAAACCAAACAGCATTACTAACCACTCATATAAACCAAACTTAGTTTTAAATGTTGTTTTCCATTCATCTCCCAATTTCATACGAATCTGGTGGTAACCACTACGCAAATCAACTTTAAAAAACATGGTAGAGCCACTCAATTCATCAAGCATGTCATCCAAACGAGGAATATGATGACGATATCGAACAGTAATATTATTGATAGCTCTACAATCAGTACACATGCGCGAAGAACCATCTTTCTTAGGTACCAAAATAATAGGAACAGCACAGGGGCTAAGGGACTCACGAATATGATCTCTGTCGAGTAGTTCCTGAATTTGGCGTTGTATCTCCTTTGTCTCCTATGGATTGGTTCTATATGGCACGCGGTTGGGCAACGTAGAACCAGGAATTAGATCAATTTGGTGCTCAATTCCTCTAATAGGAGGTAGTCCTGGTGGCAGCTCAGCGGGAAACACGTCCTCATATTCCTGCAAAAGGTTAGCAATACCGGGTTGCAAAGAAGGAGGCATATCCTCAAATGAAAACAAAACCTCTTTGCAAATAATTGCATACCATTGAGTATTGTTTACATCTAGTTCAACAATATCAATTTTATTTGCAAGCATACATGGACTCTTCAAACGAATTTTAGTAGCATGTTTAGAATCATATTTAGTGTTCTTTGGTGGTAGAAAATCTGCAGCAACAATCTGATTCTCACTTTTATTTTTCTCCTCAGTTCTAGCTCTACTAGCTCTAACAAGATCATCGTTTAAAATCTGTTCCGGAGACATAGGTTTTAAACCAATTCTTTTCATCATGCATAAGAGAATAGTGATTAGTTTTGCCATTATGAACAGATTCTCTATCAAATTGCCATGGTCTACCAAGTAACAAAGAACAAGCTTGCATAGGTACAACATCACAATCAACAAAATAAGAATATGTACCAATAGTAAAATGCACGCGTACCGTTGTTGTTACCTTGATCTTGCGAGAACTTTTAAACCATTGGATGTAATATGAATGTGTGCGTTGTCTTGTTGGAAGTGCAAGCTTCTCTACCATGTCAACACTAGCCAGATTGTTACAACTCCCTCCATCAATGATGATCTGTATAGCTCTTTCCTTGACAACACCACGTGTTTGGAACAGGTTGTGGCGTTGATCTTGTTCAGATTTTCTCAATTGTACACTCAACACACGTTGTGTAATTAAGCTCTTGTATTGATCAGCAGCTTCAGCTCCCATTACCTCTGTCTCTTCATCAGCATCACAATTGTCTCCATCTCGAGCAGAAATAAGGGATAATGTATCTTCATCAAAGTCACTCGCTGAATCGTATTGACCATCATCACGCACCATCATAACACGTTGTGTTGTGCACTGTCTCTCAATATGACCAAAACGTGTTAGATTCTTTAGTAAATCACGTTGATAAGTGGGAGGTACAAAACGAACATGCATAGCAGTTTTTAAAGCAGTCCAAGTACTAGGAATAGTAGTAGGATTTAAACCACAATACTCAGACCACCAAAGGGAAGCAAATTTAGTAAATTCATATGTGGCAGCACTAACATGCATATTCTCAGGATATTTTAAACATCCAAAACGTTGTTCTACTTCCATCTCCCATGTAAGATATGCATCAGGATTATATTTACCCTCAAAAGATGGAATATTTAATTTAAGCTTTGCCAGATGCTCATCATCACGTACCGGTGGTCGAGCATTGCGGTAGTAGTGTCGGGGACGGCCAGCAGGGTGTGGAGGTTGTTCAACCTCCTCGTCAAACAAATCGTCGTCGTCGGGGTCGTAGTAGTACCCGTCGTCTATTCCCAATGTCGCAGCAGCAGCCGCAGCGAAGATCTGAGGTGCGTCAGCTGCAGCGGTAGCCGCCTGAGGTGCGGCGGCAGCCGAACCAGCGGTCCGACCCATGATCAGAATGCGCCGTGCGCCATGCCGAGGTGCCAATGGGGCGGGTGCGGGTGCCGGCAATCTGGCAAAAAACTCCTTGAACCGAGCGTCAAGCTTGTCGTTGAAGGATTTCTCGAGCCCATCGATCTTGTCCATGGCGTTGGTGAGCTTGGTGTCAAACTCCCCTAGGCGTGCATCCACATCTTCTGCGCGACCGACCAAGACCTCGGAGAAGTGGGCATGTAGTTCTTGGTTCGTCATTGTGGCAGGGTTCCGTGAAGTATCTGTCATGGTTAGTCCTTTAAAAAGCACAGGTATATACTACGGAAATATGGTGGAAGGCACGCGTAATCCGTCAAGCAATATACGAAGCTCTTACAAGTTCTTACAAAACAGCAGGAAAAGGCGATGTGCAACCGCGAGGATCAGTGGGTCCAGAGATCGAACCGAGCGATTACCGGGAGTCGAGACACCGCACGTGGAGAATATTTGTGGAGCTCTGGGAAGGCTTAGCAAAGGGGTTAGCAATTATCAAAACAGCAATGCAAAAGTTGAAAGAATGCTCAACGACGGTACTGTGCTGGTCCTAGGCTAGACCGTACTAGATACGCGAGCCTAGATCACCAAAAATGTCACGAAGCGACACAACAAGCAATGTATGATGATATGGCACCCTGAAAAGCGAACCGAGATGCTGAAAATCACGATGATGGCGAGTGTCTAGAACTAATCTACGGGGTCTAAAAACAGGTTAGCCCCAATTTTTTTTTTAAATTTTTGTATTACGGCTGAACTTATAACTCGACACGGACTTTAGCTCAATAAGGAAACAACAAAGAAGGAAAGTAAAAAGAAAAAACTAGGAAACAATAACTCAACGCGGACTCGTGTCGTGGCAGGAAAGGCGGTGGCGGAGTTTTAGGGTTTATGATGGCTGGGTGTATGGCGGCCGAATATGGTGGCGGAATATGGTGGCGGTGATTTGCGAGGGTGGAGGTGACTACTATGATCATAATTCGAAACTCTACGGGACGAGACACTAAGACCAGCAACTCGACGCGACGATGCAGACACAAATTCAACAATGCAAAACTGAAAAGATAATGCGAGGCTTAGATTGGTGATGAGTTGGATCTAAACTCTAATTGTGTTTATGGCTTTTTCATGGGTTATAGATAAAACAGATCTAATCTACGAAAACAGTAAAATCTCACCGAGCAACCTGAAATCTGATACCACTTGATAGGGCAACGGTGTCCGATCTTTCGATGAGATGGTGATAGTCGATTTGGTGGAGTTCAGGCTTGAAGATCCGACTACACGTGCAAGCACGAGCGCCAATGCAATCGCTAGGCCAATCTCCTGGAGGTTACCGATCCTGCGGGAACACGATCAGCCTGACCAGCGAGGGTCTTAATTGCTACATGAAATCAAGAACAAGTAAGAACTAATATTTCAATCAAGATATTGAGGATTAAGAGGAAAGCTTTATTGAAAAGGTGGGATCCTGTATAGGTGCGAAGTACAAGAGGCCTCTGCGACGCTCGAGCCTTGGCGAAGTTGCTATGAAGGCTAACTTAATGTCTAAACAAAATCCGAGTCTATGGTGACGGCTATGGGGAGTATTTAAGGAGGAAAAGGTGGGGTTTCGGCCAGCCATGGAAGTGGTGGCCGAATCCAACCCTAGAAGTCATTTTCCCCTCAAATACAGACTCTAAAAAGTGGCTATCTAAAATCCTGCGAAAATTACATGGGCCTGGCCCAAATTAAAGGTGTCGCAGCACCATATTACGCTATGGACGAATTTGTGAAGTATTAATCTTGAATATTTCGTCCAAGCCTTCTTTCTTCATTATGGAGGCCTCAAAGTTCTAAAATCTTCATCCGTGGCCTTCTCTTGAAACATCACAAGCTTGCTGCCATCTCCATGCATGGCCGTGCTCCAATGCTTGTCCCTCTCATCCATGCTTGGTCCATTATTCCTAAGAGTATGAAATACATCTGATTTAGGCAGCATCATATTCTCATGTATGTGAGGAATAGTTCCAAGAAACGAAAGTACCTGATAGTTAAGTTGTTTGGCACGAGATCGAGTGATAGGTCCTTGTATGTGTGTAGCTGTAGGTACCACGGTTGTATCAATAGATGGGATGTCCACATCAATAAATCTGCTAGCTTCGAACTCTGGTATGTGGTCTTGACTGGTAAGAAATTGGCGACTTTGGACAATCTGTCAACTATGACCCAAATAGAGTCATTTCCCCTACTTGAAGTAGGCAATCAGGTGATAAAGTCCATTCCAACTGAATCCCATTTCCATTCTGGAATCTGTAATGGTTGCAACAGTCCTGCGGGTCTTTGATGTCCCGCCTTGAATCTCTGACATATATCACACTTGGCGATATAGCTTCCGATTTCTCTCTTCATCTTATGCCACCAAAATTGTTCCTTCAAATCTTGTGATACGAATAAATCTCACAACGGTTTCCCATTAGGTAATGCCTCCATGTCTTCAGGGATAGAACTACGGCTCCGAGTTCAAGGTCATGGGTTGGATAATTCTGTTCATGCTGCTCAGTTGTCGGGATAGATAAGATATAACTTGGCCTTCTTGCATTAGCACACATCCGAGACCGATCTTGGATGCATCACAATACACATCAAAGGGATTCATGATATCCGGCATGATCAAGATTGGGGCTGAAATCAATCTCCTCTTGAGTTCTTGAAAACTCGCTTCACATTTGTCAGTCCATTCAAACTTCTTGTCCTTCTTCAGCAATTGGGTCTTGGGTCTAGTGATACTCGAGAATCCTTCTGCGAACTTGTGGTAGTATCCCGCTAATCCGAGAAATGCACGAACTTGGGTTTGAGTGGTTGGGGCTTGCCAATCTTCAACATCCTTCACCTTCTCAGGGTCAACGGCAATTCCTCCAGCTGATACAATATGTCCGAGGAATCCTACGTCCTGTAACCAGAATTCACATTTGCTAAACTTGGCATACAGCTGATTCTCTCTAAGGGTTCCAAGAATGGTCCTTAGGTGTAGCTCATGTTTGTCTTCTGATTTGGAATAAATTAGAATGTCATCGATAAAAACAACGACAAATTTATCCAGGAAGGTCCATAAAAATCATATTCATGAGGTTCATGAAATAAGCGGGGGCATTGGTTAATCCAAAAGACATGACAGTATACTCGTATAATCCATATCGGGTGGTAAAGGCAGTCTTTGGAATATCCTCTACGTGAATCTTGAGTTGATGATAGCGACTTCTAAGATCAATCTTAGAAAACACTTTGGCACCAGTCAGCTGGTCAAATAGATCTTCTATCTTCGGTAGTGGGTACTTGTTCTTGATGGTAATGTCATTCAACTTCCGATAATCCGTACACAAACGGTTACCTCCATATTTCTTGTCCACAAACAAAACAGGTGATCTCCATGGCGACGCACTTGGTTGAATCAATCCAATTTCCAACATGGCATCCAGTTGCTTCTTCATTTCTGCTTGTTCCGACGGGTTCATACTATATGGTCTCTGGGCTATGGGTCTGGTTCCAGGTATTAGTTCAATGATAAACTCAATATCCCGATCCGGGGGCATACCAGGCAAAACATCTGGAAATACATCGGGGTATTCACAGACTATCCGGACTTGGTCAATGGTTGGCTGGGCTATACTCTTGTTGCACTTGAATTGACGGGGCAAGGTTCCAGATACATGCTCGACTGATATTTTGGCTGTACTGGTCATGGTTATGGCTTTCTTGGCACATTCAATTAATCCTTTGTGTTTGGACATCCAATCCATTCCTATTACTACTTCGAAATCTTTAGTTCCAAGTACTATTAGATTAGCATAAAAATCTATGCCATGGATTTGGATAGGGACGACTTTGCAAATTTGCCTAGCTTTGGTAGTCGAACCAAGTATTTGAACAATCATAACATGCTTCAATTTGGTTGGTTGAATCTTACTAGTGCATGCAAATTCTTTAGTAACAAATGAGTGCGATACTCCAGAATCAAACAACACTCTTGCAAGTACCGAGTTAACAGAAAACATACCCAGCACGACATCTGTCGCCTCCTGGTCTTCTTCAGCATGCATGAGAAAGAGACGACCGTTGCGGTTGAGCGAGTTCCCTGGGGCAAACCTTCTTCCAGGTTGAACACGACGCTGCTGCTGAGCTGGGGCATTTGCATTGGGGGCTGTGGCAATATTCTTGGGGCACTCATTGGAGTAGTGACCCTTGGTTCCACATTCATAACAAGTCACTTGTGACATGTACTTCGCTGCAACAGGCGCAACATTGCTTCCAGTCCTTGGGGCAGTGTTGGTGTTGGCGGCGGCATTGTTGTTGTTGAACTTGGGTGGTGCATGGTTGAAATTTCTAGAGTTTACGTGGTTGTTGTGGTTTCCTCCGGGCCTTGGGTTTCCATGGTTGGGGTAGGTCGGACGGTTCATCGGGGGTCTTGGGGAAAATCCTGGAGATGGGTTGGGGTGATACTTGGGTGTATGGTGGGTTCCTGGTTGATGCATCATGCGCCGCTTGCGGTTCTCATTAGCTGGGTTGATATTTCCTTCCATATGAATGGCAGAGTCAACTAAGGCTTCAATATCTGCAAAGGGGATATTGACTAACATTGTCTGCATTTCATCATGCAGACCATTCAGGAATCTCTCTTTCTTCTTGGCTTTAGTGTCGATCTCGTCTGGTGCATACCTAGCAAATGACAAGAATTTGTCATGGTATTCCACTACTTTCATTCTCCCTTGCTTCAGTTCCCTGAATTCATCTCTCATCCTCTTGATCAAACCCGGTTTGTAACATCTCAGCATTAGGGCCTAGAAATAAGCTGAACCCAGATGTGTGCATTGCATTCATGCATAGAAAATCTGAATAATTTTCGCGCTTTTGAACAAAACTTGTCAAAGTGATTAACGCTTCTCTTAAATTGATGGAAATGTAGATCATCAAGTGGACTGCGATAAGTTTTAATATGACCTTTGCTAAAACCTTATTTTGGGAAAGGGAGATTTGATCTAAGGGTAGATCAAATGTAATAAAAGTTAAACCCTAATACATTATGATTTATATTTGATCCTTAGGTGATCATATTATAGTATTCATTATAATCACTCATAAGTACCAAGTTAAGGATATAACACAAATAATAAGAATTTAACAACTATATCTTAATCTCATCTGCATATACCATGAGTATCATGGTAATACCTAACCCTACTTCTTAAGTAAGATTGAGTAGGAAAGAAACTAAGTTTAGATCATTCACCATATATCTTTCTTTCCTTATAAATCATTACCATCTCTGTTGAGTTATATTCCAATCTCTATTGTTCATCAATGTTGAGAAATCAACTATTGATTCACACATTCTCAATTTATCAAACTCTTGATCATAACAGAGATTATAATTAAGTGTCTACAAAGAAACAACTAAGAAGGGGTAAATAGTAATGCTAGCTATAGAAATCATCTATAGGGTGGGAATGATTGAAAAGAATCAAATCAATAAGATAATTGATGGAGTTAAATACCTCCTAGATAAATAGAAGAATTATTTATATTATCTAATCTTATGGAAGTAATTAAAATTACAAGGATGAATTCTGAAGATAGTTACCAGTAGTAATTCTATTGGATCAAGTGGGCATATTCCATGAATAACAACCTTAATCCAATTAGAGATACTAAGAAGATAATTCCAATACAATTGAAATGTTGTAGTATTGAAGTCTTGATTAGTAAATTGGAAACCTAAGCTATAATGATTAAAGGATTATAATGATCATGCTTGCTCACCAAGATTGTTTACTTATATCTAGTATAAGTGACATTGGTGGGTACAACATAATTGAAACCCTAGTATAGATAAGTTATCCTAAAGTAGTCATTACAAGCCACATAATATAATGTGAGGTTGGAGTGTGAGTTATTAGAGTAATGTAAATATAAGATAGTATGATTCAATTAAAGCCAGTATAGCATAGAGTTATGGAAGTAGTGTTATCCATCTTAAAGGATAGTTAAGCTTTAAAGAAAGGTGGATGGATGATCAAGGAAGATTATGAGTGGAGTTTGGAAGAACTACTTGTTGGATTGAAGATTTTCAATAGTAGAGTAGTGGATATAACCAAGCAAGGATATGCGAAAACTATGAAATGCTTTAATATCAAACTCATTAGATTCATCCATGAGTTTAGAAGAATAAAAGGTGAATAAGAATATTCTTATGAAGTAAAGATCATCATGTTAATCATGATGATGGTTAGGAATAAGTAGTATATCTAGGAAAGGAATTCCTTAATTAGAAATCTAGGGTTGTGAATTATGGAAAAAGACATTCTTGGTAAACACTCAACTCTAAATCTTAAACCAAACATAGTATCCATTTCATGTTATTGATCCATCATCTTATGTCTACATCACTTGATAGGACTACTTTCCTATAGAAAACCACATAAGCACATCTCTGTCAATTCCAACCATCATAATTATATGTGCTTAAGAGTAACTTTATCAATTCTTTTCTATAAACATTCAATATACAATTTTCTATTTTAAAAGGTGATGTCATCAAATATCACACACATAAGCCAATATGCTTAGTTATTAAATCTTTAATCACAGTAACAAAAGAAATATAAGTAAATTAAGAACCCTAAACTTCTATGTTTACCATAATAAATATATACAATACCTTTTCTTAATTAATGAATGTGGTATTAACCATATTAATTTCTTTTATGTTTCATGCATCAAATAATGATATAGGATCATTATACATATAAAAATTTCTAGTCAAACTATGAGCCAACTAGAGTTAAGTTTTATAAACTAATAAGGAAATATCATTTAATAAATCCATGGTTAAAAGTGGAAATAAAAATAATAAGAAAAGCTTCTACAAATTATTAAAAAAAGGGGTTCATATAAAGAAAATAAAAGAAATATAAAAACATTTATCATAAAGGTTCACAAAAGGAATCACAATAAATACAAATTGTTGCTATAAGTATTCAGCAAATAAACTTTATTAGAAAATTTCAAAATATAGATAAAATTCAAATCTGAAAAGTAAAACAGATAATAGAAAAAAGAAAACAAATAAAAACAAATCCTGGACGTGGCCCAACTTCTCTCTGCTTACCTATCGCCTCTGTGTAGCCCACAAATGCCCAATAACCAGCCTAGCTCTGGCTGACAGGTGGGACCAAAGAGGGACTATGGGTTGAGAGGAAAAAGCTCCATGGGGTTTTCCGCAAAATCGACTTTGTCGTCTACCTCGCCTATTGGAAGCAGCTCGTTGGCCGGAGCTCCGCCGTCGATCGACTGCCGCGCTATGATGCGTGCCGCCGTCCCTAGGAGGAGTAGATAAGATCACCGCGTCCTCCTCTATCCTCTCATACCAATACCATCTTCAATCTCCCTCTCCAGAACCACTTTCCTTCCTCACCCAAAACCCTAGTTCGTCGGAGTTCGTCGTTCTGGTCAGGTCCGACCACCCCTCGCCTCGTGGTAACCACCGTTTGACGCGCCGTCGTGGACTTACTCACCTAGGACCAAGCACGGAAGCCCGCACACCAGGAATCATGTGAAATCGAGCATTCCTTTCATTGGCCGCCGTGACCATTATCGTCTATTCACCGTCTTCACGCCTTCCCAAGTCTCCTCGACCTCTCTATCATCATCAGGTTAAGCTTACGCATCTCTGGACCCTAATTTTGCTTGCTGATTCTCACCATAGACCTCATTTCCTTGAGCACCATCGTTGGCCGCCGTAGAAGCTCGTCGCCGGTGTATTTTCGGTGACCATTAGGTAGCGGCGTTACCACCCATAGGTTCGCCTTGGTTCCCTCTGTCCAATAGCATCGACCTTGTTCACTAGAGCACGGTGGTTCGCCGCCGGCGACCATCCTCTAGTGGTGGAGGACAGGCTGATGTCAGCATGACTTCATGCTGGTATCATCCTGCCATTCCAGCGCGGTTTGAACTGGTCTTTGTCTCACGTAGCATATGACGCGGCCTTGGGCCCATATGTCATTGTCTGTTAGTAGAGACAGGGTCGTTAACAAACACATTAATTCCTTTGAGAGCTGAGGTGGCTACTGGCCCACTGGTCAGTGAATAGAGCTAGGTATAGATGCGGTGTAAAAAGTATTTCCTCTTTAAGAAATAAAGAAAATTTTATAAGCTCAATTATTAATATTCCAGAAATCAAAGAAATGATTAAATCTTGTTTAGTTAACAACTTTTGATTTATAATTCAGAAAAATGTGTATAATATATGAAAAATTGTAGAAAAATAAAATCTACAACTTAAAGTTATTATAAAATATTATTATGATGATTATTTAAATAAATATTATTTAATAAAGGTTTTATAAGTAATAAACCTTTGATAATTCATATTTTAATAATGGTAAATGTTAAAAATATAAATAGAATACCAAAAATCTTAGAAAAATAAAAATTATGATTTAAAACCATAATCATGCATTATTATTTCACTTAATTAAATATTTATTATTTATTAAGTAATTATAAAGTAATAAGAATTGTCAAAATCATATCTTATTATTTATAAATCACAAAAATAAATGTAGTATACCGAAATAATCACAAAAATAATATCTACAGGTTAAAAATATAATAATCCAATTTTGAGTTAAATAAAAATTCAAATATTTTAATAACTCAAATTTAAACTTATTTACTTAGTTTAAATTCATATAAGGGTAAATAAAATTTGTTAATATTTCTAAAATTAGTCAATCAAGTCTAATACATAGGTATTAGTATTGAATATTACTAATAAGTCATAATCATTCAAAACATTAGAAACAATATTATATTGAATTATCCTTCTACCATATGAATATATTATATTTTAAAAAGATCTTTAAAAATTATTAAATCTTGAAGAATGATATATCAATCAAACACAACCTTATAATGGACTAAATCCAAAGATAATTCATGAGTAGTCACTAGTACTATTTATTTATCCACAAACCATAATCATACCTTTATAAGGAAACAAGAAATCTTGTTCCACTACAACATTAAGAGACCACTACTTAAATAGAAGAATAACCTTAAGGCAACATTACCAAGTACACCAGGTACAAAGGTTATAAGCATTATACTTTCAAACTATCTTTGTTTTAAAGTTGAATTTAGTCTACAAGAATTTAAATATAACACTATAAACATTGTTATATGTTTTATAGTTAACTTTGGTCTGAAATAGTTAAGTTATGAAGCATCTCAAGCCCAAACTATTCAAGCAAGCACAAATAACATCGACCACCACTAACTAACCATAAAGATTGTTTAAACCTTAGAACATGAATCTTTTCTTCAAATGTTATTATTTTTGCCACATCAAACAGGAACTCTTATATAAGAAATCTTGAATAGCATTTCACTTTTTGTGTGTATCCCATTGTTTTGTAATATTGTAATTTTATGATTGTCTCACACACACGCACAAGCCTTAATAATAAGCACAAGTATGAAATTTATCTAAAAGGGACAACACATTCTAAAGTAACCATTTCTGGAGTCCAAACCCTAGAACAACGTTATCCCCGGGATTCGTGTTTATAAAGTGCATCACATTACTTATGCATAAGAGCATATTGCCTCTTTAAACATTAGTCCTTACCGGACCAATGGTGCTGATTTTAGATTTTGGATCTTAAACTAACTCGAAGACCGTGAGTGCATAATCTTGCAATCACAAGAGGCAAGTTCACACTTGCTCATGTCCTTTGTTTATTTTTGTAAAGTATTCTACAAATCCAGTGTTGTCATCACCTGCATTTGAAAAAGTTTAGAAAACACTGTTTTCGATAATAATGTGAGCTATTGGTTACTGATCTAGGGTGATCAGTTAATCTATTAAATCTGACAGTTGGAATACCACTGTTCAGAACTATATCACCTAGGACTTAAAAACCAATGTCGCCAGTGATTCTTGCATCGTATACTACGTGTTGACCATGAGATTTGGAATGGGACAGAGAAGTTAGCTGTATCTTCTTCCTCACGCATGAAGCCGGATGTGCAGGTAGTGGCTGTTATCCTCGTAGCGTGCATATTAATTGGTAATTCATAGAGGATATGCAGCATATGGGTGGGAACCCTCATCGTCCCATGATAGTTCTGGCATCTAACGGTTTGTACAAACCATTGCCGTAATTCTTTATGTGGGCATTGTGTACACCAAGGAGGCATGCGAGGTCGCGAAGGGGCATTGATCGTCTTGGATCATCTTCTAGGCCCCACATCATGGAATTGTGGACGGGAATAAGTTGCACGGTTGTGCAACAAAGAGTTGATCTCTCATGGGTAAAGTGACGCACCTCTGCAGAGTGTAAGAACTGTAACTTGTTACTCCCTATTCCGGGGAGGATCTACAAACGCGGCGGGAAAGGAACTCCATGAAAGTTCTGGTAAACCCGTGAAGGCTGACGTACATAGGTTTTTAGAATAAAAGCAACCTTTGAAGAAATGTTTATGAAAACTTGCATTGCCTACGGCCTATGGTCTATGGCTGTAGTTATAGTGCATCAAACACTCCTTTTCTAGTGAACTTGTTGAGTACACTTGAGTATCTTCTTAACACTTGCTAGATTCTGAAGACATTAAGATGATCCCTACACCAAGTTATGCTCCAGGAATCATCAAAAGCTAAAGCTCTTCAACGAATACAAGGAAGTCAGAATATACATCAACTCAAGTGAAGACGAAGTTACCGATTAGATAGGAATATACTCTCTCTCTCTAACCAAAGAACCTAATTCTATAGTGTGTTGCAATAGTAGCAATGCCAACCCCTTAGTTAAAATACTAGACTTAAAAGTATAATAGTCGGTGCATTATTTATCTTTGATTCTTCTTTGTAAGAAGTTCTTTCTCTCTCTTTAACCTAGAGTGTCCTTTGGATCTTGTGTAAAGAGTGAGTTGTAACCTTTACCCATGTATTGGACCCATTGTGTTTCTATTGTGCCATTCTGAGGGTTGTAATACTAGTGAATGGTGTTCTGGAAATTCTTGAGCTTAGATCCATGGTTGTCCTGATTTCCATGGCCTTGATTGTTGTTGGCCATCTGAGATATCTGTTGAAGGGGGGCTAGGTTGGCTTGACGTTCGACTCTTTTGGCTTCGCGGCCATAAACCAACATTTGCAAGAGTTGCAACATCGGGTCCGGGGCTGAGTTGCTTCCTCCACGAGGCATCTGAAGATTGAGGTAGATCATGAGAAAAGAGGGAAATTTCTAAGGTTCAGGGTTTTTGAAAAGTTTTTAAAGTTTGACTCAGATTTTTATAGCAACTTGCTTTTCATTCATTCATTCATTCATAGCACACAATACAAACAAACACCACAAGAAAGGAAAACAGATGGTTTTAAGAACCATTCTGTGAAGCTACGATATAGTGGGACCAAATAAAAGTCACTAACGCTAGTGCTCAAGTGCTACTACTCCTTGGAGTCAGTGTCCTCATCATCATCATCATCGATGAAGGCGATGTCATCCTCATCGGTGAAGAAGTACATAGCCTGATCCTCTAGAAAGTCATCATCATCGCTGAGATAGGAGTAGGGTTCTCCACGAAGGTCTTCCCCTGCATTCTCCCTCTCCTCCAACTACATGTCTCTCTCGTGGATGGTCTCCTCCAAATCCGTGATCCGGTGGCGAAGACGGGCAATGATGCGCTCCTTCTTGTCGAGCTGACGACGATGAGACTTGCGATCCTTCACTAGCATGGCGATGGTCTGATCCTCCTTTTGGGCGATGGCGTACTTGTGGTTGGCGTAGGAATGGGCATTGTCCAACTCCTTCTGATGGTCATACATCATGAAGTTGAGGTGGTCCAATTGACTCTTCGGCTCGTGGTGATATGGGGCCTCCAGTTGCTGTCCCATAACATCACGCCTCGGGTAGAACTCGAAACGGGTACCCTTGATTTGATTGATACTCTGCCCACACAGACGGGCAAGAGCTTCCTGCATTTCCCTGGCCAGTCCATCCAGCCAGTTGTTCTCTCTTAAGGTGAACTGAATTCCCTCTGCAGTCGGAGGTTCAATATTTCCTCGGAGACTTGCAACAACTAGCCACTGCAGATATTCTCCTTCCTGATCATTGCGCTGAGCTCCGAAGAACTCGGGGTGCGGACGCTCCAGCATATCTGACAGCTGGTCCAAGTCACGCTCAAATATGAGGTCTCCTCCATTCCCCAACTGATAAAACTTGTTGTACTTCACATCCATCTATAAGAATATAGGATGAGTAAGTTAGTAGAGTGATCAAGTGTGTCAAAGTTTATGTATTTTGCAAGAATTTTTGAGGAACATGAATTTTCATGAAAGAATCCAAGTGATAAGAATGAGAATATTTTTTGTAAATACTCACTTCCTTTGATTTTGAAAATAATTTTTTGATTCAAACGTCCATTCTAAATATGATCTCCTATGGTCAGGATGTCTCTGATACCAACTTGTCAACACCCGGGTTTTTAATCCCAGATGCCTGTTATGCCATACATCACAATCCTAGGATTACCATATTTGGATATCACAGTACATCATCCATTACAATCCATACATAAGTTTTTACACAAATAAGGATCTCATGATCTAGTTCTTAATACAACTCAAGCAGCGGAATAACATAAAAATAACGATAGCGTGGGCGAAGCTCCATCTTCAGGGTCACAGGCAATGCTGATGATGTGAGATGATCCTAGTTGTCATAACCTTCATGCGGTCCATCATCCTGATAATCATCTTCATAGACTGGCCACGTGAATAGCCAGGGACAAAGCCATGAGTACTCTTTAAGTACTCGCAAACTAATACTAATAAGTGAAGGGGGTTTTTATGGTAGGATACTAAGCTCTAGGGTTGTTTTGCAAAAAGCCAGATTTACCTCTACTAAGTTCAGAAGTAAAGAAAACTAGTTGAAAGTTTTATAGCACTTAAGTGGGAACTTGAATTTCATATCAACACTTTGTTGTTATCAAGTCAAAGTCACAAATCATTTCACAAGTCATTTTGAAAACATCTGACGATAGAACAGTATGGCCACTCCAACTGTCCATAACTATGGACGTGGCTATTCGAATAGTTTGACACTCTGCAGAGATTATACACTTTCACCACAACATTCGGTACATCCATCAGGAACAATCCTGAATTCACCATACTCAGTATGCGGATAATCAATCCTAACCTTTCAATTACATGCCCTAGTATAGGCACCTCTCCTGTGAGTTTGGCCTCCCAACCATGATCAACTGTCATCTTGGGAACTGCACAGGTGGACAATCTTCACAAGGTAGCCTCAGCTCAGACCTTGGCCGCAAGGGAACCCATACTAAGGTATATAAATTTCCATTCAATCCCTACCCAATTTTTGGGCATTGTGGTTGTACGGTAAATTTGGAATGGTATCGCACCCAGAGAACCATCAGTTTTATAAAGGGCTAAGGCTCATGCCTCAACATTTTCATCATCAAAATCATCTGGTGTTTGAGAACACATGGCAAAACATTTCAGTAGAATGACTCATCATTCTAAGGTTTTCATAACCATTTTCACCAATTGTTCCCATCTAAAGTTGATCAAGTTTTATGCTTAGCACTAGCATCTACATGTGGGGGTAAATATTAATGAGGGGTGGTAAACAAGTGTATCTTATCTAAGTAAATCTCATGCCTCAGGATGACATTAATATTATCTAACTTAGGCCAAGTTTTATGCTCTTTATGCTACCTTCAATTATCTTTCTAGAATCTACAGGTCACTAAGTAAACTTTTGATAGAAAGCTTTTAATATAGAAAATAAAATACTAAGCTTGCAAGTAAAACTAGGATGGTGTGTCAAGTGGGTATAATCACATATGCTTAAGGCATATAGTTGTCATAGTATCAAGCAAGTAGTAGCTTGCATAAGTAGGGTATCTTGCAAGTGTTAGCTTGCAAGGTTGCAAGTATAGGCTTGCCTTGTGCAGAGTACTGGTTGAAGTTCTCCTCAGCTTCTTCCTCGTAGTATCCTCCTTCCTCCTCGTATCCTTGGTCGGTACTAGCGTCTATAAATAAATACGAGGTACACAATCACCAAACAATACTTAACTATTGCTAATCATCACACAAAGGTTCACACTAAGTGATCTATCATCATCACTAACATTACAAGGATTAAAACACTTTTCCCATTTATTTTATTTTGAGAAAAGTAATTTCTACTCATTGAAAAACTACTTAAGATTTAATATTCTCCAACTAAAACATGGGATCATGTTGACACATGTCATCACCACATATTTCAGTACATGGGAATATGATTTAAAGTGGTGTCACAATTTAATAAGGTTTAACCTTTTTATTTTATTTAATTAAAGTGACTAGAAATGCCTATGTGGCATTCTTTTATTACTTGATCATTATTTTTGTAAGTAAACCTATATATTTTTATATATTCTGAAAGGTATGGTTAAATGTGATTTTTGAGAGTTGGAATCAACTCAGAAGCTCTTATGGTTGAATTTTGAAAAATGTTTGAGTGCAGAAAAGCTTCTTCCTTGTTCTTTTTACCATGGATGATATACAAATCTAAATGGTTTGAATACAACGGGCTTGGACTAAGCATTCCAATACCTTTCTAGCAAAATTGGTTTTATGCATTTTGGTTTAGTGAATCGAGCTTGGTGGATTTTTGAATCAAGGTACAGAACTGTGTTTGAAATTAAATGAATAAAAGTAAATTTGAATTGTTGGGTCCCGCGGCACGTTTAACTGGGCCGGCCCACTACGCACAACGCATGCGAAGCGGTACGGGGTGATCTAGGCTCCACGATCTAACTCGAATCAAACGGCTCTGGTTCATCGTCCACGTCGGGCAGCGCCGGCGAGACGGAACCCTAGCACGGCAGGTGGGGGTCGTGGGAGGCTCACCGGGGCTCAGGGAATGGTCGGAGACGGGGGCGAATGATGAAGTTAATGATGGTGGTTCTCCTGGTACCGGCAGCTTCTCCTGGGGCGGCTCGAATCGACGGCGCCTCTCCTCCTCTGCAGCCACTCTGGTGAAATTCTGGCCACCTGGTGCTCGCCATTCTCCGGGAGTGAGTGGGTGTGATCAGTGAGAGGTGGGGAGTGAATTGGTGTGAAGAAAACAAGAGGGGGAGGTGTCCTTTTATAGTGGCTGAAGGGGACCGACGGCCGCGGTCTGAGCTCGTTGTGGTCGATGGCACAGAGGGCTAATGGCATGGGCGACGGTAGGGGCGTTCCAGTGCTCCCTGGCTAAGCTCAACGACATGGTGGAGAGGCGTGGGGCGGTGCTAATCAGTCGGAACACGTCGATGCTCTGGGCGGGTCCGACGGCGAATTTAATGGCGCACGGGTGCTCCTGGTCGCGCGGCGGCGAACGAGGTTGTCTGGCATGATGCTGGAGTGTTGGCGATCACGCACGCAAGCGGCAAGGGCGGCCCGCGGTCTGTGGGTGCTGTTCAAGCATGGCGCACTGGCGCGCTCTCGGCATGGCCGCAGAGAGAATGGTCACGCGCGTTCTGGGTGGTCCAGTGGCTGGCTGTGCTCGGGGCTGGGACAGGGAGTGGCGGTGGAATGTGTTGCGTGTTCCAGACAAGGTTGACGGGGCTAGTTCTTACTCTAGCTCGCTGGCGACATTGGGGTTGGCAAATGGGCTCGGCATGGTCACCATTAATGGCTATGCCAAGCTCACAGTGGTGCTAAGGCTTGTTAATTGGGATAGATCATATACTGAGAAAGTAGTGAGAGCTAGAGAGGGAACAAGGTTGGCCAAATTCACTGCTCACTATAGTGTTTGTTGTTTGTTTGTTTGCTGCAAACAAGGTGTTTGATGAAATGGCCGAAAGAAATTGAAATTTGAATTTTGGATTCAAACTTGGTGGGTTTGCTAGGCACATACTAGGGAGTCTCTGGTTAGTTGGATTAGTCAAGGGGCACTGGTTTGGTTGGGTTTTGAAAATGTGTGATCTTCACATATGATAAAGATTCAATTTTGAATTGTGATTTAAATGAGGTTGCCAAATGTTTCTTCAAGTTAGAAAGGTGGGCTTTGATTAATTTTTACTTGGTCTAGCAAGGGGTGAAAAGAATTGGAAAAGTTTCTGTTTGAAATCTTGGACTAGAAACACTCAAAGTGACCTAGTGAGCAAGATTGGGAAAAATGACCATTTGCCTTAATTGATTTGTTTTTTATTTTATCTTTATTTGTTTCTGCTTGGAAATGTTTTATATGATGTTATTTTCATCTTTTAACCATTTCTTGCTATTTAGGTTAATCACACAAGTTCATTCATGCATTTATCAAATCATCACATACACACATGCATTCATATGATTTAAATTAATCAAAGTTTTTGCTAACCCTAATTTTAGTGATTAGAGTTTGATGATCATCATTTTATTTTTTTGCGATGTTACAGTTTTGGGCTCAATCTGTGTAGTGGATCCATGTTCTGGGAAGTGAGGGGGAGGTCTAGGGTTGAAAGCCATGTTAACTCCTACTCGATAGCCATCTGGGGGTGTGCCATGTGCCAAAACTCTTGGTTTGTCTTGTTTATGATTTTATGTTGGTAGTGGGTGACACACAAGGACTATCGAGTAGGTTTCATATTTTTTTGATTTTTGATGAATTTCCCATTGCTAGGGTTCGGGGGGTGGGCAAAATCGGCAAACCCGCCCGCGAGAAGGCACGCGAGGTCCATTTAAATCTTGAACCTAGGGACTTGCCCAGCCTAGGTACTCCATGGGGCACCCCAAAACATTTTTTTCTAGAAAATCCAAGGCCATTTCTATGGTACGTAAAATTAGAAACCATAATTACCGGGGCATAACTCAGAAAAAATACAGTATTTGCTTGCACCAGGAGATGCGTGCCAACGCTCCGGGTATGGCGGTCCGCCACGACATAGCATGCGTGTAAATTGCATAGGGGCCTTGGGCGTGCACAATTCTCGCACCTCCTTTGCAGAATCGCTGGTTTTTCGGAGTCGGTAAATGGAAACTCAGGATTTCTTCATGGAACCCTGTAATCTCTAGTTGGAGAAGTTTCTTAGAATGCCTAGAGGGATCTAGGTGCCGGGTTTGGGCTCAATCCGCGCAGTGGATCCATGTTCTAGGCAGTGAGGGGGAGGTCTAGGGTTGAAAGCCATGTTAAATCCTACTCGATAGTCATCCGGGGGGTGCACCGTGTGCCAAAAGTCCCGGTTTGTCTTGTTTATGATTTTATGTTTGTAGTGGGTGACACACAAGGTGTACTCGAGCTAGTTTCATATGTTGCAAAATAGGCAAACCCGACGGCACGCGAGGTCCATTGCAACCTTTAACCTAGTCACTTGCCTAGCCTAGGTACCCCATGGGGCACCCCAAAACATTTTTCCCAGAAAATCCAGGGCTATTTCTATGGTTCCTATAGTTAGAAACCCTAATTACCGGGGTGTAACTCAGGAAAAATACAGTATATGCTTCCAACATGAGATTAGTACGAACCTCCTAGGGATTGCAGTCCGCCACGATGTAGCATGTGTGTAAATTACCTCAGGGCCTAGGGCGCGCTCAATTCTCGCACCTCCTTTGCAAAATCACCATTTTTTCGGAGTCGGTAAATGGAAACTCTAGATTTTTTCATGGAACCCTGGAATCTCTAGTTGGAGAACTTACTTAGAATGCCGAGAGGGAGTTAGGTGTCGGGTTTGGGCTCAATCCGTGCAATGGATCCACGTTCTGGGCAGTGAGGGGGAGGTCTAGGGCTGAAAGCCATGTTAACTCCTACTCGATAGCCATCCGGGGGGTGCGTCGTGTGCCAAAAGTCCCGGTTTGTCTTATTTATGATTTTATGTTGGTAGTGGGTGACACACAAGGGCTACTCGAGTTGGTTTCATATTTTTTTATTTTTGATGAATTTCCCATTGTCAGGGTTCGGGGGTGGTAAAAATTGGCAAATCCGCCGGCGTGTGCAGGCACGCGAGGTCCATTGCAACCTTGAACCTATGCAATTGCCCAACCTAGGTACCCGATGGGGCACCCCAAAACATTTTTTCCAGAAAATTCAGGGCCATTTCTAGGGTACCTATAGTTAGAAACCGTAATTACCGGGGCGTAACTCGGGAAAAATATAGTATATGCTTGCACCATGATATGAGTACCAACCTCCTAGGGATGGCAGTCCTCCACGACATAGCATGCGTTTAAATTAATTTGGGGCCTAGGGCACGCTCAATTCTCGCACCTCCTTTGCAACATCTCCGGTTTTTTCAGAGTCGGTAAGTGGAAACTCTGTATTTCTCCATGGAACCCTGGAATCTCTAGTTGGAGAAGTTTCTTAGAATACCGAGAGGGAGCTAGGTGCCAATTTTGGGCTCAATCCACGCAGTAGATCCATGTTATGGGCAGTGAGGGGGAGGTCTAGGGATGAAAGCCATGTTAACTCCTACTCGATAGCCATCCGGGGGGTGCGCTATGTGCCAAATGTCCAAGTTTGTCTTGTTTATGATTTTATGTTGGTAGTGGGTGACACACAAGGGCTACTCGAGCTGGTTTCATATTTTTTGATTTTTGATGAAGTTCCCAATGCTAGGGTTCGGGGGGTGGGCAAAATCGGAAAACCCGCCCGCGAGCAGGCATGCGAGGTCCATTTCAACCTTGAACCTAGGCACCTGCCCAGCCTAGGTACCCCATGGGGCACCCCAAAGCATTTTTCCAGAAAATCTAGGTTCATTTCTAGGGTACCTAAAGTTAGAAACCGTAATTACCGGGGCGTAACTCCGGAAAAATACAGTATATGCTTGCACAACGAGATGAGTACCAACCTACCGGGGACTTTGGTCCACCAAGACGTAGCATGCATCTAAATTGCCTCGGGGCCTAAGGCGCGCTCAATTCTTGCACCTCCTTTGCAGAATCGCCGGTTTTCAGAGTCGGTAAATGGAAACTCTAGATTTCTTCATGGAACACTGGAATCTCTAGTTGGAGAAGTTGCTTAGAATGCCAAGAGGGAGCTAGGTGCCGGGTTTGGGCTCAATCCACACAGTGGATCCATGTTCTAAGTAGTGAGGGGGAGGTCTAGGGTTGAAATCCATGTTAACATCTACTTGATAGCCATCCGGGGGGTGCATCGTGTGCCAAAAGTCCCGGTTTGTCTTGTTTATGATTTTATGTTGGTAGTGGGTGACACACAAGGGCTACTCGAGCTGGTTTCATATTTTTTTGATTTTTGATGAATTTCCCACTGTGTGTTTGTGTGTGTTATGTCTAGGGTTGATATGAAAATTGTAGTACTCGGTTTTCCTCCTCTCATGATAACTCGTCCTCACTTTGGTTGGTATGCCCGGATCATGCCCACCCAATGCTGATCCTCTGTGATCTAACAGGCAAGATAGCCCCCCTTCTCTCTCTCTCTCTCTCTCTCTCTCTCTCTCTCTCTCTCTCTCTCTCTCTCTCTCTCTCTCTCTCTCTCTCTCTTTCGATGGACCTCTCGATGGACCTCTCTATCCAGACGAAATAACGAGTTTTGCCACCGATACTTTACTTCCATAATCTTGAAGGAAAGTGTACAAAGGCGTATAATTTTCGTATATGCTTGTCAATGCATTTCCTTTTATTCTCTGAAAATTATAAACTATTTGGATTTATATACACGAGGGTAGATAAAATATAAAAATGTGTGTATTTTCTAGTGCAGCGAGGGGGAAACGCGGCGGCACGCTCGTCTAACCGGTTGCAACGCGTCCACCATGGCACAAGTACGATGCATAGTAATGTCGTGTTAGCGGGGGTCGAACGATGCAGCCTCTGTACACGTCGTACCCTTCACATGAGAGCGTGACAACGCACGGGTCTATGAAAAGCCATGCTTCACAAGTGTACAAAGCCATGCTTTAACCGTAGTGTTTTTCGGCATCCCTCCTTTCGACCCTTCTATGAGAAGCAATCGATCAAGGCGTAGATTAAATAATCCATCGAGTGGTCATCTCACGCCTATGAAAATCCTACTACTGCTCTAGATGCAAATGGGAACAGGCCTCACAGTACTGCGCCTGCAATCTCACTTCTAGCTAGGGCCCATAGCACGAACCTTCCACGCGTCAGGTAAAAGCCCTACCGAGGCCCCCAAATGAGCCTCGAGGAAGAGGGCCCCAGGAGGAGACTTAACAATTCCCCATATTTAAAACCTACTCCTCTGCATCATCTCCCTCCCACACATTAACCCATTCTCCCCGATCTAGCAAAACCCACAAACCTCACTGTACTGCTCGAGGCCGAATAGCCACCTTCTCCCTTTCGACGCCATGAAGCGAGTGCTTGTAGATGAGTCTTCTGGTGTTGCCGTCGGGCTTCCTACGCCTGCCATGGGTGGTGCGGCGCCTCTCGCCGGAGATCTGGAGGCGATGCATGCAGCCCAAGGCGAGGAGGACATCCAGTTCGACCACTATGAGTACTATGTGCTCACGGGTGCAGAAGACTTCAGAGCCCCCGATGAGGGTGAGGAGTTCGACGAGCACACTCCGCTCGTGTGCCCGGAGGTACTTTTATTTATCCATCTTTCTAGTTTACTGTTCATATTTTCTGGTCGGGCTGTAGATGTACTAATACTAAATCTGTTCAAGTGATCCGTATTCTACCGATCATGATCAGATGCACCATACAACCCGCTGCATGTAGATATTTAGTCTGTTCTAAATTACTCCACATTCTACTTTTAGGAGCGATCTATGGATATAGCCGTAATAAACCTATAAAATTGTGTTGTGGTTTTCAAAGTAACTTGAAATGGTTGTTCGAATATCTATGCATGACTGGTAACTGCACTACTAGTTTGTTCAATTTTTTAGAACAAGTACTAAGTAAATTTATTTTGCTCATTTCTTTTGCATTTTTTGCACATTACATGTTGATTCAAGTGAGGTGGGCTATGACAAGGAGTACAGGGACGACAAGAGCCGCCACATCTTGAAGAGTATCAAGAGCCGGAAGGTCCCTTTCCGCACTCTAAGTGGGTAGCTCAGTTGCCCCTTCTGTAGCAAAAGAGTCAACCCGAGGATTGAGAGCATGATTCAGCATGCGGTTGGCATCGGTAAAAGCCCCAATGCTTCACACAAGCCAGCGACCAAGGCTAAGCACGCTACGTATGGAAAATTCCTGAGGGAGTACGTCAAGACCGGCCTTGTATCCCCATCCTTCAGGATCGGCCGGATCCGCCGCTCCAAGCCGGCCAAGAAGTGACCTTGCTGCTTATACGTCAAAAACGTATCTATAATTTTTGATGTTCCATGCTTGTTTAGTATCCAGTTTGCTTTGCTTTGTCTACACTTTGAGTTATTTTAATATGTTTTCTGGGACTAACCTATTAACAGGATGACATAGTGCCGGTTGCTTGTTTTCTTCTATTTTTTGTTCCAGAAAAAGTAGAAAATGAATATTCTAGGAATTGGACGGGACAAAATCCAAAGTCAATATTTTACCGTGGGGAACATGGAGCCAGAAGACGAGACGGAGGAGGGCCTCGAGGGGGCCACACCCCCTAGCCGTGCGGCCAGGCCTAGCCCGCGCCTGGGGGATGCAGCCGCCTCGGGCACCCCCTCGGCCTCCCTCTTCGCCTATAAGAAGCCCCCGATACCAAAACCCTAACGACCTGATCAATATTCCATGAAACAGTCTCTAGCCGCCGCCACCATCGTCCCTAGATCGGGGGGGATCTAAATCTCTTCCCAGCACCCTGTCGAAGGGGAGAGATCATCCCGGAGGCCTTCTTCATCACCATGACAGCCTGCGATATGATGCGTGAGTAGTTCCACCTTGGACTACGGGTCCATGTAGTAGCTAGATGGTTGTTTATCCTCCTTTGTGCTACCATGTTTATGAAGGAAATATGCCCCGAGAGGAAATAATAAGGTGGGTATTATGTGTATTCCAAGTAAATGATAGATGTTTATTTTGCATGCTTTAATTTTATTAGTACTGAAACGTTATTACATGTCTGTTTAATAAATAAACAGAGATTTCCTAGTTATGCCTCTCTCATAAACTAGCTCGTTGATTAACAAGATGATCAAGGTTTCCTGATCATGGACATTGGATGTTGTTAATAACAAGGTCACAACATTATTGGAATGGTGTGATGAACATTCATCCAAAGTATATCATTACGATCAAAGTCATTGAGTTTATATTGCTATAACAACATACGAAGTGATCCTAATCCTTAGACCATGAGATCATGTCAATCACTAACACCGGAAGAGTATCTTGATAACATCAAACATCACACCATCACAGGGTGATTATAAATATGGGTTCGGTACTACTAAAGTGTTATGCTGAGACCCATGGATCGAGAATGGAATTTGTTCATCCCGATGACGGATAGATATGCTCTGGGCCCTCTCGGTGGTATCACATTGATTAGCTTGCAAGCAAGTGATTTGATCACTAGAATGTTATATCACGGGAACAAGAGAAGACTACATGTCAGTAACGAGATCAAACTAGGTATGCAGATACCGGTGATCGAATCTCGGACATGTAATATATCACGAAACAAAAGGAATAAGATACTAGCGTAAAAGGTTCTCTCGATCACAAGAAAGTCATCGTTCAATGTGTGGGAGTCAGTATGGATATCTAGGACCCGCTTATGATTATTGATTCGAGAGGGGTTTCGATCATGTCCGCATTATTCGCGAACCGTAGGGTGACACTTAAGAGGGACAAACCATTTGGAGAAAAAGTTTCATGCCGGAAAGAATAACAAGCGCAGGAATTTATTTGAATAGATACCGAAACGGGTTTTCGGGTGAAATTGCAGAAAGTGTTTTTGCATGTGAAATGAAATACTATCAAGGGGTTATATGTGAATGTTTGTCATTAAAGTAATTGAAAAAATTCTGAATAAATAAAAGGAGTTTTATTTCATGAGATTTTGCATTAAATTTGGTGGAAATTTAATGGAAATTTGAGTGGGTTTTTTAGTGGAGGAAATTGAAAGGCATTTTTGTGAGTGCTGTGTCCACCCAAATCAATGGAGGGAGGGCAAGGGGGCAGCCCCCATGCGCCGGCCACCCCCTTGGGGTGCTTCCCCTCCTTCTATAAAAGGAGCCCCCTCCCTCTCTCTCACTCACACCTCCTCGTGAAGGATCTCTCTCCCCCTCTAGTAGTTATCCCCCATGGTCTCGGACTAGCGAGATACATGTTCCCGGTGTCTATTCAGCAAGAAAGAGTTGTTCTTCCGCTACATCGCTAGAGCCCAGAGGCGGAGGTTGCGCCTCGAACATGTGTGCGAGCACGGATGTGCCGCTGATTTGCGGCGCTAGGACTTCCTCTTGATCTTCAAATCGGCAAGAGATCGTCTACATCAACCACGAGTTCAACCTCGTTAAGCTTTGTCGGTCTTCAAGGGTATGCTCTCTACGGATGTGTATCCGCCCGTTGCTTGTATCTAGTAGATAGATCTTGGTACATAATTGTTCCCATCGTACGAATTTTTTTGTTTTCTATGATGCAAACCCTACAATGGTATCAGAAACGGATCTATGCGTAGATTCTTTGCATGGGTAGTACACATATGAGTATGTGGGTGATGATGATCATGTTATTGCTTCTTAGTTGTACTTTCGATATTGGTGTCATAGTGGGATGAAGCGGCCCGGAGAAAATTTACATGTCCTCGCACATGAGACCTGCTCCACACTTGAAATGCAACTAGTTTTGCATAAGTGCCTAGCGGGTGTGTGTCTCTCCTACTATAGTCAATATCTAATTTGCAACGAATTGTCAACAATTTGGTTATCCTTGTTGTGATTCATGTTTGTAGGTAAGAATGGTTCTATCTTCGAAAGCCCTAAGCCTCGTAAAACTTGCAATGGATAAATTAGAGGCGTCTAGTTTAGATTGTTGCTGGGCTAGTGTCATGATATGATGATGTTGTAAGTAGAAGTATACGTTGATACTCTTACAACACACATAACGTGTAAGTTCCATATACCTTGGCCTTACACATAGAGGTATGATAGTGATCATACCACGATGCACATGATGGAGATCAAGTGCAAGAACCATATCATTCCACTCATTAACATGTGATGTTTGTTGCATCTTATATTGCTTGTTTGGAATTTTACTAGCATAATAAGATGATCCCTCATATAGATTTCAAGATAAAAATGTGTTCTCCCTTAAGTATGCATTGATTATGATTCGTTGCTCCAAGACATCATGTGATGATCGAGTGTTCTTGGATCCACGATCATATTTCAGGTGTAAGACAGTTACACACGCGAATACTAAGGTTCTTACTTGGCGAGCCTAGCATGTACATACATGGCCTCAGAACATAGACCGAAAGGTTAATCATGAGTCATATGGAAGATATGATGCCCATTTGATGTTCGCCTTTGAAGCTACACCGACTCACGTGATGATCGGACATGGTGTAGTGGATTTGGTTCATGTAATCACCAAAAAGGCACGAGGGATGTTGTTTTTGAGTGGGAGTTCATTCTTAATTTGGATTAGTTGAACTCAATCTATCATAAACTTAGTATAAACTTTACAAATTCTGTTGTAGATGGAACCACCTGCTTTTAATTTCAATGTGTTCATCGAGAAAGAGAAACTTGCAACGAACGGTAGCAACTTTACCGACTGGGCCATGAGTTTGAGGATTCTCCTCACTGCTGCACAAAAGAAATATGTGCTAGAATCCTAGCTAGGCCCCCCACCACTTGATGATGCCCCTGACGAGGAAAAGAACGTCTTTCACACTCGCCAGGAAGACCACAACTTAGTTCATTGCGGGATAATGTATGGGCTAGAGCCAAAACTTCGAAAGAGTTGCAAAAACGACAATGCATTTGATACAATGGGTGTGCTGAAAATGATTTTCGACACAGATGCTGCTATAGAGGGTTATAATTCTTCAGAAAAGTTCTTTAGCTCCATGATGGAAGAGAACAGCTCCGTAAGTGAGCATGTACTCAAGATGTCGGGTTACGCCGTTAAGCTTGTGTCCTTGGAATAACGATTCCCATTGACTTAGGCATCCGACGTGTTCTCCAGTCTCTGCCACCTAGCTATAAGAGCTTCGTGATGAACTATAATATGCAAGGCATGAAGAAGTCTCTCCCTGAGCTTCTATCAATGCTTAAAACTGCAGAAGTGGAGATCAAGAAAGAACATCAAGTGTTGATGATCAATAATACCATTGGTTTCAAGAAATACAAGAATGGTAAACAGAAGGCAAAGAAGGGCGTCAAGATAGTTGTCGTTCCTGAAAATAAACCATGAGTTTGCCCTAAGTCTGATACCGAGTGCTATTATTGCAAGGGGACTAGCCACTGGAAGCGTAGCTGCCCCAAGTATTTGGCAGACAAGAAGGCTGACAAGGCAAATAAAGGTATATATGATATACATATTATTGATGTGTACTTGACTAGTACTCGCAGTAGCACCTGGGTATTTGATACCGGTTCAGTTGCTAATATTTGTAACTTGAATCAGGGGTTGCAGAACAAGCGACCTCTAGCAAGGGGTGAGGTCAAGATGCGTGTCGGCAATGGATCAAGCGTTGATGTGATCACCGTCGAAACGCTACCTCCCCACCTACCATCGGGATTAGTTATAAACTTGAATAATTTTTATCTGGTGCCAGCACTGATCATAAACATTGTATCTAGATCATGTTTGATGCGCAGTGGTTATTCATTTAAATCCGAGAACAATGGTTGTTCTATTTATATGAATGAAATCTTTTATGGTCATGCACCGATGATGAATGGTTTATTTATGTTGGATCTCGATAATAATTTTACACATATTCATAATGTTGATGCTAAAAGGATTAAACTTAGTATGATATATCCGCATATATGTGGCACTGCCGTTTAGGTCGTATTGGCGTTAAACGCATGAAGAATCTCCATTCGGATGTTCTTTTGGAATCACTTGATTTTGAATCATTTGATACATGTGAGCCATGCCTTATGGGCAAGATGACTAGAACACCATTTTCCGGTTCAATGGAACGGGCGACAGATTTATTGAAATCATACATTGTAACGTGTGTGGTCCAATGAGTGTGTTGGCCCGAGGTGGATATCGTTATTTTGTAACTTTCACGGATGATTTGATTAGATACCTTTATATCTACTTGATGAAACACAAGTCTGAAACCTTTGAGAAATTCAAGGAGTTTCAGAGTGAAGTGGAAAATCATCATAATAGAAAGATCAAATTTCTACGGTCCGACCGTGAGGTGAGTATCTAAGTTACGAGTTTAGCAATCATATGAGTGAGTGTGGAATAGTTTCACAAAATCACACCTGCCGGAACACCACAGCGAAATGGTGTGTCGGAACGTCGTAATCATACTTTATTAGATATGGTTCGATCTATGATGTCTCTGACAGACTTGCCACTGTCATTCTGGGGTTATGCACTAGAAACTGCTGCATTCACTTTAAATCGAGCACCATCTAAATCCGTTGAGAAGACACCATATGAATTGTGGTTTGGAAACAAACCTAAGCTGTCATTTCTTAAAGTTTGGGGATGCGATGTTTATGTGAAGAAACTTCAACCGGATAAACTCGAACCCAAAGCGAAAACTATGTCTTCATAGGATACCCTAAGGAAACTATTGGGTATTCCTTCTTCACAAATCCGAGGGCAAGGTTTTTGTTGCCAAGAATGGATCCTTTCTAGAGAAATAGTTTCTCGTGAAAGGTGTGAGTAGTCGGAAGGTATAACTCGAAGAGGTTGTAGAACCTTCTCTTCATAGTATGGCGAGTAGCGCAGCGCCGAAAGTCGTTCCGCAGTTGGCTTCACCAATTGAAGAGGTAACTAATGATAATGATCATGAAGCTCCGAAAGAGAATACTACCGAACCTCGCAGGTCTAGCAGGACGCGTGCAACTCCCGAGCTTTACGGAAATCCTGTTATGAATTTCATGGTTGATGAAATTGATGACCCTGCGACATATGAAGAATCGATGATGAGTTCGGATTCCAACAAATAGTTAGAAGCCATGAAATCCAAGATGGAATCCATGTACAAAAACTAAGTTTGGAATTTGGTGGACTTACCTGACGATCGAAAGGCCGTGGAGAATAAATGGATTTTCAAAAGGAAAACTAATGCTGATGGTAATGTGACCGTCTATAAAGCTCGACTTGTTGCAAAGGGGTTTTGACAAATTCAAGGAGTTGACTACGATGAGAAATTCTCTCCCGTAGCAATGCTAAAGTCAGTTAGGATTATGTTACCAGTTGCTGCATATTTCGACTATGAGATATGGCAGATGGATGTAAAACTGCGAACCTCAATGGCAACATTGAAGAAGAGTTGTATATGATACAACCCAAGGTTTTTGTCGATCCTAAGGATGCTTACAAGGTATGAAAGCTTCAGCGATCCATCTATGGATTGAAGCAAGCATCCCGGAGTTGGAATCTTCGCTTTGATGAGGTGATCAAAGAGTTTGGATTTGTCCAAACTTATGGAGAGGCTTCTATTTACAAGAAAGTGAGTGGGAGCAATGTGGCATTTCTGATATTAAATGTGGATGACATATTATTGATCGGAAATTATATAGATCTTTTAAACAGTGTTAAAAGTTATCTAAACAACAAATTTTCAATGAAGGACATAGGTGAAGTGTCATACATATTAGGCATAAAGATCTATAGAGATAGATCTAGGCGCCTAATAGGGCTATTGTAAAGTACAACCTTGATAATATTTTAAAGAAGTTTAAAATGGACGGAAGTAAGAAGGGGGTTCTTACCTATGTTGCAAGGCAAGACATTGATTCAGACTCAAAGTCCGGATACAGCGAAAGAAAGAGAGATAATGGACAAAGTCCCCTATGCTTCAGCCATAGGCTCTATAATGTATCCCATGCGATGTACAAGACCCGATGTGGAACATGCTATTAGTTTGACTACTAGGTACCAATCTGATCCAGGATCGGAACATTCGATAGAGGTCAAGAATATCCTTAAGTACTTGCGAAGAACTAAGGATATGTTTCTTGTGTACAGAGGTGAAGAAGTGCTCGTCGCTAGCTGTGATGTCAACGCTAGCTTTGACACTAATCCGGATGACTCTAAGCCTCAATCTGGGTATGTATTTCTCATGAATGGTGGAGCGGTTAGTTGGAGGAGTTCCAAACAACCCGTGGTGGAGGGATCAACAACGGAGGATGAACATGTTGCTGCTTAGGAAGCGGCTCGGGAAGTAGTATGGATGAAGGAGTTCATAACCGAAATAGGTGTCATTGCGAGCGCGTTGGACCCAATGTTGATCTATTGTGACAACAATGGTGCCATAGCCAATGCCAAAGAACCAAGGTCTCACAATATTTCCAAGCATATTAAGCACCGGTTTCACTCCATCCGCGAGCATGTCAAGGATGGAGATATAAAGATTTTTAAAGTACACACGGATCTCAATGTACCAGATCCGTTGACTAAAAATCTCCCTAGAGCAAAACATGATCAACACCAGAATTCCATGGGTGTTACTAGATTATTATCTCTAGTGCAAGTGGGAGACTGAAGGGAATATGCCCTGGGAGGCAATAATAAAGTGGTTATTATGTATATTCCAAGTAAATGATAGATGTTTATTTTGCATGCTATAATTGTATTAATACGGAAACGTTAATACATGTGTGTTTAATAAACAAACAGAAAGTTCCTAGTTATGCCTCTCTCATAAACTAGCTTGTTGATTAACAAGATGATCAAGGTTTCCTGATCATGGACATTGGATATTGTTAATAACAAGGTCACAACATTATTGGAATAGTGTTATGAACATTCATCCAAAGTATAGCATTACGATCAAAGTCATTGAGTTTATATTTCTATAACAACATACGAAGTGATCCTAATCCTTAGACCATGAGATCATGTCAATCACTAACACCAGAAGAGTATTTTGATAACATCAAACGTCACACCGTGACAGGGTGATTATAGAGATGGGTTCAATACTACTAAAGTGTTATGTTGAGGGCCATGCATCGGGAGTGGAATTTTTTCATCCTGATGACGGATAGATATGCTCTGGGCCCTCTCGGTGATATCACATTTATTAGCTTGCAAGCAAGTGATTTGATCACTAGAATGTTATATCACGGGAGCGAGAAAAGAGTACATGTCAGTAATGAGATCAAACTAGTTATGGAGATACCGATGATCGAATCTCGGACATGTAATATATCGTGAAACAAAAGGATTAATATACTAGCGTAAAAGGTTTCCGCGATCACAAGAAATTCATCGTTGAATGTGTGGGAGTCAATATGGATCTCTAAGTCCCGTTTATGATTATTGATCCGAGAGGGGTCTTGATCATGTCCGCATTATTCGTGAACCGTAGGGTGACACACTTAAGAGACACTGTGTAACATCCCAAAAATACTAAACTTGGATCATCAAACTCTAATCACCAAAATTAGGGTTAACAAAAAACTTTTCCAATTAAAAGTATGAAAGCATTCATATGTGTGTGTATTAAAATTTGGAATCTTTTGAATTGCCATGATTATGTGTTTATTTGCTTGTAAAATGATTCTTAGGTGAAATAAACATCATCTAAACAATACCCAAGCTTTTCCCAAAGACAAACAAATCAAAACAAACAAATTAAGTGAATGGTCACTTTGGCCAATTTAACTCCCATGACTACTTCGGCTATCTCTAATTTTCAAAACTCAACAGAAACATGTATGGATCTTTGCACCCCTTGATAGTACTCATAATAAGGTATCAAGGCCCACTTTGTGATCATCCAGAAACATTCAAATGCTCAGTTTAAATGACAGTTTAAAATTGAATCTATTTCATATGGGAAGAACCCACTATTTCAAAAACCACTCAAACCAACTCAATTTTCAAAACCCAAGCATCCATAGACTCCCCAGTACATGCCTAGCACACCCACCAAAAATATTTTCAAAATTCAAAACTTAAGTTCATGCATCCATTTCATCAAACAGGTTGCAGATGCAAATCAAACAAAATCAAAACACTATGTTGACCAGTGTTTTGGGCCTAACTTGTTCCCTCTCTAGACACCACTAGCCTTAGTAGATCATCTAAAAACCTTAACTAATCACTAGCACCACTGTAAGCTCGCCAATGTCATCAATGGTGAACAGGCCGAGAGCACCCATGTCACCCCAGTGTGGACAGCAAGCTAGGAGAAGAACTAGCCTTTCCCACGCAACCCGACCACCTCGAGCCCTCGTCGCCCGCCAGCATGCACCCCACCGTCCCAGGAGTCCACCAGACATGCTCGTTTCACCGCCCGTACCCCGTAGCCACCGCTCGCCACAGAGTTTGCCGCCTCAGCCTCGCAGAGCATCGCGTGTTCCCGACCGTTTGCCACCGCCCCTACACGCGAATTTAAACCATAGAGCATCGCCAGGAGACCGCCTGTCGATCACCAACCTCGTCCATGCCTCTAGCCGCCCGTAGCCCTGTCGCCACCGTCACCTGCCCATCCCTCTCGGTCTCACCGTCGGGCCTATAAAAGGAGACGATCCCCGCTTGATTTCTTCACACCATTTCACTCCCCTCACCTCACGGATCGTTCCACCCCTTAGCCGGAGCAAGGCGAGCAGCGCATCGCCGGAATTTGGCTAGAGCTCGCCGCTGCAGAGGAGAAGAGGAGCCGTTGATTTCGTCCACCCCTGGAGCTGCCGCGACCACCCCTGAGTTCGCCGTCGTCAAATTCGTCATTTGCCCGCCTCGCCGTCATCACTGGAGCCTTGGTATTCCCCCTATGCACCCCCAACGAGCCGCTAGGGTTCGAGCTCGCCGGTGACTTGTTCATCATCGACGACGACCCTCAGCCGTCGATCGTCATTCTAATCCAACGCACCACATCGCCCCGTACTGCTTCGCGTTTAAAGAGCCACTGACCAGTAGACCCCCTGTCAGTTGTGCCCCGCGCTATGGAGTGACACTGGGCCGGCCCATTAACCTTTCCCGTGCAGCCCACTCGTTTGAATTTAGCGTTTTCCATTTTAATTCAAACATAGTTCTGTACTTAGTTTCAAAAATCAACCCAACTCGATTCAGTAAACCAAATTGAATGAAACCAATTTTGTTAGAAATATATTGAAATGATTAATCCAAGCCCGTTGGATTAAAATCATTTGAATCTATAGATCAACCTTGGTAAAAATCACAAGTCAGAAGCTTTTCTACATTCAAACATTTTTCAAATTTCAACCATAATAGCTTTTGAGTTGATTCCAACTCTCAAAAATCACATTTGATCATACCTTTCAGAATATATAAAGAAATATAGGTTTACTTACAGAAATAATGTCCAAGTAATAAAAGAATGCCACATAGGCAATTCTAGTCACTTTATTTAATTGAAATAAAAGGTTAAACCTGATTAAATTGTGACACCACTTTAAATCACATTCCCATGTACTGAAATATATGGTGATGAGATGTCTCAACATGATCCCATGTTTGAGTTGGAGAATATTAAATCTTAAGTAGTTTTTCAATGAGTAGAAATTACTTTTCTCAAATTAAAATAAATAAGACAAATGCCTTAATCTTGTAATGTTAGTGATGATGCTAGATCATCCATAGAAACCCTTTGTGTGATGATTGAAAGTAGTTAAGTATTGTTTGGTGATTGTGTACCTCGTATCTATTTATAGACGCTAGTACCGACCAAGGATACGAGGAGGAAGGAGGATACTACGAAGAAGAAGCCGAGGGGAACTTCAACCACTGCTCTGCACAAGGCAAGCCTAATACTAGTAGTTGATTGAGCAAGCTAGCACTTGCAATTATGAAATTTCGATAAACTATGCCATGCACTAAGCATGCTTGGTTGGACACATTTGATGATACCCAATCCTAGTTTTACTTCCAAGCTTTATACTTTATTTCTTTATCAAAGCTTTCTCTTAGAGTTTACTTAAGTGACTTGTAGATTCTAGGAAGATAATTGAAGGTTGCATAAAGAGCATAAAATTTGGCCTAAGCTTGATAATCTTGATGTCATCCTAAGGCATGAGATTGAACTCAATTAATCTCCACTTGTTTACCACCCCTCACTAGTACTCACCCCCACTTGTAGATGCTAGTGCTAAGCATAAAACTTGATCAACATTAGATGGGAATACTTGGTGAAAATGGTTATGAAAACCTTGGAATGATGAGTCATTCTACTGAAATGTTTTGACATGTGTTTCCGAACACCAGATGATTTTGATTATGAAAATGTTGAGGCATGAGCCTTAGCCCTTTATAAAACTGATGGATGTCTAGATGCGATACCATTCCAATTTTACCGTACAACCACAATACCCGAGAATTGGGTAGGGCTTGACTGGAAACTTATATACCTTGGTATGGGTTCCCTCACGGCCAAGGTCTGAGCTGAGGCTACCTTGTGAAGATTGTCCACCTGTGAAGTACCCAAGATGACAGTGGTCATAGTTGGGAGGCCAAACTCATAGGAGAGGTGCTTATACTAGGGCGTGTAATTGGAAGGTTGGGATTGATTATCCGCATACTGTGTATGGTGAATTCAGGATTTGTTCCTGACAGATGTATCGAATGTTGTGGTGAAAGTGTACAATCTCTGTAGAGTGTCAAACTATTCGAATAGCCGCGTCCGCAGTTATGGACAGTTGGAGTGGCCATACTGTTCCCCTGTCAGATGTTTTCAAAATGACTTATGAAATGAATTGAGATTTTGACTTGACCACAACAGAGTTGTGATATGAAATTCAAGTTCCCACTTAGGTGTTACAAAACCTCAACTAGTCTTTCTTTGCTTCTGAACTTAGTAGAGGTAAATCTGGCTTTTTGCAAAACAACCCTAGAGCTTAGTGTCCTACTACAAAAGAAACCACTTACTTGTTAGTATTAGTTTGCGAGTACTTAAAGAGTACTCATGGCTTTGTCCATGGCTATTCCCATGGCCAGACTATGAAGAGGAGTATCAGGATGAAGGACCCCAGGAAGGTTACGACAACTAGGATCATCTCCCATCGTCAGCATTGCCTATGACCCCGAAGATGGAGCTTCGCCTACGCTACCTTTATTATTATGTATTTCCGCTGCTTGAATTGTATTAAGAATTGGATCTTGAGATCCTTATTTGTGTAAGACCTTATGTACGGTTTGTAATGGATGATGTACTGTGGTATCCAAATCTATTATGTCTCGCTAAAATGGTAATCTTGGGACTGTGATGTATGGCCTAACAGGCATCTGGGATTAAAAATCCGGGTGTTGACACACTGACACCATTTGGAGCAAAAGTTTCATGCCAGAAAGAATAACAAGCGCATGAATTTATTTCACTAGATATCGAAACGGTTTTTCGGGTGAAATTGCAGAAAGTGTTTTTGCATGTGAAATGAAATATAGCAAGGGGTTATATGTGAATGTTTGTCATTAAAGTAATTGAAAAAATTCTGAATAAATAAAAGGAGTTTTATTTAATTAGAGTTTGCATTAAATTTAGTGGAAATTTAATGGGAATTTGGGTGGGTTTTTGAGTGGAGGAAATTGAAAGGAATTTTTTTGAGTGGAGTGTCCACCCACATCAGTGGAGGGAGGGCAAGGGGGCAGCCCCCATGCGCCGGCCACCCCCTTGGGGTGCCCCCCTCCTCCTGTAAAAGTAGCCCCCTTCCTCTCTCGCACTCACACCTCCTCGTGAAGGATCTCTCTCCCCCTCTAGTATTTATCCCCCATGGTCTCGGACTAGCGAGATACATGTTCCCGGTGTCTATTCGGCAAGAAAGAGTTGTGCTTCCGCTGCATCGCTGGAGCGAGGAGGCGGAGGTTTCTCGGTGCCTCGGATGTGTGTGCGAGCACGGATGCGCCGCTGATTTTCGGCGCTAGGACTTCCTCTCGATCTTGAATTCGGCAAGAGATCGTCTACATCAACCATGAGTTCAACCTCGTTAAGCTTTGTCGATCTTCAACGGTATGTTCTCTACGGATGTATATACACCCGTTGCTTGTATCTAGTAGATAGATCTTGGTACATAGTTGTTCCCATCATAGGAAATTTTTGTTTTCTATGATGCGAACCCTACAGTTTAGATCTTGTGGGCTCTGTTCATGATCAAGATCATCTATTTGTAATCATGGATGTTGTGTTTGCGGGGATCCGATGGTTATTGAGATTACTATGTCAGATTTATTAATGATTCTATCATGGTAGTGTTGTTTGAGATCTTACATGCTCTCCGTTTCTAGTAGCTCTCTTGGCCAAGTAGATGCTAGTGACTCCAAGAGGGAGTATTTATGCTAGATAGTGGGTTCATACCTCTATTTAATCTCGGGAAGTGACAGAAATCTCTAAGGTTGTAGATGTGTTGTTTCTACTAGGGAGAAAACAATGATCTCTTGTTCATTGAACAAGTGGATTGTTTACCTTACACACTTTGCTTAAATAATTTATCCATTTCTTGCAACTTAATACTGGAGGGGGCTCGGATGATAACCTAAAGGTGGATTACTATTCATAGATGCAGTTGGATGGTGGTCTATGTATCTTGTTGTATTGCCCAATCAAATCTCATAGGATCATGAATGTCTAGTATTTCATTGTTATGCCTTGCTCTATCCTGTCAATTGCCCCGCTGTAATTTGTTTAGCAAACATGTTATGTTGTTTATCTTAAGGAGAACACCTCTAGTGAACTATGGACCCCGTTCTAATCTTTACCATTGATACATCTTCCACTGTTACTATTTACTTTCTGAAAACCACCATTACCTTCCATACCATAGAGTTAATCCTTTTATCAGCAAACCGGTGAGATTGACAACCTCACTGTTCATTGGGGCAAAGTCTTGAGTTTGTGTTGTGCAGGTTTCCAAGTTTCTAGCAACACCTTTGATTCATTTCCTTCCTCCTACTGGTTTGATAACCTTGGTTTCTTTTCGAAGGAAAACTTTCTACTGTGCTCATCATACCTTCCTCTTGGGGTTTCCCAATGAAGCTCTAGAGTGATCTAAGCCGCATCAAGCTGTTTCTGGCGCCGTTGCCGGGGAGGCTAAGGACGGCTTCACAAGAGGAGTCTTCACAAACTTTCTCTTTACTTTGTTTTCATTTTGCTTAGTTTCTTTTGCGTTGTTTTTTTGCCTCTTTTTATCAAAAACTCCAAAAAAAATAGTTTCGTTTGGGTTGCTTTCTTTTATCAAAAACACAAAAAATTAGTTCCTACTCTAGTTGCTGTTGCTGTTTGTTTGCTCCACTTTTGGGAAAATGAACTCTGCTGAGAACACCAAATTGTGTGACTTCACCAGCATAAACAACAATGATTTCCTGAGTACACCTATTTCTCCACCTTCTCATGATGCTAGATTTTATGAAATTAAGCCTACTTTGTTGAACCTTGTTATGATAGAGCAATTTTCTGGTGCTAGTTCTGATGCTGCTGCTGCCCACCTCAATAACTTTGTTGAACTTTGTGAGATTAAAAAATATAAGGATGTAGATGGAGATATTATTAAGCTCAAGTTGTTTCCTTTCTCCTTGAGAGGAAAATCTAAAGAATGGTTACAATCCTTGCCTAGATATAGTATTGATTCTTGGATTAAGTGCAAAGATGATTTTATTGGAAAATACTATCCTCCTGCTAATATTATATCTATGATAAGTGAAATAATGAAATTTAAACAACTTTATAATGAACATGTGGCTCTAGCTTGGGAAAGAATGAAATGTTTGGTAAATAATTGTCCCACTCATGGACTGACTACTTGGATGATTATCCAGACTTTTTATGCAAGTTTAAACTTCTCTTCGAGAAACCTATTGGATTCAGCTGCTGGAGGTACCTTTATGACCATTACTTTGGGTGCTGCAACAAAGCTCCTTGATAACATGATGGTTAACTATTCTGAATGGCACACTGAGAGAGCTCCACATGGTAATAACGTAAATTATGTTGAAGAAACCTCCTCTTTGAGTGATAAGATTAATGTTATCATGGCTATGCCTGTTAATGGAATAGCTCATATTGATCCAAATAATGTTACCTTGGCCTCTTTGGTTGCTCAATAAGAGCAAGTTGATGTGAACTTCATTAGGAATAATAATTTTGGCAATAATGCTTATAACAATAATTATAGGCCTTATCCTCCTAATAATGGCAATACTTATGGAAACTCCTACAACAATAATACTAGAAGTGCTCCCTCTGACCTTGAAGTCATGCTTAAAGACTTTATTAGTAAACAAACCACTTTCAACAAAATTGTGGAGGAAAATCTCATGAATGTTGAGAAAAATATTTCCTCTTTGTCTGAAGCTCAGTCATCTTTGATTAATAAAATAGCTGCTAAACCTGAAACCTTGGAAAGTACCTTTGCTGCTACTCATGCCATACAATTAACTATTGATGAAAATGTTAGACTGTTAGCTCAACTTCATGCTAAATGGGAAAGAGAAGGTGAAATTGCTAGAAAAAATAGTGTGTGCACTATTTCCACCACCAATATGGATGCCACTAAACCACAAGAAGTCCTAATTCCTCCTACCATAATGCCTAAACCCAATGAGTCTACTACCAGTGATGCTAAGTTTGATTTTGAACTTGATGGTTGCAATATTTCTGAAGTGATTATATTCCTACAAAAGCTTGCTAGAGGTCCTAATGCTAGTGATATGAATGGGGCTTTCACAAAACACATTACATATGCTCTTATTAAAATTAAGGAAGAAAAGTTTAAACACAAAGCTTCTATTCCTAGGAAAGTAGAAGATAGTTGTGATCCCATCATTAATATGCAAGTGAATGACTTTGATCTCAAAGCTTCATGTGACCTTGGTTCTAGTGTCTCTATTATGCCTAGAAAGATTTATGAAATACTTGATTTGCCACCTTTGGGAGATTGCTATTTGGATGTCCCACTTGATGATAATGCTAAAAAGAAGCTCATGGGGAGTGTTAATGATGTTATTATAATGGTTAAGAATGCCTATGTCCTTGTTGATTTCTATGTTTTGGATGTTGAATACAATGCTTCTTGTCCAATTACTTTGGGAAGACCTTTTCTTAGAACTATTGGTGTCATCATTGATATGAAAGAAGGCACCATTAAATATAAATTTCCATTCAAGAAAGGTATTGAACACTTCCCTATGAGGAGAGAGAAGTTGATTTTTGCTCCCCCTTTGAAATCAAGGTTTGATGTTAATGCCTCTTCATTTGAAAATACTTGATTCTTGCTTCTTGTGCCTAACTTAAAGGCGTTAAAGAAAAGTACTTCTTGGGAGATAACCCAATAGTTTTCTTGAGTCTTGGAAGCTATTAATTCTGTAATGACCTCTCCTTATCCTTTTTATTTTAATTTTGTGCCAAGAATAACCTCTAATGAGAGGGAAATAAGATTTGGGGAGTTGCTGTCCCAAAATAGATTTTTGTGCTCCACCGTAAAAATTCGTGTAAAATCTCTGTAAGTCGGATTGATCTGTAATTTTCTGAATAAATCCCCTAGGTTGTTAGGTAACTTTCGTTAGTTCAACACTTATGATTTGAGCAACAGAAGGTCTTCGAAAAAATCATTTTCTACCTGCTGGTCTGTTTTGACAGATTTCTGCCATTTTTGCATTTGCTTCTTATTGATTGCTTTTTGGGTTCTTTTGGGGAAATTGAGCTTTTTGAGGGAATTGCTACATTATCTTGTGTCTTTAGTGTAAGTTTTTCTGTTTTAAAACTAAAACCCAAAGGTCTATTATATTTAGAATACACTAATGTTGCTAATGAAGATTGTGTGAAGTTTTGTATGAAGGAAAATTTTCAGTTGTAACGGAAGAATGATGTAATGAGATGAAGAATGGAAAAAAGCTCAAGTTTGGGGATGCCACCCCGTGTCACCCCAAGAAATATTCAAGAGGTACACGCGTCAAAGCATGGGGATGCCCAAGGCATCCCCTTCTTCATAAATAAAAATCCCAGGTCTTTCTAGACACTTCGTTTTTATTATTTCATGCACAGTTGTGTTGTTCTTGGAGCGTCTTAGTTTTTGTTTGCTTAGTTTGCTTGAATAAAGTAGTTTGGATCCCTGTTTTCGCCGTGTTGTTTCAAATAAGTTGATTGGTGTTGGAAAGGAGTAGGAAGTTCTTGCTTTAGTAGTACAAGAGGAGCTTGCTTTGACTGTGACTTAGACTCTATCATGTCATGATAAGTGTTGTTTTGACCTTATGATTAGTGATTATTGCTGTAGCATGACTTGTTCCAAACAATTGGGATTGCTTAATGTTCCTTGAAAGAATCATGCGTTGTTTTAGCATACAAAAACATAGTATTGTGGTATTCTCCTTTGATGCTTTGTTTGGGTTGACTTGGCACATGCTCACACCCTGTTATGACTATGAACAAGTCACCTTAGCCTCTATGATCATTTAGTTTTTTACTTGTGATACCACTTTATGCTTTGATTAGTAATGTTTTGTCGATCTGCATGATTATGGCCATTATTACTATCTTAGTTGGTCGCTCCCAGTCTTTTTCTAGCCTCCACTTGTATGAGTAAGCTCTACTCATGCATCCAACTCCCAACAAACCAAGTTATTCCAAAGTGTCCACTATAAATTCCCATGCATGGTGTGTTACACCATTCCAAGTATATTCTTTTTTTATCTATCTTCCAAATTAAACTTGTTATGTGAAACTTAGTGATTAAAGCTCTCACTAACTTTATGGCACACTTTATTTTTCTTGCCCCTAATAAACTTGAACCATTGTGTCATCTATTGTTGTATAAGCTTGCACTTATATGTTAAAATTATCAGAACAATGTTGTCATGGGAAACGCTTTAAACATTGCACTTGTACATTGTACCCAGTTGATATCATGCTCTTTTGTTTGCGGATGTCGTCGATGTGAAAAGAAAGGGGAGCTTGTATGTCCATGGAGTTATGTATGTGTGTTAGAGAAACGCTTAGGCTGCTAGCCTAAGACATGCCTAATCATGGTGGAAACTTGCAGAATCACCATAGTGAGCAATCTATGAAGCATCCTTCTTATCAAAAAAAGTGATGGAGATTGAGAAAAAGAAAAAAGTGATGAGAAAAGAGGAAAGAGAGAAAAAAGCACCATTTTCCAATGTTAAATAAGAAGATTGCTGAGATGCTGATTGTCTGCTTGCCTTGTCATTTTGATTATGGGATAGCTCCTGTATCATCTGCAAGGGGTACCCCGTTGGCGGTTCTCTATGATACACATGTACTTACTATGACAAGAACTTACTGGTGACTAAAGTTGAGTAGCATAAGGAGCGGCCCTCGTACTCAAGGGACATGAGATTGCCAACTTATACTTTGTCAAGCATATACTCCATAGTTTGTTCACTTTAACCTTAATCACTTCAAGATTCTTATGATAGGGGCAATGAGAGCTGAAAGCTAACAAGTACCATAATTTTTGGAAGCTCTTTATGAGACTTGAAATCCCTTCTTCCCTTTTATGAAGGGCCTTTCTTCCACCATTATATTGAGTCTCCACCTTCTATCCTTAGGCACCAATTAAGAGAGCATAGTTGCCATTCTTAGTTCTATGTGCATTGTCCAAAAACTTACTGATTGATTCATATTATTGATATTGCTTGCTCTTGAACTATTTGTATCTAGTCACTATTATGAACTTTGAAGGTGTCCTATGCATTTATTACCACTCCATGAGGGACATGTTGAATGCCACTATGCTATGTTTTCTATATGTGAAACAAACAAACATATTTCAATGCATTGTTATTCATGATCTTGGTTTGGAACCTTTCATGTTGCATTCTTAGTTACTTTGTCTTATTGTTTGAACTTCATCTTTCATGCTCATGTTTAGAGTACTTTGATCCCAACTTTCAATGCTTACAAATGGTTTGATCTTGATTTTAATGGTGCATGTCACCTCAAAAATTATTCTTTTTATCACTTACCTACTCGAGGACGAGAAGGAGTTAAGCTTGGGGATGCTTGATATGTCGAAAATGTATATATAATTTTTGATGTTCCATGCTTGTTTAGTATCCACTTTGCTTTGTCTACACTTTGAGGTATTTTTATATATTTTTTGGGACTAACCTATTAATAAGATGCCATAGTGCCAGTTGCCTGTTTTATTCTGTTTTTGGTCCCAAAAAAGGAAGAAAATGAATATTCTCGGAATTGGACGGGACAAAAGCCAAAGTAAATATTTTACCGTGGGGAACACAGAGCAAGAAGACGAGATGGAGGAGGGCCTCGAGGGGGCCACACCCCTGGCTTCGTGGCCAGCCCTGGCTTGCACCTAGGGGTGCAACCGCCTCGGGCACCCCCTCGGCCTCCCTCTTCGCCTATAAGAAGAACCAGATACCAAAACTCTAAGGACCCGATCAATCTTCCATGAAACATTCCGTAGCCGCCACCACCATTGTCCCTATATGGGGGGATCTGAAGCTCTTCCCGGCACCCTGCCGGAGGGGAGAGATCATCCCGGAGGCCTTCTTCATCACCATGCCAACCTCGAGGTATGATGCGTGAGTAGTTCCACCTTGGACTAGAGGTCCATGTAGTAGCTAGATGGTTGTTTCTCCTCCTTTGTGCTACCATCTTTAGATCTTGTGAGCTTCGTTCATGATCAAGATCATCTATTTGTAATCATGCATGTTGTGTTTGCAGGGATGCGATGGATATTGAGATTACTATGTCAGATTGGTTAATGATTCTATCTTATTGATTCTATCATGTCTGTGTTGTTCTCGATCTTGCATGCTCTCCGTTTCTAGTAGCTATGTTGGCCAAGTAGATGCTAGTGACTCCAAGAGGGAGTATTTATGCTCTATAGTGGTTTCATGCCTCTATTTAATCTAGGGAAGTGACAGAAATCTCTAAGGTTGTAGATGTGCTATTGCTACTAGGGAGAAAACAACGATCTCTTGTTCATGGAACAAGTGGATTGTTTACCTTACACACTTTTCTCAAAGAAGTTATCTGTTTCTTGCAACTTAATACTGGAGGGGGTTCGGATGATAACCTGAAGGTGGATGACTAGTCATAGATGCATTTGGATGGCAGTCTATGTATCTTGTTGTATTACCCAGTCAAATCTCTTAGGATCATGAATGTCTAGTATTGCATTGTTATGCCTTGCTCTGTCCTGTCAATTGCTCCATTGTAATTTGTTTACCCAGCATGTTATGTTGTTTATCTTAAGGAGAACACCTCTAGTGAACTATGGACCCTGGTCCAATCTTTACCATTGATACATCTTCCATTATTACTGTTTACTTTCTGCAAACCACCATTACCTTCGACACCATACAGTTAATCCTTTGTGTTCAGCAAACTGGTGAGATTGACAACCTCACTGTTCGTTGGGGCAAAGTCTTGAGTTTGTGTTGTGCAGGTTTCCAAGTTGTTAGCAACACCTTTGATTCATTTCCTTCCTCCTACTGGTTCGATAACCTTGGTTTCTTTCTGAGGGAAAACTTGCTGCTGTGCTCATCATACCTTCCTCTTGGGGTTTCCCAACGAAGCTCTACAGTGATTTGAGCCGCATCACTGCCTCCTACGACACCTAATAATTTAAGTTGTTTTTGTCGTTTCTAGAACATGAGATTATATGTGGTGTGTTAGACCGGACGCATTTTCTTAGTGTGTGTGTGTTGCATCCGTGTTTTATCATGCTTGCATAGAGATCACGAATAAATTCCATGGAGCATATTGATGATGACAAATTAACTTAGCTCTTTGTTCTGTCAAGTCACAGTTACATCGTGTCAGCACTGCGCACCCATTACAGAGTGGCAAAGGGACGGGTGCTCTATGGCGCGTTCTCAGGGTATTCGTGTTGCCACCCTCTTGATCCCCATGTCATCTCCAAGTCGCACACACACCCTTCCTGCCTGGCACGACCATGCAATCATAGCCCTGCGATGTCGAAACCGATGGTGCTCGACCGGTCAAACTTGCTTCATGGTAGGTAAACACCGTAGTGATGGTAAATGCGATCTCCCCAGCCCTCCTCCGCCTCCCCTTTTAACAAAGGGCCTCTAGGCCCGCATCCCTGCGTTGTGCAAATTCTGCCAGTGCCATTTGCATGCGGCAGCATCCAGAATTACTATGCAGTGCCTGGGTTTACTTTCCATGGCTTGACTTTTCTAAAATTTTGGCCAAACATTTCGTGGCTTGACCATTCAAAAAAAATATAGGCCTTAAGCCTTGGGATGGAGGGAGTATTACTGAATATATAGCTACCTAAGATTGTGGTGGGATCCATAAGATCAGATGCCGTTGTCCACAAACGGGCACAATCTAAGGACACAATCATAATATAATATGCTAGCAAACTTGGCACATCGTGCTTGGATGTAGTGGCACTGACATAATTGTTGTTATAACGAAGGTTACAGTCATAAACACACCCAGATTATAGTTCGAAAAGGTAATACATAACAGTTCAGAAGTGCTCACACATAGCTATCACACATTGTACTTGTGAAAGAACATGTTTTCGTAAACATAACAAGCCCCATACAAACACAACAATCATGCACTAAAACTGGACATCCTAGCCTATTGGAATGATTGGCGGAGAAGGCGACTGATCCTAGGATGTCCTGGGTGCTTGCCCCAGCTGTTAGATTCCTCTCCATCCTGGTATCTGTGGTAAACCACTTTCCTTGGTGGTGGTTCAAGGGTGTGTTGCCTAGAACGAAACACTTTGATCTGGCGGTACAGTTCGTGGCTGACATACCCGTCAATAGCAGCGTACTTTAGGTTGGGTTTAGAAAGCATCTTATCCTCCCAGTAATCGTGCCCTAAACGCCTCCACCAACATATCAGGAGTTTGTCCTTCATGTCAGCGTACCACGGGTCGATGAGATCGGTGGTAATATCGGCCATCCCAGTCCTGATGCCACTCGTCCCTCGGATCTAGTAAATATACTGGATGTCCACTCTGTACTCCTTTGGGAAGAAAATTTGGACAGTCAGGCTGGTAAGAAGGCCAGTGTTAGACCTGGTGTCAACACTAGTAAATTTTATCTGGTGGTTCACGAGAAATTAACCAAAGAGTGACCTAATTCTTTCACCCCACCTGCATGAAAATGGATTCAGACAAATAATGTAGCAAGAACTTTTGCAAACAAACGGCTCAGGAACAAAATGACAGCAATATGTACCTCTTCCCATCACCCACCTTCTCGCAAAAAGGTTGGTAAATGAGGACGTGCTCCATCATGGAGAGTTGCAGCATGGCGACCCTGCGGCGATCTTGGCCGTACTCGAGGTCGAGACCCCCATGAACCTGAACCCGCTTTCTTCCAACGGCAGCCAATTCTTGTACTAGGCAATAGTGCGCTTCACCATCTCAGGGTCGGTGGTGTAGACAACACTGAGCTTCTTCCCGCCATGGACTTCTATGTCAAAGTACGTAGTCCCTATCATGTCATCGTTTCGGACATCCCGCCGGTCCATGACTACAAGCAAGAGGGAAAGGACACGAAGGAAGAGGCTGATGCCGTGGCGGTGGAAATGGATGGGGCCATGGAGGAGGAAGACGATGAGACCGTGGAGAAGGAAAGGAGACAGAGAAGAGCGACACTAATTTTTGCAAGATTGCAACCGCCCTTCCTAGTATGTGGAACGGTGCACGACCGTTCGTAGTGGGTGGAAGTGGAGGAAAACCGCGGTTCTATGAGGCGATGCTAGCGCTACCTAAAATTGGTTCTGTGCCACTAGCATGCAGTGGAATCAAGGTCTTCCATGCACGATCTATGTCAAACTTAGTCGCGTTCCGACCTTCACTCTCTAACATGTGGGACCCTACATTTGGCAGTCGCATTCCAGCATAGTTTTAAAAACCGGACCTGTCGATGAACCGATGAGGCGACTGGTTCACTAGTTTGTTGGATCCGACCACTGGTTCATTCGGTTCGATGGCGACAAAAATCAGTTCTGTCACATTGGTGCATCATTCCATATTTCCATGTGGCAGTTGCATTGCTAGTCATGCTCTTAGGGGCGTGTCCGAAACTATGCGCGCGGATGCGCGGAGTATGAACGATGCCCCAGCGGGGCGACCCATCCGGCGCAACGGCAGTGATTCAGAGGCGTTGTCGGAAGGCTGACCGGTGGTTGCCTCCACCGTCAATGGTGACGCGATGACATGTTGACTGACTGGATGCCACGCTCTCCACCGTTGCTGCAGGCGCCGCCCGACACCTGCCCTATTGACTGGACACTTCAATGCCCCTCTTCGGCCTCCATCGGCATCCGATGCTGACCCTTTTCAACAAGCCACCCGCGGCCATCTTATCCCACACAGAACACCATCTCTCTCATCCGTCCCCTTTTCCTTCTCCACTGCTTGTAGCTAGCCATATCCGGTGATGCTGGGTCGAGGGGAGGCCGTGGAAGCCGAGGGAGGCATGGAGGACGCGGCAAACTCACTGCGCCACCACTCTCTCCCTCAACACTGTCATCGCCCAAAGATTTCAACCAAGGCACCCAGTTTGTCGTGGCCATCCACCTCGGCATGCCGCGTGACAGGATCCTCCTGCCCCGCAGGTTCGTGATGCTGATCGGCGATGAGCCGCCCCCGCTCGCCATGCTGCGGGCAAACAGCTTTAGGACCAGCAGGTACCCAGTCGATCTGTAGTTCGACCACCTCGCCCAGCTGTACTTCGGCAACGGCTGGGAGTGCTTCGCCCGCTCGCACCAGATCAATGCATGCAACATTGTTGTATTCAAGTACGACGGTGAAGGAAAGTTCGGCGTCAGCGTCTTCGACCACACCATGTGCTACCGCTGCTACCACTCTGACTCCTCCTCCGACTTTGACGAGTAGGCTAAGCTGTGTGCACGCCATGTATGATGTATGAATGTAGGAATTGGCCATTTGAAATCAAAATATTTATTCAAGCCCTAAAACATCGTTACACTCATGCCCTAAAACATCATTACAACCTAAGACTACGCGTAGCTGCCGGCGATGGTGGCGTCGGCTGCGGCGGGTCAGATACACCATTCGTGATTGAGAGAATTGATGAGTGCTTGTTGCGTCTGCACGTCCTCTTCAGCTTTGTCGAGGCATGCACGCATGGAAGCATCGCTAGGTTTGGCCCGCACCGCTTCCCGGAGGTCGCCATGCACCAATCCGAGCTGGTCCAATCGCCGGTATGCTGGCAGAAAGACGGCGTTCGGCCACCACATTCGTGAAAGGCTCACCGGTGGTCACCTGACGGCTGTAGAAAGGGCGAACCGGTGATATTCCCATCCTGTAAATCTGCGGCCGCCCCAGAATTTGAGGAGGTATCATGTCCGGCAACTCCACAATGGCAGCGGCCGCTCGGGCACCTCTTCTATGCCGGCATCGGGGTTGCCACGGAGCTCTTCGTGTCAACGTCGGCGGCCAGGCATGGTGCTTGTTTGTGTTCTGGGTTGCGTGGGTATGGTCGAAGATATCTCGGCGACCTCCCCATTTATGGCCGCGCCAGGACACGGCGGGAAACGCCGAGAACTCACAGGAAGCAACGGGAAAGAAAGGCGGGAGACGGCGTGGCGGCGGGAAGACACTAGAAATATGCCTGCGTTGGCGATGGCCAAGCACGGACAAATGGGTTTGGCCGCTATACGCGATTTGCCGGACATGTCGGAACCCCTACCCATATCGACCGCGGTCCGACTCTAACGGACAGGAACAGACTGTTTGGGGTGACCGTTTGGGTCAGCCTGGTGGAGATACCCTTACATGGTGACGCTGTGCTAGATGAAATTGGTTCTGTGCCACTTGCATGTAGTGGAATCGAGGTCCGCCATGCACGATCCAAGTCAAATGTACTCACGTTTGCGCATGCATTCACTCGCTGACAGGTGGGACCCCACATTCCCCTCAAGATTAATTTTTTCACTTCCTTTAGATGGTCCCCGTGCCCATCCTCACTAATTACGGCCCCCTTCCTTGCCTTCCACGTGGACGAGACATATGTATGCGCAATTAAATTGCATGCTAGGATTTGACAGGTGATAAGTAGTGATGCAGAACACATGAGCTATAGGTGACGTAGTGGACATGACTAAACGACCGATAGCTTGAATTGACATGACAGCACAAGACGCATATATCCTCGTTATTATTCTTTTTGATGAGGGATCCTTTCAAATATTTGTTTACTCAGAAGATGGAACGGCCGCCGCCACGCGTCTCCATAAGTTCATCTAAATCGCAGCGATGGTTCCAACATATCCCCTGTTTCAAAGAAAGCCCTCTTATTCTTCCTCATGTCCTCTGTCTTCTCCTTCCCATTTGTTGTTCTTTATGTCTTCTCCTGGCTGCCGCCACGCTTCACCCCAAGGACGTCTGAATCGCAGCGACGGTTCAGCCTTCCTTTGTTTCACTGAAAACCTTTTTCTTACTCTTGTCCTCTATCTTCTGCATCCCATATGTTGTTCTTTCTGTCTACTCCTTGCCACCATGGAAGGTTACACTCGAGATACAAACTTCACTACCCATGGCAATACAAAGATACATGTCGTCTACACCAATGAGGAGGATAGAGTTGTGTGAGTCCCGAGGATGTAAGAGGAATTGCTTGAGAAGGATGAGGACAAGTTTGTCGGATTGAACCTCGAGTACACCAATGAGGGGGAGGAATACTACTAAAACAAGGTCACCGTCGTTCAACTGGCAATGAGGCAACACGTCCTCGTCTACCACTACTCCTGGTTTGTAGATATGATCTCTTTTGTTTACCACTTTCAGAGTTTTCTTACTTTTAATGGTCACTTGTATGATTTTAATCATTTGATCTTGCCTTTAGTAAACAGTCTTAGTCCTAAATTTTGCTCAAATGTTGTTCTCGCAAGTACTGCAATCTTTCCATATGCTCATATTGCATTTACTGAATTCTGTTAGTACCAAATGAATTATGACTATATACATTTTAGAGTGTTCACCTTGGATTTACTAAATTTTGTAGTTTTAATTTTTATTTAGGATGTGGTATTACATTTTCTAAATAGTCGTAGTCCCAAATTTTATTATAGTGGGGATCTTGCAAGTACTGCATTTTTGCAACTAGTGAATTTTATTGTGTATGGAATCTATCCATTTGGTCATGTTGCAACTACCGAATTTTTTATTAGGACCAAAAAAAATTATGAGAAGCCATACTTGAGAGTCTTGATTTTGCATTTACTAAACTTTTGTACCTTAAAAATATATTTAGAGATGATGATCTTGCATGGACAACATTTGTAGTTACTCATTTTGTCATTGTTTTGGTCATGCTTTTTATGACGATAAACTACATACTTCCAGGACAGACAAGAAGTGTTCGGCGCTGCGCCAATTCCTTGTGCATGAAGGAATTGCTTTCTGCACTGTCGACAAAACATCTGATTCTGTCAAGTTTTCGCATGCGGGAATCAAAATTCCTAAGTACAAGTGGATCAATATTCAAGATCTTGTCAATATCAAAGGGGACAGGAAGAGGGATGTAATGGCTAGTCTCGCGGCTAGAATCATCGATCCGTCGTACACCAAAATGAAGGACGATTTCCCGGGAGATAGGCATGATTTTTGGGAGGAGACGTCGTTGTCTGATATAAACCTGAAGTATGCAGCCATAGATGCTTACGTGACCTACCAGTTGTATGCTCAGATCCATTTCTTTCAAGCTTTCCTCCTGTTTTTCTCCAGTTGCAAGAGGGAAGACAAGCAAATGGTAGGACTTTGTCGCAAATGCAGAATAGCTGATTGTGACGCTAAAACTGCAAAGAGAGAGGCTACAGCTAAAGCCGCAAATAGAGAGGCTGCAGCTGATGCCGCAAACAGAGAGGCTGGAGCTGAAGATAGGGAAGCCAAGGCCCCTTCCAAGTGGGATGAACTTTCATTTCGTCAGCGGTGGGTGGCCAATAACACAAGTGACATATGGAATGATGGCTGTTGGTCTCCTAGGAAAGATGACAAGCGCATCAAGTGGTCTGATGAGGAGTGAATTAAATTTTACTACTTTCAGTTATGTTTCTATATATGTCTGGTAGTAACATCCAAAAAAATTAATCAAGTTCTAATCACCCAGGTTTAGGGTTAACAAAAACTTTTATTATTAAAATTAATATGAATGCATGTGTGTGTGCTGAATGCATGAATGATTGCAATTCCATGTTTGATTGCTATGAATGGCAAGGATTGGTTTAAAGATGAAAACAATATCATCTAGATCATTTCCAAGAAAAATCAAATGAAGAGAAATTCAGAAATAAAAAATATGAGCAAATGGTCATTTTTGCCGAATTTGTTCACTAGACAACTTTGGGTGTTTCTAGTCCATGTTTTCTCACAGAAACAAATCCAATTATTTTCACCCCTTTAAAAGTGAACCCAAGGCCACTTTACAAACCAACAAAAACAAATTCCAAATCTATTCAAATGAAAATTAAAAATTGAATCAAGTATAGGTACTAAGATCGCCATTTCTCAAAACCCAACCAAACCAGTTCACCTTGACAAACCCAAGAAACCTCAGACTACCAAGCATGTGTCCAGAGCACTCACCAAAATTCAGCCAAAAATTCAAATTCAAATTTCATGCGGCCATTTCATCAAACACACGGTGAGCACAGACCAAACTGCCTAACTTTCACTATTCTTGATCAATGCTTTGTTCCCCCATTGCACCCAATTTTCTCCCCTTGTCTCCCCCAGTGACTACCAGTGCATTGAACAAGCTACTAAACCTACCCTTGTACCAATGCCATGCCACCCGAAGCCACCATTGTCAGCCGACCATGGCCAGCACGCAGGAGGCAACGCCGCGCCCGTCCACGATGTCCAGGAGGTAGGCCACCGTCCAGCGCCACCCCCTGTCCAACCCTCAAGCGCAGCCAGGTCCTGGACCACTAAGAACAGTCGCGACCATTTTCTCTCTGCCATGCCGAGAGCGAGCCAGAGCGCCGCAGCCGACACGCTCGCACACGCCATGACCCTCTCCCTCGCCGCGCATCACTGCACGCGCCATGACCCTAGCTACCCCACAGACATGCCAGTTCGCTGCCACGCGAAACGACGTACAGTGCTGCGCATAGCATCGACCCGTTCTGACCGTTCTCGATCGCCCCGCGTTATGCCATTAATCCTACGATGATTGCTAGGAGACACTGCACTGGCCTATGCCCTTTGCCATGTCGTTATCTCACTGCACCGTCATCATGACGAGCTCTGACCATGCCGCACTGCCCCTATCGCCGGTGTATAAATAGAGGCCACCCCAGCCCTCATTCTCCACACCATCTCACTCCCCACTCCTCATAGAACACCCCTGACAATTCCCTGGAGAAAGGCGAGCACCAGGCTGCCGGAATTTTGCCAGAGTCCGCCGCTGCAGAGGAGGAGCGGAGCCTTTGATTGGAGCCACCCAAGAACCACCGTCATCGACAACGTCATTCACCCCCATCACCAACCCTAGATGGAGCCCTGGTAAGCCACCGCGTACCCCCACCATCGTTGTTAGGGTTTGTTCTCGTCGGCGCTATTTGTAACACCCTAGTTTAGCTAAATCTATATTAGGGTTTGTTTTGTGCATCATGAGCATCATGCCTTAAAATTATGCATTAAATAAATACAATAAAACCTAAACCCTAGATTTCTCCCCTCTCTTTGAAACACATTCAAATGGTTTGAATTTCGAAAATGTTCAAATTGTGAAGCCCAAAATGTTACAAGGGCCTCACATTATTTTAAATGATTTAACAAAATCTAAGGCATTTTTGAAATGCCCAAAATAGTTTTGTATATGAAGATACAAAAGGGAAATACAAAACAGGAAACAAATAAAAAGATTCTGATAAAAAAATAGAGCCAGCAACAGAGCTAACTAGGCCGCAGCCCAGCTAGCCCACCTCTTCCCTCTCCCTCTCTCTTTCTTCCGCGCGTGCAACAGCTAGCCACGCTCCGCGGCCCAGTATGGCCCACCGGACCAGTACCCCTTCGTGTCGTCTTCCCAATCGATCCAAGCAGCTGCCTGGCGCAGCCACTGCCGTCCGCCGCTGCTGCGATGCGCGCCCGCGCCGCGATGCTCGTCGCCGCCCCTAGAGAAGATAAGGAGCACCCGAGCACGCCTCTCCTTCCTTATCCCCTCTTCCTTCTCCCTCTGGATCTCTCTCTCGCGCGCGCTGCAAGGTGACCGAAACCCTAGATGCTACTCGCTGACGAATCGCCACCGTTGCCGTGCTCCTCTCGCCTTCCTGAGACCATCAAGAGCACCGCTGTGATGCCAGCTCTCTCCCCGTAGAAGGAATCAAAGAAGGGCACTCGGAATCTCCGCATCGCCATCGTCTTCCTCAAGCCCGACGCGCTCTACCACCGCCGCCATTGATTCCGGCCACGCCACACCTCACCGACCGTACTACCGCACTCCTGGTGAGCTCTTGTGGCTCAGGGTAGCCTCCTATTGGCTGCTTGCTTTCTAGTATAGCCTTGCGCTGCTGTCCTGTGAGAATCGTCGCCGCCATTCGCCGTGGCTCTAGATCCGATGACCATTTGCTAGTAGCACCTCCCCTATTAGGTTCGCCTAGTCTCCCTCGTTCGATCAAGACCATGCGCACTTGCTGGGTGTGGCTGCGTAAATGCGCTTGGCGACCACCGCTTTGAGATGGATGTTGTCTTTGACGTCACGCTTCGGCGTTAGGATGACGTGGCCCGTTGGCCTTTGACCTTTGACTGCCACGATGGCAACCGACTTGGACCTGGCCCCACAGTCAGTCTTAGTCGGTAGGTCTAGTAGCAGCGTAACAAAGGTTTAACCGCCCAGCTGATGTCACAGTGACGCAGTAAACCTTTTTAAATAGTTTTAATAATTCCAGAAAATGGTATAATCTTGTAAAATCAATAAGTAATTCATATTAATTCAGAAAAATACAAATAATATATCAAAATGTTCAGAAAAATGAGAACAATCTATTTAAACTATAACAATGCATTGTTCAACAACTTTCAAGACAAGTTTAATTAGAAGAACATAGTAACCCCTCATAGGTGATTCCGAAGTTTCCCTGAGTTAGGGTTTGTACCCTCGGAACCCCGTTTAAATTGTCGAGCATGTTTTAGGGTTACATTTTGATACAATTTAACTTGTCATATCATCATCCTTGTTTGAGCATTACATCGATGCCATGTGTTGATTTTTCCCCTTCCTTTTCGGTGTTTTGTTCTTCCCAGTAGAATACGAGATAAAGATCGAGATCTAAGGATGAGATCAAGACCATCGGAGTTCGAAGATCGATGAACAATACTTGAAGAACAATAATCAAGTCAAGACGAAGGCTCTCGAAGATCTACTTATCTGTTATCAACTGGCAAAGGCAAGCATAGCCCTACCATGATATAATCCTATGATTTCGAAAGCATTTTTATTCTTGCCATGATGCATACGATTCTACTATGGTCTTTTATCGATAGATAGAGTATCCTATCTGTTGCATTACTCCCTTGAGCTTATATTACCTGATCCACTGCTCCTAGCATAACTAGGTTTGGCTTGTGTGCACTGCTAGAGCTTATATCTATGTCCTGCTTAGACATGCATAGCTGTTGAGTCTGGTCCATCGAGATGATGTATCAGATCCAGATAATCTAGTATGATAGGAGAACATGATGATATGATATTAGAGGTGATATAAGATTAAACATGCTAAGTCTTGTATGGGAGGCCACGGTGGGATGTGGTTTTTCTAGTCACATGCTCGCCACCACTAGGACCTGAGTTCTTGCCTTTGGAACCGAGACGAGCGTACATCCACACGGGGCTTGGGAACCCCTCGCCTGATTAACTTGCCTAGTAGATTCCATGAGTCACATAGTTCAGGCGTTCCATTCGACATATGCATAGAAAACCTTTTGAAAGATTTGTCGGGTGGAGGTGCATTCATAACAGGTAGGTAAGCGTGGCCGGGGTTGCCTGGGGTTGATGGCGCCCCTGGTAAACCAACCTCGCCTCACATCTTTAAGTACCGACTTCGGGATTTGACCCGTTACAGCGGAACCATACTTATTGCGTGACTCATGGTCTCGGTGAAAGCAAGGTAAAGTTCGTGGCCAACCACACCCTCTGCCGGCCTTCCAAGGAAGAGGGATAATGATCTGGCATTAAGAGTTGGTTGGTACGTGTGGGTAAAGTTGTACACCTCTGTAGGTTTAAATCTTTTCGAAAAGTCGTGTTCACGGTTATGAACGCTTGGTGACCAGATTCTAAGATCATAGAGAACTATAACCTGATCATAAAACTTAGTAGATCAACGTGTTCTTAAGGATGCTTCCTCATGGGTACGAGGGGGTGATCCTAGCTGGTAGATGATGATTATTTGGTGGATATCAAAAGATGATGATCAATACTTTGGAGATGTTGCTCTCTTATCCCCTTTTAAAATACTCTGACTAGACGAGCTTCTTCTCTCTCTTGATTTACAAACAAAGATGGCTTTATACAAAACAACTCCACCAGCCAGAAGTCTTGCGGAGTACACCCTGTACTCACCCCTTGCTTTGTTGATACTTTTGGCAGAGTAAGTGTTCACCTGAATACGAGTTCCGTAGTACATCGACATCGACGAATAGCTTGGGGTTCCCGGCTGGCAGCCTGGAATCTATGGGCTGGGACGTCATCATTATGCTTCAGGCCTCTTAGGCCATTTGTTAAGTTTGCTATATTTAATAGCATAATTTGCCTTCCGTTTTTTGATGTTTGTGGTCAGTGACCTCTGCTTGTAATAATTTGTTTCTCTGCTCATTTATGAGCTTGCTGTAATAACTTTTGTGTCGTAGGGTCACTGTTGTGGTACCGATTCTTCACTGGATATTCTCGAGCTCAAGGTTAAGCTTATGTTCAGACGGAGGTCTGGGATTTGTTTGGCCCCGATCCCGGGGGTGTCACACTATTCGACGGAGAAAACACACCCTATCTAGGTCTAATCGCACGGCCCAGATTGAAACATACCCCTTCGCTTAGACTGAGCCGCGGACGCCTGGACCCCCCCTATCAGTAGCCTGTTGCGCGTGTGCTATGAAGCTGGGCTGGCCCAGTAACTTTCCCGCGCATAGCCCAGAGATTTAAACCATCTTTTTTCCAATTTATTCGAACTCTAGTTGAGTCAGTAATTTAAAAAATCAATTCAAAGAGTTGTACTGAACCAAATTGCATGAAACCAATTTTGTTAGAAAGGTATTCAAATTATTAATCCAAGCCCATTAGATTCAAACCATTTGAGATTATATATCACCTATAGTAAAAATAACAAGACAGAGACTTTTACACATTCAAACATTTTTCAAAAATCAACCATAAATGCTTTTGAGTTGATTCCAACTATTAAAAATCACATTTGACAAGATATTTCTGAATATGTAAAAATATTTTGGTTTACATGAAGTGATATTGGACAAGTATTAAAAGAATGCTACATAGGCATTTCTAGTCACTTTAATTATTTAAAATAATAGTGTTAAACCTTATTAAATTGTGACACCGCTTTAAATCACATTCCCAGGTATTAAAATATGTGGTTATGACATGTGTCAACATGATCCCATATTTTAATTAGAGAATATTAAATCTTAAGTAGTTTTCAATGAGTAGAAATTAGTTTTCTAAAATAAAATAAATAAGACTAGGTCTTTAACTCATGTTATGATTGTGATGATGCTAGATCATCTAGTGTGAACCCTTGTGTGCCAATTAGAAGTAATTAAGTATTTTTTGGTGATTATGTACCTCATATTATTTTATAAATGCTAGTACGAATCCGGGGTATGAGGAGGAAGAATTCTACGAAGAAGAGGAAGAGAACTTCGACCACCTTACCAACCAAGGCAAGCTAAACTAAACCATGCAAGCTATACTATGCCAGATGGAACTATGCTAGTACCGACCAAGGCTAGGAGGAGGAGGATTACTACGAAGAAGAAGAAAACTTCAACCACTTCACTACTCAAGACAAGCTAAGCTAAACCATGCAAGTCCTACTTGCAAGCCTAACCCTATAAGATAACATATGCAATGATTATGCATGCCTTGGTTATGCAACCATGATTATACCAAATCCCAGTTTTACTTGCAAGATTATCTCTTTTATTTCTCTATCAATGTTCTTTATTACTTTTAGTTAGTGTTTTGTGAGTTTTGGAAAGATATTATAAGTACCATAAAGAGCATAAAACTTGGCCTAAGTTAGTTAGAGCTAGATGTCATAATGAGGCATGAGATCTAGATTTGGATAGTCACACTTGATTAGCACCCCTCATTAGTGATTACCCTGAATTTTAGTGGCTAGTGATAAGCATAAAAGTTGATCACTGTAGATGGGAATACTTGGTGAAAATGATTATGAAAACCATGGAATGATGAGTCATTCTAGTGAAATGTTTTGACATGTGTTATGAACACCAGATGATTTGATGATGAAACTGTTGAGGCATGAGCATTAGCCTTTTATAAAAGTTGATGGTTGGGTTCGGATGCAATACCATTCCAATTTTACCATACAACCACAATACCCGAATTTTGTAGGGCTTAACTAGAAGTTGATATGTCTTAGTATGGTTTCCCTTGCGGAAGAGGTTTGAGATGAGGCTACCTTGTGATGATTGTCCACCTGTGCAGTTCCCAAGATGACAGATGGTCATGGTTGGGAGGCCAAACTCATAGGGGAGGTGCCTATACTAGGGTGTGTAATTGAAAGGTTAGGTTTGATTATTCACATACTGAGTATGGTGATTCAGGATTGTTCCCGATAGATGTATCGAATGTTGTGGTGAAAGTGTACCACCTCTGTAGAGTGTCAAACTATTCGAATAGCCGCATCCGCGATTATGGATAGTTGGAGTGGCCATACAGTTCTGTCGTCAGATGTTTTCAAAATGACTTATGAAATGAACTATGACTTTGACTTGACCACAATAGGGTTGTGAACATGAAAACTAAGTTCCCACTTAAAGAGTACTCATGGCTTTGTCCATAGCTATTCCTATGGCCAGACTATGAGGAGGACTACCAGGATGATGGACAACTTGAAGTCTATGAAAACTAGGATCATATCCCATCGTTAGCATTGCCTGTGACCCTGAAGATGGAGGTTCGACCATGCTACCCTTATTATTATTATTCTGCTGCGTTGATTGTATTAAGACTGGACCATGAGATCCTTTATCTGTAGTACCTTTATTATGGTTTGTAATAGATGATGAACTATGGTACCAATCTGTTATGTCTCGCAAAAATGGTAATCCTGGGATTGCGATGTATGGCATAACAGGCATCTGGGATTAAAAACCTGAGTGCTGACAGGTAGCTTGTCAAGAACTTATGTTGGTCATGTGGAATTATTAGTGTACGAACCATGTTTAATATTTATGGGAATCACCGTTACTTATTGTGTAATTATATACCTGTGTTTACGCCATGGTACGTAAAGAGGATAGCATGCATTCTATCTTGCCATGTTGTTTTTAAAATTTTAAAAATTTCACCCTCAAACTCAAAAACAGGATTTAATTTGCGAAGCAATTATAAACACTAAAATTTTAATCCTTCTAGATGCATGCTTGTGTGGTCGTACATCACATTTGGACCCTGGTTTGACCAAACCTTGTAAATTTCATAATAAAATTAGGAATTCTCAAATTCTTGTGAAACGTTGAAATTTGGTCATTGTGTGGCAAATACTTTGCAAGAAAAATGTCAAACATGGAAAAAAATGCCCCTAGTAGTCCACTATCTAATGTGGGGTAGTTAGGTCAACGAGCATGTCCGACTACTCGATACAGACACTTGTGTACCATTTTTTCACCTACATTTCTTCAAATGGAGTCAAATTTGGCACAAGGGTGTATCACCATGTCCCTAATGATGCTATCATTCTATCTAGCCATTATGGTTTCAAAATTTGAAAAATTCACCCTCAAACTAAAAAACATGGTTTCATTTGTCAAACATGTACCAAAACTAAATTTGTAACCTTCTTGCTTCTTGTGTGGTTGTACATCACTTGTACTTGTTGTACTTTTCAGATGCTTTCACAATCTCTCAAAAGACTCTGGTCAACCCTGGGTTGACCAAGCCTTGTAAATTTCATAATAAATTGAGAAATTCTCCTGGAAACCTTAAAATTTGTTCATTGTGTGCCAAATACATTGAATAAAAATGACGAACTTTGGAAAAAAATGTCCCCCTAGCAGTCCACTCTGTAATGTGGGGGTAGTTAGATCAACGATCATGTCCAACTACTCAAAAGAGCAACTTGTGTACCATATTTTCATCTGTCGTTCTTAAAATTGACTCAAATTTGGAACAAGGGGGTATCACCACATTCCTAATGATGGTAGAATTGTATCTAGCAATTTTGGTTTTAAAATTTTAAAAATTTCACCCTCAAACTCAAAAAGGGCTTTCATTTGTGAAGCAAGTACCAAAACTACAATTTGAAACCTTCTAGTTGCATGCTTGTGTGGTTTTACATTACATTGGGATCATATAAGATCAACTATACTTTTAAGATGCTTTTACCAAACCACAATGATCTACATGACCACACACACTCAAGTGGATGTGGTGATGCATCTTATGTCCCACTAGTGCATCATTCCATATGTGGCAGCTGCATCACAGTGGCTTTCTGGGATTTATGACCATGGTTTGACACATGGAGTCTCTAGAGTCATTTTCTTATGTTATTTTCAAACCACAACGATCCACACGACCACACACACTACAATGGATGTGGTGATGAAACTTCTGTCACACCGGTGCATCATTCCATGTGGCAGCTACATTCGAGTGGCTTTCTGGGGATTTATGACCATGGTTTGACACATGGAGTCCATGGATTCATTGCATGTGTTTTTTACCAAACCACAATTATCCACATGACCACACACACTCAAGTGGGTGTGGTGATGCAACTTCTATCACACTGGTGCATCATTCCATATTTCCATGTGGCAGCTGCACTGCTATTGATGCTCTTTACATGGCAACCCAAGCGCTGGATGAAATTGGTTCCGCGCCACTTGCATGTAGTGGAATCGTGGTCCGCCATGCACGATCCAAGTCAAAGCGTACTATCGTTTGCGTGTGCAGACCTTCCCTCGCCGACAGGTGGGACCATAGATTTCCCCTCATGATTTATTTTTGCATCCCCTTTAGACGGTCCCTGTGCCCACCCTCACTATTTACGCCCCCACCCCCCCTCCTTGTATTCCACGCGGACGATACTGGCGGTGGTGGTTCCTCACTCACTACTCGAACAACTACTTCCCTCCCTGATTCCATCCCCTCACGAATCCATCCGCCTCCCGATCACACCGCCTCCATTAATCTGCCCGATTCCAGCCTCCATTTGCCCCCATGGGTAAATCGTGGGGCTGGCACCACTTTAGGCTAAATCATAAGGCAGCCGACGACAACGAGGCGGATGGACATGGCGACCGCCACCACTAGGACTAGGGATGGCCGAACATCAGCGATGTGAATGTGTACAGGGTCGCCAAGGAGTTGGACATCGTCACCACCGGTCGCCTCGGTTGCTGCATCCTTGGCTTCCGCCCATCGATCCGGGAAATGGAAGAACAACCGTTTGGCATGCCAGGCCTTCTTTACCCCGATACTAGCATATGGACAAACGACCACGACGACCACGTAAGTTCCATTATCTTGTTTATTGACTCAGTCATACCGTTGATTCATATGTGCAGAACTTTCATCGAAATCCTATGTTCATTCCGTCGAACGTGTTGTGTGCACGTGCAGTTTGAACAAATTGAACCATTTAAGACTATTTTGTACAGAGGAAGATCTTCTTGTACTTGATATTCTGGTATTTTCGTAGTGATACAGTCTTAATTTAGGTGATAGCTGAGGTGTGAATTTGGATTTGCAATGGAATGCCTGCTAGGTGATATTTTGTTTTCTAAATATATAAATAAACTAGACGATTTAAGACTATTATGTCCCTAGTTGTTTATCCATTGCAAGTTTTACGTGGCTAAGGGCTTTCGGAGATAGAACCATTTTTACCTACATGGAACCACAACGATGATAATAAAATTATTGACAACTCGTTGTAAATCAGATATTGACTATCATAGGAGAGATAGAGACACGCAAGCCACTTATGCAAAACTAGTTGCATGTCAAGCGTGGAACAAGTCTCATGTGCGAAGACATGTAAAGTTTGTCCGGGCCGCTTCATCCCACTATGCCACAAATATCCAAAGTACAAGGAAGACGTAATAACATGACCATCAACGCCCACATACTCATATGTGTACTACCCGTGCAAAGCATCTACGCATAGATCCGGCTCTGATACACAGTAGGGTTCGCAGCATAGAAAACAAATATATCCTATGATGGGAACAACTATGTACCAAGATCTATCTACTAGATACAAGAAACGGGTGGATAATACATCCATAGAATACATACCCTCGAAGACCGAATAGCGTTAACGAGGTTGTACTCGTGGATGATGTAGTCGAACGTTTGTCGATCTCAAGATCGTGATGAAGTCCATCTGGTCCAGCCGGTCCAGCACCATCAAGTCCAGCACCGCAAAGCAGTGGTGCATCCGTGATTGCACACACGTCCAGGTACCCCGACAACATCCGTGCCCTCGCTCTAGCAAAGCAGCGGAAGAAACAAATCCTTCCAGAAAAATCCACCGGGAACATGTATCTCGCTGATCCGAGACCATGGGGAAAATCTAAAGGGGGGAGAGAGATCCTTCGCGAGGAGGAGTGGTGTGAGAGGAGGAGAGGGAGGCCTTTTATATGGAGAGGGGGGCACCCAAGGGGCATGGATCCCAGCTATGCTGGCTTCCCCCACCTCTTCCACATTCATGTGGGTGGAGCTCCCACTCAAAAATGAAAAGCCTCCACTCACATAAACATGCCTCCACTCAAAAATCCACTCACATGCATTAAATTTCCACCAAATTTAATGCAAGCTCTCATTTAAATAAAACTATTTTATTTATTTATTTATTCATAATTTTGTTAATTACTATAATTAACAAACATTCACATAAAACCCCTTATAACATTTCTATTTCACATGCAGAACTAGTTTCAGCAATTTCAACCGAAACGATTTCGGTGTCTAGTGAAATAAATTCATGCGCTTTCCTTTTTCTTTCTCTGGCATATTATTTGCTCCAAATGGTGTCGGTATCCCTTAAGTGTGTCTCCCTACGGTTCGCGAAGAATGCAGACATGATCGAGACCCCTCATGTACTGACTCCCACACATTCAACGATGACTTCTGTAATCGTGTGAACCTTATACGCATGTAACTCAATCCCTTTGTCTCGCGATATATTACATGTCCAAGATTGAATCATCGGTATCTCCATACCTAGTTTGATCTTGTTACCGACATGTACTCTTTTCTCATTCCTATGATATAACATTCTGGTGATCAAATCACTTGCTTGCAAGCTAACTAATGTGATATCATCGAGAGGGCCCAAAGTATATATCTCCATCATCGGGATGGAAAAATTCCACTCTTGATCCATGATCCTCAATATAACACCTTCATAGCATTGAACCCATCTTTATAGTCACTCTATTACGGTGTGACGTTTGATGTTATCAAGATACTCTTCTGGTGTTAGTGATTGAAATGATCTCATGGTCTAAGGACTAAGATTACTTCATAGCAATATAAACACAATGACCTTGATCATAATTCTATACTTCGGATGAATGTTCATCACATCATTCCAACAATGTTGTGACCTCGTTATTAACAACATCCAATGTCCATGATCAGGAAAACTTTGATCATCTTGTTAATCAATGAGCTAGATTATAAGACAGGCATAACAAGGAACTTTATTTTTGTTCATTAAACACACATGTATACCGTATTAATACAATTATAGCATGCAAAATAAACATTTATCATAAATAATGAATACGATAATAACCACTTTTATTATTGCCTCTCGGGCATATTCCCTTCATTCATAGGGTGCTGCGGCCCTCCTATAGAGTAACCCCGAGTGTACATTGAGTCGTAGACTAAAGTGACTTTAGTTTAGTTGTTTTTAGCTTAGGTCCGAAGGACACAATTTTTTCGGATGCTCAACCGATCCTCTCTATTGGAGTAGCCCCCGGGTCCGTAGTGGAGTCGCAGACTCAATGTAGGACTCGAAGATAGTTGAGATATGAAGTTACCTTAGTCTTTTCTTAGGTGCGCGGCCAGCGCTCCTGATAGGAGTATCCCCCGAGTAGTTTCTCGAATCATAGATTCGAGTAAGTACTTGATTGATTAGCCGAAAACTTCTAGCCGTTGTTGGCTTTGCCTTGATGACGTCAGTGCTGACGATTGGTTATCTCAAACGTTTGTGGCAGCAGAGATGATGTGACGAGACGATTATGGGTCCCACCGCCTGACTTGAAGTTGACTAGTCATGCGCAGACACGGCGAAAATTATGGCGTCTCCTTGATATCCGCGCGTAGTGGACGGCGTGCTGGCGACGGTTCGGTGTAGCTTTGACACGTGTATGGTTAGATATGCGATGCGCGCTAGGGCTTCTGAATCAAAGGCTCATGTGCATCGTCTTCTTCCTTATATACCGTAGGTAAATAGTGAATATCTTTTACCCTTCATCATTTGCTCATCTTCCATTGCCTCTATTTTCACAAGCTTCGCTGTCCTTTGCTGCGTTCTAGACATTCTTCCCATTTTTCCCTCTTCCTTCTTCCGCGCACGCTGCCGCTGTCGCTGCTACGAGATGGGCAAGCCAAAGAAGACCGTTGCCGGAGCTGGTTCGAGCGCTGCCGTTGGCGGTAAGAAGGTCGCTACGATGGCCCGCGCCACTGACAGCGGGTGGAAGTGCATAGAGATGCGCGAGTGGGACCTATGCAAGCTAGGAGATTCTGGGTTGATTCCCTAGAACAAAGAGGACGCCATCCTCCCCGGTGATGAGGTAGTCCCGTGCCCACCCGAAGGGTTTCGAGTGATGTTTTACACCTTTGTCATTCGCGGTCTCTCTCTTCCTGTTCGTGATTTTCTTCATGGACTCCTCTTCTTTTATGGGATTCAGTTGCATCATATGTCTCCCAATTCTCTCCTCCACATCACCTGCTTCATCACTCTTTGCAAGTGTTGGCTCAGTATCGAGCCGCACTTCGGTCTCTTTCGGAAGCTCTATTCCGTGAAGAGGCAGTTTGGCTCTGGCGGAGTCTATCCGCTCGGTGGCTGCATCATCTCCATCCGATCTTTTTTCCTCTTCTTCTGTTTTTCCATGTACAAGTCCCTCTAGTATTGGCGGAAGAAGTGGTTTTACATCTGTGATGCCAAATTGGATGGCCAAGAATATGGTCTTGCTCCTTTCGACTCCGTGCAGAAAATCGTCCCGAAGAGGTCATGGAAGAACCACATCTTGGAGGGTAAAACGATGGAGGTGGAGGAGCTCTACCATCGCATGGAGGCGCTCCAGATGGTGGTTGGGAAAGGGGTCAATGGTGTGGACATCATCCGCAGTTTCCTCAAGCGTCGGGTGCAGCCGATCCAAGCAAGGGCACATCCGATGTTTCTCTATGCTGGCCACAGCGACCCGATGAGGGTCTCATCCGAGGAGCTATCCAAGGGTGATCTTGATAGAGCCTTTCGACCTCTGCTGAAGAACAAGGCCGATGAGGACCTCCGGGGAAATCCATGACCTCCCCCTTCAGTGCTGCAAATGTAGTTCCTCAGGTGGAAACTTGTGTCCTGCGTGTTGTGCTTTTTTCGAGTGCTATTTGCTTCTTGTTAGTATCACTAATAATGTTCTGTTACGTCTTTGGTTTGCAGGATCTCAAGGTAGCTGGGATGATGCCCCCTCTGCCTGAGAAGTTTCCGGTTGCACCGGACAACGAAGTTGTGGATTCCGAGTCCGAAATTCCTCCGGCGCAATCTCCTACGGTGGATGCCCTCGAGCCGAGCGAAGGGAGGACCCAAAAGCACACCCAGAGCAAGTCTTCGGATGCGTATACCCCTCCAACTCCAAGGGGTCTGTCGTTCCACGAGTAGCATGGTGAGGATGATGGTGTGTCGTTTGCACCTTATCCTGTTGTGCCCCTTCGGTCAGTGGTTCCGCAGCCGCCGGCCAAGAAGAAGAAGGAGAAGACGGCTCCCGTCTTCAACTTATCGAACATCGAGCCGTAAGTTACTTCGTCTGGGTCCTTTTCCTATTGTTTGTCTTTGTAGTCGCAATGTGTTGCTAATCTAATTTTTGCTTGCAGCAACTCTTCCGAGGAGTCCCTTGACGGGGACACTCAAGAAGTTATGGCGGAGTCGTAGCCGACGTCTTCAATTCCCCAGGTGGTGGCCGACTCTGAGGATGATGGCCCAAACTCCTCTAAGCGAGAAGCTCGGGCAGTCGTGACTCAGAAGGAAGCTCGCAAACCTTCAGAGTCCACACCTGAACACGTAAGTGTTATCTTGCATAATCCATGGGGGGAGCCCCTGGGCCCTTTCTGTTTTGACTTTGTTGATCATTTTTGGGTTTGAGAGGAAGCCCCCGAGCCCTTTATTTACCGACTTGTGTTTTTGTTTCCTTTGTATCCCTTTGTGCATGGCGCCAACCTCCTTATTCAGCAGCACCTGGCGCTGGAGGCTGACCTACAGCAGCTTCAAGGTACATGACTTTTCACCCTTTTTTGTTTGTCTGCTCCAAGGATTTTCTTGTATTGATCAGGTGTTTCTTCATGTTGCAGATGAAAACAATGATGCACTCCGAAGGCTGAGTTCTCTTGAAAAGAGCCTCGGCAAGGCGGAGAAGAGGGCAGCTGATGCTGCTGAAGCCAATGAGCGCCTGCAGAAGGAGGTTGCAGATGCCGAGGAGCAACTCGTAGCCACAGCAGCTGCGCGCGAGAAGGAAATGGCTGATAAGCTTATGGCTGTGGCCAAGGCTATTTCTGGTGAGTTATGCTTGTATCATTTGGGTCTTCTGGTTTTTCGAGTGCACTTTATCCTTCCTCATTCGAGTGTTTTTTCTGCTTTATTTCAGATTCTTCAGGCATCACGTTGATCGTGGTGCGCTGGAGCATGGAGATGCTTTGGCTGATGCTGCCGCTGCAATCGAAGATCGTTGCGCCAATGCCGCTGGCTCCTTGGAGACGGCCAGGAAAGTGCTCGCGCACTTCTACAATGAGGTCGTCCCCAAGGTGTTTTCCTTGACGACGTCAACGCCCTTGCGGATGCTTTGTCAGAGGAGGCCTCGGGGGAGTACAAGCGCAAGCAGAAGGGCCTTGGCGCTTCCATGGGGCTAGCCATGGCGATGGCGTCTGGAGCGGAGCTAGACTTTCCGCAAATCACGTCCCGGATGTTGACGGCTACAGATGGCTCTAAGGTATCTTTCTCCCTCTTTGCTTCTAGCTGTAAGCGTTATGGGCCTAAGCTCATCGATCTCCTGGCTGATTATGCGGCGAAGCAGCAGCAGGAGGTCAAGAGCAGGCAGTCTGGCTCCAAGGCCACCCTAGATGTGGGTGCTTAGGCCTTTGTAATGTAGATAGTGTAGTTTCTTATTTTGCTTCCTTTTGTAACATCTTGTTGATGAGCTAGTCCTATTATTCCACAGGGTGGCCATATTTATGTATATGAGTTTGTATTTTGAGCTTGTTGTCCAAAATGCTTGTGATGTTCATGCTTGCTTATTTGCCTTTAGGTTCCTTCGGGTGAGGTTCCGGTTGTCACTCCAGCTGCTCCTGAGTCGTGACCATCTTTGGATGATGCGTTGCAGTTGGATTTTCTTTGCGATCGTGTACGCGGCTTGGAGAAGGACGTCCTTAGCATTCGAGGCCACGCAGATGTGTGGAAGTCCAAGGCTGAGCGAGCCACGGCCAGGGAGGAGTTCTTGCTTGGGGAGTTGTGGCAGATGAATGAGCAGATTCAATGTAAATCTTTGTGAACCGATGTTTTTTCGGGTCCACCCTATTTGTATGCCATATCATTCCGTCCTTGGTGCAGATGTCAATCTCGTTCCGAGGGAAGAGAAGGAGCGTGTCGCGATTCATATGAACTACCTAACGCAACAGGACCTGGAGGCTGGTGGTTTCTTCTAGATGGACCGTGATCGGGTCGTCGTCCTTGCGACAGTGCAAGATCGCGTGCACCAGATTCTTTGGGTGCTTAGGCAGGCGAGGTCTTTTTTGGCGGCCATTTGGTCCGTCATGTTCCCCTTAGATGTTGCGCCTTCCACTTTTGGGGGCCTTCTTGCGAAATTTCGGAACGTGGGCCACGTTAAAGAGTTGGAGCGGCATCAGCTGATTGCTGGGGTGAAGGCTGCCTTGTCACTCGTTCGGTTGCATCGCCGTGATGTCAATCTCGCTGAGATGATGACTGGGCCACCCCTTCGACCAAATGGCAGTCTATGGGATATGCGCCCACATTATTCGGCTGTGGTGCAGCATGCTGAGGAGATTGTAGATCTATTCGAGCAGCAGGCGAATGTAATGCTCCAGAATAGGTAGATCCTGTAAAGAAAAAACTTAATGTAAATTTGTATTTATTCGAGTGGTCTCGTAATTCCCTTTGTAAAGTCTTATGTGTATATTGGCACGTGGTGCTTTGTAATTTGCATGTCCATTTTGTTAGCCCGACGGGTCAGCTTCTCGGGTTGTATGTGTTGTTTTCGGTCGACGGAGTTGTTGGGTGAGGCGTAGCCCCGAGCGTGTTTAGCGAGAAATAATGTAAATAAAAAATACATTTGGGCCAAGGAACTTAGCTTTTATTCATAGCAAACGAGTAGGTACATTGTTCGGCTGAGTAGCCTTATTAAAAGTAAAGGGTAACTAGGGCTAGAAGCATCACAGTTGTGCGACGTTCCAGGGGTTCGAGTATTCGACTCCTGATGCGACGTCCATGAGGCGATAGGCTCCACTTGGGATGACTTCGGTGACGATGTAGGGTCCTTCCTAGGGTGACTCGAGCTTTTTGGGCCATTCTTGCTTGAGATGCAAGATGAGGTCTCCTTCGACAAAGGACCTTGGGCGCTGCCGACGGTTGTGATCGTTGCGGAGGCTCTGCTAATAGACCGCTGAGCAAGCCGCGACATTGTCGTGTGCCTCGTCGAGTGTGTTGACGGTGTCTTCGAGTGCGGCCGATGATTCGGCTTTGTTGTAGGCGACGACCAGTGGGGCCTTGTGGCATACCTCGGCAGGCAGCACGGCTTCGGCTCCATGCACCATGAAGAAGGGCGTGTAGCCGGTTGAGCTGTTTGGCATTGTACGCAGGCTCCAGAGAACGAAGGGTAGCTCATCTGCACATGCTCCCACAAGCCTTTCGCGTGGGCACAACAGGCGCTTTTGGATGTCGTTCCCTATGAGTCCGTTGGCCTTTTTGACCTATCTATTGGTCTGCGGGTGCGCCACTGAGGCGTACGATATGTTAATGTCGAGGTTCCCGCAGAAGGCTTGAAATTCCGCCGAGATGAAGTTCGAGCCGTTGTCCGTTATGATGCTATGAGGCACGCCGAACCTGTAGACAATGGACTCGAAGAATTTGATGGCAGTTTTACTGCTTTGGTTGGTGACGGGCATGGCCTCGATCCACTTTGTGAATTTTTTTAACTGCGACCAGAAGGAAGACGTGGCCTCCTGGCGAGGACTTTGGCAGTTTGTCGATCATGTCGAGGCCCCATTGGGAGAAGGGCTAGGCCAGCAGTATGGCCTCAGCTCGGATCCTGGCGCGTGTGGCTTGTCCGCGTACCTCTGATAGGCGTTGCACATATAGACGATGTCCTTGGCGTCGTTCATGGCAGTTGGCCAGTAGAACCCAGCTCGTAGAGCTTTGGCGAATAGGGCGCAGATGCATGCATCGTGGCCGCAGAACCCTCATGGATATCCTGGAGGATGCTTTTGCTGTCACTGATGGTGACGCACCGTTGGAGCACACCCGAAATGCTGCGCTTGTATAGCTCGCCGTTGATTATGGTGAAGGCTTTTGACCGGCGAGATATGCGCCAGACATCTGTCAGGTCGTCAGGCAGCTGGTTGTTTATTAGGTACCGAAGGTACGGCTGCATCAATGTTTCTTCAACTGCCATGACCTGCATTATGCTGACCAGCTCGGCCTCGGTGTCGAGCTTTTCGGGTCCCTCCTGTCCTTCAGGTGGAGCAGCCCCTGAGTGCTCTGCTTCTTCTACTGAACCTTTTGGGAATTTCCTCTTGATAGAGGGTACGCAGATTTGTTCGAGGAACACGACTGGTGGCACCCGTGCGCAGGTGGAGCCAATGTTGGCGAGCCTGTTAGCTTCTTCGTTGCTTTCTATGCCGACGTGTCGAAGAACGCAGCCATCAAAGTCTCCTTCGAGTGAGTTGTAGATCACGCTGTATGCGATCATTTTGGCATTGTGAGCATCGCATTCGCTCATTGTTTGTTAGACGACAAGGTTCGAGTCATCATAGATGATGAGGCGTCTTGCACCACAGATCTTGGCCATCCTCATGCCGTGGATGAGGGCTTCGTATTCGGCCTCGTTGTTAGAGGTGCGAAATTTCATCCGAAAGACGTACTTCAACTTGTCGCCCTGAGGGGACGTCAGTATGACGCCGGCCCCTGCTCCAGCCTCACGCTTGGAGCCGTCAAAGTGCATCGTCCATGATTGCGACATGTCCGGAGTATCCGGTAGCTGGAGCTCCATCCAGTCGACGAGGAAGTCAAGGAGGACCTGAGACTTGATGGCGGTGCACCGCTAGTAGATTATATCCACAGGAGACAATTCGATGCCACACAAAGGTACGCGTTTCATGGCTTCGGGGTTGTTTAGGATGTTGGACAGTGGGGCATCGTTGATGACCATGATCTGATGCTCCTGGAAGTACTGGCTCAGTCGACGAGCCATCATGAATACGCCGTAGGCGATCTTCTAGTAGTGAGGGTACCTCTATTTTGTTGAAGTCAGTACCTAGTTGAGGTAGTAGATTGGGCGCTGGACCCCGTGGGTCTTGCCATCTTCGGGTCGCTCGACCAAGAGTATGGTGCTTACCACCTGGTGCGTAGCTGCGATGTATAGCAGCAAAGGCTCCCGTTCCTTTGGCATGACCAGGACAGACGAGGTGGAGAGCATCCACTTGAGGTCCTCGAATGCGTTATCTCCTTCGGGTGTCCACTCGAACTTGTCCGCCTTGCGCAGTAGCTGGTAAAAGGGTAGGGCCTTCTCGCCCATGCGGCTGATGAATCTGCTCAGTTCCGCGATCCGCCTAGCGAGCTGTTGGACACCTGAGGTTCTTCGGCTTCTCCATGGCTAGTATGGCCCTGATTTTCTTCGGATTCACCTGAATCCCCCACTGGGAGATGAAGTAGCAGAGTAGCTGGCCAGATGGGATGCTGAAGGCGCACTTTTCTGGGTTTAGCTTGATCTTGTAGTGGTCAAGGTTATCGAACGTATCGCAGAGATCGTCGATCAGTGTCTTGGCCTCCCTGGTCTTGATTACTATGTCGTCAACATAGACTTGGATGCTGCGACCGATCTGGTTTTTAGGAACGCTTGCATGCACCTCTGGTACGTGGCACCTGCATTCTTCAGTCCAAAGGGAATGGTGTTGTAGCAGAACACTCTGAATGGCGTAATGAACGCCATTTTCTCCTGATCTTCGACCTTCAGCTGAATCTAAATATAGCCTGAGTAGGCATCGAGGAAGGAGAGTTTCTCGCATCCTGCAGTCAAATCGATGATTTGATCGATCCACGACAAAGGGAAGTGGTCCGTGGGACAATACTTATTGAGCGATGTGAAGTCCACGCACATCCGAAGGATGTCCGTGTCCTTTTTGGGGACTAGCACGGTGTTAGCTAGCCACTCGCTCTCCTTGATTTCCCGGATGAAGTTGGCATCGAGCAGTCTGTTGACTTCGATTCCAACGACTTCACCTCTTGGTTCGGACAGTCGTGGGATCGACTGCTTGACTGGATTCATGTCAGGAAACACATTGAGTGCATGGTCGGCAAATTCCCTGGGAACTCTTGTCATGTCCGCAGGACACCAGGCATAAATTTCCCAGTGCTCACGGAGGAATTCGACAAGCGCGCTTTCCTATGCAGGACTGAGGTCATTGGCGATCAACGGCGTCTTGGAGGTGTCCATCGGGTGGACATGCACCTTCTTTGTGTTGACCGTGGAGTCGAATGACATGTCAGGTGCATTTTTCCTGGTGACTGGGGGTGCCCTGTTGTCTGTCACCTCTCTAAGCCTTGTGAGCTCCTCCTGCATGCCGAATGAATGGGAGATTCTGTTGAAGTCTTTATCGCAGTTGTGGTGACCCAGCATACCACTGCATGATGTAGTACACTATAGTCATTGACATAACAATAATGAAACACCGTTCACTAGTATTACATCCCTCAGAGTGGTACAACAGAAACATAGCAGGTCCAAGACATGACTATAGGTTACAACTCAACTCTTTACATAAGATCCAGAGAACACACTAGGTTAAAGAGAGAGGAAGAAACTTCTTTAAAAGAAGAATCAGAAATAAATAACTCAAAAACTATCATACTATTAAGACTAGTATCTTAACTAATGCCCTGGCACTGCTGCTATCGTAATACACTACAGAAATAGGTTGTATGGCTAGAGATTATATTCTTATCTAATTAGTAACTTCATCTTCACTGGAGTTGATGTATATGTTGACTTTCTTGACTTCATTGAAGAGCTTTAGCTTTTGATGATGATTCCTGGAGCATAACTTGATGTAGACGTCGTCTTAATGGCTTCAGAATCTAGCACGGGTTAAGAAGATATTTTGAGTACGAGCGTACTCAGCAAATTCACTAGAAAAGGAGAGTTTGATGCACTGTATCTACAGCCACAGACCATAGGTCGTAGGCCATGCAGGTTTTCGTAAACATTTCTTCAAAGGTTGCTTTTATTCTGAAAATCTATGTCCGTCAGCCTTCACGGGTTTACCAGAACTTTCATGAAGTTCCTTTCCCGCAGCGTTCGCAGCTCCTTCCCGGAACAGGGAGTAACAAGTTACAGTTCTTACACTCTGTAGAGGTGCGTCACTTTACCCATGAGAGATCTTAGCTTTGTTGCACATCCGGGCCGCGAACCCGTTCACACTTCCTTGGTGTGAGGCCCAGACTAAGACCCAAGACAATCACTGCCTTCTCCACGACCCCGCGTCCTTGGTGTATGCCATCCCACCTATTGAATTACGACAATTGGCAGTACAGACCGTTCAGATGTCGGAACTATCGTCGGACATTGAGGGCTCCCACCCATATGCTGCATATCCTCTACGAATTACCATATAGTATGCACGCTACGAGTGATAACAGCCACGACCCGCACATCCGGCTCCATGTGAGAGGGAAAAGATACAACTGACTTCTTCGTCCCATTCCAAATCTCATGGTCAACGCGTAATATACGGTGCAAGAATCACTGGGGACATTGGTTGTTAAGTCCTAGATAATATGTTCCTTTACCACCAGAACTCTTATAGTAGGTTATTACCTCATGGTAAATAACCTATAATCATATTATTATGAAAATAGTGTTTTCTGACCTTTTACAAATGCAGGTGATGACAGCACTAGATTTGCAAAATATTTTACAGAAAATAATCAAAGGACATGAGCAAGTGTGAACTTGTCTTTTGTGATTGCAAGATTATGCACTCACAATCTACAAGACAATATAAGACCCAATATCCGAAATTAGCATCTTGGTCTGATAAGGACTAATGTTTAAAGAAGCAAGATGCTTTTATGCATAAGTATGTAATGCAATTTAGTAAACTCGAATCCCAGGGATAACGTTGATCTAGGATTTGGAAATTGGAAATGGTTACTTTAGAATGTGTTGTCCTTTTAGACAAGTTTCATACTTGTGCTTCTTATTAAGGCTTGTGAGTGTGTGTGAAACAACATGTAATTGCAATATCATAAAACAATGATATACACACAAATGTGAAATGCTACTCAAGATTGCTTATACTATAATTGTTTACCTTCAAATTTTTACTTACAAATAATGTCACTTATAAAGAACTTAAGTGTTATCAAACCTAAGTATACAATTAAAGTATAAACTAATGTGATTATTATTAATTGTCATTTTTTGTTTGAAGTGGCAAAAAGAATAACATTTTAAGAAAATCATACTTAACTAAGCAGAAGCATTTAAACTTTTAAGTTAACCTTATGAGGTGTTCTTTCTAGTTATAGTCTTTAAGTAAGAAAGAATTACTCCATTTGAATAATGACATCATTAGTATTTGAGACTTATCTATTTTGGTTTTTAACTTGGTTAGTTTGGTATTAAGATACTTTATAACTTAATTATAACAGACCAAAGTTAAATATAAAGTATATAACAAAGTTTTTAGCATTATACTTAAAACTTTGCAGACTAAAGTTAACTTTAAGGATGCAGATAGACTTAGGGTGTATTACTTACGATACTTGTATCTTGTTCACTTTATATTGTTTCCTTAGAGTTACTTAAGAATGGCCTTACTTCTATTTGAGTAGTGGTTTCCTAACATTATAATGGAATAGAATCATTTTCCTTTTTATAGATGAATGTTTATAGTTTGAAAACAAGGAAGTAATATTACTTAACAACTTACGGATTCAATATAGTGTTTTGGAAATTGGAGTAGGATAATTCAATAAGATTATTCTTGGAGATCTTATAATAGATAAGGATCCTTTTATAAAATAATCTACACTTATGGTTGAATGATAATTCAATAAAATTGCATTTTCAAAATGTGTTGAACCATTTTGACTTCATAATATTAGTATTTAAGAATAATACTATTTATTAGATTTAATTGGTTGATTTAAGAAATATTAACAAATTTTATTTAACATTATATGAATTATTAACTAAAGAAATAGGTTTAAATTCAAGTTATTAAAGTGTTTAACTTTTTATTTGACTCAAAAGTGGGATATTATATTTTTAACATATAGGTATTACTTTTTTGATCATTTTGGTATATTACACTTATTTTTATGATTTAAAAATAATAAGATATGATTTTTATAATACTAATTACTTTATAAAGACTTAATAAATAACAAATATTTAATTAAGTGGAATAATAATGCAAGATTATAGTTTTAAATTATAATTCTTCTTTTTCTAAGATTTTTGTATTTTATTTATATTTTTAACATTTACCATTATTAATATTACTTATAAAACCTTTATTAAATAATATTTATTTAAATAATCATCATAATAATATTTGATAATAGTTTTAAGTCGTAGATTTTATTTTTCTAAAAAATTTCATATATTAAACATATTTTTCTGAATTACAAAACAAAAATTATTAATTTTATAAGATTGAATCATTTTATTTAATTTCTAGAATTAATAAACTAAATAGTTTATGATGTAATGCTGATGTTAGCGTGGGGTGAAAGGTTTTTCTCACTAGGTCGATTCTCACCCCCAGTCACTGACTGGTGGGACCTTTGCCATGTCATTTCTATTGGTTTTTATTTATTATAGAATTATTACTGAAAAGAAATAAATGATAAAGAAAATTTAAATATGACATCACCATGACATCATGGTGACATCATCAATGGGGATCCTCACAGCAGCCTTCGACTCTACGGATTTGCTGGTTGCGCGAGTCGGTGCTAGGGCTTATCGAGAAGAGGACATCGCAGTGAACCTTATAGTGGCGTCGCCGCTCGATTTAGGTCGTCGGAACAGTGGTGGCGACGATGGCTAATGGCGGCGGTGGCTGATGTTAGTCGGGGGAACAAACAAGGAAGCAAGGAGGAATTTGAGAGCGTGCGTGAGCATCGGTAGCTCACCGTGAAGCTGTAGGGCGTGACAGCGTGACCGGAGGAAGTCTGTGGTGGCGGCGATTGACGATGAACGACGGTGTCTGTCGGTGGAGATGAGGTGTTGATTGGGTCGACAGAGGGCTCCCCGGCTTGCGTGAGTAGGGGCAAACGACGGAGAAGATCATGGCGCGTTTGATAGTCACCTCCGCGGATCAAGGGGTGGTCGGAGATGGTGGGGAAGATGATCTCCGACGAGCTAGGGTTCGGTGTTCAAGTGAGAGAGGAAGAAAGAGCAGTGGAGTGGAATGCTAGGGTTTCTCGTCGGTGTCCAGGGCTACTTGTAGACGACCGTAAGCGGTGGCATGGATCTTAGTGCTCACCGGCGACGAGGGTGCGGCCACCGAGCTGCTTGCAGCATTGGAGGTCGGTGTCATCGCGAGGAAGACGACGAATAGATCCCGCAAAGAGGTACAGGCCGTTCGTGGGATGCAACTGTGCCAGATGGGCTGTGTTCGACTGCTAGCGGCGACGAGTAAGAGAGAGAGGGAATGGGCCATGGGCCAGGAGCTGATTTCCTCAATTTTTTTCTCTCTGTTTGTTTTTCTTTTTCGATTTCTATTATATATTTTATTTTCTAGCCTTTTTATTTAAGAAATAATTTTGATTTATCTTTATGGAATTCGTTTGCTCATACTTGAAGCAATGATAAATGTATTAAAAATCATTTTGTGATTTTTTATTATATAGTGCTATAGTTTCTTTATTTTCTTTATAAATTTACTTTTCCTATTATTATTTGTAAGGGCTTTTGATATGCATTTAATTGAGATAATATCCATAAACTTATTATAGAATGCGTTACTATTAACTTCATGAGTTTTGATTCTTATTGATTTATAATATCAAGGAAATTTCTATATGGTGATCCTTTATTATTATTTGATGCATAATATCCTAAGGATTTAATGTGGTTAATTACTCCCATGAATATAGGGAATAACAAGGTAAATATATTTTATTATAAATAACAAAAGATAGGTATAATATTTCATTAGTATTTGAGACTTATCTATTTTGGTTTTTAACTTGGTTAGTTTGGTATTAAGATACTTTATAACTTAATTATAATAGACCAAAGTTAAATATAAAGTATATAACAAAGTTTTTAGCATGATACTTAAAACTTTGCAGACTAAAGTTAACTTTAAGGATGCAGATAGACTTAGGGTGTATTACTTATGATAATTGTATCTTGTTCACTTTATATTGTTTCCTTAGAGTTACTTAAGAATGGCCTTACTTCTATTTGAGTAGTGGTTTCCTAACATTATAATGGAATAGAATCATTTTCCTTTTTATAGATGAATGTTTATAGTTTGTAAACAAGGAAGTAATATTACTTAATTACTTATGGATTCAATATAGTGTTTTGGTTTGTTTATAACTTGTAGTGGAAATATTGGAGTAGGTTTTATTTCACTACAAGATTATTCTTGGAGATCTTATAATAGATAAGGATCCTTTTATAAAATAATCTACACTTATAGTTGAATGATAATTCATTAAAATTGCATTTTCAAAATGTGTTGAACCATTTTGACTTCATAATATTAGTATTTAAGACTAATACTATTTATTAAATTTAATTGGTTGATTTATGAAATATTAACAAATTTTATTTAAAATTATATGAATTATTAACTAAAAAATAGGTTTAAATTCAAGTTATTAAAGTGTTTAACTTTTTATTTGACTCAAAAGTGGGATATTATATTTTCAACATATAGGTATTATTTTTTTGATCATTTTGGTATATTACACTTATTTTTATGATTTAAAAAAAATAAGATATGATTTTTATAATACTTATTACTTTATAAAGACTTAATAAATAACAAATATTTAATTAAGTGGAATAATAATGCATGATTATAGTTTTAAATTATAATTCTTATTTTTCAAGGATTTTTGTATTTTATTTATATTTTTAACATTTACCATTATTAATATTACTTATAAAACCTTTATTAAATAATATTTATTTAAATAATCATCATAATAATATTTGATAATAGTTTTAAGTCGTAGATTTTATTTTTCTAAAAAATTTCATATATTAAACATATTTTTCTGAATTACAAAACAAAAATTATTGATTTTATAAGATTGAATCATTTTATTTAATTTCTAGAATTAATAAAATAAATAGTTTATGATGTAATGCTGATGTTAGCGTGGGGTGAAAGGTTTTTCTCACTAGGTCGATTCTCACCCCCAGTCACTGACTGGTGGGACCTTGGCCATGTCATTTCTATTGGTTTTTATTTATTATAGAATTATTACTGAAAATAAATAAATGATAAAGAAAATTTAAATATGACATCACCATGACATCATGGTGACATCATCAATGGGGATCCTCACAGCAGCTTTCGACTCTACGGATTTGCTGGTTGCGCGAGTCTGTGCTAGGTCTTATCGGGAAGAGGACGTCGCAGTGAACCTTATAGTGGAGTCGCCGCTCGATTTAGGTCGTCAGAACAGTGGTGGCGACGATGGTTGATGTTAGTCGGGGGAACAAACGAGGAAGCAAGGAGGAACTTGAGAGCGTGCGTGAGCATCGGTAGCTCACCGTGAAGCTGTAGGGCGCGACAGCGTGACCGGAGGAAGTCTGTGGTGGCGGTGATTGACGATGAACGACGGCGTCTGGCGGTGGAGATGAGGTGTTGATTGGGTCGACAGAGGGCTCCCCGGCTTGCGTGAGTAGGGGAAAACGACGGAGAAGATGATGGCGCGTTTGATAGTCACCTCCGCGGATCAAGGGGTGGTCGGAGATGGTGGGGAAGATGATCTCCGATGAGCTAGGGTTCGGTGTTCAAGTGAGAGAGGAAGAAACAGCAGTGGAGTGGCATGCTAGGGTTTCTCGTCGGCGTCCAGGGCTACTTGTAGACGACCGTAAGCGGTGGCGCGGATCTTAGTGCTCGCCAGCGACGAGGGTGCGGCCACCGAGCTGCTTGCAGCATCGGAGGTCGGTGTCGTTGCGAGGAAGACGACGAACAGATCCCGCGAAGAGGTACGGGCCGTTCGTGGGATGCAACTGTGACACATAGGCTGTGTTTGGCTGCTAGCGGCGACGAGTAAGAGAGAGAGAGGGAATGTGCCATGGGCCAGGAGCTGATTTCCTCAATTTTTTCTCTCTGTTTGTTTTTCTTTTTCGATTTCTATTACCTGTTTTATTTTCTAGCCTTTTTATTTAAGCAATAATTTTGATTTAACTTTATGGAATTCCTTTGATAATACTTGCAGCAATGATAAATGTATTAAAAATCATTTTGTGAGTTTTTATTATATAGTGCTATAGTTTCTTTATTTTCTTTATAAATTTACTTTTCCTGTTATTATTTTTAAGGGCTTTTGATATGCATTTAATTGATCTAATATCCATAAAATTATTATAGAATACATTACTATTAACTCCATGAGTTTTGATTCTTATTGATTTATAATAACAAGGAAATTTTTATATGGTGATCCTTTATTATTATTTGATGCATAATATCCTAAGGATTTAATATAGTTAATATTACTCCCATGAATATAGGGAATAACAAGGTATATATATTTTATTATAAATAACAAAAGAGTTAGGGTTTGAATTGTAAATGCTTACCCTAGGGTTTAGGGTTCTTAATATACTTATATTCTTTTGTTGATGTGAATAAAGATTAATGGCTAAATGAATTGTCTTCAAGTGTTTGATTTTTAATGATATCCCCTTTTAAAATATAAAGTTATTTTCTAGAAGGTCTTATGGAAAACAATTGATAAAAATAACTCCTAAGCACATATGGTTATGATAGTTGTAAAGAACAAAGATATGCTCAAGTGATTTTCTATAGGAAAATGTTCCTATCAAGTATTAGGGATATAAGATGATAGATCAATAACATGAAATGGATATTATGTTTGGTTAAAGATTTAGGGTTTAGTGTTTAACAAGGATTTCTATATTCCATACTTCATAATTCTGGACTTCTAATTAAGGAATTCCTTTCCTAGATATTATACTTCTTCCTATCCATCATCATGTGTTAATCATGATGAATTTTACTTCACAAAAATATCCTTATCCAACTTTTATTCTTCTAACTCCATTTTTAAATCCAATGAGCTTGACACTAAAGCTTTTCATAATTTTCACCTATCCAGAATTGGTTATATCAACTACTCTACTGCTGATAACCTCCAACCTAACAAATGTTTATAGTTACTTACATTCATGCTCTTCCCTTATCATCCTTCAGTAATATCACTTCAATAGATGTATACATCAAATCCTACTTCACCTCAAGTGCTTAGTATTTCCAAAGAGGAAAATACTACTTCTTTAATCCAATGTTACTCTAGCATCATCTTGATCATACTATCTTGTCTCTACTTAACTCCAGTATCTAATACTTCAACCTCACATTTTATTAATGTGACTTGTCATGGCTAAACTAGGATAATATATCTATACTAGGGTTTAATCATGTTATATCCACCAATGTCACTTATACATGATATAAGCATGTTCTACCCACCAATGTCACTTATACAGGATATAGCATTCAATCTTGGTGAGTAAGGCATGATCATTATAAGCCTTTGGTCATTTATGGTTTAGATTTCCAGTTGGCTAATCAAGGCATCATCAATACAACATTACAGTTGTATTGAAATTATCTTCTTAGTATCTCTATTGGATTAAGGGATGCTATTCATGGACTATGCTTACTTATTCCAACAGGATTACTCCTTGGTATCTATCTTCAGGATTCATCCTTGTAATCCTCTTGGTTACTACATATATATTTATTTCAAATAACTCTTCTATCCATTCAGGATTGAGTTAACTCCATCAATAATCCTATTGATTTAATTCTCTTCCAACACTTCCATCCTATAGATGATATTTAAAACTAGCATTACCATCTACCTCTTCTTACTTCATTCTATAAGGACTTAGAGTGATTGATATGATAAAGTCAAGAGTTGATAGATCAAGAATTGATAGGTTAAGAATTGGTGAATCAATAGTTGATTACTCAACATTGATGAACAACAGATATTCAGATAGGATTCCATAAGGATGACATGCAAAGAAAGAGATATGGTGAATGATATTGACTTGATTCCTTTCCTACTCAAACTCACTAAAGAGTTAATATTATATTACCATGATGTTCATGGTATAAATAGATGAGATTAAGATTTAGTTGTTACATTCCTATTACTTAAGTTATGTTTATACCTTGGTATTCATGAGTTGTGTAATGAATACTAGGAGATGATTACTTAAGGATCAAATATAAATCATTAAGTAATGTATTAGGGTTTAACTTTTATTACATTTGATCTACCCTAGATCAAATCATGTTTACCCAAAAATCAGTTTTTTAGCAAAGGTCATATTGAAACTTATCGCAGTCAACTTGATGATCTACTTCAATTCCATCAAGTTGAGAGAAGCTTCAATCACTTTGACAAGTTTTGTTCAAAAGCGCGAAAATTATTCAGATTTTCTATGCATGAATGCAATGCAAACATCTGTGTTCAGCTTATTTCTAAACTCTGATGCTAGGATGTTACAGACTCTCCCCCTTAAAATAAACTTCGTCCTCGAAGTTCGTACACTCTTTCGTTTCGGAATAAGGAATTGTCTTGTATTGGTTACGATATGTCTCCACTTCATGGTAACTTCAGTGGGAATAATTGTAATATCTCATATCCAAACCTTTTCCTTGAATCCTCATCATGCTTAACAATCTTTAACTTGGTGTCTCCAATACTCCAAAGTTCTTTTTATTTTAGTCCCTTAGGGAATTTTCCTTATTATGAACTCCTTAAATAGGGGTCTTTTCTTTAGTTCCTTTTCCTAATTACGTATCCTAATCCAACTCGTTTTATTTAACCATCGAACTTTGTTACTATACTATGTAAGGTCTAGGAAGTCTCACTAAAACAGGGTTTTAATTGTTATAACACAATAGTTGTAACCAAAATACTACATTTTTGTATTGTCATTGTATGCGTTGTACTAGTGCTCCTTCCAAGATTGGATTTGAACTCATTTAGTCCATACCCATTGGAATTTTTTGTTCCCTTATACTTGTCCAATTGGGTGTGCTCTATTACTGTAAGATCCCTCCTTTATAAAGGAAAAGGATCCCTGTGATTGCAATGCTAGTACCTGGATCATTACTAGCATCCACAGTTTAAGATGAAGTACACAGATACAAAGGTCATTTATTACAGCCACTCCAGAGATAAACATAGTCTTTACAACTCCAAGGCCACATGCCTAATACAAGAGTTTGAATAAGTAAATAAATAAAAGTCTTCATCTTCATGTGCCACAGGCAAACATGTTGAGTGTAGACTCATGACACCTAATCCTCATCAGAGTAACCTGCAACATCACAAGTTACAGCCACATTGGGTCAATACTTTGGAATAGTATTGGCAAGTGATACCTTAGTAAAATTTTAAGTGGTCTAGATACTATATGCAATTTTGGCTAAGTGTAGCTTGGCTTGCTTTGCTCAAAATAGGTTTTTCCTATTAGTTGAAATCACTAAGTTTTTCTTTGTCAAAACTTTTCCCAAGGAACCACCAATAGACATTGAGGTCCTTCACCCTTGTTCACCCACAAATTTTTACTTAGAAATTGGGATGAGCAGATTCTTGATAGATTCCATGTCTTGATGCTCAAGTTGTCCATTGCCATGGACTTGGCTAAGTACTTAGATTTTTCCATCTGTAGAGGTTGTGCACTTTCCCCACCAGACTTGGTTTCACCAAGATAGGACCTTTCAGAAGCCTTCCCTTAGACCAAATGGACGCGTTCCAACCTATCATCCCACTACCACCAACGTTCCAAATGGCTATGTTCTAGCAACCTATGTGATCCAGGCAGAGCCCATATTGCCAAGTGGCTGCACTAGAAGCTTCTTAACACTTGGCTTCTAAAATCTCTTTTTTCCTGGGTGGCTTACCACAAGTGAGATACACAAGGTAAACCATAGAAATGGGCCTTGTGTAACCACTCAACATAAACCAAACCTTCCATTCCACCCAGGTGTTTCATTAACTTAGTTGTTTTATTAGGTAAAACATAAGTCCAAAGACTTAGAAATATTTTCATCATAGCATGTAAGTTTCACAAACCCTTGTTTGCTACTAGCTAGGCTAAGCATGGCATAGATAGTAACTTAACTTAGAAATTCCCTAGCATTTCTACAACTACTAGGATTTCCCAACATGGCATATAAGCAAAATAATATCATGCAAGACTTAGCAAAATATTTCTAATGCTTAGTATAAAACATGGGATAAAAATATTCATGAAGTACCACTTTCCTTGGTAGTTGGGAGAGTAGCACTCTTCACAATCACAATCACTAGCACCAAAATCTACACAAAGAATGGTAGCAACAAATTACACACAAAACATATACAATCAAAAATATATGCATGCATGCAAGATGATATATGATGATTTTTTAAAAACTCAACCAAGCAAGTATACAGTACTGATTCACTAACAAGTTAAAAACTTGCCAAACAACCATTACTTAAACCCTAAATTATTTCCTAAACATTTCATAAACTCTAATTAGTCCTACACAAGTTTCTGCAAATAAAACCTTTTTAACAGAAGCAAAACTTTAAACACATTGCATATTTAGAAAGAGCTTGCTCTCCTGATTCCAACGGTATAAAATTTGTCAAATTCTAACGTGGGGATCAAAAGTTGTAGCCCAATCAAATTTGAATAACAATCAGATTCAAATTTCAGTTTGAAATCTAAACTCAGTCACGCGTCTGTTTCTTATTGGCCCGTACCGGTTCGGGCGGATCGATCAACGAGAGACGCACGATCTAACTAAAGATGCACGGCCAGATCTAACGCGTAACAGTTCGTTAAGTGAACTAATACTACGCGCTGGATCTAGATCTGACGGCTACGAATCAACCGACCAAAACTGAGCGGCGCCAGCGGCGGCTACTGGCGGCGGCGAGCTCTGCCTACGGCGGCGCTGCGCTACAGGTCGTCCGGAAAGGTGCGAGGATGCTCACCAGGTTCGTAGCGACGAGGAGAAGCTCAACTTGGCGGCGGCTTGGCAAGGGGCACACGGAGTTGTCAGGGATTCCTCGCCGGAGTTCGCGAACGCGTCGGGTATGGCTGCTCGTCGACATTGGCGAAGATACAGATCATGCCAGGGCAAAATAAGAAGTGCGTCAGATGCGCGGAGTGATGCTGGTCATGCGAGTGTCAAAGAGAGAGCAAGGTGCGGTCAGAACTAACCAGGAAGCCTTGCCGGAGTTGATGGGGTCGTCTGACTCGTGCTGTCGCCGATGTTGCCGAGGCTCTGGACGATCCTAGCATGCACCAGAGGGGTCAGGAGGTGTGCATGGTTGCAGATATTGTACTGGCAAACTTAGATAGCAAGGGGCGACGGGGTCTTACCGGAATACCTCGCCGGAGTTGGCTCTGACTGCGGCGGTGTAATGCGAATTAGAGGCAGCCTGGTGGCGAGAAGAGTGTGTAGTGTGGGGGGAAATGAACGTGAGGGGTGGGGTTTAAGTAGGAAGGGGCTCGACAGGAAACGCCTACAGAATCAATGGCAATTACGCCACGGAATCAACGCCAGCAACGGCCAGCGGCGACGTGGTCTGCCGGCAAGATTTGGGGAAGACGACGGTGACGTGGATGGGGCCCAGTTATCTGCGAGAGAAACAGAGGGGGGGTGGGGTCCTGGCGTCAGTCACTTGCTGGGTGCGTCTGCGAGTGAGAGAGGGAACCCGGGTGGGCTTAGTGGGCTGCTTTCTCAGTTGGGCCATAATCCTGGCGCTGGCCCTTTTCTATTTCCTTTCTCTTTTTCTTTTTCTGTTTTGAATTTTTGGAATGAATTTCAAATGGTTTCAAAAGCTTTTTGAATTCAAACTTTTTCAGGATTTTGTAGGGGTGCAACATTCACACTTCTGGGCATAAAATCAAGTGGTCACTTTGAATTAGCTTGGGCATTTAGAATAAAAATAAATTAAACAGTGACTTAACACTTGATTTGGAAATGTTTTGAAAATGGTTTTGAAACCATATTTGTTCTATGAATTTTTCTCCAACTCCACATTTAATCCAATCAACAAGGAAGTCAACAAAACTTGGTTTAAAACACTTATGCTCTCAATTGAGGATGGTCATTTGATTTTAGTTTGCTCACATAAAATAATAGCACTATGTGCTTCTGTTTTCTTGAAAATAGTTTGAAAATGATATCAAAATTATATGCATGTATGAATGATGTGCAATCTTTGAAATCATGATTTTAGGGATGTTACAATTACTTCTTAAAATTCACTTAAGAGTTTTTTATTTTAGAATTAGTCTGTTAGGACTATCCTGTTTTATTACTTCAAGCTTTTACCCTTTCAGGCTTTAGACAATATTTTGTCATTATCTGAAGTACTTTTATAATAATGACTTTACTTTAACCTTATGAAAATAAGGCTTAGTGTTGTCATAAGTTAGTACTTCTTCTCCCACCTTTACTCTGGAATTCAGATAACAATACTTTCGTTTACTGTTTACTCTCCCCCTTAGGGTTTACTAATGGTCTCTAGACTGTCTACATAGTAACCATTGTCTTTATAACTAGAATGTGGGTCAATCCAGCTTATATTCTACCTAGTTAGGGTCTTATGAAAGATTGTATGGTGTATCCACACAATTGTGGATCTCCGAAGTGAATCTTTCAGCATTATTTGTCTTACTTACTATTTGGACATTTTTGCTTTGATAAGTCTGACTTCACGAAGCGCCTCGAAAGACGGTCGCTTAAAATCTTATACTCGTTCATGTCTTACTTAGCTTAGGCCAAGTTGTATGCTCTTTATGCAACCATTAAGATGATCTGGTTAACTATGTCAACCAACACCGGCTGCGGACAAGATACCAACTATGGATCAGAATACCAATTATGGATCAAATACCAGTTGCGGATCATCCTAGGTTGTAGATGTTACCCTAGTGTTCTTTGAAGTACAATTGGCATTCTCTCTGAATTGTTAGAGCTTGAATGCCATTTTGGTTCCAAAGCTTCTTCTTTGTACTAATTCATGAGGCTCCATGAACTAGATACTACTACTCCATCAACTTCTTAGCAACATCACCTACTTTCATTGAACTTTAAGTTCATCACTTCTTGTTGCTCCATGTATTTTCTACATTAGATTTTCTCCTTATTACTGCTTAGTAATTATCTCAACTTGATCAATCCTTAAAATTGTGCTAATATCCCTTATATTTTGCTTCATCCTTCATGTAAGTCTTCATCTTGGTCTTTGAAAATCATCACTCCCTTACACGAATTCCCTTTTCTATCTAGGTCTATAACATCAAGTAGTAACTGGATGTTGCAACATGCATTTGCACACCAAGTCAAACTTCATGTACGGATCTAGTCAATCAAAAAGATCCAAGAAAAACCAAGAAATTCAAATGTGGTACATACAACACACAATATTCTAAGCCCAGAATATAGTAGTTGAGTATAATATCTCAAAATCCAGGCTTAGTTGTGTAGTATATGGCACCTCCTCATATAGGTTTACATCGTGATACTTAGCACTTAAATGGTTTAACTATTCTTTGTCTCGACATTTACCCAAATTGCTCAATTGCAATAGGGTAACTTTAAACAAAGTGATTTCAATTTGGTTTCGACTAATCTTTTTTCTCGCTTGTGGAAGGATTAACTATAACCAACCTTTCTTTATTGGTAAACAAACCTCACATGATCACTCCAAATGGCTCATCAGCCTTTATTTGATAACTTATACCAAAGATTATTAGAAATTTTTAGCACCTATGACTTCTATCATAGCTCTACCATGTTATTTTAATACTTCTACTTCAAGTTAATTTATTAATTACTTGTCAGTTTTACACCTACATCATGGTTTCAGAGCTAATCTCACCATGATCTAGTTATGTTTTACCTATTTACCATGATTTAAGAGTTAATCTAGCCATGATGACTTTGTTTCACATAGTACTACCATTGACTATTAGCATGATTTCACTTCATCACATAGAATTCTCAAGTGAATACCACATGATTACTCCTCATTACATCAACATTTATCCTAATGATATTCACCATGTTGTCTTTGGTTATCAACTAACCATAAGATTCGACTGTCTTACATGAATTGTAGGGTTAGGCTACACCATTAAGAGTACTTCAATTGATGTCTTACACTTTCCTACAGTATCTTGGTGGTTTATGTCTCCCTCGGAAGATACTAAAGAACACTATACTTGAGAAAAGATAAAATAATTACTGCTAAGAAAGAATGACTTAAGCATCTGAATTAGGTATGTCAAGGTTATCCTCGAGTGGACACTCATCACAAGTCATAAGAATATTTGGTTTATATAAGATGGCTCCTATAGTCACTATCCAACCTACAGATCTTCCTAAAAGGGTTTCAATCCTAAGGTCAAAGCATATGCTCTGATACCAACTGCGGTGACCCAGCATACCACTACATGATGTAGTACACTATAGTCGTTAACATAACACCAATGAAACACCGTTCACTAGTATTACATCCCTCATTGTGGTACAACAGAAACACAACAGGTCCAAGACATAACTATAGGTTACAACTCAACTCTTTACACAAGATCCAGAGAACACTCTAGGTTAAAGAGAGAGGAAGAAACTTCTTTCAAAGAAGAATCAGAAATAAATAACTCAAAAACTATCATAGTAATAAGACTAGTATCTTAACTAATGGTCTGGCATTGCTGCTATCGCAATACACTACAGAAATAGGTTGTATGGCTAGAGATTATATTCTTATCTAATTAGTAACTTCATATTCACTAGAGTTGATGTATATGTTGACTTTATTGACTTCATTGAAGAGCTTTAGCTTTTGATGATGATTCCTGGAGCATAACTTGAGGTAGACGTTGTCTTAATGGCTTTAGAATCTAGCAAGGGTTAAGAAGATACTTTGAGTACAAGCGTAGTCAGCAAGTTCACTAGAAAAGGAGTGTTTGATGCACTATATCTACAGCCACAGACCATAGGTCGTAGGCCATGCAAGTTTTCGTAAACATTTCTTCAAAGGTTGCTTTTATTCTGAAAATCTATGTCCGTCAGCCTTCACGGGTTTACCAGAACTTTCATGGAGTTCCTTTCCCGCAGCGTTCGCAGCTCCTTCCCGGAATAGGGAGTAACAAGTTATAGTTCTTACACTCTGAAGAGGTGCGTCACTTTACCCATGAGAGATCTTAGATTTGTTGCACATCCGGTCTACGAACCCGTCCACACTTCCTTGGTGTGAGTCCCAGACAAAGACCCAAGCCAACCACTGCATTCTCCGTGACCTCGCATGTCTCCTTAGTGTACGCCAGCCCACCTATTAAATCACGGCAATTAGCAGTACAGACCGTTCAGATGCCGGAACTATCGTGGGACGTTGAGGGCTCCCACCCATATGCTGCATATCCTCTATGAATTACCATATAATATGCACGCTACGAATGATAAAAGCCACGACCCGCACATCCGGCTCCATGCGAGAGGGAAAAGATACAACTGACTTCTTCGTCCCATTCCAAATCTCATGGTTAACGCGTAATATACGGCACAAGAATCACTAGGGACATTGGTTTTTAAGTCCTAGATAATATGTTCCTTTACCACAGGAACTCTTATAGTAGGTTATTACCTCATGGTAAATAACCTATAATCATATTACTATGAAAATAGTGTTTTCTGACCTTTTTCAAATACATGTGATGATAACACTGGATTTGCAAAATACTTTATAGAAAATAATCAAAGGACATGAGCAAGTGTGAACTTGCCTTTTGTGATTGCAAGATTATGCACTCACGGTCTTCAAGACAATATAAGATCCAATATCTGAAATCAGCATCATTGGTCCGATAAGGACTAATGTTTAAAGAAGCAAGATGCTTTTATGCATAAGTATGTAATGCAATTTAGTAAACTCGAATCCCGGGGATAACGTTGATCTAGGGTTTGGAAATTGGAAATGGTTACTTTATAATGTGTTGTCCTTTTAGATAAGTTTCATACTTGTGCTTCTTATTAAGGCTTGTGAGTGTGTGTGAAACAACATGTAATTGCAATATCATAAAAAACTGAGATATTCACAAATGTGAAATGCTACTCAAGATTGCTTATACTATAATTGTTTACCTTCAAATTTTTACTTACAAATAATGTCACTTGTAAAGAACTTAAGTGTTATCAAACCTAAGTATACAAGTAAAGTATAAAGTAATGTGATTATTATTAATTGTCATTTGTTGTTTGAAGTGGCAAAAAGAATAACATTTGAAGAAAAATCTTACTTAACTAAGCAGAAGAATTTAAACTTTTAAGTTAACCTTATGAGGTGTTCTTTATAGTTATAGTCTTTAAGTAAAAAAGAATTACTCCATTTGAATAATGACATCATTAGTATTTGAGACTTATCTATTTTGGTTTTTAACTTGGTTAGTTTGGTATTAAGATACTTTATAACTTAATTATAACAGACCAAAGTTAAGTATAAAGTATATAATAAAGTTTTTAGCATTATACTTAAAACTTCGCAGACTAAAGTTAACTTTAAGGATGGAGATAGACTTAGGGTGTATTACTTATGATACTTACATCTTGTTCACTTTATATTGTTTCCTTAGAGTTACTTAAGAATGGCCTTACTTCTATTTGAGTAGTGGTTTCCTAACATTATAATGGAATAGAATCATTTTCCTTTTTATAGATGAATGTTTATAGTTTGTAAACAAGGAAGTAATATTACTTAATTACTTATGGATTCAATATAGTGTTTTGGTTTGTTTATAACTTGTAGTGGAAATATTGAAGTAGGTTTTATTTCACTACAAGATTATTCTTGGAGATCTTATAATATATAAGGATCCTTTTATAAAATAATCTACACTTATAGTTGAATGATAATTCAGTAAAATTGCATTATCAAAATGTGTTGAATCATTTTGACTTCATAATATTAGTATTTAAGACTAATACTATTGATTAGATTTAATTGGTTGATTTAAGAAATATTAACAAATTTTATTTAACATTATATGAATTATTAACTAAAGAAATAGGTTTAAATTCAAGTTATTAAAGTGTTTAACTTTTTATTTGACTAAAAAGTGGGATATTATATTTTTAACATATAGGTATTTTTTTTGATCATTTTGGTATATTACACTTATTTTTGTGATTTAAAAATAATAAGATATGATATTTATAATACTTATTACTTTATAAAGACTTAATAAATAACAAATATTTAATAAAGTGGAATAATAATGCATGATTATAGTTTTAAATTATAATTCTTATTTTTCTAAGATTTTTAGTATTTTATTTATATTTTTAACATTTACCATTATTAAAATATGAATTATCAAAGTTTTATTACAGATTGCGCAAGTTAGTGCTAGGGCTTATCGGGAAGAGGACATCGCAATGAACCTTATAGTGGCAGCGCCGCTCAATTTAGGTCGCCGGAACTGTGGTGGCGATGATGGCTAACGGCAGCGGTGGCTGATGTTCGTCGGGGGAACAAACGAGGAAGCAAGGAGGAACTTGAGAGGGTGCGTGAGCACCGGTATCTCACTGTTAAGCTGTATGGCGCGACAGCGTGACCAGAGGAAGTCTGTGGTGGCGGCGATTGTCGATGAACGGCGGCGTCTAGCGGTGGAGATGAGGTGTTGATTGGGTCGACAGAGCGCTCCCAGGCTTGCGTGAGTAGGGGCAAACGACGGAGAAGATCACGGCGCGTCTGATAGTCACCTTCGCGGATCAAGGGGTGGTTGGAGATGGTGGGGAAGATGATCTCCGATGAGCTAGGGTTCGGTGTTCAAGCGAGAGAGGAAGAAAGAGCAGTGGAGTGGCGTGCTAGGGTTTCTCATCGACGTCCAGGGCTACTTGTAGACGACCGGAAGCGGTGGCACGGATCTTGGCGCTCACCGGCGACGAGGGTGCAGCCACCGAGCTGCTTGCAGCATCGGAAGGTCGGCGTCGTCGTGAGGAAGACGACGAACAGATCCCGTGAAGAGGTACGGGCCGTTTGTGGGTTGCAACTGGGCCAGATGGGTTGTGTTCGGCTGCTCGCTGCGATGAGTAAGAGAGAGAGGGAATGGGCCATGGGCCAGGAGCTGATTTCCTCAATTTTTTTCTCTCTGTTTGTTTTTCTTTTTCGATTTCTATTATCTGTTTTCTTTTCTAGACTTATTATTTAAGCAATAATTTTGATTTATCTTTATGGAATTCCTTTGTTAATACTTGAAGCAATGATAAATGTATTAAAAATCATTTTGTGAGTTTTTATTATACAGTGCTATAGTTTCTTTATTTTCTTTATAAATTTACTTTTTCTATTATTATTTGTAAGGGCTTTTGATATGCATTTAATTGAGCTAATATCCATAAACTTATTATAGAATGCATTACTATTAACTTCATGAGTTTTAATTCTTATTGATTTATAATATCAAGGAAATTTCTATATGGTGATCCTTTATTATTATTTGATGCATAATATCCTAAGGATTTAATATGGTTAATATTACTCCCATGAATATAGGGAATAACTAGGTAAATATATTTTATTATAAATAACAAAAGAGTTAGGGTTTGAATTGTAAATGCTTACCCTAGGGTTTAGGGTTCTTAATATACTTATATTCTTTTGTTGATGTGAATAAAGATTAATGGCTAAATGAATTGTCTTCATGTGGTTGATCTTTTATGATATCCCCTTTTAAAATAGAAAGTTATTTTCTAGAAGGTCTTATGGAAAAGAATTGATAAAAATAACTCCTAAGCACATATGGTTATGATAGTTGTAAAGAACAAAGATATGCTTAAGTGATTTTCTACAGGTACATTTTCCTATCAAGTATTGCGGATATAAGATGATAGATCAATAACATGAAATGGATATTATGTTTGTTTAAATATTTAGGGTTTAGTGTTTAACAAGGATTTCTATATTCCATACTTCATAATTCCGGACTTCTGATTAAGGAATTCCTTTCCTAGATATTCTACTTCTTCCTATCCATCATCATGTGTTAATCATGATGAACTTTACTTCACAAAAATATCCTTATCTACCTTTTATTCTTCTAAATCCATTTTTAATCCAATGAGCTTGACACTAAAGCTTTTCATAATTTTCACCTATCCAAACTTGGTTATATCAACTATTCTACTTCTGATAACCTACAACCTAACAAATGTTTACAGTTACTTCCATTCATGCTCTTCCCTTACCATCCTTCACTAATATCACTTCAATATATGTATACATCAAATCCTACTTCACCTCAAGTGCTTAGTATTTCCAAAGAGGGAAATACTACTTCTTTAATCCAATGTTACTCTAGAATCATCTTGATCATACTATATTGTCTCTACTTAACTCCAGTATCTCATACTCCAACCTGACATTTTATTAATGTGACTTGTCATGGATAACCTAGGATAATATATCTAGACTAGGGTTTAATCATGTTCTATCCACCAATGTCACTTATACATGATATAAGCATGTTCTACCCACCAATGTCACTTATACAGGATATAGCATTCAATCTTGGTGAGTAAGGCATGATCATTATAAGCCTTTGATCCTTTATGGTTTAGATTTACAGTTGGCTAATCAAGGCTTCATCAATACAACATTACAGCTGTACTGAAATTATATTCTTAGTATCTCTATTGTATTAAGGGATGCTATTCATGGACTATGCTTACTTAATCCAATAGGATTACTCCTTGGTATCTATCTTCAGGATTCATCCTTGTAATCCTCTTGGTTACCACATATATCTTTATTTCAAATAACTCTTCTATCCATTCAGGAGTGAGTTAACTCCATCAATAATCCTATTAATTTAATTCTCTTCCAACACTTCCATCCTATAGATGATATTTAAAACTAGCATTACCATCTACCTCTTCTTACTTCATTCTCTAAGGACTTAGAGTGATTGATATGATAAAGTCAAGAGTTGATAGATCAAGAATTGATAGGTTAAGAATTGGTGAATCAATAGTTGATTACTCAAAATTGATGAACAACAGATATGTAGATAGGATTCCATAAGGATGACATGGAAAGAAAGAGATATGGTGAATGATCTTGACTTGATTCCTTTCCTACTCAAACTCACTAAAGAGTTAAGATTGTATTACCATGATGTTGATGGTATAAATAGATGAGATTAAGATTTAGTTGTTACATTCCTATTACTTAAGTTATGTTTATACCTTGGTATTCATGAGTTGTGTAATGAATACTTGGAGATGATTACTTAAGGATCAAATATAAATCATTAAGTAATGTACTAGGGTTTAACTTTTATTACATTTGATCTACCCTTAGATCAAATCATGTTTACCAGAAAATCAGGTTTTTAGCAAAGGTCATATTGAAACTTATCGCAGTCAACTTGATGATCTACTTCAATTCCATCAAGTTGAGAGAAGATTCAATCACTTTGACAAGTTTTGTTCAAAAGCGCGAAAAATATTCAGATTTTCTATGCATGAATGCAATGCACACATCTGTGTTTAGCTTATTTCTAAGCTCTAATGTTGGGATGTTACAACACTGGTCGGATCGGGTGAAGCTTCCCTGGATGGTGATGACGCCCCTAGGTCCTGGCATCTTCAGTAGCAGGTATGCGTAGTGCGGTACTTTCAGGAATAGTGTGAATGCCACACACCCGAGGATGGCGTGGTACTGTGATGGCCAGTCCACCACTTCGAACTCTAGCCGCTTGCACCTGAAGTTTTCGGGCTGGCCAAAGATGACGTCGAGACATATCTTACCCAGAGGGTATATGCCCTTTCCTGGGACTATGCCGAGGAACGTCGTGTCCGATTGTTGCAGGCTACACAGTGGGATCCGCATTGATGCGAGTGTGCTGGCAAACATCAGATTGATGCCGCTGTCGCTGTCCATGAAGACGTGGCTCATCTTGAACCCCCCGATCTGCGCCTCGAGCACTAGGGCAGCGTGACCTAGGCGAGGGATCTGACGTGGGTGATCCAAACGATCAAACGTGATGCAGGACTCTGAGCCAATGAGGAACTCAGGTATGGCTGGTGGAGAGGTCACGGCCAGGCTGACTTGGCGGGTGATTTTCTTCTGCACCCTGTTAGTTGGGCGCCCCTTCTAGATCATCAAGGACCCTTTTGGTGGCGGGTATCCTCCCGAACCATTATTTGGTGTTGCTTCTATCACCGGCTGCGACGGTCCGACAGGTGGTGGTGGAGGAGCTCCGTGGGTGATGTCACCTGGTACGGGTGCGGGGCCAAATCCAGGGTTCATGATCTGGTGCCGCATTTGGGTGAGACCCTCGCTGAGCTTCTGGAACACACGGCAGTCCTTGAGCATGTGGTTGGCCTTTTTATTACCATCTTGTTTGTCGATGTAGAAGTGGATGGTGCAAGGACCAGACAACTCGTCGCGTCTGTAACATTGCCACGTCTGTGTGGGTCGCCCACCATCGCAGTAGTTGTTTCCGCGATATCCGCTGTTGCAGTTGCCGTCATCGCGTCGCTCGGCGTATCCAGCCGCTACCATGTCGAATCTGTCATGATCGTCGTAGACGCGCGATCTTCTCTTGCTACGGCGTTCACGTCTGCGGCCATAGTCATCTTTGTCATCCGAATGCGTTCGGTTGACGAAATCCTCACCATCTTCCCATCGGTTGGTGATGTCCATGAGGTGGTTGAGCGTCTTGGGCTTGACGCTCCCAAGTTCTTCCTTGAAATCTAGGTGCTTGACACCGTCCTTGAAGGCGTTGATTGTCCTTTCTTCAGAGATATGTGCGGCGGAATTTTTGATATTGGACCAGCGGAGTATGTACGAGCGGATGGACTCACCGGTGCGTTGGGTGAAGGCCCGCAGCTCCTCGATCGAGGCTGGCCTCTTGCTGGTACCCTTGAAGTTGTGCATGAAGTTGCATGCCAGCTCATCCCAGCTACGGATGGAGGCGGAGGACAGGCTGCTAAGCCAGATCCTAGTTGTTCCTGTCAGTTGCAGCTGAAGGCATTCTAAGTTGGTGTTCCTGTTTATGCCGTGCATCTTGACGGATGAAAGGTGGTCGCTGAGCCAGGCCTTTGGTTCCTGCGTCCCGTCGAACATCGGATTGTCTGAAGGGATCTTGAAATTTTTCGGCATCCGCGATCGTCGGACGGATCTGCTGAAGCATCTGGCTCTGCACAGCTCTCCATCATCTTCCTCGTCAGATTTAGTTGAACACGCGCGTTTAGCATGTTCTTTGTCGATCTTGCGTTGGGTGAGCTTGTTGCGAGCGTCGTAGTCGCTGCTGCGGCGATGTGGGCTCTTGCAACGTTGGGGCAGATCATGCTCGTCCTCTTTAGATGAGGGCGTAGGGCTGCGGGTGAACCTAATAGCAGCTGTTTTCGTTGGCTCTGCAGGAGCTTCATTGTGGAGCACAACTCCGACGAGTCTGAGGCCTGCTAGCGCGGACTTGTGCATGGCACCCTTTGGGTTGCCCGCCGGAGGCGGGTGGGACGCGAGATAGGTGGTGGCTTCCATGATCGTATCCTGTGGTGTTTTTGGCATGGCATTGTTTTGTGCATCCATCATCACGAAGGACATGTTGAGGGCCCTGGTGTGACCTCGTGTCGCGTGGCGGGGTCCATGTGCTCTGTGTGGTAGCGGTTCTTGTTGGAGTTGTTGTCGTGTGAACTGGAGCCGCCAGCGGCGGAGAGCGCAGCTCGTCGCACGCTGGATTCCGAAGCTGCCATCTTACGCTTGTCAAGCTCCTCCATCAGCTTCACCTGCCGGTTATGCTCGTCGATGAGGAGGAGGTGGTAGGCCATCAGCAGATCCTGTGAAGCATTCACAGGTAGGATGATGTGCCTGCCACGGCTTCATGTGCTTGGCGCCAGGCTTCCTCGTTGAGGTTGATCTTTTGTAGGCATGTGCGTCGCCTTCGTTGGCCTGTTAGGCGGATCTCCCCCGTTTCCTCTGTTCTCAGCTTGCAGGTTGGGAGGGGGGTTGGGTGTTTGTTGCGCACTCGAACCTGGCGGCAGGTCCGCCATGTTGTTGATGACGACGGCGCATAGGTAGAACCCGCGGATTGGATCGCTGCTGCCGCAGCTTTCGGATTTGGAACTGTAGGTTACTTCATCTGAGGGAGGACCGCACATATTTGAGTTGCAGATGTTGCTATCATCTGACTCATTTGTTAGTGTTGATGTGTGTAACGCGTCGATAGGTGGGACCCACGAAGCGGGCATGATGGATGATGGTGGCACCCGCTCTCGGAGGCGGAGGGTGCCGGTCTGCCCCACCTGGAAGATGAAGCTCCCGAACAGCATCTCGAGCCCGTCGCCGACGGACTCGAAATCCCTCAGGGTGGCCGGCGAGTGGGCGGTGAAGTCAACGGCACCGAAGAGGATATGACTCTCCGTCGCTGATGAGTTGTAGATCTCTCCGGATGGAACCATCACAACCGCACGATCAGCATCCCCATTTCCCACAGACGGCGCTAATTGATGAGGGTTGATTTCGCCAATGCCCATTGTTATGGACTTGGTTTTTAGAGAAGATGGGGATGCTGGACGTTGCGGAACGGTTAACAGACAAGCAGCACGGGACACGAGATTTACCTAGGTTCAGGCCCCTAGAGGGAAAACCCTACTCCTGCTTGTCTGTTCTTGATTACAGCAGAACCAAAAGTTACAGGGGTGCGCAGATGCAATCTGGCATGGAGGTGTATAAGCGATGGTGGAAGAGATCCTTCTCGCTGTACCCTCCTGGCCTTTATATAGATAGGTAGGTCCCGGGATTAGGTCGAGTCGGTTACAAATTAGGGTTTGTACCCTTTGAAATTCTATCTAATCTAGACTTGTCCTCCAAGGAGTCGAAAACGTCGTGGGCTTGGGCCACCCGAAGTCTTCATGGGCCGTGTGTCTTGAGGTGGGCCTTCCTCAGACTGGACCAGGTATACAATGTTGTGTACCTGTGGGGTATATCCATGTCAGTTGCTTTCCCAAAACTAATTCTGTGTTGTTACCGTGAAAATTCATTCTCTTAGCCAGAACGTCGTATTGAGCTAAAAACATTGTGTGCATGCCCCTGGTATTTACCCAACTTTAGTTAGTTTTGCACTTTTTGATTTGAGCAACAGAAGATTTTATCTAAAAAATCGGTCTTTACCTGTAGGTCTGTTTTGACAAAATTTCTGGAATTATTTGCATTTGCCTCTTAATCGATTTTTTTGAGTTCTTTTGATCACTTGAGCTTTTAAAAGGAGTTTCTATAGTAGCTTATGTTTTAATGGATGTTTTACTTGAGTTGAAACTGAACCCAAAGGTTGCATACACTAATGTTGCTAATGAAGATTGTGTGAAGCTTTCTATGAATGAAGTTTTCAAGTGTAGGGAGAGAATGATGTGATGAGATGAAGTATGGACAAAATCTCAAGCTTGGGGATGCCACCCGTGTCACCCCAAGAAATATTAAAGAGGTACAAGCGTCAAAGCTTGGGGATTCCCATGGCATCCCCTTCTTCATCAATAAAAATCTCAGGTGTTCTTTCAAGACACTATATTTTTATTGCTTCATGCACTATGTGTTGTTCTTGGAGCGTATTTGTTTTTGTCTTTAGTTTTCTTTTTTTTGTTTTCTGCAATAAGTTTGTTGGATCCCAGCACACTTCTTTTGGAGAAGTCACACCCCTTTCTTCATTGCCTAGAACACTCTAGTCTTCACTCTTATTATTCTGCGAGTGTTCTCTTTTGCTAGCACTACGTTTAGCTTTAGTTTTCTTCTTCTTTTTGCTTACAACTTTTTAGTTCCTCTTTGTAGTTAGGTGAGAGAAGTGTTGAGAAATAGAGCAATTCACCAAGAGAATTATCTATAATAAACGCTAGATAAAACCTGATTAGAATAGTAGGCAATATACTAATCATGTGAAATAGCGAAAACATATTAAGGCATATAGCCAAACAAACTGCAAGGCATAAAACTTTGGATATGATCAGAACAAGATTGAGACAGAAGATGTACACGGCAGTAGCAGAAGTGGAACTGCCAGCGTTGGAACCGTCGTTGGCCATGTCGTCGAGGAAGAGGGTGCTGATGTCGGGGAAGAAGTCCTCGTCGGGGAAAACATCGCTATCTATGAGGGAGTCCGTGACGAAGCCAATAGTCACGCTGATAGCGCTCCCCAAAAACCTTATCGCCCTTCTCCCGTACAGGACTCGAAGCAGCGGGGTCTCGGAGGTTTCTTGTCGGCTCATGTGCACGCCGCAAGACGGGATGGAGAAGATGTAGGTAGCGCAGTGCTCTGGAACTGGAGGCGCAAAGGATGTGTGGCAGCGTAACTGAGAGGAGGCGCGACCTCTCTCTCTTATAAGCGCAGAGGGGAAGGTAGACAGACTGCGCAGAAGATGAAACGAATGGCGGCAGCCCACCGGACAGCCTCCACTCAATTCGTATTCATTTAACTCGTATTAAAAGTCCATTCAAAGCAAACATTTCAGCTTCTGTACATCTGTTCATATACCATTTATGCGTGGCAAAATAAAGCTCGGCTCGGCGAGATTCCCGCAACCCGTGGCGCGCGCGCGTCCTGACGTGACGTGACGAGGAGAGGCGAGGCGAGGCGTGGCGTGGCGTGGCGAGGCGAGGCGAGCGAGGAGGAGGAGGAGCGCGCGTGTGGAACTCTCTCCTTCTCCTTCTCATTCTTTTACCAAGTGGTAGGAGATCTCACCTTATAAGCTGGTCCAACTTCCACTCAACTAGCAATGTGGGACAAAAAATTTGTCCCAGCTCTTGCCTTGCATGAATGGGCCACATGGGCCTCTAGGATTTTCAGGAATTATTGAAATGGAAAATGGTCTACACTATTTGGGCCAAAATTTCAACAATCCCCCACCAGATCCCAGAGGCACATGTAATTTGCCTTTGGTTCCAAAACACTGTTTATATACCGGTACTATAGTGGAGACTGTTAAGTTGAACTTCCACCTAGAATTCTATGCTACACTAGGTTGCGACTTGTACAGTGGACTATGCCTTGAACTACAAGTTTGCTGCAATCTAGCTTCACACGAAGTCTTGACCAATACTGGGCTACCGTGGGACTTCCCCGCGGGTGGAGCTTATACGTCATACTCCATGACCTTTCATGAGTTTATTAGAGAGCACCCTACTCTCATAGACTGCAACGTTTTAACAGTCAGACTCATATAGGTGTGTTCTTCAAAAGATGTTCTGCAGGACAACATCTTTGCTTAGGATAAGCCACTTAGAACACATTAAGATAATAAATCAACCTGCCGTGCAGAATAGGAAAGTATTGCCTCTTTATGGAGTGGTGTTTATTAAAGTAGGGATACTTTCCTCTCAGCTAACCAACAGCTTGTTTCCCAATTCTAATTCACGGGATCTCCGATCACATAGAGTGGTTTACCACTGTGGAAAGCTCAAATTGTGGGTCTCAGACCCATATCCTTCGATGCATTTTCTATCACGTTGCGTGATAGACCCTTTGTGAAGGGATCTGCCAAGTTTTTAGATGTTTGGATATAATCCAATGCAATAACTCCGGAGTTTCTCATTTTCCTAACAGATTTCAGTCTCCTCTTCACATGTCTTGAGGACTTCATATTATCCTTAGAACTGTTCACCTTAATAATCACAATTTGATTATCACAGTTCATTGGAATTGCGGGTATAGGTTTTTCAACCATAGATAAGTCCATCAAGAGTTCACGAAGCCACTCTGCTTCAACAGTGGCCGTGTCTAGTGCTGTGAGTTATGCTTCCATAGTTGACCTCGTTAAGATGGTCTGCTTGCAAGACTTCCAAGAAACAGCGCCACCACCAAGTGTGAAAACATATCCACTCGTGTCCTTTATCTCGTCAGCATCAGATATCCAATTTGAATCACTATAACCCTCTAGTACCCTCGGATACCCAGTATAGTGTATGCCATAGCTCGCAGTGCCTTTTAGATATCGCATAACTCTCTCAAGAGCATACCAGTGATCATCTCCTGGATTTGAGAGAAATCGACTGAGTTTTCTTACAGCAAAGGCGATGTCAGGTCTCGTGGCTCTAGCTAAATACATAAGCGAGCCAATGATTTGAGAGTATCTTAGTTGGTCTCTAGCATTTCCTCGATTCTTTCGAAGCAACACACTAGGATCATACGGTGTAGGAGAAAAATTGACGTCGCTATATCCGAAACGACACAAGATCTTTTCCACATAGTGGGACTGAAGCAGTGTAATCCCACCATCATCATCTCTCAATAGCTTGATGTTCAGGATGACATCAGCTACTCCCAGATCCTTCATCTCAAAGGAACGAGATAAGAAATCTTTGACCTCCTTAATTGCATTAAGGTTGGTTCCGAAAATCAGTATGTCATCAACATACAAACAAAGGATGACTCCCTCACCCCCACCATGGCGATAGTATACGCACTTGTCATCTACGTTTACAACAAAGCCTGCAGCGGTTAAGGTTTTATCAAATTTTTCGTGTCACTTCTTAGGTGCTTGTTTAAGACCATACAAAGACTTCAGTAGCTTGCACACTTTTCTTTCTTGACCATTTACTACAAAACCATCTGGTTGATCCATATAAATTTCCTCATCCAACTCTCCATTTAGGAAAGCCGTCTTAACGTCCATTTGATGAACGATAAGACCGTGTGAGGCAGCCAGAGAAAGTAGTACTCGAATGGTGGTCAACCTTGCTACAGGTGAGTAAGTGTCAAAGAAGTCTTCACCTTCCTTTTGGGTATAACCCTTGGCCACAAGCCTTGCCTTGTACTTCTCAATAGTACCATCAGGCCTTAGTTTCTTATTGAACACCCATTTACATCCTACAGGTTTGCACCCATAAGGACGATCAGTGATCTCCCATGTTTCATTAGCTAAGATGGAATTCATCTCACTATGAACAACTTCCTTCCAGTAGTCAGCATCAGGAGATGCATAAGCTTCTGAAATGGAAGTGGGAGTGTCATCCACAAGGTACACAATGAAGTCATCACTAAAAGACTTTGTAGTCCTTTGTCTCTTGCTCCTTTTAGGAATTTCATCATCATCCTCCTTAGGACTTTCAGAGTGTTCAATCGGAATGGTAGGTTCAGAGAATATAGCAAATTCCTGATTAGATGAACTAGGTATCTCCGGATTTGATGAGTTAGGTTTATCCTTCATTGGAAAGATATCCTCAAAGAAAGTCGCATCATTCGACTCCATGATTGTACCGACATGAATGTCAGGTACTTCAGATTTTACTATCAAGAATCTATAACCAATGCTATGAAAAGCATAGCCCAGAAAAACACAATCAATGGTTTTTGGTCCAAGCTTGCGCTTCTTGGGGATTGGTACATTAACCTTTGCCAAACAACCCCAAGTACGTAAGTAAGAGAGTTTTAGTCTTTTCTTCTCCCATTCTTCGAATGGAGTAATTTCTTTGTTCTTTGTGGGAACTCGGTTTAGGACATGACACGCGGTTAATAGTGTCTCCCCCCACCATTCCTTAGAAAGACCTGATGTGTCTAACATGGCGTTAACCAAATCTGTTAGAGTACGGTTCTTTCTTTCGGCTACTCCATTTGACTGGGGTGAGTAGGGAGGCGTCCTCTCATGAATTATGCCATGTTCCACACAAAAGGAATCAAACTCGTTGGAAAAATACTCTCCACCACGATCAGACCTAAGCCTCTTAATCTTTCGATCAAGTTGATTTTATGCCTCAGCTTTATAGATTTTGAAGAAACTCAAAGCCTCATCTTTTGATTTCAGAAGATACACATGACAATATCTCGTAGAGTCATTGATCAAAGTCATGAAATATTTCATTCCACCTTTTGTCAACACACCATTCATCTCACAAAGATCAGAATGTATGAGCTCTAGTGGTGTTAAATTTCTCACTTATGCAGTCATATGTGACTTGCGAGGTTGTTTAGCTTGTACGCAGACTTGGCACTTAGATCCCTTAACAGTTGAGAAATCAGGGAATAAATTCATTTTGGCTAGCCACGTCATACAACCAAAATTAATATGACAAAGACGAGAGTGCCAGACATTTGATTCAAAATTTGTGTAAATATGATTAACAACTTTATTACAAATGTCTGACAGAGATAAGCGGAACAAGCCTCCGCATTCATAGCCTTTACCAATAAAGGTTCCATACTTCGAAATTACAAATTTATTGGACTCGAATACAATCTTGTAGCCATCTCGACACAGAAGAGATCCGCTAACAGGATTTTTATTTATTGAGGGAACATGATGCACGTTCTTCAGGCGCACAGTCTTTCCCGAAGTGAACTTCAGATCGACCGTACCAACACCATGAACAGAAGCATGCGAGCCGTTCCCCATCAGCACGGTTTGAGTCCCTCTGACCTGATATGAAGAAAACATGGAAATATCAGAACATACATGTACATTAGCGCCCGTGTCAATCCACCAATCAGGAGAATGACATAATGAAAGAACAGTAGGTAATATACCATACCCAACATCTTTCATCTCAACGTCGCCCATGACAACATTAGCAGTCTTGCTGCTCTTCCCATGCTGGCGCTTGTCGAAGCGGTTGGGACAAGCAGGAGCCCAATGATTAGGATCACCGCACACATGACAAGCACCTTTCTCTTATCAGTCTTCTTCTTGAAGCTGGTAGACTGTGAGGCCTTGTTCTTTCCATCGAACTTTCCTTTGTCATCAAACTTGCCTTTGTTCTTGAACTTGTGAGGCTGGAAGTTCCTTTTCTGTACCAGGTTGGCATTAGAACCTCCCTCGGTACCTCGAGCACGTGTGTCTTTTTCTCTCGCCTTCTCTTCCACATCAAGAGTCCCAATGAGATCCGTCACGGAGAACACTTGTCTCTTGTGCTTCAGAGAAGTAGCAAAATTCCTCCATGACTGGGGAAGTTTGGCAATGATGCCTCCGGCAACAAACTTGTCCGGTAACACACAAGTGAAGTGCTCAAGCTCCCTGGCAAGTGACTGTATCTCATGAGCCTGCTCCACAATGGAGCGGTCATCAATCATCTTATAGTCATAGAATTGTTCCATGACATAAAGTTCACCTCCAGCATCAGAGACTCCAAATTTTCTCTCGAGCGCATCCCACATATCTTTTCCATTGCTAAAGGACAGATATGAATCGACAATATTGTCGCCAAGGATGCTGATCAAGGCAGCCTTGAAAGTGGTATCAAGTTTTTGGAACGCCTCTTCCTGAGCGGGATTAAGTCCCCCCTCAGGTGCGCCATAGATGGCGTTATAGCAGCTCATGGTATGAAACCAGAGCACTGCTCTCGCACGCCATCGTTTGTAATTCACACCTTCAAACACAGGTGGCTTCATAGAAGCAACAAAGCCATTTGGGGCAAATTGCCTGAAATAAGGTTTTTGGATTATTGAGAAACAGAGCAATTTACCAAGCGAATTATCTATAATAAACGCTAGATAAAACCTGATTAGAATAGTAGGCAATATACTAATCATGTGAAATAGCGAAAACATATTAAGGCATATAGCCAAACAAACTGCAAGGATTGACACATAAGATGTACACGGCAGTAGCAGAAGTGGAACCGCCGGCGTTGGAACCGTCGTTGGCCATGTCGTTGAGGAAGAGGGTACTGATGTCGGGGAAGAAGTCCTCGTTGGGGAAAACGTCGCTATCTGTGAGGAAGTCCGTGACGAAGCCAGTAGTCGCGCTGATAGCGCTCCCCAAAAACCTTATCGCCCTTCTCCTGTACAGGACTCGAAGCAGTGGGGTCTCGGAGGCCTACTGTCCCGGCTCGCGGTGCACGCCGCAAGACGGGATGGAGAAGATGTAGGTAGCGCAGTGCTCTGGAACTGGAGGCGCAGAGGGGAAGGTAGACAGACTGCATAGAAGATGAAGCGAACAGGCGGCAGCCCACCGGACAGCCTCCACTCAATTCGTATTCATCTAACTCGTATTAAAAGTCCATTCAAAGCAAACGTTTCAGCTTCTGTACATCTGTTCATATACCATTCATGCGTGGCAAAATAAAGCTCGGCTCGGCGAGATTCCCGCAACCCGTGGCGCGCGTCGTGACGTGACGTGACGAGGAGAGGCGAGGCGAGGCGTGGCGTGGCGTGGCGAGGCGAGGCGAGTGAGGAGGAGGAGGAGCACGCGTGTGGAACTCTCTCCTTCTCCTTCTCATTCTTTTACCAAGTGGTAGGAGAGCTCACCTTATAAGCTGGTCCAACTTCCTCTCAACTAGCAATGTGGGACTAAACATTGGTAGGAGAGCTCACCTTATAAGCTGGTCCAACTTCCTCTCAACTAGCAATGTGGGACTAAACATTTGTCCCAGCTCTTGCCTTGCATGAATGGGCCACATGGGCCTCTAGGATATTCAGGAATTATTGAAATGGAAAATGGGCTAGACTATTTGGGCCAAAATTCCAACAAGAAGATCTATGGTCTTTATTGATTATTATCTTTGTGAGTTGTTTCAAATAAGTTGATTGGTGTTGGGAAAGAGTAGAATGTTTCATGCTTATGGTGGTACAAAAAGAAGCTTCTTTTGACTATGTATTAGACTTTATCATGCCATGTTAGATAATGATTTAACCATATTCTTAGTGATTCTTGTTGTAGCATGAATTGTTTCAAACAATTGAGATTGCTTAATGTGTCATGAAAGAATCATGCATTGTTTTAGCATACAAACGTATAATATTATGGTATTCTCCTTTAATGCTTTATTTGGGTTGGCTTGGCACATGCTTACACCATGTTATGACTATGAACCAGTCACCTTAGCCTCTATGATCATTTAGTTTTTGACTTGTGATATCACTTTATGCTTTGATTAATAATGTTTTGTCGCTCTCCATGATTATGGCCATTATTGCTCTCTTAGTTGGTCGCTCCCAGTTTTTTGCTAGCATCCACCTATACTGAGTATGAGCTCTACTCTTGCATCCAACTCCCAAGAAACCAAGTTATTCCAAAGAGTCCACTATAAATTCCTATGCATGGTGTGTTACACCATTCCAGGTATATTCATATTTTTATCAATCTTCCAAATTAAAATTTTGTTATGTGAAAATTAGTGATTAAATCTCAAACGAACTCGAAGACACATTTTATTTCTTGCACTTGATAAACCTGAACCATTGTGACTATCTTATGATGCTTATATGCTTGAAAATTGTAAGTTGGGAGTTAGCAAAACCACGCTTTAATGGGGCAAGCTTTCAACATTGCACTTATTTATTCAGTTGATATCATGTCCTTTTGTTTATGGATGTCGTCGGCGTGAAATGAGATGGGAGCTTCCAGGTCCATGGAGTTTGTATATGTGTTAGTGAAACGCTTGGGCGGCCAGCCTAAGCCATGCCTAATCATGGTGGAAACTTGCAGCAAAACCATAGTGGCATTCTATGAAGCATCCTCAATAAAAAAACTATGCAAATAGCAAAGAAAAAGGTTCCATGAACCACTATGCACCCTGGTCCATTCCTTCCCACTGATATTCCATCTATTGTTTACTGTTTACTTTCTGCAATTACTACGAAAAATTACTTTCTTCAACACTATACATTTAATCCTTTGTTTTCAGTAAAACCAGTGAGCTTCATAACCTCTCTAATAAGTTGGGGCTAAGTATTTTGGTTGTGTTATGTGGAGGTTCCATGTTGCTAGCAACACCGTCGGAAGTGGTTTATTTCTCCTACTGGTTCGATAACCTTGGTTCCATAACTGATGGAAAACTTGCTGATGTGCTCATCATACCTTGCTCTTGGGGTTCTCAACAGGCACCACATCAACTGAGCCATCAGTGAGCATGATCACATAGCTATGCTAAAAAAGAGAAGAAGGAAGATAAGAAAAGGAAAGGGACAAAAGATTCGCTATTAAGAAAATCTCAAAGGAAAAGAAAGAGTACAAGCTTATAAAAAGAGAGAGAAGAGAAAAGAAAAGAGAAAAAGAGTGATCATGAATCTTCATTAATAAATCAAGTGCTCAACCGTTTTTAACTTTATGATTTTATAATATGTTCATTCACTAATAGCTTCTTGTAATAGCATTAATAAAAAAAGGTGTGGAAGCCTCTAAGTCATGTGATGTGTAAAGGTGTGATAAAGCTCCCGATGTAATTCTACATATGATATTGTACTCCCGTTTCAATTTTTTCTTCATTTATTGTAACAACTCGTGCCTCATAAACATGATGATCTTGTTCATAATCCACCGTCTTGCTCGGGGATGATCACGAATATAGCTTGGGGGAGTTGATGACTCCAAAATTTGAGCATTTTTACTTATTGTTTTTGCATAAGTAGAGTAGGGTTTTTAGTATTTTACCGTGTTTGTGCGCACCTTTTTGTCCTTGTTCCAACAAGATCCCAATTTACTAAGCTTTAATGAGCATATAAATTGAGACTACCATATTACACAGTAATATGATATTTTTAAGTGATAAAAGTCATTTTAAGAATTTATCTTCGCACCTAGAAGAATTGCCTGCGTCCAGGAGGCTCCAGCCAACGTAACAACTAGTGGCCCGTATGACCCAGAGACGGAGCTGGCTCATCAAATACTTCCTCCTAGCAAAAACATATCACAGATCTGACATTCATAGAAACCTCTAGCCATGAAAAACCACACCAGAAAGGGATCTGAAGGCGGAACTTAGAGAAGGGAAAATCCTTGCTACTTCACAGATCATTGGAGGACAAAGCATCATCCCCTACATCATCAACCACTGCATATCCATCACCATATCTACCCCCCCACCTTCCATTCATTAGATCCTACTGTAATTCCAGATTAAATTGTGGTTTGCAGTAGATTCATTCCATTACTTTTATCCATCCATTTGATTATGATGAAGTTGTAGATTTCATCCATGTGTGAGTACTTCCCTTCGTTCTTGGGGAGATGGAGAAACCCTACCATTATTATGAAATGAAATAAGGATGATTTATTACTTGTGTAGAGGATCTGTTATCTATGATATGTGTTTGATCTCTCCCTTTAGATAGTATGTGTAGTCGGCCACATATCATTTGCCTTCGGGTCTAAAAAAGAGGGTGAAACCCTTTGGATGTGCTTGGGTGCCTTGTTCCGGTTGCTACTTTTACTATAAGCACCCTTATCATCCAACACAGTCGAAGGGGGAACAAAGGGAGATTCACTAAGATAATTACGATATCCACGGGAAAAACCTTAATTGCGGTTTTCTAGATGGTAATTGCTTACAGGCATCGCAGTGGTTATTTAGAGATGACCTCATTCTTGGATCTACAAAGTGACTGCCTACAAGCCTTGGTGAACATCTTATTACAGAAATCTCTCCACACATATCATGACACAAGAAATAGGTTATCCTAATTATGATTAATTACAACATGCTAGTGGTGTATCCTACATCCCCAAGGATGTCTTAGCCCTATTGATTTCAACCACCATTCCAAACACTCTTTTTACTTTCTTTGTTTTTACTTGTTTTATTTACTTTCCTATCCTTAACCCAAAAACCTCACCCATTTACTAGAAATCAAAGGCATCTTACAAGTGTCCTTTGGTAGATAGTGACGAGGGGAATAAAGATCTTAACCAAATAGCTCTCTGTGGGTTCGATACTCTTATTTCGAACCTAGCTACAATTGATCTGTGCACTTGCAGTTAGGGATGGAAATTTTATCCATGGATCCGGGTATCCACGGATATCTGACCCAGCGTAAGGGTATGGAGGACTAATTACACCCACGGATTTCATGGGGCGGATATCCGCTAATTCATGAGGCGAGCATGGATAGTGATTTCTCTCCATGGATATCCAACGAATACTCGGCTGAAACGTGGGACCCACATGTCAGTGAGACAATTTTTTACATGTGCCATATTACTCATTAAAAAGCCTAACGACCCAACTTCCAAGACCTAGGCCCAAAGGCCCACCTAAGTACTAACCCTAGATAATTACTCTTATTATATCAATCCCTAATTCCCTATTCTATTTCCCCTAATCACTCCCTACGCACGGACGAGGCAGCCGTCAGGGGAAGCGGCGGAGCACTAGTGACGTCTCCTCTCTTGGGATCCTTGCAGGCTAGGACACAACCTAGCAGACCGGCACCGCCGCCGCTCTCCCTTCCACCCCTAATCCTCGGCCTCTAGGAATCACCGGCGACCGTCCCTCCTGCATTCCTGCTTGTCTGCAAGAATCGTCAGCGGTTTTCCTGTCCTCGGTGACCTCTCTCCGACGGTAATAATTCCCCCAATTCCCTACCTCCTTGTAGTGGGCAACCTCTCCCTTTTCCCCTCACCCATACCTCTGTTTTATAATTGAAGGGTTTGTTGCTACTACTGCTGAGTAGACGTCATGGCGCAAGTGGGAAAGAATGGACGCATGTTATGTTTAAATTCTATGGAAAAAATTATAATGTCGAAGTTATTTTGAATTTCATTATTATTATGTATATATCGTGTAAACCAATGGATATCCATGGATAGATGGATATCCGACGGGTTTGGATCTGGGGCGACATCCATGCCCATGGATATCTTCGTGGGCGGGCTAGAGTGAGGTTGATGGATTTGGATGTGAATTTGGTTTTGGTATATCTGTCCAAACCCTCTCCATAGCCATCCTTATTTGTAGTCATCAACGGCACATCCCGATATACTAGAGCCCATGTGAGTCACGGGCATAGCAATAGTCTTTTGATCCAACCGTTAGCACCACAAAGCACCTGGATACAAACAATTATTAAGTGAAAACATAGATCAAAGCCTTAATAAGTGATGTTGCAGTTGTTACTGGATTCTAAATGAAGACTGTACTCCCCTTTTTGTCACTGGTTTCCTATGAGATCGCTGCTAACCAAGTATCTCACCTCAAGCCTTTATCAATGTCTGGGATCTTGGGTACCTACAAGTCCATATATCAAGACAAGAGACAAATAAACAAAGATACAAATTTCTATTAAAATAATACACAATGCTCCCATGGATTATATGCACATAATTGCTGCAAGGTTTCACCCCAACCCGCAGCTAGTGAGGACTACTCACTCATAACAATAAGATCAATGATAGAAAACATTGTGCAAAATACTTGGACTGAAATCAAGTATTCTTACAAATGTCGCTAAATCACAAGGGGATCTCAAGTACAAGCTAATGGTTATGTCTATGGAGAGGATGGAGGATGGAGAGGATGAACTATGGTGGTGGATCTCCTTCGGTGGTGTTGTGATGCAATCTCAGAATGGCATCCCTCTGCGGTGGCTGGGACCTCGAAATATATAGGCGCCTTCACAAAAGTCGTAGGGTTTGAAGAGACGAAGCCGATGCCACCTACTATGAGCGGGTCATACGTATAGGCGTACCTTGCCCGTACTAGTGGTTGTTGAGGCCTCTATCGACTGGTGATACGTCAGAAACGTATCTATAATTTTTGATGCTCCATGCTTGTTTAGTATCCACTTTGCTATGTTTTGTCTACACTTTGAGGTATTTTTATACACTTTATGGAACTAACCTATTGACAAGATGCCACAGTGTCAGTTGCCTGTTTTCTGCTATTTTTGGTTTCAGAAAGCTAAAAAATGAATATTCTCGGAATTGGACGGGACAAAAGCCAAAGTTCATATTTTGCCTGAGCTATACGGAAAATCGAAGATGTGACGAAGGAGGAAACCATGGTGGCCGAACCCTAGGTGGGTGCAGGCCCACCCTAGGCCGCGCCCATAGGGGGTGTGGGCCCCCTAGACCTCCACCTACCTTGCCTCTTGCGCCTATAATAAGCCCCCGGGGAGAAAACCCTAAAGAATCCATCATACTTCTAGAAAAATATCCGTAGCGCCGCCGCCACCGAAAGGGAGATTCAGGGGACAGAAAGTCTCTGTTTCAGCAGACTGCTGGGACGGGGAAGTGCCCCCGGAGCCATCTCCATCGATCTCCACCACCATCTCCATCACCGTTGCTGCCTCCCATGATGAGGAGCGAGTAGTTCTTCCTCGAGGCTAAGGGCTCTACCGGTAGCTATGTGTTCATCTCTCTGTCTATGCATGGTCATATTGTGATCATGAGATCTGTAATCAAGTAGATCTACCTTGCTACTCAACTAATTTAATAGATATCTGCTCTCCTCATGTGTGTGAAAGTGACAGCATGCATGCCATGGTGGCACTTAGATTTGAGTCTACATAAATACTCTTTGTGCTTTAATTGATCTATGAATTTCCCCACGTGTGTGAAAGTGACAGCGTGCATACCGTGTGTGGCACTTTGGCTAGATTGAATATTTGTTATGAGTTATATTTGGAGTTGGATGTCTCTATGAAATTGTGGTGTTTGTTGGAACCATCTAGCACTCAACGTGACAGTGTGGGGTTATCTAGATTGGGGAAGGCGGACTTTGAGGAGTGTTGTTATAGCCCTACCGGTGATTAGAGTGTCCAACCGGAGAGTAGTTAAGAGTAGTATCATAAAGAGAGGATATTTATATGAGAGTGTGTTCACTAGTGAAAGTATGATCCCTAGTCCTTGTTTCTAAACATTGAAATACTGTTTTCATCTAGATCTGTTGCATGTTTGCTTGCTTTAGTCTTTACCTAATCGTCAAGCTCTTTTCTGGCACTCACCCACGTTACCCCACGTTAACAAGTCAGAAGCTATTTTCTAGCACCGTTACCACTTGTATTTCACTATCTCTTCGCCGAACTAGTGCATCTATACACCTGAAAAGTGTACTGGTTGTGTTGGGGACACAAGAGACTTCTTGTATCTTGATTGTAGGATTTCTTGAGAGTGAATACCTTTGACCACTTCCTCCCTGAGTTTGATAAACCTTGGGTAATCCACTTAAGGGAAACTTGCTGCTGTTCTACAAACCTCTGCACTTGGATGCCCAACAACTGTCTACAAGAATAGATGTGCGTAGACATCAAGCTCTTTTCTGGCTGCGTTGCCGAGGAGGTAAGGTAAAAGGTACTCACATCCTGGTGTGTGAGTGCTCGAAGTTATTTCCTTTAGATTCTGCAATTTTGTCTTTTTGTTTCTTGTTTTCACTAATTAGGCTTAATGGAAAACAAAAACAAAATTAGAGATATTTTTAGTATTTTTCCTAAGTTAGAATTTGAGTGGTTTGAAAAGAAAATTAAAAAACCTATGGAACTTTCTTTGCATGCTAACAGCAATGTTATTAGTATGAATTTTTTGAACACCATTGTTACTAATAGTATGGAAACGTCTAAGCTTGGGGAAGATAGTTTTTATGAGAAAGATCTTTCTAGTTCCCCAGCTTTAGGGAAGAAAATTTTCTCTGATGATACTTTATCTCCCATATGTGGTAATTCTAATGATACTTGTGATATTTTAAATCCACATATTGAAAGTGTCCCTTTTAAAATAACTATTCAAATTGTTGAACGTGTTATGAATAACTGATATTTTGGAGATGGAACTGTCCATCCTAGTGATCATTTACTCTTTATACATGAATTATGCGAGTTGTTCAAGTGTGCAGGTATTTCAATGGACCAAGTTAAGAGGAAGCTATTCCCTTTCTCACTTAGGGACAAGGCAAGGGAGTGGTATGAGCTACTAGATGATCCTCATCATTTGGAGTGGAAGGAACTTGAATCTCTCTTTTATTCTAAATTTTATGCTCCTCGTGAAATTCATAAAGATAGGAATTATATTTATAATTTTCATCCTCATGAGGGAGAAAGTATTGCCCAAGCTTGGGGGAGATTGAAGTCACTAATGCTCAAATGTCCCATTCATGAGCTCCCCAGTAATGTTGTTATCAATAATTTTTATGCAAGGCTTTCAGGACATTACAAGGACTATCTGGATACCTGTTTAGAGGGATCATTCACAAGTAAGGAGGTCAAGGATAAGTGGGATCTTCTTGAAACAATTCAAAGCAGTACTGAAGGTTGGGATAACAACAAAGGTTAAAAACCAGGTATAAACTATGAGTATGATTGCATTAGGTCTTTCACTGAAACTGCTAATTTTCAAGAGCTTAGTGCTAGATATGGTATTGATCCTCAAATTCTTGTTAAATATTATATAGCCTTTGCTTCCCATATTAATGCTCCTAAAGAAAAGTGGGACATGTATCATGAACCTTTTAAAGACACTTGCATGGAAAATGAAAATGTTATTAATGATTGCAATAAACATGCTCAAACTTCTAAAAGTACTATTTCTTATAAGCATGTTAGTTTTTGTGGTATGCATAGGAATAAAATAGAAGAAGAATATTGTATCACACATTGGAATGAAAAAACCAGAATGTGGTATAAGGCTCTAAATGATCTTGGTAAAAAAATTATGCCCTCTATCCTTTTATTTGTGAACTCTGCTATGAAGTGGGTCATTTATATTTTCAATTCTCAGGCCATACTAATGACCTTTCTAATCCAATGAGTACTGCAATCTTGTATTGTGATAACGCGACCACTTATAATCAACATGATGAGCTTACTTTGTTTTTGGGGTGTGAAGAGTTATCAAGAAAAACTTCTTTGGTAGACATGAGTGCTTTTGGTATGAATTGCGTCCTACATGGATGTCATATTTATTGTGTTGATAATTTCCACGCAAATACTTACATACAAAATCTTATAAAAGATGATATTTTACCAAAATATGACAGGACTGATATGAGTTTTGTTCTTATTAATGAAAAGGAGGAATCCTCCAAAGTTTCTTCTATTATTTCTACAATAAACCAGGGTATGTGGAGAAGCTTCCTTTCAAGCCTGTCCCTCCTAAAGAGGAGAAGAAGAATAAGAGGAGTAGAAGGAGAGAGGAAACAATATCTTCTCCTAAGCATATTGCTCCTATCATAATTTTTCCTGATGAGTCTGAACTAGATGATGTTCCTATGCCTGTTACCTATATTAGTGATCATGATTGGGAAAAGCACACTACTTTTGATATTGAAAATATCTTTGGCACCAATTCTGAAAATGATAATATTAATAATTGTTGTGATATTAGTGCTATCCATGTTCCTTCCAATGATGATATGTTTCCAAATGAACACACTTGGGAAGATAGCTATTTTGTTGAATTTTCTCCCACTACAATTAATAAGAATGGCTATTCTTATGTGGAGAGTAATAATCATTTTATGCATGTGGCTCATGATAAGAATGTTTTATGTGATATTTATATTGTTAATTTTGTTCATGTTGCTACTGAAAGTTATTATGAGAGAGGGAAACACGGTTTTATGCATCTCAATAATATTAAGTTTCCCCTCTTTATGTTGAAAGTATTGAAGTTGCACTTGTTTTGCTTTCATATGCTTGTTGCTTTGTGCTTTCATGACTTGTTTATTTACAAGATTCCTATGCATAGGAAATGGTTTAGACTTAAATGTGTTTTGAATTTGCTTCTTGATGCTCTCTTTTACTTCAATTCATATTTCTTATGTGAGCATCTTCTCAAATTATCATGCCTAACTTAAAGGCGTTAAAGAAAAGTACTTGTTGGGAGATAACCCAAGAGTTTTCTTGAGTCTTGGAAGTTATTACTTCAGTAATGACCTCTCCTTATCCTTTTTGTTTGCTTTTTGTGCCAAGAATGACCTCTAATGAGAGGGAAGTAAGATTTGGGGAGTTGCTGTCCCGAAACAGATTTCTGTCCTCCACCATAAAATCGTGAGGATTCTCTGTAAGTCGGATTGAGCTGAAAACTTACAAATAAATCCCCCAGTATGTTAGATAATTCTAGTTAGTTCAACACTTTTTTATTTGAGCAACAGAATAAGTTCTAAAAAATCAGTTTCTACCTGCTGGTCTGTTTTGACAATTTTCTGCCATTATTTGCATTTGCTTCTTATTGATTCCTTTTTGAGTTATCTTTTGGGGAATTGATCTTTTTGAAGGAGTTTCTACAGTAGCTTGTGTTTTTAGTGAAAAGTATTTCTGTTCCAAAGCTAAACCTAAAGGTCTATTCTCTTTTGAATACACTAATGTTGCTAATGAAGATTGTGTGAAGTTTTTTATGAAGGAAAATTTTTAGGTGTAGAGAAAGAATGATGTAATGAGATGAAGAATGGACAAAATCTCAAGCTTCGATATGCCACCCCGTGTCACCCCAAGAAATATTCAAGAGGTACTAGCGTCAAAGCTTGGGGATGTCCAAGGCATCCCCTTCTTCATCAATAAAAATCTCGGGTCCTTCTAGACACTTTGTTTTTATTGTTCATGCACTATTGTGTTGCTCTTGGAGCGTCTTAGTTTTTGTTTTTGGTTTTTGTTTGCTTAGTTTGCTTGAATAAGTTGGTTAGATTACACCACACTTCTTTTGGAGAGAGACACACTCTATTTTCATTGCCTAGAATACTCTAGTTTTCACTCTTATTGTTCTGTGAGTGTTCACTTTTGCTAGCACTGTGTTTAGCCTTAGTTTTCTTATGCTTTCAGTTGAGAACTTTTTTGTTCTTCTTTGTGGATTTGTGAGACAAGCTCACTGATCTTTGTTGATTATTATCTTTGTGAGTTGTTTCAAATAAGTTGATTGGTGTTGGAAAAGAGTAGAAAGCCTCATGCTTTAGTGGTACAAAAGGGAGCTTGTTTTGACTGTGTCTTAGACTTTATCATGCCATGCTAGATCTTTTTTTGAACTTATGATTAGTGATTATTTCTATAGCATGACTTGTTCCAAACAATTAGGATTGCTTAATGTACCTTGAAGGAATCATGCATTGTTTTAGCATACAAAAGCATAATATTGCGGTATTCTCCTTTGATGCTTTGTTTGGGTTGACTTGGCACATGCTCACACAATGTTATGACTATGAACAAGTCACCATAGCCTCTATGATCGTTTAGACCTTGACTTGTAGTACCACTCTATGCTTTGATTAGTAATGTTTTATTGCTCTGCATGATTATGGCAATTATTGCTCTCTTAGTTGGTTGCTCCCAGTCTTTTGCTAGCCTCCACTTGTATGAGTAACCTCTACTCATGCTTCCAACTCCCAAGAAACCAAGTTATTCCAAAGTGTCCACTATAAATTCCTATGCATGGTGTGTTTGTCACATCCCAAAATTTTCCAAATTTTGAAATGTGAAAATAAACAAACAAAAGAAATAAAGGATGAAATTTAGGGGAAAAAGAAACTTTTTGCTTCTAATTGGAAACAACAAAACCTTACTAAAAACAATTTTGAATGAGAAAGTGACAAACAAGATTTCAAAAATTCAAATGCATCTCATGCATCATCATCTTTAAGCACTTGCATTTTACCTATGGAAAAAAATTGATAAATCTAAAACCTAAACACTAATAAGATAAATCACCATCAAGTTAAATACAGGAATATGGATATGTTCCATATAAAAATTTAGCAAAATCATTTCTATATAATCTATAATGGTAAACAACAATATTTCAAAACCATGGGAATTGTTTTCACTCTATTTGGAGCCATGGATAAAAACTTATCATTTATATATGATAGAAGAAAGTATTCCAAGGTCAATAAAGCTCATAGCTCAAATTTATACTTAATTGTGAACAAATTAATTCTAAAGGATATATAAAGATAAATAATTATTAAGTAGAACTATACAAAATGGAATCGCCCTTTTTGAAAATATAAATCAAAACATATGATTTACCTAAGATAGATAAAGAAATAAGAAATACTGCAATGTCAATTTAAACCGATAGATAAAACCCATATTTACATGGAATAAAATTACACTTAAATAATATATCATGATAAGTTATTATTAAGTAAAATTGTAGAAATTGGTTTGAACATTTTTGGAGCTCTAAATCAAAAGATATGAAATAAAAAAGAATGAAGAAAATATATTGTATAGGCCTACGTACCATACTCAATTTCTAAATGAATTATACTTTATTAAAAATAATATAATTAGAGTAAACTATCAACTTATATTTTATATAAAATTTCTGAAAAGATTTGATAAAAAATTAAAATCAATTTGGAGATTAAATCAATTAATACAAATAAAAACAGAATATAAAAGAAAAAAAAGAGCAGCAGCTCACTCTAAATCGGCCCAGTACTCCGGCCCAACAGCCAAATCGAACAGCCCTCTCTCTCCCTATTGTTTTTTCTAAAACTATTGGATGCACGATAAAAGTTGTTATGTTATGTTCGGGATTTTGTATTTGCAGCATCGACTTGATTTCTACAACAATGATCAAAAGGTCGACACAAGCATGGTCAGTCGAAATTTTCTACAATTAAATTAGAGTTTTGTTACTTGCGTCATTAGTTTTTGCTATATATCTATTTATGTAAACCAAGAGCAATCACTTGAGACGGAGAATGAAGATTCATGGTTTCTACTTGATGTCCCAACCTAACTAATTCATTAGGGCTTGCAAATTGGTCCATCCACGTGAGGACGTCTCACATAAACCGAAAGCAATGCTGCTTTAAGGCACTGTATTACTTTATTTTTCTTGGGCCGAATTATGTCTCAGTTGAACCGATCGATCGTCTTCAAGCTACACGAACAAACCAGATACTCACCTCCTCCCATGGCTGTAAACTCTTTCTCTCCCCCCATCAATTCAATGACCGTTTCTTCTCGACTTTAAAACAAAAAAGTTTAGAATTGAGTGGAGGATCCATTCAGGCCATTAATTTCTCATTTTAGTGCATTAATCTCTCAAATCAATACCGTGAACCGAATGTCATATGACGGCATACACCTCCCTATCTCCCCCCACAGACTACCTTAGAAAAAACCGAAGTGAGCATCATATTCCTCTAGTCCTCCTCCATCATTTTCGTTCCTAAACTTTTTCGGGAGAAGCTCTGTAGAGCTCATACCAACCATGCCAACATAAGCCTAAAACCGGAGTTCATCGCTAGATTGCATCGTTCTCAGTAAGAATTTTGTCAATTCCTTATACCAGAAGACTACTCTTGTTGTTGGCTACCTCCAGGACATGATTGTTCATCATATTGTTGTAGTTGGTCGCGCCGCCGACGTCGCACGTTGCTCCATCCGTTGATTGCCGTCACCTTTGGGGACGAACAACCTCACAATCAAGTCCAGTAACACCGCCTCGACGTCCTCTATGCCGTCCACATCTTCTTCTTCACCGGATATGTCCCTAGCGACGGGAACGGCAACGCCAAGCCCGTGCCCGCAAATCGGGCAAACTTCTCCGGCGAGCTTTTCCGGTGAGCCATCCTGAACCATTAGATCTTTATCTAAAGATCATCATATATCACTTAAACGAAGGGGTATCCTCCAATTAGAATCTGCCAAGTGTCATATCTATTCCTATTTTCGGATTTTTAGACATAAGAACATAGAAACTTATAAAAATCATATCTTTAGTTCTATATATCCAAATTTAGCAAATAATATGTCTATAGATTCACAAAAACGAGTAGAACACAGTGGATCCGTAATTAGGTATTTTTGAGTCTGTTAAAATCACGTTTTATACAGAACCATTTATGGATTATTTTGAGTATAAAAATTGTTGTGTAAATTATTTTTAAGTGAATCCGTTTGCAAATGGTTGTAAATTGAACCCTCTGTACAGCAAGACCAAAATATAATTTTATTCTAGTATAAATAAGACCATGGCAATTATTTAGTGAGAATGGCCTTTCCAACTGTTAGAAAATGTTGCTAATTTCTACAATTGCACAAATGGTTGCATTTGTAATCTTGAAAATATAAAATGTTCATAAATCACTTAGTAATGTTCATAACCTTGTTATAAAAATTTTGTACAATAAAAATTGCCGTCTTGCATGTTTGCATACTTTGCATGATTTTTGTGTTGTCATTAGTATTGATCTTGTGATTGTTTTGTCTTGGTTGTTTTGCTTGATAGATTGTGTTGATTGTCAAGTATGTTATTGCGAAGAGTGTACCAACACCACCAACTACTAAGGCAAGTGGATCTTCATCCATGTCCTACTATTTTGGTTACACTTAGTGAAAATTTTGTAGTATGCATGATAGGGCTACTATGTTACTATGACATGCTATGTCCTATTAGGATATCCTGGGAGGAATGTAGATACTCAGTTGTGAATAAGGTGGCAACGAAGGGAACCATAACTATGGCTACCTCTCTCGTGTGTGCACTAGAAGAATACCACCCAGGGACTTAGAGATTGAACATGTTTCTCGTACAGTGGCTTCCGTGTACAGCCACATGCTAAATGGGCTCTGGCTTAGTCAATTACATAGTGGAAGACCCTTCCATTGGTACCTATTCAGGTTAACTAGAATTATGTATTGGAAGTATATCCATACATTGGTGCCTTCAAGACGTGCTAGCATAATGTATTAGGAGGACTTCTATGAAAAGACTTTGTCACATTCTCGATCTGCCGGTACTCCATTTGGTGTGTACTTATCCAGCGGCCACTGGTGGCGTCAAGACGAGATTGTGTCATGTGGGTAAAGTGCACAACTTCTGCAGAAAATCAAATTCTAAGTACTTAGTCGTGTCCCCGCTTACGGACAACTCTGAGCAACTCAGGCCTGAAGCTATGGAAGATCTCGACATTAAAATTTCTCAAAGTAAAACTTGATGGTGTCAACAAGGGATTAGAAGCACTTGGAGTTTTCCAAGGAGTTCAAAGAGTTATTGAAAGATCAAAACTATTTTGAAAATATAGGATAAAACCATATTGCTTTCTGCAAATGAGCCTAAACTCTACTTAACCAAATATGCGTGTATTGATAGGTTCCAACTTATTTCCACATAGTAGTGAAACTTGCCAATACAATTCAAATGTATTGACCCTTGTGGCTGTAACTTATCATGTTGCAGGATTACTTGGTGATAGTGATGTTTGATGAGTAGGGCTTACGAGTCTGCACCCAACATGCTTGCCTGTGGCACATGAAGATGAAGGACTCCATGCTTTACTTTTATTCCGCTGCTTTGTAATAAGATAGCCTATGGCTATGAGATTGTAATAAATATTTATATTCTGGATCATGCGATGTAATATGACCTTTGTATCTTGATATTACATCTTAAACTATGGGTGCTAGCTATTCGATCCAGGGACTAGCACTGTAATCACAGGTATTTTGAACCAAGTCAGGTTCGGGTCCGCTACAGATGGTATCAGAGCACTGTGTTGCCTGTAGGATCGTAACCCTGGGATTTGGACACAGAACCTTGTTAGGAATGGACTTATAATTTTATACTTAGTATATTTTCTCGCATACCTTGATCATTCTTTACTAAATCTCTTCTCCTTCAAACATGTAGAAGATGGATCGTGTCAACAAGAAGTTCAAGATACAAGTTGGGACAAGTCCTCGAGCTTGCAAAATCTATGGAGAAGTAGGCCACACCTCTAAGGAACATCGAGATCAATGTCCCTATTGTGATTCCAACCATCCAATTGAAGAATGCCCCGTATCTCAAGTCACTTATTTCCTATGTGAAGGAACCAACCAAATTCCTGCCAAGTGCCATCTCGACTTCATAGTGCAACAAGTGAAAGAACAAATCAAGGATGGAATGTATCAAGCTCTAAGGAATATAGAAGAAAACCTTAGCCATATCACCTTCACCAAATGCAATAAGGAAGGACACAATATCAATGAATGTCTAGAGAAGGAACTTCAAGACAACCACAACAACACTTTAAGAAAAGGACCCGAGAGAAGACAAAAGTGTTTTTCCATCGCTACCGGAAGACAGGACACTTCACCGATGATTGCCCAACTCAAAAGAGAGCTCCCACTGATGTTATTATAGTGAGACCCAAGAGACATTAGATTGCCTACCAATTATTTAAGACATCGATATCGTGTTAGTGTATGGATCATACCGACCTATGTGGTATGACTATACTAGGTTGATTGTTTCAAGAAAACTTGGTGTTTTCTTTGACACGTGAGTTAAACTCATAAGTCTTTAAGTGATTAGTTGCTTGTTGATTGTTTGATTGAACTTGTTTGTTTTGGGTTGTGTGTTAGAACTTCTTTAGATCTATCTATCATTACTTATCCCTATTAAACCAACAGATGCCTCCGAGACGTGCCAACAACCGTGATAACAATGGAAACAACAACAATGGAAATGAGATACAACAGATGATGACTGGACAAGCTCAACTAATGCAGATGATGACACAATTCATGGCAACCATCAACAATCAGAATCAGAATCTGAACAACAACAACAATAAGAACCAGAACAACAACAATCCACCACCTCTAGATATGCTTACTACATTTCTAAGGTTGAGACCTACAAAGTTCTCTGGTACTTCCGATCCAATGGTAGCCGATGACTGGTTACGTTCGGTGAACAGGGATTTAGTGACTGTTGGATGCTCTGATGCCAAGAAAGTGAGATTTGCAACACACTTTCTTGAAGGCCCTGCAGCTATATGGTGGGACAACTTTCAAGTCCCTTACCCCATTGAAGAAGTGACTTGGGAAATATTTGAAGATGGTTTTCGCACTAACCATATCTCTTCAGGTGTGATGAGTTTACAAAAAAAGGAGTTTCACAACCTTAAACAGCGTCACCGCAGTGTTGCTGAATACATTGAGGATTTCAACAATCTTTCATGTTATGCTAAAGATGATACTGACACAGATGCTAAGAGAAAGGAAAAGTTCCTAGATGGACTAAATGATGAAATGTTCATGCAGTTATCAGTTGCTTATGTTCTAACTTATCAATCACTATGTGACAAAGCTACAATTTTAGAGAGCAAGATGAAGCAAGTTGAGAACAGAAAGAGGAAGCATAGCTTTGACAAGTATCACTCAGGATCATCACAAAATATGCGTTCATTCAAAAAGAGCAATAGATTCTGGACCACATCAGCATGAAGGAAATGGACACACTCATCACCATCACAAGAATCACCACAACAACAATGGAAGTGGTAATAATAATGGGAATGGTACTGACAATGGAGATAACCTTGGTCAGAACCAACATGGGAATTCCATGAAGAAGGACATTAGCCAGTTGTAGTGCTATAATTGTAAGCAACTTGGACACTATGCATTAGACTATCTTGAGAATAATAATAATAAGGATGTTAGAAGCTCTAATGGAAGCGATTCCAATGTGGCCCGAAAAGGACATGTGAACCACATCAACATGTATGGAACCCTTGAAGAATTAGATGATGTGGATGGTAAGATTTAGCTAACTTAGTTGAGTCATATAAGGATCCCATGTTTGGATGTCAATTATTGAACCCATAGTCAGGTGAACCATCAATGTAACCCTACAAATTTTCCTTTTAAGGGTGGTAGCACCCTAGTTATTCTAAAACCCAACCTATTCTTTCTAGCCTTCCCGAATCTCGGGACGAGATTCCTTTTAAGGGTGGTAGCCTGTCACATCCCAAAATTTTCCAAATTTTGAAATGTGAAAAATAAACAAACAAAAGAAATAAAGGATGAAATTTAGGGGAAAAAAACTTTTTTCTTCTAATTGGAAACATCAAAAGCTTACTTAAAACAATTTTGAATGAGAAAGTGACAAACAAGATTTCAAATTTTCAAATGCATGTCATGCATCATCATCTTTAAGCACTTGCATTTTACCTATGGAAAAATTGATAAATCTAAAACCTAAACACTAATAAGAGAAATCACCATCAAGTTCAATACAGGACTATGGATATGTTCCATATAAAAATTTAGCAAAATCATTTATATATAATTTTATAATGGTAAACAACAATATTACAACACCATGGGAATTGTTTTCACTCTATTTGAAGCCATGGATAAAAACTTATGATTTATATAAGATAAAAGAAAGTATTCCAAGGTCAATAAAGCTCATAGCTAAAATTAATACTTAATTGCGAACAAATTAATTCTAAAGGATATATAAAGATAAATAATTATTAAGTAGAACTATACAAAATGGAATCGCCCTTTTTGGAAATATAAATCAAAACATATGATTTATCTAAGATAGATAAAGAAATAAGAATACTGCAAAGTCAATTTAAGCCCATCGATAAAATCAATATTTATATGGAATAAAATTACACCTAAATAACATATAATGATACGTTATTATTAAGTTAAACTATAGAAATTGGCTTGAACCTTTTTGGATCTCTAAATCAAAAGATATAAAATGAACAAGAATTAAGAAAATATAGCCTATGTACCATACTCAATTTCTAAATGAATTATACTTTATTAAAAAAATATTAAAAATAAAATAATTGGAGTAAACTATCAACTTATATTTTATATAAAATTTCTGAAAAAATTTGATACAAATTTGAAATCAATTTATAAAAATAAAAAAGAATATAGAAGCAGCTCACTCTAAATCGGCCCAGTACTCCGGACCAACAGCCAAATCGAACAGCCCAACTGAACAACCCTCTCTCTCTATTGTTTATTTTTCTTATTATTTTCCTTGGGCCGAATTCTGGCCTAGTTGAACCGATCGATCGTCTTCAAGATCGTGTACCTACACGAATGAACCAGGGACTCACCTCCTCCTATGGCCGTAACCTCTTTCTCCCCCATCAATTCAATGACCGTTTCTTCTTGACTTTAAAACGAAAAACGTTTAGAATTGAGTGGAGGATCCGTTCAGGACATTAATTTCTCACTTTAGTGCCTCAATCTCTCAAATCAATACCGTAAACCGAATGTCATATGACGGCATACACCTCCCTATCTCCCTCCACAGACTATCTTAGAAAAAACCGAAGTGAGCATCATATTCCTCTAGTCCTCCTCCATCATTTTCGTTTCTAAACTTTTTCAAGAGGAGCTCTGTAGAGCCCATACCAACCATGCCAAGATCAGCCTAAAACCGGACTTCATCGCTAGATTGCATCGTCCTCGGTAAGAATTTTGTTAATTCCTTATACGAGAAGACTACTCTTGTTGTTGCCTACCTCCAGGACATAATTGTTTATCATATTGTTGTAGTTGATCGCGTCGCCGATGTCGTACGTTGCTCCATCTGTTTATTATTGTCACCTTTGGGGACAAACAGTCTCATAAGCACGTCATGTAACACCGCCTCGACATCATCTACGCCGTCCACATCTTCTTCTACACCGGATACGTCCCTAGCGACAGGAACAACAACGCCAAGCCCGTGTCCGCAAATCCGGCGAACTTCTCCGGCGAGCTTTTCCGATGAGCCATTCTGAACCATTAGATTTTCATCTAAAGGTCATCATAGATCACTTAAACGAAGGGGTATCCTCCAATTAGAATATGCCAAGTGTCATATATATTCCTATTTTCAGATTTTTAGACATAAGAACATAGAAACTTGTAAAAATCATATCTTTAGTTCTCTATACCCAAATTTAGCAAATAATATGTCTATGGATTCATAAAAACGAGTAGAACACAGTGGAGCCGTAATTTGGTATTTTTTAGTCTGTTAAAATTATGTTTTATACAGAACCATTTATGAAGTATTCGGAGTTTAAAAATTGTTGTGTAAATTATTTTTAAGTGAATCCATTTGCAAATGGTTGTAAATTGAATCCTATGTACAGTAAGACCAAATTATAATTTTATTCTAGTATAAATAAGACCATGGCTATTACTTAGTGAGAATGGCCTTTCCAACTTTTAGAAAATGTTGCTAATTGCTACAATTGCACAAATGCTTGCATTTGTAATCTTGAAAATATAAAATGTTCATAAATCACTTAGTAATGTTCAAAACCTTGTTATAACAATTTCTACAATAAAAATTGCCGTCTTGCATGTCTGCATACTTTGCATGATTTTTGTGTTGTCATTAGTATTGATCTTGTGATTGTTTTGTCTTGGTTGTTTTGCTTGATAGATTGTGTTGATTATCAAGTGTGTTATTGCGAAGAGTGTACCGACACAACCAACTACTAAGGCAAGTGGAACTATCATCCATGTCCTACTATTTTCATTACACTTAGTCAAAATTTTGTAGTATGCATGATAGGGCTACTATGTTACTATGCTATGTTATGTCCTATTAGGATATCCTTTATATCCTCCTTAGTGGAAACATCGTAGTTGTAGTATGCTTAGACTTGATATAGATTCGGGGTGAAATACCATATTATGATTATATGAAGTGTTGGAAAATATATGTTTTATATAATAAAACAAGTACTCAATGAATCACCTAGGTGGAATGTAGATACTCAATTGTGAATAAGGTGGCAACGAAGGGAACCATAACTATGGCTATCTCTTTCGTGTGTGCACTAGAAGAATACCACCCAGGGGCTTAGAGATTTAACATGTGTATCGTACAGTGGCTTTCATGTACAGCCACATGCTAAATGGGCTCTGGCTTAGTCAATTACGTAGTGGAAGACCCTTGCATTGGTACCTATTCAGGTTAACTAGAATTATGTGTTGGAAGTATATCCTTACATTGGTGCCTGGTATACATGCTAGCATAATGTATTGAGAGGACTTATATGGAAAGACTTTATCACATTCTCAAACTGCCGGTACACCATTTGGTGTGTACTTATCTAGCGGCCACTGGTGACGTCAAGACGAGATTGTGTCATGTGGGTAAAGTATACAACTTATGTAGAAGATCATATTCTAAGTACTTAGCTGTGTCCCCGATTACGGACAACTCTGAGCAACTAAGGCCTGAAGCTATGGAAGATCTCGACATTCCATTTTCTCAAAGTAAAACTTGATGGTGTCAACAAGGGATTAGAAGCACTTGGACTTTGCCAAGGAGTTTAGAGATTTATTGAAAGATCAAACCTCACTTCCCGAAATTCTCCTAATTTTGGAATGTGAAATAAATAAAATAAGTTTGATTGATTGTTTAACATTGTTAAAAATTCTCAAAGAACAAAAAAAATTTAAATTGAAAATCCACTCAACCTGGAATTCAAAACCTTATATTCTTTGGTTATGACCTAAGTAGCCATATAGGCAAAAGGGCATGGATTGATTACAGATTGTAGAACTGGTGTGCAAGATTTCAAAATTCAAAATCATTAAGCATGCATGACCATCATTGCATATAAACCCTAAGAAGGAAATAGTATTGTCCAAAAAGGATTATCCAATACCCTTTGTGGGATTTCCCGATTCTTAAGTACTACATGACCTATTGTTTGGGTACATATTAAAATTGATGAAAAGTATTCCCTGTATGTCCTAAAATAAATTTGGGATATTTTCCTAAAAGGTCTAAACCCAAATTCCCTATTAATGCAACTAGCCATGTAATGCCTTGTAAGCAAATGGCATTATGGATATTTTCTACTTTGGTAAAACCATATTCCATACATCCTTAAAGGTGTGTTTTGAATTTATAAATTTTTAGAAATTGATTTGGTTCAATTTGGAGGCCTAAAACAAATACTAAGAAAGAAATACTAAATAGAAAAGGAGAAAAGAATAAAACAGAAAAGGATAAAAAAATGAACTAAACATAATCTACCGGCCAGGACCAGCTCGAGCCGCCCCTCCTCTCTCTATCGGCCTTGTGCCTTACAAGAAAGCCAGCAGCCCAACTTACTCGCATCCTATCTACCGCCCGTGATCCAGCCTGCCTTGGCAGCCATGCTGCAGCCGTGCAGCCGCCTCTCTCTCCCTCTAACGAGTGGACCCCGCCCCGTCATCCCCAACCTCCAGCGCTGGAGGCCAACACGAACATGCTCCCGACCCGACCCTGGTTCCTCTAGAATCTCAATGAATCGTTCGATGTTCCAACCCCTCCTGCACGTAAAACTCCTCATATAACACCCCTGCTTTGATCTCCTCCGATTTTTCCTCCTTTCCCAAACCCTAGCACCGCTCCAGATCGAATCCGATCTTTCCTCTGCGCCACCGTCGCCATTGCTTCTCCGGAGGTCGAGCTTCCTCTTCTTCATCGCCCCCTTCGACCTATTTTAAATCTGGACCACTTTCCCTTGGAGCACCGATTCGCCCTGACCCACTTTCCCCTCCGCAGGTCGCCGCTGCCTCATGCAATTGCTTGCCGGAGTTCCGCTACAGCCTAAACCGGCCAGCCGCGCTCGCCACACCAGGAAGCGGATCACATGCCGAGCCCACCAATCGACTCGCCGTCCTCGCCTGATCATCGTCCGCTACTTCTCCTCTCCGGTGATCATCGGACCCCCTCCAACATCGACGTCCGAGCTCCACCGTCGCTGTTGACCGCCGCTTATCGCCGTTGACTGCCACCAAGGTCCTGGAGAACAGCAGCTGTCGGATCCCCATACGATCTAACGGCCATGTTCTTTTTAGCATCAAAGATGTACCAGCCAATGAAACAACACCACGTGGCAGTCTAGTCAACGCCGGTCCGCAGAATATTCTAGGAATATTCCCTCGGAATTTCTGGAATAAGAAAATAGTCAGAAAATGTAATAAACTTGTAAAATTTATATAAAATTGAATAGTTGTCCAAAAATTATAAATAATATATCGTTGGATTCATAAAAATGTGTAGAATAATAATACATGATTGGATGTAATGTTTACAATATAGTTTAACTGTAATAAATTAAATAGTTTAATGGAAAATTTATACTAAATAAATCATAGTAAATTATATGTATATCAGAAAAATACAAATAAGGTACCTATGGATTCCTAATGTCATATACAACAATAATATACTTCTGTATCGAACTTTTGCAGAGTAGAATTACAGTAGTAGTTTAAATAATTTTAGTGGATTTTTAGAGTATTAAATCCATAGTAAATAATTTGAAGATCGGAAAAATATGAATAATATTTCCTTGGAATCACAATATCGTTTAGATTACAGATATGGTTTTAGTTCTAATTTTAGACTAGGAAAAATATTTAAGTGAACTAAATTCTATTAAACACTATTTAAATCATAAGAAAATATCTATAACTCCGATTAAGATGAATTCAATTGCTACTGGTTCGTATTAACATTACCTATCCAATACACTCCAGAACTGAATTTAATACGACAATTAGTACAGAGGTTTCAACAGAACTATTAAAACCTTTATATTGGCAATCAAGATTTAATAATAAATATTCTATTGTATTTAATGGTCTCCTGCATGCATCATATGATCTAGTAATGTTCAGAGAACTAATTACAACTGTTGTGACATACTACCTTGTCATGCATGCATCTATTCATCCTTGTTTTGTTGTATTGTGCACAATTGCATTTTTCTAAATGGTTTATTTGTTGTGCTTTGTTTTAATAGTTAGATTGCGAGGAGTGCAACGTTTGTGATTGTGACGAGTGCTGTCACATCCCAAGATTTTCCAAATCTTGTAATGTGAAAATAAATGAATAAAATAAAACTTTGTTTGAATTTCAGGGCCAGAAGAAACTTTTTGAATTTAAATGGAACTTCAAACCTATTTGGATTAAATAAAATCCTAAAGGGATTTAAAAGGTTAAACATTTATAAAAGGAAAATAAAATATTTGGAATTGCTATTTTTGAATCTTTCAAATAAAAGGTTTTTGTTTCCAAAGGAAAAGGAAGGATTTTAAAATAAGAAATTATTTTATAGAGCCAAATTAAACCTTGGCCAAACATTTTGAAATAAAAACAATTTGTTTTGTTAAAAAATGGTAAAGGTTTATTTAAATCAAATAATAAGGATTTAATATCCAAGTTTTATTAATAAAAGTTCTATTATTTTACTTAACCATCAAAACTTGTTTATTCAATTTAAATAAGTTTTCCAAATGATTTATATTCCCAAATACAACCTACTGAATTGGTTTTGAAAATATTTGGATTTCAAATAGAAATTTTATTAAATAAATCAAAACCCTATTTGAATAATAAACCATGGTCCATTTTATTTAATTAATGAATGGAACTTAAAAAGATTTAAAATATTATTTCATTTTGGACTTTGGTGTATGTGTTAACAGAATCAAATTCAAATGGAAAGTTTGATGAATGTTTGATTTGTTTTGTTTGATTTGTTGTATGGTTTTCAAAATAGGAAAATAGAAATAGAAAAAGAAAAGGATTCAGAAACAGAAAAAATATAAAGTTTAGGTCGACCCAACCCAACAGTCCAGTAAGGCCCAGAACCAGCCCAGCACCCCCTCTCGCGCGAAACGTTTTCCTAGCTAAACACTAACCCGCAGAGAGAATGACTGGTGGACCTTCCCCTTGCCCTTTTCCCACTGACTAGTAGAACCCACTTCCCCCTGTTCATCGTCCACACCCGCGCGACCTGTTCTTCCTCCCTCGTCGCTGTTTCCTACAGTGATTCCGCGCCTTAATTTGTCTTAACGCGACCACCGTTACTTGCCTCGATCATGCAGGCTTAAATGCCCATGCCTCCTCTACATTCCCCCTCTGACACCCCGCGCTGGCACGCTCCCAGACCTCCCCAATTTCCTCCTCGAGCACCCTCTGCTCCGACGAGGTTTTGTGTCGATTCAGGCTGAGTTTCACCACCCGTGCCTCCTCGACCTAGCTCACACCTTCCCCACCTCCCGACGCACCCCTCGGTACTCTACGCTCGACCGCGGGCGCCCCAGGGAGCCGTCTTCGACAAGCTCTGAACGACGCCGCCGTCCGCTCCAACTCCGACGAGCCCCATAGGTAGTTTCCGGCCGCCCCTCTTCTTCTCATTCACGCACACAGCATCTCCGTGATCTCCTGCGTCTAACCATACCCTCGGTTGATCTTCTCGTGACCTGTAGCGACGACTCCGACCGCGGACAGAACCACCCGACGTTGTTCTCTACTCCGGCGAGCAATCGCAGCTGTACCAGAGCGCCCCTTGCCCCGACGACCACACGAAGAACTTCCCCAGCCTCCTGCGAATCTGGTGAGCTTACTCCCTCTCTTTTTCGCTTCCTGCAACGCCAGTGCCACCACTATCTGGCCGCTCCACCGCTCGCCGTTGTCTTAGCGCCGCCAGCTTTTTGGCAAGGCAGTTAGAGCCGTTCGATCTAGATCGTGCGAGCACGATAGAATCACTTAACCGCGAAAGGGTACGCCCTCTAGACCACACGATTTGATTTGATCCAACGCACCGCGTTGCTAATTCGGCCGAACCGGTACCGACCAGTTAAAAAGCGCCGCGTGTCGCCAGTATGTTTAAAACAGAGTTTGAAAAACAGATTTAAGTTGCAATTTCAAACCTTTGTAACTTTCGATCCACACGTCCAAAAATTGCAAATTTGGTACCGTTGGAATCAGTGGAACAAACCCTAGCCAACCATGCCTTTGGTTTAGCAAATAGTATCTGTTAGCTTGTTGGTTTTTGCAGAAACTTTTGAATGCTTGTTAAGACTAGAAAAATGATTCAAAATTGTTTTTGAGTTTAAAACCTTTGCAAAATGATTTGTTGTGAACTTACTGACCCTAGGAACCAACCCATGGTCTTGGAAATAGATTTGATAAAATTTAGGATGGATTATTTGACTTAGCCCTTCCTAGCCAAATGAAAATAATGGTTTTATTATAAAAAAATGTTTTTGGAGTAAAAACTTTGGGAAAATGTTTGGACCAAACCTACTGACCATAAACACCAAGTTTTGCAATAGCAACTCATTTGGTGAACAACTTAAAAGTGTTACCTTGATAAAAATATTTTCCACCACATAAAATGATGATTGGATTTAAAAATGGATTTTGAAAAAAACCCTTTTTGCAAATGACTTTACCACTTTGGAAAATGACCAATTTGGAACTTACAAAGTTTAGAAGCCTAGTGGAGACCATATTTGCAAATAGAACCATCTCTTGCATGCTTACATGCATGACTTAGATCCCATTGTTTTGTGTGTGTGAATTGTTGAATGATTATTGGTTTAGAATGATACTTGATACTATGCTTGCTTGATTGATTGTAGTGAAATTAGAAAAGTGTGAGACTAGAAAGATCAAGGAGTAAACCATCATTTCCTACCAAAATAAAGGCAAGTTACTGTAAGATCCCTCCTTTGTAAAGGAAAAGATCCCTGTGATTGCAATGCTAGTCCCTGGATCATTGCTAGCATCCACAGTTTAAGATGAAGTACACAGATACAAAGGTCGTTTATTACAGTCATTCCAGAGATAAAACATAGTCTTTACAACTCATGGCCAAAGGCCTAGTACAAGAGTTTATGGAATAAGTAAATAAACATAAGTCTTCATCTTCATGTGCCACAGGCAAGCATGTTGAGTGTAGACTCATGACACCTAATCATCATCAGAGTAACCTGCAACATCATAAGTTACAGCCACAAGGGTCAATACTTTGGAATAGTATTGGCAAGTGATACCTTAGTATATAATTAAGTGGACTATAATACTATATGCTTTTGGCTGGTGGAGCTTAGGCTTGCATTGCTCAAAATAGATTTTTCCTTAACTTTTGAAAATACTAAGTTTTTGTTTGGTAAAAACTTTCCAAGACATCTTCCAATCCAAGACTGAAGATCCACTCAGGGCATCTACTAATCAAGGACTGAAGATTTACTTGGCAAAAACACCCAAGGCATCTATCAAACAAAGACTCTAGATCCACTCAGGGCATCTAGCAATCAATGAGAAGATCCTTTTATCCCTTTGTTCACCCACAAGTTTTATTTAGAAATTGGAGTGATGAGATTCTTGAAGTTTCCATGTCTTGATGCTCAAATTGTCCTTTACCAGGGACATGGCTAAGTACTTAGGTTTTACACTCTGCAGAGGTGGTGCACTTTCCCCACAAGCCTTGGTTTCCCAAGAATGATCCTTCAGTAGCCTTTCCTTAGTCAAATGGACGTTCCAACCTATCAACCCTCTACCACCCTCATCCAAGAGACTAAGTTCTAGCATCCTAAGATCATGGCAGAGCCCATAATGCCAAGTGGTTGCACTTGAAGCTTCTCAGCATTTGACATCTCAAATCTCTTTGTTTCTGGTGGCCATCCACAAGTGAGATACACAAGCCAAGTCCATGGCCTTGTGAACCACTCAACAAAAGCCATTCCTTCCATTCCACCCAGGTGGTTCATTAACTTAGTTGTTTTATTTTAAAAACATAAGTCCTTAGACTTAGAAATTTTTCCATAGTGAATATATAAACCACCCTTGTTTTCTAGTAGCTAGGCTAAGCATGATAGTAATAGGAATCTGGACTTAGGAAATTTTCACTAAGGCTTCACCTAATAGGTTTTCCCAAAGCATAGCTTGTTCTTAGCAAATAACCATGCAAGTTCTATACTTAGAAAAATATTACTAATGCATAAATAAAATATAGGAATGGAATATTCATGATGATATCACTTGCCTTGGTAGTGTGGAGAGTAGCACTGTCACAATCACAATCACTAGCAAAATCTACACACAAAGTTGTAGCACACAATTACACACAAATATATACAAACAAGAAATAGTATGAATGCATGCATGCATGAATCTACCAAGTGATGATTTTGAAAACTCAACCAAGCAAGTACATGAATACAGAAACTTAGCAAGCCACTAGTTTACCAACTAAACAAAATTTAACCCTAAACAAAAATACTAAACTAAATCTATACTTAAAAAGGCCTCAAACAAGTCTCTGCAATTTAAGCCAATCAAATGGTTACTATTTGCTAAACAAATTAGATAGGCAGAAAGGTCTTGTTTTTCTGAATCCAACGGTATAAAGTTTGCAAAATTCCAACGTGGAATTCAAAAGATATAGGCAATTGAATTTGGATCAAATTTCTGGTTTTAAATTCTATTTCCAGATCTAACCTAGCCACGCGTCATGTTCTTATTCGCCTGCATCGGTTAAATCGATCGAGCGACATGCATCTGGATCTAAAGGGCAGGTGCGGCTCAGATCAACGTGTACCCCTTCGATTAGTCATTCTATCTAAGCCATCGATGCAGATCTAACGGTTCTTATCGACCGCGAATCTGGCGGCGGGCGGTAGCTACCGGCGGAAGCTGTCGGTCGATGACGTTGCCGATGATGTAGACGGCGAGGGAGAAGAAGGAGTAGCTCACCGGGCTCAGGAGGTCACGGCGAAGCTCGTCGTACTCGCGGTTGGTCAAGGGGTGCTCGGGGCTGTCCTAGATTGCTCGCCGGAGTTGCTGTGGGCGGCGGTTGCGTCGGGTGGTCGTCGTGGACGTTGCTGTGGATCACCCCAAGGCAAGGCGAGGACACGGTTAGATTCACAGAGTCGAGACAGAGCTATGTGCGTGAACTAGAAAGCGCGGGGCGGTCTGGACTTACCACTGGAGTTCGCCGGAGTTCGAACTGACGGTGGTTGCGGTATCAAGTGGAACCGGCGACCTGGGGCAGTACAGGACGGACTAGTGAGGTCAGGAGATGCGCAAAGACACGCTAAGTCAGATTGTAAGAACGAGAGGCAGAGGGGAGCTCTGGACTCACCGGAATCGATCGCTGGAGAGGCTCTGTCTGCGGCGGTGCAAAGCTGATTGAGGGCAGCCTGGTGGCGGAGTGAGCGAGGTGTCTGGGGGAAAAAGATCGCGGGGCAGAGAGGATCTTATAGCCGGGGAATCGACAGGAAACGCTCGAGTTTTAATGCCCATTTACGCCGCGCCATTACCGGCCTTCACTGCTGCGGCGACGTGGTCGCAGGCGCGGTCTGGGGAAGACGAGGACGACGTGGACTGGGCCCGCTCGTCAGCGAAGAGTGCGAGGTGTTGGTGGGGTCGGGCTGTCAGCGTCTGTCTGCGTGTGCTCGCGCGTGTGAGAAGGAAAAGGAGATCCCCGGGTGGGCTTGCTGGGCTCGATGTGCTGCTGGGCCAGATTCTGGCCGCTCGGCCCTTTTCTTTTGTTTAAGCTTTTTCTTTTTCTAATTCCATTTTCTGAATAGAATTTGATATGAATTCAAATCCTTTTGAATTCAAACTGCTTTGGGGATTTTTGCAGGGTTCTGTGGGTTCACAAACAATCAAATAACCTAGTGGTTACCTTGCAAAGGCTTGGTCAAGCTTGGGTTTCAAAAGTAAACAGAGATTTGCTCTAGTTTGCAAATATTTGAAATAGGGTTTTGAAACTATTTCTAAATTTTGAATCTTGGGTTAAAAGCTTCACCTAGCCTTTCCAACCATGGAGGCAAGCAAACAAGATCATAGACAATCAAATCTCAAAGGGTGATGGCCAATTGAGATAAATTGCCCACATGAAATCATAGCCAAAGTTTGTGTTTCTAAATGATTTTGAGAAAAACCCTAAATGGATGAATGATGCAAAGATGATAAGAATGAGTTTTGAAACATGATTTTTAGGGATGTTACAATCTAACCCCCTTAAGATGAATCTCGCCCTCGAGATTCGGATTGGCTAGCAAATAGGTGTGGGTGGTCTTTCCGAAGATCATCTTCTCTTTCCCATGTTGCTTCTTCTTCGGAATGATGATTCCATTGTACTTTGCAAAACTTGATAGTCTTTGTTCTTGTGACTCTTTCTGTGGTCTCAAGAATCTTGACAGGCTTTTCTTCATAGGTGAGATCACTTTCTAGTTGAACTTCCTCCAAAGGTATGGTATCCTTCAAAGATGTTTCTTCCATTTCTGGGTGACATTTCTTAAGTTGGCTTACATGAAAACATTATGGACTTTGATAGAGGTCTGGTAATTCAATTTCATATGCAACTTCTCCCTTGCGACTTAGAATGTTAAATGGTCCAACATATCTTGGTGCCAACTTTCCTTTGACTCCAAATCTTTTACTCCACGAGTGGTGATACTCTAAGATAAGCTCTATCCCCAACTTCGTAGTGACTTCTCTCGCTTAGCATCTGCGTAGCTTTTCATCGAGACTGCTATCTTCAATCTCTCTAACCAATTTGACCTTTTCTTGGCGTCTTTGATAAGGTCTGGTCCAAACAAACTTCTTTCTCCCACACCATTCCATAGCAATGGGGTGGTACACTTTCTTCCGTATAGAAACTCAAATGGTGCCATCCCAATACTAGTTTGGTATTTGTTGTTGTAAGAGAACTCTGCGTAAAGCGGACTTTCATCCCAACTTGCTCCATAGTCTAGGGCACATGCCCTCAACATGTCTTCAAGAATTTGATTAGTCCTTTCTGTTTGTCCATCAGTTTCAGGATGAAAAGCAGTGCTGAATTCCAATCTCGTCCCTAAAGATTCATGAAGTTGTCTCCAAAAGTGAGAAGTGAACTGAGTTCCTCTATCAGACACAATACTCTTAGGTACACCGTCAAGGCATACAATTCTGCTCATGTAGATTTTGGCTAACTTGGCACTTGTATAAGTTGTCTTTACGGGTATAAAATGAGCCACTTTAGTTAGGCGATCTACTACTACCCATATGGAATCATACCCTGACCTGGTCCTTGGTAATCCAAAATGAAATCCATACCAATATTTTCCCACTTCCACTCGTGAATAGGCATTGGTTGAAGCAAACTGCTGGTTTCGATGCTCGCTTTCACTCTACTACACATCACACAAAGCAATATGTTCGGCGATGTCCCTTTTAAGATTGTTCCACCAAAATCTTTCTTTCATATCCATGTACATTTTGGTGTTTCCCGGGTGAATAGAATACGGAGAGTTATGGGCTTCTTGTAAAATCAGTTTCCGCATTTCCGGATCTTGTGGAACACAAATACGTTTCCCGTTCCATAAAGTACCTTGTTCGTCCATATGGAAACTTTTAGCCTTCCCTTGGCTAATCTTTTCCTTAATCTCTTCGATTTCTTTATCCGTCTTTTGGGCTTCTTTAATCTTATCCAACAGAGTGGGTTGAACATCCAAAGACATGAGATGTCCTTCTGGCACAATCTCCAACCTGAGTTCCTTGAATTGCTTACACAAGTCATCCGCAATTCACCTTTGGTAAGGCCATTTACAAACGCTTTACGACTTAGAGCATCTGCTACTACATTTGCTTTACCGGGGTGGTATTGCAAACTCAAGTCGTAATCCTTGATAAGTTCTAGCCATCTTCTTTGTCTCATATTTATCTCCTTCTGGGTGAAGATATATTTCAAGCTCTTATGGTCGGTGAACACTTCACAACGTTTTCCCAAAAGGTAGTGTCTCCATGTCTTGAGTGCATGGACAACAGCGGCTAACTCTAAATCATGAGTAGGATAATTTACTTCATGAGTTTTGAGTTGTCTCGAGGCATAAGACACAACTTTTCCGCCTTGCATAAGTACGGCTCCTAATCCTTGATGAGAAGCATCACAATATACTTGGAAATCCTTTTCCAAATCTGGTAGGCACAGTACTGGTGCTGACACAAGTCTCTTCTTTAATTCTTGAAAGCTGAGTTCACATCCTTCCGACCAAGCAAATTTCTTATCTTTCTTTAACAATTCTGTCATTGGTTTAGCAACCTTAGAAAAAATTTCAATGAATCTTCTGTAGTAACCTGCTAAACCAAGGAAACTACGAACCTCTTTTACATTCTTAGGAGATTCCCATTCTGTTACGGCTGAAACCTTAGCAGGATCAACTGCTACACCATCCTTTGTCATAACATGACCAAGAAATCCAACTTCCTCTAACCAAAACTCACACTTGCTGAACTTAGCATAAAGTTTATGTTCCCTTAGTTTCTCAAGTATCAAGCGTAGATGTCTTTCATGTTCTTCCTTGCTCTTGGAGTAGACTAGGATGTCATCGATGAAAACGACAACGAACTTGTCGAGAAATTCCATGAACACTTTATTCATCATATTCATGAAGTATGCTGGAGCGTTGGTTAATCCAAAAGGCATCACCGTGTACTCATACAATCCATACCTCGTGGTGAAGGCTGTTTTAGGTATGTCTTGCTCTCTTATCTTGAGTTGAAAATAGCCTGACCGAAGATCAATCTTCGAGAACACACAAGCTCCTTCTAGCTGATCAAACAAGTCATTGATTCTTGGCAAATGATATTTGTTCTTCATGGTTACCTCGTTGAGAGAACGGTAATCTATGCATAACCTCTGAGTTCTGTCTCTCTTTTCTACGAACAAAACTGGAGCTCCCCAAGATGATGAACTTGGCTGGATGAATCCTTTCTGCAATTGTTCTCCAAGTTGTTTCTTGAGTTCTTTAAGTTCGTCAACTGACATTTTATAAGGCCTCTTTGCCCTTGGTCCAGAACCTGGTACCAAATCTATTATAAACTCCACATCTCTATCTGGTGGCATTCCTGGTAATTCTTCCGGGAACACATCCGGATACTCACACACAATTGGCACCGTGTCCATGCTAACCCCCTTAAGAGAATTCAGCTTACTCCCTTTTGATTTAAAGTTGGACTTGAATATTATCCTCTTACCTTCAGGGGTTGTGAGTGAAACTGTATGATTTGCACAATCTAGTACTCCCTTATACTTAGTCATCCAATCCATTCCCAAAATCACATCCAATCCTTGGGAATTTAGGATTATTAGGTTCACTGGAAACTTATGTTTTCCAAACTCTATGACTAGGTCATGGCATCCTGAGTTTACTATCATTTCTCCACCAGGAGAACTTACTCTTATAGGACACCCAATGGTTTCTACCGGTAGTTCATTTCTTTCGACAAATGCTTTAGATATGAATGAATGAGATGCACCAAAGGTCAAAGAGTACAAATGCTGAGATGGAATTGAGTCGAACTTACCAAAGAATAAAGATCGTGCTCTTCAAAGACCTCCTCCACATTGATGTGGTTAACCTGTCCTTTCGAAAAGGATTTGGCTTGTTAGGTCCTTCAACTTTCTTTTCAGGCACTTATTAGCATAATGCCCCACTTCTTGCATTTGTAGCATTCGACCGGCCGATGTCCGTCTTAGGTCGACTTCCACTTCCACTGTGGTGGCTCTTATATCCACTCTTGTGGTTCTTGTACTTATCATTTTCATGACTGCGATGATGCTTGTTGTCATGACGGTTGTGATTGTGGTGTTTGTTAAACTTCTCATGCTTGTGGGATCCTGAGCTGACGCTATCATCATGGTGAGATCGTTTATGAGATGATCCCGAGCTGTGCTTGTCGGAGTGTTTCCTCTTCTTACTCTCGACTTGCTTCATTTTATTCTCCACAATAACAGCCTTGTCACACAGCGACTGGTAAGTTGGAACATACGCCATGCATACCGCAGATTTAGCTCATCATTCAAGCCTTCTAGAAACTTTTCCTTCCTTTTGGCATCAGTGTCAACCTCATCCGGTGCATAGCGCGCCAGATTGTTGAACTCTTCGATGTATTCAGCCACGCTGTGGTGGCGCTGCTTCAGGTTGTGAAATTCCTTCTTTTTCAGGCTCATCATACCTGGTGAGATATGAGTAGTACGAAATCCATCTTCAAAGATAGCCCAAGTCACCTCATCAATAGGCGTGGTAATCTGGAAGTTGTCCCACCATGCGGCGGCTGGTCCTTCCAACAGATGTGCTGCGAACCTGACCTTTTCAGCATATGTGCATCCCACGGTCACTAAGTCTTTGTTCACAGAACGTAGCCAATCATTGGCCACCATGGGATCAGTCGTTCCCGAAAACTTAGCTGGCCTTAGACGCAGAAATCTGGTGAGCATATCAAAACCTGGAGGGTTGTTGTTGTTGTTGTTATTGTTGTTATTGTTGTTGGGATTGGGGTTGTTGTTGTTCTGGTTCTGGATGAACGTCGTCATCATTTGCATAAGCTGTGTCTGCGCATTCATCATTTGTTGCATTTCCGGGGTAATGTTGGGGTTGGTGTTTGCGCGACGGGGAGGCATCTGTGGTTTATTCATATAGAGATAAGAATGAGATACCCTTACATGATTTATGCACAATACATACACAAGCAAACACATAGCAAGCAACACTAGGATAAAATCTAAACAACAAGATAACAAAAGTCTCAAAGACAATCACACAAGTGGCAAGCCATCCACATGTGGATGGTCCAACAATAAGTTCATAAATAACAAGTGCGGTAAATAAAGATAATCGAGTAGTCAAATCTACTCACAAGATCAATCTCCTCCTCGACAAAGGTAAGACCTGCGTTCTCCATTGCGGTCTTGTTCTCCTCGATGGTAGTGGTCAAAGAGTCGATCTTTGCCTTGAGAGCCCTCTTCTGGGAACGAAGCCTCTCAATCACCGCTCACTGCTGCTCTAACTCAAGTCCTTGGACTGTAGTTCCTCGGTCATATCACGAATCCTCTTGTTCCTATCCCGACACGCTTCTCTTGACTCTTGAACTTACGGTCTTGGGTCTCGAACTTTGCCTCCATCTCCTTGACTATCTCGTCCTGCTGCGCGAAGAGCTTGTCCTTCTCGCGAAGCTGCACCTGGAGCTCGTCATTACTAAGCATGACGTTGGTCCTATCGGTATCCACGTGCCTAATAAGAGTCTCTAAGTCCTGGAGGTATAGGCGTATCGGCTCATTGTGACCTCGAGTCGCCCTCAAAGTCAATGGACTCTCACATCATCACGCCTTCCGGCGTGGAAGTGAGTGCCTCTAACCTGCCGGGAGTGACGCCCTATCAGATCCTGCATGACCACCTCCATGCCTCTCTCCTCGCATCGTGCATAAGCTTGAAGACGATGGCCTCCGTAGTAGGCTCGATCAAGGCCCCGCTGGTTCACCTTGAAGCCCCAAAGGTCCTTCCTCTCAAACTTGGTGAGTGGGTGCACCGTAATGATAGGAAGAGGGAGATCGAGTAAAGTAGTAAGTTCTACGATACGAGGACCAAAACGGGTAGCCTGGAACTCCTCAACAGTGCTGATGGCAATAGGCATCTATTTATAAGATTGAAAGGTTAGAACAACACAAATTTAAATTAAACAAGACAAACATTCAAGCATAACCACAAAATCACACAAGTCATGAATACATAAATCCATTACATCAACCAAGGTTCAAACTTATTTAAGGTCTTATTTTGGAAAATAAGGTGATAGGTGGTGGTCAACTAACGGCGCGCTTACAATCCTACCTCATTGGATCTGGTGGCTAACACAATGTTCCTAGTGGCAATCACCCTATCTTGTTCACATGCTTCTATCACTAAGTCTATGATATCTCCTCTTAAGGATTGGTTGGTGACTTCCAACTCTTGGGTATGTTCCTTCTCTTTCTCTAAGTCTTTTTGGAGGTTGAGCATCTTGCACTTGACTCTAGCACTTAGTTCCTTGATGGTCTTCCAAGCTGCTTCTTTTGACTCAACGAATGTGGTGTGCATAAAAGTGTTGGTGTACATGCAGAAGCCTTTTTCTTTGTGGTTGTCTTCCTTATTCTTGTACAAGTGAAGTTGCACCCACCAATACTCCACTTCATCCTCCATCACTGGAAAGCCTTTGTACACTGCTGCACCATGTACTCCCATGGTTTCCATGAGGTCCTTGAGAATCTTGGGAAACTCAGTCTCACACTCCAAGGTCATGGTCATGAGTGGTCCTTTCTTCACGGCTTCGTTGACGGAGTTCATCTACAAATAGAGATGAGAATGAGAAGATTAGAAAAGTTTACGAGAAGAATAGACAAGTGTAGAAGAAGTTAAAATTTTCCTTAGTGGTTTCCAATCCTAGGGTCATAATCCCACGGCAACACAAAGGCTCTGATACCATCTGTAAGATCCCTCCTTTGTAAAGGAAAAGATCCCTGTGATTACAATGCTAGTCCCTGGATCATTGCTAGCATCCACAGTTTAAGATGAAGTACACAGATACAAAGGTCGTTTATTACAGTCATTACAGAGATAAAACATAGTCTTTACAACTCATGGCCAAAGGCCTAGTACAAGAGTTTATGGAATAAGTAAATAAACATAAGTCTTCATCTTCATGTGCCACAGGCAAGCATGTTGAGTGTAGACTCATGACACCTAATCATCATCGAGTAACTGCAACATCATAAGTTACAGCCACAAGGGTCAATACTTTGGAATAGTATTGGCAAGTGATACCTTAGTATATAATTAAGTGGACTATAATACTATATGCTTTTGGCTGGTGGAGCTTAGGCTTGCATTGCTCAAAATAGATTTTTCCTTAACTTTTGAAAATACTAAGTTTTGTTTGGTAAAACTTTCCAAGACATCTTCCAATCCAAGACTGAAGATCCACTCAGGGCATCTACTAATCAAGGACTGAAGATTTACTTGGCAAAAACACCCAAGGCATCTATCAAACAAAGACTCTAGATCCACTCAGGGCATCTAGCAATCAATGACTGAAGATCCTTTTATCCCTTTGTTCACCCACAAGTTTTATTTAGAATTTGGAGTGATGAGATTCTTGAAGTTTCCATGTCTTGATGCTCAAATTGTCCTTTACCAGGGACATGGCTAAGTACTTAGGTTTTACACTCTGCAGAGGTGGTGCACTTTCCCCACAAGCCTTGGTTTCCCAAGAATGATCCTTCAAGAGCCTTTCCTTAGTCAAATGGACGCGTTCCAACCTATTAACCCATCTACCACCCTCTGTCCAAGAGACTAAGTTCTAGCATCCTAAGATCATGGCAGAGCCCATAATGCCAAGTGGTTGCACTTGAAGCTTCTCAGCATTTGACATCTCAAATCTCTTTGTTTCCTGGGTGGCCATCCACAAGTGAGATACACAAGCCAAGTCCATGGCCTTGTGAACCACTCAACAAAAGCCATTCCTTCCATTCCACCCAGGTGGTTCATTAACTTAGTTGTTTTATTTTACAAAAACATAAGTCCTTAGACTTAGAAATTTTTCCATAGTGAATATATAAACCACCCTTGTTTTCTAGTAGCTAGGCTAAGCATGATAGTAATAGGAATCTGGACTTAGGAAATTTTCACTAAGGCTTCACCTAATAGGTTTTCCCAAAGCATAGCTTGTTCTTAGCAAATAACCATGCAAGTCCTATACTTAGAAAAATATTACTAATGCATAAATAAAATATAGGAATGGAATATTCATGATGATATCACTTGCCTTGGTAGTGTGGAGAGTAGCACTCGTCACAATCACAATCACTAGCAAAATCTACACACAAAGTTGTAGCACACAATTACACACAAATATATACAAACAAGAAATAGTATGAATGCATGCATGCATGAATCTACCAAGTGATGATTTTTGAAAACTCAACCAAGCAAGTACATGAATACAGAAACTTAGCAAGCCACTAGTTTACCAACTAAACAAAATTTAACCCTAAACAAAAATACTAAACTAAATCTATACTTAAAAAGGCCTCAAACAAGTCTCTGCAATTTAAGCCAATCAAATGGTTACTATTTGCTAAACAAATTAGATAGGCAGAAAGGTCTTGTTTTTCTGAATCCAACGGTATAAAGTTTGCAAAATTCCAACGTGGAATTCAAAAGATATAGGCAATTGAATTTGGATCAAATTTCTGGTTTTAAATTCTATTTCCAGATCTAACCTAGCCACGTCATGTTCTTATTCGCCTGCATCGTTCGTGCGGATCGAGCGATACAGACCGCTGGATCTAAAGGGCAGGTGCGGCTCAGATCAACGCTGCACTTCTTCGATTAGTCATTCTATCTAAGCCATCGATGCAGATCTAACGGTTCTTATCGACCGTTGGCGGGAGCGGCATACCGGCGGGAACTGTCGGTCGATGACATTGCCGATGATGTAGACAGCGAGGAGAAGGAGGAGTAGCTCACCGGGCTCAGAGGTCGCGAAGCTCGTCCGCATCGCGTTGGTCAAGGGTGCTCGGGCTGTCCTAGATTGCTCGCCGGAGTTGCGTGGGCGGCGGTGCGTCGGGTGGTCGTGGGACGTTGTGGATCACCCCAAGGCAAGGCGAGGACATGGTTAGATTCACAGAGTCGAGACAGAGCTATGTGCGTGAACTAGAAAGCGCGGGGCGGTCTGGACTTACCACTGGAGTTCGCCGGAGTTCGTGCAGACGACGGTGGTTGCGGTATCAAGTGGAACCGCGACACTGGGCAAGACAGACGGACTAGTGAGGTCGGAGATGCGCAAAGACACGCTAAGTCAGATTGTAAGAACGAGAGGCGAGGGGAGCTCGGACTCACCGGAAGCGATCGCCGGAGAGGCTCATCTCGCGGTGCAAAGCTGATTGAGGGCAGCCTGGTGGCGGAGTGAGCGAGGTGTCTGGGGGAAAAAGATCGCGGGGCAGAGAGGATCTTATAGCCGGGGAATCGACAGGAAACGCTCGAGTTTTAATGCCCATTTACGCCGCCATTACCGCCTTCATCTTGGCGACGTGGTCGCAGCGCGTCTGGGGAAGACGAGGACGACGTGGACTGGGCCCGGCTTCGTCAAGAGTGCGAGGTGTTGGTGGGGTCGGGCTGCTGGTCATTCAAGCGTGCTCGCGTGTGAGAAGGAAAAGGAGATCCCCGGGTGGGCTTGCTGGGCTCGATGTGCTGCTGGGCCAGATTCTGGCCGCTCGGCCCTTTTCTTTTGTTTAAGCTTTTTCTTTTTCTAATTCCATTTTCTGAATAGAATTTGATATGAATTCAAATCCTTTTGAATTCAAACTGCTTTGGGGATTTTTTGCAGGGTTCTGTGGGTTCACAAACAATCAAATAACCTAGTGGTTACCTTGCAAAGGCTTGGTCAAGCTTGGGTTTCAAAAGTAAACAGAGATTTGCTCTAGTTTGCAAATATTTGAAATAGGGTTTTGAAACTATTTCTAAATTTTGAATCTTGGGTTAAAAGCTTCACCTAGCCTTTCCAACCATGGAGGCAAGCAAACAAGATCATAGACAATCAAATCTCAAAGGGTGATGGCCAATTGAGATAAATTGCCCACATGAAATCATAGCCAAAGTTTGTGTTTCTAAATGATTTTGAGAAAAACCCTAAATGGATGAATGATGCAAAGATGATAAGAATGAGTTTTGAAACATGATTTTTAGGGATGTTACAGTTACACTATCATCCAAAGTCCTACTATTTTCATTATACTTAGTGGATTTTGAAACATGCATGAAAATAATTTTATACATATGCTATGCTAAATCTTAATAGGATACTCTATACATTCCTTAGAGAAAACAATGTAGTTCTCACATGCTTAGCCATGCTATATTTTGAAAAGAGTTACATGTTGAGATTTCATGGAATTGAGAAAAGGACTTGTGTTTTATATAATAAAACAAGGACTCAATGAATCAACTGGGTGGCCAACGTTACTTTAAGTTTTGGAGAAGGTGGCAACAAAAGGAACCATGTCTATGGCATTCTCTTTGTGTTGTGCTCCAAAGGAAACCACCCAGGAAACTTAGAGATTGAACATGTTTCTCCAATTGTGGCTTTCGTGTGCAACCACATGCTATTATGGCTCTGGCTTAGTCAACTACATTGGGAAGACCCATGCATTGTCTTCAGTTTACTGGACATGGGGATCTGGAATGCTTCATGGGTGTTGAAGACAAGCTAGCAATGGTGTATGGGAGGACCCTTTGGAAAGACTTCGTCACATTCTCAATCTGCCAGTACTCCATCTTGGTGAGCACTAATCCAGTAGGCCACTGGTGGCAAAAGGATGGGATTGTGACATGTGGGTAAAGTGTACTCCTTCTGCAGAAGATCATAAAATCTAAGTACTTAGCCGTGTCCCCGGTTATGGACAATACTGAGCAACTAAAGTTTGAACCATGGGAGATCTCGACATTCTAACTTCTAGAATAAAAACTTGATGCACTTGAGTGTCTACCAAGGAATTCAAAGAGATTTTGTTAAGCTTGATGTACTTGGGTTTACCAAGGAACTCAAGAGATTTTGATGAAAACATGAACACTTGGGGTTACCAAGAACTCATGAGATTTTATAAAACTTGATGCACTTGGGGTTACCAAGGAGCTCAAGGGATTTTGACAAGGACTTGAACACTTGAGTGTCTACCAAGAAGTTCAAGGGATTCTTGGAAAAGAGATTTGACAAAGGACCAAAACCATTTTGAAAAGATAAGATAAAATATTGCTTTATGCAAATAAGCCTTAAACTCTACTTAGCCAAAATTGCATGTAATGATAGGATCTACTTATAATCTACATAGTAGTGAAACTTGCCAATACAATTCAAAATGTATTGACCCTTGTGGCTGTAACTTGTAATGTTGCAGGTTTGATTGATTTTAGTGAAGATTGTTTGATTAGGATTACAAAGTCTACAACCAACATCTGCCTGTGGCACTTTGAAGATGAAGGACCCCATGACTATAGTTATTCCGCTGCAATGTAATGCAATAGCCAAATGAGCTATGTTTGATGTAATAAAATTATGTTATTCCTGGTTATAAAGTTATATTATGACCTTTGTTTCTTGATATTACATTTAAACTGTGGATGCTAGCTATTGATCCAGGGACTAGCATTGTAAACATAGGGGACTCCACCTTATGTTATTTAAAGGCTGGGACACTCCCTCCACAGATGGTATCAGAGCATTGTGTTGCCTGTAGGATTTGTAAACCTAGGATTGGACAAAAACCCCTTGGAGAAATAGGAGTTGTGTTTGTACCAAAATTTATTTACAAACAATCTTGTAAACTCTTTCCTCAACCATTTTGGTTTCAACTCAACATCTCTTCTATTTCAAACTTGATGGAAAAACCTACCCCATGGCCCAAGACTACCCATGTGCAAAGTACTTCCTCAACACTTCCAACTCTAATGACTTCAACTTCTTCAACTCTAATGACTTCAACATCTTCAGCATGTTCACCAAGGACTTCCAAACTTGGATATCACTAAGGACTACATGTGAGACAAGGAAATCTTGCTCAAGATTTAGAGACTGAGGGAATGCAAAAGTTAGAAGGAGTTCACTTCACTAGAAGACAAGGTAACCAAGAGTTTTTTCCCAAAGAACCATGATCTCATGTAAGAAGAAGCAACCATGAAGGATGGAAAGACCACAAGTGAACCATATAGATGGACCACCATATTTTAGTTAAGTCAAACCCACCAACTCATGTGGTGTAACAAAAATATTTTGTTGCCTAAGTGTGTGCTTGAGCATTGTTGTTTGAGTGAAATGTTTGGTTTGTGATTGCATGCACATTGCTTGTGTGAATTGTGATATGTGTGATTAGAATTGATTCCTTAGAAAAACCTTTTGCCTATACTAATTCTCCCTTCACCCGAAACAGATGACTACTCCAAGAGACTCCAACATCAAGATTGATGACACCAACACCAACCAAGAGAACAGCATGAAAGAGCTCATAGCAACTCAACACCAGTTAAACCAACTGACAGCTCAGTTCATAGCCAACACTAGTGATAAAGATCCAGCACTGCAAAAGTTTTTGGAGGAACAAACCCAACTGATGCTTAAGGTGACTAATCAAATGATCAACATGGAGGAAAACTATCCCAACAGAACTTATGACAACAAGGATGACAAGAATGTTATTCTAGATGGAGCCCCAGCTTGCATTATTTGTGGAGACAAGGATCATACTTCCAAGGAGCATGAAGATCAATGCCCCAATTGTGAAGAGGAACATCCTGTTGGACAATGTCCCACTTCTCAAGCTACTTGCTAACTTTGTGAAGGAAATAACCATGTCCCTATCCAATGCCCCATCTACTCCATGGTGGAACAAAGGAAACAAGAAGGACCCAAGTCTACCAATAAAGGAAAATGACCACTTATACCTCCAAACAAAACAACCCAATTCAAAGGACTAAAGAAACCCAAGAAACCAAAGCAGTACATGAGCCTTGTGCAATGTCGTAAATGTAAGGAAATGGGACACTACTCCAGTGGATGCCCAGAGAACAAGAAGAATAAAGAGATTGGCCAAGTGATGTGCAACAATTGCAAAGAGCTAGGCCACTATGTAGCAACTTGTCCACAAGAGCCACGTAAAGAACTCCAGGAAATCAACTGTTTCAACTGCAAGAACCCAGGGCATTATGCAAGCAACTGTCCAGAAAAGATGAAGAACAAGATCACCAAGCCTATGGAGAAACTCAACCTTGGCCCATGAGTCAAGCATGAAAACTAAGGACAAAAATGCAACTGTTGCTTGGAGAAAGTTTTTCCAGGATCCCAAAAAGGACAATATGAAATTGTTGTTTGAAAAATTTTAAGGGTGGTAGCACCTTAGTTGTTTTGATCCTGCTTGTAACCCTAACCTTCCCAAATCTCGGGACGAGATTTATTTTAAGGGTGGTAGCCTGTCACATCCCAAGATTTTCCAAATCTTGTAATGTGAAAATAAATGAATAAAATAAAACTTTGTTTGATTTTCAGGGCCAGAAGAAACTTTTTGAATTTAAATGGAACTTCAAACCTATTTGGATTAAATAAAATCCTAAAGGGATTTAAAAGGTTAAACATTTATAAAAAGGAAAATAAAATATTTGGAATTGCTATTTTTGAATCTTTCAAATAAAAGGTTTTGGTTTCCAAAGGAAAAGGAAGGATTTTAAAATAAGAAATTATTTTATAGAGCCAAATTAAACCTTGGCCAAACATTTTGAAATAAAAACATTTTGTTTTGTTAAAAAATGGTAAAGGTTTATTTAAATAAAATAATAAGGATTTAATATCCAAGTTTTATTAATAAAAGTTCTATTATTTTACTTAACCATCAAAATTGTTTATTCAATTTAAATAAGTTTTCCAAATGATTTATATTCCCAAATACAACCTACTGAATTGGTTTTGAAAATATTTGGATTTCAAATAGAAATTTTATTAAATAAATCAAAACCCTATTTGAATAATAAACCATGGTCCATTTTATTTAATTAATGAATGGAACTTAAAAAGATTTAAAATATTATTTCATTTTGGACTTTGGTGTATGTGTTAACAGAATCAAATTCAAATGGAAAGTTTGATGAATGTTTGATTTGTTTTGTTTGATTTGTTGTATGGTTTTCAAAACAGGAAAATAGAAATAGAAAAAGAAAAGGATTCAGAAACAGGAAAAATATAAAGTTTAGGTCGACCCAACCCAACAGTCCAGTAAGGCCCAGAACCAGCCCAGCACCCCCTCTCGCGCGAAACGTTTTCCTACCTAAACACTAACCCGCAGAGAGAATGACCGGTGGACCTTCCCCTTGCCCTTTTCCCACTGACTAGTAGACCCCACTTCCCCCTGTTCATCGTCCACACCCGCGCGACATGTTCTTCCTCCCTCGTCGCTGTTTCCTGCAGTGATTCCGCGCCTTAATTCGTCTTAACGCGACCACCGTTACTTGCTTCAATCACGCAGGATTAAACGCCCATGCCTCCTCTACATTCCCCCTCTGACACCCCGCGCTGGCACGCTCCCAGACCTCCCCAATTTCCTCCTCGAGCACCCTCTGCTCCGACGAGATTTTGTGTCGATTCAGGCTGAGTTTCACCACCCCGTGCCTCCTCGACCTAGCTCACACCTTCCCCACCTCCTGACGCACCCCCCTGTACTCTACGCTTGACCGCGGGCGCCCCAGGGAGCCATCTTCGACAAGCTCTGAACGACGCCGCCGTCCGCTCCAACTCCGACGAGCCCTACAGGTAGTTTCCGGCCGCCCCTCTTCTTCTCGTTCACGCACACAGCATCTCCGTGATCTCCTGCGTCTAACCATACCCTCGGTTGATCTTCTCGTGACCTGTAGCGACGACTCCGACCGTGGACAGAACCACCCGACGTTGTTCTCTACTCCGGCGAGCAATCGCAAATGTACTAGAGCGCCCCTTGCCCCGACGACCACACGAAGAACTTCCCCATCCTCCTGCGAATCTGGTGAGCTTACTCCCTCCCTTTTTCGCTTCCTGCAACACCAGCGCCGCCACTATCTGGCCGCTCCGCCGCTCGCCGTTGTCTTAGCGCCGCCAGCTTTTTGGCAAGGCAGTTAGAGCCGTTCGATCTAGATCGGGCGAGCACGATAGAATCACTTAACCGTGAAAGGGTACGCCCTTTGGACCACACGATTTGATTTGATCCAACGCACCGCGTTGCTGATCCGGCCGAACCGGTAGCGACCAGTTAAAAAGCGCCGCGTGTCGCCAGTATGTTTAAAACAGAGTTTGAAAAACAGATTTAAGTTGCAATTTCAAAACTTTATAACTTTCGATCCACACATCCAAAAATTGCAAATTTGGTACTGTTGGAATCAGTGGAACAAACCCTAGCCAACCATGCCTTTGGTTTAGCAAATAGTATCTGTTAGCTTGTTGGTTTTTGCAGAAACTTTTGAATGCTTGTTAAGACTAGAAAAATGATTCAAAATTGTTTTTGAGTTTAAAACCTTTGCAAAATGATTTGTTGTAAACTTACTGACCCTAGGAACCAACCCATGGTCTTGGAAATAGATGTGATAAAATTTAGGATGGATTATTTGACTTAGCCCTTCCTAGCCAAATGAAAATAATGGTTTTATTATAAAAAAATGTTTTTGGAGTAAAAACTTTGGGAAAATGTTTGGACCAAACCTACTGACCATAAACACCAAGTTTTGCAATAGCAACTCATTTGGTGAACAACTTAAAAGTGTTACCTTGATAAAAATATTTTCCACCACATAAAATGATGATTGGATTTAAAATGGATTTTGAACAAAACCCTTTTTGCAAATGACTTTACCACTTTGGAAAATGACCAATTTGGAACTTACAAAGTTTAGAAGCCTAGTGGAGACCATATTTGCAAATAGAACCATCTCTTGCATGCTTACATGCATGACTTAGATCCCATTGTTTTGTGTGTGTGAATTGTTGAATGATTATTGGTTTAGAATGATACTTGATACTATGCTTGCTTGATTGATTGTAGTGAAATTAGAAAAGTGTGAGACTAGAAAGATCAAGGAGTAAACCATCATTTCCTACCAAAAGAAAGGCAAGTTACACTATCATCCAAAGTCCTATTATTTTCATTATACTTAGTGGATTTTGAAACATGCATGAAAATAATTTTATACATATGCTATGCTAAATCCTAATAGGATACTCTATACATTCCTTAGAGAAAACAATGTAGTTGTCACATGCTTAGCCATGCTATATTTTGAAAAAGAGTTACATGTTGAGATTTTATGGAATTGAGAAAAGGACTTGTGTTTTATATAATAAAACAAGGACTCAATGAATCAACTGGGTGGCCAAGGTTACTTTAAGTTTTGGAGAAGGTGGCAACAAAAGGAACCATGTCTATGGCATTCTCTTTGTGTTGTGCTCCAAAGGAAACCACCCAGGAAACTTAGAGATTGAACATATTTCTCCAATTGTGGCTTTCGTGTGCAACCACATGCTATTATGGCTCTGGCTTAGTCAACTACATTGGGAAGACCCATGCATTGTCTTCAGTTTACTGGACATGGGGATCTGGAATGCTTCATGGGTGTTGAAGACAAGCTAGCAATGGTGTATGGGAGGACCCTTTGGAAAGACTTCATCACATTCTCAATCTGCCAGTACTCCATCTTGGTGAGCACTAATCCAGTAGGCCACTGGTGGCAAAAGGATGGGATTGTGACATGTGGGTAAAGTGTACTCCTTCTGCAGAAGATAATAAAATCTAAGTACTTAGCCGTGTCCCCGGTTATGGACAATACTGAGCAACTAAAGTTTGAACCATGGGAGATCTCTACATTCTAACTTCTAAAATAAAAACTTGATGCACTTGAGTGTCTACCAAGGAATTCAAAGAGATTTTGTTAAGCTTGATGTACTTGGGTTTACCAAGGAACTCAAGAGATTTTGATGAAAACATGAACACTTGGGGTTACGAAGAACTCATGAGATTTTATAAAACTTGATGCACTTGGGGTTACCAAGGAGCTCAAGGGATTTTGACAAGGACTTGAACACTTGAGTGTCTACCAAGAAGTTCAAGGGATTCTTGGAAAAGAGATTTGACAAAGGACCAAAACCATTTTGAAAAGATAAGATAAAATATTGCTTTATGCAAATAAGCCTTAAACTCTACTTAGCCAAAATTGCATGTAATGATAGGATCTACTTATAATCTACATAGTAGTGAAACTTGCCAATACAATTCAAAATGTATTGACCCTTGTGGCTGTAACTTGTAATGTAGTGGAACAAGTTAGGCCGAATTTACTGCACACTATAGTGTTTGTGATTTGTTTGATTTGAATCTGCAAGTTGTTTGATGAAATGGCCGCAAGAAACTTACTTTTGAATTTTGAAAAGATGTTTGGTGGGTGTGCTAGGCATGTGATTAGGATTCTGCGGGTGCTTGGGTTTTAAAAACTGAGCTTGTTTGAGTGGTTTTTGAAATAGTGGGATCTTCGCATATGAGATAGATTCAATTTTAAACTGTCATTTAAACTGAGCATTTGAATGTTTTTGGATGATCACAAAGTGGGCCTTGGTACCTTATTATGAGTACTAACAAGGGGTGCAAATATCCACAAATGTTTCTGTTAAGTTTTGAAAACTAGGGATAGCTAAAGTAGGCATGAGAGTTAATTTGGCAAAAATGACCATTCACTTCATTTGTTTATTTTGAGTTGTTTGTCTTTGGTTAAAGTTTGGGGATTGTTTAGATGATGTTTATTTCACCTAAGGATCATTTTGCAAGCAAAGAAACACAGAACCATGGCAATTCAAAAGATTCCAAATTTTGAATAAACACACATATGAATGCTTTCATATTTTTAGTTGGAAAACTTTTTGTTAACCCTAATTTTGATTATTAGAGTTTGGTGATCCAAGTTTAATATTTTTGGGATGTTACAAACCTTCCCCCCCCTTAAACAAAATCTCGTCCCGAGATTTGAGAAAGGACGAAAAAGATTACCTAGGATTTGAAGAGATCGGGAAACTCCGTCCTGATGTGATCTTCGCGTCCCAGGGAGCTTCCTCTTCTGTGTGGTTGCTCCACTCAATCTTGGGAAACATGATGCTTCGGGTTTTGGTAGTTCTGAAAGCTTCTTCCAAAATATGGATGGGTACTTCGGGATAGGTCAGGTCATCGTTGATTTCTATGGTCTGATGATCAATGTTGTTGAACACTTCAGTCTTCTCCGGAACATCGAGGCACTTGCGAAGTAATGAGATATGGAACACATTGTGCACGGCTGGCATCTCTTCTGGCAGTTCCAATTGATACGACACTTCTCCTCGACGGTTCAGAATCTTAAAGGGGCCGATATATCTAGGGGATAACTTTCCTTTCAGTTGTAAACGCTGCATTCCTTTCAATGGCAACACTTTCAGAGACACGAACTCTCCGATGTTGAAGGCGAGGACTCGACGTCTCTTATCGGCGTAACTCTTCTGTCTTGACTGAGCGGTCTTGAGGTGTTCACGAATCTTGAGAACCTTTTCTTCTGCTTCGCGTAGGATGTCGGGTCCGAAAATCTGACTCTCTCCTACTTCCGACCAGTTCAAAGGGGTGCGACACTTCCTTCCATACATGAACTAAAATGGGGCCATTTGCAAACTAAATTGATAAGTGTTGTTGTATGAAAATTCTGCGAACGGTAGACAGTCTTCCCATTTAGATCAATACTCTAACACACATGCTCTCAACATATCTTCGAGTATTTGATTTACTCGTTCTGTTTGTCCGTCGGTCTGAGGGTGATAGGCTGTGCTGAAATCTAGTCCGGTTCCTAAACCTTCTTGGACTTTCTTCCAGAATCTCGAGGTAAACTGAGTTCCTCGATCATATACGATGTTCTTGGGGACTCCGTGCAAACTGATGATTCTAGCAATGTATAACTCCGCTAGCTTCGAACTCTGATATGTGGTCTTGACGGGTAAGAAATGGGCGACTTTGGACAATCTGTCCACTATGACCCAGATAGAGTCATTTCCCCTACTAGAAGTAGGCAATCCGGTGATAAAGTCCATTCCAACGGAATCCCATTTCCATTGCGGAATATGCAATGGTTGCAACAATCCAGCGGGTCTTTGATGTCCCGCCTTGACTCTCTGACATATATCACACTTGGCGATATAGCTTCCGATTTCTCTCTTCATCTTATGCCACCAAAATTGCTCCTTCAAATCTTGATACATCTTCGTTCCTCCGGGGTGGATAGAATAAAGATTATCATGGGCTTCCTTCAGAATAACTTCTTTCAACTCAGAATCTACTGGTACACAAAGGCATCCTTTGTACCACAGAACTCCTTCTTCGTCTTCGGTAAATCGGGGTATTTTGCCTGTACCGATACAACGCTTGATTCCTTCGATACTAGCATTTCCTTTCTACACTTCCTTGATTTGGCTGATCAAAGTGGGTTGAAGTTCTATGCTAGCCAAAAATCATTCACTCACTAATTCCATTCGGAAATCTTCCATCTCTTTGTGCAGACTTGGTTGCTCCTTCAGAATCATGGAGTTCAAGCGGCACGGCAATCTGCTAAGGGCATCTAGTACCACACTGGATTTACCCGGGTGATAGTGAATGTCCAGATCGTAATCCTTGATTATCTCAATCCATCTTCTCTGTCTCATATTCAGCTCCTTCTGAGTGAATATATACTTCAGGCTCTTGTGATCCGAATAAATCTCACAACAGTTTCCCATCAGGTAGTGCCTCCATGTCTTCAGGGCTAGAACTACGGCTGCGAGGTCGAGGTCATGGGTTGGGTAATTCTGCTCATGTTGTTTCAGTTGTCGGGATAGATAGGATATTACTTTGCCTTCTTGCATTAGCACACATCCGAGACCGATCTTGGATGCATCACAATACACGTCAAAGGGCTTCGTGATATCCGACATGATTAAGATTGGGGCTGAAATCAATCTTCTTTTGAGTTCTTGAAAACTCGCTTCACATTTGTTCGTCCATTCAAACTTCTTGTCCTTCTTCAGCAATTGGGTCATGGGTCTGTCGATACTCGAGAATCCTTCTACGAACTTGCGGTAGTATCCCGCCAATCCGAGAAATGCACGAACTTGGGTTTGAGTGGTTGGGGCTTGCCAATCTTCGACATCTTTCACCTTTACAGGGTCAACGGCAATTCCTCCGGCTGATACAATGTGACTGAAGAATCCTACCTCCTGTAACCAGAATTCACATTTGCTAAACTTGGCATACAACTGATGCTCTCTAAGGGTTCCAAGAATGGCCCTTAGGTGTAGCTCATGTTGTTCTTATGATTTGGAATAAATCAGAATGTCATCAATGAAAACAACGACAAACTTATCCAGGAATTCCATAAAAATATTATTCATGAGATTCATGAAATAATCAGGGGCATTGGTTAATCCAAAAGACATGACAGTATACTCGTAAAATCCATATCTGGTGGTAAAGGCAGTCTTGGCAATATCCTCTGCGTGAATCTTGAGTTGATGATAGCCATTTCTAAGATCAATCTTAGAAAACACTTTGGCACCGGTCAACTGATCAAACAAATCTTCTATCTTGGGCAACGGGTATTTTTTCCTGATAGTGACATCATTCAACTTCTGATAATCCGTAAACAAACGGTTACCTCCATCTTTCTTGTCCACAAACAGAATAGGTGATCTCCATGGTGACGCACTTGGTTGAATCAATCCAGTTTCCAACATGGCATCCAGTTGCTTCTTCAGTTTTGCTAGTTCAGACGGGTTCATACTATATGGTCTCTGGGCTATGGGTCCTGTTCCGGGGATTAGTTCAATGGTAAAATCGATATCCCGATCTGGGGGCATACCGGACAAAACATCTGGGAATATATCGGGGTATTCATAGACTATCCGGACTTGGTCAATGGTAGGTTGGGCTATACTCTTGTTGCACTTGAATTGACGAGGTAAGGTTTCAGATACATGATCGACTGATACTCCAGCTGTACTGGTCATGGTTATGGCTTTCTTAGCACAGTCAATTAATCCTTTATGTTTGGATATCCAATCCATTCCTTGTACTACTTCCAAACCATTAGTTCCGAGTACTATCAGATTAGCATAAAAATCTATGCCATGGATTCGGATAGGGACGGCTTTGCAAATTTCCCTAGCTTTGGTGGTTGATCTGGGGATTTGAACAATCATAACATGCTTCAGTTTGGTTGGTTGAATCTTACTAGTGCATGCAAATTCTTCGGTGACAAATGAGTGCGATGCACCAGAATCAAACAACACTCTAGCAAGTACTGAATTAACAGAAAACATACCCAGCACGACATCTGGCGATTCCTGGGCTTCTTCAGCATGCATGAGAAAAAGATAGCCGTTGCAGTTGAGCGAATTCCCTGGGGCAAACCTTCTTCCGGGCTGAACACGACGATGCTGCTGAGTTGGGGCATTTTCATTGGGGGCTTCAGCATTCTTCTTGGAGCACTCATTGGAGTAGTGACCCTTATTTCCACAGTCATAACAAGTCACTTGCGACTTGTCCTTTGCTGCAACAGGCACAACATTGCTTCCAGTCCTCGGGGCAGTGTTGGTGTTGGCGTCAGCATTGTTGTAGTTGAACTTGTGTGGTGCATGGTTGAAATTGTTAGAGTTGCTGGGGTTGTTGTGATTTCCTCCGGGCCTTGGGTTTCCATTGTTGGATAGGTCGGACGGTTCATCGGGGGTCTGTTGGTTCTCGAGGCAAATCCTGGAGATGGGTTGGGGCGATACTTTGGGGTATGATGGGTTCCTGGCTGATGCATCATGCGACGCTTGCGGTTCTCATTGGCTTGGTTGATCTTTCCGTCCATCTGAATGGAAGAGTCGACGGGGGCTTTAATATCAGCAAAGGGGATATTGACTAACACCGGCTGCATCTCATCGTGCAGAACATTCAAGAATCTTTCTTTCTTCTTGGCTTCCGTGTCGATCTCATCCGGGGCATACCTAGCCAATGACAAAAATTTGTCACGGTATTCCACTACGGTCATCCTTCCTTGCTTCAGTTCTCTGAACTCATCTCTCATCCTCTTGATCAAACCCGGTGGCACATGGGTTCTGCTGAACTTGACCTTGAATTCCTCCCAGGTCATCATCGGTCCTCCGATCATTGCACGAACGCTGTTCCACCATGCTCTTGCATCTCCGGATAGATAGTGGGTGGCGAACAGAACTTTCTCGTTAGCTTCCACTCCGACGACTCCCAGGTTGTTTTCCATGGTTTGCAGCCAATCATCTGCATCTTGTGCAAGGGTACCAACCTTTAATAAGGTAGAGTCCCATGTGTTTACAATGCTAGTCCCTGGATCAATAGCTAGCATCCACAGTTAAGATGTAATATCAAGAAACAAGGGTCATAGTATAACTTTATAACCAGGAATAACATAATTTTATTACATCTTACATAGCTCTTTGGCTATTACATTACATTGCAGCAGAATTCTATAAGCATGGGGTCCTTCATCTTCAAAGTGACATAGGCAGACATGTTGGTTGTAGACTTTGTAATCCTAATCAATCAATCTTCTCTAAAACAATCAAACATGCAACATTACAAGTTACAGCCACAAGGGTCAATACATTTGAATTGTATTGGCAAGTGATACTATGGTAGTATAGTGGAGTCTATCATCTATATGCATTTGGCTAAGTGGAGTTGAGGCTTGCATTGCTCAAAAATATATTTTTCCTTATCATTTGAAAATACTAAGTTTTTTCTTGACAAAAACATTTCTCCCAATCAAAGATTGAAAATTCTTTAACCCTTGTTCAACCACAAGTTTATAACGTTGAAATTTGAATGATGAGATTCTTGATTGCTTCCATGTCTTGATGCTCAAATTGTTCTTTACCAGGGACATGGCTAAGTACTTAGATTTTACACTCTGCAGAGGTGGTGCACTTTCCCCACAAGACTTGGTTTCCCAAGACAAGATCTTTCAGAAGCCTTCCCTTAGACCAAAATGGACGCGTTCCAACCTATCAAACTCTACCACCAACTGTCCATATGGCTAAGTTCTTGCAACCTATATGATCCAGGCAGAGCCCATAATGCCAAGTGGCTGCACTTGAAGCTTCTCAACATTTGACATCTCAAATCTCTTTGTTCCTGGGTGGCCATCCACAAGTGAGATACACAAGGTCAACCATAAACATGGGCCTTGTGAACCACTCAACCAAAAACCACCAAGCAATTACCATTCCACCCAGGTGATTCATTAACTTAGTTGTTTTATTACACAAAAACACAAGTCCTCAGACTTAGAAATTTTTCCATAGTATGAATGTATAATCCACCCTTGTTTTCTATTAGCTAAGCTAAGCTTGATAGTAGTAGGAATCTTAACTTAGGAAATGTTCCACTAAGGTTTCATCTAATAGGTTTTCCTATAACAAGGTTTATACTTAGCAAAAATTCCATGCAAGTTTTACTTAGAAAAATCACTAATGCATAGTGAAAGTAATGGGACAAAAGTATGAAGCATCACTTGCCTTTTTGGTAGAGGGTATAAGTTCACTCCTTGTCCTTGCAACAATCACACTCTTCAAGTCACTACAATTCAATCAAGCAAGGCACAAACTCAATCTACCAATCAAGCAAAACATCACATAAAATAACAAAGTCAAGGTAATGCATGCAAACATGCCAAGCTTTGTTTTATTTGAAAAAGTGGTTCCTAATGGGTCATAACCATTGGAAAACACCTAATGGTCATTTTATAAAGTGGCAAAGTCATTTGCAAAAGATTTCATTTCATAAACCATTTTCAAAACAAGGTATCATTTTATGTGGTGTAGAAATATTTTTACTAAGGCATTAATCTATAGGGTTCACAAAATATGTTTTCAAACCACAAAACTTGGTGTTTGGGGTCAGAGAGTTTAAAACAAAACATTTCCCAAAAGTTTTCTTCCAAAACCATTTTTAGTAAATAAACTATATTTTTTTATTTGTCTAGAAATGGTTTTAAATCAAGGAATCATTCTTTTGTTTCTCCAAATACATTTTTTAACCCACAAAGTGTTTCCTATGGTCAGTAGGATCAAATCACACCATTTGCCAAAGATTTTATCCCCAAAATCATTTTTGAATATTTTTTACAATCTAGACAAGCATACAAATGTTTCTGCAAAAACAAACATTTTTCCAGAAGCTTTTTACTAAACAAATGGCATTTTTGGCTAGGGCTTGTTCCACTGATTCCAATGATATAAAGTTTGCAAATTTTGGACGTGTGGATCAAAAGTTGTGCGATTTACAAAATCACAAGTCTAATTGATCAAATTCTGTTTTTAAAACAACTCTGGGACACGCCTCTGTTTCCTATTCGTCGAAAACGTTTCGTGTGGGTCGACTAACACAGACCGTAGGATTAAAAGGGGCCTGTGCGGCTTAGATCATTGCATACCCTTTCGCTTAAGTGAACGTAACACAACCGCAGGATTCACATCTAACGGCTCAAAGTATATAGACCAAGGACGGGCGGCACTCGACGGCTGCACGCGGCGGCGACGGTCAGACGACGGCGGAGTCGATGCTACAGGAAGCGAGGGAGGACAGGAATATGCTCACCGTGTTCGCAGACGCCTGGGGAAGCCCAACGTGTTATTGGTTCGTCGAGGGGCGCACGGAGGTGAGGGTAATGGCTCGCCGGAGTTCTTGCTGGCGTCGGGCGGTTCTGGAGGTCGTCGAGGGCGAGGATGGGGGGCACCCTAGGACGAAAGGGAGACACCGTTAGGTTCGCAAGGGCATGGCGATCATTATCGTGTCCACGGGGAAGAGAGGGGTGGTCGGGTTTACCGGGGGGACATCGCCGCAGTTGGAGCAGACGGCGGCGCTGGCTCGAGGAAGACGTTGCCGAGCTTGCAGAGCTCGCGCGGGTGAGCTGGCGATGCGGAAAGGTCCGCCAGGCGATGGGGATCATAGCTGCATGCTCTAGGAGGCAAGGGGTGGCGTGGGCCTGCCGGAATCCTCGCCGGAACATCGTCGGACAGAGGGTGGTGTTGAGCGAAATTCGACACCCTGGGGGCGGACTTGGGGGAGGAGACAGAGGGGAAATGGAGGGGAGACGATGGCGTTTTAACGTGCGTGGTCAAGGGGTCGATTAATGGCGTGGTTAACGCATATTACGCCTGACTTTAACGGCCAGAAACAGCGAGGAGGCGTTGGAGGCGTGGTCACCGCGAGGTAGAAGATGATGAGCTGGCTGCGTGGGTCCGTTTCGTCAGCGAGAGGGGGAAGCAGGGTCCAGCAGTCAGCGACTTAGTGGGTGTGAGTTCGAGTGAAAGAAAACGCTTCACGAGAGAGAGTGGGGTGGGCTTGCTGTTGGGCTTGTTGGGCTGGCCGGCTGGGCTGCTGCCTGTTTCTATTTTTTTCTGTTCTAAATCTTTTTCTTTTTCCAAATCAATTTCTGTTTTGAAATTCAAACAATCAATTCAAAACAACTTCCACCAAACCTTGTATTGAGTTTTGGTTCTGTTTAATAAACACAAACCAAAGTCCCAAAATAAAATAAAATAATAATTTCATTTTAGGATCTATTTAATAATTAATTAAAATAGACCTTAGTTATTAATTCAAATAGGTTTTGATTTATTTAATAAAATCTCAATTTGAAAACTAAATATTATCAAAACCAAATCAGTAGGTTTCATTTGAAAATATAAGATACTTTGGAAAACTTGTTTAAAACAAAATAACATTTTTATTTTAGGGTCCATTAATAATTAAATAAGATGGACCTTAGTTAATAATTCAAATAGGATTTGTTTTATTAAAATCTTTATTTTTAAATCTAAAATAAAACCAAAAACACTTCAGTAGGTTTTAATTGAGAATATAAAATACTTGGAAAACTTATTTAAAATAATTTAATAAGTTTTAGTGTTTATTTAAAATGGGAAAAGCCTTTACTTTAATAAAATTGGATATTAAATCCTTATTATTTTATTTAAGCAAACCTTTATTATTTTAATCAAAGCAAAATGTTTTATTTCAAAAGCTTGGCCAAGGTTTAATTTGGCTCTATAAAATAATCCTTATTTATAAATCTACCTTTTCCTTTGAAAACCATATCTTTTATTTAAAGATCCAAAAATAGTAATTCCACTTATTCAAAATATTTTCTTTATGAATTGTTTTACTTTTAAAATCCCTTTAGGATTTGTTTGATCAAAAAGGTTTGAAGGTTTCCAATTGAAATCAAAAAGTTTCTTCTCACCCTGAAAATCAACAAAGTTTTATTTTATTCATTTATTTTCACATTACAAAATTTGGAAAATCTTGGGATGTGACAGGCTACCACCCTTAAAATAAATCTCGTCCCGACATTTGGGAAGGCTAGGGTTACAAGTAGGCTCAAAACATCTAGGGTACTACCACCCTTAAAAAATTTCCAACTAAATTACATCTTGGCTTGCTTGGGATCTTGGTGTAACTTTCTTGGACAGAAGGTTGCATAGTGGCCTAGTTCCTTGCATTTGAAACATGTGACAAGGCTGAGATCCCTCATAGGCTTGTTTATCTTGTGTTTCATCTTTTCTGGACAGTTGCTTGCATAATGTCCTAGCTCCTTGCAGTTGTTGCACCTCACTTGGCCAATTTCCTTATACTTCTGGTTCCCTGGGCATTCACTGGAATAGTGTCCCATTTCTTTACAATTATGACATTGCACATGGCTTTTGTCCTTCTTTTGCTTTTTGGGTTTTTCCAAAGCTAGCAGTGCATCCAGTTCATGTTGTTCATATGTTATCTGGTAGGTAGGAATGTCTACATGTTTCTTGGACCTTCTATTGCTCTTTGGATAATTCATATGGCCTTTCTTTGGTCCTTTGAATTGGGTTGTTTTGCTTGGAGGTATAAGTGGACCTTTTCCTTTGTCATCAACCTTCTTGGTAGACTTGGATCCTTTTGAATAGTTTGCAATCATTTGTTGCACTCCACCTTGTTTCCTTTGTTCCACAATAGAATAGATGGGGCATTGGATAGGGACATGGTTATTTCCTTCACATAGGTAGCAAGTAGCTTGAGAGGTGGGACATTGTCCAACTGGGTGTTTCTCTTCACAATTGGGGCATTGATCTCCATGCTCCTTGGAAGTATGATCCTTGTCTCCACAAATAATGCAAGCTGGGGCTCCATCTAGAATAACATTTCTGTCATCCTTGTTGTCACAAACTCTTTTGGAATAGTTGTCTTCTATGTTGATCATTTGATCTGTCACCTTAAGCATCAATTGGGCTTGAGTTTCCAAAAATCCTTGCAGGGTTGGATCTTCCCCACTGGTGTTGGTTATGAATTGAGCTGTCATTTGGTTTAGCTGGTGTTGGGTTGCTATGAGTTCTTTCATGCTGTCCTCTTGGTTGGTGTTGGTGTCATCAACCTTGATGTTGGAGTCTCTTGGAGAAGTCATCTGGTTGGGTTGAAGGGAGATTAGAATAGGCAAAATATTTCTAAGGGAGTAATTCTAATCACACACATCACAATTCACACAGGCAATGTTCAAGCAATCACAAACAACATTCCACTCAAACAACAAGTTTCAAGCATACTTTTGTTACACCACATAGGTTGGTGTGTTTGACTTAACTAAAATATGGTGGTCCATCTATATGGTTCACTTGTGATCTTTCCTTCCTTCTTGATTATTCTTGTATGATATCATGGTTTCCTTGAGGAAAACTCTTGGTTACAATACTTCAAAGGTGAGGATGGCTCCTTCTATTTGGTGTTTCCTTAGTCTCCAAATCTGGAGAAAGATTCCTTGTCTCACTTGTCCTTAGTGATAACCATGGTTGATGTCCTTGGTGAATATGCTGAAGATGTTGAAGTCATTAGAGTTGAGGAAGTTGAAGTCATTAGAGTTGAAGAAGTCCTTTGCACATGGTGAAGTCTTTGGCCATGGGGTAGGTTTTTCTATCAAGTTGAAATAGATGAGATGTAGAATCAAAACCAAAATGGTTGAGGAAAGAGTTTACAAGATTGTTTGTAAATAAGTTTTGGAACAATACAACTCCTATTTTTCTAAGGGTTTTTGTCCAATCCTAGGTTTACAAATCCTACAGGCAACACAATGTTCTGATACCATCTGTAAGGGTCCCAACCTTTAATAAGGTAGAGTCCCCTGTGTTTACAATGCTAGTCCCTGGATCAATAGCTAGCATCCACATTAAGATGTAAGAAACAAGGGTCATAGTATAACTTTATAACCAGGAATAACATAATTTTATTACATCTTACATAGCTCTTTGGCTATTACATTACATTGCAGCAGAATTCTATAAGCATGGGGTCCTTCATCTTCAAAGTGCCACAGGCAGACATGTTGGTTATAGACTTTGTAATCCTAATCAATCAATCTTCTCTAAAACAATCAAACCTGCAACATTACAAGTTACAGCACAAGGGTCAATACATTTGAATTGTACTGGCAAGTGATACTATGGTAGTATAGTGGAGTCTATCATCTATATGCATTTGGCTAAGTGGAGTTGAGGCTTGCATTGCTCAAAAATATATTTTTCCTTATCATTTGAAAATACTAAGTTTTTGCTTGACAAAAACATTTCTCCCAATCAAAGATTTAAAATTCTTTAACCCTTGTTCAAACACAAGTTTATAACTTTGAAATTTGAATGATGATATTCTTGATTGCTTCCATGTCTTGATGCTCAAATTGTCCTTTACCAGGGACATGGCTAAGTACTTAGATTTTACACTCTGCAGAGGTGGTGCACTTTCCCCACAAGACTTGGTTTCCCAAGACAAGATCTTTCAGAAGCCTTCCCTTAGACCAAAATAGACGCGTTCCAACCTATCAAACTCTACCGCCAACTGTCCATATGGCTAAGTTCTTGCAACCTATATGATCCAGGCAGAGCCCATAATGCCAAGTGGCTGCACTTGAAGCTTCTCAACATTTGACATCTCAAATCTCTTTGTTCCTGGGTGGCCATCCACAAGTGATATACACAAGGTCAACCATAAACATGGGCCTTGTGAACCACTCAACCAAAAACCACCAAGCAATTACCATTCCACCTAGGTGATTCATTAACTTAGTTGTTTTATTAAACGAAAACACAAGTCCTCCGACTTAGAATTTTTTCCATAGTATGAATGTATAATCCACCCTTGTTTTCTATTAGCTAAGCTAAGCTTGATAGTAGTAGGAACCTTAACTTAGGAAATGTTCCACTAAGGTTTCATCTACTAGGTTTTCCTATAGCAAGGTTTATACTTAGCAAAAATTCCATGCAAGTTTTACTTAGAAAAATCACTAATTCATAGTGAAAGTAATGGGACAAAAGTATGAAGCATCACTTGCCTTTTTGGTAGAGGGTATAAGTTCACTCCTTGTCCTTGCAACAATCACACTCTTCAAGTCACTACAATTCAATCAAGCAAGGCACAAACTCAATCTACCAATCAAGCAAAACATCACATAAAATAACAAAGTCAAGGTAATGCATGCAAACATGCCAAGCTTTGTTTTATTTGAAAAAGTGGTTCCTAATGGGTCATAAACATTGGAAAACACCTAATGGTCATTTTATAAAGTGGCAAAGTCATTTGCAAAAGATTTCATTTCATAAACCATTTTTAAAACAAGGTATCATTTTATGTGGTGTAGAAATATTTTTACTAAGGCATTAATCTATAGGGTTCACAAAATATGTTTCCAAACCACAAAACTTGGTGTTTGGGGTCAGAGAGTTTAAAACAAAACATTTCCCAAAAGTTTTCTTCCAAAACCATTTTTAATAAATAAACTATATTTTTATTTGTCTAGAAATGGTTTTAAATCAAGGAATCATTCTTTTGTTTCTCCAAATACATTTTTGAACCCACAAAGTGTTTCCTATGGTCAGTAGGTTCAAATCACACCATTTGCCAAAGATTTTATCCCCAAAATCATTTTTGAATAATTTGTACAATCTAGACAAGCATACAAATGTTTCTGCAAAAACAAACATTTTTCCAGAAGCTTTTTACTAAACAAATGGCATGGTTGGCTAGGGCTTGTTCCACTGATTCCAATGATATAAAGTTTGCAAATTTTGGACGTGTGGATCAAAAGTTGTGCTATTTACAAAATCACAAGTCTAATTGATCAAATTCTGTTTTTTAAAACCAACTCTGGGACACGCGTCTGTTTCCTATTCGTCGAAAACGTTTCGTGTGGATCGACTAACACAGACCGTAGGATTAAAAGGGGCCTGTGCGGCTTAGATCGTCGCATACCCTTTCGCTTAAGTGAACGTAACACAACCACAGGATTCGCATCTAACGGCTCAAAGTATCTAGACCAAGGACGGGCGGCACTCGACGGCTGCGCGCGGCGGCAACGGTCAGACGACGGCGGAGTCGAGGCTACAGGAAGCGAGGGAGGACAAGAATATGCTCACCGTGTTTGCAGACGCCTTGGGAAGCTCAACGTGTTATTGGTTCGTCGAGGGGCGCACGAAGGTGAGGGTAATGGCTCGCCGGAGTTCTTGCTGGCGTCGGGCGGTTCTGGAGGTCGTCGAGGGCGAGGATGGGGGGCACCCTAGGACGAAAGGGAGACACCGTTAGGTTCGCAAGGGCATGGCGATCATTATCGTGTCCACGGGGAAGAGAGGGTTGGTCGGGTTTACCGGGGACGCGTCGTTGCTTGGAAGCGACGGCGGCTCGGGGAAGACGTTGCCGAGCTTGCAGAGCTCGCGCGGGTGAGCTGGCGATGCGGAAAGGTCCGCCAGGCGATGGGGATCACAGATGCGTTCTCTAGGAGGCAAGGGGTGGCGTGGGCCTGCCGGAATCCTCGCCGGAACATCGTCGGATAGAGGGTGGTGTTGAGCGAAATTCGACAGCCTGGGGGCGCACTTGGGGGAGGAGACAGAGGGGAAATGGAGGGGAGATGCTGGCATTTTAACGTGCGTGGTCAAGGGGCCGATTAATGGCGTGGTTAACGCATATTACGCCTGACTTTAACGGCCAGAAACGGTGAGGAGGCGTTGGAGGCGTGGTCACCGCGAGGTAGAAGATGATGAGCTGGCTGCGTGGGTCCGTTTCGTCAGCGAAGAAGAGAGGGGGAAGCGGGGTCCAGCAGTTAGTGACTTAGTGGGTGTGAGTTCGAGTGAAAGAAAAGCCAGCGAGAGGGAGGTGGGCTTGCTTGTTGGGCTTGTTGGCTGGCTGGGTCTTACTGTTTCTATTTTTTTCTGTTCTAAATCTTTTTCTTTTTCCAAATCAATTTCTGTTTTGAAATTCAAACAATCAATTCAAACAATCAATTCAAAACAACTTCCACCAAACCTTGTATTGAGTTTTGGTTCTGTTTAATCAACACAAAACAAAGTCCCAAAATAAAATAAAATAATAATTTAATTTTAGGATCTATTTAATAATTAATTAAAATAGACCTTAGTTATTAATTCAAATAGGTTTTGATTTATTTAATAAAATCTCCATTTGAAAACTAAATATTATCAAAACCAAATCAGTAGGTTTTATTTGAAAATATAAGATACTTTGGAAAACTTGTTTAAAACAAAATAACATTTTTATTTTAGGGTCCATTAATAATTAAATAAGATGGACCTTAGTTAATAATTCAAATAGGATTTGTTTTATTAAAATCTTTATTTTGAAATCTAAAATAAAACCAAAAACACTTCAGTAGGTTTTAATTGAGAATATAAAATACTTGGAAAACTTATTTAAAATAATTTAATAAGTTTTAGTGTTTATTTAAAATGGGAAAAGCCTTTACTTTAATAAAATTGGATATTAAATCCTTATTATTTTATTTAAGCAAACCTTTATTATTTTAATCAAAGCAAAATGTTTTATTTCAAAAGCTTGGACGAGGTTTAATTTGGCTCTATAAAATAATTCTTATTTATAAATCTACCTTTTCCTTTGAAAACCATATCTTTTATTTAATGATCCAAAAATAGTAATTACACTTATTCAAAATATTTTCTTTATTAATAGTTTAACTTTTCAAATCCCTTTAGGATTTGTTTGATCAAAAAGGTTTGAAGGTTTCCAATTGAAATCAAAAAGTTTCTTCTCACCCTGAAAATCAACAAAGTTTTATTTTATTCATTTATTTTTCACATTACAAAATTTGGAAAATCTTGGGATGTGACATCTAGGGGCTCTTCCGACTTAGTGAAAACAGGTGGGTTGGTGTTCTGGAAATTCTTGAGCTTAGATCCATGGTTGTCATGATTTCCTTGGCCTTCATTGTTGTGGGCTAGCTGAGCTATCTGCTGAAGGGTGGCTAAGTTGGCTTGACGTTCTGCCCTTTCAGCTTCGCGGTCAAAAACCAACATTTGCAGGATCTGCAACATCGTGTCCGGGGATGAACCACTTCCACCGCGAGGCATCTGAAGATTGAGATTGATCATGAGAAGAGAGGAAATTTTCTAAGGTTCAGGGACTTTGAAAAGTTTTTAAAGTTTGACTCATATTTTCTAGCAACTTGCTTTTCATTCATTCATTCATAGCACATGATACAACACACACCACAACAAAGGAAAAACAGATGGTTTTAGGAACCATTCTGGAAACTACGATACAGTGGGACCGAATACAACTCACTACGCTAGTGCTCAAGTGCTACTACTCCTCGGAGTCGGTGTAATCGTCATCCTCATCATCCTCATCGTCATCGATGAAGGCGAAATCCTCCTCATCGGTGAAGAAGTCCATGGCCTAATCCTCCAGAAAATCATCATCATCGCTGAGATAGGAGTAGGGGTCTCCACGAAGATCTTCTCTAGCATTCTCCCTTTACTCTAACCGCATGTCTCTCTCGTGGATGGTCTCCTCCAAATCCGATATACGGTGACGAAGACGGGCAATGATGCGCTCCTTCTTGTCGAGCTGACGGCGACGAGACTTGCGGTCCTTTGCTAGCATTGGTCTGATCCTTCGTCCTGATGATGGCGGACTTATGGTTGGAGTAGTCACGGGCATTGTCCAGTTCCTGCTGATGATCATACATCATGAAGCTAAGGTGGTCCAACTGAGTCTCCAGCTCGTGGTGGTATGGGGCTTCCAGTGGCTGTCCCATAGCATCACACCTTGGACAAAACTCAAAGCGGGTACCCTTGATCTGGTTGATACTCTGCCCACACAGACAGGCAAGAGCTTCCTACATGGCCCTGGCAAGTCCATTGAGACAGTTGTTCTATATTAAGGTGAACTGAATTCCTTCGGCAGTGGGAGGTTCAATCTTTCCTCGAAGACTTGACACAACTAGCCATTGTCGATCTTCTCCTTCCTGATCATTGAGCTGAGCTCCGAAAAACTCGGGGTGCGGATGCTCCAGAAGTTCCGAAAGCTGGTCCAAAATCCCGCTCAAAGATGAGGTCTCCTCCATTCCCCAACTGATAAAACTTGCTGTACTTCACGTCCATCTATAAGAATATAGGATGAGTAAGTTAGTAGAGTGATCAAGTGTGTCAAATTTTTATGTATTTTGCAAGAGTTTTTGAGGAACATGAATTTTTATGAAAGAATCAAAGTGATAAAAATGGGAATAAGTTTTTGTAAATACTCACTTTCCAAGATTTTGAAACTAAGTTTTTGATTCAAACGTCCAGTCTAACTAGGGTCTCCTATGCTCAGGATGGCTCTGATATCAACTTGTCAACACTCGGATTTTTAATCCCAGATGCGTGTTATGCCATACATCGCAATCCCAGGATTACCATTTTTGCGAGACATAACAGATTTGGATATCAAAGTACTTCATCCATTACAAACCATACATAAGGTCTTACACAAATAAGGGTATCATGATACAGTTCTTAATACAACTTCAAGCAGCGGAATAACGTAATAATAAAGGTAGCATAGGTGAAGCTCCATCTTCGGGGTCACAGGCAATGTTGACGATGGGAGATGATCCTAGTTGTCGTAACCTTCCTGGGGTCCATCATCCTGGTACTCCTCTTCATAGTATGGACACGGGAATAGCCAGGGACAAAGACATGAGTACTCTTTAAGTACTCGCAAACTAATACTAACAAGTTAAGGGGTTTTTGTAGTAGGACACTAAGCTCTAGGGTTGTTTTGCAAAAAGCCAGATTTACCTCTACTAAGTTCAGAAGCAAAGAAAGCTAGTTGAAATTTTATAACACCTATGTGGGAACTTGAATTTCATGTCACAACTCTGTTGTGGTCAAGTCAAAGTCTCAATTCATTTCACAAGTCATTTTGAAAACATCTGATGGGGGAACATTATGGCCACTCCAACTGTCCATAACCGTGGACTTGGCTATTCGAATAGTTCGACACTCTGCAGAGATTGTACACTTTCACCACAACATTCGATACATCCGTCAGGAACAAATCCTGAATTCACCATACTCGGTATGCGGATAATCAATCCTAACCTTTCAATTACATTCCCTAGTATAGGCACCTTTCCTGTGAGTTTGGCCCCCCAACCATGACCAACTGTCATCTTGGGTACTGCACAGGTGGACAATCTTCACAAGGTAGCCTCAGCTCAGACCTTGGCCGTGAGGGAACCCATACTAAGGTATATAAGTTTCCAGTCAAGCCCTACCCAATTTTCGGGTATTGTGGTTGTACGGTAAAATTGGAATGGCATCGCATCCAGACAACCATCCGTTTTATAAAGGGCTAAGGCTCATGCCTCAACATTTTCATCATCAAAATCATCTGGTGTTCGGAAACACATGTCAAAAACTTTCAGTAGAATGACTCATCATTCCAAGGTTTTCATAACCATTTTCACCAAGTATTCCCATCTAAAGTTGATCAAGTTTTATGCTTAGCACTAGCATCTATAAGTGGGGTAAGTACTAATGAGGGGTGGTAAACAAGTGGAGATTAATTAAGTTCAATCTCATGCCTTAGGATGACATCAAGATTATCTAGCTTAGGCCAAATTTAATGCTCTTTATGCAACCTTCAATTATCTTCCTAAAATCTACAAGTCACTTAAGTAAACTCTAAGAGAAAGCTTTGATAAAGAAATAAAGTATAAAGCTTGCAAGTAAAACTAGGATTGGGTATCATCAAATGTGTCCAACCAAGCATGCTTAGTGCATTGCATAGGTTATCTAACTTTCATAATTGAAAGTGTTAGCTTGCCATGTGCAGATTAGTGGTTGAAGTTCTCCTCGGCTTCTTCCTCGTAGTATCCTCCTTCCTCCTCGTATCCTTGGTCGGTACTAGCGTCTATAAATAAATACGGGGTACACAATCACCAAACAATACTTAACTATTTTCAATCATCACACCAAGGTGTACTATAGATGATCTAGTATCATCACTAACATTACAAGATTAAAGCTTTTGTCTTATTTATTTTAATTTGGGAAAAGTAATTTCTACTCATTGAAAAACTACTTAAGATTAAATATTCTCCAACTCAAACATGGGATCATGTTGACACATGTCATCACCACATATTTCAGTACATGGGAATGTGATTTAAAGTGGTGTCACAATTTAATAAGGTTTAACCTTTTTATTTTAAATAAACAAAGTGACTAGAAATGCCTATGTGGCATTTTTTTGTTGCTTGAACATTATTTCTGTAAGTAAATACAAATGTTTTTATATATTCTGAAAGATATGATCAAATGTGATTTTTGAGAGTTGGAATCAACTCAAAAGCTATTATGGTTGAATTTCGAAAAATGTTTGAATGCAGAAAAGCTTCTGACTTGTTATTTTTACCAAGGTTGATCTATAGATCCAAATTATTTGAATCCAACGGGCTTGAGCATGGGGCAAGTCTCATGTGCGTTGACATGTTAGGTTAGCTTGGGCCGTTTCATCCCACCATACCGCAAGATGAAAAGTACACAAAAAGCAAGCGACAACAAAAGCATCAACGCCGACCAAACCATTCTGTTCTACTCATGCAACAAATCTATGCATAGATACGGCTCTGATACCACTATATGGTTTGTTGCATGTAAAACAAAAAATTCTACCACAAGAACACATAAAACCAAGATCTAATCTTTGGACAAGCCAAGATATAATCTACGATATTGGTGCAACGGGATTTTAGAGAACTAAACCTTGTAGATCCATAGAGGTTAATGAGATTTGGATCTCGTGATTGATGTAGTCGATCACTTTCCGATCTCAATATCATGTAGACAATCCTTCTGGTGCCGTGTTCCGGCAGCGCTTCCATAGTCGGTGACACATATGGAGTCGATGAAGACCTTCCTCTCCCAGTTCCAGCAGGGAAGTGGAGGTAGTAGATCCCCTCAGAATCTCAACAGCACGACGGTGTGGTGGAGGAGAAATACCTGAAGGGCTTTGCCTAAGCTGGAGCAGGGTGATGGAGGAGGGAGGCGCCGAGGGTTAGGTGGCGCCTAGGGTTTAGAGGGGAAAGGGACTTGGGGCTTGGGTGGTGCATATCCATCCCTCTTTATATAGAGGGGGCGACATCCAAGGGGTTCCTAGCCCAAGATGAGTCCCCTCCCCAACTCGGCCAAGGGAAGAGTTGGGAACTCACCCTTCAAGTTTTCCCTTTCCTTCCCAAACTAGGATTTGACTCTTCAAACTAGGGTTTGACCCCATTTTCCTAGTGCTGGCCGGTTTGCCATTAGGGCTTGGTGCAGCTAACCCCTAGGGCATACCGCAGCCCAAGTGACCCCTCCCAGGGTGGCGGACCCATTGGTGGTCCTTCTAGAACATTCTAGAAGCTTCCGGTCAAAACACCGAAAACATTTTAGTAACCCTGGAAATTGATTTTCTTATATGAATCTTATTCTTTGGACTATTCCAAATCTCCTGGATCCAATCTGAGGCCCCAAACAACATTCGGTCTCCAACTCATATTCCATATCTACTTAAACAACATCGATTCCTTAAGTGTGTCTCCCTACGGTTTGCGAACTATGTAGACATGATCGAGACACCTCTCCAGTCAATAACCAATAGAGGGATCTAGAAATCCATATGGCTCCCACATATTTCAACGATGACTTCGTGATCGAATGAACCATTTACATACGATACTGATTCCCTTTATCGTGTGATACTTTACTTATTTGAGGTTCGATCGTCGGTATCTCTAGACCTAGTTCAACCTCGTTACCGATAAGTACTCTTCACTCATACTGTGAAGTGACATCCCTTGTGACCTTATCACATGCTTGCAAGACAATTGGATGACTCTCCACCAAGAGATCCCAGAGTATATGTATCCATCATATGGATGGACAAATCCCACTCTTCATCCATGCGCTTCAATCCATACTTTCAGAATACCCAATGCCACCTTTATAACCACCCAGTTACGAAGTGGTTTTTGATGTCATCAAAGCATCCATCTGGTGTTGGTGATTAACATGATCTCATTGTAGAAGGATTAGGTTACTATGTATTTAAAATCTTGTAGCAAACAAACTCTAAATGACTTGATATTATACAATGCTTTCAAGGGAATATGCCCAAGAGGCAATAATAAAGTGGTTATTATCTTATTCCTTGTTTATGATAAATGTTTATTTTGCATGCTATAATTGTATTAATACGGAAATGTTAATACATGTGTGTTTAATAAACAAAAAGAAAGTTCCTAGTTATGCCTCTCTTATAAACTAGCTCATTGATTGACAAGATGATCAAAGTTTTCCTGATCATGGACATTGGATGTTGTTAATAATGAGGTCACAACATTGTTGGAATGATGTGATGAACATTCATCCGAAGTATAGCATTATGATCAAGGTCATTGTGTTTACAGTTCTATAACATCATACGAAGTAATCTTAGTCCTTAGACCATGAGATCATGCCAATCACTAACACCGGAAGAGTATCTTGATAACATCAAATGTCACACCGTAACAGGGTCACTATAAAGATGGGTTCAGTGCTACGAAGGTGTTATGTTGAGACTCATGGATCAAGAGTGGAATTTGTCTATCCCGATGACAGATAGATATTCTCTGGGCCCTCTCAGTTATATCACATTAGTTAGCTTGCAAGCAAGTGATTTGATCACTAGAATGTTATATCACGGGAAAGAGAAAAGAGTAAATGTCGGTAATGATATCAAACTAGGAATGGAGATACCGATGATCGAATCTCGGACATGTAATATATCGCGAGATAAAGGGATTTAGTTACCTATATATAAGGTTCACACGATCATAGAAGTCATCGTTGAATATGTGGGAGTCAGTATGGATCTCCAGGTCCTGCTGCTGATTATTGATTGGAGAGAGGTCTGGATCATGTATACATTATTCGTGAATCGTAGGCTGACACACTTAAGCGATACCGACACCATTTGGAGGAAATAAGATGCCAGAGAAAGAAAAACAAAGCGCAGGAATTTTTTTCACTAGACACCGGAATTGTTTCGGTTGAAATTGCTGAAACTGGTACTGCATGTGAAATTGAATACTAGCAAGGGGTTTTATGTGAATGTTTTTTAATTAAAGTTATTAACAAAATTCTGAATAAATTAATAAAAGGAGTTTTAGTTAAAGAGAGATTACATTAAATTTGGTTGAAATTTAATGGTAATTTGAGTGGAGAAAATGGAGGGTCATCTTTATGTGAGTGGACCTTCCACCACATGAATGAGGGAGAGGTGGGGGCACCCTCTATGTCCAGCGGCCATGCCCCATTGGGCTCCCCCCTCCCCTATATAAGTAGCACCTCCTCCTCCTCCACTCTCACACATCATCGCGAAGGATCTCTCTCCCCCTTTAGAATTTCCCCATGGTCTCGGATCAGCGAGATACATGTTCCCAGTGGATTTTTCTATAAGGATTTGTTGCTTCCGCTGCTTCGCTGGAGCAAGGGCGCGGAGGTTGTCGGGGTACCCAAACATGTGTGCAATCACGGATGCACCACTTATTTGTGGTGCTGGACTTGATGGTGCTGTACCTGCTGGACCGGATGCACTTCTTCTCGATCTTGAGATCGGCAAGCGTTCGACTACATCATCCACGAGTACAACCTCATTAATGCTTTTAGGTTTTCGAGGGTATGTATTCTATGGATGTATATCGATCCGTTTCTTGTATCTACTAGATAGATCTTGGTACATAGTTGTTCCTATCGTAGGAATTTTTTTGTTTTCTATGTTGTGAACCCTATAGTGGTATCAGAGCCAGATCTATGGTAGATGCTTTGCACAGGTAGTACACATATGAGTATGTGGGCGATGATGGTCATGTTATTGCTTCTTCCTTGTAATTTGGATATTGATGGCATAGTGGGATGAAGCGGCCCGGACAAACTTTACATGTCCTTGCACATGAGACCCGTTCCACGCTTGACATACAATTAGTTTTGCACAAGTGGCTTGCGGGTGTCTGTCTCTCCTACTATAGTCACTATCTGATTTACAATGAGTTTTCAATAATTTGATTATCATCGTTGTGGTTCCATGTTCATAGGTAAGAACGGTTCTATCTCCGAAAGCCCTCGGCTACATAAAACTTGCAAAAGATAAATTAGAGGCATCTAGTTTTTGGTTTTTCCAGGCATGTACTATGATATGGTAGTGTTATAATTTGTAGTATGGATTGATTCTATTGAAAATTATAATATGTCAAAGTGTAAGTTCCATAGACCTTGGCCTTACACATATAGGAATAATAAAGATCATTCCATGATGCATAAGATAGAGATCAAGTGCAAGAATCATATTATATCACTGTAGCATATGATGTTTGTTTGCATCTTATATTGCTTGTTTGGCATTTTATTAGCATTATAAGATGATCCATCATTTAGATATCGAGATAAAAATGTGTTCTTCCTCAAGTATGCATCGACTATGTTTCACCGCTTCAAGACATCACGTGATGATTGGGTGTACTTGAATACACGAGCATATCTCGGGTGTAGGACAGTTTTATGCACGCGAATACTAAGGTTATTACTTGGAGAGCCTAGCATGTATAGACATGGCCTCGAAACATGGACCGAAAGTTAAGCATGAGTCATATGTTTGATATGATGACCATATAGATGCTCGCCTTTGAAGCTACACCAATTCACATGATGATCGGACTTGGTGTAGTGGATTTGGTTCATGTAATCACCAAAAAGACACGAGGGATGTCGTTTTTGAGTGAGAGTTCATTTCTAATTTGGATTAGTAGAACTCAATTTATCATAAATTAAATCAAATTGAATTTGCATAATTTTTTGTAGTCATTGGCATTCGTTCACCATCTTATGATTAGTTGTAATTGAGATAATAGAACTATAGAATTCTGGATATTTACTTTAGGAACTGGTATCGTATTGTGTTGAGTGCCAATCTAAAGTTTAAAGTCCTATTGCCAACTTTCAGAAAACTATGTTTACTCCATGAAATTTAATAGTTAGTATTAAATCAAGAGTAACAAATCCAGTGTTAGTATCTAAAGTATCATGTTTGCCTCCATGATTCTTGATTATTTTTAAATATCAAGGTTATATAGGAGCTAAAAGAATTGTTTCAGAAACCATCATGTCTGGCAGATATAACAATATCTGAAACAATGTTTTTGGCTGCAATATGATAGAGTATAATATATCTTCTCATATTGGATGAGAATTTTCAAACGTTGGAGATGTTAGACATCCTAATCATCCAAAAAGGTTTTGGAAAGTAACATTATAAGCTACATTAGCTTGATCAGGTAAGTTTTCATGATAAGGATGAATAGAAGATGTAGGTAAATTGTTTACTACACTAAAATATTACTAAAGAATGGATTTTGAAAGAACGCCAATCATTTGATGATGGTGATATACTTTAAAGTGCAAGTCCGAAGGTATTAGTATTTGAATATACACGCTTTGGACTATATGTCATGTACATGGCGCCATTGTTGATGTTGATAGATTCTTTTAAAAGGAAAAGGAAATGCTGAAAGAGAATCTATAAAATATATTTGGCAGAATATAAAAGACTGGAAATATCCAGTTTAGGTATATAGATGATATACATGTTATGGCTGTATTCTTTGCTTGTTAAACAATATGATTCTTGGGTATTGAGTACCGAATTGGTTGGTATGAAATATCATACAAAACAACACAATTCATGAACTACAATGGCCTAAGTAACTAGCAAGAGAATATGTGATGATGTTCATCGAAAACAAACAAATGGTTGTTTCTATTTCTCGTTGACATCAAAGCTTGCCTTCAGGATTTGCTTTAATAATTGTTATTTAAATCAGGTATTATGAGAACAAAGATTGTTCAAATAACTACCGTATTCCATATAAGATGGATGATTTACAAATCTAGTTGGAGAAATCACATCCATAAAACCTAATGCTAAAATTTCGCACGACAAATGATTGAAAGATCACTTACGAAGTGACATCGCCGTTTAAATTATATTGGAAAGAAAACATGAAGAAACCGCATATTCATGGATTTTTGGAGTCTTTGATTTGATCAAATGACGCTTGTGAGACTTTCCTTGGGATAATTAAACCTTCATTCAAAGGCCAAAGAAGAACGATCGACTAAATTATTGAAATTTATACATATCGATGTATGTAGTCCATTATATGTAGTCGTAAGCGATGGATTTCAACTTCATATGCTTTCTCCGGAAATTTGAGTAAATATTCACTTAATGAGAAAGAAGTATGAAATATTTGAAAATGGTCAAAGACTTTCAAGATGATGTGGAAAATCATTGTAACAAGAAAATAAATAATTTATGATTTCATCATAAAGGGATTTATTTGAGTTGCAAGTTTAGCAAAAAAAACTAGATTTGCATCTCCCGAAAGACCATAGGAATATGGAGTGTTGGAGATTTGTAATGAAACCTTGTTTGACATGGTTGGATCAAAGGTGTTATTTATAAAACTGTCATTATGTTTTAAAAGATTAAAGCTTTAGAGACTACCGCTTTTTCACTAAAAAGAGCTCCATATTGATCCGTTGAAATGACACCATATAAGTAATGGTTTGGGATAAAACCCCAAGTTGTCCTTTCTTAAATTTTGATATGCTAAGCATAAGTAAGATGTTTTACAACCAAAGTCGGATGAGAATGTCTTTGTAGGTTATTTAGAATAATCGTTGGGTATTCCTCCATAACACCGAGGACAAAAGAGTTTGTCGCTTGAAACATGAAGTTTCTTGAAAAAAGGATTTTTCCATAAAAGTTAAGTGGGAGGACAATAGAACTTGGATAAGGTTGATGAACCTTAGATAAATGCATTGAGTTCTGAAGTGCTGGAAATCGTTCCGGAGGCAGCCATAATTCTCATAGCTTATGTTCCTCAAAGGTTGTGGTCACGGAGGTCTAAGTTCCTATCGAACCAAGTAGGTCGGATAAACAATCAAATGCTAAGATTTGAGAGTAGATCATTGTTGTTTAACAATGATTAACCGACTACTTGCAAAGAAGCAATGATGGGCCCTGACTCCATCAAATGGATTGAAACCACAAAATCCATGATAGTTCCATACATGAGAAATCATGTTTTTTGAACTTGGAACACCCTCTAGAAAGGTGTAAAAACCTATCGGTCGTATTTGGATCTATAAAGAAACAGATATGGATGTTTCACATGTATGAAATAGTCGACATGTCGGTAAAGAGTTTACGACAATGTTCAAGGAGTTGACTATGAAAAGATTTGATCTTTCATAGTGATATTTAGTATAGACGAATTAATGTAGCAACCACTACATATAATTTGGTATATGGTAGTTGAACACACAAAACAAAGTTCTTCTAATATAATGGTTACCCAGGACGTGTACACGATGTAACATCCCAATTTCAGCAACCCCGGTCTGTTGTCCAAAAAGGCAAAAATCAGGGGGAACAAAAACTTTTTATTGTTATATGTTGCAATGATTGCTTACTTGTTTGCTGGTGTTCATGCAAATGATTGTGTATTAGGTGATGTTGTAACATCCCTAAAATCATGTTTTAAACTCATGCATATCATCCATGCATCCATGATCATATGAGTTTCATTTCAAACAAATCATTTCAAAACAGAAGCATATATGCTTATTATTTCATGTAAGTTTGCTCTAGCCTTAGTGCTATCTTCCAATGAGAAGAGTACTTGTTTTTTTTCAGTAAGGTTTGAAATTCAAACTTAGGCACCATCAAAAGTTTGAACAAAGTTTCAAAACAAAAGGAGTAAATAAAACCAATATTATGCCTATTGTATATATATCATAAAGGCTTGGTTTTATTTTTATTTTCATTTGATCAAAGTGTTTTGAATAAACAGTAGTGTTTGACACACATTTGAGTGCAAGGTTTACTGAATAAAAACCTAGAGAATATTTGAATTCAAACTCATTTGATTTGGATTTGAAAATCATTTCAGAAAATCAAAACAGAAAAAGAAAAGGAGAAAAGAATTGGAAAAAGGCCAGCGCCACCTATCTGGCCCAACTACGAATCCAGCCCATTAAGCCCACCCGGGTTCCCCCTCTCTCTTTCTCGCTCGCAGACAAACCCACTGAGCGACTGACGCCAGGACCCCACCCCCTCTCTGTTTAACTCGCTGATGAGTGGACCCTGCGACAACGTCGTCATCGTCGTCAATCACGCGCGGCCGCGATGCTCGCTCCACCGTTACCTCGCCGCAGTCACTTCAGGCTTAATTTCCCTTGATTCCGCGCTTAATCGTCGCTCCCCTCCCGCCTACATAACCACCTCTACACCGCGGCCATTTCCCCCCACCTAGCGCCACCTCTCCGCCACCGGGCTGCCCGCAATTGCCCTTGCGCCGCCGCGGACAGAGCAGCTCCGGCGATGAATCTCAGTGAGTACAGACCGCCCCTCTGCCTCTAATTCAAACCACCGTGATCAGCATGACCTTGCGCGTTCGCTAATGCCCTCCGTTTGCTTTCTCATGACCCAGAGCGACGTCTTCGTTCTCACCCGCGAGCACCTGAGCCGCCGCTCGACTTCGACGTGCGATTCAGGTAAAATGAGACCGCTCCTTGCCTTCCCTTTGATACTGCCTTGATCGCCAGGTCCTTGCGCATCTCCTAAACCATATGGCTTGTGCTAGGTCGACGCCGAACCTCGGCAATGTCTTCGACATCAAGCAACAGACGCCGCCCGCAACTCCGACGAGCTCCAGCGACCATCTCCGTGCGCCCCTTGCCAAACCACCGCCACCTTGAGCATCAGCAGCACACGGCGAGTCTGGTAAGCCCCTTCCCCCTCTCCCGCGTGACCTAGAACGCCGGTAGCAACTCTGACAGAGGCGCCGCCGCCAACGCCGCCACTGTATGGTCAAAGTGCTGAGCGCCGTTAGATCTAGATCCTGCGGATACGATAGAACATAAACGAAGCGGTAAGATTGGATCTGAGCCACGCGATTAAGTTAGATCCAGCAGCTCAGAAGCGTGATCCAACGCGAAGCGGTACGGGCCAATCAGATTATGACGCGTGGCAGCAGGTTAGGTTTAAAATCAGGATTTAAATCTATTAGATGTTTGAATTTGTTTTGGCTATAACTTTTGATCCCCACGTTAGAATTTGACAAATTTTATATCAATGGAATCAGGAGAACAAGCCCTTTCTAAATATGCAATGTGTTTAATGTTTTGCTTCTGTTAAAATGGTTTTATTTTCAGAAACATGTGTAGGGTTATTTTGAGTATATGTATTGTTTGAAAAATGTTTTAAGGTTTAAATAAATGTTGTATGGCAAGATTTGAACTTGTTTATTAACCAGTACTGTACACTTGCTTTGTCGAATTTTAAAAATCATCTTATATCCTATTGCATGCATGCATATTTTTTTGTTTGTATATGTTTTGTATGTGATTTGTTGTTATGATTCTATGTGTAGATTTTGGTGCCAATAGTGATTGTGATTGTGAGGATTGTAGCTACTCTCCAAACTACCGAGGCAAGTGGTGCGTCATGATATTTTTATCCCTATGTTTTCTACTAAGCATTAGAAATATTTTGCTAGTCTTGCATGTTATATTTTGCTTATATGCCATGTTGGTAAATCCTAGTAGTTGTAGAATTGTTAGGAAATTTCTAAGTTAAGTTTATTTCTATACCATGCTTAGCCTAGCTAATAGAAACCAAGGGTGGTGAAAATATACATGCTATGATGAAAATATTTCTAAGTCTTTGGACTTGTGTTTTGCCTAACAAAACAACTAAGTAAATGAAACACCTGGGTGGAATGGAAGGAATGGTTTATGTTGAGTGGTTACACAAGGCCCATTTCTATGGTTTACCTTGTGTATCTCACTTGTGGAAAGCCACCCAGGAACAAAGAGATTTTTAGAGGCCAAGTGTTAAGAAGCTTCTAGTGTAACCACTTGGCAATATGGGCTCTGCCTGGATCACATAGGTTGCTAGAACTTAGCCATTTGGACAGTTGGTGGTAGTGGGATGATAGGTTGGAACGCGTCCATTTGGTCTAAGGGAAGGCTTCTAAAAGGTCCTGTCTTGGTGAAAATCAAGTCTGGTGGGGAAAGTGCACAACCTCTGCAGATGGAAGAATCTAAGTACTTAGCCATGTCCCTGGAAAAGGACAACTTGAGCATCAAGACATGGAAGCTATCAAGAATCTCCTCATCCCAATTTTCTCAGTAAAAACTTGTGGGTGAACAAGGGTGAAGGACCTCAATGTCTATTGGTGGTTCCTTGGGAAAATTTTTGATAAAGAAAAACTTAGTGATTTCAACTAATAGGCAAAACCTATAGCAAAGCAAGCCAAGATACACTTAGCCAAATTGCATATAGTATATAGTCCACCTAAATTATACTAAGGTATCACTTGCCAATACTATTCCAAAGTATTGACCCACTGTGGCTGTAACTTGTGATGTTGCAGGTTACTCTGATGAGGATTAGGAGTCATGAGTCTACACTCAACATGTTTGCCTGTGGCACATGAATATGAAGACTTTTATCTATTTACTTATTCAAACTCTTGTACTAGGCCTGTGGCCTTGGAGTTGTAAAGACTATGTTTGTCTCTGGAATGACTGTAATAATGACCTTTGTTTCTGTGTACTTCATCTTAAACTGTGGATGCTAGCATTGATCCAGGGACTAGCATTGCAATCACAGGGATCCTTTTCCTTTATAAAGGAGGGATCGTACAGATGGTATTAGAGCACTGTGTTGCATGTAGGATTATGACCCTAGGATTGGAAACCACTAAGGAAATTTTTTTAGCAACTTCTACACTTGTCTATTCTTCTCGTAAACTTTTGTAATCTTCTTTCTCATCTCTATTTGTAGATGAACTCCATCAACGAAGCCGTAAGGAAAGGACCACTCATGCAATGACTTTGGAGTGTGAGACAGAATTCCCCAAGGCTCTCAAGGACCTCATGGTTGCAATGGAAATACATGGTGCAGCTGTTTACAAAGGCTTTCCTCTGATGGATGAAGGAGTTGAGTACTGGTGGGTGCAACTTCACTTGTATAAAAACAAGGAAGACAACCACAAGGAATCAGGATTCTGCATGTTCACCAATTCTGTGATGCACCCTACATTCTTTGACTCGGCAAGGGATGCAGCTTGGAAGACCATCAAAGAACTTGGTGAAAGAGTCAAGTGTAGAATGTTCAACATCCAAAATAGCCTAAAAGAAGAGAAGAAACATACCCAAGAGTTGGAGGCTACCAACCAAACCTTAAGAGGAGACATTATAGACTTAGTGATGGAGTCATGTGCTCAAGAGAGAGTGATTGTGTAACATCCCAAAAATATCAAACTTAGATCATCAAAACACTAATCATCAAGTTTAGGGTTAACAAAAAACTTTTCTAAATGAATTCATGAATGCATGTATATGTGTATGCATGGATTTTGAATTTCTTTAAAAACCACCTTGTTTGTGTGAACCATTGCTTGTAAACTGTTTCATAGGTGAAAATAACATCATCTAAAACATTTCCCACACCTTTCCTAAAGACAAGTAAATCAAAACAAATATATTAAGTGAATGGTCATTTTGACCAATTTAACTCCCATGCCTACTTTGGCTATCTCAAACTTTCAAAACCTAACAGAAACTTTTCTGGATCTTTGCACCCCTTGAATGTACTCATAACAGAGTATCAAGGCCCACTTTGTGATCATCCAGAAACTTTCAAATGCATAGTTTAAATGACAATTCAAAATTGAATCTTCTTCATATGGGAAGATCCCACTTTTCCAAAACCCACCCAAACAAGCTCAACTTTCAAAACCCAAGCATCTGCAGACTCACCAGAACCAATCTAGCAAACCCACCAAAAATCTTTTCAAAATTCAAAACTTGATTTCATGCGGCCATTTCATCAAACAGGTTGCAGACACAAATCAAAAAAAACATCAAACACTATAGTGTGCAGTGTTTTGAGACTAACTTGTTCCCTAGTTAGCTCACACACAACCTAGTAGATCATCTAGAAAGATTAGCCCAACACTAGCACCCCTGTGAGCTTGCCATTGTCATTAATGGTGAACAACCGAGCACCCCCATGTCACCCTATTGTGGACAGCGGGCTAGAGGAAGAACTAGTCGTGCCAACCTTGTCTGGGAGGCAGCCCACCGTCCACCTCCACTGCCTGTCCCAACCACGAGCGTTGCCAACCCTGGACCACGCGCACGAGACATGCCCAGACCATGCCGAGCGTGCGCCAGAGCGCCACCCTCGACCATCACCCACAGACCGCGCGCCGCCCTCACCGCGTGCATACACGATCACCACCGACCCAGGAGACCGCCAGACATCCCCGTTTGCCGCCCCGTGCCATACAGCCACCGCCCGCTGTCGAAGACGCCGCCTCTGCCAGCAGAAGGCCGCCTGTTCAGACCAAACCGCCCCATGCCTCGCGATCATGTCGTTGAGCATCGCCAGGAGACACAGCACCGTCCCCTACCCTTGCCCATGCAATTAGCCGCCTGTAACATCACCCCCGACGAGCTCACCTTGCGCCCCGACGGTCCCCTCGCTCGACTATAAATAGAGGCCACCCCCGCACGATTTCTTCACACCATCTCACTCCCCTCTCCCCACTGACCGTGCCACACCATCCTCAGAGCAAGCCGAGCACCACCTGCGAATTTCACTGGAGCACCGCCTTGCCGGAGAAGAAGGGAGCCAGCGATTGAGCCGCCTGGGAGAAGCCACCGGTACCAGGAGGTTCGCCGTCGTCGACCGTCGTTCGCCCGCCTCGCCGACCCTCGCCTGTACCCGGTGAGCCCCAGACCCCCAATCGGCGCTTAGGTTTCGTTCTCGCCGGAGCTGTCTCGCGTCGACGATGACCCTCAGCCGTTGGATTAGAACTAGATCAAACGATCCACGTTGCCCCATACCTCTTCGCCCAACCCCGTGTCACTGACGAGTGGGGACACCCACTTACGAGCTCTGCGGAGCCTGCTTAGCAGGCCGGCCCGTTAGAATTTCCCGCGCAGCCCAGCAATTCAAATTAAACCTTTTCTTTTTAATTTCAAACACACTTCTGTACCCAACTTCAAAAATCAACCCAGATCGATTCAGTGCATCAAATTGAATGAAACCAATTTTCTTGGAAAGGACTGTGAATGCTTAATCCAAGCCCGTCGGATTCAAGTCATTTGGATCTGTAGATCACCCATAGCAAAAATAACAAGGCAGAAGCTTTTCTGCATTCAAACATTTTTCAAATTTAAACCATAAAAGATTTTGAGTTGATTCCAACTCTCAAAAATCACATTTAACCATACCTTTCAGAATATATAAAAATATATAGGTTTACTTGCAGAAATAATGTTCAAGTAATAAAAGAATACTTCATAAGCATTTCTAGCCACTTTAATTAATTGAAATAAAAGGGTAAAACCTTATTAAATTGTGACACTACTTTAAATCATATTCCCATGGACTACAATATGTGGTGATGACATGTGTCAAAATGATCCCATGTTTAGTTTGGAGAATATTAAATCTTAAGTAGTTTTTCAATGAGTAGAAATTACTTTTCTAAAAATAAGAAGTTTTAAACCAAGCTTTAACCTTGTAATGTTAGAGATGATGCTAGATCATCTATAGGACCCATGTGTGTGATGATTGCAAGTAGTTAAGTATTGTTTGGTGATTGTGTACCTCGTATTTATTCATAGACGCTAGTACCGACCAAGGATACTACGAGGAGGAAGGAGGATACTACGAAGAGGAAGCCGAGGAGAACGTCAAACACTACTCTGCACAAAGCAAGCTTATACTGATATTGATGCAAGCTGATACTATACCAATGCAAGCTAACACTTGCAAGATACCCTACTGATGCCACAAACCCATATTTGTGATATGAATACTATATGCCTTAAGCATATGTGATCATACCTACTTGCTAAACCAATCCTAGTTTTATGGAAAGCTTCTTACTTTATTTTTTTATCAAAGCTTAATTAGAGTCTACCTAAGAGTTTGGTAGATACTAGACAGTTGTGCTGAAGGTTGCTTAAAGAGCATAAAATTTGGCCTAAGCTAGAAACCTTGATATCAGCCTAAGATATAATGTTGGACTTAGTGAAACTCCACTAGTTACCACCCCTCATTAGTACCACCCCCACCTGTAGATGCTAGTGCTAAGCATAAAACTTGATCAACTGTAGATGGGAATACTTGGTGGAAAAATGGTTATGAAAATTTTGGAATGATGGATCATTCTATTGAAATGTTTTGGAAATGTGTTTCCAAACACTTGATGATTTTGGTGATGAAAATGTGGAGGCATGAGCCTTAGCCCTTTATAAAACAGATGGTTGTCTGGATGCGATACCATTCCAATTTTTGCGTACAACCACAATACACGAATATTGGGTAGGGCTTGACTGGAAACTTATATACCTTAGTATTAGTTCCCTCCCGACCAAGGTCTGAGCTGAGGCTACCTTGTGAAGATTGTCCACCTGTGCAGTACCCAAGATGACAGTGGTCATGGTTGGGAGGCCAAACTCACAGGAGAGGTGCTTATACTAGGGCGTGTAATCGAAAGGTTAGGATTGATTATCCGCATACCGAGTATGGTGAATTCAGGATTTGTTCCTGACGGATGTATCGAATGTTGTGGTGAAAGTGTACAATATCTGCAGTGTCAAACTATTGAATAGGCGTCATGATTATGGACAGCTGGAGTGGCCATACTGTTCCCCCGTCAGACTTTTCAAAATGACTTGTGAAATGAATTGAGACTTTGACTTGACCACAACAGAGTTGTGACCTGAATTACAAGATCCCATTTAGGAACTATAAAATTGTGACTAGCTTTGGAACTTAGTAGAGATAAACCTGGCTTTTTGCAAAACAACCCTAGAGCCTAGTGTCCTATTATCCAAAAAAAACCCTTCTCTTGTTAGTATTAGTTTGCGAGTACTTAAAGTGTACTCATGGCTTTGTCCCTGGATATTCCCATGGCCAGACTATGAAGAAGAGTACCTCGAAGATGGACCCCAGGAAGGTTACGACAACTAGGATCATCTCCCATCGTCAGCATTGCCTGTGACCCCGAAGATGGAGCTTCGCCTACGCTACCGTTATTATTACGTATTCCGCTGCTTGATGTTGTACTAAGAACTGGATCATGAGATCCCCATTTGTGTAAGAACTTATGTATTTTTTGTAATGGATGAAGTACTATGGTATCCAATTCTGTTATGTCTCGCAAAAATGGTAATCATGGGATTGCGATGTATGGCATAACAGGCATCTAGGATTGAAAAATCCGGGTGTTGACAAGTTGGTATCAGAGCCATCCTGACCATAGGAGACCCTAGTTAGATTGGACGTTGAACCAAAAACTTAGTTTCAAAACCACAGAACAAAAATATTTACGAAAACTTATTCTCATTCTTACCTCTTTAATTCTTTAATAAAACTTCATGTTCCCCAAAAACTCTTGCAAAATAGATAAAATTTTGACACACTTGATCACTCTGCTAATCTACTCATCCTCTATTTTTATAGATGGACGTGAAGTACAGCAAGTTTTATCAACATGGGAATGGAGGAGACCTTATCTTTGAGAGGGATCTGGATCAGCTTTCAGAACTTCTGGAGCGTCCGCACCCCGAGTTCTTCGGAGCTCAGCTCAATGATCAAGGAGGAGAAGATCCGTAGTGGCTAATTGTTGCAAGTCTCCGAGGAAAAATTGAACCTCCCACAGCGGAGGGAATTCAGTTTACCTTGAGGGAAAACAACTGGCTCGATGGACTTGCTAGAGCAATGCAGGAAGCTCTTTCCCGTCTGTGTGGGCAGAGCATCAATCAGATCAAGGGTACTCGCTTTGAGTTTTTCCCAATATGTGATGCAAATGGACAACCACTGGAAGCCCCATACCACCCCGAGCTGAAGACTCAATTGGACCACCTTAGCTTCATGATGTATGATCGTCAACAAGAGTTGGACAACTACCGTGACTATTGCAACCACAAGTCTACCATCATCAAGATGAAGGATCAGACCATCGCCATGCTAGCAAAGGATCGCAAGTCTCGCCGCCGTCAGCTCGACAAGAAGGAGCGCATTATTGCCCGTCTTCGCCATCGCATCTCATCTCTGGAAGAGACCATCCACGAGAGGGACATGCAGTTGGAGGAAAGGGAGAATGCCGGAGAGGATCTTCGTGGAGACCCTACTCCTATCTCAGCGATGATGATGATTTTCTGGAGGATTAGGTCATGGACTTCTTCACCGATGAGTATGATTTCGCCTTCATCGATGATTCTAAAGATGATGAAGCCACAGACTCCAAGGAGTAGTAGCACTAAGCACTAGCATAGTGAGTAGTAGTCGGTCCCACTGTATCGTAGATTCCAGAATGGTTCTTAAAACCATCTGTTTTTCCTTGTTGTGGTGTGTGTTGTATTGTGTGCTATGAGTGAATGAATGAAAAAGCAAGTTGCTAGAAAACTTGAGTCAAACTCCAAAAACTTTTCAAAAACCCAAAACCTTAGCAATTTCCCTCTATTCTCATGATCTATCTAAATCTTCCGATGCCACGTGGAGGAAGTGGTTCAGCCCCGGACCCGATGTTGCAGATCCTGCAAATGTTGACTTCTGACCGCGAAGCTAAAAGAGCGGAGCGTCAAGCCAACCTAGCCACTCTGCAACAGATAGCCCAGCTAGCCCACAACAACCAAGGCCATGGAAATCAGGACAACCACGGATCTAAGCTCAAGAATTTCCAGAATACCAACCCACCCGTTTTCACCAAGTCGGAAGAACCCCTAGACGCCGATGATTGGCTGCAAACCATGGAAAATAACTTAGAAGTAGCCGGAGTGGAAGCCAACAAGAAAGTCTTGTTCGCCACCCATTATCTAGCCGGAGATGCCAGGGCATGGTGGAACAGTGTTCGTGCAATGCCCGGAGGCCAGATGATGACCTGGGAGGAATTCAAGGTCAAGTTTAGCAGAACCCATGTGCCACCAGGTTTAATCAAGAGAATGAGAGACGAGTTCAGAGAGTTGAAGCAAGGAAGGATGACTGTAGTGGAATACCGTGACAAATTTTTGTCATTAGCTAGGTATGCCCCAGACGAAATAGACACCGAAGCCAAGAAGAAAGAAAGATTCCTGAATGGTCTGCACGACGAGATGCAAACGGTGTTAGTCAATATCCCCTTTGTTGATATTGAAGCCCTTGTAGACTCTGCTATCCAAATGGAAGGAAAGATCAACCAGGCCAATGAGAACCGCAAGCGTCGCATGATGCATCAACCAGGAACCCATCAGACCCCAAAGTATCGCCCCAACCCATCTCCAGGATTTGCCCCAAGAACCAACAGACCCCCTATGACCCGTCCGACCTATCCCAACCGTGGAAACCCTAGACCCGGAGGAAATCACAACAACCCCGGCAACTCTAGCAATTTCACCCGTGCCCCACCCAAGTTCAACATCAACAATACTACCACCAACCCCAACACTGCCCCAAGGACTGGAAGCAATGCTGTGCCTATCGCTGCCAAGGACAAGTCACAAGTGACCTGTTATGACTGTGGAAATAAAGGCCACTATTCCAACGAAAGTGCCCCAACAAGAAGAATGCCACAGCCCCAACGCCAATGTCCCAGCTCAGCGTCATCTATCCGGGGAGAAGATTTGCCCAGAATTCACTCAACCGCAATGGCCGTCTTTTTCTCATGCATGCTGAAGAAGCTCAGGAAGCGCCAAACGTCGTGCTGGGTATGTTTTCTGTTAATTCAGTACTTGCAAGAGTGTTATTTGATTCTGGTGCATCGCATTCATTTGTCACCGAAGAATTTACCTGCACTAGTAAAATTCAACCAACCAAATTGAAGCATGTGATGATTGTACAAATTCCCGGATCAACCACCAAGGCTAGGCAAATTTGCAAAGCCATCCCTATCCGAATCCATGGAATAGATTTTTATGCTAATCTAATAGTACTCGGAACTAAAGGTTTGGAAGTAGTACTAGGAATGGATTGGATGTCCAAGCATAAAGGATTGATTGACTGTGCCAAGAAAGCCATTACCATGACCAGTACCACCGGAATATCAGTCGAGCATATATCTGAAACCTTACCTCGCCAATTCAAGTGTAACAAGAGTCTAGCCCAACCTACCATTGACCAAGTTCGGATAGTCTGCGAATACCCCGATGTATTTCGGATGTTTTGCGGTATGCCCCCAGATCGGGATATCGAGTTTATCATCGAACTAATCCCCGGAACAGGACCCATAGCCCAGAGACCCTATAGTATGAACCCGTCAGAACTAGAAGAACTGAAGAAGCAACTGGATTCCATGCTAAAAATCGGATTGATTCAACCGAGTGCGTCCCCATGGAGATCACCTGTCTTGTTCGTAGACAAGAAGGATGGAGGTAACCGTTTGTGTACGGATTATTGAAAGTTGAATGATGTCACCATCAAGAACAAGTACCCCTTGCCTAAGATAGAAGATTTGTTTGATCAGTTGACCGGTGCACAGGTGTTTTCTAAGATTGATCTTAGGACTGGCTATCATCAACTCAAAATTCATGCAGAGGATATCCCAAAGACTGCCTTCACCACTAGATATGGATTGTATGAGTATACAGTCATGTCTTTTGGATTAACCAATGCCCCCGCTTATTTCATGAATCTCATGAATAAGATTTTTATGGACTTCCTGGATAAGTTTGTTGTTGTTTTCATCGATGACATTCTGATTTATTCCAAATCAGAAGAAGAACATGAGCTACACCTAAGGACCATTCTTGGAACCCTTAGAGAGCATCAGTTGTATGCAAAATTTAGCAAATGTGAATTCTGGTTACAGGAAGTAGGATTCCTCGGCCACATTGTATCAGCCGGAGGAATTGCCGTTGACCCTGCCAAAGTGAAAGATGTATAAGATTGGCAAGCCCTAACCACTCAAACCCAAGTTCGTGCTTTTCTCGGATTGGCGGGATATTACCGCAAATTCGTAGAAGGATTCTCGAGTATAGCCCGACCCATGACCCAATTGCTGAAGAAGGACAAGAAGTTTGAATGGACCGACAAATGTGAAGCAAGTTTTCAAGAACTCAAGAGGAGATTGATTTCAGCCCCAATCTTGATCATGCCGGATATCACGAAGCCCTTCGATGTGTATTGTGACGCATCGAAGATTGGTCTCGGATGTGTGCTAATGCAAGAAGGCAAAGTTATATCTTATCTATCGCGACAATTGAAGCAACATGAACAAAATTACCCAACCCATGACCTCAAACTCGCAGCCGTAGTTCTAGCCCTAAAGACATGGAGACATTACCTGATGGGAAACCGTTGTGAGATTTATTCGGATCACAAGAGCCTAAAGTATATATTTAGTCAGAAGGAGCTGAATATGAGGCAGAGAAGATGGATTGAGCTAATCAAGGATTATGACCTGGACATTCACTATCACCCTGGAAAAGCCAATGTGGTAGCCGATGCCCTTAGCAGATTGCCGTGCCGCTTGAACTCCATGATTTTGAAGGAGCAACCAAGTTTGCACAAAGAAATGGAAGATTTTCGAGTAGAATTAGTAAGTGAAGGATTTTTGGCTAGCATCGAACTTCAGCCCACTTTGATCAGTCAGATTAAAGAGGCGCGAGAAATGCCGATATCAACGGAATCAAGCGTCGTGTATGTGCAGGCAAAGTACCCGGATTCACCGAGGACGAAGAAGGAGTTCTATGGTACAAAGGACGCCTTTGTGTACCAGCAGATTCGGAGTTGAAAGAAGTTATCTTGAAGGAGGCTCATGATACACTTTATTCTATCCATCCCAGAGGAACTAAGATGTATCAAGATTTGAAAGAGCAATTTTGGTGGCATAAGATGAAGAGAGAAATCGGAAGCTATATCGCCAAGTGTGATATATGTCAGCGAGTCAAGGGCAGGACATCAAAGACCCGCTGGATTGTTGCAACCTTTGCAAATTCCGGAATGGAAATGGGATTCTGTAGGAATGGACTTTATCACTGGACTACCTACTTCTAGTAGGGGAAATGACTCTATTTGGGTCATAGTGGACAGATTGTCCAAAGTCGCCCATTTCTTGCCCGTCAAAACTACCTATTAGAGTTCGAAGCTAGCGGAGTTATACATCGCTAGGATCGTTATTTGCATGGAGTCCCCAAGAACATAGTCTCGGATGGAGGAACTCAGTTTACCTCGAGATTCTAGAAGAAAGTCCAAGAAGGTTTAGGAACCCGCCTAGATTTCAGTACCGCGTATCACCCTCAGACCGATGGAAAAACGGAGCGAGTAAACCAAATACTCGAAGATATGCTTAGAGCATGTGTGTTAGAATATGGATCCAAGTGGGAAGACTGTCTGCCATTTGCAGAATTTTCCTACAACAATAGTTACCAAGCCAGTTTGCAAATGGCCCCATTTGAATTTATGTACGGAAGAAAGTGCCGCACCCCTTTGAACTGGTCGGAAGTAGGAGAGAGTCAGATTTTCGGACCCGACATCCTACGAGAAGCAGAAGAGAAGGTTCACAAGATTCGTGAACACCTCAAGACAGCCCAATCCAGACAAAAGAGTTACGCCGACAAGAGACGTCGAGACCTCGCCTTCAACATCGGAGATTTGGTTTATCTGAAAGTGTCGCCATTGAAGGGAATGCAACGTTTCCAACTCAAAGGAAAGTTAGCCCCCAGATATATTGGACCTTTCAAAATCTTGAACCGTCGAGGAGATGTATCGTATCAACTGGAACTACCTGAAGAGATGTCAGCGGTGCAAAATGTGTTCCATATCTCGTTACTTCGCAAATGTCTCGAAGTCCCCGAAAAGACCGAAGTGTTCAAGAATATCGATCACCGGACCATCGAGATCAACGATGACCTAACCTATCCTGAAGTACCCATCCGTATATTGGAAGAAGCCTTTTGAACTACCAGAACCCGAAGCATCAAGTTTCTCAAGATTCAGTGGAGCAACCACACAGAAGAGGAGGCCACCTGGGAACGCGAAGATCACATCAGAACGGAGTTTCCAGATCTCTTCAAATCCTAGGTAATCTTTTCGTCCTTTTCAAATCTCGGGACGAGATTTTGTTTAAGGGGGGAAGGTTTGTAACATCCCAAAAATATCAAACTTAGATCATCAAAACACTAATCATCAAGTTTAGGGTTAACAAAAAACTTTTCTAAATGAATTCATGAATGCATGTATATGTGTATGCATGGATTTTGAATTTCTTTAAACACCTTGTTTGTGTGAACCATTGCTTGTAAAATGTTTCTTAGGTGAAAATAACATCATCTAAAACATTTCCCACACCTTTCCTAAAGACAAGTAAATCAAAACAAATATATTAAGTGAATGGTCATTTTGACCAATTTAACTCCCATGCCTACTTTGGCTGTCTCAAACTTTCAAAACCTAACAGAAACTTTTTTGGATCTTTGCACCCCTTGAATGTACTCATAACAGAGTATCAAGGCCCACTTTGTGATCATCCAGAAACTTTCAAATGCATAGTTTAAATGACAATTCAAAATTCAATCTTCTTCATATGGGAAGATCCCACTTTTCCAAAACCCACCCAAACAAGCTCAACTTTAAAAACCCAAGCATCTGCAGACTCACCAGAACCAATCTAGCAAACCCACCAAAAACTTTTCAAAATTCAAAACTTGATTTCATGTGGCCATTTCATCAAACAGGTTGTAGACACAAATCAAACAAAATATCAAACACTATAGTGTGCAGTGTTTTGAGCCTAACTTGTTCCCTAGTTAGCTCACACACAACCCAGTAGATCATCTAGAAAGATTAGCCCAACACTAGCACCCCTATGAGCTTGCCATTGTCATTAATGGTGAACAGCCGAGCACCCCCATGTCACCCCTTTGTGGACAGCATGCTAGAGGAAGAACTAGCCGTGCCAACCTTATCTAGGAGGCAGCCCACCGTCCATCGCCACTGCCTGTCCCATCCGCGAGCGTTGCCAAGCCCTAGACCACGCGCACGATACACGCCCAGACCATGCCGAGCGTGCGCCAGAGCGCCACCCTCGACCATCACCCACAGACCGCGCGCCGCCCTCACCGCGTGCATACACGATCACCACCGACCCAGGAGACCGCCAGACACCCCCGTTTGCCGCCCCGTGCCATACAGCCACCGCCCGCCGTCGAAGACGCCGCCTCTGCCGCGCAGAGCGCCGCCCGTTCCAGACCAAACCGCACCGCCCCATGCCTCGCGATCATGTCGTTGAGCATCGCCAGGAGACACAGAACCGTCCCCTACCCTTGCCCATGCCATTAGCCGCCTGTCGCTTCGACGAGCTCACCTTGCGCCCTCGACCCCTCGCTCGACTATAAATAGAGGCCACCCCCGCACAATTTCTTCACACCATCTCACTCCCCACTCCCCACTGACCGTGCCACACCATCCTTAGAGCAAGCCGAGCACCACCTCGCCGGAATTTCACTGGAGCCTGCCGCTGCCGGAGAAGAAGGGAGCCAGCGATTGGAGCCGCCCCAGGAGAAGCCACCGGTACCAGGAGGTTCGCCGTCATCGACTTCGTCGTTCGCCCGCCTCTCCGACCCTCGCCCGTACCCCGGTGAGCCCCCAGCACCCCCCACTGGCCGCGCTAGGTTTCGTTCTCGCAGGAGCTGTCTCGCGTCAACGATGACCCTCAGCCGTTGGATTAGAACTAGATCAAACGATCCACGTTTCCCCATACCGCTTCGCCCAACCCCGTGTCACTGACGAGTGGGGACACCCACTTACGCAGCCTGCGGGAGCCCTGTGCTTAGCAGACCGGCCCGTTAGAATTTCCCGCGCAGCCCAGCAATTCAAATTAAACCTTTTCTTTTTAATTTCAAACACACTTCTGTACCCAACTTCAAAAATCAACCCAGATCGATTCAGTGCACCAAATTGAATGAAACCAATTTTGTTGGAAAGGTCTGTGAATGCTTAATCCAAGCCCGTTGGATTCAAGTCATTTGGATCTGTAGATAACCCATAGCAAGAATAACAATGCAGAAGCTTTTCTGCATTCAAACATTTTTCAAATTTAAACCATAAAAGCTTTTGAGTTGATTCCAACTCTCAAAAATCACATTTCACCATACCTTTCAGAATATATAAAAATATACAGGTTTACTTGGAGAAATAATGTTCAAGTAATAAAAGAATGCTTCATAAGCATTTCTAGCCACTTTAATTAATTGAAATAAAAGGGTAAAACCTTATTAAATTGTGACACTACTTTAAATCACATTCCCATGGACTACAATATGTGGTGATGACATGTGTCAAAATGATCCCATGTTTAGTTTGGAGAATATTAAATCTTAAGTAGTTTTTCAATGAGTAGAAATTACTTTTCTAAAAATAAGAAGTTTTAAACCAAGCTTTAACCTTGTAATGTTAGAGATGATGCTAGATCATCTATAGGACCCTTGTGTGTGATGATTGCAAGTAGTTAAGTATTGTTTGGTGATTGTGTACCTCGTATTTATTCATAGACGCTAGTACCGACCAAGGATACTACAAGGAGGAAGGAGGATACTACGAAGAGGAAGCCGAGGAGAACGTCAACCACTGCTCTGCACAAGGCAAGCTTATACTGATATTGATGCAAGCTGATACTATACCAAGCTAAGCATATGTGATCATACCTACTTGCTAAACCAATCCTAGTTTTATGGCAAGCTTCTTACTTTATTTTTTTATCAAACCTTACTTAGAGTCTACCTAAGAGTTTGGTAGATACTAGAAAGTTGTGCTGAAGGTTGCTTAAAGAGCATAAAATTTGGCCTAAGCTAGAAACCTTGATATCAGCCTAAGATATAATGTTGGACTGAGTGAAACTCCACTAGTTACCACCCCTCATTAGTACCACCCCCACCTGTAGATGCTAGTGCTAAGCATAAAACTTGATCAACTGTAGATGGGAATACTTGGTGGAAAAATGGTTATGAAAACCTTGGAATGATGGATCATTCTATTGAAATGTTTTGGACATGTTTTTCCAAACACTTGATGATTTTTGTGATGAAAATGTGGAGGCATGAGCCTTAGCCCTTTACAAAACTGATGGTTGTCTGGATGCGATACCATTCCAATTTTTGCGTAGAACCACAATACCCGAATATTGGGTAGGGCTTGACTGGAAACTTATATACCTTAGTATTAGTTCCCTCCCGGCCAAGGTCTGAGCTGAGGCTACCTTGTGAAGATTGTCCACCTGTGCAGTACCCAAGATAACAGTGGTCATGGTTGGGAGGCCAAACTCACAGGAGAGGTGCTTATACTAGGGCGTGTAATCGAAAGGTTAGGATTGATTATCCGCATACTAAGTATGGTGAATTCAGGATTTGTTCCTGACGGATGTATCGAATGTTGTGGTGAAAGTGTACAATCTCTGCAGAGTGTCAAACTATTCGAATAATAGCGTCCATGATTATGGACAGTTGGAGTGGCCACACTGTTCCCCCGTCAGACTTTTCAAAATGACTTGTGAAACGAATTGAGACTTTGACTTGACCACAATAGAGTTGTGACCTGAATTACAAGATCCCATTTAGGAACTATAAAATTGTGACTAGCTTTGGAACTTAGTAGAGATAAACCTGGCTTTTTGCAAAACAACCCTAGATCCTAGTGTCCTATTATCCAAAAAAACCCCTTCTCTTGTTAGTATTAGTTTGTGAGTACTTAAAGAGTACTCATGGCTTTGTCCCGTGCTATTCCCATGGCCAGACTATGAAGAAGAGTACCTCGAAGATGGACCCCAAGAAGGTTATGACAACTAGGATCATCTCCCATCGTCTGTGACCCGGACCAAGATGGAGCTTCGCCTACGCTACCGTTATTATTACGTATTCCGCTGCTTGATGTTGTACTAAGAACTGGATCATGAGATCCCCATTTGTGTAAGAACTTATGTATCGTTTGTAATGGATGAAGTACTATGGTATCCAATTCTGTTATGTCTCACAAAAATGGTAATCCTGGGATTGCAATGTATGGCATAACAGGCATCTAGGATTGAAAAATCTGGGTGTTGACAGATTGCTTTTAGAAATATTGTGTTAGCCAACATATCTAATGAGATAGGATTGTAAGCGTACTTTCTTAGTTGGACCACCACTTATCACCTTATTTTCCAAATGTTGCTTTAAAAATAAGATGAACCTTGATTGTTGTAATGGATCCATGTATGCCATGACTTGTGTGTTTTGATTTCCAAGGATATATATGTGATGCTTTGCCTTGTGTTTTATCTAAATTGTGTTGTTTCTAACTTTTTCTATCTTATAAATAGATGCCTAATGTTACCATCAGCACTGTTGAGGAGTTCCAGGGAACTCTCTTTGGTCCTCGTATTATTGAGCTCACTACTTTGCTCAATCTCCCTCTTCCTACCATCATGGTGCTTCCCCTCACCAAGTTTGAGAGGAAAGACCTTTGGGGTTTCAAGGTCAATCAGCCGGACGCTTGGAGCCTACCACGGAGGCTATCATCTTCAAGCTCATGCACGATGACAAGGAGAGAGGCCTTGAGGTAGTCATGCAGGATCTGATAGGACGTCTGCTAGGGAGACACTCTCGACAGGTTAGAGGTACTCACTTGAAAGCATCTATGGGTATCTCATTCTTATCTCTATTGAACAAACCACAGATGCCTCCCCGTCGTGCCAATCCCTACCCCAACAACAACAACATTACTCCTGAGATGCAGCAAATGATGACAGCTCAGACTCAGTTGATGCAAATGATGACTACGTTCATCCAGAACCAAAACAACAACAACAACAAAAACAACAACAACAACAATAACAACAATAACAACAACAACAACCCACCGGGTTTTGACATGCTTACCAGGTTCTTGAGATTGAGGCCAGCAAAGTTCTCAGGAACAACTGATCCCATGGTGGCCAATGATTGGCTACGCTCTGTGAACGAGGACTTGGTCACTGTGGGTTGTACTGATGCAGAAAAGGTTAGATTTGCAGCACATTTGCTGGAGGGACCAGCCGCCAGTTGGTGGGATAACTTCCAGATCACCACTCCCATAGAAGATGTGACATTGGCTATCTTTGAGGATGGCTTTCGTACTAATCATATCTCATCTGGAGTGATGAGTCTGAAAAAGAAAGAATTCCATAACTTGAAGCGGTAGCGCCAATGGCGTAATATATTGAGGAGTTCAACAATCTGGCGCGTTATGCACCGGATGAAGTTGACACCGATGCTAAGAGGAAGGAAAAGTTTCTTGAAGGCCTGAATGATCAACTGAACTTGCAGCTATCAGTGGCCTATGTTCCCACTTATCAGTCTCTTTGTGACAAGGTTGCTATTTTGGAGAACAAAATGAAGCAAGTTGAGAGCAGGAAGAGAAAGCACTCGGACAAGCACAGCTCGGGATCGTCTCACAAACATTCCCATTATGATGATAGTGGAAGCTCAGGATCCCACAAGCATGGGAAATTCAACAAGCACCACAACCACAACCGTCATGACAACAAGCATCACCGTAGTCATGACAATGACAAGTACAAGAACCACAAGGGTGGATATAAGAGCCACCACAAGTGGTAGTGGAAGTGGAAGTGGAAGCCAGCCTGTCAAGAAGGACATTAGTCAGGTTGAATGCTTCAAGTGCAAGAAGATGGGGCATTATGCAAATGAATGCCCAGAAAAGAAAGTTAAAGGACCCAACAAGCCCAAACCTTTTCAGAAGGGACAAGTGAACCACATCAATGTGGAGGAAATCTATGAGGAGCCTGATGTTGTTGCTGGTAAGTTCAAACTCAGTTCTGTTCCAGCATTTGTTCTCTTTGATACTGGTGCATCTCATTCATTCATATCAAGAGAACTTTTTGAAAGAAATGAACTATCGGTAGAAACTATTGGGTGTCTTATAAAAGTAAGTTCTCTTGGAGGAGAAATGATAGTGAATTCAGGGTGTCATGATCTAGTCATAGAGTTTGGAAAGTATAATTTTCCTGTTAACTTGATAATCCTAAACTCCCAAGGATTGGATGTCATTCTGGGAATGGATTGGATGACTAAGCACAAGGGAGTAATAGATTGTGCCAACCATACTGTCTCACTCACAACTCCAGAAAATAAAAGGATCGGATTCAAGACCAACTTTGAAGCAAAAAGGAGTAAGCTAAATTCTCTTAAGGGGGTTAGCATGGACAGTGTGCCAATTGTGAGTGAATATCCTGATGTGTTTCCGGAAGAATTATCGGGAATGCCACTAGATAGAGATGTGGAGTTTCTTATAGATTTGCTACCAGGATCTGGACCAATAGCAAAGAGACCATATAAGATGTCAGTTGATGAACTGAAAGAACTCAAGAAACAACTTGGAGAACAGTTGCAGAAAGGATTTATTCAACCAAGTTCTTCATCTTGGGCAGCCCCAGTTTTGTTTGTGGAGAAGAAAGATAGAAGTCAAAGGTTATGCATAGATTACCGTTCACTCAACGAGGTGACCATCAAGAACAAATACCCTTTGCCAAGAATCAATGACTTGTTTGATCAGCTAGAAGGAGCTTGTGTGTTCTCAAAGATTGATCCTCGGTCAGGTTATTTTCAGCTCAAGATCAGAGAGCAAGACATACCTAAAATAGCTTTCACCACAAGGTATGGATTGTATGAGTATACCGTGATGCCATTTGGTTTGACCAATGCTCCAGCATACTTCATGAATATGATGAACAAAGTGTTCATGGAATTTCTTGATAAGTTTGTTGTCGTTTTCATCGATGACATTTTAGTCTACTCCAAGAGCAAAGAAGAACATGAAGGACATTTGCGTTTGATACTTGAGAAGCTTCAAGAGCATAAACTTTATGCCAAATTCAGCAAGTGTGAATTCTGGTTGAATGAAGTTGGTTTTCTTGGACACGTTGTGTCAGGAGATGGTGTAGCAGTTGATCCTGCTAAAGTTTCAGTTGTAACCGAATGGGAATCTCCTAAGCCAGTGAAATAAGTTCGTAGTTTCCTTGGCTTAGCAGGTTACTATAGAAGGTTCATTGAGAATTTCTCCAAGGTAGCTAAGCCTATGATAGAATTGCTAAAGAAAGACAAGAAATTTGCTTGGTCTGAAGGTTGTGAACTCAGCTTTCAGGAATTGAAGAAGAGACTTGTGACAGCACCAGTCTTGTGTTTGCCAGATTTGGAAAAATATTTCCAAGTGTATTGTGATGCATCTCATCATGGTTTGGGTGTAGTACTGATGCAAGAAGGAAAAGTTGTGGCTTATGCCTCGAGACAACTCAAAACTCATGAAGTGAACTACCCTACTCATGATTTAGAGTTAGCCTCTGTTGTCCATGCACTCAAAACATGGAGACATTATCTTTTGGGAAAGGGTTGTGAAGTGTTCACAGATCACAAGAGTTTGAAGTATATCTTCACCCAGAAGGAAATTAATATGAGACAAAGAAGATGGCTGAACTCATCAAGGACTATGACCTGAGTTTGCAATACCACCCCGGTAAAGCGAATGTTGTAGAAGATGCTCTAAGTCGTAAAGTTTTTGTGAATGGCCTTATTAAAGGAGAATTGCCAGATGATTTGTGTGCCCAATTTAGAGATCTCAGATTGGAGATTGTGCCTAAAGGACATCTCATGTCTTTGAATGTTCAACCCACTTTGTTGGACAAGATCAAAGAAGCCCAGAAGATTGATAAGGAAATTGAAGAAATTAAGGAAAAGATTAGCAAAGGAAAATCCAAAGGGTTCCATGAAGACGAATAGGGTACTTTATGGCATGGGAAACGTATCTGTGTTCCACAAGATCCGGAACTTCGGAAACTGATTTTGCAAGAAGCACACAACTCACTGTATTCCATTCATCCGGGTAACACCAAAATGTACATGGATATGAAGGAAAGATTTTGGTGGAATAATCTCAAGAAGGACATCGCCGAACACATTGCTTTGTGTGATGTGTGTAGTAGAGTGAAAGCGGAACATCAGAAACCAGCAGGTTTGCTTCAACCACTACCTATTCTTGATTGGAAGTGGAACAAGATTGGTATGGATTTCATTACCGGATTACCAAGGACCCGGTCAGGATACGATTCAATTGGGGTAGTAGTGGATCGCCTAACTAAAGTGGCTCATTTCATACCCGTGAAGACAACCTATACAAGTGCTAAGTTGGCCAAGATCTATATGAGTAGAATTGTATGTCTACATGGAGTGCCCAAGAGTATTGTGTCTGATAGGGGAACTCAATTCACTTCCCATTTTTGGAGACAGCTACATGAGTAATTGGGAACGAGGTTGGAATTCAGCACTGCTTTTCATCCTCAAACTGATGGACAGACATAAAGGACTAATCATATTCTTGAAGACATGTTGAGGGCATGTGCCCTAGACTATGGAGCCAGTTGGGATGAAAGTCTGCCTTATGCAGAATTTTCTTACAACAACAGCTATGAAGCCAGCATTGGGATGGCACCATTTGAGTTTCTCTACGGGAGAAAATGTACCACCCCATTGTTATGGAATGGTGTGGGAGAAAGAAGTTTGTTCGGACCAGAACTTATCAAAGAAGCGGAAGAGAAGGTCAAGTTGGTTAAGGCCAGATTGAAGATAGCACAGTCCCGACAGAAAAGCTACGCAGACCCTAAGCGTAGAGAAGTCACCTATGAAGTTGGTGATAGAGCTTATCTTAGAGTGTCACCACTTCGTGGAGTGAAGAGGTTTGGAGTCAAAGGGAAGTTGGCCCCAAGATATGTTGGACCATTCAAGATTCTGAGTCGTAAAGGAGAAGTTGCTTATGAAATTGAATTTCCAGAGTCTTTGTCAGCTGTCCATAATGTGTTTCATGTGAGTTAGCTTAAGAAATGTCATCCAGAAATGGAAGAAATTTCTTTGAAGGATACTATACCTGTGGAAGAGGTTTAGTTGGATAGTGACCTCACTTATGAGGAGAAACCCATCAAGATTATTGAGACTGCAGAAAGACTCACACGGACTAAGACTATCAAGTTTTGCAAAGTGCAGTGGAACCATCATTCCGAAGAGGAAGCAACATGGGAAAGAGAAGATGATCTTGGGAAAGACCACCCTCACCTATTTGCTAGCCAATCCGAATCTCGAGGGAGAGATTCACCTTAAGGGGGTTAGATTTGTAACATCCCTAAAATCATGTTTTAAACTCATGCATATCATCCATGCATCCATGATCATATGAGTTTCATTTCAAACAAATCATTTCAAAACAGAAGCATATATGCTTATTATTTCATGTAAGTTTGCTCTAGCCTTAGTGCTATCTTCCAATGAGAAGAGTACTTGTTTTTGTTCAGTAAGGTTTGAAATTAAAACTTAGGCACCATCAAAAGTTTGAACAAAGTTTCAAAACAAAAGGAGTAAATAAAACCAACATTATGCCTATTGTATATATATCATAAAGGCTTGGTTTTATTTTTATTTTCATTTGATGAAAGTGTTTTGAATAAACAGTAGTGTTTGACACACATTTGAGTGTAAGGTTTGCTGAATAAAAACCTAGAGAAGATTTGAATTCAAACTCATTTGATTTGGATTTGAAAATCATTTCAGAAAATCAAAACAGAAAAAGAAAAGGAGAAAAGAATTGGAAAAAGGCCAACGCCACCTATCTGGCCCAACTACGAATCCATCCCATTAAGCCCACCCGGGTTCCCCCTCTCTCTTTCTCACTCGCAGACAAACCCACTGAGCGACTGACGCCAGGACCCCACCCCCTCTCTGTTTAACTCGCTGACGAGTGGACCCTGCGACCACGTCGTCATCGTCGTTAATCACGCGCGGCCGCAATGCTCGCTTCGCCGTTACCTCGCCGCAGTCACTGCGGGCTTAATTGCCCTTGATTCCGCGCTTAATCGCCGCTCCCCTCCCGCCTACATAACCCCCTCTGCACCGTGGCCATTTCCCCTCACCTAGCGCCACCTCTCCGCCACCAGGCTGCCCACAATTGCCCTTGCACCGCCGCAGACAGAGTAGCTCCGGCGACGAATCTCGGTGAGTACAGACCGCCCCTCTGCCTCTAGTTCAAACCACTGTGACAAGCATGACCTTGCGCGTTCGCTAATGCCCTCCGTTTGCTTTCTCATGACCCAAAGCGACGTCTTCGTTCTCACCCGCGAGCACCTGAGCCGCTGCTCGACTCCGACATGCGATTCAGGTAAAATGAGACCACCCCTTGCCTTCCCTTTGGTACTGCCTTGATCGCCAGGTCCTTGCACATCTCCTAAACCATCTGGCTTGTGCTAGGTCGACGCCGAACCTCGGCAATATCTTCGACAGCAAGCAACAGACGCCGCCCGCAACTCCGACGAGCTCCAGCGACCATCTCCGTCCGCCCCGTGCCAAACCACCGCCACCTTGAGCATCAGCAGCACACGGCGAGTCTGGTAAGCCCCTTCCCCCTCTCCCGCGTGACCTAGAACGCCGGTAGCAACTCTGACAGAGGCGCCGCCGCTAGCGCCGCCACTGGATGGTCAAAGTGCTGAGCGCCGTTAGATCTAGATCCTGCGGATACGATAGAACATAAACGAAGCGGTAAGATTGGATCTGAGCTGCGCGATTAAGTTAGATCCAGCAGCTCAGAAGCGTGATCCAACGCGAGGCGGTACGGGCCAATCAGATTAAGACGCGTGGCAGCAGGTTAGGTTTAAAATCAGGATTTAAATCTGTTAGATGTTTGAATTTGTTTTGGCTATAACTTTTGATCCCCACGTTAGAATTTGACAAATTTTATATCAATGGAATCAGGAGAACAAGCCCTTTCTAAATATGCAATGTGTTTAATGTTTTGCTTCTGTTAAAATGGTTTTATTTTCAGAAACATGTGTAGGGCTATTTTGAGTATATGAATTGTTTGAAAAATGTTTTAAGGTTTAAATAAATGTTGTATGGCAAGATTTGAACTTGTTTATTAACAAGTACTGTACACTTGCTTTGTTGAATTTTAAAAATCATCTCATATCCTATTGCATGCATGCATATATTTTTGTTTGTATATGTTTTGTATGTGATTTGTTGTTATGATTCTATGTGTAGATTTTGGTGCCAATAGTGATTGTGATTGTGAGGAGTGTAGCTACTCTCCAAACTACCAAGGCAAGTGGTGCTTCATGATATTTTTATCCCTATGTTTTCTACTAAGCATTAGAAATATTTTTCTAGTCTTGCATGTTATATTTTGTTTATATGCCATGTTGGGAAATCCTAGTAGTTGTAGAATTGTTAGGAAATTTCTAAGTTAAGTTGCTTTCTATACCATGCTTAGCCTAGCTAATAGCAACCAAGGTTGGTGAAAATATACATGGTATGATGAAAATATTTCTAAGTCTTTGGACTTGTGTTTTGCCTAATAAAACAACTAAGTAAATGAAACACCTGGGTGGAATGGAAGGAATGGTTTATGTTGTGTGGTTACACAAGGCCCATTTCTATGGTTTACCTTGTGTATCTCACTTGTGGAAAGCCACCCAGGAACAAAGAGATTTTTAGAGGCCAAGTGTTAAGAAGCTTCTAGTGCAACCACTTGGCAATATGGGCTCTGCCTGGATCACATAGGTTGCTAGAACTTAGCCATTTGGACAGTTGGTGGTAGTGGGATGATAGGTTGGAACACGTCCATTTCGTCTAAGGGAAGGCTTCTGAAAGGTCCTGTCTTGGTGAAAATCAAGTCTGGTGGGGAAAGTGCACAACCTCTGCAGATGGAAAAATCTAAGTACTTAGCCATGTCCCTAGAAAAGGACAACTTGAGCATCAAGACATGGAAGCTATCAAGAATCTCCTCATCCCAATTTTCTCAGTAAAAACTTGTGGGTGAACAAGGGTGAAGGACCTCAATGTCTATTGCTGGTTCCTTGGGAAAAGTTTTGATAAAGAAAAACTAAGTGATTTCAACTAATAGGCAAAACCTATTTTGAGCAAAGCAAGCCAAGATACACTTAGCCAAATTTCATATAGTATCTAGTCCACATAAATTATACTAAGGTATCACTTGCCAATACTATTCCAAAGTATTGACCCACTGTGGCTATAACTTGTGATGTTGCTGGTTACTCTGATGAGGATTAGGAGTCATGAGTCTACACTCAACATATTTGCCTGTGGCACATGAAGATGAAGACTTTTATCTATTTACTTATTCAAACTCTTGTACTAGGCCTATGGCCTTGGAGTTGTAAAGACTATGTTTGTCTCTGGAATGACTGTAAGAATGACCTTTGTTTCTGTGTACTTCATCTTAAACTGTGGATGCTAGCATTGATCCAGGGACTAGCATTGCAATAACAGGGATCCTTTTCCTTTATAAAGGAGGGATCTTACAGATGTACTCCCTAACTCAACACTAGATACAAAAGCTATTTTACAAAAGAGATGTCTTGGCTCATCTTTCATATTCTCAAATGTTCTGGCATTTCAAAACCTGAGCCATGGTGACTTTGACACACCAAAATAATCTACTATTTCTATTAACAAAACTATGGAGACCTAAGTATAATCTCCTTATGTTTTCAAGACAGAACTCCCAGCTACTCTTATCCCTAGGTTTTCTAAAACCTTTATTAAAACCTTTTCACTACAATCTTGGTAGAGATACCAAGATGGCCCTTTTCTTACTTCAAAGCATAACCAATTCAAAATACCCATCTTACCTCAAGCTAGGCTTGATGGTAACCCTATTAGTAGTTGGATAAGTTTGATAAGATGAAATTGCCTGGATCTGTTGTCTGATGTATTGCCTTGATCTGCTGATTGCCTTGTTTGCTTAGGTACTAGAGTGAGCTAATCTAGTAGCTCGTTCCTTATGAACCAATCTATGTTCGTAATCATCAATCTCAGACCAAGCATCCCAAACCTGGATCTACCCTAAGCCACCAAAATGGCCACCTCATCTCCTAATCAGATCAACCCAGGCATAATCCCTTTTGTTATCCCCCTACTCAGTGAAGACCCCATCCAAGCATGGATCCCCTCCAATCAATACATACCTCAACATAAACCACTTGATGGGAAGTATAAACCATTGCCACTCTCTCAATTTGTTTCCTACTTGTAATCTAGTCTAAAACCCTAAATCTGCAAAATGGTTGTCTGGATTTCTTATCTGGATTCAATCTTTGGAGCTCTACCCTTTCCAACCAAGGTGCATTATTGATAATATACTTGAACTATCTTGTAGTACATCTTTAATACTAACAAGTCCCACTCTTGGCTTTGGCTAAGCCATTCTAGTTCCCACTCATCCCTGATGGTTTTGTAGTCAAGGTAGTAATCTTTTCTACAAATCTTATCATCTTGACTACTTTGGAAGAAGCTCACATCTATATGCTACCTCCCCTTGACCAAATATTTGCATGATTATGATCTACTAATCATGTCCTATCAATCCTCACTTCACTTGTTTCCATTGGAGCCTTGTGATTCTTAAACCCACATGGTTTAGGAGGCTTCATGATGTACCAGTTATGGCAGCCTTATTTTCAACAAAGTTTGCCATTTCTTCTAGACAACCACAAATGCAACCAATCACTTCTATTTCTTCCTTGATCATCTATATAACTTGTTCTAGCTATCCATTTATACCTTGTACCAAGGTGATCTATGAGATCACTAATCCAACCAAGTTTTGGTGGCATAAAAATAACCAAACCCTAGATTCCCCCAAATCTACTTTTCTTCCCTTCTCACCATATTCCTTCAACTACCCAAGTTGTAAATGAGGTATAACTCAAGTTTACCTCATCTACCTTGGATATGATATATCCCCAAAATAATTCCCATAATTATATGGAGCCTAAAGTTATTTAATTTCTTTTTCTACTAAAACCCTAAAATCTCTGTCTCTAAAGGCAAGTTTGTTTTTATACAAACCACTTCGCCAAATAAATGCACATTTGAGTTCTAGTCCTCATACCCTACCTTCCCAACTCAAAAATAAATATTTTTGAGATTCTTTATTATTTATTTTTTACCTTTTTCTTAAAGGGCAGAAATAAGAAATAATTGACTAAAAATACTTTTCCATCTCAATAAATTCCAATAAAATTCTCCAATGTGTAATATGGTATTTAGGAACATACCACATCACAAACTCACCTTGTACAATGTAAAAATATCACTTATGCTTCTAGAAACCATTTCTGCACTTTTTGAATAAATGCCTTTAAATAGGCCTAAACTCATTAGAAAAATCCCAATTAAATATTGAAGAGGTTATTTGACCTCCTCTATCTACCAGTACCTTTTTCCCACTTTCCTCCATACAAGTTTCTCAACTTCCTTCACAACCTTTGGTTGAGTCAATTTTGCTTATCAAGCTTTTGTCCCAAACAAAACCAATCAAACCCCCATCCATGACCTTATTGATCATCACCAGCACTAGACCACACAACTAGTCGACCAGCACTGTAGCAAACCCTATCTTGGTCATCTAAGTGCTTAAGGGAGTGAGAAAGCTGCCTCATGAGGAAAATATCTTAGCTATTAGGGGCAGCAGCCACCAACTCTCCCCACCACCCTCTGGTCGAGCACCTGGACCCCACCACCTCCCAGCACCACCCCTACTGCCCAATGGCTGGCCCTCACCTCCTATCCTCTTCCCTCCTACACTAAGTCCACCATGGACCTCCCCCTTGGTTTATAAGGCCATAGGCAAGTACAGCTCCTCTCCCCTCCCTCATTTGGTTCATCTCCCTCCCACCTACCACCCCTAGGCTCCACTCCTCCTCCTCTTCCCTGTCCTGGCCGGAAGAAAGGAAGAAAGGGCTCTCGGCCCCTTTCCTAAAACTGACGTAGCTCCTTCTCCCTTGCCTCTCCCTTGTTGTATGCTACCTCGCTGAGATCCCCTCGTCACAAGGAACCTAACCCACCCCTTTTTCTGGTTCAGGAAGGTCAGTAGCCTGCTTTCCTAGCAAGTACAGGTGGGCTTTTCTCGGGTGCGCCGGCGCGAGCACCCTTCCGTCGAGGGAAGCTACCAAGCCACCCCTCTCTAGACTCCTCTGCGATAGCCTAGTATCCTCGTACCATTCCCAGCGCCTCCCACGCCTCAGGTAAACCCCCTGGACTCTTCTGCCGACCCCTTAGGGTTTCATCCATGCGTCGCCACGGGAGGAGGAAGATGAGAACGGTCCGTCGATCAGCACTTGATCAGACGGCTGGCATTCCCCTGCACGGTAAGCTCGCCCAGGCCATTTGAAACCGCCCCTCCCACGCATGGAGAAGCCCTAGGTGGGACGAATCCCCCACACGTGGCCCATCTACCCTTTAGACCTGGCCCGAAAACCCTTCTTCTGTTTATTATTTTGCCGAGATCCAATATTTTGACCCTATGTTTAAATCATCTTGAAATTGTAAAACACCACCAAATTACCAGATCTAAAATCCTTAAGGTTCCTTAGTGAATTCTTGAACATACAGTAGCATGGTTAGACCCATATCATGTTTGGTTTATCATTAATAAATTATCTACTAAGATGTGTCCATTTCACTAATAAAATCGTCTAGAAAATTTGGTAGATCCAAATGGAGTAAATTCACTTGGTACTGAAAGGTACTGACCATACCTTGCATGTCCCACTGGTCCCACCTACTTGGCTTCCTGGTTTACTCACAACAAAAATAACAAATTTAGACAAATTCTGTATTTAGGATTTTCCCTAGGTTAAACCAAATACGTTTTTAACCTAATTCCAACTCCTAGTGGACACACATAACTATATATTTCAAACCCTAGTAGATCATAATTTTATGAACCCCTGTTGAATTTAGGTGAATTAAACTATTCTGTGAGTTGTTTTATCACCAATAAATTCGTAGCAGTAGCTTTGTAACTCCAAAAAGGTTGATTACAATATATATAGAAAGGTATTTTCAGTACCTAACAAGTGTCCTTCGAATAACATAAAAAGCTTCTGTATATTAAATATGATGATAAAGACAAATCTCATCCAGTACTGTCTTTGGGAATTTCTCAAGGGCATCCTGATAATTGTTTTGAGGTGATTCCAACATATCTTGATTCAGTCCACTAAATACTACCTAATCACTGAAGGAAATAATATTTGGACCTACAGAAATTGTCTGGTGAGTTATTTCCTAAAACTAGAGCCTTATCCACTATAAAAATCATTAATAATCAATGGAAATTGATAAAATAGTGAAACCACTTTTGTTGGATTTATTTTATCAATACCTATCTTATGGTATCAGTTTTTTAGACCATGTTATCATACAGAACTTGGCCTTTCTCCAAAACCCTTTATCTAGGTGGTTTTGGACCTTAAATTTTAAATACGGAATCCCCCACATGCAACCCAAACATTTCCTTTGCATCCCCAACAAAATCCTCAATCCTTACTGCTCTATAAATTTTTTTTGTAAATTGCTTGCTTTATGGTTTGAGGCTTGTATGCATTGTATTGATGGTGGTGCTGTTTGTTTGCATGTATACTCGATAACGGCTATAGTTGCGTTTGTGAGATGTCGAGAAGAAGGAAGCATCGGGTTATTGTTATTATTGGTTTTCTGGTATTCTAAATAAGTCACGGGACATCTATCTGGTCACAGGCAAGCCACCATTCCTGAAATCCTATATTAGCCTACTCCTTATCAATTGTTTTATATCTCCTTTATGAATCTCATTATTAAATGCATGGTTTGTTTCAAATAAAAGGCGTGAGTAACTTGGCTCCTCCAAGTTATGATGGAGTGTCCATTTGGATACTTACCCACGTTGACACCCACTTTTACTCTTTAAATCGAGGCTAATATGCTTAGCATCTTCCCTTCTTGGAAACTACGGATTTTCAAAGATAAAACTATTTTGAGTTTTACCCTACTACAAAGTTTTCAAAATAAAACCCATGGAAAGAGGCATCGTTTCCGAGTGGAGGTTTTACTAAAGAAGATATGAGGAGGATACGGAGAAAGTCAAGCAAGAGAAATAGAAGGGATGTTCTACGCTGATACCGGAACAATTCAACCACACTGCCCCAGTCGCTGGGGCTTAGCTCGTAGTTTGTTGTCTTTAGCCAGGGCTGCTTGTACTTGCTTAACAGGAGAAATCCCTGGAAGCCCGAGTGGACTCTACCACAGATCTACGGATCTAGGGCCCATCGCCTGCTATAGCAGAAGTGTCGGTGCAACAATTGGGTCTCCCGCGGACGGTATGCTTTAGAAGTGGAGTCATTGAGGTTATTGTATATTTCCAAGCTGCGAGCTAGGGTATACGGAAGTGCGGAAGGGAGGACTATGGCGCTGGGCCACATACTCGTTGTCTGGGAGAACAAACCAAAAAGGAAAAGCCGGCATTTCTAGGGATGACAAATGAAAGGTTAGGTTTGATTATACAAAACCCCGTCTACCGTGTGTAGCGGGTGATGACCCAGAAGTATAGGGGGGTATCGTAGTACTTCCGATAAATAGGAGTGTCGATCCCAACGAGGAGCAGAAGGTGCCGAATAGTGGTATGGAGCAGGAAATCCCTGTGAATACTTAGCAAACGGATTTTAGTAGTTTTCTAACAAGGCAACAAAACAAATTGAAAGTAACAAGAGTAACAAACAAACAGAGCAAGTGGCCCAATCCTTTTTTAGCAAAGGACAAGCCGGTGGAAATACTTATAAGGACCAAAGGTTCTCGAGGACACATGTGAATTCTGTCAAGTGCTTTCTCTTCAAATAGCTGAGTACTCTTCTCTGGTGTTGTAAGTGTTGTGTGGGTGAACCTATGCTAACATACCGCCCTTCCTAGGACTAATACATACTTGTGATTAAATGCCCTGCAAACATCCGTAACTACAGGAAAGTAATTAAGATATAAATCTAACCATAGCCTTAAACTCTGAGATCCTACACTCCCTTGTGCAAAGGTGTCCTAACGGGGGTTCAGGTTTCTATCACTCCGGCAACCCAATGATTAGTAGCCAAATACACAATGCATTCCCCTAGGCCCATAAATGGTGAAGTATCATGTAGTCGACGTTCACATGACACCTCTAGAAGAATAGCACCACAACTTAAATACTAAACCATTGAATAATAACTCATCACAGATTCACTACTAACAATATGACTTCTCCCACGTCCTCAAGAACTAAACGACTACTCACAAGACATCATATGGATCAAGATCAAAGATGATATGATAATGGATAACAATCTGAACATAAACAATAATCCAATGGTTCCACTCACAAGCATCAACTACAATAGTAATCAACACCGGGAAAGTTTCCCCTAATGAACTAAGGAATATCCAACACAATTGTTACAGCTAGGACGGAGTGGTGGTGATGGTGCTGGTGGAGATGATGGTGTGGATGATGATGATCCTGATGAAACCTAGCTTGATGTCGGTGTTGATGGCGACAATCTCCCCTCTCCGGGAAGGAATTGCCCCGGCAGAAATCTGTCTGCCGAAGAGATCTTTCCCTCTCGGTGTTTTCCACCCCCAGAGGAGGCGGAAATCTACTTGTGGTCGCCCCTTTGGTATTAGGGTTCCGTAGGGAATATATAGGCGAAGGGGCGGAGTCAGAGGCTGGACAGGTGGGCACACCTGCCCTAGGCGCGTGGTCAGGTGGGCCCGGGCCTAGGGGGTGTGGGCCCCGTGAGGCCCAACTTCGTCCCTCCTTCTGGCTTCCTTCGTCTCCTGGTAAAATAATATGTTTCCATATTTATCTGGTATTTTTCTGATCTTCGTGAAATTGCACCAAAACGCCTTCTTTTCCATTAGAATCCAGACTCCGGCAGTCCATCCTACAGGAATCATCCAACATGCATAAATATGGTGTGGATGATGGTGATCCTGATGAAACCTAGCTTGATGTCGGTGTTGATGGCGACAATCTCCCCTCTCCGGGAAGGAATTTCCCCGGCAGAAATCTGTCTGCCGAAGAGATCTTTCTATCTCGGTGTTTTCCACCCCCAGAGGAGGCGGAAATCTACTCATAATAAGACAAATATCAATGAATAGAGGTAAATTATAGAAAGGTGATGCAAATTGGGCGTATCAGCGGGCCATGGTTGTATCCTTGCGGATGTATTGATTCTTGTGGGTAAAGTGCACAAACTCTGTAGAGTCTAATCTATTCGAATAGCCGTGTCCACGGTCAAGGACAGTTGGAAAGGTGAGTGCTATGAGTACCCCCGGGATATGTTTGAGATTAATAAAAAGGATGTGACTTGGTCATGTGGAAAGATAAGAACGAGTTTGGTTTTGACCAGAGATGGTCGAAGATGTTTTAAAAATGGTTTTACTATAAAACTGTTTCCAAAGTTTTTAACAAGGATTTGGGGATATCTAGACTTTCTAAAAGGAGGCATATTTTCCAAAAGCTCCTTTTTCAACAAAGATATAAAGATGCCATTGTTAGAGTTTTTTAAAAGCAACTGTAGTGTAGAGCTATCTCGCCACAACCCAAAATGCATGATCCTTTTTCTTATCCCGGTGGTTTTGTGAGTACATTCAAAGTACTCACCAACATTGTCCCTGGCTATTTACTTGGCTAGATTGCAGATGTTAAGAGGTGACGAAGGTGTTGACGTCTATGCGAGCTAGGCCGTCTTCGCCTGTAGGTTAAGGCATGAGATGGGCTCTGCACTTCAAGACTTCCCTACATGTGTTTTAACCACCATAATGACCACCTTGTAAGTTTTGTATTTGTTACTTTCTAGATGATTTAATGATACTGGTCGGTTATTCTCACGGCTCACTGATCATGGGAACGTGAATTATATGCATAATGAGTATTCTCGGACCGTAAATCTGGGGTGTCATAGACCTGGTATCAGAGCCATCCTAACTTTTGGAGACCTTAGTTAGCATGGATGTTAGACAGGACAACCCCTATTTCGGAAAAACACCGGCTTTCGAAAACTGTTTTCTCAAAAGCTTTTTTGAAATATTTCTTATCTCACCTTCTCTGACTTAAACGATTTGAAAATGGATTACCCTGTGTCTCGTCTACTTCAAATGTTCCGTTTTCAATAACAAAGTCCAACTCGGAGACTATGAAGAAGGAGATCCCGGAATGAAGAGACACCGAGACAAAAAAACAAAGAAGCTACCAACGATGAAAGACACTACAAGATATCTCTACCAACGGAGTCCTTCATCGCCCCCAAATCAATCAAGTACGGCACCAACGACAAAAGATGGTAGGACAGAAGTTAAGACACCCGTAACGTCCGTACTTTGGATTAGCATCCCAAAAATAGGATTCCCTTTATGGCGAGTAGTCACCCCTCAGTACATATGGAATGCCTTGTTGCTTGTCATGTGGGTGTATGATGCTTGAAATGTGTTGCTTGTCTGCCTGGGATCAACCGATCCTAAAGTTTTTACCACCATGTTGGCGTATCCCGATGCTAACCTTTGCAGACCCATAGCCGGAAACCCCTCCTCAGCAGGACAACCACCTATAGAAAGCCTCGACAACCGCAAGTAAAGCCCTAAGGTGGAAATACTGCAACTTTCCACTCAACTCCTATAAACTCATGCTGACATGTTTATTCTCAACCATAGCACACCCCAATGTTATACCTCGCTAGTCCCTCTATCCTCGAACTCGGTAGACTAACTCCGTAGCACCATTTCCTTCTACAGCCAAAGATTTTACCACCACAAGAAAACCCCAGAGTATGGATCTAAAGATCGGAGCCTCAAAGAAAGCATGCAGCCGTTGCGGTGAAGAAGGACATCAAGCCAGCCAGTGTTTAGGAAACTGCCCAAACTGTGGATCTCTCCATCCTCCAATGGATTGTACCACCCAACTAGTCACATGCTTCCTCTATGAAGGTCAAGACCATGTCCCGGCCAATTGCCCCCTTTATCTTATGATTGGCCAGGCTCGTCAACTCCCCTATGTCAACATTGGGAATACATCAAGAGAAGGATGTTCCAAGAAAAGCACCCGCTTCTCCTATGATCAACCGGGTCATTTTAGTCGAGAGTGCCCCCAACATGGTCTTGACAACACACCTACAAAGTCAAAGTTCAAAATCTCCGCTACCTCCTTAAAGATCCCAAAGGAGGCCCAAGAAGGATCCAAAGTTAAGCAAAGCACTTGTTTCACCTGCAGAGATCTAGGCCACTTCGCCCGCAAATGTCCAGACAAGTACTTGACGGCCTCGAAGCAAGAAGCTCTGGCACCAAAAAAGGGCAAGAAACCACGAGCCCCTTCAGCCAGAAGTATCAGGAAGCCACTATCCCCAGAACCTCCTCTTCCCCGAAGAAAGCACTACCTGAGGAGAAACCTTCAACCCCAAAACGACGACAAGACTCTGGAGGCTCCCCCAAAGTAGGTCACGCACCCGGAAACTCGCCTATCCCAACATAGGTAGAGTTATGTATCGTCCCAGAAACTGTTTTGTAAAACTCTAAGTGATGCGATGCCCTGCGGCACAGACCTTTTTTGTAAACTCTTAAGTACCTCCGCCACCGACCGACACGAACTTGCTAAAATTCTCCGGATAATATGCACATATGACGTCTTTATTTGCGTGTTTTACCCACGATGTTGCATCAGTTCAAACCTGGAATGACCCTATTCCAAAGTACCTCATTTGCTCGACCGCCAAACTCGAATGGCATACTCCAACCCATCGGAACTCTAAGCTAACTACCCACAAGCTAGTAGACGCCCTTTTTGATAGACCTTCTAACTCATGAAGCAGTTCCTACGATGTCGACAAAAGATTATCACCTGGATGAGAGGTGCAGCGCCATTCCCCAGTTTCAGCACAAGACTGCACCCAAGAAGGTCGGCGACTCCACCAAAAATCCCTAGTGTCGCTCTAAGGGGGAAAGACGCCGATAGACCCCTGGAGTCGAACACTAGCAAGCATTAAGAGATAACCACCCCTCCAAATCCCGAATCATCGCCCCTGCAAGAAGGACGACAACCCGACACTTCTCCGAAATCATAAGGTACTTCAGGAAATTCCTCCACTCCCAGGTTTATCGCCCTGCCAAAACCCCGATGTATCAGGACCTGGAAAATAGAAAAGCTGACTACTATGGCAAAGGTTTGAAGAAGGCTCAACTTTTCGCCTCGCTGCAAGAAGAAAGAACCATATCGATGCTAACCCTACCTATACTCGTCCTAAGGGAAAAATACTACGTCTTTTCCACTTTTTTCTTCTAGACCATCCCCTCCGAGGCCCCCGTAGCCCTGATCCGTAACTAACCACGTTGGGTATTTGTAAAATTTGTTAGCACCTAATAATTTCCACCGCTGAAATTATAAAGCGGATGTTATCACCCCACCCTACTCCTCCCTAATCTCGGGACGAGATTATTTTAAGGGGGAAAGGTCTGTAATCCCAATTTCAGCAACCCTGATCTGTTGTCCAAAAAGGCAAAAATCAGGGGGAACAAAAAAAATTCTTGTTTTATGTTGCAATGATTGCTTACTTGTTTGGTGGTGTTCATGGAACTGATTGTGTATTAGTTGATGTACTCCCTAACTCAACACTAGTTACAAAAGCTATTTTACAAAAGAGATGTCTTGGCTCATCTTTCATATTCTCAAATGTTCTGGCATTTCAAAACCTGAGCCATGGTGACATTGACACAACAAAATACTCTACTAGTTCTATTAACAAAACTATGGAGATCTAAGTATAATCTCCTTATGTTTTCAAGACAGAACTCCTAACTACTCTTATCCCTAGTTTTTCCAAAAACCTTTATTAAAACCTTTTCACTCCAATCTTGGTAGAGATACCAAGATGGCCCTTTTCTTACATAAAATCATAACCAATTCAAAATACCCATCTTACCTCAAGCTAGGCTTGATGGTAACCCTATTAGTAGTTGGATAAGTTTGATAAGATGAATTGCCTGGATTTGCTGTCTGATGAATTGCCTTGATCTGCTGATTGCCTTGTTTGCTTAGGTACTAGAGTGAGCTAATCTATTATATCATACTTTAGGACCCAATCTATGTTCATAATCGTCAATCTCATACCATGCATCCCAAAACTGGATCTACCCTATGCCACGAAAGTCGCCATCTCATCTCCTAGTCAGATTAATCCAGGGATAAACCCTTTTGATAGCCCCCTACTCAGTGAAGACCCCGTACAAGCATGGATCCCCTCCATTCAATCCATACCTCAACATAAACCACTTGACAGGAAGGATAAACCATTGCCACTCTCTCAATTTGTTTCCTACTTGTAATATAGTCTAAAACCCTAAATCTGCCAAAATGGCTGTCTGGATTTCTTATCTAGATTCAATCTTTCGAGATCTACCTTTTCCGACCTAGGTGAATTCTTGAGAATGTACTTGAACCATCTTGTAATACATATTTAATACTAACAAGGCCCACTATTGGCTTTGGCTAAGACATTCTACTTCTCACTCATCCCTGATGGTTTTGTAGTCAAGGTAGTAATCTTTTCTGCAAATCTTATGATCTTGCCTACTTTGGCAGAAGCTCACATCTATATGCCACCTCCCCTTGACCAACGGTTTGCATGATTTTGATCTAATAATGATGGCCTATCAATCCTCACTTCACTTGTTTCCATTGGAGCCTTGTGCTTCTTAAACCCACATGGTTAAGAGGCTTCATGATGTATCTATTATGGCAGCCTTATTTTCTACAAAGTGTGCTATCTCTTCTAGACCACCTCAAATGCAACCAAGCCCAACTCTTGATTCCTTGATCATCTATATAACTTGGTATAGGTATCCATCTATCCCTTGTACCAAGGTGAGCTATGAGCTCACTAATCCAACCAGGTTTTGGTGGCATAAAAATAACCAAACCCTAGATTCCCTCAAATCTACTTTTCTTCCCTTCTCAACATATTCCTTCACCTACCCAAGTTGTAAATGAGGTATAACTCAAGTTTAACTCATCTACCTTGTATATGATAAATCCCCAAATAATTCAAATAATTATATGGAGCCTAAAGTTATTTAATTTCTTTTTATGGCAAACCCCTAAAATCTATGTATCTAAAGGCAAGTTTGTTTTTCTCCAAACCACTTTGCCAAATCAATGCATATTTGAGTTCTATACCTCATACATTACCTTCACAACTCAAAAATAAATATTTTTGAGATTCTTTATTATTTATTTTTTCCCTATTTCTTAAAGGGAAGAAACAAGAAATAATTGACTAAAAATACTTTTCCATCTCAATAAATTCCAATAAAATTCTCCAATGTGTAATATGGTATTTAGGACCATACAACATCAAAAAATCACCTTGTTCAATGTAAAAATATCACTTAAGCTTCTAGAAACCATTTCTGCACTTTTTGAATAAATGCCTTTAAATGGGCCTAAACTCATTAGAAAAATCCCAATTAAATCTTGAATATGTTAATTTACCTCCTCTATCTACCAATACCTTTTTCCCACTTTCATCATGTCAAAAAAATTGGTCAAGTAAGCATTAACAAGTGTGCCTACTATGGAACGAGAAATAAAACAATGTGTGTGGCTTAGAATTTCAGCAAAATATAAACTAGTCAGGTCATTTCAAAAAATATATATAGAATAATAAACCAGACAATGGCATGAAATTACTATTGTAGCTAAGAATGAACGAGTGATCTTTGCATTGATAATATGTAATAACTAAAGTAGGGATCTTTGCATTTTGGTTTTGCATAAATAGAGTAGGGATCTTTGCATTTCACTACGTTTGCACGCACCTTTTGTCTTTATTTCAACATCCCAAATCACTAAGCCTATTATGAACATATCAATTAAAGATCTCATATTATACCATAATATGATATTTTTAAGTGATAAAAGTAAATTTGTGGAATTACCTTTGCACTTGGGAAAATACCATGGGAGGAGAGGCAACCATTGCCCGTAACGACCAGTGGTACGGGTGGGGCCCGCCGTACCGCCCGACCTACCATGTGTTGCCAGGTCTGCCTCGTCAAATACTTTCTCCTGGCGAAGATGGCAGAGAGATCTGACATTCACAACCACTAGAAACGATGAAAAACGACATTTGAAAGGAATCTGAAGGAGGAACTTGGCTGGGGAGAAATCCCTGCTGATCCGCGGATCATTGGAGGACAACACATCATCCCCTTCATCATCAACCGCTGCATCTACATCACTACCATTAATCTCATCCTTCATCCATTAGATCTTGTTGTAATTCCAGATTGAATTATGGTTTGCACTATATCTATTTCATTAAATTCATCCATCCATTTGATTATGATGATATTGCTGATTTCCTCCATGTGTGAGTAGTTCCTTTGTTCGTGGGGAGATGGAGCAACCCTAGCACTATTATGAATTTGCAATAAAGATGATATATTCTTGTGTCTGTATGACTTGTAAGTGTATTGGTGAGCTATGAGCTCACTAATCCAACCAGGTTTTGGTGGCATAATAATAACCAAACCCTAGATCCCCCAAATATACTTTTATTCCCTTCTCACCATATTCCTTCAACTACGCAAGTTGTAAATGAGGTATAACTCAAGTTTACCTCATCTACCTTGGATATGATAAATCCCCAAATAATTCCCATAACTATATGGTGCCTAAAGCCATTTAATTTATTTTTCTGGCAAAACCCTAAAATCTCTATATCTAAAGGCAAGTTTGTTTTTCTCCAAACCACTTTGCCAACTCAATGCATATTTGAGTTCTATACCTCATACCATACCTTCTGTAGAGGTCCCAACCTTTAACAAGGTATAGATCCCAGTGTTTACAATGCTAGTCCCTGGATCAATAGCTAGCATCCATAGTTAAGATGTAATATCAAAAAACAAAGGTCATAATACACCTTTATAACCAGGAATAATAATTCATTACATCTTACATAGCTCATTTGGCTATCTAATTACAATGCAGCAGAAATAACTATAGCATGGAGTACTTCATCTTTAAAGTGCCACAGGATATCATGTTGGTTGTAGACTTGTAATCCTAATCAACACACTTCACTAACATCAAACAAACCTGCAACATAATAAGTTACAACCACAAGGGTCAATACATTTGAATTGTATTGGCAAGTGATACTATGATAGTATAGTGGTAACTATCATCTATATGCATTTGGCTAACTGGATCTTAGGCTTGCTTTGCTAAAAATAGATTTTTCCTTATCATTTGAAAACACTAAGTTTTTTTTGCCAAAAACACCCAAGGCATCCCCCAATAGAAATTGGTGATCCTTTAACCCTTGTTCAACCACAAGTTTTAACTTATAAATTGGGATGAGGAGATTCTTGATAGCTTCCATGTCTTGATGCTCAAATTGTCCTTTGCCAGGGACATGGCTAAGTACTTAGATTTTACCCTCTACAGAGGTGGTGCACTTTCCCCACAAGACTTGTTTTTTCCCAAGATAAGATCTTTTAGAAGCCTTCCCTTAGACCAGAATGGACGCGTTCCAACCTATCATCCCCTACCACCAACTGTCCATTTGGCTAAGTTATTGCAACCTATATGATCCAGGTAGATCCCATAATGCCATGTGGCTGCACTTGAAGCTTCTCAACATTTGACATCTCAAATCTCTTTGTTCCTGGGTGGCATTCCACAAGTGAGGTACCAAGTTTTCCCCAGTATACTGGACTTGGTGATGCCCAAGTTTTCCCCATCATATTTGACTTGCGTAACCACTTAACAAAAACCATTCTTTCCATTCCACCCAGGTGATTCATTCACTTAGTTGTTTTATTAAACAAAACACAAGTCCTTGACTTAGAAATATTCCATAGCATGAATATAATCCACCCTTGTTTTCTAGTAGCTATGCTAGGCATGATAGTAGTAGGAATCTTAACTTAGGAAAATTCTACTAAGGTTTCATCTACTAGGATTTCCCATGACATAGTTTATACTTAGCAAAAATTCCATGCAAGTCCTACTTAGAAATAACACTAATGCATAGTGAAAATAATAGGACAAAAGTATGAAGCATCACTTTCCTTTTTGGTAGAGAAATATAAGTTCACTCCTTGATCTTGCAATAGTCACACTCTTCAAATTCCACTACAATTCAATCAAGAAAGCAAATATTCAATCTACCATTCAAACAATTCATCACGCAGAATAATAAAAACAAAGCAATGCATGCAAGCATGCCAAAGATTGTTTTGTTTGGAAAAGTGGTTTCTAATAGACTATAAACATTATAGAACACCTATTGTTCATTTACAAATGTGGCAAAACCATTGGATATTAAGTTAGTGAAAAATGGCCACTTTAAATCATTTTTGTTTTGCTAGAAAGGATTTAAATCCAAGGAATATTTCTAGTGTTTACCAAATATATTTTTAACACAAATGTTAGTGTTTTTTGGTCAAGTGTTTAATATTAAAATCATTTGCAAAAGGTTTTACCTATAAACCATTTTTATACCAAAACAATATTTTATGTTGTTGGAAATGCCTTTAGCAAAGTAATAATTTTTATAGGGTTCACCAAATATATTTTTAAATCATAAAACTTTGTGTTTAGGTTCAGAGATTTTTCAAATCATTTCCCCAAGGTTTTTCTCCAAAAAGCATTTTTAACATATAAACAGTATTTTTATTTGACTAGAAATGTTCCAATTCAAAGATTTATTCTTTGGCTTCACAAAATATGTTCTTCAATCCAAAAGTTGGTTTATATGGTCAGTAGGTTCAAAACAATCCATTTGCCAAAGATTTTACCTTAAAAATATTTCTAGAATAATTTTTATATTCAAATTATTCCTACACAAGTTTCTGCAAAAACAACCATTAAAACAGAAGCAATTTACTAAACAAAGTACAGAGTTGGAAAGTACTTATTTGGCTGATTCCATTGATATAAAATTTGCAAAATTTAGACGTGTAGATTAAAAGTTATGAATTTTACAAAATCCAATCACTAATAGATCAAATTTCTGTTTTAAAACCAGAGTCTGGCTACGTGTCACGTTCTTATTGGTCAATACCGGTTCGCGTGGATCTCATGCTGAGGATCGTTGGATCTAATTAGATCTGAGCGGCTCAGATTACTGTGTACCTCTTCGTTGTAGGGTCCCCAACCTTTAATAAGATTGAACCCTCTGTGTTTACAATGCTAGTCCCTGGATCAATAGCTAGCATCCACAGTTTAGATGTAATATCAAGAAACAAAGGTCATAATACAACTTTATAACCAGGAATAAATTAGTTTTATTACATCAAACATAGCTCATTTGGCTAATATATTACATTGCGGCGGAATAACTATAAGCATGGGGTCCTTCATCTTCAAAGTGCCACAGGCAGATGTTGGTTGTAGACTTTGTAATCCTAAACAATCAATCTTCACTAAAAACAATCAAACCTGCAACATTACAAGTTACAGCCACAAGGGTCAATACATTTGAATTGTATTGGCAAGTGATACTATAGTAATATGGTGGAGTCTTTCATCTATATGCATTTGGCTAAGTGGAGCTGAGGCTTGCATTGCTCAAAAATAGATTTTTCCTTAACATTTGAAAATACTAAGTTTTTGCTTTGATAAAAAAAAATCATTCCCAAGGTATCTACCAATCAAAGACTGAAGATCCTTTCCAAGGCATCTACCAATCAAAGACTGAAGATCCTTTAACCCTTGTTCACCCACAAGTTTTATTTAGAAATTGGAGTGATGAGATTCTTGAAGCTTCCATGTATTGATGCTCAAATTGTCCTTTACCAGGGACATGGCTAAGTACTTAGGTTTTACACTCTGCAGAGGTGGTGCACTTTCACCACAAGACTTGGTTTCACCAAGACAAGATCTTTCAGAAGCCTTCCCTTAGACCAACATGGACGCGTTCCAACCTATCATTCCCCTACCACCAACTGTCCATTTGGCTAAGTTATTGCAACCTATGATCTAGGCAGAGCCCATATTGCCAAGTGGCTGCACTTGAAGATTCTCAACATTTGACATCTCAAATCTCTTTGTTCCTGGGTGGCCATCCACAAGTGAGATACACAAGCCAAGTCCTTGGCCTTGTGAACCACTCAACACAAGCCATTCCTTCCATTCCACCCAGGTGATTCATTCACTTAGTTGTTTTATTAAACAAAACATAAGTCCACAGACTTAGAAATTTTTCCATAGCATGAATATATATTCCACCCTTGTTTTCTATTAGCTAAGCTAAGCATGAAGGTAGTAGGAATCTTAACTTAGGAAAATCTTACTAAGGTTTCATCTACTAGGTTTTCCCATAGCAAGGTCTATACTTAGCAAAATAAAATCCATGCAAGCTTTACTTAGCAAAAACACTAATGCATAGTGAAAATAATGGGACAAAAGATATGAAGCATCACTTGCCTTTTTGGTAGAGGGTATAGGCTCACTCCTTGTCCTTGCAACAATCACACCCTTCAAGTCACTACAAATCAATCAAGCAAGGCACAAACTCAATCTACCAATCATGCAAAACACCAAATCAACTAGCATTTCAAATAATCAATCAAACATCATTTCACACACACAAAACTATGAAAACTAGGTCATGCATGGGAGCATGCACAAGATAGTTTTATTTTGCAAAGAGGGTCTCTATTAGATTCCTAAACTTTGTAAGATCCAAATTGGTCATTTACCAAAGTGGCAAAGTCATTTGCAAAAGGTTTCACTACAAAAACCATTTTCAAAACAAAGTGTCATTTTATGTGGTGTAGAAATATTTTTACTAACGTATTAACCTATAGGGTTCACCAAATATGTTTTCAAATCACAAAACTTGGGGTTTGGGGTTAGTGAGTTTAAAACAAAACATTTTCCAAAGGTTTTCTTCCAAAATCATTTTTAATAAAATAACCACATTTCTATTTGACTAGAAATGGTTTTAAATCAAAGATTCCTTATTTTGTTTCACCAAATGAGTTGCTATTGCAAAACTTGGTGTTTGGGTCAGTAGGTTTGGTCTAAACCATTTTCTCCAAAGTTTTTACTCAAAACCATTTTTCATAAACAAAACAATAGTTTTGTTTGGCTAGAAATGGACTAAACTAATTAATCCATTCTAAACCTTTCCAAATTCATTTTCCAAATCATGGGTTGGTTCCTAGGGTCAGTAAGGTCACAACAATCCTTTTTGCAAAGGTTTTAACCCAAAAATAATTTTTAAACAATTTTTCTAATCTAATTAGCACACAAAAGAATCTGCAAAATCAAACAAACTAACAGATACTATTTTTTAAACTAAGGGTAGGGTTGGTTAGAGCTTGCTCTCCTGAATCCAACGACATAAAATTTGAATTTTTTGGACGTGTGGATCCAAAGTTATAAGGGTTTGAAAATGGCACTTAAATCTGTTTTCAAATTCTGTTTTAAAACAGATCTGGCCACGCGTCGCTGTCTCATTGGGCGGTACCGTTTCGCGCGGATCGCGCTCTGTAGAGCGTTGGATCAAGTTAGGTCATGCGACCCTGAAGGCATAACCCTTCGCGTTAAGTGATTCTATCTAGTGCGTCCGATCTAGATCCTGCGGCTAATATCGTGTTGACCAAATTCTGGCGGCGCAGCGACGGTCGCTGGCGGCGGAGCTGTCGGTCGACGATGGTGCCGATGCTACAGGGGGTGAGGGAGAAAGAGGAGATGCTCACCGGGCTCAGGGGGTCACGGCGATGCTCGGGGAGGTGTTGGTCGGGCGAGGGGCGCTCTGGTACGACTGCGATTGCTCGCCGGAGTGGAGGACGGCGTCGGGTGCATCGGGTGGTCGTCGCGAACGGTGCTGTGGTTCACCCCAAGGCAAGGCGTAGACACGGTTAGATGCGCAGAATCAGGGCGAGGCTGTGTGCATGAAGGAGAGGGCTCGGGGTGGTCGGCTCTTACCAGGAAACGTCGCCGGAGAAGAAGGCAGACAGCGGTGCTGCAGGTCGTCGTCGAAGTCGAGCTTACAGGGCACCCGCGGATGAATGACTGGCACAGGAGGATGCGCCAGGATGCGGTGAGCGTGTTCGCGTGCAGAGGTAGGCGAGAGGCGGCGGGGTGTGGCCGGAATCGAGAGGGAGGCTCGTCGGAGACAGAGCGGCTCGGGGAGAAATTGGAGCGGCCTGGGGGCGAGCTTGGGGGAGGAGACAGAGGGGAAAGGCGGAGGAGGGGCGTGCTCTTAAGTGTGCGTGGTCATCGGAGGAGTTAACGCAGGATTGAACGCGAATTCAACGCCGGAGTAAACTCACTGTAACGGCAGCGCGACGGGGTCTCGTTGAAGACGATGAACAGGGATAGTGGGGTCGTCTTGTCAGCGATAGGGAGAGAGGAGGAGTGGGTCCCGGCTGTCATTGACTGCGTGGGTTCTGTCCGCGGTAAAGAAAAACGGTTCGGGGGCGAGTGGGTCCGCTTGGCAGTGAAAGAAAGGGAGTGGGGGTGGGGTCCAGTTGTCACTCTCTGTGCGGGTAGGTTTCTTAGTGAGAAAAGAATGCTTCGGGGAAAAGAGGAGGTGGGCTGGGGTTGGGCCTATTGGGCTGGTCTGCTCTATTTTTTTCTGTCTAAATTCTTTTTCTATTTTCCAAACTAATTTCTGTTTTGAAATTCAAAAAATTATTCAAACATTCAAACAAGGTTCAAATCAATTCAAACAATCACTCAACTTTGTATTTTGAATTTGGTTCTGTTTAGTAACATAATCCAAAGTCCAAAATAAAATAATATTTTTATTCATTTTAGGATCTATTTATTATTTAAATAAAATGGATCTTTAGTTATTTAATAAAATAGGGTTTGATTTAATTAATAAAATTTTCCATTTGAAAACCAAATATTTTCAACACCAAAATAGTGTTTCCAAAATATTTCATTTTCCTTTATTAAATGTTTTATCTTTTTAAATCCCTTTAGGATTATTTGTTCACCAATTGGTATGGGTTTTTTGGTAAGGGCTTTATTAGCTTTGGAAATTCAATTTCCTTATCTTATTATATTCATAAGATTTTATTTATGGTTCCAAACTAAGTGAAACCAATCTCTATGGTCTTTCTTGATCCTTTGTGAATATTTGTTGATCAATTTTGGTATGGATCAAATCCATGGATTTGGAGATAACTTGGAAATGGTTTTTATTCCATTAGGGTTTTAGGATTTGGATTTATTTGCCAAATGTTTAAATTTCCTGATACATTCATTGAGGAATGCATTTCTCTTGATTTGGATTTGTTGAATTCAAACTTTAACCAAAGTTTGTTCAGGATGGGATTTTAAGTTTCCTTTTAGAAACAAAAGTTTCTTTTCACCCTGATTTTCAACAAAAATTTATTTTGTTTATTTATTTTTCACATTACAAGATTTGGAAAATCTTGGGATGTGACAGGCTACCACCCTTAAAATAAATCTCATCCCCGAGATTTGGGAAGGTTAGGGTTACAAGCAGGCTCAAAACAACTAGGGTACTACCACCCTTAAAAAAATTTCCAACAAAACTACATCTTGGCTTGTTTGGAATCTTGGAAAACTTCTTCTTGGAAAACTTCTGCATAGTGCCCTTGTTTTCCTACTTGACTCATGGGCCAAGGTTGAGAGTTTCCATAGGCTTGTTCAACTTTTCTGGACAATTGTTTGCATAATGGCCTAGTTCCTTGCATTTGAAACAGGTTATAAGTTTGAGGTCTTGAGGTGGCTTCTCTGGACAATATGATGCATAATGTCCTAACTCCTTGCAGTGTTTGCACATCACTTGGCTAATATCCTTCCTCATCTTGGGTTTCACTAGCTTTTGTTTGTCTTCTTGGCTCTTCTTCTTTTCTGGGCATTCACTGGCATAGTGTTCCATCCCTTTGCATTTGAAACATTGCACTTGTGTAATATCCTTTTTGCTAGTGTTGGGGCATTTCTTCTTCTTCTTTTTGGGTCTCTCCAAAGCTAGGAGTTCTTCTAGTTCATGTTCTTCATAGGTGGGAGATCTTTCTCTCTTCTTGGGGCATTGATCTTCATGCTCCTTGGATGCATGATCCTTGGCTTCATAGATAATGCAAGCTTGGGTTCTCTCTAGAATAACATCTTTGTCATCCTTGTTGTCATTAGCTCCTTGGGAAAAGTTTTCTCTCATGTTGATTATTTGAGTAACCAATCCTTGTAACAATTGGGATTGAAGTTTCAAAATCCTTTGTATGGCCGGGTCTAATCCATTGTTGTTGGCTAAAAGCTGAGTTGTTTCTTGGCTCAACTGGTTTTGGGTTGCTATGAGTTCTCTCATGTTGTCCTCTTGGTTCTTGTTGGTGTCATCAACCTTGATGTTGGAGTCTCTTGGAGAAGTCATCTGTTTGGGTTGAGTTGGGGTTAGCATAGGCAAAAGATTTCTAAGGGAATAATTCTAATCACACACATCACAATTTACACAAACAATGTGCAAGCAATCACAAACAAACACTCCACTCAAACAAAAAATTTCAAGCACATTTTTAGACAACAAAATAATTTTGTTACACCACATAAGTTGGTGTGTTTGACTTTAACTAAATATGGTGGTCCATCTACATAGTTTACTTGTGATCTTTCCATCCTTCTTGGTTGATTTTTCTTGAATGAGATCTTTGTATCCTTGGAGAATTCTTGTGTCTTGGTCACAAATCTTCAAAGGTGGTCATGGATCCTTCTAAGTTGTGTTTCCTTAGTCTTCAATTCTTGAGCAAGATTTCTTGTCTCACTTGTAGTCTTTAGTGATATCCAAGTTGGAAGTCCTTGGTGAAAATGTTGAAGATGTTGAAGTCATTAGAGTTGAAGAAGTTGAAGTCCTTTGCACATGGTGAAGTCTTTGGTCATGGGGTAGGCTTTTCCATTAAGTTTGAAGTAGAAGAGAAGTAGAGTTAAAACCAAAAATGATTGAGGAAAGAGTTTACAAGATTGTTTTTGTAAATAAGTTTTTGGAATAAGACAACTCCTATTTTTCTAAGGGTTTTTGTCCAATCCTATGGTTACAAATCCTACAGGCAACACAATGCTCTGATACCATCTGTAGGGTCCCCAACCTTTAATAAGATTGAACCCTCTGTGTTTACAATGCTAGTCCCTGGATCAATAGCTAGCATCCACAGTTTAGATGTAATATCAAGAAACAAAGGTCATAATACAACTTTATAACCAGGAATAAATTAATTTTATTACATCAAACATAGCTCATTTGGCTAATACATTACATTGCAGCGGAATAACTATAAGCATGGGGTCCTTCATCTTCAAAGTGCCACAGGCAGATGTTGGTTGTAGACTTTGTAATCCTAAACAATCAATCTTCACTAAAAACAATCAAACCTGCAACATTACAAGTTACAGCCACAAGGGTCAATACATTTGAATTGTATTGGCAAGTGATACTATAGTAATATGGTGGAGTCTTTCATCTATATGCATTTGGCTAAGTGGAGCTGAGGCTTGCATTGCTCAAAAATAGATTTTTCCTTAACATTTGAAAATACTAAGTTTTTGCTTTGATAAAAAAAAATCATTCCCAAGGTATCTACCAATCAAAGACTGAAGATCCTTTCCAAGGCATCTACCAATCAAAGACTGAAGATCCTTTAACCCTTGTTCACCCACAAGTTTTATTTAGAAATTGGAGTGATGAGATTCTTGAATCTTCCATGTATTGATGCTCAAATTGTCCTTTACCAGGGACATGGCTAAGTACTTAGGTTTTACACTCTGCAGAGGTGGTGCACTTTCCCCACAAGACTTGGTTTCACCAAGACAAGATCTTTCAGAAGCCTTCCCTTAGACCAACATGGACGCGTTCCAACCTATCATTCCCCTACCACCAACTGTCCATTTGGCTAAGTTATTGCAACCTATGATCCAGGCAGAGCCCATATTGCCAAGTGGCTGCACTTGAAGCTTCTCAACATTTGACATCTCAAATCTCTTTGTTCCTGGGTGGCCATCCACAAGTGAGATACACAAGCCAAGTCCTTGGCCTTGTGAACCACTCAACACAAGCCATTCCTTCCATTCCACCCAGGTGATTCATTCACTTAGTTGTTTTATTAAACAAAACATAAGTCCACAGACTTAGAAATTTTTCCATAGCATGAATATATATTCCACCCTTGTTTTCTATTAGCTAAGCTAAGCATGAAGGTAGTAGGAATCTTAACTTAGGAAAATCTTACTAAGGTTTCATCTACTAGGTTTTCCCATAGCAAGGTCTATACTTAGCAAAATAAAATCCATGCAAGCTTTACTTAGCAAAAACACTAATGCATAGTGAAAATAATGGGACAAAAGATATGAAGCATCACTTGCCTTTTTGGTAGAGGGTATAGGCTCACTCCTTGTCCTTGCAACAATCACACTCTTCAAGTCACTACAAATCAATCAAGCAAGGCACAAACTCAATCTACCAATCAAGCAAAACACCAAATCAACTAGCATTCCAAATAATCAATCAAACATCATTTCACACACACAAAACTATGAAAACTAGGTCATGCATGGGAGCATGCACAAGATAGTTTTATTTTGCAAAGAGGGTCTCTATTAGATTCCTAAACTTTGTAAGATCCAAATTGGTCATTTACCAAAGTGGCAAAGTCATTTGCAAAAGGTTTCACTACAAAAACCATTTTCAAAACAAAGTGTCATTTTATGTGGTGTAGAAATATTTTTACTAAGGTATTAACCTATAGGGTTCACCAAATATGTTTTCAAATCACAAAACTTGGGGTTTGGGGTTAGTGAGTTTAAAACAAAACATTTTCCAAAGGTTTTCTTCCAAAATCATTTTTAATAAAATAACCACATTTCTATTTGACTAGAAATGGTTTTAAATCAAAGATTCCTTATTTTGTTTCACCAAATGAGTTGCTATTGCAAAACTTGGTGTTTGGCTCAGTAGGTTTGGTCTAAACCATTTTCTCCAAAGTTTTTACTCAAAACCATTTTTCATAAACAAAACAATAGTTTTGTTTGGCTAGAAATGGACTAAACTAATTAATCCATTCTAAACCTTTCCAAATTCATTTTCCAAATCATGGGTTGGTTCCTAGGGTCAGTAAGGTCACAACAATCCTTTTTGCAAAGGTTTTAACCCAAAAATAATTTTTAAACAATTTTTCTAATCTAAATTAGCACACAAAAGAATCTGCAAAATCAAACGAACTAACAGATACTATTTGTTAAACTAAGGGTAGGGTTGGTTAGAGCTTGCTCTCCTGAATCCAACGACATAAAATTTGAAATTTTTGGACATGTGGATCCAAAGTTATAAGGGTTTGAAAATGGCACTTAAATCTGTTTTCAAATTCTGTTTTAAAACAGATCTGGCCACGCGTCGCTGTCTCATTGGGCGGTACCGTTTCGCACGGATCGCGCTCTGTAGAGCGTTGGATCAATTTAGATCGTGCGACCCTGAACGCATAACCCTTCGCGTTAAGTGATTCTATCTAGTGCGCCGATCTAGATCCTGCGGCTAATATCGTGTTGACCAAATTCTGGCGGCGCAGCGACGGTCGCTGGCGGCGGAGCTGTTGGTCGACGACGGTGCCGATGCTACAGGAGGTGAGGGAGAAAGAGGAGATGCTCACCGGGCTCAGGGGGTCACGGCGATGCTCGGGGAGGTGTTTGTCGGGCGAGGGGCACTCTGGTACGACTGCGATTGCTCGCCGGAGTGGAGGACGGCGTTGGGTGCGTCGGGTGGTCGTCGCGGACGGTGCTGTGGTTCACCCCAAGGCAAGGCGTAGACACGGTTAGATGCGCAGAATCAGGGCGAGGCTGTGTGCGTGAAGGAGAGGGCTCGGTATGGTCGGCTCTTACTAGGAAACGTCGCCGGAGAAGAAGGCAGACAGCGGTGCTGCGGGTCATCGTTGAAGTCGAGCTTACAGGGCACCCACGGATGAATGACTAGCACAGGAGGATGCGCCAGGATGCGGTGAGCGTGTTCGCGTGCAGAGGTAGGCGAGAGGCGGCGGGATGTGGCCGGAATCGAGAGGGAGGCTCGTTGGAGACAGAGCGGCTTGGGGAGAAATTGGAGCGGCCTGGGGGCGAGCTTGGGGGAGGAGACAGAGGGGAAAGGCGGAGGAGGGGCGTGCTCTTAAGTGTGCGTGGTCATCGGAGGAGTTAACGCAGGATTGAACACGAATTCAACGCCGGAGTAAACTCACTGTAACGGCAGCGCGACGGGGTCTCGTTGAAGACGATGAACGGGGATAGTGGGGCCGTCTTGTCAGCGATAGGGAGAGAGGAGGAGTGGGTCCCGGCTGTCATTGACTGCGTGGGTTCTGTCCGCGGTAAAGAAAAACGGTTCGGGGGCGAGTGGGTCCGCTTGGCAGTGAAAGAAAGGGAGTGGGGGTGGGCTCCAGTTGTCACTCTCTGTGCGGGTAGGTTTCTTAGTGAGAAAAGAATGCTTCAGGGAAAAGAGGAGGTGGGCTGGGGTTGGGCCTATTGGGCTGGTCTGCTCTATTTTTTTCTGTCTAAATTCTTTTTCTATTTTCCAAACAAATTTCTGTTTTGAAATTCAAACAATTATTCAAACATTCAAACAAGGTTCAAATCAATTCAAACAATCACTCAACTTTGTATTTTGAATTTGGTTCTGTTTAGTAACATAATCCAAAGTCCAAAATAAAATAATATTTTTATTCATTTTAGGATCTATTTATTATTTAAATAAAATGGATCTTTAGTTATTTAATAAAATAGGGTTTGATTTAATTAATAAAATTTTCCATTTGAAAACCAAATATTTTCAACACCAAAATAGTGTTTCCAAAATATTTCATTTTCCTTTATTAAATGTTTTATCTTTTTAAATCCCTTTAGGATTATTTGTTCACCAATTGGTATGGGTTTTTTGGTAAGGGCTTTATTAGCTTTGGAAATTCAATTTCCTTATCTTATTATATTCATAAGATTTTATTTATGATTCCAAACTAAGTGAAACCAATCTCTATGGTCTTTCTTGATCCTTTGTGAATATTTGTTGATCAATTTTGGTATGGATCAAATCCATGGATTTGGAGATAACTTGGAAATGGTTTTTATTCCATTAGGGTTTTAGGATTTGGATATATTTGCCAAATGTTTAAATTTCCTGATACATTCATTGAGGAATGCATTTCTCTTGATTTGGATTTGTTGAATTCAAACTTTAACCAAAGTTTGTTCAGGATGGGATTTTAAGTTTCCTTTTAGAAACAAAAGTTTCTTTTCACCCTGATTTTCAACAAAAATTTATTTTGTTTATTTATTTTTCACATTACAAGATTTGGAAAATCTTGGGATGTGACATTCGTTTAGTGATTCTATCGTATGCATCCGATTAAAATCCAACGGCCTAAAAAGACTAACCTAAAACGGGCGGCACTGGCATGCTCAGACGAGGGTGGTGCTGGCGATGCAGGGAGCTAGAGGAGGAGTGGGGTAGCTCACCGAGTTCGCAGGGTGTTGCTGATGCTCAACGTTGTCGTGGGGAGGCCAGGGGCACACAGGGTCACTCGCGATTCCTCGCCGGAGACGCTACTGACGACGGGCACGCACGGTAGTCGATGCTGGCGAGGCTTTACGGCAAGCTAAGATAAACGGATGGCGTCGTTAGATGCGGAAGAGAGTGGGGAGTACAGTAGCATCAATGAGAAGGGGAGGCGCGGTCAGACGATACAGGAGGCTTCGCCGGAGAAGGAGCAGACGGCGGCGATGCTCAGACGAAGACAGAGTCGACGATACTAGAGGCTAGGGAGTAGGCTTGTATGCGCCAGGGAGCAAGGGGGGTGTGGGCTGGTCGGAATCACCGCGGATGCTCGTCGGAGGCAGCGGTGGTCTCAGGTGAATTCAGCGCAGCCTAGGGGCAGAGGGTGGGTGGCTTCTGGGGGGAAATGGAGAGGGGAAGCAGGCTATTAATCGAGCGTGGTCACGGGCGGGATTAACTGAGCTATCAACGCAAATTGAAGCGTGCAATCAATGGAGGAAACCTCCGGGCGTGGTCGTCGCGCGGTGAGGAAGAAGGTCTGACAGCATGGGCTCGTTTCGTCAGCGAGGTGTGGAGTTAGAAGTGGGGTCATCTCGTTAGTGGCAGCGCGGGTGAGAATTGCGGTGGAAGAAAACGGTTCGGGAGTGAAGGGAAGATGGGCTGGACTGGGCTTGCTGGACCTGGTCTGGCTAGGTTGGGTTCTTTTATTTTTTTCTTTTCCTGTTTCTTTTTGTTTTTCTATTTTGATTTTCTGTTTTCAAATTCAAACTCTTATTTGATTCAGATTTATTTATCAAATCTTTTCAAAAAAATTCAGTAGTTTCTATACTGTTTATTAACATATTCTAAAGTCAAATTTAGAATATCTTTTTTATTATTTTTAGGGTATATTAATTATTTAAAATAGGTCCTTGTCTTAATTCAAATAAGATTTATTAATGTTTTCAAACTCTATTTGAAATCTAAATTTTACCAAATCTTTTCAGTAGGTTTATTAAAAAATAAACCATTTTGAATTATTATTTTAAAATACTTTATTATGTTTTTAATGTTCATTTAAAATGGGAAATGTCTTTACTTAAATGAAATTCGATAATAATAAATCCTCATTATTTAATTAATCCTTTACTCTTTTTATTAAACAAAAATATTTTATTTTATTTGCTTGGCCAAGTTTTAATTTGGCTCTTTTAAAATAGTCCTTATTTATTATTTCTTCCTTTATCTTATAAAATCCATATCTTTTTATTTATAGATCCAAACTTGGTGATTCCAATTTGCAAAATATTATTTAATATTTCCTTATCCTTTTAAATCCTTTTAGGATTACTTGCTCACAATTTGGTTTGGATTTTTGATAGGAGCTTTATTGGCTTTGGAAATTCAATTCCCTTATCTTGTTAAATTCATAAGATTTTTATTTATGGCTCCAACCCTTAAAAGAAATCTCGTCCCGAGATTTGGGAAAGCTAGAGGTTACAAGTTGGATTCAAAACAACTAGGGTACTACCAGGCTTAAAAAGTCTTCCACTAGATTACATCTTGGCTTGCTTGGGATCTTGATGAAGCTTCTCTGGGCAAACATCTGCATAGTGTCCTTTATTTCCACACTTGAAACATGTGACAAGGCTGAGATCTCTCATAGGCTTGTTTGTCTTGTACTTCATCTTTTCTAGACAATTGCTTGCATAATGTCCTTGGTCACCACAATTGTAACATGTGACAAGGTTGAGTTCTTCACGTATCTTCTATGGACAAGTTGTTACATAATGGCCTAGCTCTTTGTAGTTGTTGCACCACACTTGGCTAATTTCCTTATACTTCTTTTTCTTCTATGGACATTCATTGGCATAGTGTCCCATCTCTTTGCAATGGCAACACTTCACTTGGCTTTTGTCCTTCTTCTTCTTGGGTTTCTCCAAAGCTAGGAGTTCTGCTTGTTCATGCTCTTCATATCTCACCTCAAAGGTGGGAAAGTCTCCTTGTCTCCTTAATAGTTTCCTTGGATAATTCATATGTTTCCTATTTTGTCCATCAAGTTGAGTCATATTGCATGGAGGTGCAAGATGAGATTTTCCTTTGTCTTCATCCTTCTTGGTAGAAGTTGTTTCCTCATGGGGGTTTACAAACTGTTGATGCACTCCACCTTTTTCCTTTGTCGAACTATGGAATAGATAGGGCATTGGATAGGGACATGATTATTTCCTTCACATAGGAAACAAGTAGCTTGAGATGTGGGGCATGGATTAGTTGGATGTTTCTCTTCACAATTAGGGCATTGATCTTCATGCTCTTTGGAAGTGTGATCCTTGTCTCCACAAATATTGCAAGATTGAGTTCCTTCTATAATATCATCCTTGACATCATTGTTGTCACAAACTCCTTGGTAAGGGTTGTCTCCCATGTTGATCATTTGATTTGTCACCTTTTGCATCAATTGGGTTTGGGTTTCCAAAAACCTTTGCATGGTTGGGTCTAACTCATTGTTGATGGCTAAAAACTGAGTTGTCACTTGGTTCAACTGGGTTTGGGTTACTATGAGTTCTCTCATGTGCATCTCTTGGTTGTTGTTTTCACCATCCTTGATGTTGGAGTTTCTTGGATTAGTCATCTGTTTGGGTTGGATTGGGATTAGAATAGGCATCGGATTTCCAAGGAAGAATTCTAATCATACACATCACAATTCACACAAGCAATGTGCAAGCAATCACAAACAAACATTCCACTCAAATAACAAGTTTCAAGCACATTTTTAGGCAACAAAATATTTTTGCTACACCACATAAGTTGTTGTGTTTGATTTAAACTAAACATGGTGGTCCAACTATATGGTTCACTTGAGATCATTCCATTCTTCTTAGGTGTTTCTTCTTGAATGAGATCATGGTTTCCTTGGGAAAATTCTTGTGTCTTGGTCACTAGACTTCAAAGGGGATGATGGTTTCTTCTTGGTTGTGTTCCCTTATTCTTCAAGTCTTGAGTAATATTCACTACTGGAAAAACCATCTTCGGTTCGATCACTGGAAGCCCAGCAGTCCCGGACCGTCACGAACCGCGACTAGTGCTAGCACTAGTCCCGGTCCATGAGGCCTCCAACGGCTAGAAATGACCATAAGCATTAGTCCCGGGCCGGAACAGAGCATTAGTCCCGATCCGTAATATGGCCCAGGACTAATAAGCTGGAGCGGGGCAACAACTCTTTTTGGGGACTATTAGTACAGCTCTTTTCGAGGACTATTAGTCCCGGGTCGTATCATGGCCCGGGACTAATTGTCCATCACTATATATACAGCTACCTGGCCAGCTGCCCTAAAGCATATGGTGGCCATTTTTCTCAAAGAAAGCAAGAGAGTTCATGCCATTTTTTTCTCAAGATTTGTCAATATTTAGTTTGCAACACCTAAATCCAAAGCTTTAAAAGGTTAGAACTTCATTCTTTCATCTCTTATTTCTACTTTAGCTCTATATAATGCTCTAGAAGTATAGAGATATGGATCAAATGCATGCATGTTGTAGAAGTAGCTAGAAGGATTTTGATATATATGTGTTACAAATTTTGATTAGGCACATAGTTACTAAAAATTGAAATGTGTAATTTTAGAGTTTCAGAGCTTAGAATGGAATGAGGTTTTCACTGATAGAACAATAATAAAAAACTCCACATTTATCATGTTGATTGTTTTCTCCAATTCACAAATTGGTGCATGTAAATTTTTCAAAATTCAAAATTAATGCTCTAGAAGCTCCCAATATAACTTGTAATAATTTTATCATGTTGTGTAATGGTTTTTGATATACTTTTACTATAATGCAGATGGTCCGGGAATGGATGTACGGTACTGACCGACGCTCTAGCGAGTTCATTAATGGCGTGCATGAATTCATCTATGTTGTCGATGCAAACAAGCACAATGATTTTGTATTCTGTCCATGTAATGGATGTAGGAATCAGAAGGATTACTCTGACTCAAAACCCTTCACAGCCACCTGTTGAAGTCCGGCTTCATGCCCAATTATAATTGTTGGACCAATCACGGAGAGAGAGGGGTTATAATGGAAGACAATGAAGAAGAAGAGGAGGAGGATGACAACTATCATGGTTTCCCTCAGTACGGAGATACTTCCATGGGGGATGCTGAAGGGGAGGATGAAGAAGAGACACGTGATGAACCCGCTGATGATCTTAGTCGGACCATTGCCGATGCACGAAGAGATTGTGAAACTAAAAAGGATAGGGAGAAGTTCAATCACATGCTAGAGGATCACAAAAAGTTGTTGTACCCAAATTGCGAAAATGGTCTGAAAAAGTTGGGCAGCACACAGGAATTGCTGCGATGGAAGGCTGAGTGTGCTATACCTGACTCCTCATTTGAAAAGTTGCTGAAAATGATGAAGAATATGCTTCCAAAAGATAATGTATTGCCCGCCAGTACATACGAAGCAAAGAAGGTTGTCTGCCCTCTAGGTTTAGAGGTTCAGAAGATACATGCATGCCCTAATGACTGCATCCTCTACCGCGGTGAGGAGTATGAGAATTTAGATGCATGCCCGGTATGCACTTCACTGCGGTATAAGATTAGACGAGATGACCCTGGTGACGTTGAGGGCGAGCCCCCACGGAAGAGGGTTCCTGCGAAGGTGATGTGGTATGCTCCTATAATACCACGGTTGAAACGCTTATTCAGAAACAAAGAGCACGCCAAGTTGTTGCGATGGCATAAAGAGGAACGTAAGTCAGACGGGATGTTGAGACACCCCGATGGGTCATAATGGAGAAAAATCAATAGAAAGTACCGGACTTTGTAGATGACGCAAGGAGTTTAAGGTTTGGTCTAAGTGCAGATGGCATGAATCCCTCTGGGAGCGGCGCTCGATCCACGACACTGGCCCGTGACTCTATGCATCTATAACCTTCCTCCTTGGTTGTGCATGAAGCAGAAGTTCATTATGATGCCAGTGTTGATCCAAGGTTCGAAGCAACCCGGGGATGTGTACCTAAGGCCATTAGTGGAAGAACTTTTACAGTTGTGGCACGAACCCGGGATACGCGTGTGGGATGAGCACAAGCAGGAAGAATTTAACCTCCAAGCATTGCTTTTCGTAACAATCAATGATTGGCCTGCTCTTAGTAACCTTTCAGGACAGTCAAACAAGGTATACAATGCATGCACACACTGTTTAGATGAGACTGCAAGTATATATTTGGAACATTGTAAGAAGAATGTATACAATGAGCATCGTCGATTTCTTTTGGCCAAGCATCCCTTAAGAAAGAAAGGCAAGCATTTCAACGGTCTGGCATGTCACCAGACGAAGCCTAAGGAGCGTACTGGTGCTGATATATTTGATATGGTCAAAGATTTGGATCAACTGGTAACCTTTGGAAAGGGTCCTGGAGGAAAATCTGTTACGAAAGACGTTGAAGGACACGCACCCATGTGGAAGAAGAAATCTATATTTTGGGAGCTACCATATTGGAAATTCTTAGAGGTCCGCTCTGCAATCGATGTGATGCATGTGATGAAGAATCTTTGCGTGAACCTGCTAGGATTCTTGGGCGTGTATGGGAAGACAAAAGATACATCGGAAGCACGAAAGGACCATCAACATATGAAAGACCCAGATGGCCTGCATCCAGAATGGTTTCAAGGTCATGCCAGCTACGCTCTTACCAAACAAGAGAAGGAAATATTTTTTGAATGCCTAAGCAGTATTAAGGTCCTGTCTGGCTTCTCGTCGAATATAAAGGGGATAATAAATATGGCAGAAAAAAGTTCCAAAACCTAAAGTCTCATCACTGCCACGTGATTATGACGCAAATGCTTCCGATTGCATTGAGGGGGCTTCTACCAGATAATGTTCGAGTACCCATTGTGAAGCTATGTGCATTTCTCAATGCAATCTCTCAGAAGATAATCAATCCTGAAGATCTACCACGGTTACAGAATGATATGGTCCAATGTCTTGTTAGTTTTGAGTTGGTGTTCCCACCACCCTTCTTCAATATTATGACGCACCTGCTGGTTCACCTAGTCGAAGAGATTTCCATTCTTGGTCCTGTAACACAATATGTTTCTCTTTGAGAGGTTCAAGGGAATCTTAAAGAAATATGTTCGTAACCGTGCTAGGCCAGAAGGAAGTATCTCCAAGGGCTATGGAACAAAGGAGGTCATTGAATTTTGTGTTGGCGCATCACTCTGATGATAGTACGGTTCGCCCACCACAGACGACGGGCGGCTTCGTTGTGGTTCACCGATGGCGGGCCATCACCCTCGTACCTGGCGAGCTCTCTTTCCCGCCTATTAGTGAAGAAGGCATTCCAGGTGTCGTAGTTGTCGGGATCCCACTGGGGATCCATCCGCTGCTCCGGCGTGAGCTCGTGGTAGAAGTGGTTTGTGATGGCCGCCTGGCATGCGGAACCTTGAGGGACAGGAGGGACAGGAACCCCTCAGGCTCGGCATCCGGCCGTGGCGGCGGTAGCCAGCGGACAAGGGGTAGTTAGGCGCTGGCGCCTCGGTCTCCTCGAGGGTCAGAATGGCCCAGTAGGCATTGTCCACTGTTCTAATAGAGGAAGGTGTGGATGTGTGGATAGCCATGGCACGATCTCCCTAAATATAGAGGGAAAGGGCGGGAAAACTTGGCGTGAAGCTTTGGGAAATGGCGGGAAATATCTTTAGTCCCGGTTAGTGACTACATCCGGGACTAAAAGCTCTCGTAGAAAGGAAAGGGCGGGAAAACTTGGCGTGAAGCTTTGGGAAATGGCGGGATATATCTTTAGTCCCGGTTAGTGACTACATCCGGGACTAAAAGCTCTCGTAGAAAGGAAAGGGAGGGAAAACTTGGCGGGAAGAGGTGGGAAATGGCGGAAAATATCTTTAGTCCCGGTTTGTGACTACAATCGGGACTAAATGGATATTATATTAAGATTCATTATATTTTTCTGATAATAATAGACATATTTTTTGTTTTATTTGGATTATTACAATAAAAGATATGATTTTTCAAAGTTTTTATATTTGATTTGAATTACAAAAGAAAATTTACATATGAAATAATTTATAAATGATGCAAATAGATAAATGGATATTATATTAGAATTCTTTATATTTTTCTGATAATTCTAGACATATTATTTGTTTTATTTGGATTATTACAATAAAAGATATGATTTTTCAAAGCTTTTATATTTGATTTGAATTAAAAAAGAAAATTTACAAATGAAATAATTTATAAATGATGCAAACAGATAATTGGATTTTATATTAAAATTATTTATATTTTTATGATAATAATAGACATATTATTTGTTTTATTTGGATTATTACAATAAAAGATATGATTTTTCAAAGTTTTTATATTAGTTTTAAATTAAAAAAGAAAATTAAAAAAACAAATAGTCGCGGGTCGTGGCTGGACCGGGGACTAAAGGGTGAGTGCGCACACGAAAACGAAGCGGCCAAAAAAACCCTTTAGTCCCGGGCCGTGGCTTAGCCCGGGACTAAAGGTGGGGTCTTTAGTCGCGGGTTAAGCCACGGCCCGCGACTAAAGACCCTTTAGTCGCGGGTGGTGGCTTAGCCCGGGACTAAAGGGGGGTCCCTATATATACGCGCGCTCGCGCGCGCCAGCACTTAGCACGCGACGAAGACGAAGACGAAGCATCAAGACGCAGGGGAGGTGCTGCCCAGACGCCGATCCGCCGCGCCGCCGCCCTCGCTCGTCTCCGGCCGTGCGTGCTCCGCCGTGCCGCCACGCCGCTGGCCTTATCCCGTCTCCGCCCATCAAGAACGCGCCAGCCGCCGCCACTGCTCTGTCTCCGCCCATAGCAACGTATAACGCCATGCCGCCATCGTCGTCCACCGCCCATAACGCCAACAGCCATGCCATGCCGCCTCGACGTGCGTTTTTTAGCTAGGAATTTTTAGTTTCTTTTTTTATATCTTAGTAGAATTTTTAGTAGCATTTTTAGTTTCTTTTTTTTCGGAATATATAATTTCTTTTAGTTTCTTTTTTTTAGAATATATATTTGTTTATATAATTGTTTTAGGAATATATAATTGTTTTTAGTTTCTTTTTTTAGGAATATATAATTGTTTATATAATTGTTTTTAGTTTCTTTTTTTAGGAATATATAATTGTTTTTAGTTGTTTTTAGGAATATATAATTGTTTATATAATTATTTTTAGTTTCTTTTTTAGGAATATATAATTGTTTATATAATTGTTTTTAGTTGTTTTTAGGAATATATAATTGTTTATATAATTGTTTTTAGTTGTTTTTAGGAATATATAATTGTTTTTAGTTGTTTTTAGGAATATATAATTGTTTATATAATTGTTTTTAGTTTCTTTTTTAGGAATATATAATTGTTTATATAATTGTTTTTAGTTGTTTTTAGGAATATATAATTGTTTATATAATTTTTTAGGATTAGGATTATTGTTTTAGTGATTTTTTTGTTTTATTTATTAAGATTAGAATTAGGATTAGGATTAGGGTTATTTTTTTGTTTAAGTTATTATAATTAGGATTATATTGTTTTAGTTATTAGGATTATTGTTTTTTCTAACCTGTTTAACTCTCTTTTTGTTATAGATAATTAAGTCATGGATCCATCCGAAGATCCTGGTCGCATCGGTGAAGGTTTTCTTCAGGGCATGATAAGAGGTGAAATTCCTCTTAATATTACTACCGGCACCGAAGATATTTTGCTCGAGGAAGAGATATCCTCATATTTGAATCCATCCGGTGATGGACTAGAGGAAAACCAAATTTACCAAGGGGAAGACCAGATGGACGAAGGGCAAACAAATAACAACAATAATGATGGCCCCTCGACAGGATCCGGCGAGGTACATATATATATAAAGTCTCGTGTTACCTCTATTCATTAACTGATCTAGATATATATTAATCACTCTCTCTTCTTCTTTTAGCCCACCGGATCGAAGCAATCGACGACTCGAACGAAACGAGGGCCAAACAAAAAGTTGGATGGTAATCAGAGGTTCACCATCAAAGAAATAGATGATGATGGTGAACCGATTGCTCCAGAGAAGCACCATAGGATGTTTATAAATCAATGCGGGGTGCTTGTTAGGGATAACCTGCCGATCACCATCGAAGAATGGAATAAGTCAAAGAAAGCCTTTGAAGAATCCAACAGCTATGTCACCGATGATGCCAAAGATGACCTTTGGCAGAAGCTCATAGCGCATTTCATACTAACTCCATCGTATGAGGAATTTGAGGTAGATGGTATTACCCCAAGGCCGGGTGGGCTTGAAAATACAGTGAAAGTCAAGGAGTGGGCACTGAGCAAGATGGCTGAACTGTACCGGAACCACAAGAAAAATTTATACATGAAATATGTCACGAAAAAGAAAACTGCAGACTTCATAGGAGTAAACGAGAAGTTGAGAGAACAGTGGCCCGATTTTGTACAGTACAAGAAATCTGATAAAGCAAAGGCAAAGTCAGCAAAGAACGCGTTAAATGCTGCCAACAAGAAATACCATCATAAAATGGGGACAGGTGGCTACAAGAGTGCCATCCCTAAGTGGGAAACTATGGAGAAGGATATGAGGGCTAGAGGCGTCACTCCTGGTACAGATGGATGGCCCGAGAGGTCAAAGCACTAGTGGTACGGGCACGGGGGATCCTTGGACCCAGAAACAGGGAAGACATTATTTCATGATAAAATTCTAAAACCCTCCCAAGACCTTATTCAAGCAATGAACGATGCTCAATTGGGATTGTTCCGTCCCGAGAGAGAGAACGACGAGCTGACACGCACCCTAGGGAATCCTGAAAAGGGAGGACGAACACGAGGCAAAGGCGGCGGTGTCTCGTGGAAGAAAGGGTTTCCTCTATACGATGCCAGTTACAGAAGCCGTCAAAGAAAGAAGGACCGGGAGGCAGACCGGATCTCCAGGGTAGAGCAGGACCTAGCTTATTTGAAGAACCTCATGCATGAAATTAGCAAAAGGCCGCCGTTGTCAACTCACCCGCGGTCTAATGATCCTGCATTGTATCTTAGCCAACGGACAAGCAGCGTGGCTTCCACGGAGGTCCGTGGTGATGATCAAGCACTGCTGGATGATGCACCGGCTCCTCACTACCACGTGTATGATGTCAGAGAGATGGCACAATGTGAGCTACATCATCCAATGAACAACCTGTCCTTCAAGGTGGCGATCGGCACTGCTTTACCTTGTCTACCTGGAGCACTCCACCATTCACTTCCGATTCCACCAGGCTATGCTCGTGTCACGGTGGATGACATAGTGGAGGATTTTGCAGACCTAGAGATTGAAATCGCTATGCCTGAAGGCCTTACGAAACTAGGAGATGTCAAGCGCAACATCATTCTATGGAATAAGAAGTACATCAAGTTTCCAGGCTCGGCGCCAAGGCCACCGACTCCAAGGAATCCAAATCCACCCCGCATCGAAAATCGTCAACCTCCAAGTCCACCCCAACCCGATTATCGCCAACCTCCAAGTCCACCCCAACCCGATTATCGCCAACCTCCAAGTCCACCCCAACCCGATTATCGCCAACCTCCAAGTCCACCCCGCCCCGCTGACGATCGCCGCAGCAGGAGTACATCAACTCGATCTCTGCCTCCGCCTCCGTTTAATACTACTACCTCATCGAAGAAACGGAAGTTCGACGGTCCCCCGCGTGCCACATCGAAGAAAGGTCAAACGTCGAAGATAGTCGATATCCCGCCAGCTCTTCCAAAGAGACCTTATGACAAGACCAGTGAGGAAACTAACGCGGATGTGGCTGCCCAAGTTAAGGCGCATTTTGCACCCAAAAAGCCTGAGCCAAAGCCGGTATATAACGAAAAAACCAAAAAGTGGGCTAAGTCCTTTCTTGAGCAACCATCCCAGATATCGATGAATCTGGAATCAGACTATGACTGGGAGATTATTAAGCAAGCACAGAAGAAAAAAATCACAAGTGCAAAAAGCGGGAAGCAAGTTTCCCATCTCGGAGCACAGAAGAATCAATCGATCGCCCCGCTCAAAGTCATTTCAGACCTCGACAAGGCCTTCAGAGCTGAAATGGATATGGACATGCAAATAATGAACCCTAGAGCCCGTAATAGTGCTGCACTTATGGGAATCACTGTATCGCAGGCCAAAGCACTTGCTAACAAAGCAAATATGTTTCTTGGTCAATATTTAGGCTATGAAGATACACCAGTGGGTCAGATAGTACGACAGTACGTCCAAGGGGCGCCTCTAGTCAGTAATGAGGAGCTCACGCATCTATCCACACATATGCGAAATCTGCACGAATGGTACATGTCACAAGCACAAAAAAAGCATCAGAAAGATTGGTTTCCGGTGGACATTAGAACGGAGCATCACTTCAAACCATACTCGATACAGGTTCAAATGACCAAACTATTTCAGTTATACAACCAGCGCGCCCTCGACAAATCTATCATTGGTTGCTACTGTCTGTAAGTTATTTATTTCTATAATTAAGTTTGTAGCTTTAGCTCGTTCATTGCATTTAATATATTATCCTAACTATATATATCCTTTTGTATGATGATATTGTATTCTGTAGAATGAAGATGCTTGAATGCAAAAGAGCTAGAAGATACGACGTTGGGTTCATTGACCCATATATCATTAATGAATATACGTTAAATAATCACCCCAAAGACGTGGAGGAAGACCTGTCCAGGTTCTTAACCGAGAATAATTTTGTTAAGGAAATACTATTTCCTACAACTTCAAGAGAGTGTTTATATCTTGTACACATTTTATTTTTGCTTACTCGATGAGCTATATATGCATGTATGCTTATGTAAATATCCGCAGATTCCACTGGATCTTGCTAAACATTCAAGTTGACAACTCCCTAGTTGAAGTCCATGACTCATTAAGTTGGGACCAAGAGAAGTGGAGCGACATGAAAGCAATGCTCCATAAGTAATTTCAATCATTATCGCATTATATCGTCCTCTTTCATTCATTTCCTAATATCAAGTAACTAATAACTCCTTTGTTCATTTTCTTTGCCGAGCAGGTGTTGGACACGGTTCAGACAGAAAATACCAGGTCCATTCAAAGAGGAGCTAACTTATAAAATGGCGAAGAGTTTACAGCAGCCACCGCGAACTCATTTATGTGGATACTACGTCTGCGAGTACATCCGTGAGTTGACCAATGAGCGGAAAGTTGACTCACATTATATTTATGATTTGCGGGAGAAACTAGAGCCAGACCAGCGCATAAGAGCAATTCAAGAGAAGCTGGCGGGATTTATGATGAAGGAAGTCCTTGATGTACATGGAGAGCATTATGCGGATGACGTGGAACTCGATTTGCCTTAGTCATCTCCATGTAGCTCATATGATATATATATTCATCAATGACCATGTAATTTCAAAACATTTCTTCCTTTTGATATGATTGATTATATGTATGCTTGCAAGGGATCGATTAATTTTATAAATGCATCGACGTGTAGTGTGTATGTAGTAGCATATAATATGTATACTGAAATATATGTTTGTTATAGTGAAACACAAAACGAAAAAGGAACAAAATGGGAAAAAAAGGAAATACACAATCTACGCCATGCAGAGAAATGTGTTTTCTGTCATGCAGGAAACCTTTTAGTCCCGGGTGGTGTTACAGCCCGGGACTAGAGGGTTTCCGCCCCCCGCGGCGCTGAAACAGCCACGTGGCTGTTATCAGTCGCGGGCCGTTGCGAGCCGGGACTAGAGGGGGGGCCTCTAGTCCCGTTTTCGCAGTCCCGGGCCCAAAACCATGACTAGAGCCTGTTGCGGCCCGGGACTAGAGGCCGTTTTTCCACCAGTGATTTCTTGTCTCACTTGTAGTCCTTAGTGATGTCCAAGTTGAAGACCTTGTTGAAACTAAAGTTGAAGTCATTGGTGATGTTGAAGTTGAAGTCATTTTGAGTTGGTGAAGTCCTTTGCTCATGGTGAGGTCTTTACTCATGGTTGAGGTTTTGTCCATCAAGTTGAAATAGAAGAGATGTAGAATCAAAATCCAGAAAGATTGAGGAAAGAGTTTACAAGATTGTTTGTAAATAAGTTTTGGAACAAATGCAACTCCTATTTTTCTAAGGAGTTTTGTCCAATCCTAGGGTTACAATCCTATAGGTAACGCAGTGCTCTGATACCATCTGTAGAGGTCCCAACCTTTAATAAGGTAGCGATCCCTGTGTTTATGTAACATCCCAAAAATATTAAATTAGAATCATCAAACTCTATTGACCAAATTTAGGGTTAACAAAAACTTTTCTAATTAAAAATATGAAAGCATTCATATGTGTGTATTGAAGTTTGGATTCTTTTGAATTGACATGATTATTTGTTTCTTTGCTTGTAAAATGATTCTTAGGTAAAATAAACATCATATAAACAATCCCCAAACTTTTCCCAAAGACAAACAAATCAAAACAAACAAATTAAGTGAATGGTCACTTTGGCCAATTTAACTCCCATGCCTACTTTGGCTATCTCTAACTTTCAGAACTTAACAGAAACATGTATGGATATTTGCACCCCTTGATAGTACTCACAACAAGGTATCAAGGCCCACTTTGTGATCATCCAGAAACATTTAAATGCATAGTTTAAATGACATTTTAAAATTGAATCTATTTTATATGGGAGACCACCAGACATGCCCATTTCATCGCCCGTGCCCCATAGCCACCGCTTGCCGCAGAGTTCGCCGCCTCTGCCTCGCAGAGCACCGCACGTTCCCGACCGTTTGCCACTGCCCCTACACGCGCATTAAAGCCCTAGAGCATCGACAGGAGACCACCGATCGATCGCCACCCTTGGCCATGCCTCTAGCCACCCGTAGCCGTGTCGCCACCGTCGCCTGCCCATCCCTCTCGGTCTCACCGTCGGGCCTATAAAAGGAGGCCACCCCCAGCCGATTGAAGCACACCATCTCACTCCCCTCACCTCACTGATCGTTCCACCCCTTAGCTGGAGCAAGGCGAGCAGCGCATCGCCAGAATTTGGCCGAAGCTCGCCGCTGCAGAGGAGAAGAGGAGTCGTCGATTTCGTCCACCCCAGGAGGAGCTGCCGGTGCTAGGAGAATCACCGTCGGCGACTTCGTCGTTCGCCCACATCGCCGACCCTCGCCTGAGCCCCGGTGAGCCTCCCACGACCCCCACCTGCCGCGTTAGGTTTCTGTCTCGCCAGTGCCGCCCGACGTGGACGATGAGTAGCAGCCGTTCGATTAGACTTAGATCGTGCGGATGAGATTGCCCCGTACCGCTTCGCGTGTTAAGAGACGCTGACCAGTAGACCCCCCTGTCAGTTGCGCCCCGCGCTACGGAGTGACACTGGGTCGGCCCATTAGCAGTTCTCGTGCAGCCCACTCGTTTGAAATTAGCTTTTTCTATTTATATTCAAACTTAGTTCTGTACCTAATTTCAAAAATCAACCCAGTTCGATTCAGTGAACCAAATTTAATGAAACCAATTTTGTTAGAAAGGTATTGAAATGCTGAATCCAAGCCTGTTGGATTCAAATCATTTGGATCTATAGATCACCCTTGGTAAAAATAACAAGTCAGAAGCTTTTCTGCATTCAAACATTTTTCAAATTTCAACCATAATAGCTTTTGAGTTGATTCCAACTCTCAAAAATCACATTTGATCATACCTTTCAGAATATATAAAAACATATGGGTTTACTTACAGAAATAATGTTCAAGTAATAAAAAAATGCCACATAGGCATTTCAACTCACTTATTTTTATTTAAAATAAAAGGTTAAATCTTATTAACTTGTGACACCACTTTAAATCACATTCCCAAGTACTGAAATATACGGTGATGACAAGTGTCAATATGATCCCATGTTTGGTTTGGAGAATATTAAATCTTAAGTAGTTTTTCAATCAGTAGAAATTACTTTTCTAAAAATAAAAGAAATAAGAGAAAGCTTTAATCTTGTAATATTATTGATGATGCTAGATCATCTATAGAACCCTTGTGTGTGATGATTGAAAGTAGTTAAGTATTGTTTGGTGATTGTGTACCTCGTATTTATTTATAGACGCTAGTACCGACCAAGGATACGAGGAGGAAGGAGGATACTACGAAGAAGAAGCCGAGGATAACTTCAACCACTGCTCTGCACAAGGCAAGCCTCATACTACTAGTTGATTGAGCAAGCTAACACTTGCAAGATACTCTACTTTAGCAAGCCTATACTGATACTGATACAAGCTAAAACATGCTTGTTACCATGCCAACTATATGCCTTAAGCATATGTGATCATACCCACTTGATAACCCCAATCCTAGTTTTACTTACAAGCTTTCTCCTTTATTTCTTTATCAAGGCTATTACTTAGAGTTTACTTGAGTAAATTGTAGATACTAGAAAGATAATTGAAGGTTGCATAAAGAGCATAAATTTTGGCCTAAGCTAGATAATTTTGATGTCACCCTAAGGCATGAGATTGTACTTAGTTGAAACTCCACTTGTTTACCACCCCTCATTAGTACTTATCCCATTTGTGGATGCTAGTGCTAAGCATAAATCTTGATCAACTTCAGATGGGAATACTTGGTAAAAATGGTTAAGAAAACCTTAGAATGATGAGTCATTCTACTGAGATGTTTTGACATGTGTTTCCGAACACTAGATGATTTTGATGATGAAAATGTTGAGGCATGAGCCTTAGCCCTTTATAAAACTGATGGTTGTCTGGATGCGATACCATTCCAATTTTACCGTACAACCACAATACCCGAGAATTGGGTAGGGCTTGACTGGAATCTTATATACCTTAGTATTGGTTCCCTCACGGCCAAGGTCTGAGCTGAGGCTACCTTGTGAAGATTGTCCACCTGTGCAGTACCCAAGATGACAGTTGGTCATGGTTGGGAGGCGAAACTCATATGAGAGGTGCCTATACTAGGGCGTGTAATCGAAAGGTTAGGATTGATTATCCGCATACTGAGTATGGTGAATTCAGGATTTGTTCCTGACGGATGTATCGAATGTTGTGGTGAAAGTGTACAATCTCTGCAGAGTGTCAAACTATTCTAATAGCCGCGTCCGCGGTTATGGACAGTTGGAGTGGCCATACTGTTCCCTCGTCAGATGTTTTCAAAATGAATTGTGAAATGAATTGATATTTTGACTTGACCACAACAGCGTTGTGATATGAAGTACAAGTTCCCACTTAGGTGTTATAAAACATCAACTAGCTTTCTTCGTTTCTAAACTTAGTAGAGGTAAATCTGGCTTTTTTGCAAAACAACCCTAGAGCTTAGTGTCCTACTACAAAAAAACCCTTCACTTGTTAGTACTAGTTTGCGAGTACTTAAAGAGTACTCATGGCTTTGTCCCTGGCTATTCCCGTGGCCAGACTATGAAGAGGAGTACCAGGAGGATGGAACCCAGGAAGGTTACGACAATTAGGATCATCTCCCATCACCATCATTGCCTGTGACCCCGAAGATGGAGCTTCGCCTACGCTACCTTTATTATTACGTTATTCCGCTGCTTGAGTTGTATTAAGAACTGGATCATGAGATCCTTATTTGTGTAAGACCTTATGTATGGTTTGTAATGGATGATGTATTATGGTATCCAAATCTGTTATGTCTCGCAAAAATGGTAATCATGGGATTGTGATGTATGGCATAACAGGCATCTGGGATTAAAAATTCGGGTGTTGACAAGTTGGTATCAGAGCCATCCTGACCATAGGAGACCCTAGTTAGATTGGACGTTGAATCGAAAACTTTGTTTCAAAACCAAAGGAAGCAAATATTTACAAAAACTTATTCCCATTCTTATCACCTTGTTTCTTTCATAAAAATCATGTTCCTCAACAACTCTTGCAAATACATAAAATTTGACACACTTGATCACTCTACTAACTTACTCATCCTATATTCTTATAGATGGACGTGAAGTACAACAAGTTTTATCAGTTGGGGAATGTAGGAGACCTTATCTTTGAGCGGGATTTGGACCAGCTTTCAGAACTTCTAGAGCGTCCTCACCCCGAGTTCTTCGGAGCTCATCTCAATGATCAAGGAGGAGAAGATCTGCAGTGGCTAATTGTTGCAAGTATCCGTGGAAAGATTGAACCTCTCACTGCCGAGGGAATTCAGTTCACTTTAAGAGAGAACAACTGGCTCGATGGACTTGCCAGGGCCATGCAGGAAGCTCTTGCCCGTCTGTGTGGGCAGAGTATGGACCAGATCAAGGGTACCTGCTTTGAGTTTTGTCCAAGGCGTGATGCTATGGGATAGCCACTAGAAGCCCCATACCACCCCGAGATGAAGACTCAGTTGGACCACCTCAGCTTCATGATGTATGATCGTCAGTAGGAATTGGATAATTGCCGTGACTAATCAAACCACAAGTACGTCCTCATCAAGACGAAGGATCAGACCATCGCCATGCTAGCAAAGGATCGCAAGTCTCGCCGTCGTCAGCTCGACAAGAAGGAGCGCATCATTGCCTGTCTTCGCCACTGTATCTCGGATTTGGACGAGACCATCCACGAGCGAGACATGCAGTTGGAGGAAAGGGAGAATGCCGGAGAGGATCTTCGTGGAGACCCCTACTCCTATCTCAGCGATGGCGATGACTTTCTGGAGGATCAGGCTATGGATTTCTTCACTGATGAGGATGATTATGCCTTCATCGATGACGATGAGGATGGTGAGGATGACGACTACACCGACTTCGAGGAGTAGTAGCACTTGTGCACTAGCGTAGTGAGTTGTATTCTGTCCCACTATATCGTAGTTTCCAGAATGGTTCTTAAAACCATCTGCTTTTCTTGTGTTATGGTGTGTGTTTGTATCGTGTGCTATGAATGAATGAATGAATGAATGAAAAGTAAGTTGCTAAAAAATCTAAGTCAAACTTTAAAAACTTTTCAAAGCCCCTGAACCTTAGAAATTTCCCTCTTTTCTCATTATCTATCTCAATCTTCAGATGCCACGCGAAGGAAGTGGTTCATCCCCGGACCCGATGTTGCAGATCCTGCAAATGTTGGTTTCTGACCGTGAAGCTGAAAGAGCAGAGCGTCAAGCCAACCTTGCCACCCTTCAGCAGATAGCTCAGCTGGCCCACAACAATCAAGGCCACGGAAATCAGGACAACCATGGATCTAAGCTCAAGAATTTCCAGAACACCAACCCACTCATTTTCACTAAGTCAGAAGAGCCCTTAGACGCCGACGATTGGTTGCAAACCATGGAAAATAACCTAGAAGTCGCAGGAGTGGAAGCCAATGAGAAAGTTATGTTTGCCACCCACTATCTAGCCGAAGATGCAAGAGCATGGTGGAATAGTGTTCGTGCAATGACAGGAGGACAGATGATGACCTGGGAGGAATTCAAGGTCAAGTTCAGCAGAACCCATGTGCCATCGGGTTTGATCAAGAGAATGAGAGATGAGTTTAGAGAACTAAAGCAAGGAAGGATGACCGTAGTGGAATACCGTGACAAATTCTTGTCATTAGCTAGGTATGCCTCGGATGAGATCGACACCGAAGCCAAGAAGAAAGAAAGATTCTTGAATGGACTAGACGATGAGATGAAGGCTGTGTTGGTCAATATCCCCTTTGCTGATATTGAAGCCCTTGTCGACTCTGTCATCCAGATGGAAGGAAAGATCAACCAAGCCAATGAGAACCGCAAGCGTCGCATGATGCATCAGCCAGGAACCCATCAGACCCCAAAGTATCGCCCTAACCCATCTCCAGGGTTTGCCCCAAGAACCAATAGACCCCCGATGAACCGTCCGACCTATCCAAATCGCGGAAACCCAAGGCCCAGAGGAAATCACAACAACCCCGGCAACTCTGGGAATTTCAACCGTGCCCCACCCAAGTTCAACAACAACAATCCTTCCACCAACACCAACACTGCCCCGAGGACTGGAAGCAATGTTGTGCCTGTTGCAGCAAAGGACAAGTCGCATGTGACTTGTTATGACTGTGGAAATAAGGGTCACTACTCCAATGAGTGCCCCAACAAGAAGAATCTGCAGCCCCCAATACCAATGCCCCAGCTCAGCAGCAGCGTCGTGTTCAGCCTGGAAGAAGGTTTGCCCCAGGGAATTCTCTCAACCGCAACGGCCGTCTTTTTCTCATGCATGCTGAAGAAGCTCAGGAAGCGCCAGACGTCGTGCTGGGTATGTTTTCTGTTAATTCAGTACTTGCTAGAGTGTTGTTTGATTCTGGTGCATCGCATTCATTTGTCACTGAAGAATTTGCCTGCACTAGTAAGATTCAACCAACCAAACAGAAGCATGTTATGATTGTTCAAATCCCCGGTTCAACCACCAAGGCTAGGCAAATTTGCAAAGCAGTCCCTATCCGAATCCATGGCATAGATTTTTATGCTAATCTGATAGTACTCGGAACTAAAGGTTTGGAAGTAGTACTAGGAATGGATTGGATGTCCAAACATAAAGGATTAATTGATTGTGCCAAGAAAGCCATAAACATGACCAGTACAACCGGAGTATCAATCGAGCATGTATCTGAAACCTTACCTCGTCAATTCAAGTGCAACAAGAGTATAGCCCAACCTACCATTGACCAAGTCCGGATAGTCTGTGAATACCTCGATGTATTTCCAGATGTTTTGCCCGGTATGCCCCCAGATCGGGATATTGAGTTTATCATTGAACTAATGCCCGGAACATGACCCATAGCCCAGAGACCATATAGCATGAACCTGTCTGAACTAGCAGAACTGAAGAAGCAACTGGATGCCATGCTGGAAATTGGATTAATTCAACCAAGTGCGTCACCATGGAGATTACCTGTCTTATTTGTGGACAAGAAGGATGGAGGTAATCGTCTATGTATGGATTATCGGAAGTTGAATGATGCCACTATCAAGAACAAGTACCCATTGCCCAAGATAGAAGATTTGTTTGATCAGTTGACCGGTGCCAAGGTGTTTTCTAAGATTGATCTTAGAACAGGCTATCATCAACTCAAGATTCGCGTAGAGGATATACCAAGACTGCCTTTACCACCAGATATGGATTATACGAGTATACTGTCATGTCTTTTGGATTAACCAATGCCCCCGCTTATTTCATGAATCTCATCAATAAGATTTTTATGGACTTCCTGGATAAGTTTGTCGTTGTTTTCATTGATGACATTCTTATTTTTTCCAAATCAGAAGAAGAACATGAGCTACACCTAAGGACCATTCTTTGAACCCTTAGAGAGCATCAGTTGTATGCCAAGTTTAGCAAATGTGAATTCTAGTTACAGGAGGTAGGATTCCTCGGCCACATTGTATCAGCCGGAGGAATTGTCGTTGACCCTGCAAAGGTGAAAGATGTCAAAGATTGGCAAGCCCCAACCACCCAGACCCAAGTTCGTGAATTTCTCGGATTGGCGGGACATTACCGCAAGTTCGTAGAAGCATTCTCGAGTATCGCCAGACCCATGACCCAATTGTTGAAGAAGGACAAGAAGTTTGAATGGACGGACAAATGTGAAGCGAGTTTTCAAGAACTCAAGAGAAGATTGATTTCAGCCCCAATCTTAATCATGTCGGATAACAAAGCCCTTTGACGTGTATTGTGATGCATCCAAGATCGGTCTCGGATGTGTGCTAACACAAGAAGGCAAAGTTATATCTTATCTATCTTGACAACTGAAACAACATGAGCAGAATTACCCAACCCATGACCTCGAACTCGCTGCCGTAGTTCTAGCCCTGAAGACATGGAGGCACTACCTGATGGGAAATCATTGTGAGATTTTTTCGGATCACAAGAGTCTGAAGTATATATTCACTCAGAAGGAGATGAATATGAGACAGAGAAGTTGGATTGAGCTAATCAAGGATTACGACCTGGACATTCACTATCACCCTGGTAAAGCCAATGTGGTAGCAGATGCCCTTAGCAGATTGCCGTGCCACTTGAACTCCATGATTTTGAAGGAGCAACCAAGTTTGCACAAGGAGATGGAAGATTTTCAAATGGAATTAGTAAGTGAAGGATTTTTGGATAGCATAGAACTTCAACCCACTTTGATCAGCCAAATCAAGGAGGCGTAGAAAGGAAATGCTAGTATCGACGGAATCAAGCGTCATATCGATACAGGCAAAGTACCCAGATTTACCGAAGACGAAGAAGGAGTTCTGTGGTACAAAGGACGCCTTTGTGTACCAGCAGATTCTGAGTTGAAAGAAGTTATTTTGAAGGAAGCTCATGATACTCTTTATTCTATCCACCCCGGAGGAACAAAGATGTATCAAGGCTTGAAGGAGCAATTTTGGTGGCATAATATGAAGAGAGAAATCGGAAGCTATATCGCCAAGTGTGATATATGTCAGCGAGTCAAGGAGGGACATCAAAGACCCGCAGGATTGTTGCAACCAGTGCAGATTCCGGAATGGAAATAGGATTTAGTTGGAATGGACTTTATCACCGGATTGCCTACTTCTAATAGGGGAAATGAATCTATCTGGGTCATAGTGGACCGGTTGTCCAAAGTCGCCCATTTCTTACCAGTCAAGACCACATATCAGATTTCTAAGCTAGCAGAGTTATGCATCGCTAGAATTGTCAGTTTGCATGGAGTCCCCAAGAACATCGTATCGGATCGAGGAACTCAGTTTACCTCGAGATTCTAGAAGAAAGTCCAAGAAGGTTTAGGAACCCGACTAGATTTCAGCACCGCTTATCACCCTCAGACCAATGGACAAACGGAGCGAGTAAATCAAATACTCGAAGATATGTTGAGAGCCTGTGTGTTAGAGTATGGATCTAAATGGGAAGACTGTCTGCCGTTCACAGAATTTTCATACAACAATAGTTATCAAGCTAGTTTGCAAATGGCCCCATTTGAATTCATGTATGGAAGGAAGTGTCGCACCCCTTTGAACTGGTCGGAAGTAGGAAGGAGTCAGATTTTCGGACCCGATATCCTACGAGAAGCAGAATAGAAGGTTCACGAGATCCGTGAGCACCTCAAGACCGCCCAGTCCAGACAGAAGAGTTACACCGACAAGAGACGTCGAGACCTTGCCTTCAACATAGGAGATTTCGTATACCTGAAGGTGTCGCCATTGAAAGGAATGCAGCGTTTCCAACTCAAGGGAAAGTTAGCCCCCATATATATCGGCCCCATCAAGATTCTGAACCGTCGAGGAGAAGTGTCATATCAATTGGAACTACCCGAAGAGATGTCAGCCGTGCACAATGTGTTCCATGTCTCATTACTTCGCAAGTGCCTCGAAGTTCCGGAGAAGACTGAAGTGTTCAAGAATATCGATCACCGGACCATAGAAATCAACGATGACCTAACCTACCCCAAAGTACCCATCCGTATTTTGGAAGAAGCTTTCAGAACTACCAGAAGCCAAAGCATCAAGTTTCTCAAGATTCAGCGGAGCAACCACACAGAAGAGGAAGCTACCTGGGAGCGCGAAGATCACATCAGGATGGAGTTTCCCGATCTCTTCAAATCCTAGGTAATCTTTTTCATCCTTTTTCAAATCTCGGGATGAGATTTTGTTTAAGGGGGGAAGGTTTGTAACATCCCAAAAATATTAAACTAGAATCATCAAACTCTAATCACCAAATTTTGGGTTAACAAAAACAAGTCTAATTAAAAATATGAAAGCATTCATATGTGTGTGTATTGAAATTTGGATTCTTTTGAATTGCCATGATTATGTGTTTCTTTGCTTGTAAAATGATTCTTAGGTAAAATAAACATCATCCAAACAATCCCCAAACTTTTCCCAAAGAGAAACAAATCAAAACAAACAAATTAAGTGAATGGTCACTTTGGCCAATTTAACTCCCATGCCTACTTTGGGTATCTCTAACTTTCAGAACTTAACAGAAACATGTATGGATCTTTGCACCCCTTGATAGTACTCATAACAAGGTATCAAGGCCCACTTTGTGATCATCCAGAAACATTTAAATGCATAGTTTAAATGACAGTTTAAAATTGAATCTATTTCATATGGGAAGATCCCACTTTTTCAAAAACCACTCAAACTAGCTCAATTTGCAAAACCAAAGCATACACAGTATCACTAGTACATTCCTAGCACACCCACCAAAAATCTTTTCAAAATTCAAAACTTGAGTTCATGCGGCCATTTCATCAAACAGCTTGCAGATGAAAATCAAACAAAATCAAAACACTATTTGGAGCAGTGATTTGAGCCAACCTTGTTCCCTTTCTGGTTACACTAGCCTCAGTAGATCATCTAGCAAACTTAACTAAGCTCTAGCACCACTGTAAACTCCCCAATGTCATCAATGGTGAACAGGCCGAGAGCACCCATGTCAACCCAGTGTAGACATCAAGCTAGGAGAAGAACTAGCCGTGCCAACCTTGTCTGGGAGGTATCCCATGCCTCACCGCCCCCTCTCGACCAGCCTTATCTCGAAGACAACGCCCAGAACCGCCAGGAACGCCGCGCCCGTGCCGCTGTCGACCATGCCGACGTGCGCCGCAGAGCACGCTCTGTTCCCACGCAACCCGACCACCTCCAGCCTGCACCCCACCGTCCCAGGAGACCACCAGACATGCCCATTTCACCGCCCATGCCCCGTAGCCACCGCTCGCCGCAGAGTTCGCCGCCTCTGCCTCGTAGAGCACCGCACGTTCCCGACCGTTTGCCACCGCCCCTACACGCGCATTAAAGCCGTAGAGCATCGCCAGGAGACCACCGATCGATCGCCACCCTTGGCCATGCCTGTAGCCGCCCATAGCCGTGTCGCCACCGTCGCCTGCCCATCCTTCTTGGTCTCACCATCGGGCCTATAAAAGGAGGCCACCCCCAACCGATTGAAGCACACCATCTCACTCCCCTCACCTCACTGATCGTTACACACCTTAGCTGGAGCAAGGCGAGCAGCACATCGCCGGAATTTGGCCGTAGCTCGCCGCTGCAGAGGAGAAGAGGAGCCGTTGATTTTGTCCACCCCAGTAGGAGCTGCCGGTGCCAGGAGAATCGCTGTCGTTGACTTCGTCATTCGCCTGCATCGCTGACCTTCGCCTGAGCCCCGGTGAGCCTCCCACGACCCCCACCTGCCGCGTTAGGTTTCTGTCTCGCCGGCGCCGCCCAATGTGGACGATGAGTAGCAGTCGTTCGATTAGACTTAGATCGTGCGGATGAGAATGCCCCGTACCGCTTCGCGTGTTAAGAGTCGCTGACCAGTAGACCCCCCTGTCAGTTGCGCCCCGCGCTGCGGAATGACACTGGGCCGGCCCATTAGCAGTTCCCGCGCAGCCCACTCGTTTGAAATTAGCTTTTTCTATTTATATTCAAACTCAGTTCTGTACCTAATTTCAAAAATCAACCCAGCTCGATTCAGTGAACCAAATTGAATGAAACCAATTTTTTTCGAAAGTTATTGAAATGCTGAATCCAAGCCCATTGGATTCAAATCATTTGAATCTATAGATCACCCTTGGTAAAATAACAAGTCAAAAGCTTTTATGCATTCAAACATTTTTCAAATTTCAATTATAATAGCTTTTGAGTTGATTCCAACTCTCAAAAATCACATTTGATCATACCTTTCAGAATATATAAAAACATATGGGTTTACTTATAGAAATAATGTTCAAGTAATAAAAGAATGCCACATAGGCATTTCTAGTCACTTATTTTTATTTAAAATAAAAGGTTAAATCTTATTAACTTGTGACACCACTTTAAATCACATTCCCATGTACTGAAATATGTGTTGATGACATGTGTCAATATGATCCCATGTTTGGTTTGGAGAATATTAAATCTTAAGTAGTATTTCAATGAGTAGAAATTACTTTTCTAAAAATAAAAGAAATAAGACAAAGCTTTAATCTTGTAATATTAGTGATGATGCTAGATCATCTATAGAACCCTTGTGTGTGATGATTGAAAGTAGTTAAGTATTTTTTGGTGATTGTGTACCTCATATTTATTTATAGACGCTAGTACCGACCAAGGATATGAGGAGGAAGGAGGATACTACGAAGAAGAAGCCGAGGAGAACTTCAACCACTGCTCTACACAAGGCAAGCCTAATACTACTAGTTGATTGAGCAAGCTAACACTTACAAGATACTCTACTTTAGCAAGCCTATACTGATGCTGATACAAGCTAAAACTTGCTTGTTACCATGCCAACTATATGCCTTAAGCATATGTGATCATACCCACTTGATAAGCCTAATCCTAGTTTTACTTACAAGCTTTCTACTTTATTTCTTTATCAAGGCTATTACTTAGAGCTTACTTGAGTAAATTGTAGATACTAGAAAGATAATTGAAGGTTGCATAAAGAGCATAAAATTTGGCCTAAGCTAGATAATCTTGATGTCACCCTAAGGCATGAGATTGTACTTAGTTGAAACTCCACTTGTTTACCACCCCTCATTAGTACTTATCCCATTTGTAGATGCTAGTGCTAAGCATAAAACTTGATCAACATCAGATGGGAATACTTGGTAAAAATGGTTAAGAAAACCTTAGAATGATGAGTCATTCTATTGAAATGTTTTGACATGTGTTTCCGAACACTAGATGATTTTGATGATGAAAATGTTGAGGCATGAGCCTTAGCCCTTTATCGTACAACCACAATACCCGAAAATTGGGTAGGGCTTGACTGGAAACTTATATACATTAGTATTGGTTCCCTCACGATCAAGGTCTGAGCTGAGGCTACCTTGTGAAGAATGTCCACCTGTGCAGTACCCAAGATGACAGTTGGTCATGGTTGGGAGGCCAAACTCATATGAGAGGTGCCTATACTAGGGCGTGTAATCGAAAGGTTAGGATTGATTATCCGCATACTGAGTATGGTGAATTCAGGATTTGTTCCTGACGGATGTATCGAATGTTGTGGTGAAAGTGTACAATCTCTGCAGAGTGTCAAACTATTCAAATAGCCGCGTCCGCGGTTATGGACAGTTGGAGTGGCCATACTGTTCCCCCGTCAGATGTTTTCAAAATGAATTGTGAAATGAATTGAGACTTTGACTTGACCACAACAGAGTTGTGATATGAAATACGAGTTCCCACTTAGGTGTTATAAAACTTCAACTAGCTTTATTCGTTTCTAAACTGAGTAGAGGTAAATATGGATTTTTGCAAAACAACCCTAGAGCTTAGTGTCCTATTACAAAAACCCCTTCACTTGTTAGTACTAGTTTGCGAGTACTTAAAGAGTACTCATGGCTTTGTCCCTGGCTATTCCCATGGCCAGACTATGAAGAGGAGTACCAGGAGGATGGAACCCAGGAAGGTTACGACAACTAGGATCATCTCCCATCGTCAGCATTGCTTGTGACCCCGAAGATGGAGCTTCGCCTACGCTACCTTTATTATTACGTTATTCCGCTGCTTGAGTTGTATTAACAACTGGATCATGAGATCCTTATTTGTGTAATACCTTATGTATGGTCTGTAATGGATGATGTACTGTGGTATCCAAATCTGTTATATCTCGCAAAAATGGTAATCCTGGGATTGCGATGTATGGCATAACAGGCATCTGGGATTAAAAATCCGGGTGTTGATAGTTTACAATGCTAGTCCCTGGATCAATAGCTAGCATCCATAGTTAAGATGTAATATCAAGAAACAAAGGTCATAATACAACTTTATAACCAGGAATAAAATAATTCATTACATCTTACATAGCTCATTTGGCTATCTAATTACAAAGCAGCAGAAATAACTATAGCATGGAGTCCTTCATCTTCAAAGTGCCACAGGTAATCATGTTGGTTGTAGACTAGTAATCCTAATCAACACACTTCACTAACATCAAACAAACCTGCAACATAACAAGTTACAGCCACAAGGGTCAATGCATTTGAATTGTATTGGCAAGTGATACTATGGTAGTATAGTGGTAATTATCATCTATATGCATTTCGCTAAGTGTAGCTTAGGATTGCTTTTCTAAAAATATATTTTTCCTTATCATTTGAAAACACTAAGTTTTTGTTTGGCAAAAACACCCAAGGCATCCCCCAATAGAAATTGGTGATCCTTTAACCCTTGTTCAACCACAAGTTTTAACTTATAAATTGGGATGAGGAGATTCTTGATAGCTTCCATGTCTTGATGCTCAAATTGTCCTTTGCCAGGGACATGGCTAAGTACTTAGATTTTACCCTCTACAGAGGTGGTGCACTTTCCCCACAAGACTTGTTTTTTCCCAAGATAAGATCTTTTAGAAGCCTTCCCTTAGACCAGAATGGACGCGTTCCAACCTATCATCCCCTACCACCAATTGTCCATTTGGCTAAGTTATTGCAACCTATATGATCCAGGCAGAGCCCATAATGCCATGTGGCTGCACTTGAAGCTTCTCAACATTTGACATCTCAAATCTCTTTGTTCCTGGGTGGCATTCCACAAGTGAGGTACCAAGTTTTCCCCAGTATACTGGACTTGGTGATGCCCAAGTTTTCCCAGCATACTGGACTAGCGTAACCACTCATCACAAACCATTCTTTCCATTCCACCCAGGTGATTCATTCACTTAGTTGTTTTATTAAACAAAACACAAGTCCTTGACATAGAAATATTCCATAGCATGAATATAATCCACCCTTGTTTTCTACTAGCTAGGCTAAGGATGATAGTAGTAGGAATCTTAACTTAGGAAAATTCTACTAAGGTTTCATCTACTAGGATTTCCCATGACATAGTTTAGACAGCAAAAATTCCATGCAAGTCCTACTTAGAAATAACACTAATGCATAGTGAAAATAATAGGACAAAAGTATGAAGCATCACTTGCCTTTTGGTAGAGAATTATAAGTTCACTCCTTGATCTTGCAATAGTCACACTCTTCAAATTCCACTACAATTCAATCAAGAAAACAAATATTCAATCTACCATCCAAGCAATTCATCACATAGAATAAAAAAACAAAGCAATGCATGCAAGCATGCCAAAGATTGTTTTGTTTGGAAAAGTGGTTTCTAATAGGCCATAAACATTATACAACACCTATTGGTCATTTACAAAAGTGGCAAAACCATTGGATATTAAGTTAGTGAAAAAATGGCCACTTTAAATCATTTTTGTTTTGCTAGAAAGGATTTAAATCCAAGTAATATCTCTAGTGTTTACCAAATATATTTTTAACACAAATGTTAGTGTTTTGTGGTCAAGTGTTTATTATTAAAATCATTTGCAAAAGGTTTTACCTATAAACCATTTTTATACCAAAACAATATTTTATGTTGTTGGAAATGCCTTTAGCAAAGTAATAATTTTTATAGGGTTCACCAAATATATTTTTAAATCATAACTTTGTGTTTAGGGTCAGAGAGTTTAATTCAAATCATTTACCAAAGGTTTTTCTCCAAAAAGCATTTTTAACATATAAACATTATTTTTATTTGACTAGAAATGTTCCAATTCAAAGATTTATTCTTTGGCTTCACCAAATATGTTCTTCAATCCAAAAGTTGGTTTATATGGTCAGTAGGTTCAAAATAATCCATTTGCCAAATATTTTACCTTAAAAATATTTTTATAATAATATTTATATTCAAATTATGCCTACACAAGTTTCTGCAAAAACAACCATGAAAACAGAAGCAATTTACTAAAAAAGGTGCATAGTTGGAAAGTACTTGTTTTGCTGATTCCATTGAGATAAAATTTGCAAAATTTGGACATGTAGATTAAAAGTTATGAATTTTACAAAATCTAATCACTAATAGATCAAATTTCTGTTTTTAAACCAGAGTCTGGCTACGTGTCACGTTCTTATTGGTCAATACCAGTTCGCGTGGATCGCGTGCTGAGGATCGTTGGATCTAATTAGATCTAAGCGGCTCAGATCACTGCGTACCTCTTCATTTAGTGATTCTGTCGTGTGCATCTGATTAAAATCCAACGGCCTAAAATGACTAACCTAAAACGGGCGGCGACTAGCGGCGGCGTGCTCAGACAAGGGTGGTGCTGGCGATGCAGGGAGCTAGAGGAGGAGTGGGGTAGCTCACCGAGTTCGCGGGGTGTTGATGATGCTCAACGTCATCGTGGGGAGGCCAGGGGCGCACGGGGTCACTGGCGATTCCTCGCCGGAGACGTTACTAACGACGGGCACGCACGGTAGTCGACGATGGCGAGGCTTTATGGAAAGCTAAGATAAACGGATGGTGTCGTTAGATGCGAAAGAGAGTGGGGAGTACAATAGAATCAATGAGAAGGGGAGGCGCGGTCGGACGATACCAGGGGGCTTCGCCGGAGAAGGAGCAGATGGCGGCGATGCTCAGAGAAAGACGAAGTCGACGATACAGGGCATGCGCGGCTGAACGGGCTGCACTGGGAGATGCGCCAGAGGCTAGGGAGTAGGCTTGTATGCACCAGGGAGCAAGGGGCGTGGGCTGGCCGGAATCGCCACGGATGCTCGTCGAAGGCAGCGGTGGTCTCAGGTGAATTCAGCGCAGCCTGGGGGCAGAGGGTGGGTGGCTTCTGGGGGAAATGGAGAGGGGAAGCAGGCTATTAATCGATAGTGGTCGCGGGCGGGATTAACTGAGCTATCAATGCAAACTGAAGTGTGCAATCAACGGAGGAAACGGTCGAGCGTGGTCGTCGCGGGGTGAGGAAGAAGGTCTGACAGCGTGGGGTCATTTCGTCAGCGAGGTGTGGAGTTAGAAGTGGGGTCACCTCATCAGTGGCAGCGCGGGTGAGAATTGCAGTGGAAGAAAACAGTTCGGGAGCGAAGGGAAGATGGGCTGGACTGGGCTTGCTGGGCCTGGGCTGGGTTCTTTTATTTTTTTTCTTTTCCTGTTTCTCATTCTTTTTATATTTTGATTTTCTGTTTTCAAATTCAAACTCTTATTTAATTCAGATTTATTTATCAAATCTTTTCAAAAAAAATCAGTAGTTTCTATACTGTTTATTAACATATTCTAAAGTCAAATTTAGATTATCTTTTTTATTCTTTTTCAGGGTATATTAATTATTTAAAATAGGCCCTTGTCTTAATTCAAATAAGATTTATTAATGTTTTCAAACTCTATTTGAAATCTAAATTTTACCAAATCTTTTCAGTAGGTTTTATTAAAAAATAAACCACTTTGAATTACTATTTTAAAATACTTTATTATGTTTTTAATGTTCATTTAAAATGGGAAATGTCTTTACTTAAATGAAATTGGATAATAATAAATCATCATTATTTAATTAATCCTTTACTCTTTTTATTAAAAAAAATATTTTATTTTATTTGCTTGGCCAAGTTTTAATTTGGCTCTTATAAAATAGTCCTTATTTATTATTTCTTCCTTTATCTTATAAAATCCATATCTTTTTATTTATAGATCCAAACTTGGTGATTCCAATTTGTAAAATCTTATTTAATATTTGCTTATCCTTTTAAATCCTTTTAGGATTACTTGATCACAATTTGGTTCGGATTTTTGATAGGAGCTTTATTGGCTTTGGAAATTCAATTCCCTTATCTTATTAAATTCATAAGATTTTTATTTATGGCTCAAAATTAAGTAAAACCAATTTCTATGGTTTTATAATATTTCTATTGGTCATTATTGATTTGAATTTAGTTGGATTCAAACTTCATTCAAAGTTTGTTCAAGATGGGTTTACCACCCATCATTAGTACTTATCCCATTTATAGATACTAGTGCTAAGCATAAAATTTGATCAACTTCAGATGGGAATACTTGGTAAAAATGGTTAAGAAAACCTTAGAATGATGAGTCATTCTACTGAGATGTTTTGACATGTGTTTCCAAACACTAAATGATTTTGATGATGAAAATGTTGAGGCATGAGCCTTAGCCCTTTATAAAACTAATGGTTGTCTGGATGCGATACAATTCCAATTTTACCGTACAACCACAATACCCGAGAATTGGGTAGGGCTTGACTGGAAACTTATATACCTTAGTATTGGTTCCCTCACGGCCAAGGTCTGAGCTAAGGCTATCTTGTGAAGATTGTCCACCTGTGTAGTACCCAAGATGATAGTTGGTCATGGTTGGGAGGCCAAACTCATAGGAGAGGTGCCTATACTAGGGCATGTAATCGAAAGGTTAGGATTGATTATCCGCATACTGAGTATGGTGAATTCAGGATTTGTTCCTAACGGATATATCGAATGTTGTGGTGAAAGTGTACAATCTTTGCAGAGTGTTAAACTATTCAAATAGCCGCGTCATGATTATGGACAGCTTAGTGGCCATCTTGTTCTGTCAGATGTTTTCAAAATGAATTGTGAAATGAATTGAGACTTTGACTTGACCACAACAGAGTTGTGATATGAAATACAAGTTCCCACTTAGGTGTTTTAAAACTTCAACTAGCTTTCTTCGTTTCTAAACTTAGTAGAGGTAAATCTGGCTTTTTGCAAAACAACCATAGAGCTTAGTGTCCTATTACAAAAAACCCCTTCACTTGTTAGTACTAGTTTGCGAGTACTTAAAGAGTACTCATGGCTTTGTCCCTAGCTATTCCTGTGGCCAGACTATGAAGAGGAGTACCAGGAGGATGGAACCTAGGAAGGTTACGACAACTAGGATCATCTCCCATCGTCAGCATTGCCTGTGACCCCGGAGATGGAGCTTCGCCTACCCTACCTTTATTAATACGTTATTCCGCTGCTTGAGTTGTATTAAGAACTGGATCATGAGATCCTTATTTGTGTAAGAACTTATGTATGGTTTGTAATGGATGATGTACTGTGGTATCGAAATCTTTTATATCTCGCAAAAATGGTAATCCTGGGATTGCGATGTATGGCATAACAGGCATCTGGGATTAAAAATCCGGGTGTTGATAGTTTATAATGCTAGTCCCTGGATCAATAGCTAGCATCCATAGTTAAGATGTAATATCAAGAAACAAAGGTCATAATACAACTTTATAACCAGGAATAAAATAATTCATTACATCTTACATAGCTCACTCGGCTATCTCATTACAAAGCAGCAGAAATAACTATAGCATGGAGTCCTTCATCTTCAAAGTGCCACAGGCAATCATGTTGGTTGTAGACTTGTAATCCTAATCAACACACTTCACTAACATCAAACAAACCTGCAACATAATAAGTTACATCCACAAGGGTCAGTACATTTGAATTGTATTCGCAAGTGATACTATGGTAGTATAGTGGTAATTATCATCTATATGCATTTGGCTAAGTGGAGCTTAGGATTGCTTTGCTAAAAATATATTTTTCCTTATCATTTGAAAACACTAAGTTTTTGTTTGGCAAAAACACCCAAGGCTTCCCCCAATAGAAATTGGTGATCCTTTAACCCTTGTTCAACCACAAGTTTTAACTTAGAAATTGGGATGAGGAGATTCTTGATAGCTTCCATGTCTTGATGCTCAAATTGTCCTTTGCCAGGGACATGGCTAAGTACTTAGATTTTACCCTCTGTAGAGGTGGTGAACTTTCCCCACAAGACTTGATTTTCACCAAGACAAGATCTTTCAGAAGCCTTCCCTTAGACCAGAATGGACGCGTTCCAACCTATCATCCCCTACCAACAACTGTCCATTTGGCTAAGTTATTGCAACCTATATGATCCAAGCAGAGCCCATAATGCCATGTGGCTGCACTTGAAGCTTCTGAACATTTGACATCTCAAATCTCTTTGTTCCTGGGTGGCAATCCACAAGTGAGATACCAAGTTTTCCCCAGTATACTGGACTTGGTGATGCCCAAGTTTTCCCCAGCATATTGAACTTGCGTAACCACTCAACACAAACCATTCTTTCCATTCCACCCAGGTGATTCATTCACTTAGTTGTTTTATTAAACAAAACACAAGTCCTTGACTTAGAAATATTCCATAGCATGAATATAATCCACCCTTGTTTTCTACTAGCTAGGCTAAGCATGATAGTAGTAGGAATCTTAACTTAGGAAAATTCTAATAAGGTTTCATCTACTAGGATTTCCCATGACATAGTTTATACTTAGCAAAAATTCCATGCAAGTCCTACCTAGAAATAACACTAATGCATAGTGAAAATAATAGGACAAAAGTATGAAGCATCACTTGCCTTTTTGGTAGAGAATTATAAGCATCACTTTAGTATTGCCTCTTGGTCATATCTTCAACATGTTTCCCAAGGTTCAATTAAACCTAGGTCTACTAGGGAAAAAGACTATTATACTACATCCGTGAATCCGGGGAAGCAATTCGCTATTCTGGTAAGGTCATTAGAGGCCTTGTTTTTAATTTTATTTTTGTTTGTAGTTTATTTCTTGTTATTAGTTTACTTTCCTTTTATCTATTTGAAAAACCAAAAATATTAGTTACTTTTTTATTTGTTTCCTTTACTTTTAAAACACCAAAAATAAAAGAGCCATGGCTCAAAAGAAACTTGGGGAGTATGCTACTCGTAGTAATGATTTTATTGTTGCGCCTATTACTTAGCCCGCTGTTGATGCAGAAGAATATGAAATTAAGCCTAACCTTGTTAGTTTGGTTCAGCAGAACCAATTTAGAGGCTCATCTTCTATGGATTCAGGTTTACACCTAAATACTTTTATTGAACTATGTGACATGATGCGCATTAAGGATGCTGTTAAATTGCGTTTGTTTCCTTTCTCTCTAAGAGGAAAGGCTAAGGACCAGTAGCTAGATCTACCTAAAGGCACTATTACATATTGGGAGGAATGCACTAATCTCTTTATGACTAAATTTTCCCCCATCTAAGACTATGCAACTAAGATCCAACATTACTTTTTTTAGACAAGAAGACCGCGAGCCACTAGCGCTTGCATGGGAAAGGATGAAAGAAGCCGTAATGAGCATTCCTAATCATGTGATGGAAAAATGGCTTATATTGCATTTATTTTAAAATGGCCTTATCCCAATGTCTAAGTCTATGCTAGATTCTGCAGCAGGAGGAACAATCATGTGAAAGCAAGTGAGTGTTGCAAACAAACTACTTGATGATATGCAAAATAACCATGCCGAATGGAATGTGGAAAGAACATCAAAAAGGGAGAATTCAATCGCCGAGGTAAATAATGAAGAGCTTACTACAAAGGTAGATGAGTTACTCAACATAGTAAAGGGTAAGGAAGATACCCAAATTAATGCTATCACTACCAATGTTCATGATGTTAATTTTATAGATCGTAGTCCTTATAGTCCTGCTTTGAAGAATCAAGATTTTTCTTATAATGTTCAAAAACATTACTCTAATCCCGCAGGAGCTCCTTACAATAATTATGATAATCATAATGGAGAAAATTATGGAAATCTGTCTTTTGAACATATTGTTAGTAATTTTATGCAAGCTCAAACCGAGCAAAATAGTTTGCTTATTAAAATCACGGAGAACCATGAGACTAGTATTGGTAAATTATCTAACCAGGCCATTGCAATTAGAAATGATGTGCAGGTTCTACAGGAAAGAACAAAAACCATGGAGGGACAATTGGGCAAGGTAGCTGAGAGCCAATCTCTCGTACTTGCAAAATTCGCTGGAAAGCCCGTGCCAAACCTGGTAGAAGACCTCAAGGTGATGAGGGTAGAAATAAATGAAGAGAATCATAAAGAGAGGGATTATAGGAACGCGCCAACACCTGAATATTCCGTGAAAGATCTATTAAAGATGATCACTGTAAAGAATCCCGGTCTAGAACAGGGTAATAATGCTACATACCAACAATTTATACAACAAGTAGCATCTAAAGTTCGTTAACTAGAAACAGAGTATAAGAGACTAGCTGATAAGCTTCCTGCTAAGCTAGATGATATCTTTGAAATTAAAATTGGTGTTAATGATATATCTGCACTTTGTGATCTTGGTGCAAGTGTCTCAACAATTTCTGAGAGTCTATTCCACAAGTTAAACTTGGGGCCTTTTACAACCACTGAAATGAGACTCCATCTTGCTAATTTCACGTAAAAAAAGTTGTTGGGATAAAAGAAAACATAGTTGTTGAAATTAAAGGATGTCCTCCTCTTATTGATCTTGTTATAGTGGAAAAGCTTGAAGATCCCATAGCACCTATAATTCTAGGTAGGCCATTCGTAAGAACTATTAAAGATTTAATTAATCGACATGAAGGGAATGTGAGAATCGGACTACCATCTAGAGATCTTTTTATAGTCCACTTCCCTAGGAACAATACGGCCAAGCCTAATAATGATGATGGTGTAATCACACTGAAAGACAATTAATTTGGAGTAGGTGTTCCACTCACAAAACCTAAATGATCGCTATCTGGGTCAAGCTTATTGACCTTAACTAGAAGCACTTGATGCGAGGCAACCCATGTGACATAAAATTTTTTTACTCTTGTGTTAATTTTTGTTTTGTTTTTGTTTTTAAAAAAGAGTGTTCAAGAAATCCTTTGGAGAGAGGAGAAGTAAATAAGGTAAACCTTGATTGTTTATTCACTAACACATGGGCTTAAGGGATTTCTATGAAGTTTATTTGCTGTTATTTTGTCATTTCCTAAGATTTGCAAAGGCGTGCAAGCTACTAACCAAATTCCTCAAGTTTTTCATCTTCTAGGGCGCATAATGACCACTGGTATGACGGGAGACCCCATACCACGCGCTCATAACACATCACAACTCTGGGAAAATAGGAGTTTTGATTTTTGCCGCAGGACTGATTGGCCTTAACGACCACTGATACGACTGAAGGCAGTTGTACCGCTTGCCCATACCGTAACTCGAGCAAAACATGAACTTTCAAGCAAATGTACTGACCGAATAACGACCGGCATTATGGGAATGCGACCGTACCGCGCACCCGTACCAAGTACACCGCCGGAAGGGATACTTTGACCCCAAGGTAGGACACTCGATACAGATGGGCTCCAACCATACCGTCCGCCCGTACCACGTACTCGGCCGCGATATCAACCCAGGAAGAGGACACCCTAAAATCCCCGAAACACAAAACTCAATTTCTTCTACCACCAAACTCCAAACCACCTCCATTGGATCTTCAATGCTACATGTTCTTTCTTCGATTCCTCACACCTAATTGATCTAAGGTATGTTTATCCTCTAATCCCCAACTTTTTTGCATCAAAACCTTGCTCAATCATTCACCATTATCAATCTAGACTTAGGTCTTGTTTTTGAGCTAATTTTGATATTGGGTCACTTGGTATCGAGTTCACCGAGGAGTTTCAGCTGAACCGTTTCAAGCTCCGAGAGATCAAGTCCACCAAGTGGGCGTGTCCCTACATACTGAACCAACTTGGCATTTGCATTGATTTAGATTTACTTTGCAACAATATTGGATTGTATGATTTTGTTTTTTAGGATGTCGCCATCTACCGCTTCTTGAGGCTTGAGTTTATCATCACCTCGATATATTCGGTGTGCTCACACTACTGCCCCGATGAGAAATGCCTGGAGTTGATCGTATCAACTTCCATCTTACGAACTGTGTTTATTCCTTGACACTCAAACAATGGGCTTACTACTTTTGGTTTGCCAACAACGCTATCGACATATGCTCCACAACCTTTGTTCTGAACCCAACACCCTTGGCTTACTTTAATAGAGTGAGAATTCATGGAAACACACCCAAGGGAAACCAAATTGATCATCCTGTTATTCATTACTTGTTTTATGTTATTGCTAACACCTTGATATCACGTGGTGAGTTTACTAGAGTTAATGAGGAGGACATGATGATCCTTGCTAAAGCTGATATTCCTAAATGTAACTTAAGGCCATATTTGGGCGCCCTTCTTTTATTTTATCTTAAGAATTAAGGTCTACAGCCTCGTGGTTCCATATGAAGAGGAGGAGTCATAACCATGCTTGCACGTACGCTTCATGTCGACCTAGGAAACATCCAACTATTAGCAGGAGACCGCCGTCTTGGTTTTTCTACTCTAAGAGATTGTGATATGATTTCTAGAACTAATGGTAGATACTTCCTTGATATACCTGGAGCGGATAACTTGATACCAGCTCCTTTGACTAATGGTCTTTTCTGAATCGAGGAGGGACGTTTGCATTATGACACGCAGGTTGAGGCAAGTCTATCCCATGAAGAAGTACTCGTGGATGAAGAAGGAGAAGATGAAGAAGTAGAACATGAATGACCCTAACAACATGTGCAACCGGCAAACTTTTACATTGTTTTTCCGTGTCTAAACATTTTTTAATGAAGCAATTTACAAGAATCTCTCTAGGCTTGCCACTAATGAATAATTATTGCAAATATATGCAAGCCATTGCTTTGAATTGTGTTGTGCAAGAAATCACGCTTTTTAATGTGAAATCAGGAGCCATAAATGAAGATTTTGAGGAAATCCACATGACCAAGTAAGCCCAGGCGCTAGGGGCCATAACGACCACTGGTACGGGTAGGGCCCACCTGTACCATGTGGCGGCGGCCTTCTCTCATCAAACCCTACAACTTTCATGAAGGCACAAATATATTTCAAGGTCCCAACCGCCGCATAGAGTGCCACCATTCTCAGATTGCATCACAACAACACGAAATGAGATCCACACCATACACTACAAGAAAATTGCCTTTTACAACGGACGATTTTCGTGGTTGAAGGTCCATTTTTCGTGGCTGAAAAGTCTTCTATGACGGATACCCTTCATGGTATAAGCCCCGTGACAAATGAATCTACCATGGTTTTTTTCCGACCATGGCGGATCGCACCCTTCATCCATGAAAACTTGTTCCGTCGTAGATCTGTTTGCCAGGCACGTTGAATACTAAAGTCATGCAAACTACCACATGGCAAACACTGTTAACGACCAATTAGTGCCATTAAATATCAATGAAACCGTGGTAGAAGGAAGGCCCAGCCAAGGCCTACTAATTATTAAGTGGGCCGACCCATTAGGAGAGCCCAACGAAAAGGTGGTCCATTACTATTTTTCCCTGCACTGCTTGAAATGGGCCCAGTAGTGCTGCCTGCTATGACATGTAACATTTCGGGACCGTTACTGTTTGGCCCAAAGAAGTCCGCCTCGGCTCAATACTGCACAACCCATTAATGGCCTGTGCAATCTCATCCCTATACTATTAAGTCCTGCGGTCGGCCCGTCACTGTTCTTACAGCCCGTCATGGGTCGCCCACTAACGACCCTTCATTGAGAAGGCTCGTGACTGTTTAGGCCCATAAATGGCCTGCTCATATTCTGGCATGTTATTGTTGTGTCCTGATAAGTTTCTCGGCCTGTTACTATTCTGACCTGGTACAATTCTGTCATGTTATTGTTCTGGCCTTCTACTATCTTGCCATTTTGTTGGCCTCGCCTACTACTGTTCTGGCCCATTACTGTTTTGGCTTTTTAAGGTTCTGGCTCCTTTTATGTTCTAGATTTTACTATTTCGGCCTTTTATGTTTTCGGCCTGTTACTGTTACTAGAGCGTGACAGTGGGCCGGCCCGTTACTTTTATGATATTTTACAGTTTAGAGCTTTCTGGAGCACATTCCGATAACATAAAAGGTATACAACTTGTGAGCATCTTTTACTGTCATCGTCGACCCAATACAAGCTAGGCCAATAACAAAGCCCGATACTATACCCTAATCGACCTCGCTAGCGCATGTATGGTACCGCCTATTGCCATGTGTGGACACTGTCAACTAAATGCTTACATGGCCTATGCGATTTATCTAGATATTACATTAGCTACAAACTACTTCAAATTATTACATATTATCAACTCAAGAGAAAGAAAATTTGGCATTTTAGTGGACAATCGAGTTGATAGCAGTCCTCAATTTGTTTTATTCGTCTATCACCTACATCTCCATTTTGAGAGTGACATCTACATTGGAAAACAACCTTGAGACATGATCTTGCAGCCCCCTCTTTGGTGGAGATAGCAATAATTGCAGTCTAAAACAAGTTAAATACATCAAACAAGGCAAACTACTCATTTAACTGATACGACATGAGCTATGAACTAGAGTTTACTATTGGTCAATGGTTCAAATATATTGACCATCATGTCAAACAAACAGGTCAAGTAAGCATTAACAAGTGTGCCTACTAAGAAACGAGAAATAAAACAATGTGCGTGGCTTAGAATTTCAGCAAATATAAACTACTCAGGTCATTTCAAAAAATATATATAGAATAATAAACCAGAAAATGGCATGAAGTTACTGTCGTAGCTTAGAATGAACGAGTGATCTTTCCATTGATAATATGTAATAATAAAAGTAGGGATCTTTGCATTTTGGGTTTGCATAAATAGAGTAGGGATCTTTGCATTTCACTACGTTTGTGCGCACCTTTTGTCTCTATTTCAACAGGATCGCAAATAACTAAGCCTGTTATGAATCAATTAAAGTTGTCATATTATACCAAAATATGATATTTTTAAGTGATAAAAGTCAATTTGAGGATTTACCTTCGCACTTGGGAAAATAACATGCAAGGAGAGGCAAACAGTTCCTGTAACGACCAGTGGTACGGGCGGGGCCTGCCCGTACCACTCGACCGTACCATGTGTTGCACGGTCCACCTCATCAAATACTTTGTCCTGGCATAGATGGCAGAGAGATCCGACATTCACAACCACCAGAAACCATGAAAATCCACACCTGAAATGAATCTGAAGGAGGAACTTGTCTGGGGTGAAATCCATGCTGATCCGCAGATCATTGGAGGACAACACATCATCCCCTTCATCATCAACCGTTGCATCTACATCACTACCATTAATCTCATCCTTCATCCATTAGATGTTGTTGTAATTCCATATTCAATTATGGTTTGCACTATATCTATTTCATTACATTCATCCATCCATTTGATTATGATGATGTTGTTGATTGCCTCCATGTGTGAGTAGTTCCTTTGTTCTTGGGGATATGGATAAACCCTAGCACTATTATGAATTTGCAATAAAGATGCCATATTCTTGTTTTCGTATGACTTGCCAGTGTATGATATATTTATGATTTGTGTTTGATCTCTCTCTTTAGATGGTATGTGAAAGTGGACCACATACCATTTTCCTTCGGGACTAAAGTGAGGGTTAAATCCTTTGGACGTGCTTTGGGATCGTACCCAGAATATCCCTGTGACATATTGGCGCCGGCTCGTGAACTACCCGGTGAAAAGAGTTAAGAGTGAGTCCCTAAGCTAATTAAGATATCCATGGGGAAACCCTTAATTGCGGTGATCTGTATGGGTGACTTCTCTCAGGCATCGTTGTGGTTATTTAGAGGTGACCTCACTCTTGGCTCGACAAAGTGGCTTAGTACGAGCTTTGTAGTGAACATCTTATTATGGATCTCTCTCCACACATCTCATGATTCAAGAAGTATATTATCTTAAATTATTAATAATGACCACACCATGCTATAGGAGTATCCTACATCCCCAAAAACGTTTTAGCCCTATTGCATTCTACCATGCTTTTATACGTACTTGTTACTTGCTTTATTTTAATTGTTTTAATTACATTCCTGCACACAACAAAAAACCTTTCAAACACTCTTTACTTGAGATCAAAGAAAACTTACAAGTATCCTTTGGTAGATAGTGACAAGGATCATTAAGACCTTTACCAATAGATCTCTGTGGGTTCGATATCTTTACTTCGAAACTAGCTACAATTGATCTGTGCACTTGTAGTCATCAAGATATTTTTGGCGTTGTTTCCTAGGAGCTAAGCGCTTTTGGTCTTTGTTATTAGTTGCTTATTTTCCTTAAGTTGTTTACTAGTTTCACGTAATACACCATGGGTGAGTACCAACATATAATTCATCTTGAAGCTGTAAGGAACTCCGGTCCACCCATGGATGCTTATTTAAAATCCAATAAACCAAGATGTTATGATATTAACCCCATAGTTTTAGATCTTTTACATGCAAAAAGGTTTGCAAGAGATGGTACAGAAGATTTGTATGAGAATGTGGGTTCTTTGTAGATATTTGTGGGACTTTCCACCTTAATATACAAACCAAGGATGAGGTCAAATTTATTTTATTTGTCCAAACTCTTATTGATGAGGCCCATTCTTGGTACATTCAAAGTTCTGCAAAGATTACTAATTCCTGGGAGAGCCTTGCCTCCTTATTTCAGCTGATTTTTTCCCATAATGAAAACTCTTGGCGTGAGGTGCATGATCACAAATTTAAAAGGGAAATCTGAAGAAAGCCTGCATGAGGGATATACAAGGATCCGTGGGCTACTTGACCACTGCCCCCATCATAACTTTCCACCTTGGTTGGTGATACACACCTTCTACGGACGTTTGAGTGACAATAATAGAAATGAGATCGATTCCCTTACTAATGGTTCTTTCACCGAATTTAGTGTTGATAGAGCTTGGAATATGCTAGACATGGTGACCAGAATAGAGAAATCTTATTGCGAATCCGAGTTTAATAAAGAAAATCCCGTAGAATACGATTGCTTAAAAAGATTTCTAGCCTCTAGAAAGGCAGAGAAACTTCTTGGGAAATTTAATTTGGAACACCGCATGATCATTCAAATCATTAAATCCTCTGTCAACTATTTGCAAATCCTAAGAGAGAGGGAACATCATACACCACCTATGAAAGATACACCTCCTTAACCCAACCACAAGGATAAATATTTACAAATGCATAAGAAAATGCTAGTTGAGGAAGAAACCATAATAACTAAAGTGATAGAGAGTAAGAGTGAAAAAATAAAAGGATAGGAAGGTTAACTAAGGATCTGGGGACCATCAAACAAAACATTGGGATAGTAAAAGAGCTTCTAGAACCAAAAATGTTCAAAGATGAAGTGATCGTAAGTAAAAAGTCCTTTGACATGGTAGGGAGTAAATTCGATGGTAAAAATAGAAGCCAACAGAAAATTCCTTTCTGTTTAGGACGAATACATATGTAGGATTCTTTGACTTAATTTCTCCCATTAATATTATGCCTTACACAATATATGAGGAGATGCGCGAATATCTTGATGAGTCTTAACAAGAGTCATCAGAAGTTACTTTTATACTCTCTAATAGAACTAAGCATCCTACTCACGGAATACTTCATAATGTCTATATTTCTATGGAAGATTTTGTGTACCCAGTTGATTTTCACGTCATTAAAATACCCTTGAACTCTTCCTGCCCCGTTATTTTTGGAAGTCGTTTTTACAACTCTATGAGCATTGATATTGACAACAAGAAACATACTTTGTCTTTGCAGGTTGGTGAAGAAACTACAAAAATAAATTATAACCAATTCAAAAAGTTGCCTTTTGAGAAGAAAGTTGAAATTAAAGAGGAGAGGACTATTGAAGAATTGGCAGCAATTTAATTTTGCACTCCACAATCTAAGTTGGAGAGAAGTTTGACAAGCAATGATTTGCTTCCAAACGACTCTACAAAGGAGGATTTGGATGAGATCCTCAATACTACACCCGAGGTGGAAAGTCGCCTCATGAATGAATTTGAAGAACTATAAAGAAAAGGGGACGAGGACATCCCACCTCTCTTTTTGAAGCCTCTTCCTCCGAATCTCAAGTATGAATTCCTAGATAAGGAAGGTAAATGCCCGGTGATTATTAATGACAAACTCTCACTAGAGGAAAACACAAAATTATTAGATGTACTGGGCAAACAATGTGATGCTTTTGGATATACTCTAAATGACATTAAAGGAATAAACCCTTCTATATTGATGCACATGATACCCGTTATTGAAGATTCTAAACCATTTGTTGACAACCAAAAGAGATTAAACCCCAAAATGAAAGAGGTAGTAAGAAAATAAGTTATACGTATGTTAGACAATGGTATCATCTACCCAATCTCAGATAGAAAATGGGTGAGTCCAACTCCTTGCATACCTAGGGAAGGATGTATAACCATAATAAACAATGATAAATATGAATTAATCCCTTCTAGAACCATATCAGGTTATAGGATGTGTATTGATTTTAGGAAGTTAAACAAGGAAACCAAAAATGTATTCGCAATTACCCCTCATTAATGATAATATGGAAAGAATGTTTGCCAATTCCTATTTCTGTTTCCTTGATGGATATTATGGATATTCCCAAATAGCTATTCAGCCCGAAGATCAAGAAAAAAACACTTTTACATGTCTGTATGGAACCTATGCTTACCGACTGATGCCTTTTGGTTTATGTAATGCAGCTGCTACCTTTCAAGAGAGTGTTTTGAAAATATTTGATAGTTTTGTAGAAAGCTCCATGGAGGTCCTTATGGAAAACTTTTTTGTTTATGGGACTACCTTTGAGTAATGCCTCTATAATCTTAATAGAGTTTTGCAGAAATGCAGGAAAACAAAGATGTCACTCAATTGGGAGCGTTGCAACTTCATGGTAAGGGAAGGTATAATTTTGGAGCATAAAGTTTCTGAGAAGAACATTGAGATAGGTAAATAAAATTTAATCACCTTAGAAAAACTTCCAATACCACTAGATATAAAGGGGGTAAAGAATTTTCTTGGGCATGCTGGTTTTTACAGGCGCTTTGTTAAAAATTTTGCTAAATTAGATGCCCCTTTAACTCATCAACTAGACAAAGACACCCTTTTTTACTTTTGATAGAGATTGTGATGATTCTTTTGAGGAGTTAAAGAAAGCACTGATTTCTGCACTAGTTATTCAACGAACCGAATTGGAATGAACCAGTTGAAATCATGTTTGATGCTAGTGACTCTGCTGTTGGTGTTGTTTTAGGACAATGAGATGGGTTAAATCTTAATTTCATCCAGTATGCTAGTCAAATTTTTAGTGAAGATCAGAAGAATTATGCCACAACTAAAAAGAAATTTTTTAGCCATTGTTTTCGCTTGCGATAAATTTAGACATCAAATTATCAATTCAATAGTAATAGTTCATACTGATCATCAATCTTTGAGACACCTTCCAGCTAAAAAGGACGCTAAGCCCTGATTAATTAAATTGGTCTTGCTTCTACAAGAATATGACTTGCAAATAGTGGATAGGAGAGGAAAATATAATCCTGTTGCTGACCATTTATCATGAATGGAAGGAATTATGGAAGATCTTGTGGGACCCCGGATTTATGGTCCGAGAATCCCCGTTATGCATGCAATTCACGTTGCCATGACCAGTGAGCCATGAGCATAACCGACATGTACCATTACAACATCTAGAAAGTAACGAGTACATAACTTACATCATTGCCATTATGGCGATTACAATCATCAATAGTGACTTACATTCAACTGACTGGGAAGATGACCTAGCTTGCATAGACGTCAGCATATCCATCGTTTATCTCGATCCTTTGAAAGTCTGGCTAAGTAAATAGCCAGGGACAATGTCGGTGAGTACTTTGAATGTACTATCAAATCACCTTAACAAAACAATAATAAAGGATATGCAATATGCCTGTGGTAATAGGAGGGCTCCATAAAGTTTTCCTTTATAAACTAGTTCTCTTGTGGATATAGCATGTCTATATCCTTGTTGAAAACTTTTGTTAAACATTTTAGAAAACATTTTGAAAAGTTTTATAAAACACCAGGATTGGGTCACCCATTTGTTTCTTCCATCCAGTCATCCCATGATCAAACTCCTTTCCTTCCTTTCTGACCATCCCATGGTCAAAACATTTCCAAAGCCTTTGATTTTCTGAAATCCTTTTTGTAATCAAAACCAGCACCATTCTATAGAAACCTTCCCAACTGTACATGATCGAGGACTCGGCTATTCAAATAGATTTATACTCTGCGGAGGTTGTACACTTTACCCACATCATCCGATTACCCTGCCCTGATCACCTACAAATCTTGGTTCGAGTAACCGGTCAAGACTCTCCGGATGCCTACTCCAATATAAGTGCCTACCTTATGAGTGTTGTTACCCTCAACACCGGGACGCCCTATATAGTTCACAAGACAACCAGAGTGCTTTTTCCACTGCACCAAGTGTGCGCTTTCAACAAGGGGCTCATAGTAACGTGTGGAGGCCCGTAGACCCTTAGTTCCTTTCCCCGGCTGATGTTTTACATGGACCATTTACCAGAGAAGGCGCACCCTCCAAGGATTTATATCCCCTGTAGTAGTTGCGAGGTAGCTTATACCAGAGTAAACAAACATCAAATCCATCCCTGTCCCATTCCAGAGTAATGTGGTTCCACGGGTTAATTGTTCTGGCAAAACTGCAAAGAACCGGGTGCGTTTTCGTAAACCTTTTTCCTCCATTCTCCATCCAGCATTTTTGTAAAATAAACCCTTTTTATTTTCAAACTCAATTGGCAAGCCAAACCTCACCATGGTTTTCTCATAAATTCTTTTGTAAACTTTTCCTGGGTCTTTCCATCCCATAGTTTTGCTTCGGCTAAAATGGGGTCGCCAAAGGGATATGGTGCTATACACCATCTACTATACTAGGGACAAGTAGGTGTCATCAAGGGGGTTGTACTTAGTAGTAAAATTGGTATTATCTGGAGGATCCAAGCCACTACCAAGTATAAAACATTAAACAGTAAACCAATGCACTTTGTATAAAAGTAGATAAAACATGCATAAGTACCAAAATAGGACAAGGGATTATGAGAAAGAGGGTGGCTTGACTGTGACAAACGAGATGTCCCTTGACTTCTTTAGAATACCAGAATACCGATAAAAATAATAATAATAATCCAATAGTTCCTTCTTCTCGGTGTCAAACAATCGCAACTATCGCCATTATCGAGCATACATGCAAACAAATAATACCACATTCAATACAAGGCATACACGCATCAATACATATAGCAAGAAAAGTACAATACAAGTTTATAGATCAGTAGGTGTTGAGTGGTTGTAATTAAAGCAAGTGGAAATGCTTGATGGGAATTTGAGGATTTTTTTAATGATTTTGGAGGCCAAAACTAATTATTAAAGGGGTTTTAAACCAAGGTGAAGTGTTTTATGATATCAATACGCAAAAATGATATCATCAGCAAGGTATTGATAAAATGAAACCAACAAAAATAGTTTCACTATTTTATCAAATTCCATTGATTTAATATGCATTTTATAGTGATAAAAGCTCTAGTTTTAGGAAATAATTCACCAGAAATGTTCTACATGTCCAAAAAATATTTACTTGGATATTTACGTATGGTTTGACAGAATTATTCACCGAGAGTTGGAATCACATTAAAGTATCTATCAAAATACCCTCGGGAAATTTCCAAAGTCCGTTATTAAAGGTATTTGTATTTTTAACCAGGATTAATCTACAGGGGATTTTGAGATGATTCCAAGGTTAAAAGTTAGGTACTTTGAAAAAATTTCTGAAGAAATTAGAATCAACCTTTTTAATTTTTCATAACTACTATAGTGTTTTCATTAGTGAAATAAACAAACACTGAATGGTTTAATTCATAATAAATAAACCAGGGATTATAAAATTTTGGGCTCCTAGGTTCTGAAGCATATTAGTATGCATGTGTTTTGGGAGTTGGAAATAGGTCAATACCAATTATGATTTGACCTCAAGAATTTCCTAAAGGCAGAAAAGGGAATTTCTTGTTATGTTTACGCAGGGAAATCTAGGAAGCATAACAGGGTAGGGCCAAGGTAACAGGAAAGGTATACCATATACCTTTCAGTACCAAGTGGTTTCATACTGTTTAGATTTATAAATCTCTCTAAAAGATTTATATAGTGAACATGACACATGGGTGGATTTTTATCTAGTAGAAATAATCAGGATATTTTCTTTATGAACTTTTGATTCTACATGTTGGTTAACATACTAGGGAACCTGGTAAAATTCATATCTGAGTTGTTTTGGCTTATTTCTATTTTCATGTTGATTTTATTCCTAGAAGTCTATTTAGTAGATTTGGCAAAAAATGAAAAGGGGTCATTCCCGCTAAAATACGCAGCAGGCCAGAATCGCGGCCCAGCACGGTACTGCACTGGACCTGCCCAACACGACTCCAATGCGTGCAGGAGGGTGAAGGGGTACCCTGCGAACTAGACCGTTCGATCGAGTTTGGATCAACGGTCGGCGCCCTTCGTCTTCCTCCGCCTAGGTATGAAAAGGAGGAAACCCTAGCGGTTTGGGAAGCTCATGGGGGAGGCTTACCTGGGTGCTGGGCGGCGATGATGAGGCAACGAGGAGAGGCGGTGTTCCGAGGAGATTTTGATGAGGGGCGGTGGGACTAGATTTGGTGCCGGGGTGGATATCCGCACGTCCGCTCTGGCGGAAGTCATTTGGAAGTTGTTGATATGTCCAAAACGTATCTATTTTCCCGAACACTTTTGCAATTGTTTATCCTCTAAACTTGTGTGACTTGGATACAACTAACATGGACTGACGCTGTTTTCAGCAGAATTACTTTGGTGTCTAGTTTTTCTATAGAAAATCAACTATCAGGAAAAATCCCGGAAAATATGCCAAAAATTCTATTTCACCAGAAGACTCACGGTGCCAGAAGACGAGACGGAGAGGGGCTCTAAGGGGCCCACACCCCCTGCCGCGCGGGCTGGGCCTGGCCGCACCTAGAGGGGGTGTGGCCGCCTCGGGCACCCTCTCGGCCTCCCTCTTCGCCTATAAGTTTCCTCTTGACCTAAAAACTTAGGGGGGTTCGACGTTTTCCCAGAAAGAGTTCCGCTGCGCCGCCACCACCAGAAACCACGATTCGGAACCAGAAACTCCATTCTGGCACCCTGCCGGGACGGGGAATTTGGAGAGGATCATCGCCATCATCATCACCGACGCCTCTCCATAAACCATCCATGTTCCCCCCATCCATGAGTGATTAATCCCCCGCTGTAGGCTATGGGGATGGTAGGTATTGGATGAGTTCTATCATGTAATCGAATAATATTGTTAGGGCATGGTGCCTAGTATCTCTATTAGTGATATTTGACTTTGTTGCGACTTGTTGTGCTTAATGCTTGTCACTGTGGCCCGAGTGCCATGATCTCATATCAGAACTTATTATTGATTCACGATGACAGTATTGTTTGTGATCTTATCTGCAAGTTGTGTACACATATCATTCTCTGGATCCAAAGGCCCCGAAGTGAAAAAAATTGGTACAGCCGGAGGGGATGGCTGTGATGTGAGGATCACATGTGTTCACGAAGTGTTAATGCTTTGGTCCGGTGATCAATTAAAAGGAGTACCTTAATTGACAATAGATCCCATTGAGGCCCCATTGCAACGGGCTGGTTGGACAAAAGATGTTGTGCTAGTTCTCATTGCGAGCAATTATGAATATATATGGAACACATGCCTATGATTGTTTAGTATTTGGATGCTTTATCTTATTTATCTGCAATTTCCCTAAATCTTGAAGTTACATGTTTAGACTTGTCCATGCAACGCCCGTCCATCCATTCCTATGCCTACCGCACTCTTATCCTACTGTTTGTTACTATTGTTACTATTGTCTTTGTTTTACTGTTGTTGTTACTTTGCTATTGCTACAACAAAACTGTTGCTACTGATAAACTACTTTGAGGAATATTACTTCCAGGTGCAGCTGAATTGATATCTCAGTTGTTAAGGCTTATAAGTATTCTTTGGATCCCCTTGTGTCGAATCAATAAATTGGGTAATACTACCCTCGAAGACTATTGTGATCCCCTATACTTGTGGGTCATCAAGACTATTTTCTGGCGTTGTAAGTTCACTTGGATCTATTATTGTTCACTCTATTCCTTTTATCATGGGGAAATCTCGTGATGGAAAGTTTCCTATTTTGCCATCCAATACAAGAAGAGGTACAGTCCTAAACACCTCTACTGCTATTGATTCACCGTCTGTTATAAGTAAACTTGTCACACCACCACATACACATGCTACAGAAACTGCTACTACTGCTAAATCTGAAATTGCTTCTGATACTCATGATGTTACTTCTACTGTTCTTGATGCGAGTGGTTCATTAGGTCCTTTCCTAGATGCTACAATTGCTAGAACTATTTTGGGAAACAACGAAACTCCTAGTGAAGATACTAGCTACTACATGGACCCGTAGTCCAAGGTTGAACTACTCACACTTCATACCGGACGCTGGCATGATGATGAAAAAGGCCTCCGGGATGATCTACCCTCCGGCAGGGTGCCCGGAAGAGCTTCAGATCCCCACGATCTAGGGACGATGGTGGCGGAGGCTACAGACTGTTTCGTGGAGGATTGATCGAGTACTTAGGGTTTTGGTATTAGGGGGTCTTTATATGCAAAGAGGCGAGGCAGGGGGCACCCAGGGCGGCCGCACCCCCCTAGGCACGGGCAAGGGTTAGCTGTGTGGCCAGGGGGTGTGGCCCCCTGGTGGCTCCCCTCCGTCTCGTATTTTGGCTCCGTCTTCCCCGCGGTAAAATATTGACTTTGACTTTTGTCCTGTCCAATTCCAAGAATATTGATTTTCTGCCTTTTCTGGAACCCCAAACAGAATAAAACAGGCAACTGGCATTGTGGCATCTTGTTAATAGGTTAGTACCAGAAAACCTATAAAACACCTCAAAATGTAAGCAAAGCAAAGTAGATACTAAATAAGCATGGCACATCAAAAATTGTAGATACGTTTATGACGTATCAAGCATCCCCAAGCTTAACTCCTGCTCGTCCTTGAGTAGGTAAGTGATAAAAATAATAATTTTTGAGGTGACATGCACCATCAAAATAAAGATCAAACCATCTGCAATCATTGAAAGCTGGGATGAAAGAACTCTAAACATGAGCACGAAAGATGGAGTTCTAACAATAAGACAAAGTAACTATGCATGCAACATGAAAGGTTACAAACAAAGATTCTTGAATAACATGCATTGAAAGACGTTTGTTTGTTTCACATATAGAAAACATGGCATAGTGGCATTCAGCTTGTCCCTCATGGAGTAGAAAATAGATGCATAGGACACCTTCAAAGTTCACAAGCAATATCAACAATATGAATCAATCAATAAGTTTTGGGACAATGCACATAGAACTAAGAATGGCAACTATGCTCTCTTAATTGGTTCCTAAGGATAGAAGGTGGAGATTCAATATAATGGTGGAATAAAGGCCCTTCATAAAGGGAAGCAGGGATTTCAAGTCTCAAAAAGAGCTTCCAAAAATTATGGTACTTGTTAAGGTTAAAGTGATTAAGCATCTTGAAGTGATTAAGGTTAAAGTGAACAAACCATGAAGTATATGCTTGACAAAGTATAAGTTGGCAATATCATGTCCCTTGAATATGAGGGCCTGTCGTGGTGGTGGCATGGCAGATGCGATGGGTAGGCTTAACTTGGGGGCCAAATGGGTGCTTGTGGTCACCGGGGAGGGAGTGCACGGTCGAGCCATGCACGAAGAACAAGATGAACTCTCCACACTTAGTGATTTGATTGATACCCAGAATTACAAGTGCTCCTTGAGCTGTATGAACTATTGTTCTGTGCACTAGTTCCCCTACTTCGTCCAACCTCCCCTACTACAACTATGCCCACTCTTATATAGGTAGCGCTAGCTAGCTTATACCCCTTTGGGTTCTAGGGTTTACTGTTTGGATACTGGTGCCTACAATGTGGGCCGGGTCATGGGCTTGCTCTAAGCCCAATGGCCCAGTCCACAAAGCTTGACATCTAATGTTCTTCTGGTACGCTGCCTCCTGTTCCTTTTAGCGTCACGCTGTAACTTTGTACGTCAGCGTTTGCTTTGGGCGTCACCCGGCTCCTTTTGTGTCACCCGGTGTCACCCTTCTCTTTTGACCATGCTTTTCTATGGTCCCTCCTGAACCTTACTCGGAAAGGTGCCAAGCGTCCTATCCGACTCGGCCCTTCCTCGGTAGACTCGGCTTGTTGGTTCCTGCAAGAATAACAACTTTGTCTTATGCGGGCCGACATAGTTCATATGTCGGCCGCACACGCTTCGCTCTCCCAGCCGTTCTTACTCGGTTTGGTTTCTTCTTCACCCGGAGCCTGCGAGCTATGCTACGTTTCACCCCTCGCAACCCTACCGGGGGTTATCCCCCCGACATTAGTCCCCGAAGCTGGTGAGGTCTAGCAGTTCAAGCTGTTAGGCATCTCCAGGTTCCTTTTATGTGACTGGAACTTAATTTTTGTCTTTATTTGTTGCAATCTTGCACCTTGCCGAGTCTGTCTGACAGTTTTCGGATCCACTCTTTGACTTCCTGGCTCGTTTTTGCCTCGTGTCGAGTTACTTTGGCCAATTCCGGGTCATTTTCGGCGTGCTTCAGTCACTGACAACTGGTAATCATGATTACTTGCCTCCAATTTTGTTCCCAGCTCTGGCGGCACAGTGACGGCTGCGCAGTTATTCCCCGTCACTATGGCAGTCCCATCGGCCTGCGCCCCTTGTCCTTCCTTTCATGACGTGGCAAGGGATTTTTTGTGTATCTCTGGCTATGTGGCGCCCGCTGATTGGCCTACCCGGCTGGGTACACGGCCACATGCTGGCTGCACGGCATAGAGAGATCCCATGATTGGGGTTTTTACTGCCCTTAAGTAGGTGTGAGGGGGTTACCTCTTCCCCCATGCCCGTTCAATTTTCCCCTGCCTCTTCTTCTTCCTTGCGCGTGCGAAATCAAACCGGCCCCTTTGCGGTTTCTTCTTCCTTCTATTCTTGCCTTGCAATTGCTCCACTGCTCTTTCCATTCCACCATGGCTGTGTGTTCTTCCAAGCCTCTTCCAACGGCGGAGGAGACTGAATCAGCGAGGCTCATGGATGCACATGACGATGCTGATGGTGCTAAGGAGCAGGAGGTTCCCACCGGCGAGCGCGGTGGCTGGGAAGGCTCGAAGGTCTCCACCGAGGAGGTGGAATGGCTCCACTCCACCAGGCGCATTCCGCTGCAAGTGGAGTGCCGTCTCCCCACCGGTGAGATCTCTCCCAAACCCCAGCCCAATGAGTGGATTGTTTTCCTTTCTCACTTTGAGCGCGGTTTTGCTCTTCCAGTGAGGACCTTCTTTTCCTCGTTTCTCTCCACTTTCCATATGCAAACCCATCATCTTCCTGCAAACCCATCATCATTTGCCCTACAGTTCTTCTGTGGGCCAAATATTTTAGATTTAAGGTCCAAGTTGTTCCCCAGCCTGGTGATCCTCGATCTGAGAAGAGTCCAACCCGGTGCGGCGCTGCTAGTATCACACCCAGGAGAGACTCCATCTTTCCTCGGTTTACTTGTATTGATTCTTGCAAAAATGGCATAGGACTTTCTTCTATGTCAAAAACAGCGGGTCCACCGATAATATCCGGCTCCCCCCTTTCTCGGACGAGGTCCCGAACAAGAAGTTCTGGCAGCTTGACCCGCGTGACCAAGATGCTGCGGTGAACGAGGCCAACGTGATCTTGGAAAGGTTGCTGTCGCTGGATGAGCATTTTCATCTTGCCGAGAGGGACCTCATGTGCACCTTCATCTCACACCGGGTAGGCCCCATCCAAGCTAGGATCCATAAGATGTGCTTCATGAGTGTCTCCCATGATCCCACTAAACACTCTACTAAGGAGCTCACCCATGACTCCATTGCTCGCCAAGTAAGCTCAATGTTTAAACTGAACTTGGTGGACGATTGGGCTTGGAGCTGTCCTCCGTTTAGCCGGGTCAAGCATGTCCCCTTGGTAAGTTTTCCGAGTTGTTTTCCTTGCCGAGTCAGCTTTAGCTTTTTTGCCACCCTTAGTCTAGTTTTCATTACTCATTTTGTTTGTTTTTCGCAGAACATCGTTCACTAGGTTGATGACAGTACTGTCCCTCCCTGCGGTTATAACGGGGATCGCTCCAACTCCGACAAAGTCGAGTTCGACCTGGAGTGCTTCATGCCCATCCCGCATGCTGCCGCTGCTTCAGCTTCGGGTAATAGTCAATCTCGCAACCCCTTACAAGATTGGTATGACGATGATGAGGGTGATGATTGTACAATTTTGGAGGTACATGCCTTGTGACCTTAGTTTACCAACTTATCCGAGTAATCCTGTTATTTACTTATGTAGCTGGCCAGGTACATGACACTCCTCTCGCTGTGGGCGGAGTCGGCAAAATACCCGTCGCCAAACCGAAGCGACACGGGGCCTCCTCCAGCACCCAGATGACAAAGAAGAGCAATCCCACTTCCGCTGCTCCTGTTGCTACCACTCTGGCTGAGACTTGCCAAGCCGCTGGGCTCCGGGTCACACGCCGAGTCACCCGTGACCCGGTCGTCACTGGGTAAGCTTTCGTGTTCTGCTTACATTATATTTTTTCCTTCTCATGCATTGCAATTGTTTTCTTATGCGAGTCTTGTTATTTTTCAGTGTTGCCCCTCTGTCGGCTAACAAGGCTGCTTCCAGCATCGCCTCGCCGCTAAGTCCCGCACCCGCTCCGACTAACTCTATGGTGCAAAAACCCGTCCAGGTCGAGGCTCCCACTGTCGAGGCTCACGCTTCTCAGTGTCAGTCATACCCAGCACCCTTGGCGCTGATTAGGAACAACTTCCTGACCTTGGTGCCAGGGATTCTAGCGCTGAGAAATCTTCCTCCACCAGTTCCTCTGGCATCAGCCCTCAAGCTGGTGCGAATGAACAAATTCCTGATCTTGGAGCCAGCAAAACTGCTGAGCCCAGTCAGCCGACTCCACTTTCTTCTCCAAATCCTCCTGCTCGCTCTCCTATTCTGTGAAAGAGCCAGACCCAGCCCAAGGCTTCTGGTTCGGCTCGCCCTTTATCCGGCAAGTCGACCTCCACCAAGCAGACAACGTTGGTTTGCGCTCCGGGTGCTGCTCCTCAGATCTGGCCCCCGACGTTGGCAACAATGCTTGCTTCAACGGGCAAAGTGGGCGAGTCCACGGCTGCCGGGTCAGGTGATGGCTCTTAGGCTGTTGCCCTCCATACTAGTGCTGCTGCCACCCATGCCAACATAGGAACTACCCTGAAAATGGGTCAAGTTTTTACTCGAACGCTCAGCGGGAAAGGCCTCGGTTCGGCTGAGCCTTATGCTTTGGCATGGAATGCAGCAGGCGAGCAGGAGGTCAGCACCCGCTCTATCGTGGGAATGGTCACGACAGATGCTGCAATCGGCAGCGAGTAGTAGAACGAGGGGCAAGGGCGGCCAGCCATCTGCGGTGCAAGATGAGGGCGGAGACACAGGGTTTTACCCAGGTTCGGCCCCCCGGAGGGTAAAGACCTACTCCTGCTAGATTGTATTATGATGGTGGTACAATGGACGAGCTCGGCTGGCGTGAGTCGCTTGGGTGTATGATGGAACGTAACTCTACCGCATAGGGAGGTTTATATAGACTCACCTCCCCTAGGGTTTACATATCTCAACCGAATCAGTTAAGGCTTCGGTAATTGTTTAACCTAACTCGACTGGGCCTATCTACTCGCCCGGGCCTTGAAGGTTCCAGTTGCTTGGATCCACACCGGGCCCTGATCCAGTCGCCGTCTTGGAGCCCCACTCGCCAGTTCCTGGGCCAGTCGGAAACGTCCCGCTGGGTATACCCCGGTAAGCATATCCCCATCACGCTCTGGCAAAAAACTGAAGCTGGGCCCCAAGGCCGTCTCTGACATGACCCAGCAGTCCATCACCTTAATGGCCCGCGCAGACGAAGTGAATGAGGTAAATGATCTTCTTACTCTTTTGTGTTGTTGAGTATTTCATTTATGCATACTGCCTATTCCCGAGGTTAGTGCTGAGTAAGGAACTTACTCGGCCATAAGCTCTCAATAATTACTTAGTCTTTAAATTTTCACGCCAAGCTTGTATGCTAGAGTTTCAATCCCTAGCCCTCGAGGTTACTGTCGAATGAAGAACTTATTCGGCTGTAAGCTCTTAATCCTTTTTATTTCCTTATGCCAAATTCATATGTTAGAGCTTCGATCCCTAGCCCTCGAGGTTACTGTCGAGTGAGGAACTTACTCGGCTGTAAGCTCTTAGATAAGAGTCACTTTTTTATCCGGCCGGCTGCTTGACTTGTCCTTTACTTATTGTTTGGTTGCTTTGTATAGCTCACGCATAATGAGCGCACCAAGGTGCATCAAGCTCTTCTCTTGGAGCATCGCAAGATCGAACTTGCGTATGAGAAGCTACAGACTGACACTCAAGGCCAAGGTAATGTTTGTACTCGTCCTTTGTTTATTCGGTGTATCTTCCTTTGGTTCATTTTCCCAATCTTTTCTTGCTCCTCTCTCATAGCCTCTGCTCAGTCCACCATCGAGGCTCTCCACTCGCAGATCAGCGAGACAGAGAGTAAGTTTCTTGCCTCATCAATCTGATAGCTGAAGTTATTTTTGTCGGTGCTGACAAGTAGTTTGTTCCAAATAAGTAGAGAAGAACCAAGCCAAACTCCAGAAGGAGCGAGACGAGGTGACTCGGGAGGCTGCTCCATGAGGCCGAGTCATCAGATGAGTCGGCAAACCTGAACCTTGACGCCCTCCAAGCCAAGGCCATGATTTGGCAGAGCAAACTCAGCGCTATCAACTCCTTTCTCGGTAGTGAGTTTTTACTCTTTTTGCACTGTACAGTTTTCTCTGGACTCCTTCCATCTATTCTTGTTATTTAGCCAACCTTCTCTTTTGCTTGCAGAGAATTTTCCTGAGGCCAACATGTTTACCATTCGGGCCATGAAGATAGTGAGGGCCGAGTCTGGCGCTCCGGCTGACGGTGAAGTGACCATGGACGAGCATCTCGAAGCGGTGTCCGAGCGGATCAAGACCCTCAAGTCTTGCTGCATGGACCTGCTCAAGTCGGCTATCCATGCATTTCGCATGCTCTGGCCGGATGAGGATGCACCTGAACTCATCGAGCCACTTGCTGAGAGATTGCTCCATACTGAGGACCGGCTGGATCAGTGGCGTGAGTCGGCCGGCCGAGCTACAGCGGATGAGGCTCTCTCCTTCGTGCTTTCATGGTACGAGGACATGAATCTTGATGTTCTTGCTCGCATAAGGGGAGATGGTAAATGGATGAATGACCGGAGCTGATCAAGAAATGCCAGGAGCAAGCTTACACCATGATCGAGTACACCATGGTGCACGCTTGGTGCGATGGGCCCAGCTTCCTCGACCTCGGTGACCCGCTTGTCGAAGTTGCTGATGAAGAGGGTGCCGACAGTGAAGCAACCTAGTCAGATGGTTCCGATGACCCGGCCACTGACGCAGTTGACTCGGCAGATGCTCCAAGCGATGCTCCTAGCTCCAAGGGTGCTCCTCCGAATCCTGCTTCTTCTTAGGCTAACACATACTTGAACTTTTGATTAGATCCCCAGTATGCCGGGTACAGATGTAATGTACATTGCACTTTAAGTTTGATTATGCGCCTTTTGATAAGGCTTTATATATTTTCGTTATGTTCTGAGTGTGAATCATTCAAGGACAAGTCCCCGAGTCTCATTTTGCCGTTTCAACTTTTCTCGACTTTGGCCCCTGTCTACCTTTTTTGGTGTTCGACATTAGAGTCTCAAAGTACTAAGGATATAGTTAGCGGATATGAAACTTGGATCACTTGGCCGAGATTATTCAACACACGGTATAACACGACCTGCAGTGGGTTAGGCAAAGACATAAAGCCGACTCGCATTTCTCCTTTGTACTTATCCCGCGTCCGTGTTTACCCATCATACATGATTTCCTCTTGCTTGCCATGAAGCCGTGTTTTCGAACAACAGCATAGTCGAAGAGTTTATTTTTTCCGAGTAAACACTACTTGTTTCAAGATAAATTTCGGGTGTCACGCCAACCGACATAAAATAATTGAGAGGGAAAACTTAAGGGGTAGTCCCCGAGTCAGTTTTTCGAGTCATACCATTTTATTATCAGCACATAGCCGGCACAAACGTCCGACATATGAGACTTCGAGTGATACATGCATTGATCCTCCTAAGTATAGAAGGGACGAAGTAGTGCCACATTCCATGGCCTTTTGGTCTCATCTCCTGACCTGTCCGCCTTGTTCTTTTGCGCTTCACGAGCATCTATGAGATAATATATTGTGCAATGCTTTGCTTATAATGAATGGACCTTCCCATGGGGGTGATCATTTATACATTCCCTTGCACTAGCCTTAGCACCATATCCCCTTCTCGAAAAACACGAGGTTGAACTTTCTGTCTGTGGTAGCGTCGGAGATTATGTTGATATATAGCAGATCTAGATACCGCCAGTTCCCTTGCTTCTTCGAGTAAGTCTACTCCATCTTCTCAGGCCTCTTTTACCTCGGCTTCCGAGTATTGCCTTATCCTTGGCGAGTCATACTCTATGTCGGCAGGCAAAACTGCTTCTGCCCCACACACAAGGAAAAATGGCGTATAGCCTGTTGACCGATTCGAAGTTGTTCTTAGACTCCATAGTACTGAGGGAAGTCCTCTATCCAACACCTAGGTGATCTCTGGAGTGGTTCCATTAAGCGGGGTTTGATCCCTGACAGAACTAAGCCATTAGCCCGTTCAACTTGTCCATTTGATTCTGGATGAGCGACTGATGCGACATCGAGTCTTATTCGGTTTTTTCCGCAGAAACGAGCAAAATCCCCCTCGGCAAAGTTCGTGCCATTATCTGTGATTACACTGTATGGTTAACCATATCTTAGGATTATGTCCCTTAAGAATGTGACATCTGGTTTCACTTCTATCCATTTCGTGAATTTATCAATCATTACTAAAATATGAGTCATGTCTCCCCTTGCTGGTTTGAATGGCCCTACCATGTCTAGGCACCATACTGCGAATGGCCAAGTGATTGGTATAGTCTTTAGTTCAGATGCTGGTAAACGTGACTTGGATGCATAGTGTTGACAACCATTGCATTTTCCGACTAACTCTTGTGCATGTGCCAATGCGCTTGGCCAATAAAATCCATGTCGGAATGCCTTGGCCACCAATGCTCTTGATGACGCATGGTACCCACATTCCCCTTGATGAATATCCAACAAAATCTCCTGGCCTTTCTCTGAGCTGATACAACGCTGCAGTACGCTCGTCACACTTCTCTTGTATAGTTCCTTGTTTATTATGGTGTATGCTTTTGCTCTTCTTGCTGTTTGTCTTTCCAATATCTCATCATTCGGAAAAGTTCCATCTTCTAAGTAGTTAAATATTGGATGTGCCCATGTTGGTATCAGTGGCTCCGGGTCTGCTTCACCATAAGTTTCCATTGGATCTGCCGAGAAATGTTCTGCCGACATGACCTGACGAGTCCCCGAGTGTGATTCTGCAACCCCTGAAGTGAGCGGGTCAGTCCCCGCGTGACTCGAAACTACCCCTGAGTCAATATCCATTGGAACAACATCTGATTCTTGTGTTGCCGGCATGAATATTGATTCGGACTCTGGTGATGGCTTGATCGACGGTTTCCTAAGGTTCTCCAAGGATACTCCTGATGGTATTGCTTGCCGAGATGAACCTAGTTTGCATAGTACATCTGCTGCTTCATTCTCTTCTCTTGGGACGTGGTGGAATTCACACCCGTCAAAGTATCCTGAAATTTGTTGCACATGGAAACGATATAATGCCATGTTTGCGTCCAACGCGTCCCAATTTCCAGACACTTGTTGAATCACCAAATCCGAATCACTGAAGCACATGATCCTCTTGATGCCAATTTCTTTGGCCACTTTGATGTCGTGGACAAGTGATTCATACTCGAAACGTTATTGGAAGAAGCAAAATGAATTTGTAGCACATACTTGAGTTGATCCCCCTTTGGAGATGTGAGCACTATCCCGGCGCCCAGACCCATTTTCTTCTTGGACCCGTCAAAATGCATTTTCCAGTAGATAGGGTCTGGCAATGGTGGTTTGTACTGCATTTCCATCTAATCTACAAAGAAATCTGCAACAGCTTGAGACTTAATTGCATCTCGCCTATCATACTGTGGAGTATATGGTGCTAGCTCTATGGCCCATTTTGCGTCTCGTCCGCTAGCATCTTTGCTGCCCAATATATCCAAGATAGGTGCCTCGCATATTACCCGGATTGGGTGTTCTTGAAAGTAATGTTTCAGCTTCTTTGCTGCCATATATACCCCGTATGTCATCTTCTCATAATGCGGGTAATTCTGTTTCGAGACAGAGATCACTTCGCTCAAGTAATAAACTGGTCTTTGGACTAATTTGCCCTCTTCTTCGCGTTCAACTGCTATTACTGCACTTACAAATCTGTTGGTTGCGACGACATAGTGCAGCATTGGCTCTTTGGATAGTGGTGATGCTAATATTGGTGTTGTTGCCAACATTTTCTTAAATTCATGAAAAGCGCTATCAGCTTGATGTGTCCATGTGAATTTGTCTGATTTCTTCATCATTTGATATAGTGGTAGGACTTTTTCACCTAGCCGACTAACAAACCTGCTCAACGAGGCCAGGCATCCAGTAAACTTCTAGACATCATTGAGGGTTTTTGGCAATTCCATTCTTTCGATGGCCCTAATTTTTGTCGGGTTAGCTTCAATTCCTCGGATGGATACAAGGAATCCGAGTAACTTGCCAGCCGGGACACCAAATGTGCATTTTTCCGGGTTAAGCTTCATCCGGAATCTTCTCAAGTTTGCGAATGTTTGACGCAATTCCTCAATTAGAGTATGACTTTGCTTGGTTTTTATTACCACATCATCGACGTATACTGGAACGTTTTTGTCCAATTGATCTTGCAAACATTTTTGCATGCATCTTTGATATGTTGCACCCAAATGGCATGGTATGATAGCAATAAACCCCATACAGGGTGATAAAAGCTGTCTTTATTTGATCATTCAGATTCAGTGGTATCTGATGGAATCCAGAATACGCATCCACAAATGACAAAAAATCACACCCAGCAATAGAATCTATGACCTGATCGATCCGTGGTAGGGGAAATGGATCTTTTGGACACGCCTTATTGAGGTTCGTGTAATCGATACACATGCGCCATACCACTGACAGATTCGGGCCATATATTTTCTTTCGACCAAGACTGGATTTGACAACCAATCCAGGTGCAGTACTTCCATGATGAATCCAACAGCTAAGAGTCTGGCAATCTCGACAGCTATTACTTTCTCCTATCTTCGGCGAAGCGGCGGAGGGGTTGCTTCACCGGCTTGGCATTTGGTATTACATGAAGCGAGTGCTCAGCCAGCTCCCTCGGAACTCCTTACAGATCATGTGTGGACCATGCAAAGATATCCCGATTCACACGGAAGAAGCTGGTGAGCTCGCTTTCCTATTTGTCGGTGAGGCTAGCCCCAATGGTAACTGTATGCTCTGGGAAAGTCTCATCCACTTGTACCTTCTTGGTTTCTTTGGTACCTTGAAATGACACATTGCCATGCGGGTTGGTGAGTGTCGGCATGGAAATTTGTGCTGCTTTGTCCAATGTTGCCACTTCCAACATTTGATGCTTTTCCTGTGCTATGACGAGTGACTAGGCCAATGAAGATCCTGCTGAGGCACAAGCAATGGATTTTTTGTAATCCCCTTCAACTGTAATTATGCCACATGGGCCTGGCAGCTTAATCTTCAAGTAAGCAATGTGGGGAGTAGCCATAAACTTTGCCATAGCCGGCCTGCCGAGTCATGCATGATAGGAGCTGACCAAATCAACCACCTCGAACTCTATGGCTTCAGTGCGACAATTCTCTATGTTGCCGAATAAGATGTTGACCCAGATCTTGCCAATTCGCTCGCAGGACAATCCCGGCACAATACCGTGAAAAGTGGTCTTAGTCGGATCCAGCATGTTCATGGTAATGCCTAACTTGAGCATAGTATCTTTGTACATGATGTTGATGCTACTGCCATCATCGATCAGTACTTTTGAAAACATGACATGGATATCTGGGCCCATGAACGTTGGATCCAAAACTAGAGCATATCCTCCTGGGGTTGGCATGATATTGGGGTGATCCTTTATGCTCCAAGTTATCTCTTGCTCAGACCAATGCATGTACTTGGGAATTGCCGGCATTGTGGCATTCACTTCCATCATCCGTCGCTGCTGACTCTTTTTGTCATCCAGCTCTGTGACGAAGAAGACATAGCTCTAGTGATGTTCTTTGTACTCACTTCTAGTTCCGTGGCCGATGTCAAAGTCGTCACCTCTTGGATTATGCACCTGGTGCATAGTTTCTCTTCTCTCTTAATTATGATACCTCGGCTGCCTGTTATCGTATATGTTATCTGTTCCCACAGCTTGAGCATTTCCTCCTGTAAGTGGTGGATGGGGAGGTGGTGGAAGCTTCTTATTCGGCGAATCCACTCTATCTCCTTTCTGAAACCAAGTGCATTCCCTTGTTGTGTGGTTGGCTGGCTTACTCGGAGTAGGCGTGTGAAACTTACACGGCTGGTCCAGCATCATCTCATAGGTATACTTATGTCGGTCCTGGTATTGCTTCCTTTGCTCATGTGGCTTTTTGCCATCATTCTTTGGCAACCACTGTTGTTGTCCACTTGTCGCTACTACCAACATCTGGATGGTCCTGACTGACGGCCGCAACCTGAGTCAAGCCATATATGTATTCTGGCCTTTCATCTCTTCTCTTGCTTCTGTATTCGGATCTTTCCTAGCGCCTTTGCGACCCGGCAACGTCATAGATCTGAGTCTCACTCATCCCGTCTGCCGACATGAGCAGTGGCTCAGTCAGATCTCCTAACGCAAATAAATCAGCAATCCTTATTGTTCTGCCAAACTTGCGGACATATCCCTCTGTAACCTTTGCCACAACACACTTCCGTGTCTTCAACCTTGGGTGAACCAAGCGATTTCCTGTGACTCGATTACCCCTTTGCAAGAGTTGCGCATTGTGCACCATCTTGTGAGAAATTCTCTATCTTTTTCATTCGGTCTTTGCTTGCACATCGCCAGTTGTTGTGGGCGATTCGGCCTCTTGTAAGTGCTCGTGAAATTTCTCACAAAGGCATCTTGAAAATCGATCCAGCTGTTAATGCTTCCGGGTGGCAAATTGTTCAGCCATACCCGAGTTGGTCCTTCCAGCATTTGCGATACATACTGTACTGCCCATCTCAAATTTCCCTGTGCAATCTTCACATCAGTTCCATAATCTATGAGCCAGTATTCTGGCTTTGTGCTTCCATCATACGTTTTTTGTTCCTCTGGCCAGCTGGAAATTTGGTACAGGTGGCTCCTTCATGATCCTTGGGCCAAAACATGGTGGACCCTGCAGACCTTGCAATTTGATCAGTTCAGCCATCTTTATTCAGTCAAGCTTCAACCTCGCATCATCCGACTGAAGGTTCCTACCTCCGAGTCTAGCTCCCATCGCTTGATACGCGTGATCCGGCAATTCATACCCGTCGTTCACCATTGCCGAGTAACCACCATAGTACTTTTTAGCGTTAGGGTCAGCAGGCTGTTGTGCTTCCTTTCCCGCGCTTTGTTGTCTTCTTTAGGGTTGAGACGGTGCAGTGTTTGGCGCTGGATTTCCTCCCCCTGCCGAGTGAGTTCCACGCCTGGGTTGAAGCGGAAAATTTTGCCCTCCATTATCGTTCCTTTGCCCTGTTTGCCTTTCTCGGCCTGCATTCTCCTGGTTTTCATTTCCTTGGGAATTATTCCTTCTTATTCCCTGTGCATGTGCTGGGTTTCCCTGAGTCATTGTCGGGTCATAGGTGATCATCTGCTTGTTTCTTCCTGAATCCACACTTTTTTCCTTTCTCGGCCTTGGCGCCGCTCTGGGTAAGGATGCCATGTGCCCTGGCGATCTTGCCGGAACAGGAGTCGCCGAGTGAACCAGCTGTGACCTTCCTGCTATACCCGGATTTGCTTTGTAATACGCTTCATTCAGGATGCTAGCTGCTTTCACTAGTTCATTGACTCGTTCTTGTTGTCTTTTCTTTGCTTCTCCCTCCATATGGGGTAATTCTTCCATTGCTGCTTCTGCTGCTCGCAGATTAGTTGCTGCTGTATTATATGTTGGCCGCATAGCTGTTCCGTTGCTGTTCTCTTGCGTTATTTTTGACGTCGCATCTTCCAGCTCTTCATTGAGGTTTCTTCCACTGAATCTCGTCGCATCAAGCCGGGTCTTCGTGCCCTTGACTCGATTTGCCGAGTTGAGCTCTCGGATTGTGATATCCACATCTTGTTGTAACTGCGCTAATTCCTTGGCTTTCTCCAGAACTTTTATCCTGGCAACCTCCAACTCGGCTTGCACACGTGCCGGGTCAGTTGCCTGCGCTACTGGTTCTGCCAACTTATGTATCGCTTCTTGCAGCTCCTTAGCCCTTTTACTCCTAGCTATGTTTTCTGGTTTTTCCAGTGGTGCCTTTGCTGTTCTTGCAGCCCTTGGTGTTTTCTCATGATTTCCTCCCTCAACATTCTCATTCACTACCGGAACTATCTGTGGAGCCGCTGGGTTAGGGGCTGTCATCATTACCTCCAGGGAGACGAGTTGGTGAAGCTTTCCAGTGATAGGAACTGCTGGCGGATCCGGCGCCTGGACGACGCGCTCTGGATATGCGGACTCCACGTGCACAACGATGTAGACCTGGTGCTCACCGAACTTGATGAAGCTATGGCCCCTAGGGAATGGCTTGGTCCCGAAGTAGCCTGCGTTGTCGTTGACAAAGTTGAGCGCTCCAAACCTCTGGATGAGGCCGGAGTAGACACTCTTGCCGGTATTGGCGATGATGTTGCCCGTCCGGATGAAGACTCCATCAAGCACCTGCTTCTGCCCCACGGTAGGCGCCAACTGTCATGTTGGTGGCACGGCATATGCCATGGGTAGGCTTAAGTTGGGGGCCGAATGGGTGTTTGTGGTCACCGAGGAGGGAGTGCACGGTCGAGCCATGCACGAAGAACAAGATGAACTCTCCACACTTAGTGATTTGATTGATACCCGAGAATTACAAGTGCTCCTTGAGTTGTATGAACTAGTGTTCTGTGCACTAGTTCCCCTACTTCGTCCAACCTCCTCTACTACAACTATGCCCCCTCTTATATAGGCAGCGCTAGCTAGCTTATACCCCTTTGGGTTATAGGGTTTACTGTTTGGATCTTGGTCCCTACAATGTGCGCTGGGTCATGGGCTTGCTCTAAGCCCAATAGCCCAGTCCACAAAGCTTGATAGCTAACGGTCTTCTGGTACGCTGCCTCATGTTCCTTTTGGCGTCACGCTGTAACTTTGTACGTCAACATTTGCTTTGGGCATCACCCGGCTCCTTTTGTGTCACCCGGCGTCACCCTTCTCTTTTGACCGTGCTTTGCTATGGTCCCTCCTGAACCTTACTCGGGAAGGTGCCACACGTCCTATCCGACTCAGCCCTTCCTCGGTAGACTCGGCTCGTTGGTTCCTGCAAGAATAACAACTTTGTCTTATGCGGGCCGACATAGTTCATATGTCGGCCGCACACGCTTCGCTCTCCCGACCGTTCTTACTCAGCTTGGTTTCTTCTTCACTCGGAGTCTGCTTAGCTATGCTACGTTTCACCCCTCGTGACCCTACCAAGGGTTATCCCCCGACAGGTCCACTCCTCATGCTACTCAAGTTTAGTTACTTGCAAGTTCTTGTCATAGTAAGTACATGGTATCGTAGAGAACCGCCAACGAGGTACCCCTTGCACATGATATAGGAGCTATACAATAATCAAAATGACAAGGCAAGCAGACAATGAGAATCTCAGCAATCTTCTTATTTACCATTGGAAAATAGTGCTTTTTTTCTCTCTTTCCTCTTTTCTCATTTTTTTCTTTTTCTCAATCTCTTTTTCTATCTCTTTTTTTATAAGAAGACTGCTTGATAGATTGCTCACTATGGTGATGTTGCAAGTTTCCACAATGAATAGGCATGGCTTAGGCTAGCGGTCCAGGAATTTCTCTAACATATATACATCACTCCATGGACTTACAAGCTCCCCTTTCATTTCACACCAATGACATCCATAAATAGAAGAGCATGATATCAAATGGGTAGATATTTACAGGTGTTGAAAGTGTTCCCTGTGATAGCACGGTTCTGCTAATTCCAATGTATAAGTGCAAGCATATATAACATAGATGACACAATGGTTCAAGTTTATTAGGGGCAAGAAAAATAAAGTATCCCATCGAGTTCGTGAGAGCTTTAATCACTAAGTTTTCACATAACAAAATACTTTTTAATTAGAAGATAGATGAAAACAAGAATATACTTGAAATGGTGTAACACACCATGCGTAGGAATTTATAGTGAACACTTTGGAATAACTTGGTTTCTTGGGAGTTGGATGCATGAGTAGAGCTTACTCATACAAGTGGATGCTAGCAAAAGACTGGGAGCGACCAAGTAAGAGAGCAATGATGGCCACAATCATGCAGAGCGACAAAACATTACTAACAAAAGCATAAAGTGGTACTACAAGTCAAGGACTAAATGATCATAGAGGCTATGGTGATAGGTTCATAGTCACAACATGGTGTGAGCATGTGCCAAGTCAACCCAAACAAAGCATCAAAGGAGAATACCAGGATACTATGCTTTTGTATGCTAAAACAACACATGAATCCTTCAAGGCACATTAAGCATTCCTAATTGTTTGGAACAAGTCATGCTAAAACAATAATCACTAAGCATAAGGTCAAAACAACATCTAGCATGACACGATAAAGTCTAAGTCACAGTCAAAGCAAGCTCCTCTTGCACTATTCAAGCAAGAACTTTCTACTCCTTTCCAACACCAATCAACTTATTTGAAAGAACGCAGCGATAATGGGGGTCCAAACTACTTTATTCAAGAAAACTAAGCAAACAAAAACCAAAAACAAAAACTAATACGCTCTAAGAACAACACAACAGTGCATGAAACAATAAAAACTAAGTGTCTAGAAGACTTGACATTTTTATTCATGAAGAAGGGGATGCCTTGGGCATCCCCAAGCTTTGATGCTTGTACCTATTGAATATTTCTTGGGGTGACATGGGGTGGCATCCCCAAGCTTGAGATTTTGTCCATTCTTCATCTCATTACATAATTGTTTCTCTACACCTGAAAATTTTCCTTCATACAAAACTTCACACAATCTTCATTAGCAACATTAGTGTATTCAAAAGATAATAGACCTTGGGTTTTTAGTTTTAGAACAACAAAACTTTCACTAAAAACACAATCTACTAGAGCAATTCCCTCAAAAAGCTCAATTTCCCAAAAAGAACCGAAAAAGGAATCAATAAAAAGCAAATGCAAATATTGGTAGAAATCTGTCAAAACAGACCAGTAGGTAGAAACTGATTTTTTTGAAGACCTTCTATTGCTCAAATAAAAAAGTGTTGAATTAACGAAAGTTAGCTAACATACTAGGGGATTTATTAAGAAACTACAGCTCAATCCGACTTACAAAGATTTTTCAAGAATTTTTACAGTGGAGCACAAAAATCTGTTTCGGGATAGCAACTCCCCAAATCTTACGTCCCTCTCATTCGAGGTTATTCTTGGCACAAAAAACAAATAAGAAAGATAAGAGCATTTATTACAGAGGTAATAACTTACAAGACTCGAGAAAATTATTGGGTTATCTCCCAAGAAGTACTTTTCTTTAACGCCTTTAGGTTAGGCATGATAGTTTGAGAAGATCCTCACATAAGAAATATGAATTCAAGTAAAAGAGAGCATCAAGAAAAAAATTCAAAACACATTTAAGTCTAACCCACTTCGTATGCATAGGAATCTTGTAAAGAAACAAGTCATGAAAGCACAAAACAACAAGCGTAGGAAAGCAAAACAAGTGCAACTTCAAGATTCTCAACATAAAGAGGGGAAACTTAATATTGTTGAGATACATAAGACCATGTTTCCCTCTCTCATGATAACGTTCAGTAGCATCATGAATAAAATTAACAATATAACTATCACATAAAACATTCTTATCATGAGCCACATGCATAAAATGATTATTACTCTCCACATAAGCATAGTCATTCTTATTAATTGTAGTAGGAGCAAATTCAACAAAATAGCTATCATTATTATTCTCATCACCATAATCAACAAATAGAGGAGGCATATTGTAATCACAATTAATTTTCTCCTCAATAGTAGGTGGACTGAAAATATCATATTCATCATTGTAATCATCAAAAATTGTAGGTAAAGTATCATCATAGGCAATAGAATTTTCAGAATTGGTACCAAAGAGATTTTCAATATCAAAAGTGTTGTGATTTTCCCAATCATGACCACTACTATAGGTAACAGGCATAGGAACACCATCACAAGTTTTACCCATAGTAGATATTTCAAAAGAATCCATAGGAGCATAACATTCATCCTCCTTTTGTTCATCTAATGAGCTTTCAGTTTCAGCAATTTCTTCTTCCATAGGCTCCTACAAGGCATTAGTCTCATCCATTTGTGGAAAGCATCTATTAATACATTCAAGAATATAGCCATTTTCTTCCATGTAATTATCAAAGCAAAATTTAAGTATATCATAAACCTCATATTTATAAGGTCCATCATCAGTATTTTCAAGCAAACAAGCAAGTTCAAATGCACCCTTAAAAGCAATAAATTCTTCAATTTGTTCCAAATCATCAAAGTCATAATTTTCTTTAACATAAGAAGAAATGGTAACATTATCATTATACTCACATTGAAAAAGGAGGTGTTTATACCTCCTACAGCAACAATATTTATCAAAGCAATAAGTAACATTATAAGTAGAGCACACCTCTCTGGCAATAGTATTCAATTTGTTCCCATAAGTGTTTCCCTTTTTGTGACAAACGGTGTTCCTTATAATAATACTTTTGTTTTTTTGTGAACCCACCTTGCCAATAAGAACTAGTTTCAAAGAAACCATCCATTGATATAAAGCATGACAAAGCAAAGCAATAACAGACCAGCAACTAGAGTAGGAACTAATTTTTTGTGTTTTTATAGGAGAAAGAAAACCAAACCAAACCAAACTAAACTATTTTTTTGGAGTTTTTGATAAAAAGAGGCAAACAAAACCAAGCAAAAGAAACTACACAAAAAAAAGTAAAGAAAAAGGTTATGAAGGACTCCCCTTGTGAAGCCGTCCGTAGCCTCCCCGGCAACGGCGCCAGAAAATCTTGATGGTGGCTCAGTTGATTGTTGAGCTTCGTTGGGAGTCCCGAGGAGGAAGGTGTGATGAGAACAACAGCAAGTTTTCCCTTAGTAATAAACCAAGGTTATCAAACTAGTAGGAGGAAGGAAATGACTCAAAGGTGTTGCTAGCAACTTGGAAACCTGCACAACACAAACTCAAGACTTTGCCCCAATGAACAGTGAGGTTGTCAATCTCACCGGTTTGCTAAAAACAAAGGGTTAACTGTATGGTGTGGAAGGTGATAATGGTTTGCAGAAAGTAAATAGTAAAAGTGGAAGATATATCAATGGTAAAGATTGGACCGGGGTCCATAGTTCACTAGAGGTGTTCTCCTTAAGATAAACAAACATGGCATGCTGGGTAAACAAATTACAGCAGGGCAATTGACATGACTGATCAAGGCATAACAATGCAATACTAGACATTCATGATCCTATGAGATTCGATTGGGCAATACAACAAGATACATAGACCGCCATCCAACTGCATCTATGACTAGTAATCCACCTTGATGTTATCATTCGAACCCCCTCCAGTATTAAGTTGCAAGCAACGGATAACTGCTTTAAGAAAAGTGTTTAAGGTAAACAATCCACTTGTTCCATGAACAAGAGACCGTTATTTTCTCCCTAGTAGAAACAACACATCTACAACCTTAGAGATTTCTGTCACTTCCTTAGATTAAATAGATGCATGAACCCATTATCGAGCATAAATACTCCCTCTTGGAGTCACTGTCATCTACTTGGCCAAGATAGCTACTAGAAACAGAGAGCTTGCAAGATCACAAACAACACAGACATGATAGAATCAATAAGACAAAACCATTAATCAATCTGACATAGTAATCTCAATATCCATCGGATCCCCACAAACACAACTTGCATGATTACAAATAGATGATCTTGATCATGAACGGAGCTCACAAGATCTAAACATCGTAGCACAAAGGAGGAGATACAACCATCTAGCTACTACATGGACCCATATATAGTCTAAGGTGCAACTACTCACACTTCATACCGGAGGCTGGCATGATGATGAAGAAGGCCTCTGGGATGATCTCCCCTCTGGCAGGGTGCCGGGAAGAGCTTCAGATCCCCCCGATCTAGGGAATGTGGTGGCGGCGGCTACGGACTATTTTGTGGAAGATTGATCGGGTACTTAGGGTTTTGGTATCGAGGGGTCTTTATAGGCGAAGAGGCGAGGCAGGGGGCACCCAGGGTGGCTACACCCCTCAGGCGTGGGATAGGGTTAGCCACGCGGCCAGGGGTGTGGCCCCCTGGTGGATCCCCTCCATCTCGTATTCTGGCTCCGTGTTCCCCACGGTAAAATATTGACTTTGGCTTTTGTCCCATCCAATTCCGAGAATATTGATTTTCTGCCTTTTCTGGAACCAAAAACAGAAGAAAATAGGCAACTGGCACTGTGGCATCTTGTTAATAGGTTGGTACAATAAAACATATAAAAACACCTCAAAGTGTAGACAAAGAAAAGCAAAGTAGATACTAAACAAGCATGGAACATAAAAAACTATAGATACGCTTATGACGTATCATTGCTTGATGCCCAAGTCGAGTTGTGGGTACATTTTTTCTAACTCCACTACCCTTTCTTTGTCTCCATATAATTCCCCCATGTTAATTATATATGATCCATTGCATTTGTATTGGTGTTTAAATATAGCTCATATGTGTTGGGAAGAATCCACTTCTATTAATACATGCACCCATATGTGATATATGTTATTTTCACAATAATAAATATGTGGAGCCACATGGCTACCTAGCTTACAAGGTATAATAAAATTACTTGGTATAATAATTCTTCTATGGAGTATAACAGCTTAACTCGCGTGTTGATAGAAGAAGCACACATATAAATACATAGCAGCAGAAACAAAGACATTGCAAAATTCAATCTCAGAAATTTATACCAAAAGTTTTACCTAGTTTACAAGGAAGACTTTGTTCCATTTTGTAGTTGCAAGGCTAAGCTCGTACGTGTGCATAAAAAATTAGTAAGACAACAAAATGAAAATCCCACATATGCAAATTTTAGACTATATAATGCTAGTTCGTCTAGCCTTACTACTGTGATCATGCAACTAACAAGCAAACAAATTCACAGCCCATTGTTAATTACCCACTCCATAGGAGAACAAAAACAGAATTAGTACATAACGAAAAGATTGCATGGCAGCAAGCGATTCAAGCGTGCCCAAAGAAAGAAACGACAAAATTTTCAAGCATCGAGAATTCTCACTAAATGGCTGATGTCTAAGCGATCCTAGAGCATCCACTAACTACTTCAAGATTAGGAGGTTGATCTCAACTAGTGTCCATGCAATATTTTAGAGTCCATACTAAATTAACCAATCTGAACCAAGTAAATTAAGAACGCCTCACGAATGAATCTACACACAAGTCAACTTAGGAAAAATCATGACCATCTTAATCGTATTTTTATTTTACACTATGAGCAACGTCATGAAAATCGGGGAGAGGGGACTCACCAGCGAGTGTGGCCTTGATCCCGGCCTATTGTTATTGTTCCCCTTATGCTAAGGTTCCCGCATGAGCAGCCAGGATGCCGTGCTAGGTTGTGGGGGCGGAGGGAGGAGGAAATGATGGCAGGGGTTTGGGGAGACGGACGACACCGAAGGAGAGTAGCCGGCCAGCGGAGGTGGAGCGATGGCAGTCGATCTTGGTTGTGTTGGAGGGTGCTCAAGGGACATAAAGGGGGTGCGGCGGGTAGATAGATTGGGGTTGCGGGGCAGATAGGAGGTGTGAATGCTAGCCGGAGGGGCTGGGATGGCTGGTTGGATGGTCGGCGGCGTGTGATGGAAGTCGAGGCCTATAGGAGATGGGGACAGGAGATAGATCAAGGCATCGGCGTTGGGTTCGAGTACCAGGGCAGAGGATGTGGGACGGCAACGACATAATAAAGGGGAGGAGATGGGGTGGCCGGGAAGGGCTACACTGGTGGCCGGCGTTGTCGTGGGGTGGTCCGGAGGAGAGGAGGTGTTAGGTGGAGGGGAGGAGAGGGGATCGAGAGAGGAGGGGGTCAGCGCAATGCGGTTATAGCATTGGGCGAGATGTAGTCATGTGGTATGTGGTGGGGACGGGGCGGTCGCATGTTTAGCACCCGCGCGCACGGTAGCGTATGCGCTGGGGGCATCTACGTTACCGTCGGGCGCACTAGACGTGTGCGCTCCAGGGATATTGACTCGATGAGGGCTGGGGGTGGTCGCGGTAACCCTAGCACGCATGATATGGTGCGTGTTGGGGGTAGTTGGATAGCACCAGTGCGTGGATATAGTGGGGCATTGGCAGTACTTAGGGCCGGCACACCCTATTTGGCACATCAGTGGTATATTTTTTCTATAAACCTTTTCCTAGTAGTGTTGTAATGCCGAGGGGGAGCTAGGTGCCAGGTTTAGTATCAATCCATGGAGTGGTTCCATGTTCTAGGCAGCGAGGGGGGATCTAGGGTTGAAAGTCATGTTAACTCCCACTCGATAGACATCAGGGTGGTGCCTTGGGTAATAAAATACCTAGTATGTCTTGCTTATAATTTTATGCGGGTAGTGGGTCACATGCAAACGCTCCAAGCGTTGTTCTCACATTTTTTTGATTTTTCTTAGATTTTTCTTGGTGCTATTCAAGAAAACAACCAAACCCGCTGGCAACCGCGGCAACACAAGGGTCAATGCAATCTTGGACCTAGGCATGTATCTAGCCTAGGTACCCAATGGGTCACCGCAAAACATTTTTTCCTGAAAATTGAGATTGTCTTAAAGGGTACCTACAGTTAGAAACCGCCTTTATCGTGTCGTAACTCAAGAAAAATACAATATATGCTTGCACCACGAGATAAATACCCACCTCTCGGGAATGGACATACACCATGATGTAGCATGCGTTAAAATTTCCTCGAGGCCTTTGATGCACTGAAATCTTGCACCTCCTTTGGAAAAACACTGATTTTTCGGGTTCAGAAAATGGAAAGTCAAGATTTCTCTAAATGTCCAGGAAATCTCTAGTTGGATAAGTTTTTTGCAATGCTTAGAGGGAGTTAGGTGTCGGCTTAGGGCTCAATCCATGGAGTGGTTCCATATTCTAGGCAGCGAGGGGAGTATCTAGGGTTGAAAGTCATGTTAACTCCTACTCGATAGACATCTAAGTGGTGCCTTGGATACGAAAAGAAATGGTATGCCTTGCTTATGATTTTACGTGGGCACTGGGTCACATGCAAGGGACACAAGAGCTGTTTCACATTTTTTATATTTTTTTAGATTTTGCTTGGTGCTGTTAAAAAAAGGCCAAACCTGCTGCCGGCCGTGGCAATGCAAGGATTAGTGCAATCTTAGACCTAGGCATGTATCTAGCCTAGATACCCTATGGGTCACCCCAAACAATTTTTTACTGAAAATTTGGAGTGTCTTATAGGGTTCCTATAGTTAGAAACCTCCTTTACCAGACCGTAACTCAAGAAAATATAGTATATGCTTGCACCACGGGATAAATACCCAACTCCCGGGAATGGCCATATACCATGATGTAGCATGCGTGAAAATTCCCTCGGGGCCTTGGGCGCTCCCAAATCTGGCACCTCCTTTGGGAAAAGACTGGTTTTTCGTGTTCAGAAAATGGAAAGTCAAGATTTCTCCAAATGACTAGGAAATCTCTAGTTGGAGAAATTGCTTGTAATGCCGAGAGGGGGATAGGTACTGGGATTGGGCTAAATCCATGGAGTAGTTCCATGTTACAGGCAGCAAGGGGGCGATCTAGGGTTGAAAACCATATTAACTCCCACTCGATAGACATCCGGGTGGTGCCTTGGCTGCCAAAAGACCCGGTATGCCTTGATTATGATTTTATGTGGGCAGTGGGTCACATGTAAGTGCTCCAAGAGCTGTTTTCACATTTTTAAAAAAAAATTCTCGGTGCTGTTCAAAAAAACGTCCAAACCCGCTAGCATCCACGGCAATGCAAGGGTTGGTGAAATCTTTGACCTAGGCATGTATCCAGCCTATATAACCTATGGGGAATCCCAAACCATTTTTTCCTAAAAATTGAGAGTGTTTTATAGGGTACCTACAGTTAGAAACCGCCTTTACCGGGCCATAACTCAATAAAAAATATAGTATATGCTTGCACCACAAGATAAATACCCACCTCCTGGAAATAGCCATACACCATGATGTAGCATGCGTGAAAATTGCCTAGGGGTCCTGGGGGCGCCCAAATCTTGCACCTACTTTGGAAAAACACCGATTTTTCGGGTTCAGAAAATGGAAAATCAATATTTCTTCAAATAAATAGGAAATCTCTAGTTGGAGAAGTTTCTTGTAATGTCGTGTGGGAGCTAGATGCCAGGTTTGGGCTCAATCCATGGAGTGGTTCCATGTTCTAGGCAGCGAGGGGGGATCTAGGGTTGAAAGTCATGTTAACTCCCACTCGATAGTCATCAGGGTGGTGCCTTTGGTAATAAAATACCTAGTATGTCTTGCTTATGATTTTATGCGGGTAGTGGGTCACACTCAAGCGCTCCAAGAGCTGTTCTCACATTTTTTTTGATTTTTCTTAGATTTTTCTTGGTGCTATTCAAAAAACCAACCAAACCCGCTGGCAACCGCGACAACACAAGGGCCAATGCAATCTTGGACCTAGGCATGTATCTAGCCTAGGTACCCAATGGGTCATCACAAAACATTTTTTCCTAAAAATTGAGAGTGTCTTAAAGGGTACCTATAGTTAGAAACCGCCTTTATCATGTCGTAACTCAAGAAAAATACAGTATATGCTTGCACCATGAGATAAATACCCACCTCTCAGGAATGGACATACACCATGATGTAGCATGCGTTACAATTTCCTCGGGGCCTTTGATGCACCCAAATCTTGCACCTCCTTTGAAAAAACACTGATTTTTCGGGTTCAGAAAATGGAAAGTCAAGATTTCTCTAAATTTCCAGGAAATCTCTAGTTGGATAAGTTTCTTGCAATGCTTAGAGGGAGTTGGGTTCCGGGTTAGGGCTCAATCCATGGAGTGGTTCCATGTTCTCGGCAGCGAGGGGAGGATCTAGGGTTGAAAGTCATTTTAACTCCTACTCGATAGACATCTATGTGGTGCCTTGGGTACCAAAAGAAATGATATGCCTTGCTTATGATTTTACGTGGGTAGTGGGTCACATGGAAGGGACACAAGAGTTGTTTCACATTTTTTATATTTTTTTAGATTTTACTTGGTGCTGTTAAAAAAAGGCCAAACCTGCTGCCGGCTGTACCAACGCAAGTATCAGTGCAATCTTGGACCTAGGCATGTACCTAGCCTAGATACCCTATGGGTCACCCCAAACAATTTTTTCCTGAAAATTTAGAGTGTCTTATAGGGTATCTATAGTTAGAAACCTCCTTTACCAGACCGTAACTCAAGAAAATATAGTATATGCTTGCACCACGAGATAAATACCCAACTCCCGGGAATGTCCATATACCATGATGTAGCATGCGTGAAAATTCCCTCGGGGCCTTGGGCGCTCCCAAATCTTGCACCTCCATTGGGAAAAGACTGGTTTTTTGTGTTCATAAAATGGAAAGTCAAGATTTCTCCAAATGACTAGGAAATCTCTAGTTGGAGAAATTGCTTGTAATGTCGAGAGGGGGATAGGTGCTGGGATTGAGCTAAATCCATGGAGTAGTTCCATGTTCCGGGCAGCGAGGGGGCGATCTAGGGTTGAAAACCATATTAACTCCCACTCGATAGACATCCGGGTGGTGTCTTGGCTGCCAAAAGACATGGTATGCCTTGATTATGATTTTATGTGGGCAGTGGGTCACATGTAAGTGCTCCAAGAGCTGTTTTCACATTTTTTTTAATTTTTTTTGCTTGGTGCTATTCAAAAAAACGTCCAAACCCGCTGGCGTCCGTGAAAATGCAAGGGTTGGTGAAATATTTGACCTAGGCATGTATCCAGCCTATATAACCTCTGGGGAACCCCAAAACATTTTTTCATAAAAATTGAGAGTGTTTTATAGGGTACCTACAGTTAGGAACCGCCTTTACCGGGCCATAACTCAATAAAAATATAGTATATGCTTGCACCACGAGATAAATACCCACCTCCTGGAAATGGCCATACACCATGATGTAGCATGCGTGAAAATTGCCTCGGGGTCTTGGGCGTGCCCAAATCTTGCACCTACTTTGGAAAAACATCGATTTTTCGGGTTCAGAAAATGGAAAGTCAATATTTCTTCAAATAACTAGGAAATCTCTAGTTGGAGAAGTTTCTTGTAATGTCGTGTGGGAGCTAGGTGGCGGGTTTGGGCTCAATCCATGGAGTGGTTCCATGTTCTAGGTAGCGAGGGGGATCTAGGGGTGAAAGCCATGTTAACTCTCACTTGATAGACATTAGGGTGGTACCTTGGGTGCAAAAGAAATGGTGTGCCTTGCTTATGATTGTATGCAGAAAGTGGGTCACATGCAAGGGCTCCAAGAGCTATTATCACAATTTTCGGAATTTTATTAAATTTTGCTTTGTTGTTCAAAAAATGGCCAAACCTGCCAGCGGCCGCGGCAACGCAAGGGTCGGTGCTAGACCTAGGCATGTATCCAGCCTAGGTACCATATGGGGCACCCCAAACCATTGCTTCCTAAAAATTAAGAGTGTCTTATAGGGTACCTATAGTTAGAAACCGCCTTTACTAGGTCGTAATTAAATAAAAAATATAATATATGCTTGCACCACGAGATAAATACCCACCTCCAAGGAATGGACATACACCATGATGTAGCATGCGTGAAAATTACCTCGGGGCCTTGGGCCTTCCCAAATCATGCACCTCCTTTGGAAAAACACTGGTTTTTCGGGTTCAGAAAATGGGAAGTCAAGATTTCTCCAAATGACCATGAAATGTCTAGTTGGAGAAGTTTCTGGTAACACCAAGAGGGAGCTAGGTGTCGGGTTTGGGCTCAATCCATGGAGTGGTTCCATGTTCTGGGCAGCGAGGGGGGTCTAGGGTTGAAAGGCATGTTAACTCCTACTCAGTTTTTCCCTCTATCTTAGTCACGAACTCTCATAAAAGCCCTTACTATAGCTCACTTTTTCTGGTATGCCCTTATTCATTGCGACAGTTGTCACACAGAACATGCCCGCCAACCTCTGATCCTCTGTGATCTAATGGCCAGGATAACCCCCTTTATCTCTGCCCCACCCATCTATCTATGGACGGATGCATGGTTTTGGCAGTGAGCATGACCACTTCGTGCTCCGTTCATTGTCAAATGATGTAGAGTGCATGCTCTGGGCATGATCCGTTCTTCTCATGATAATTTTTTAATGAAATAGTTATAGTACCAACAACCCAGTATTATAGCAAGACATGGTAGTTACAACAATCACAATGCAAGACATGGTAGTTAGAATAATACTTACAATATAACATTATACTCTACTTGTCGTCGTTATCATGGTCCTCGCCATTGGTGCCATCGGTGTGCTCTCATGAATCGTCAGCACCTCCCTCCTCATAGATGCGCGCCCTCTCCTTGTCAGAGTCCTCCTCCTCGTAGTTCCACGGGTTGACGTCACTCTCCTCCCCTTCTGCCTCCAACTGATTCATGAACGCCTCCTCATTGGCCAAGTCAGAGTTGTCCTCATAGATGCCTCCTCTATTTCTCCTGGCCTTCTTCATGGTGGTCTCATAGGCCTTCCTCCGGCGCTCCTCCATCTTGGGTGCTGCTTGGCAAAAACTCCTCCATCTCTGCCAGTGCTCCGCCCTCCTCGGGCGCTGATGAGGATTCGACTCGTCAATTCCCATTGGTATGGACTTGTGTTTTGGAGAAGATGGGGATGCTGGAGATCGCGAGACAGTTAACAAACACGCAGCAAGGGGACACGAGGTTTACCCAGGTTCATGCCCTCGGAGGGAAAACCCTACTCCTGCTTGTCGTATCTTGATTACGGCGGAGCCAAAGGTTACAGGGGTGCAAAGATGCAATATGGCGTGAAGGTGTGTGTATGAGTTCGGAGATCCTCCTCGCTGTGCCCTCCTGGCCTTTATATAGATAGGCCAGGTCCTGGGGGTAGGTTGAGTCGGTTACAAGTTAGGGTTTTAACCTTGAATAATCTATCTACAACCTGGCCGTGTTCTCCAAGGAGTCGAACTTGTACTAGGCTTGGGCCACCCGGAGTCTTCTTAGACAGCAAGTCTTCACGTGGGCTTTCCCTAGGCCGGACCGGGTATACCAATGCGAGGCACCCGTAGGGTATATCCATGTCAGTAGCCCCCGAGTGTTCAAGCGAATCTTCGATTTGGCTAGAGACTCTATAATCTATCAGGTGCTTCTCATTCGAACCAGTCTTTTGAATAAATACATTAGTTCATAGGGATTGTTGAAACGTGTGCCTGACTCAGCCGACGGATCAGGGTCAGTTAACTATCATTGGACAAAACAACATGATCTTCTTCAGACCCGAGTCCTCAAACTCGAATCTGGAACAATGATGGTGTAATTTGACTCAGGTTGTTGATGACTTATAGGAGTCGAACTCATGTGTTTTAAGTTAGGTACCCAACGTGTCTGTCGGGATTTTTCATCATGCCTGTTGACACGGTATGTTACTGGCAGAGCGCATTCGGCTGCGTTACCAGGCCATCAGATGATATCTGAAGGGCTTATCTTTGCGTCGTAGACACATCATCCGAAGTTTTTTCACTACGGAGGTGTTTCGGGTGACCAAGGAGACTGTTTCTCACTTAGCGTTAATTTGGGAAACTTGTCAAAAAGATTTTTACCATACTTGATCCGTAGGATCTCATTCGAATAGTTCATAGGGTGCGCAACCAGCGCTCCCTATGAGAGTAGCCCCCGAGTGTCAGTTCGAGTCGTAGACTCGAGCAAAAACTTTATTTCTGCATATGCGGATGTTCGATTGTCTATCCGAAGGATGTATTTTTTCGAATGCGCGACCAGCGCTCCCTATGGGAGTAGCCCCCGAGTTCGTAGTGGAGTCGCAGACTTGACATAGGACTCGAAGATTACTTTAAGGCATTTTTACCATTGTAGTTTCTCAGGTGAGCATCCAGCGCTCGTGATAGGAGTAGCCCCCGAGTAGTTGGTTGAGTCGTAGACTCGAGTAAGTACTTTTTGTTCAGTCGAAAGTTTCGAGCCGTTGCTGGCTTTGCTTTGATGACGTCATTGCTAACTCCTTAGTGAGCTCAACCGTTTGTGGCAGCAGAGACGATGCGATAGGACAATCGTGGGTCCCACCTTATGACATGAATTTGACTAGTCACGCGTAATGTGGGTGAAAATTATGGTGTCTCCTCGATTCCCGTGCGTAATGGGCAACATGTTTTCGACGGTTTAGGAGGCTGTTGAAACGTGTACGGTGAGATGAAGGGAACGCGCTAGGGATTTTGTATCAACGAATCCGTGTCATCTTCTTCACTCCTTTTATACTGTGGGGAAAACAGAGCATTTTTTACCCCTTCGCCACTTCCATTCATCTTTTCCATTGCTGCCACTTCTAGAGCTCGTGCTTTTGCTGCGCACTGGAAATCGTCCATCGTCGCTCTCGCCGTGCCACTAAGATGGGCAAGCCGAAGAAGAGATCCTGTGCTGCACTTGGCTCGAGCGCCGGCGCCACCAAGAAGGTCGCCGCTCCTAGCCTCACCACCTACGGCGGATGGTGGCACACCCAGATGAGGGACTCGGACTTACGCAAGCTTCACGAGGCCAATCTAATCTCCAAGAACAAGGGAGATGCTATTCTTCCCGATCAGGAGGTAATCCCACGCCCACCCGAAGGGTTTCGGGTTATGTTTTATGCTTTTGATGTTCGCGGCCTTCCTCTGCCCGTCCACGAATTTCTTCGTGGGCTTCTTTTTCTTTATGGAATACAACTCCATCATTTGTACCCCAAAACTCTTCTCCACATCACGTGTTTCATCACGCTTTGCGAGTGCTGGCTCGGTATCGAGCCTCACTTCAGCCTCTTCCGGAGACTCTACTCTGTGAAGAGGCAATCTGGCACCGGTGGTGTCTATCCACTAGGTGGGTGCGGGATTTCCATCCGCCCCACTGTCCAGTTTTTCTCCTTCTATCTCTGTGAGTCCGTCCAGCAATGGCGGAACAAGTGGTTCTACATCCGTGACGTCAAGCTGGACGACGAACATTATGGGCTCGACCCCTTCGACTCCACCCAGAAGATCACCCGAAAACATTCAAAGTCAAACGGCATCATGGAGGGTGGATCCGAAGAGGTGGAGAAACTGTATCAGCGGGTGGAGGAGCTCCAGCTGATCACGGGCAAGGAGGTTAATGGTGTTGATATTATTCACACCTTCCTGAAGCGTCGAGTGCAGCCACTCCAAGCGAGGGTGCATCCTATGTTTTTGTACTCTGGTGCCAACTACCCGACGAGAGTCTTGTCAGAGGATATGTCCTCGGCTAACCTCGACAGGGTTCTTCGGCCTCTGCTGAAGCTCAAGTCTGAAGAGGATCTGTCGGGGAAGTCTTTGACTTCCCACTTCCATGCCAAGAAAGAGGTCCCTCAGGTAAAACCTATATTTGCATGTAATGTTGTTTGAGTGCTTCTTACTTGTTGTTTTTGTTTGACTAACCTTCTGCTTTGGCCTTTATCTCATAGAACCTCAAGGTAAAGGGCATGATGCCACCTTTGCCTGAAAAGTATGACGATGCACCAGAAGATGGGGACGCGGAGTTTGAATCCTAGCTCCCCCCTGCTCAGTCGCCTACCACCGAAGCCCTTGAGCAGAGCCAAAGGCTGTCTCGAAAGAGATCCCAGAGTGAGAGTTCGGATGGGGCGACACCGCCAACGCTGAAGGATCTTGCCTTCATCGAGCGTCATGGAAAAGATGAGGGCGTAGAATCCCCCATTCCTGTCATGCCTATTTGAGCCATGGCCCCTCATCCGCTGGCCAAGAAGAAGAACAAGAAGGAGCCGAAGGAGGCTCTAGTCTTGAACTTATCTAACATTCCCTTATGAGTTTCTAGTTCCTTCTTATTACTTTTTTAGTATGCTAAGTATTAGCTTGCTATTAACTTAACTCGTCGAATGTGTTAGGAGGAACTCCTCGGAAGAGTACCTCAAGGAGGATCTCGAAGAGATGCATGGGGAGTCAAAAGCTGTTTCGACGTTCCCGAAGATGGTGGCCGGCTCTAAGGATGACAACTCAAGCTCCCTAATACCAAGGGATCACGCAGTTGTTGCTCGGAAGCTGCAAATGAAACCTTTGGAGTCTTCGGTGACCATGTAAGTAGTCTATTTTCTCTCGTGGGGGATCCCCCGAGCCCTTTATTTCATCTGATGTGCTGCTGAATTTGTAGCACTTTATCCGTGACATCAACCGCCTGGGGCAGCAGAACCTTGCTTTGGAGGGCCAGCTCAAGCAGCTTCAAGGTGCGTGAATTCCTTCTATTTGATTGTAAGTTTTACTGAGACCTATTTTGTTTTGATATTTCCTTGTTGATTTTGGCAGATGAAAACAATGATGCCCTCCTCAAGCTGAATGCACTCCAAAAGAGTCTTGGCCAGTTTGAGACCAAGGTGAAGGACACTGCGGAGGTCCTCTAGTGCCAGCAAAAAGAGGCCCAAGACCGTGAGTAGCAGCTCGCGGCTGCCATAGCGTCGCGAGAGAAGGCCATGGCGGAGAATCTCATGGTTGCTTCCAAACCAATATCTGGTAAGCCACCATGTTCCTCTTTAGAGTGTTCTATGCTTCAGATGCGGATCATTTTGTCTCATCCAAAAAAATTGTCGCTTCTTGCAGATGCTTCTGGTGTTACGTTTTACTGTAGCATCCTGGACCATGGGTATCCCCTGCCAGATGCCGTTGCAGCGATCTAAGATCGTTGCACCTCTGCCATGGAATCGCTCTACAAGGCCAAGCGGGTCCTTGCCCGCTTCTACAAGGATATCAACCCGAAGGCGTCGCCATTGAAGACATCGACTCCCTTGTAGAACCTCTAACGGGTGATGCTCCTGCAAAGTATAAGCGGGCGCTGAAAGGGGTTGGTGCTGATATGGGGCTGGCGATGGCGGCGGCGTCTAGCACGCAACTAGATCTTCAGCAGATCACATCCAGGATGCCGACGGTGGTTGATCGTACCGAGGTAGCCTTTGCTTCCTTATCCTCTCGTTGCAAGCATTTTGGTCCAAAGCTAATTGATCTCCTGGCCACGTACTCGCTGGAGCAGCAGCATGTGGCCAAGGCTAGACAATCTGAATCTAAAGCTGCTCCGGATGCTGCCGCCTAGGTCTTCTGTTTTTGTAGTTGTAGCAGTATTTTGGTTTTGCCTTGCCCTTGGTCTGTAATCCTTCATGTGGAAATTTTTTATTGTACCATGTAGTGGTTAACTTATGTAAATATAATTACACCTTTTGACTTTGTCAAATGTCGTATTTTCATGTTATGTTGCTTGCACACCCTTAGGGTCCTTCGAGTGCGGAACTAGTGGACACGCCTCCTCCTGTGTTTGGCGCCCGCCCACCATCGAGTGAGGCTTCGTATTTGCATTTTTGCGTGATTACATCCGAAAACTGGAGAAGGACGTTCTCAGCATCTGTGGTCATGTGGATGTTTGGAAGTCCAAGGCCAAACGGGCCACTACTAGGGAAGAATTTCTCCTTGAAGAATTTCGGCAGGTTGGCGAGCAACTCTAGTGTAATTCACTCTGAGCTTTTTCTATTCGACTGTGCCGGGTGTTTATTTCATCTCACCTTCTACTTTTTTGCAGTTGTGAATCTTCTAAACAAGGAAGAGAAAGAGAGTGTTGCAATTCAGATGAATTGCTTGACACAACAGGAGTTGGAGGCCGGCGGCTTCTTCTGGATGGACCGCGGCCGAGCGATTGTCCTTGCAACAATGCAAGATCGCGTCCATCAAGTGCTTCGGGTGCTGAAGAGAGCAAGGTCATCACTCACGGCGATCTAGGCCACGATGTTCCCTCTAGACTCTGCTCCGTCCAGCTCCTTGGGCTTGCTTGGAAAATTTTGTGATACAAGCCACGTGAAGGAGCTGGTGCGCCATCAGCTTGTGATAGGTGTGAAGGCAGCCATGTCACTTGTTCGGTTGCATCATCGTGATGTCAACCTTGCGGAGATAGCAGCAAGGACAAATCCTCCTCTGGATGGTATGGCCTAGGATATGCGTTCGCATTATGTAGTAGTGGCACATCATGTTGAGGAGATTGTAGATGTTTTTGAGGAGCGAACAAATGTCCTGCTCCAGCTTGGTTCATTCCTGTAAGTGCAAAACGAAATAATGTAAAGTTTGTATATTGTCGAGTGGGCTTTAATACCCTTGTAAAATTGTATGTATTGGCACGTAGTACATTGTTTGACTATAGAATGTGCATGTTCTTTTTGTTAGCCTGACGTGGTCAGCTACTCAGGTTATATGCGTTGTTGTCAATCGACGAAGTCATAAGGTGAGGCGCAGCTCCCGAGCATATTTTAGCGATAAAAATTGAAGAGAGAAAATTTTGGGCCAATGAACTTAGATTTTATTAATCGTAATGTAGGAGGTACAGTGTTCAGCTGAGTATCCTGGCTGAATATTCTTATTGAAAGTAAAAGACAACTAAGGGTAGGAGCATCATAGTTTTGCGACATTCTAGGGTTGGAGTATTCGAGTCCTCACTCGACCTCCTTTAGGCGGTAAGCACCACCTAGGATTACTTCAGTGACTATATAGGGTCCTTCCCAGGGTCACTTGAGCTTTAGGTGCCCTTCCTGCTTGAGCCTTAGGACAAGGTCTCCTTCGACGAAGGACCTTGGGCATAGCCGACGGCTGTGGTAGTTGCAGAGACTTTGATGATACACCGCAGAGCAGGCCACGACGATGTCGCAAGCTTCAAGTGCACCATGAAGAAAGGCGTGTAGCCAGTTGATCTATTTGGCGTTGTACGCAGGCTCCATGGAACGGAGGGTAGCTCGTCTGCCCAGGCTCCCGCAAGCCTTTCGAGTGGGCGTAGCAGCCGCTTCTTGATGCCGTTTCTGATGAGGCCGTTGGCCTTTACAACCTGCCTGTTGGTCTGCGGATGCGAAAAAGAGGCATATGTAAGGTTGATCCCGAGGTTTTCGCAGAAGCCTTGGAACTCCTTCAAGGTGAAGTTCGAGCCATTGTCGGTGATGATGCTGTGAGGCACTCCGAACCTGTAGAGAATGGACTCGAGAAACTTGACACCGGCGGCGCCAGACTGGATAGTGACGGGCATGGCCTCGATCCACTTCGAGAATTTTTTTGAATGCCACCAGTAGGAAGACATGTCCTCCTGGCGAGGACTTTGGCAACTTGTCGATCATGTCAAGTCCCCACTGGGAAAAAGGCCAGGCCAACGGTATTGGCCGAATCTCTGATCCTAGCGTATGTGTCTTGTTGGCGTAACTCTGGCAGGCATTGCATCTCTGTACGATGTCTTTGGCATCGCGCATCGCATTTGGCCAGTAAAATCCAGCCTGTAGAGCTTTGGCGACGAGGGAACGGATGCCTGCGTGGTGGTCGAAGATACCTTCATGGATGACGATCAGGATCCTCTTCCCGTCATTGTTGATGAAGCATCACTGGAGCACACCCAAAATGTTGTGCTTGTACAGCTCGTTGTTAATGATGGTGAAGGCCTTTGATCGGCGTGCTATGCGCCGGGCGTCTGTCAGGTCCTTAGGCAACTGTTTGCTTATCAGGTAGCGGATCCATGGTTGGGTCCACGTTCGCTCAACCGCCATGACCCGCATGAGGCTCACCAGTTCGACCTCCGTGTCGAGCTTTTCATGTCCCTCGGGTTTCTCGGGTGGCGCAGCCCCCGAGTGTCCTACGACTTCGGCTGGGTCCTTCGGGAATTTTCGCTTGATGGAGGGCACACATATTTGTTCGAGGAACACACCTGGTGGCACTAGGGATCAGGTGGAGCCGATGTTAGAGAGATTATCGGCCTCTTCATTTCTTTCCCTGCCAACGTGCTGAAGTTCACAGCCGTCAAAGTCCCCTTTGAGTGAGTTGTAGAGTGCACGATATGCGATCATGTTCGTGCTATGAGCGTCGCACTCGTTCATCGTCTGCTGGATGACGAGGTTAGAGTCACCGTAGATGACGAGGCATGTGGCATCGCACACCTTGGCCATCCTCATGCCATGTATGAGTGCCTCATATTCAGCCTCGTTGTTGGATGCACGGAACATCATCCGAAGGATGTATTTCATCTTGTCCCCTTGAGGGGATGTCAGGATCACGCCGGCTCCTGCTCCAGCCTCGCGCTTGGAGCCGTCGATGTGCATTGTTGAGGACTAGGACATGTCCAGAGTGTCTGGCAGCTGGAGTTCCATCATGTGAATGAAGAAGTCCGAGAGAACCTGAGACTTGATGGAGGTGCGCCACTCGTAGATGATGTCTCGAGGAGACTGCTCGATGCCCCACAAGGCTACTCGACCCATAGCTTCAGGATTGTTCAGGATGTTCGACAGTGGTGCGTCGTTGATGACCACGATCTGATGCTCCTTGAAGTAGTGATTCAATCGATGCACCATCATGAATACGTCATAGGCGAGCTTCTGGTAGTGGGGATACATTTTCTTTATTGGGGTTAGTACCTCGCTGAGGTAGTAGACTGGGTGTTGCACCCCGTGGGTCTTACGGTCTTCGGGTCGCTCAACCACGAGGGCTATGCTAACCACCTGGTGCGTGGCTGCGATGTATAGCAATAAGGGCTCCCTCTCCTTTGGCGTTACTAGTACAGGATGTGGAGAGCAGGTGCTTGAGGTATTTGAATGCTTCGTCCGCATCGGTCATCTACTCTAATTTGTCGGCTTTGCACAGCAGCTGGTAGAAAGGGAGGGCCTTCTCGCCCATGCGGCTGATGAACCTGCTGAGCGCCGCAATTCCCCTAACCAGCTGCTGGACCCCCTTGACATTTTTGGACTTCTCCATGGCTAGTATAGCCATGATTTTCTTTGGGTTAGCCTCGATGCCACGCTGAGAGATGAAGTACCCAAGTAATTGGCCGGACGGGACGCCGAAGGCACACTTGTCCAGGTTCATCTTGATCTTGTAGCGATCAAGGTTATCGAACGTCTCGCGGAGATCGTCGATGAGTGTTCTGGCCTCCTTGGTCTTGATAACTATGTCGTCGACATAGACCTTCATGTTGCGACCAATCTAGCTCTTTGGGCATGCCTTCATGCATCGCTGATATGTGATGCCCGTGTTCTTTAGCACGAAGGGCATAGTGTTGTAGCAGAACAACCCGAACAGCGTGATAAATGCCGTTTTCTCCTGATCTTCCACATTCATTCGAATTTGGTGGTAGCCTGAGTAGGCATCGAGGAAGGAGGGTTTCTCGCAACCTGCAGTTGAATCGATGATTGGTCGATCTGTGGTAAGGGGAAGTGGTCCTTAGGGAAGTGCTTGTTAAGCGATATGAAGTCCACACACATCCGTAGGATGTCCGTGTCCTTCTTGGGGACCATCACGTGCTTAGCTACCCAGGTGCTCTCCTTTATCTCTCTTATGAAGTTGGCATCAAGGATTCTGTTGACTTCGAGACCAACGGCTTTAGCTCTTGGCTCGGACATTCGATGCATCGACATCTTGACTGGATTTGCATCCGGAAACACATTGAGTGCATGCTCGGCGAATTCACTGGGAAATCCTAGCATGTCCGCAGGACACCAGGCGAAGATTTCCCAGTGCTCATGGAGGAATTCGACGAGCACAATTTCCTATGCAGGACTCAGATCGTTGGCGATCAACGCAGTCCTGGAGGCATTCGTCGTGTGGACCTGCACCTTTTTAGTGTTGACTGTGGAGTCGAACGACATATCAGGTGCGTTTTTCCTGGTGACTGGGGGCAGGCCGTTTTCTGTGATCTCCTTCAGCCTTGTGAGCTTCTCTAGCATGCCGAACGATTGGGAGATTCTGTTGAAGTCCCTGTCAGAACTGTTCGACCTGGTGAAGCTTCCTGGGACAGTGATAATGCCCCTGGGTCCTGGCATATTCAGTAGAAGGTATGCATAGAGAGGTACTGCCAGGAATCTTGCGAATGCCACACGCCCGAGGATGGTGTGGTACTGTGAGGGCCAGTCCATCACTTCGAACTCTAGCCGCTCACGCCTAAAGTTGTCGGGCTTGCCGAAGATGACGTTGAGCCATATTTTGCCCCGGGGGTGTATGCCCTTCTCTGGGACGATGTCGTGGAATGTCGTCTCCAACACCTTGAGGGTACATAGCGGGATCTGCATAGCAGCGAGTGTGTTGGCGAACATCAGGTTGATTCCGCTGCCGCCATCCATGAAGATGCGGTGTCAACACCCGGATTTTTAATCCCAGATGCCTGTTATGTTGTACATCACAATCCTAGTATTACCATTTTTGTGAGCCTAACAGATTACCATAGTTCATCATCCATTACAAATCATAATAGTCTTACAAATAGTTGATCTCATGATCAAGTCTGATTATAATCAAAGCAGCGGAATAATAATAAGGGTAGCTTGGTCGTGGCTCCATCTTCAGGGTCATAGGCAATACTGACGATGGGAGATGATCCTAGTTATCATATGCGTCCTACTGTCCATCTTCCTCGTAGTGTCCTTTATAGTCTGGCCATGGGAATAGCCAGGGACAAAGCCATGAGTACTTCAAAGTACTCGCAAACTTTCACTAAAGCAGTAAGGCCATTCTAATAGGAATCCTAAGCTCTAGGTTTGTTTGCCACAAGAACATTTTATTTCTACTAGTAACTAGTAATAAAAGTCTAAATTTAGTTGTCTAAGTTACTTAGGTGGGAACCTAACTTCATCTCCACAACTTGTGGAGTAAAGTCAAGGTCAGATTTGAAGTCACTTGTCATTTTGGAAAACATCTGACAACAGAACAGTATGGCCATCCAACTTTCCATAACCGTGGACACGGCTATTCGAATAGTTTGACACTCTATATAGGTGGTACACTTGCACCACAACATTCGATACATCCGTTAGGAACAATCCTGAATCATCATACTTAGTATGCGGATAATCAATCCTAACCTTTCAATTACACAACCTATTATAGGCACCACCCCTATGAGTTTGGCCTCCCAACCATGACCATTTGTCATCTTGGGCACTGCATAGGTGGACAGTCACATTCACAAGGTAGCCTCAGCTCACCTCGTTCTGCGAAGGAACCCATACTAATACATATAAACTTCCAGTCAAGCCCTACCCAAACTCTGGTATTATGGTTGTGCGGTAAAATTGGAATGGTATCGCATCCGAACCCAACCATCATTTTTATCAAAGTCAAGTCACATACTTAATTCACCATCATATTCAAGTCATTGTGTCCATAACACATGTCAAAACATTTCAATAGAATGACTCATCATTCCAAGGTTTTCATAATCATTTGTTCCCATCTAGTGATCAAGTTTAGTTTAGCACTAGCATCTATCAAATGGGGGTGTGTGTCACTAGTTGTAGAGTACTAAGCTGGTATATCTACCTTCATCAAGTTCCAAGCTCTTGAGAACACTTTCCTCATTTTCCACTAATCATCCAATTAATTAACTACTGAACAACTTTGTGAAAGTAAAGCTTGCAAGTAAAACTGGGATTTGGTATAGTAAAAAGGGCTAGCACAAAGGCTTGCAAGTGGGACTTGCATGGTTTAGCTTAGCTTGCTTTCTTAGATTGAAGAGCTTGCCTTGGTTGGTAAGGTGGTCGAAGTTCTCTTCCTCGTCTTCGTAGAATTCCTCCTTGTCATAGCCCGGATTGATACTAGCGTCTATAAATAAATACGAGGTACACAATAACCAAACAATACTTAACTACTTCTATTTATCACACAAGGGTCACACTAGATGATCTAGCATCATCTCTATCATTACAAGAAAGGGTGATAATATTTTATTTATCATATTTTTAGGAAAGTAATTTCTACTCATTGAAAAGTTACTTAATATTTAATATTCTCCAAATAAAAAATATGGGATCATATTGACACATGTCATCACCACATATTCTAATACTTGAGAATGTGATTTGAAGTGGTTGGCCTTATTTATAAAGTTTAACACTATTATTTAATAATATTTAAGTGGCTAAAAATCACTAGAAAGTCATTCTTTTAGTTTTGGTCCAGGACTAATCTATGTAAGTATGTAGATTTTTACATATTCAGAAAGTTCTTGTCAAATGTGATTTTTGAGAGTCGGAATAAACTCAAAATCACTTATGGTTGATTTTAGAAAAATGTTTGAAGTTGCAAAAGCTACTAGCTTGTTATTTTTATCGAGGGTGATCCATAGTTTCAAACTGTTTTAATCCAATGGGAGTGATTAGATATTTTCATCTACTTTCGAACAAAATTGGATTCATTCAATTTGGTGCAGTGAATCTCCCTAATTTGATTTTTAAAGTTCACTACTGAAAAGGTTTTTGAATAAGAAGAAAAATACTAGATTTGAATTACTGGGCTCGCGTGGGAAACACTACTAGGCTGTCCCAACTGCACAGCGTGCATGTAGCAGGCTCACTCTGGATGGTCCCACGCGTTAGCTGGTGTTTGTAAACGAATATGTATCAAGTAATGCTGGCCCTTCGATTACAACATGATCTACGATCAAGGTTCATCGTCTACGTCGTGAGGCTCCAGCGAGATTTTAACCTAGAGGCGGAGTGAGGGTGGCTAGGGGCTTACCAGGGCTCTAGCTAGGGTTGGCGGTGCGGGCGAATGAGCTTGTTGACGACGGCGAGTCGAATGGCGGTCACGGCAGCTCCTGGGGTGGCTCCAATCGACGGCGCCTTTCCCTCACGGCGGCGGCATACTCCGATCAAATTCCGGCGACAGGGTGCTCGCCTTGCTCCGGGAACAGGTCAGAGGTGTTTCTGTGTGAGAGAGGAGTGGAATGTTGTGTTGATTGAGGTTGGGGGAGGGGTCTATTTATACTCCCGTGGGTGAGGTAGTGCAGCATGGCAAGGGCTCGTCAGCGACGTTGCTACAGGTCGAGCTAGGCATGGAGAAGGGCATGGGTCGACGCTGCTAGGTGTGGCGATCGTCATGGGAGTGATGGCTCGACAAGGGGCTGTCTTAGTCGGTCGGGCAACGTCGACACTCTGTGCGGGTACAGCGGTGTTCGTCAGTGAGTACGGTGGTCAAGGGGACGCACGGTGCCCAATGGGAATGTCTGGGCTGTGGCTGGTGACACCACGGTTGCGAGTACGGGCGGAGAGGTAGAGTCGTGGCGTGTCTGCACGAGGCGGCTGTGGCACTCCATCGTGCTCTCGGCATGTCCTTGTCTTAAATGGCCGTGGTCGTTCCAGTATCTCCGCGGCTCGCCGTTGGTCGAGGGGTGGATAGCGAGGGGCGGTTAGGTCATGGATACTAGCTAGACATCGCGAGCGAGTGAGGCGCAACATGTGGCGTGTTGTCCATGTCCGAGTGATATGTTGAGCTCGGGTAGCACTTTCATTGATCAATCTAGTGAATAAGAGTGGCTCAATTTCTCGGCTGTGTACTAGGAGTGATCATGGGTGAGCTAGGGTAAAGAATTAGAGTGCAATTGTTGAGCAATTGATTGATCACAAATAGTAGATAGTTGGTAGTTGTACTATGATCACCAAGTGTTCGATCAAATGTCCTCATTAACTAAATCATCACTAAATTCAATGAGTTTTGGTGAGTGATCTGATACTAATCTTGGTAGTCTCTAGTGCAATGGTTTGCCAAGTGGCGAAGGTTTGAGTGGTTTTCCAAAAATGACTATCTTGATAAATGAGATAGATTCAAATTTTAATTGCCTCTCAAAAGAGTTTGAAAATGTTTCTGCAAGGTTGGAAGTGAGCTAGTGGTTAACTTGGGCAGAAGTGACCATTAGGTCTTAGGCTTTATATTTTCATTTTCTTTTGTTTTGATTTTATTTGGTAGTGACCTAGATGATATGGTTTTGATCTTTAAACCATTTCTCATCATTTACAACAATCAAACATGGCATGGCAATCATTCATACACACAAGCATAAATATTTGAATTTGATTAATAAAAGATTTTGTTAACCCTAATATTGATTAATTGGGGAATGATCCTCATTAATATTCTTGGGGTGTTACAAACCTTCCCCCCTTAAACAGAATCTCGTCCCGATATGATGGAAAAACTAGGAACTAAAGAGATTGGGAAAGTCCTTCATCATGTAATCCTCGCGCTCCCAAGTGGCTTCTTCTTCAATATGGTTGCTCCATTGGATCTTGAGAAACTTGATACTCTGGGTCCGGGTGGTCCGGAAAGCTTCTTCCAAAATACGGATAGGTTCTTCATGATAGGTCAGGTCTGGGTTGATCTCCACATCTCTGTGATCGATGTTCTTGAAAACTTCCGTCGTTTCCGGAACTTCTAAACACTTCCGAAGTAACGAGACAAGAAACACATCATGCACGGCTGACATCTCTTCTGGTAGTTCTATCTGATAAGATACCTCTCCTTGGCGACTTAGAATCTTGAAGGGTCCAATGTATCTGGGGAAAGCTTTCCTTTGAGTTGGAAACGTTGCATTCCTTTCAAGGGTGATACTTTGAGATACACAAAATCTCCGATATTGAAGGCTAGATCTCGACGTCTCTTGTCGGCGTGACTCTTTTGTCTGGATTGGGCGGTCTTAAGGTGCTCACGGATCTTGTGAACTTTCTCTTAGGATTCTCTTAGGGTGTCGGGTCCGAAAATTTGACTCTCTCCTACTTCCGACCAATTTAGTGGGGTATGACACTTCCTTCCATACATAAACTCAAATGGGGCCATTTCCAAGCTGACTTGGTAACTGTTGTTGTATGAGAATTCTACGAAAGGAAGGCAGTCCTCCCATTTAGATCCATATTCCAACACACAAGCTCTCCACATATCTTCGAGTATTTGGTTTACTCTCTTCGTTTGTCCATTGGCCTGAGGTGATATGTTCTGCTAAAATTCAGCTTGGTTCCTAATCCTTCTTGGACTTTCTTCTAAAATCTTGAGGTAAACTGGGTTCCTCGATCTGACACAATGTTCTTGGGGATTCCATGCAAATTGACTATCCTATCAATGTACAACTCTGCTAGCTTTGAGCTCTGATAAGTGGTCTTGACAGGTAAGGAATGAGCTACTTTGGAAAGTCTATCCACTATGACCCAAATAGAATCATTTCCCCTGCTAGATATAGGAAAACCGGTGATGAAATCCATTCCAACTGAATCCCATTTCCATTATGGGATCTGCAAAGGTTGCAAAAGTCCTTTGGGTCATTGGTGTTCCGCTTTGACTCTTTGACAGATATCACATTTGGCTATGTAGCTTCCGACTTCTCGCTTCATCTTATGCCACCAAAATTGCTCCTTCAAATCCTGATACATCTTGGTTCCTCCAAGGTGGATGGAGTAAAGAGTATCGTGGGATTCTTGCAAGATAGCTTGTTTCAACTCTGAATTTGCGGGCACACAGATTCGTCCTTTATACCATAGAACTCCTTCTTCATCTTCTGTGAATGCGGGTACCTTCCCTGTATCGATACGATGTTTAATTCCGACAATACTGGCATTTCCTTTATGAGATTCCTTTATCTGTTCTATCAAGGTGGGTTGAAGTTCGATACTAGCTAAGAATCCTTCGCTAACTAGCTCCATTCCAAAATCTTCCAACTCCTTATGCAAACTTGGTTGTTCTTTCAGAATCATGGTGTTTAATCTACATGGTAGTCTACTAAGAGAATCCGCTACCACGTTGGCCTTGTCGGGGTGGTAGTGAATGTCAAGGTCATAATCCTTGATTAACTCTATCCATCTCCTTTGCCTCATATTCAACTCCTTCTAAGTAAAATTGTACTTCATGATCTTGTGATCTGAGTAAATCTCACAATGATTACCCATAAGATAATGACGCTATGTCTTCAAGGCTAAAACAACGACGGCTAACTCTAAGTCATGGGTGGGGTAATTCTACTCATGTTTCTTCAGTTGTCGGGTCATATATGATATCACTTTGCCTTCTTGCATCAACACACATCCGAGACCAATCTTGGATGCATCACAATACACATCAAAGGGCTTGGTGATATCCGACATCATCAAAATTGGGGCTGAAATCAATCTCATCTTGAGTTCTTGAAAACTTACTTCACATTTGTCAGTCCATTCAAACTTCTCATCTTCCTTTAGAAACTAAGTCATCGGCCTAGCGATGCTTGAAAATCCTTCAACAAACTTTCGGTAATATCCCGCTAATCCAAGAAGTGCATGAACTTCAGTTTGTGTGGTTGATGCTCTCCATGCCTCAACATCCTTAATTTTGGAAGGGTCGATGGAAACTCCTCCGGCTGACAAGATTTGTCCTAGGAATCATACTTCCTTTAACCAAAATTCTCATTTGCTGAACTTGGCATACAACTGATGCTCTCTCAAGGTTCCAAGGATGGTTCTTAGGTGTTGTTCATGTTCTTCCTCCGATTTGGAGTAGATTAGAATGTCATCGATGAAAACAACGACAAACTTATCTAAGAAATTCATGAAAATTTTATTCATGAGATTCATGAAATAAGCGGGGGCATTGGTTAATCCAAAAGACACGACATCTTACTCATACAATCCATATCGGGTCGTGAAAGCAGTCTTTGGAATATCCATTGCAAGAATTTTTAGTTGATGATAACTAGTTCTAAGATCAATCTTAGAGAATACTCTAGCACCGGTCAACTGGACAAACAAACCTTCTATCTTTGGCAAAGGGTATTTGTTCTTGATGGTGACATCATTCAACTTCCGATAATCCGTACACAAACGGGTGGCACCATCTTTCTTATCCACAAACAGAACAGGTGATTGTTGACTTGTCCTTACCGGCAACAGGTACGGCATTACTTCCAGTCCTTGGGGTAGTATTATTATTGGGATTGGTGGGCCTTGGTGGTGCACGATTGAAGTTATTGGGGTTGTAGTGGTTGTTGCCTCCAGGTCTGGGGTTTCCTCCACTATGGTTGGCAAAGTTCGGGCGGGACATAGTTGGCCTATTGTGCCTTGGTGTAAATCCAGCAGACGAATTGGGGCGATACTTTGGGGTATGCTGGGGTCCTGGTTGATGCATCATATGACGCTTACGGTTTTCAGTAGCTTGGTTGATCTTTCCTTCCATCTGGATTGTTGAATCAACTAAAGATTTAGATCAGCAAACAGGATATTGACTAACACGTCTTCATCTCATCATGGAAATCATTCAGAAATCTCTCTTTTTTCTTGGATTCAGTTTCAATCTCATCAGGGGCATACCTAGACAGAGATAGAAATCTTTTGCGGTATTCTACCATAGTCATCCTTCCCTGCTTCAGCTTCTTGAATTCATCCCTCATTCGCAGAATCAAACCCGATGGCACATGGGTTCGACTAAACTTGAGTTTGAATTCATCCCAAGTCATCATTTTCCCTCCATTCATGGTACGGGTGTTATTCCACCATGCTCTTGTAGAACTAGCCAGATAGTGGGTGGCAAATAGTACTTTCTCGGCCTCCTCTACTCCGGCTACTTCCAAGTTGTTCTCCATAGTCTGCAGCCAGTCATCGGCTTCTAAGGGATCTTCTGACTTACAAAAGATAGGGGGGTTGGTATTCTGGAAGTTCTTAATTTTGGATCCATGATGATCCTGATTTCCAGGGCCTTGGTTTTCATGTGGTAGTTGAGCGATCTGTTGAAGAGTGGCTGGATTGGCTTGATGCTCGGTCCTACCGGCTTCTCGGTCAGCTACTAACATTTGTATGATTTGGACCATCGGGTCTTGAGATGAGCTGCTCCCTCTGCGACGCATCTGAAGATTGAGATAGATCATGAGACAAGAGGGGAATTTTTCTATGGTTTATGGGTTTGTTTTTTTAAATATTTTAAACTTTTGAGTAAGGCTAAGGTTTGAAAGAAAACAACTCATTCTCATTCATTTCAAAGTCACACCATACAAGCAACACATTCCAAACAACACATCGCCACAAACAGATGGTTTTAAGAACCATTCTGGCAAGCTGACCAGATACAACTCAGACCTACGATAGTGCTCAAGTGCTACTACTCATCAGAACCGGTGGATTCTTCATCATCAATGAAGGCGCGGTCCTCATCATTAGTGTGGTACTCCTGGTCCATGTCCTCCAAGTAGTCATCATCACTGAGATACGAGTAGGGATCTCCACCAATATCTTTGTCGTGGTATTGCCGACGAGTACGCCATGGGGGGGTCCTCATAGTGCGTGTTTAGAGACGTGGGGGAAGGCGGATGGTTGACAGGTACGAGGTAACACAGCTTACCCAGGTTCAAATCTCACGACGGAGGCGGAATCCTACTCCTGCTATAAATCACTATAATGGCAATACGCCGAGTTACAGGGATTGGTTCACTGTGCGAGATCGTCTACGATTGTCTGAGGTTGTCCCCTAAAGGCTCCCATAGGCCCGACTTATATAGTCTCCAGGTCCTAGGGTTACAGGGAAAAGTTCTAGCCGGACAGGTTATAGAGTCCTACACTGTCTATTACTAGTCTAGCGTGTCTTGCACTCCAAGGCTCCGGGTACGCTATCGACTCCACCGTAGCCTTCCATTATCCGGCATGGGCCTCCCTTCTGGATCCATCTAACTGGGCCGCCTAGAAGGCCATGGGCCATGCTACCAACTGTGGGCCACCAGGGTTATCCGGATAAGAGACATGCTATGAGGATACCCATATAGCATATCCCCAATAGTAGCCCCCGGAGAACTCCGAGATCTTGCGCCGTCTTGCCTCTTCACGTTGAATGCTCCGTCTAGAGGGATGTCGGCAAATCGTCAAGCAATATCTTGTAGTCCTCCCAAAGAACCCTGCAAGGTTTTCTCCGTCTTCAATTTGTAAGTCGGAGAATTGCTGAATCTTCTATCGTACTCTTCTGTAGCCGGATCGGATCCGTCCAGGCCAGAATCTTCCGATGTGATGGTTTATCTACCTATGACAGCTAGGGCGACGTAGACATTGGTCAGCAACGCCTCGTAACTCACACATGCAGAGAACGCAATCATGTCCACTTTTCCCGCGCGAGCGATACGAACCGTTGGCAGCGACGGTTGGTACGCGGCGAATTTTCTGCGCACGTCTCCACACACGTCGTCTACGCGGCACCATGCGATCAAGCTACACGAATCTTGATGCCGGAGACCATAAATAGTAACTGCGGTGCAAAATTTACTTTTTCACCTCATTCTCCCTGCATCGTCTTCTTCCTCCAGCGAGCGCCTCCTCGATCTCTCCGCGCAACGTGCGAAAAACCCTAGCTCTCCAATCTTCCCCAGTCACCACCGAACACACCCAATGGCTAGCAGCATCTCCTCCCCTTCCATGGCGGCATTGGGCGAAGCCGGCGAGCTCCGTCGTCGTGCCCCCAGAGGGCTTGGTCATCCCCAAGTCCGTGGTGTCCGAGGCCACTGGTGGTGACCATAATCCAGCGGCGCTGGAGCTGGTGGAGGAGGAGTATGACTCGCACAAGGGTGACTGGCGCGGTTCGGATATCATGGACCATGACATCAAAGAACTGATCAACGAGGGCTACCTCCCCGCGACAGAGGGGCTCGCCTGGCGGGTGGCGCCGGCCGGCGAGGTCACTCCTTCTGCCCAAGTCGGTGTACCTCAAAGCGTAGATGGTACGCGGCGTCTCCCTGCCCATCTCCAACTTTTTCCTTGTTGTCCTGAATCATTACCGAGTACAGCCAGAGAACCTCTCCCCTAATAGCATCTTAGCGCTTAGCAACTACACAGTGCTCTGCGAGGGTTATTTATGGATTAAGCCTAGGCTAGATCTCTTCATATATTTCTTTACCGTCAAGCGCGAATCCGGAGCCGGCAAGGACGAGATTAGAAATTGCGGAACCATTAGTTTTAAGATCCGGCCTGGCCGGCGGTTCCCCGACATCGTCGGCCACGAGTCCTGCAAGAACTGGCAGCGTACTTACTTCTACGGCCCAGATATCCCTCTGGTCGGCCGAGAAGTAACGTACCCGGACTTCGTCGATGGAGCTGCCACTGAAGCCCCGACATGGAGATCCTAGGCCTCCCTTCCCTCCGACATCGATGCTTCCCGCGCTATAAGGCGGATAGAGTGATTCGTAGAGACGGGTTTGACCGGATTGGGCCTAGCCATGTGCTGGTTCATCAGGCAGATCCAGCCTCTGCAGCACCGCTTGAAGCTGATGCACGAGTATTCTAACGATAGAAGGGATAGCCTCCGAATCTCCGATGAAAACTTCTCGAGCGACTCCGTCAAGCTCCGCCTCAAGGACATCGTCAAGGTGAAGGACAGGAAGCGTGGCTTCACCATCACCTACGACATGTTCGTAGAGAGAAAGTGCCCAAAGGTAACTGTTTATTTTCTGTGTATGACATATACTCCAGTTCATTCGTCTAACCATTGCCATCTCATCTAACAAGGTGGTTCTTCACTTAACAGCTCAGCGACATAGATGAGGACAACATGGCTCCTCAAATCTATGATCCAAAGATGAAGGAAGTGACCGTCGTGTCCGACGACGATGCTCTGTTGGCGCGAAAGCGGAAGATCTCCACCTCTGACGCTGCCGACGGAGGCAAGAAGAAGAAGACGGAGGGTCGAGCCTCCAAGAAGACTACCGCCGCCCTGGAGGCGGAGAAAAGAAAGATTTCCAGGATCCCCTTTGCCAAAGCACCCCCTCTTCTGCAAGCTTCTTTTCCTCCGACATTGTCTGTTGTTTGTATTATTCCTGTACTTATGCATTTTGCACATTTTAGGAAGAAATCCCCAACCAGCTTGAAGAAGACCTCCAAAACTTTGGGGGCTTCTAGAACCATAAAGGATATGCTGCATCGCGACGTATCTCCTGCCATCGCCCCTGTCACTCCCATCTTCCAACCCTCGTCCGCCCCGACAAGCTCTCAAGCTAAAGGAGCATCTGGCCCTTCCTCCATCTAAGTGGACTCAGGCGCCTCCACAGAGCTCGCTGTTGTCGGCTAACAGGCGACGCAGGAAAGTGCCGCACACCAAATGGTTGAAGCTTCGGCTAAGGATGCCATGGGTAGCGGTAAGGCGGTGGTGGAAGGTGGTACATCTGCTGAAGGCGGCACCCCCGCACCCAAGAAGACCATAGAGTTACCAAAGATAGTCTATCCGGTACTTACTCCGGGTAGCACTTCTTTGGTTCCTGGTGCGGCGCCGACATCTCCAACGTGCGGCCTCGAGGAGCTTCTCCGGCAAGCAGTAATCTTGCAAGGAAATAGTGTATCCTTCAGCTAGTTGCTGGCTGAGAGCGCTACCAACCTCAAGATCATTGCACTTGTAAGTTTTATTTGCCATTTGCATTTCATATGAGTATCCCACTGTATCCCCCGAGGATTTAGACGGAAAACCATAGGTCTTTGCGTCTAAATGATCTAAGAGTGACTAAGCTAGAAAACTTCTCACTGTAGCCCCAAGCATATAGTTTGAATGAATTATTCCGACTAGATGCTTTAAGAGTAGCATACGCAGTGTTTATAAATTTCGATACTATAGCCCCCAAGCTTCTAGTTGTAACTGAATTAGTTCCGACTAGATGCTTAAAGAGAAGCTAAGAATATGACTGAGTTAAAAACTTTATACTGTAGCCCCCAAGTTTCTAATCGAAAACTGAATTAGTTCCGATTATATGCTTTAAAGAAAGACTAAGCATATTGCTAAGTTAAAAAACTCTCGCTGTAGCTCCCGAGCGTCTAGGTGGAAATTTTCCGGCTAGATGCTCCAAGTAGACCGAACAACGTTTAACTTTATTTTTTCCACAGAATGAGAATGCTCGGAGGGGCATGGCTAACGACAAGTACCATAAGATGCGCGCTGATTTGGAAGCCAAAAAGGGTAAAACTGCCTTCTTGCAGGAACAGATCATCAAGAGCAAGCGTCTGTTTTTCCTTTCTTTTTTATATTCCGACTTGGTCTTGTGTATTCTCCGAGTAATCACTGTGTACTTTTCTTTCTCCGACTTGCAGAAACCATTTCCAAGGCTAAGGATATTGTCGAGCAATCCAAGCACATTCAATAGCTGGATAGCGAAAACAAGATCCTTAAGAAGGAGAGGGAGGAGATGCTGAAAATGCATGAAGACTCGATGAAAGCCCTGCAGGACTCCTCCAATGAGGAGATGAACCGCTTGAAGGACGAAATCGTGATCTTAAAAGATCAGAAGAAAGCTGCCGATGAGAAAAAACAACGACATCATGAAGCGTATAAGCTCCTCCAACAAGAACGGGACTCCATGGCGGAGACTCTCTGGTAGGCTAAGGCCAGCATCTTCAGTAAGTTATTCTCCGTCTTGGATTTCTGTAGTCTAAATACTCTGAATTTTTGAACTCATGCGCTCCTTTGTCGGGAATTCACAGCTCCTATGGGTTTAACCCGGTCGCCTCCTCCACCAAACGAATGCATGGTCCTTGCCGACAACTTTATCAACACCGCCATCGCGCAGACCAAAGAGATTGCCAAGTCCCTCCACATGAACATCAAGGCATCGGACTCTGTGGCGAAGTTCTCGGAGATCCTGCGTCGAGCCCCCGAGCGTATCTCAAGCTGGAAATCTTCATGTGCACGGGTCGGCGCCAGGATGGCATTGTCAATGGTGAAGGCACATTACGAGAATGCCGACATCGACACGGTAACCTCCGGTATCCCCGACATAGACGACAAAGGCCAAAAGATAAACCATGAATCTATCTTGGCGTCGCTCGCGGGTTATGACACCAGAGTCGCCGAGTTGGTCGACGTTAACGTTTTTTCCCCTAAAGACCATTGAAGACAAAGGCCAAATCTCATCCGAGTCCCTCAATACTGCCGATTTCGAGGGAAGTGACTCTCCTGCTGCCGATGATGTTGCTTCCAAGTCGCCTGCGCTAGAGGAATAAAAACAACTTTTAATATTTGCTTCCTCTATAATGTGTTATGCGGAAAAAACTATGTGTTAACTTAAGGCAGAAAACAATGGTGTATGTCCTGCTACTTAAGAACTAGTTCTAGCATGTATATATTTTTAAGCAAGTGTTGGCTTATCTATTACTTTGGTTTTTATGCTTGACCTTTCGTGAGTTGGAAGACTCGTTGTCGGAACCATGCGCTCAGGCGATGATGCCCAATGGCACCATCAATAACCTAAGCACAAAATCGCCGACAATAAGTGCCGAAATTCAATACTCCATAATCCACATAAAGACGACAAAGAACGTGTAGACCAGAAAACTTAAGCTAACGCTCGTAGGAGGAATTTTCAAAGTGCAATCGCAAAGCTTGTGCATAAAGGTTTTATATGATCCAAAATGAACACTAAAGGAGTTAAAAAACTCAAAAATATGAGTGAACCAGAGAGATTTATTTCATTGATCATATAAGAGGTACACAATTAGATAAAAAATGCTAAGTGTAGAAAGGACGTAGCTATGCTATGTTCCATGGCCGATCAAGCTCCGGGTAGTCATCATCCGGGTCACGTCGCTTATGCTTATGATCCTTGTTGGGTCTATCCTTCAGTTTACGATTGTCAACGAGGTAGTAAGACCCATTGAGCAGCGCATTGCTTATGATGAACGGTCCTTCCCATGGCGGGGATAATTTGTGTGACTTCTTCTGCTTAAGTCGGAGCACTAGATCCCCCTCTTTAAACGAGTGATGCCGAATGCGGCGACTATGGTAGTTGCGTAGCTTCTGCTGGTAGATGGCGGATCTTTGGCATGCCAAAACGCGCTCCTCCTCGAGAAGGTCCACATCTAGGCGTCTCGATTCTTTAGCGTCATCTTCATCGTAGGCGGCAACCCTTGGTGCATCGTGAAGTATGTCGGAAGGTAGGATGGCTGCTGCTCCATATACGATGAAGTAAGGGGTGTAGCCGGTGGATCTGTTGGGTGTAGTTCGTAAACTCCACAACATAGATGGCAATTGTTCCTCCCAGGATTCAGCTGCTCTATGTAGCGATGCCTCAAGACGTAGCTTTATTGCCTGCAGAATTAATCCATTGGCTTGCACAACCTAACCATTGGATTGTGGGTGTGCCACAGATGCAAGGTCAAGTCGGATGCCCTTCTCCCAACAATAAGCCTCCACTTATCTGAGTGACAAGTTGCTGCCGTTTTCGGTGATAATGCTATGTGGGAGACCAAATATCACCACTAGATCCCGGACAAACCTAAGGGCAGTTGCCCCGTCAAGCTTTCTAATGGGTTTAGCTTCTATCCATTTAGTGAATTTATCAACTGCTACCAGCGGATGCGTAAATCCACATGATGCCGTTTGTAACGGTCCCACCATGTCTAGCCCCTAGACTGCAAACGGCCAAGTTATTGGTATTTTCGCAATTCATCAGCAGGAAGATGTGGTTGTCGGGCATAAGAGCATATCCACTCGCCTACCCAGGAGGCCGATCCGGACGCCGAAATTACGTCCGGACGCCAAAAATCGGCCCAGTCGCGTACCCAGGGACCTCTTTTCGGCCGGATATGGGCCAACTTTGGTCCGGACTACCCAGGCCGAACCCAGAATCCCGGTTACGCCCTTGGGATGCTGGACGAAGCGAATTCGGCGAGTGGACCAGCCTGTCAGCAATAGAAGCCGACTCGCCACCATCCTTCCCGCTGTTTTCCTTTTCCCGCCCTCGCAGCTACACCCCTCCCGCCATTCTTCCGGCCTATAAAAGCCGTACATCTCGTCGTCTCTCTTCACAGTCCCTCACACCACCACAACTCCGGCGAACTTCGGACGTTCTCACCTTTCTTCCTCCCCAACTCCACCGATAAGCCATGGCCGGCCGACGCACGCTGTCGCTATGGGCAGCCCGGCTGCTCCGCGAGGCGCTCTGTACGGCCTTGCCGGACACTCGTTTCCCCCTAGGCTGGAAACTCAGCACCGGCGGGATCCTCGTTCCGCCGGTGCCGGACGGAGAGGACCTTGCCGGAGAGATCCAGGCGGCTATCGCCGCCATGCAAGACCCAGAACTCGCCGGAGAGATCCAGGCCACTATCGCCGCAGTGCAAGACCTGGATCACGCCGAGGATCAGGGCAACCTGGTCTTCTGGAGACAGTTTTTCGCTGACAGGCGCCTCGAGGAACTCGCCCGACACGACGGACCGCCGGGCTCGCCGCCGCCGCGTAAAAATATGGCTTACTGCCGCCGCTGGTGCAGCGTTCTAGGGCGGACTCTCGCCGGAGTCATGGCGCACATCGAGGCCGGCAACAACCCCCGCCTTGGCGTTCGGCATGTTGTAGGTGATCTCCGCCATGTTGTTCGTAGCCTCGAAGTGGATTTGCAGAACGTAGTGTATCTTGTCTCTAGTTGGTGAATATAGAAGTACACCAGCCCCCGAGCCGTTGAGCAGCTTTGATCCGTCAAATTGCATCACCCAGTATTCTGGTTCCGACAATGGGGTAGCATCTGGCATCTCCGTCCAATCTGCGATAAAATCCGCCAAGGCTTGTGACTTGATAGCGTCGCGTCTCTTGTAGATGATCTCGAAGGCGACGAGTTCAATGCTCCACTTCGCGACCCTTCCTATTGTTGGGGATATGCTATATGGGTATCCTCATAGCATGTCTCTTATCCAGATAACCAGGGTGGCCCACAGTTGGTAGCATGGCCCATGGTCTGCTAGGCCGGCCCAGTTAGATGGATCCAGAAGGGAGGCCCATGCCGGATAAAGGAAGGCTACAGCGGATTCACCAGCGTACTCGGAACCTTGGAGTACAAGACACGCTAGACTAGTAATAGACGGTATAGGACTCTGTAACCTGTCCGGCTAGGACTTTTCCCTATAACCCTAGGACCTGGCGACTATATAAGTCGGACCTATGGGAGCCTATAGGGCATGACAATCTCAGACGATAACTTAGACTCTCTACTCACCTCGCACAACAAACCTATCTCTGTAACTCTGCGTATTGCCATTATAGTGATTTATAGCAGGAGTAGGATTCCTCCACCGTTGTGGGATCTGAACCTGGGTAAGCTAACCATCCGCCTTCCCCACGTCTCTAAACACGCACTGTGAGGACCCCTCCATGGCGTACTCGTCGGTAATACCACGACAGTTGGCGCCCACCGTGGGGCAAGAGGCACTTCAGGCTCTTCAGCGGGCGAGGACCAAGATCTTTAGGGGAATCGGCGAAACCGTAGCCATCGGTCGCGTTCTCTACTCCGGCAACGTTCCGATCGTCCCTCCTAATGAGTTCTGGATCCCAGCGAAGACGAACCCTACGCGGTGTTCGGTTGTTCCTATCGGAGATATCCACCTCTTTATCGGCGAAACCGACTCGGGCACTAGTTCCCTGGGAGTCGGAGGAGCATCAAGACCCGCACGGACCGCCTACGGGTAGGATACATTCGCGGAAGGATCGATGTCGGATCTCTCCTCGGAGTTTTCCGGCAAAGATCAGAAAAATTCAAGGCCCACCCAAACTGCCCCTGTTCAGGACATAAAGGTGGAAGATCACTGCAAGTCCGCCGCCTTCGTCCGTGCGTCTGGACAACAGAGATCCAAGTTCGTCGAAGTGGTTACCATCTTCGATCTGGCGTGTTGCATTAAGATAGAGGGCGAAAACCCCCGCGATTACCTTGCTAGGTGGCTCCGTATACGGGCCGACCTGGCACATTACCCCAATGATGATGCCATGTATCACTTTGTGGAAGGACTGGACCATGGAACGCTTCTCCGGCATTCTCTAAGGCGGCAACAGGCTTCAGGGCGTCTTACCTTCGAAAGCACGGTAAACACCGTCAACAGCTACGCGAAGGCCAAGGGAGCAGCTTAGGCGGATCTTGCGCTCATTGGCGGAGCGCCGCCGCCTCAGCAACCGCCACCACTGCCCCCTCCAGTCATCGTCGCTGCTATTGCACCTCCATCCCCCGTCATCGAGGAAGTCCTATCACCCTCCAACTCTGTGATCGACGCATTATATGCCGACTTCAGTGCAGATTCAGAGGAGATAGACTTCAGTCCAGAAGAGCTAGACTCTCCCATGCAGGAGATGGAAGAGGAGTACACGCGCAAGCCAACAACGCCGTCATGTCTCGTGAGGTGTTCGTCACCATTGGGACAGTGATGGATGAAAATCAACCAGGACGAGCTCCGCCTACAGCTCTGGACAAAGGGAAGGGGCCACATGTTGCTGCCGACAATGATCGAGCCCTCCGCCTAACCCAGTGCAATAGCCGCAGGAACTCGGCACCGGTCCGAGCAATAACAACACCGCAAACTTGCCACCTCCGGCATCTGCGTCTACTGCTGCCCAAGTCACTCCAGCTGATAGAGTGATGTACGACAATCTCCTCGTCGAGCCACTGACCGTAGCTCATATCCGGAACGTGACCCAGCTTGACGAGAAGCGCCAACAGCTGCTGGAGGAAGCGCAGGCCATCACAGAGCAAGGCGCTTAGCTAGATCGAGATCTGGTCAATGCGCAAAAATCCATAGAGAAAGCTAGAGAAATGGAGGACGAGTACAAGACTCTACTGCAGGAGAAGAAGGCCAAGAAAGCTCCAGCTCGCGTCGTCAACGATCATGGTGTACGGCGAAACCTAGGATGGTCCCCCCGAAACCGGCACAGGCCAAGCCATACATTGACAGTGAAGGAAGGCAGGTGATGCCCACTCCTCTCCTCAACCTCGCCGTCGCCAAGACCCTTCTGAGGCGGTGTACCAGGTCTATGACCTAGTGGCCAAGGCGGTAAAGCAGCAGGAAAAGGCCACCTCTCAGAGGCTTGAGTGTGACCCAGCGCTTTGCCAGTGTAGCCAGTATAAGCCGCCAAGGGACAGATCTCCTCTTGATGTCAGGTCCCAGACAAGTTCATCAGAACAAAGACGGAGGGATGCGCGCAACAGGAAGGATGCTATTCCCATATCCTCCGACCATGGATAAAAGGCTCAACCTCGTCGCCCATCGCAACCGCCCCGCTCCCCCCCGACATCGCGAAGACCCCAAGACTCACCTTGTACGGATATGCCCCCGCCAAGGCAGAGCGGCATCGTCATCCGCGACAATGCAGAGCAGACCCGTCATGATGTTGAGCGCAACCAGGGACACAAGAGCAGGTCGCGCCATGACCCTCCGCGTCCGACAAGCAATCGCGACAGGCGTGAGGCGTCGCAGGAGGGTAATAGCAAGAAGGCTAACCCACCGCCACCTCCGCCTCCATCACCACCTAGCAGTCACCATGGCGGAGGAGGCCCGTGTCATTCATGCAGACCATCCCCTATTGACAAGAAGAAAAGAAACCCGGAGCCATATGACGCATGTTCATGGATCGATAAGAACCACGAGGCCCGGGAAGTACCATACCTGGGACCACGTTTCTTTGGACCTGCGATATGGTCCGCAACTTACCCCAAATGTTTCCGGATTGACAAGACCATCAAGCCCTATGACCGCACCGCTAAGCCATCTACATGGTTGCAGGATTATGGCAACGCGGTAGAGATCGCCGGGGGTAACCCCAATGTTGCCGTCAAGTACCTCCCATTAATGTTGGCGGGCACAGCCCGTCAATGGATTGATGACTTGCCGGAGAAATCCATCTGCAATTGGTTGTACATGCAAGAAGCGTTCACCAAGAACTTCGAGGGTACGTACAAACGTCCCTGCACTGTTGGCGATCTACATCGGTGTGTGCAAGAGAAAGACGAGACAGCTCGCGCCTACCTCTCCTGCTGGCTGGATATGAAAATTCCTGTGCAGGAGTGCACGCTCAGACCGCCATGGCCGCTGCGTCATCGATGGGTTGGGAAGGGGCATGTTGCTCCGACATAAGCTAAGCGCTTCCAGGACAATCACCAACTTGACTTGAACCAGATGATTCAGTTTTCTAGTGAGTTAGGAACTACCGACGACGATGCTCGCGGCTCTCTGCCGGAAACGGCCGTTCCAACTCAAGCTCGGAGGAACAGCAGCACAAAGCGGAAAACCCCTCCAGAAGAAAAGCAAACTCCCGACATGGTCGCTATGACCTTCGCAGGACGAGGTGATGGCGGACAACGTGGCCAAGGATGGGGAGCTGGTCGTGGGAAGCAGCGAGGAAATGAAACTACCTCGGCAGCGCTCCGTGTTCCCCAAACCTATGAAGAGTACCGCGATATGTCGTGCCTCGTACACCTCGATGTCAACGACAAGGCCACCCATACCAATCGACGTTGCAAGTTCGTCAAAGACCTCAAGGAGGACCCAGAGTCCGACTCCAAGCAAAGTCGGAAGAACAGACCGTGAGGCAAGGGCAAGGGGAAGAGGAAGGAGGAGGAGTCCAAGGATTCAAGTGACATGGTCGAGGATGTCGACCCCAAGCACGCCGCCAAGAGCGACGGCAAAGGCAAGAACCCCTTAGAGAAGAAGGCGACAGTTTTCCACACTTTCCTTGGCACCCCCACCGTCCGACAACAAAAGACCTCTATGAGGATACTGATGGCTACTCTACCCCCAGTTCCCCAGTATCTGCGCTGGTCGGAGGTTCTAATTACTTGGGACATGAAGGATCACCCAAAACTTATCCCTACGGAGAACCAATACGCCATGGTCATCAACCCTTTAAATGACGGCAATGAGTTCACCAAATGTATGGTGGATAGTGGAAGCAGCATCAACATCATATACCTGGATACACTGCAGAAGATGAACATGATGGAGGCAAACCTAAGGCGGACCAACACAATCTTCCACAGCATAGTTCTTGGACAGGAGGGTCGGTCCCTTGGGTGCATCACACTTCAGGTTGCCTTTGGCGATGCTAATAATTACCGCCAAGAGCGCTTGACCTTTGAGGTGGTCCCCTTCAAGAGTGTGTAACACGTCATATTCGGCCGCGACATATTCCACACCTTCATGGCCAAGCCATGCTTCGTCTACAACAAACTCAAGATACCCGGACCAAATGGAGTCATCACCGTATCTGGAAGCTTTGCCAAAGCTAGAGACTGCGAGATTAGTGAAGAAGCCTACGCGGAAGCTGTCCTCTACAGCGAAGAATTCAAGGAGATCCAGAGCAAGGTCGATGACTCAGAGATGCCCGCGTCGAAAAAACTGATTTCCGACTCCGCTCCAGCATTCAAGGCCGCCATCGAGACCAAGCCAGTGGAACTTGTGGTAGGCGATGCCTCAAGACCACCTCCATTGGGACGAACCTAGATCCCAAATAGGAAAGCGCGCTCGTCGAGTTCCTCCGTGAGAATAGGGACATCTTTGCCTGGCAACCTGCCGACATGAAACATGTACCTAGGGAACTTGCCGAGCACAGCATAAACATTGATCCAAAATGCAAACTAGTGAAGCAACCTCTACAACGCTTTGGAGATGAGAAGGGATGCGCCATAGGCAAAGAGATAGCTATGTTACTCAAGGCTAGTTTTATCCGAGAAGTCCTTCACACCCAATGGGTGGCCAATCCTGTACTTTTCCCCAAAAAGAGAACCAAAGAATTAAGAATGTGCGTTGATCACATCGGCTTGAACAAAGCATGCCCCAAAGATCCGTTTGCTTTGCCTCACATTGACCAAGTCATTGACTCCACGGCTAGCTCGGAACTTTTGTGTTTTCTCGACGCATACTTAGGATACCACCAGATCAAGATGAGGAAGTCGGACCAATTGGCCACTTCGTTCACTACTCCATACAGCATGTTTTTCTATGTTACGATGCCCTTTGGTCTGAAAAACGCAGGTGCTATGTACTAGCGGACAATGCAACGCTTCCTACACGATAAAATTGGTCGGAACGTTCACGCCTATGTGGACGATATAGCGGTGATGTCTAAAAAGTCAAATGACTTAATCTCCGACTTAAAAGAAACCTTGGATAATCTCCGGAAATACAACATGATGCTTAACTCTAAGAAGTGTGTCTTCGGGGTTCCAGCCGGCAAATTGTTGGGCTTCATTGTCTGCAGGATGGAATCAAGGTCAACCTAGATAAAATCAAGGCCATCTTAAACATAAACCGTCTGACATGCCTAAAGGACATTCAACGACTAATAGGTTGTGTTGCAGTAGTTAGTCGGTTCGTCAACCGACTTGGAGAGAAGGCTCTGCCGCTGTACAAGTTGCTGGAGAAGGCAGACAAATTCACGTGGACGGACGAAGCAGATGCAGCATTGAAGCAGCTCAAGGATATTCTTTCCTCAGCGCCCATTCTTGCAGCACCCGAGCTTGGAGAGCCCATGTTAATTTACATGGCGGCGACCAACCGGGTAATCAGCATCGTCGTCGTGGTAGAGCGGAAGGAACCAGGCTATGAGCACGGAGTTCAATGACCAGTTTACTATGTAATCGAGGTCTTGACGGAGTCCAAGCAACGTTACCCGCACTACCAGAACATAGCTTATGGAGTATTCCTTGCTTCTCGGAAGCTGAGGCATTACTTTCAGGAGCACCCAATCATAGTGGTGAGCAAGACTCCACTCTCCGACATTATCAACAACAACGACACTACGGTAAGGGTTGGGAAGTGGGGCATTGAACTTGCCGCCTTCAGATCACATATAAGACACGCGATGCTATGATGTCACAAGCCTTGGTGGATTTTATTGCAGATTGGACGGAGATGCCAGATGCTACCCCATTGCCGGAACCAGAATACTGGGTGATGCACTTTGACGGATCAAAGCTGCTCAACGGCTCGGGGGCTGGTGTCTTGCTTCTGATCCTGGCGGGGACAAGCTACACTATGTTCTTCAGATCCACTTCGAGGCTACGAACAACATGGCGAAGTATGAAGCACTCATTCACGGATTACGCGTAGCCAAGGATATTGGCATCAAGCGCATAGTTTGCTGTGGAGATTCTGACTTGGTTGCCTAGCAGGTGGCTGGCACCTGGAATGCACGGAACCCTATGATGGCGGCATATCGAGACAAAGTGGACGAGATAGTCAAGAGCTTCTTGGACTACGGGGTCAAGTATGTACCTATGGAGCAAAACGAGGCGGCTGATCTGCTGTCTAAGCTTGGATCAGCGTGCAAACGAATTCTGCCAAGAGTTTTCCTAGAGCATCTATGGACACCATCCGTGAAGGGATCAGACATCGACAACCTAGATAGAGTTGACTCTTTCGTCCACATGGTTGCAAAAGTCCCTCCGTCTTGGACAAAACCGTTCATGGAATATCTCGAACACGAAACTTTGCCCGACGACGAGGTCGAAAGACGACAAATAGTACGTCGAGCAAAGGGCTATACCATAATCAATGGACAACTCTACAAAAGGAGCACTACTGGTGTATACCTTAAGTGTGTTTCCCAGCAAGAAGGTATTGAAATCCTACGCGAAATCCATCTCAGAGATTGCGGGCATCACGCCGCTCCTCGATTGTTGGTCGCGAAAGCCTTCCGACAAGGATTCTACTAGCTGACTGCGAAGGCGGACGCCGACAAGCTGGTTGAGACATGCATGGAATGCCAGTATTATGCCCGATAACCACATGTTCCTGCTGAAGAATTGCGAACAATACCAATAACTTGGATGTTTGCAGTCTGGGGGCTGGACATGGTTAGACCGTTACAGACGGCACCATGTGGGTTTACGCATCTGCTAGTAGCAGTTGATAAATTCACTAAATGGATAGAAGCTAAACCCATTAGAAAGCTTGATGGGGCAACTGCTCTGAGGTTTGTCCGAGATCTAGTGGTGAGATTTGGTCTCCCACATAGCATTATCACCGACAACGGTAGCAACTTACCACTCGGAGAAGTGGAGGCATATTGTTGGGAGAAGGGCATCCGACTTGACCTTGCATCTGTGGCACATCCACAATCCAATGGTCAGGTTGAGCGAGCCAATGGATTAATTCTGCAGGGAATAAATCCACGTCTGGGCGGAAGAATTGCCATCTGTACTGTGGAGTTTATGAACTACACCCAACAGATCCATTGGCTACACCCCTTACTTCATGGTATATGGAGCAGAAGCCATCCTACCTTCCGACATACTTCACGATGCACCAAGGGTTGCCGCCTATGACGAAGATGACGCTGAAGAATCCAGACGCCGGGATGTGGACCTTCTCGAGGAGGAGCGTGCTTTGGCATGCCAAAGATCCGCCATCTACCAGCAGAAGCTATGCAACTACCATATTCGCCGCGTTTGGCATCGCTCGTTTAAATAGGGGGATCTGGTGCTCCAACATAAGCAGAAGAAGTCACACAAATTATCCCCGCCATGGGAAGGACCGTTCATCATAAGCAAGGCGCTACTCAATGGGTCTTACTAACTCGTTGACAATCGTGAACTAAAGGATAGACCCAACGAGGATCATAAGCGTAAGCGATGTGACCCGGATGATGACTATCCAGAGCTTGATCGGTCATGGAACATAGCACAACTACCTCTTATATGATCAATGAAATAAAGCTTGTTGGTTCACCCATATTTCGGAGTCTTTTACCTCCATTAGTGTTTATTTTTTGATCATATAAAACCTTTATGCACAAGATTTACAATTGCACTTGTGAAAATTCCGCCTACGGGCGTTAGCTTATGTTTTCTCTTAATTTTTCTAGTCTACACGTTCTTTGTCGTTTTTATGTGGACTAGGAAACATGCCCGTGCGTTGCACCGGGAAAAAAATTGTGTCTCTACAAATCAGTCAATTTCGGCACGTCCACAACATGCTCCGTGGTTAGGTGCACCGCCCCCTCCTCCTCCGCTCCCCATCCCATCACAATCCTCCTTGTACAACCGGAAGGAATGAGTTTTGAAATTTAAGAATGCTACAACAATATCAATATTTTTATTGCATGAATAGTTTGAAGTCAATATAAAAGGCAACTGGCTTTGCTGAGAAAACTTAGGAGAACATGGATTGCCCAATACATGGAGCTTTGAAAACGTAGGAAATCCCAACAAGGATGTTAAGGCATTAATATGATCCTCGTCCACACCAATTAATTTCCTGACTATACAATTGCTAGCTGGTCAGCCTGATTTAGAAAAAGGGCACAAATTCATCGTCTTCACTTGTTGATATTTTGAAAGCCTATTTTCAGAAATCATCTGAAGAAATAATGATAGGAATAGTGTGTCACTTGGCCGAGCGGGAACTGCTAGCTCACCTTCCACACTTCCATGAGGTTCTTCTTCAGGTTGTGCTTCTGGGACGTCCCTGAACCCTTGGTTGAATTGAATATTCATAAAGACCGGTGAGCTCCATTGCTCGGTGGACTGATGCCTATCTCTTGAGTGTCGCTTCCGGTGGTAGAATTAGTACCAACCGATTGGCGTACATTTGATGACATACCATTAGTGACATGGCGTCTTTTTTGCAGACATGGCTAATCTTTGGATGAGACGACTTCTAGATCTTCGATATGGCTGATTCCTTCTTGGACTGGATAATGGTTGCATTAGTCAAATCATCATTTCGCTTCTCGATCTCCCCATACTCAAAATCAGTTCTCGTCATCCAAGAAATGATCATGATAAAACACTTATATTCCTCTGATTCTTTTAGAGAACTGGTGCTTTGATCTTACTGCCCACAGGCAGTCAAAATAAAACATAAGTCCATTAAGTATCCTAAGATCAAGTCTAAAGGTGTATTTAAAAAACAAACCAAGGCTTGAGGCTGAAATACCTAAATTTCTCACTCAAATCTTTCATTAGTTGGCACTGAACGAATCTTCAATTTTACTTGCCCTTCGGTGCAAATGCTGCATGATAACAAAAGTTTCAGAAAATGCTCCAATGAACAAGCTTAAACATGAAAATTAAAGTTGTAACAAGTAGCTAGTCTATTTTTTTGAATTGGTATCTCAGGCAATTTCTTACACAGAGAGCTGGTGTGCATTAAATTGTGCATCAGTTCCATCTGCACACAATGCAGCGACATCTGAGCATCGTGGAGAAATTGTGCATCCTTGCTCTAGAGCCCATTATCCAGCATCAAATCCTCCAAAATACTCCTTGACTCTTTTTCTCCCACAAGACCGAACAGTATTTTTTGTTTCAGCTCGCCACAACAACCGCAATTTCCCTACAATAAACACAACACCTTGACAAACCAAAAATTGATCTCACACGCCCCATATGATTCAGCTTGCGATCAACCCACTCAGATATCGACCAGATCATCAACCCGGTGCTATTGCATATCAATTGAATTTAGCCACGACACGATCATATGGCCACAAATGAGAAATCAGAGGGAGGAGTATCCAGTTTCACCTTGGGATGTAGCAGACCTACCAAGTCAATTATCGTTCATGGTCGATCTACCACGGTAGCTCCGGACTCTGCGGCCCTGCCACTGCCCTTTCCTGAGTCCGATTTGAGCAGGACGCCCAAGCTGTTGGAGCTCGAGAGGAGCATGGGGAGAGCACGCGAGCCACCCCTAAGTTGACCCTAAGCCATGCCCGTAAAGACCGCAACAACTCGCGGCCTATTTCTCGAGAACAATGAGCAGCTCGGTACTGGCTCTGCATCAGCATGATTATCTAGAGGTTGAAGACATATCCGGCTCCAAAAATATTGAGAAAGCCTAGATGCCAGACCAGTGGAAAACGCCACTAAAATTCTAACCTATAGACCAGAAACACGGGGTTTACATTGCTTAATATAAACAATATGAAATTGTCTTTAGAAATCAAAATCCAAACAAAGGAATTTACAATTCAATTTGTTGAAATTTATAGTACAAGTAGAATAGAACAGGATAAACCATGAATGCCATTTATAGAAAATAATGGCAACTAACTGGCCTGTCAATGTGTACACAAGGTCGTCGCCCTGCATCTGTAGTGGTGCCCGCCCGAGGTGTTCCTATAGGAGCAATGTGGCCATGCAGGCAGGAGCAAGCCAGCTTCTCCCTTCTAGTCGTAAGAGAAAAACACACTATTCTATTGCGACTATGGCACAGAAATTAAGTTGCAAATGCAAGGAATGTATAGGCCAAAGACGAACCTTTCTCAGGTGAGCCCATCGCCCATGAAGCCTGACGGGCACACGTATCCTCTCAGCGACTCAGAGCCCGAGCCGGGGGAGAAGGTCTTGATGTGTGCCTCGTATCCCTCCAGCACTCGCCGGTGTTCACGGCGCACGGCCAGGCCCGATGGCTATGCACTCCTTGTACCGTCTCCCTCGTACTGGACGCCCTCTACCTCGGGGTACATGCACATCCTTCCGCTCCACGTGCATAGCAAAATAAGATATATACTACACAAAATATATATTCAGCTTTTGAGAAAAACAAATGTCATTTCTTAATTTGGCATAAATATATATATATATATATAGGATGGGAGATCTCATCCTCTTAATTTGGCAAAACACTATAGACTCAACATATAAACACGAGTGTTATATATGAAGTTCGACTAACAACGATGATAAATTGTACAATAAAATAAATTACTTCAGTACATCAGAGTATTGATTAATAAGTTGTCATTATAGGAAACCAAGAGAATCTTAGAAGCTAGTAATAACTCACATCATCCTTGTAGAATACTGTGGTCCTGGCTGTGGAGGAGGGCCTGACTTAGAACTTCTTCCTCAACTTGGGGTTCGTAGAGGTGCTCTGCAAAGACCCAACCTGGACAATTGATGACTCGTCCTCATGGCAATGTGAGAAAATAAGCACCTTGTCATGCTGCCTGATCTCAAGTCACAACAAGCTCTTCCGCATCTTGGAGATGCCCAATCCTATGAGAAGGAGGAAATACGCAGAGTTCTCTGAAAATATAGTCAAATCAACCTTTGATTAAAACGGTTAGCCGACAAATTTATTTAAAGCAAAGTCCTCATGATTTAGTATCGGTTCCAAAATAATCAACGAAAAGACGATAACTTAAAATTCTAGATAAACATGATTAATTTTTAGATGTGTGATATGGTCATCGGAATTGCATGAACTCAAAAATAGGAGGAAGAAGATGGGATACAATGCATAGCCATTAGGCCACCTCCCTTCGTCTATGTGTGGCCAGGAACGAGAAGAGCACACATGTGGGAAAGAACAACGTCTAGAATCTAATGAGGCCACTGATGTGGATAGAGACATCACCGTCAGAGATGGACCATAACATAGGTGGGCAGATCCAGATTACCGACCGTCAAGAGAGAGCAGAGCAGACTTACATGTCTCCAGTGTCAGTGCTGAACGCGCAAGCAAAATTCGTCAGAATTGATCATAATTGTAGTACTACAGTTGGGAGAGAGAGGCCAAACCTGGAACAGTGCTGCATCGACCACAACCCCAAATGTGGGAGGCTTAATCTTGATGGACTCATCATTGGAAATCTCCTCATCATAATCCCGGAACTATAAATCTGATTCCCCTGAGTGCACATCGAAATCCTCAACCTCTCCCTCCACACCATATGATCCCCGTGGTGTGCTCCTGCTCGAAATTGTAGGGGGAGAACAACAGGTATGGAAGGGTTTGAGATCTACATGCCATGGCGACAACAGCGGGACTGGCGTTCGGGAGATCCGGACCACGTGATGTGGGGAGTGGGAGGAAAGGATGGGGTTGTGGAAGACATGATGCGACTCTGTTAGGGATCTCCCGTCAGGCTCGGATGATGGGGGTTATGGCGAGGTGCGACGGACATGAAGGGCGTTTCCTTGTCCTCGTCGAAGTGCGGCTGATGCGGGGGAATAAGCAAGGAGGGGGTGGCTGCATGGATCGATTGGATGGTTGCTGGAGGGCTTGATTTGCGGGTGGTAAATGCGCCGCGAATGAAGAGAGCGAGCAGGACGAAGGATGTGGGACGACGGGCGACGTATCGTGCGACGACGGAACATGACTTAGAGATTCTGGAGCAGTGACTTTTAGCATTTATTGTCGGCGATTTTGTGCTTAGGTTATTGACGGTGTCATTGGACATCATCATCTGAGAGCATAGTTCCAATAACAAGTCTTTCGACTCACGAAAAGTCAAGCATAAGAACCATAGTAATGGATAAGCCAGCACTTGCTTAAAAATATATACATGCTGGAAATAGTTCTTAAGTAGAATGACATACACCATTGTTTTCCGCCTTAAGTTAACACATAGTTTTTTCCGCATACACATTACAGAGGAAACAAATATTACAAATTGTTTTTTATTCCTCTGGCGCAGGCGACTTGGAAGCAACATCATCGGCAGCAGGAGAGTCACCCTCGAAGTCGGCAGTGTTGAGGGACTTGAACGAGCTTTGGTTGCCGCCATCTATGGCTTTCATTGGCATGAAGACGTTAACATCGACCAACTCGGCGACTCTGGTGTCATAACCCGCGAGTGATGCCAAGATAGATTCGTGTTTTATCTTTTGGCCTTCGTCATCTATGTCGGGGATACCAGAGGTTACCGTGTCGATGTCGGCATTCTCGTAATGTGCCTTGACCATGGACAGTGCCATCCTTGCACCGGCCCGTGCACATGAAGGTTTATAGCTTGCGATATGCTCGGGGGCTCGGCGCAGGATCTCCGAGAACTTTGCCACAGAGTCTGATGCCTTGATATTGATCTGGAGGGGCTTGGCAATCTCTTTGGCCAGCGCGATGGTGATGTTGATAAAGTTGCCGGCAAGGACCATGCATTCCTTTGGCGGAGGAGGCGACCGGGTTAAACCAATAGGAACTGCGAATTCCCGACAAAGGAGCGCATGAGTTCAAAAATTCAGAGTATCTAGACTACAGAAATCCAAGACGGAGAATCACTTACTGAAGATGCTGGCCTCAGCTCGCCAAAGAGTCTCCGCCATGGAGTCCATTCTTGTTGGAGGAGCTTGTACGCTTCATGATGGTGTTGATTTTGCTCATCAGCAGGTTTCTTCTGCTCTTTCAGGGTAGCGATTTCCTCCTTCAAGAGGTTCATCTCCTCGTTGGCGGAGTCCTACAGGACTTTCATTGATTCTTCATGCATCTTCAGCATGTCATTCCTCTCCTTCTTGAGGATCTTGTTTTCGCTATCCAGTGCTCGACAATGTCCTTAGCCCCCAAATGGTTTCTGCAAGTCGGAGAAAGGACAGTACACAGTGAGTACTCGGAGAATACACAAGATCAAGTCGGAATACGAAAAAAGAAAGGAAAAACAAACGTTTGCGCTTGATGATATGTTCCTTCAAGAAGGCAGTTTTACCCTTTTCAGTTTCCAAGTCCGCGCGCATCTTCTGGTACTTGTCGTTGGCCATGCCCCTCCGAGAATTCTCATTCTGTGGAAAGAAGAAATTTAAACGTTGTTTGGTCTACTTAGAGCATCTAGCCGAAAAATTTCCACCTAGATGCTCGGGGGCTACAGCTAGAGTTTTTTAACTTAGCAATATGCTTAGTCTTTCTTTAAGCATCTAGTCAGAACTAATTTAGTTTTGGATTAGAAGCTTGGGGGCTACAGTATAAAGTTTTTAACTCGGATGTATGCTTAGCTTCTCTTTAAGCATCTAGTCGGAACTAATTCAGTTACAACTAGAGGCTTGGGGCTCTGAGATTGAAATTTATAAACCTCAGATGTTACTCTTAAAGCATCTAGTCGGAATAATTCATTCCACCTATATGCTTGGGGGCACAAAGACCTATGGTTTTTCGTCTAAATCCTCGAGGGCTACAGTGGGATATTCATATGAAATGCAAAAATGCAAATATAACTTACAAGTGCAATGATATTGAGGTTGGTAGCACTCTCAGCTAGCAACTTGCCAAAGGGTACACTGTTTCCTTGCAAGATGTCTGCTTGCCGGAGAAGCTCCTCAAGACCGCACGTTGGAGATGTCGGCACCGCACCAGGAACCAGAGAAGTGCTACCCGGCGTAAGTACCGTATAGACTATCTTTGGAAACTCTATGGTTTTCTTGGGTGCGGGGGCGCCGCCTTCGGCATAAGTACCACCTTCCACTACCGCCTTACCGCTACCGATGGCATCCTTAGCAGGAGCTTCAACCATTTGGTTTGCGGCACTCTCCTGCATCGCCTGTTCGCCGACAACATCAAGCTCGGTGGAGGCACCTGAGTCCACTTCCATGGCGGAAGGGCCAGCTGCTTCCTTGGCTTGAGAGCTTGTCAGAGCGGATGAAGGCTTGACGCTGGGAGTGACAGGGGCAATGGCGGGGGATGCGTCGCGATGCAGCATATCCTTGATGGTTCTATAAGCCCCCAAACTTTTGGAGGTCTTCTTCAAGCTGGTCTTGGCTTTCTTCCCGAAACGTGCAAAATGCATAAGTATGGGAACAAGACAGACAAATGGACAATGCCGAAGAGAACGAAGCTTACGCAAGAGGGGGTTCTTTAGCAAAAGGGATTCATGTAACCTTTCTTTTCTCCGCCTCCAGGGTAGCGGTAGTATTTTTGGAGGATTCACCCTCCGTCTTCTTCTTCTTGCCTCCGTTGGCAGCGTCAGAGGTGGAGCTCTTCCGCTTTCGCGCCAATGGAGTATCGTCGTCGGACACAACGGTGACTTCCTTAATGTTTGGATCATAGATTTGAGGAGCCATGCTGTCCTCATCTATGTTGCTGAGCTGTTAAGTGAAGAACCACCGTGTTAGATGAGATGGTAATGGCTAGACGGAAGAACTGGAGTATATGTCATACATGGAAAATAAACAGGTACCTTTGGGAACTTGATCTCTACGAACATGTCGTAGGTGATGGCGAAGCCACGCTTCTTGTCCTTCACCTTGACAATGTCCTTGAGGCGAAGCTTGACGGAGTCGCTCGAGAAGTTATCCTCGGAGATGCAGAGGCTATCCCTTCTATCGTTGGAATACTCGTGCATCAGCCTGATGAACCATCACATGGCTAGGTCCAATCCGGTCAATCCTGTCTCTACGAACCACTCTATCCGCCTTATAGCGCGGGAAGCATCGATGTTGGAGGGAAGGAAGGCCTGGGATCTCCATGTCGAGGCTTCGACGGCTGCTCCATCGACAAAGTCCGGGTACGTTACTTCTCGGCCGGCCAGAGCGATATCTGGGCCATAGAAGTAAGTACGCTGCCAGTTCTTACAGGACTCGTGGCCGACAATGTCGGGGAACCGCCGGCCAGGTCGGATCTTGAAGCTAATGGTGCCACAATTTCCAAGTTCGTCCTTGTTGGCTCCGGCTTCGCGCTTGACGGTGAAGAAATATATGAAAAGATCTAGCCTAGGCCTAATCCCGAGATAACCCTCGCAAAGCTCCACATAGTTGCTAAGCACTAAGATGCTATTGGGGGAGAGGTTCTGAGGCTGTACGATAATGATTCAGAATAGCAAGGAAGAAGTTAGAGATGGCCAGGGAGACACCGTGTACCATCTGCACTTTGAGGTACACCTTATCTTCGACTTGAGGAGAAGGAGTCACCTCGCCGGCCGCCGCCGCCCGCCAGGCGAGCCCCTCCGTCGCGGGGAGGTAGCCCTCATTTATTAGCTCCTTGATGTCACGGTCGGTAATATCCGAGCCGCGCCAATCGCCCTTGTGCGAATCGTACTCCTCCTCCAGCAGCTCTAGCGCTGCTAAATTATGGTCGCCGCCGGTGGTTTCGACCATCGCGGACTTGGGAATGACCAGGCCCTCTAGGGGCATGACGACGGAGCTCGCTGGCTTCGCCGCGGCTTCGCCCGACGCCTCAATGGAAGGGGAGGAGCTGCTACTGGCCATTGGGTGCGTTCGGAGGTGATTGGTGAGATTGGGAGTTAGGGTTTTTCGTGCGAGGCACGGAGATCTCGAGGAGACGATTGCCTAAGGAAGAAGAATATGCAGGGGAGAATGAGGTGAAAAAGTAAATTGTCCACCACAGTTACTATTTATGGCCTCCGGCACCAAGATTCATGCATCTTGATCGAATGGTTGCCGCGTAGACGACGTGTGCGGAGACGTGCGTGGAAATTTCGCCACGTACCAACGGTCGCCGCCAACGGTTCGTATCGCTCGCGTGAGAAAAGTGGACATTATTGCGTTCTCTGCATGTGTGAGTTACGAGGCGTTGCTGACCTATGTCTACATCGCCCTAGCTGTCATAGGCAGATGAATCATCACATTAGAAGATTCCGGCATAGACGAATCCAGTCCGGCTATGGAAGAGTACGATGGAAGATTCAGCAATTCTCCGACTTACGAATTGAAGACGGAGAAAGCCTTGCAGGGTTCTTTGGGAGGACTACAAGATGTTGCTTGACGATTTACTGACATCCATCTAGACGGAGCATTCAACATGAAGGAGGCAAGACGGAGCAAGATCTCGGAGTTCTCCGGGGGCTACTGTTGGGGATATGCTATATGGGTATCCTCATATCATGTCTCTTATTCGGATAACCCGGGTGGCCCACAGTTGGTAGCATGGCCCATGGCCTGCTGGGCGGCCCAGTTAGATGGATCTAGAAGGGAGACCCATGCCGGATAAAGGAAGGCTACGGTGGAGTCACCAACGTACCCGGAGCCTTGGAGTACAAGACACGCTAGACTAGTAATAGACGGTGTAGGACTCTGTAACCTGTCCGGCTAGGACTTTTCCCTGTAACCCTAGGAACTAGCGACTATATAAGTCGGGCCTATGGGAGCCTTTAGGGCACGACAATCTCAGACATAACTTAGACTCTCTAGTCACCTCGCACAGCGAACCTATCTCTGTAACTCGGCGTATTGCCATTATAGTGATTTATAGCAGGAGTAAGATTCCGCCACCGTTGTGGGATATGAACCTGGGTAAGCTGTGCTACCTCGTACCCGTCAACCGTATGCCTTCCCCCACGTCTCTAAACACGCACTGTGAGGACCCCTCCATGGCGTACTCGTCGGCAATACCACTACACATGTAGCGTCGCTGTTGTTGATGATGTCTGACAGTGGAGTCTTGCTCACCACTGTGATGGGGTGCTCTTGGAAATAGTGCCTCAGCTTCCGAGAAGCAAGGAATACTCCATAAGATATCTTTTGGTAGTGTGGGTAACGCTGCTTGGACTCCTTCAAGACCTTGCTTACGTAGTAAACTGGTTGCTGAACTCCGTGCTCATAGCCTGGTTCCTTCCGCTCTACCACGACGACGATGCTAATTACCCGGTTGGTGGCCGCCATGTAAATTAACATGGGCTCTCCATGCTCGGGTGCTGCAAGGATAGGCGCTGAGGAAAGAATCTCCTTGAGCTGCTTCAATGCTGCATCTACTTTGTCCGTCCACGTGAATTAGTCCTCCTTCTTCAGCAACTTGTACAGTGGCAGAGCCTTCTCTCCAAGTCGGCTGATGAACCGACTAACTGCCACAACACAACCTGTTAATTGTTGAATGTCCTTTAGGCATGTCGGACGGTTTATGTTTAAGATGGCCTTGATTTTCTCCGGGCTAACCTCGATTCCATGCTGGGAAACGATGAATCCCAAAAATTTGCCGGTTGGAACCCCGAAGATTCACTTCTTAGGGTTAAGCATCATGTTGTATTTCCGGAGATTATCAAAGGTTTCTTTTAAGTCGGAGATTAAGTCATTTTACTTTTTAGACATCACCGCTATATCGTCCACATAGGCATGAACGTTCCGACAAATTTTATCGTGTAGGCAACGTTGCATTGTCCACTGGTACGTAGCACCTGCATTTTTCAGCCCAAAGGGCATCGTAACATAGCAAAACGTGCCGCAGGGGGTAGTGAACGAAGTGGCCAATTGGATTATGCATCGAGAAAACACAAAAGTTCCGAGCCAGCCATCGAGTCAATGACTTGGTCAATGCGAGGCAAAGTAAACAGATCTTTGGGGCATACTTTGTTCAAGCCGGTGCAATCAACGCACATTCTTAATTATTTGGTTCCCTTTTTGGGGACAAGTACAGGATTGGCCACCCATTGGGTGTGAAGGACTTCTCGGATAAAACTATCCTTAAGTAACCTAGCTATCTCTTTGCCTATGGCCCGTCTCTTCTCATCTCCAAAGCGTCGTAGAGGTTGCTTCACTGGTTTGCATTTTGGATCAATGTTCAAGCTGTGCTCGGCAAGTTCCCTAGGTACACCTTTCATGTCGGCAGGTTGCCAGGCAACGACGTCCCTATTCTCACGATGGAACTCGACGAGCATGCTTTCCTATTTGGGATCCAGGTTCGTCCCAATGGCGGTGGTCTTGGATGCATAGCCTACCACAAGTTCCACCGGCTTGGTCTCGATGGCGGCCTTGAATGCTAGAGCAAAGTCGGAAATCTATTTCTTCGACGCGGGCATCTCCGAGGCATTGACCTTGCTCTGGATCTCTTTGAATTCTTCGTTGTAGAGGACAGCTTCCGTGTAGGCTGCTTCTCCAAACTCGCAGTCCCTAGCTTCGGCAAAGTTTCCGGATACGCTGATGACACTGTTTGGTCTGGATATCTTGAGTTTGTCGTAGACGAAGCATGTCTTGGCCATGAAGGTGTGGAATATGTCGTGGCCGAATATGACATGGTACACGCTCTTGAAGGGGACCACCTCAAAGGTCATGCACTCTTGGCGGTAATTATTAACATCACCAAAGGCAACCTAAAGTGTGATGCAGCCAAGGGACCGAGCCTCCCGACCAGGAACTACACCGTGGAAGATGGCGTTGGTCCGCCTTAGGTGTTACTCCGTCAAGTTCATCTTCTGCAGTGTATCCAGGTACATGATGTTGATGCTGCTTCCACTATCCACCACACATTTGGTAAACTCATTGCCGTCAATCAAAGGGTTGATGACCATGGCATATTGGTTCTCCGTAGGGATGAGGTCTGGGTGATCCTTCCTGTCCCAAGTAATTGGAATCTCCGACCAGTGCAGGAACTGGGGAACTGGGGGTAGAGTAGCCATCAGTATCCTCATAGAGGTCTTCTGTTGTCGGACAGTGGGGGTGCCAAGGAAAGTGTGGAAAACTGCCGCCTTCTTCTCGAAGGGCTTCTTGCCTTTGCCGTCTCTCTTGGCGGCGTGCTTGGGATCAACGTCCTCATCCATATCAGTTGAATCCTTGGACTCCTCCTCCTTCTTATTCCCCTTGCCCTTGCCTCCTAGTCTGTTCTTCTGACATTGCTTGTAGCTAGACTCCGGGTCCTCCTTGAGGTCGTTGACGAACTTGCAGTGGCGGTTGATGTGGGTGGCCTTGCCGTTGGCATCGAGGTGTACGAGGAACGACATATCGCGGTACTCTTCGTAGTTTGGGAACACGGAGCGCTGCCGAGGTAGTTTCACTTCCTCGCTGCTGCCCATGACCAGCTCCCCGCCCTCGGCCACGTTGTCCGCCATCATCTCGTCCTGCGAAGGTCATAGCGACCATGTCGGGAGTTTGCTTTTCTTCTGGAGCGGTTTTTTGCTTTGTGCTTATGTTCCTTCGAGCTTGAGTTGGAACGGCCTTTGCCAGCCGCGAGCATCATCATCGGCAGTTGGTAACTCACTCGTCAACTGAATCATCTGATTTAAGTCTAGCTAGTGATTGTCCTGCAGGCGCTTCAGCTTATGTCGAAGCAACATGCCCCTTTCAACCCATCGATTAAGGGGACCATGGAGGTCTGAGCGTGCGCTCCTACGCAGGAATTTTTCATATCCATCCAGCGGGAGAGGTAGGCACGAGATGTCTCGTCTTTCTCTTGCACGCACCGCTGTAGATCGCCAACAGTGCAGGGACGTTTGTACGTACCCTCGAAGTTCTTGGTGAATGATTCTTGCATGTCCAACCAATTGCAGATGGATTTCTCCGCCAAGTCGTCAATCCATTGACGGGCCATGCCTGCCAACATCAATGGGAGGTACTTGACGGCAACGTTGGCGTTACCCCCGGCGATCTCCACCGTGTTGTCGTAATCCTGCAACCATGTAGCTGGCTTAGCGGTGCCGTCATAGGGCTTGATGGTCTTGTCAATCCGAAAACCTTTGGGGTAAGTTGCGGACCGTATCGCAGGTCCAAAGCAACGTGGTCCTAGGTATGGTCCTTCCTGGGCCTCATGGATCTTGTCTATCCGTGAACGTGCGTCGTATGGCTCCGAGTTTCTTTTCTTCTTGTCAACAGGAGATGGGCTGCATCAGCGACGCGGGCCTCCTCCTCAATGGTGACTGCTGGGTGGCGACAGAGGCGAAGGTGGTAGTGGGTTAGCCTTCTTGCTATTACCCTCCTGCGATGCCTCACGCTTGTCGCGGTTTCTTGTCGGACGCGGAGGGTCATGGCACGACCTGCTCTTGTGTCCCTGGTTGCGCTCTCCGTCATGACGGGTCTGCTCCGCGTTGTCGCGGATGACGATGCCGCTCTGCCTTGGCGGGGGCATATCCATACGACGGTGAGCCTTGGGGTCTTCGCGATGTCAGGGGGGAGTGGGGCGGTGACGATGGGCGATGAGGTTGGGCCTTTCCTCCGTGGTCGGACGATATGGGGATAGCATCCTTCCTGTTGCGCGCATCCCTCCGTCTTCATTCCGATGAACCCGTCCCTTGGCGGTTTATGCTGGCAAGACTGGCCAAACGCTGGCTCAGACTCTAGCCTCTGAGAGGTAGCCTTATCCTGTTGTTTTACCGCCTTGTCCACTAGGTCATAGACCTAGTTCACTGCCTCAGGCGATCTATCCTGCTCCAGAAGGGTCTTGGCGACGACGAGGTTGAGGAGAGGAGTGGGCATCACCTGCCTTCCTTCACTTTCAATGTATGGCTTGGCTTATGCCGGCTTCGGGGGAGCCCATCATAGGTTTCGACGTACACCAGGATCGTTGATGATGCGAGCCGGAGCTTTCTTAGCCTTCTACTGCTGCTGTAGAGTCTTATACTCGGCCTCCATTTCTCTAGCTTTATCTATGGATTTTTGCGCGTTGACCAGATCTCGATCTATCTTAGTGCCTTGCTACGCGATGGTCTGCGCTTCCTCCAGCAGCTGCTGGCGCTTCTCGTCAAGCTGGTGTAGGGTTTCGTAGCATGGAAAACAAAAAATTTCTATCGCATACAAACAAACAAGCCAAGATCTATCTACTAGATTGTAGCAACGAGTCGATGGAATAACTCACCCTCGAAGATTCCAAAGTGTTTAACGAGAGGGGATTCTCGTGGGTGATGTAGTCATACTCTTCCCGATCTCAAGATCGCGTAGACGATCCTTCCGGCTATGCTTCGGCAGTGCTCCAATGGTCACACGCTCGTACTGACGAAGACCTTCCTCTCCTTGTTCCAAAGAGGAGGTTGTAGCACTCTCCTCACGATTCCGGCAGCACAACGGCGTGGTACCGGAAGTAGAGGGGAGATCTCGCAGGGCTTCGCCTTAAGCCGGAGCGAGTATGGTGGACTATGAGAGAGCCCTCGGTGTTCTAGGGTTTAGACACACCAAGGGGGGGCAAGCTGGCGGTTAGGGTTATCTAGGCGGTGGCGGCGGTTTGCCCTAGGGCGGCGGCGTCGGCAGCAGGAGGTGGCGGCGCCGGCGGCTAGGGTTTGCGGGGTGGCGATCTTGTGTGCTAGGAGGGGAGCCCTGCCCCTCCTCTTATAGGAGGGAGGCGCCGACCAAGGGAGGAATCCTCCCACTGGATCCCAAGTGGGCGGCGGTGGAGGAGGACTCCTCCCCAACTCGGTTTCCACCTCCCTCTCCACTTCCCAAAATAGCCGCTTGACTTTCAAATTGGCGTTTGACTTTTCCAAACTAGGATTTGATTAAACCCTTTATTTTGTTCAGCGATGACACCTAGTACATGATGCAATCATACCAACTTGATATAACACATTCATGTACCCTTCCCCTTCGGAGTGCCGGACATTCCGGAACCTTCTAGAACATTCCCGATGAAAACACCGGAATCATTCCCCAACTCCGAAATAGGAATTTCCTTATATGAATCTTATTCTCCGGACCATTCCGGATCTCCTCGTGATATCCCGGATCCCATCCGAGTTTCCGAACAACATTCGGTCTCTTTCTCATCATTCCATAACTACTCAAACAACGTCGAATCCTTAAGTGTGTCTCCCTACGGTTCGTGAATTATGCGGACATGATCGAGACACTTCTCCGAACAATAACCAATAGAGGAATCTGGAAATTCGTATGGCTCCCACATATTTCTACGATTACTTTGCGATCGAATGAACCACTTACATACGATACCAATTTCTCTTTGTCTCACGATAGTTTACTTATCCGAGGTTATGATCGCCGGTATCTCTGCATACCTAGTTCAACCTCGTTACTGATAAGTACTCTTTTCTTGTTCCCGTGATATATGATCCCTTGTGAGCCAGTCACATGCTTGCAAGCTAATTGGATGACATTCCACCAAGAGGGCCCAGAGTATATCTATCCGTCATCTGGATGGACAAATCCACTCTTGATCCATGTGTCTCAACCAATACTTTCCGAACACTCAATGCCACCTTTATAGCCACCCAGTTACGGTGTGGTGTTTGATGTCATCAAAGCATCCATCCGGTAAAGGTGATATGCATGATCTCATGGTCGAAGGAATTAGGTTACTATGTATCAGAAAGCATATAGCAATTGAACTATTAAAATGACTTGATCTTTATGCTACGCTTATCTATGGGAGTATGTCCACCATACCATTCTCCTAATGATATGATCTTGTTGTTAATAACATCTCAATGTTCATGATAGGGAAACCACAATCATTTATTAACCAACAAGCTAGTATTATAAAGAGGCTTTACTAGGGACTTCAAATTAAGTTTACAAATCACACAAGTATTAATGTTTCCTTGTTAATACTATTATAGCATGAATGTAAACATTTATCATAAACACAAAGATATAATAATAACTACATTTATTATTGCCTCTAGGGCATATCTCCAACAGTCTCCCACTTGCACTAGAGTCATCTAATCTAGATTACATGGTAATATACCGAACACCCATGGCAGTTTGGTGCTGGTCATGTTTTGCCCTCGGGAGAGGTTTAGTCAACGGATCCGCCACATTCAGATCTGTGTGTACTTTGCAAATCTTTATGTCCCCATCTTGGACATGTTCTCGAATAGCGTGAAAATGTAGCTTGATGTGCTTCAGCTTCTTGTGTGACCTTGGTTCTTGCGCATTGGCTATGGCGCCCATATTATAACAGTAGATAGACATTGGGTCCAGCGCACTAGGAACCACACCCAGCTCTGTAATGAACTCTTTCATCCATATCGCTTCTTGTGAAGCCTCCGAAGCAGCCATGTATTCCGATTCAGTTGAAGATCTCGCCACAACTCTTTGCTTTGCACTCCTCCAGCTAACTACTGCACCATTCAAAATAATTACATATCCAGATTGTGATTTAGAGTCATCCGGATCGGTGTTCCAACTAGCATCGGTGTAACCATTAACAACGAGCTGTTCATCACCTCCATAAGAAAGAACCATATCCTTCGTTCTTCTCAAGTACTTAAGGATGTTTTTGACCGCTGTCCAATGATCCACTCCTAGATCACTTTGATATCTTCTAGTTAAACTAACAGCATATGCAATGTCGGGTCTAGTACATAGCATGGCATACATTAGAGATCCTATGGCTGAGGCATAGGGAGTCTTACTCATCCTTTCTCCATCTTCTGCCGTTGTCGGACTTTGAGTTTTACTCAAGGTCGTATTGGGCAACATGGGCAAGAACCCTTTCTTGCTATCTTCCATTCCAAAACTCTTTAGAACTTTGTCCAAATATGTACTTTGTGACAATGATATTAGACGTCTTGATCTATATCTATAAATCTTTATGCCTAATATGTAAGCTGCTTCGCCAAGATCCTTCATTGAAAAACTATTATTCAAATATTCCTTGACACTATTAAGAAGGTCTACATCATTCCCAATCAACAATATGTCATCTACATATAGTATTAAGAATGCTATAGAGCTCCCACTCACTTTCTTGTAAATACAAGCTTCTCCATAAGTTTGTATAAAACCAAAACTTTTGATCACCTTATCAAAATGTTGATTCCAACTTCGGGATGCTTGCTTCAATCCATAGATGGACCGTTGAAGTTTGCATACCTTGTTAGCATCTTTAGGATCGACAAAACCTTTGGGTTGCATCATATACAACTCTTCATCAATGTCTCCAATGAGGAATGCTGTTTTGACATCCATCTGCCATACCTCATAATCATAATATGCAGCGATTGCTAACATAATCCTCATAGACGTTAGCTTCGCTATAGGTGAGAAAGTCTCATCGTAGTCAACTCCTTGAATTTGTTGAAACCCTTTTGCGACAAGTCGAGCTTTATAGACAGTAACATTACCATCAGCATCTATTTTCTTCTTGAAAATCCATTTGTTCTCGACGGCCTTCCGGCCATCCGGTAAGTCCACCAAAGTCCATACTTGGTTTTCGTACATGGATCCAATCTCGGATTTCATGGCTTCTTGCCATTTATTGGAATCTGTGCTCATCATCGCTTCCTCATATGTCGCAGGGTCATCGGTGTTGTCCACCAACATGACACTCATAACGGGATCATACCAATCTGGAGTGGTACGAGTTCTCGTTGACCTGCGAGGCTCTGTAGCAACTACAACCGAAGTTTCATGATCATCATCATTAGCTTCCTCTCTTATTGGTGCAGGCACCACAGGAACTTCTTCTGGTGCTGCGCTACTCGCAAGTTCGAGAGAAGGTTCGACAACCTCGTCGAGTTCTACTTTCCTTCCAGTCACTTCTTTCGAGAGAAATTCCTTCTCTAGAAAGGATCCATTCTTGGCAACGAAGATTTTGCCCTCGGATCTACGATAGAAGGTATACCCAATAGTTTCCTTCGGGTATCCTATGAAGACGCATTTTTCCGCTTTGGGTTCAAGCTTGTCCGGCTGTAACTTCTTTACATAGGCTTCGCATCCCCAAACTTTAAGGAACGACAATCTAGGTTTCTTCCCAAACCATAATTCATACAGTGTCGTTTGAACGGATTTAGATGGTGCCCTATTTAAAGTGAATGCGGCTGTTTCTAATGCATAACCCCAAAATGATAGCGGTAAATCTGTAAGTGACATCATAGAACGAACCATATCTAAGAGAGTTCGATTACGACGTTCGGACACACCATTACGCTGTGGTGTTCCCGGCGGTGTCAATTGTGAAAGTATTTCGCATTTCTTCAAATGCTCGCCAAACTCGTAACTTAGATATTCACCTCCACAATCAGAACGTAGAAATTTAATCTTCTTGTTACGTTGATTCTCTACCTCACTTTGAAATTCCTTAAACTTCTCGAAAGTTTCGGACTTATGTTTCATGAAATACATATACCCATATCTACTCAAGTCATCCGTGAAGGTAAGAACATAACGATAACCACCGCGCGATGCTACACTCATTGGACCACACACATTGGTATGTATAATTTCCAATAAGTCCATAGCTTGCTCCATCATAACAGAAAATGGAGTCTTAGTCATTTTTCCCATCAGACATGCTTCGCATCTTTCAAGTGATTCGAAATCAAGTGATTCAAGAAGTCCATCGGAATGGAGTTTCTTCATACGCTTCACTCCAATGTGACCAAGACGACAGTGCCACATATAGGTCGAGTTATCGCTCGATTTCAAATGTTTAGCCTCAATGTTATTAATATGTGTATTTCCACTATCGAGATTCAATAAGAATAGACCATCTATCAAAGGTGCATGTGCATAAAACATATTACTCATATAAATCGAACAAACATTATTCTCGGACATAAACAAGTAACCGTCTCGCAATAAACAAGATCCCGATATAATGTTCATGCTTAAGCAGGCACCAAATAACAATTATTTAAGTATAAAACTAATCCCGATGGTAGATGAAGGGGTAGCGTGCCGACCGCGATCACATCAACCTTTGATCCGTTTCCCACGCGCATCGTCACCTCGTTCTTCGCTAGCTTCCGTTTATTCTGTAGCACCTGTTTCGAGTTACAAATATGAGCAACCGAACTAGTATCAAATACCCAGGCACTACTACGAGTACTAGTGAGATACACATCAATAACATGTATATCGGATATACCTTTCTTCTTGATGTTGTCGTTCTTCAAATCCACCAAGTACTTTGGGAAATTCCGCTTCCAGTGACCTTCTCCCTTGCAGTAAAAGCACTCAGTATCAGGCTTAGGACCAGCCCTGGTCTTCTTCGTTGGCGTGGTAACTTTCTTACCACCCTTCTTGTAGTGTCCCTTTTGCTTAGACTTGCCTTTCTTGAATTTGGTGGTCTTATTGACCATCAACACTTGGTGCTCTTTCTTAATCTCCACTTCTGCAGATTTCAACATAGCAAAGAGTTCTGGCAACTGCTTGTTCATGTTTTGCATACTGTAGTTCATCACAAAGTTCTTGTAACTTGGTGGTAGTGATTGGAGGACACGGTAAAGCCCCAAAGCATTAGGAATCACTATACCCAAGCTTTGAAGTTTGTTTGTGTGCCCAGACATCTCAAGCACATGCTCACTGACGGAGCTGCCCTCTTCCATCTTGCAGTTAAAGAACTTTTCAGAAGCCTCATAGCTCTCAATCGCCGCGTGAGCCTCAAAGATCAATTTGAGATCACGGATTCTCAAACCTTTTCTGAAGCTCCGATTCTAAACCATACAAGATAGCACACTGAACTGTGGAGTACTGAGTCTTCCGAGCGAGGTAAACATTCTTTACTTCATCGGCAAAGATCACCGCGGGGGTCACCAATGTGCATCCAAAGACATAGGTCAAATTACCAGTGAGGACAATCCTCAAATTGCGGAACCAATCCATGAGTTGCTTCCATTGTTTTTCAACTTTTCTTTCTCTAGGAGCATTAAAATTGATGGTAGGGCCATTGATCTACAACATATTTGCAATAGTTTAGACTAAGTTTATGACAAATTAAGTTCTAATTAATAGTTAAATTAATCTAGGTGAACTCCCACTCAAAACAATATCCCTCACATTGTTTTAGTGATCACACGAACCAAATCCACCACATCAACACCGATCATCACGAGAGTTGATATAGTTTCAATGGCGAACAATCGACATGTTCATCATATCTTCTATATGATTCATGCTTTACCTTTCGGTGATCCGTGTTCCGAGACCATGTTTGTACATGCTAGGCTCGTCAAGATCAAACCTTAGTTTCCGCATGAGCAAATCTGGCTTGCTCACGTTGTATACACTTGCGGAATCTAACACACCCGATCATCACGTGGTGCTTCGAAACAACAAGCTTTAGCAACGGTGCTAACTAAGGGTGAACACTTTATGACTTGAAATTCATGTGCATGAGGGATCATCTTATAATGCTACCATCGTCTACTAAGCTATATACAAGATGCATAAATGATTAACATCACATGCAATTCATAATATGTGATATGATATGGCCTTTCTTCTTTGTGCTTCCGATCTCCATCTTCAAGCACGAACATGATCTCCATCATCACCGGTATTGCATCAAGGTCAATGACGCTTCTCCATGGTTGTCGTCCACCGGCTTCAACTATTACAACTACTTTGAATAGACACGCGGGTCTTAACATAAATTAAAGACAACCATATGGCTCCTGCCGGTTGCCAACTTATAATACGGAACATTGCATACATCAAATATAATCACAATCATGGCCATATCACATCACTGCACACCCCTGCAAAACAAAGTTAGACGCCTCTACTTTCTTTGCATGTTTTACGTGGTTTGGGGCTCTCAATAAGTGTCGTTCTAACTTATGAACATGAACCACAACATTGATACTAGTATTGTTAATCACCCGTTGTAAATTGGATCTTAACTATGCTAGGAGAAACAGGCACCCGCAAAGCCACTTATGCAATACAAGTTGCATGTTAAGCGTGGAGCAAGTCTCATGAACGATGTCATGTAAGGTTAGCCCGGGCCGCTTCATCCCAACATCCCGCAAGATGCAAAGTACACAAGAAGCAATCGGAAATAAAAGCATCAACGCCCAAAATGACCATTGTGTTCTACTCGTGCAACAGATCTACATATAGACACGGCTCTGATACCACTGTAGGGTTTCGTAGCATGGAAAACAAAAAATTTCTATCGCATACAAACAAACAAGCCAAGATCTATCTACTAGATTGTAGCAACGAGTCGATGGAATAACTCACCCTCGAAGATTCCAAAGTGTTTAACGAGGCGGATTCGTGGGTGATGTAGTCGTACTCTTCCGATCTCAAGATCGCGTGGGCGATCCTTCCGGCTGCGTTCGGCGGCGCTCCCTTGATCGGTCACACGTTCGGTACTCGACGAAGACCTTCCTCTCCCTTGTTCCAGCAGGGAGCGGAGGTTGTAGCACTCTCCTCGCGATTCCGGCAGCACAACGGCGTGGTACCGGAAGTAGAGGGGAGATCTCGCAGGGCTTCGCCTTAAGCCGGAGCGAGTATGGTGGACTCTGAGAGAGCCCTCGGTGTTCTAGGGTTTAGACACACCAAGGGGGGGGGGGCAAGCCGGCGGCTAGGGTTAGCTAGGCAGCGGCGGCGGTTTGCCCTATGGTGGCGGCGGCAGCAGGAGGTGGCGGCGCCGGCGGCTAGGGTTTGCGAGGTGGAAATCTTGTGTGCTAGGAGAGGAGCCCTGCCCCTCCTCTTATAGGAGGGAGGTGCCGGCCAAGGGGAGGGTAATCCCTCCCCAACTCAGATCCCAAGTGGGCCAGCGGTGGAGGAGGGACTCCTCCCCAACTCGGTTTCCACCTCCCTCTCCACTTCCCAAAATAGCCGTTTGACTTTCAAATTGGTGTTTGACTTTTCCAAACTAGGATTTGATTAAACCCTTTATTTTGTTCAGCGATGACACCTAGTACATGATGCAATCATACCAACTTGATATAACACATTCATGTACCCTTCCCCTTCGGTCTTGGACATTTCGGAACCTTCTAGAACATTCCCGATGAAAACACCGGAACCATTCCCCAACTCCGAAATAGGACTTTCCTTATATGAATCTTATTCTCCGGACCATTCCGGATCTCCTCGTGATATCCCGGATCCCATCCGAGACTCCGAGCAACATTCGGTCTCTTTCTCATCATTCCATAACTACTCAAACAACGTCGAATCCTTAAGTGTGTCTCCCTACGGTTCGTGAATTATGCGGACATGATCGAGACACTTCTCCGAACAATAACCAATAGAGGAATCTGGAAATTCATATGGCTCCCACATATTTCTACGATTACTTTGCGATCGAATGAACCACTTACATACGATACCAATTTCCCTTTGTCTCATGATAGTTTACTTATCCGAGGTTATGATCGTCGGTATCTCTGCATAACTAGTTCAACCTCGTTACTGATAAGTACTCTTTTCTCGTTCCCGTGATATGTGATCCCTTGTGAGCCAGTCACATGCTTGCAAGCTAATTGGATGACATTCCACCGAGAGGGCCTAGAGTATATCTATCCGTCATATGGATGGACAAATTCCACTCTTGATCCATGTGTCTCAACCAATACTTTCCGAACACTCAATGCCACCTTTATAGCCACCCAGTTACTGTGTAGTGTATAATGTCATCAAAGCATCCATCCGGTAAAGGTGATATGCATGATCTATTGGTCGAAGGAATTAGGTTACTATGTATCAGAAAGCATATAGCAATTGAACTATTAAAATGACTTGATCTTTATGCTACGCTTATCTATAGGAGTATGTCCACCATACCATTCTCCTAATGATATGATCTTGTTGTTAATAACATCTCAATGTTCATGATAGGGAAACCACAATCATTTATTAACCAACAAGCTAGTATTATAAAGAGGCTTTACTAGGGACTTCAGATTAAGTTTACAAATCACACAAGTATTAATGTTTCCTTGTTAATACTATTATAGCATGAATGTAAACATTTATCATAAACACAAAGATATAATAATAACTACATTTATTATTGCCTCTAGGGCATATCTCCAACAGTATCCCACTTGCACTAGAGTCATCTAATTTAGATTACATGGTAATATACCGAACACCCATGGCAGTTTGGTGCTGGTCATGTTTTGCCCTCAGGAGAGGTTTAGTCAACGGATCCGCCACATTCAGATATGTGTGTACTTTGCAAATCTTTATGTCCCCATCTTGGACATGTTCTCGAATAGCGTGAAAATGTAGCTTGATGTGCTTCAGCTTCTTGTGTGACCTTGGTTCTTGCGCATTGGCTATGGCGCCCATGTTATCACAGTAGATAGACATTGGGTCCAGCGCACTAGGAACCACACCCAGCTCTGTAATGAACTCTTTCATCCATATCGCTTCTTGTGAAGCCTCCGAAGCAGCCATGTATTCCGATTCAGTTGAAGATCTCGCCATAACTCTTTGCTTTGCACTCCTCCAGCTAACTGTTGCACCATTCAAAATAAATACGTATCCAGATTGTGATTTAGAGTCATCCGGATCGGTGTTCCAACTAGCATCGATGTAACCATTAACAACGAGCTGTTCATCACCTCCATAAGAATGAACCATATCCTTCGTTCTTCTCAAGTACTTAAGGATGTTTTTGACCGCTGTCCAATGATCCACTCCTGGATCACTTTGATATCTGCTAGTTAAACTAACAGCATATGCAATGTCGGGTCTAGTACATAGCATGGCATACATTAGAGATCCTATGGCTGAGGCATAGGGAGTCTTACTCATCCTTTCTCCATCTTCTGCCGTTGTCGGACTTTGAGTTTTACTCAAGGTCGTATTGGGCAACATGGGCAAGAACCCTTTCTTGCTATCTTCCATTCCAAACCTCTTTAGAACTTTGTCCAAATATGTACTTTGTGACAATGATATTAGATGTCTCGATCTATCTCTATAAATCTTTATGCCTAATATGTAAGCTGCTTCGCCAAGATCCTTCATTGAAAAACTATTATTCAAATATTCATTGACACTATTAAGAAGGTCTACATCATTCCCAATCAACAATATGTCATCTACATATAGTATTAAGAATGCTATAGAGCTCCCACTCACTTTCTTGTAAATACAAGCTTCTCCATAAGTTTGTATAGAACCAAAACTTTTGATCACCTTTTCAAAACGTTGATTCCAACTTCGGGATGCTTGCTTCAATCCATAGATGGACCGTTGAAGTTTGCATACCTTGTTAGCATCTTTAGGATCGACAAAACCTTTGGGTTGCATCATATACAACTCTTCATCAATGTCTCCATTGAGGAATGCTGTTTTGACATCCATTTGCCATATCTCATAATCATAATATGCAGCGATTGCTAACATAATCCTCACAGACTTTAGCTTCGCTACAGGTGAGAAAGTCTCATCGTAGTCAACTCCATGAATTTGTCGAAACCCTTTTGCGACAAGTCGAGCTTTATAGACAGTAACATTACCATCAACATCTGTTTTCTTCTTGAAAATCCATTTGTTCTCGACGGCCTTCCGGCCATCCGGTAAGTCCACCAAAGTCCATACTTGGTTTTCGTACATGGATCCAATCTCGGATTTCATGGCTTCTTGCCATTTATTGGAATTTGTGCTCATCATCGCATCCTCATATGTCGCAGGGTCGTCGGTGTTGTCCACCAACATGACACTCATAACGGGATCATACCAATCTGGAGTGGTACGAGTTCTCGTTGACCTGCGAGGCTCTGTAGCAACTACAACCGAAGTTTCATGATCATCATCATTAGCTTCCTCTCTTATTGGTGCAGGCACCACATGAACTTCTTCCGGTGCTGCGCTACTCGCAAGTTCGAGAGAAGGTTCGACAACCTCGTCGAATTCTACTTTCCTTCCAGTCACTTCTTTCGAGAGAAATTCCTTCTCTAGAAAGGATCCATTCTTTGCAACGAAGATTTTGCCCTCGGATCTATGATAGAAGGTATACCCAATAGTTTCCTTCGGGTATCCTATGAAGACGCATTTTTCCGCTTTGGGTTCAAGCTTGTCCGGCTGTAACTTCTTTACATAGGCTTCGCATCCCCAAACTTTAAGGAACGAAAATCTAGGTTTCTTCCCAAACCATAATTCATACGGTGTCGTTTCAACAGATTTAGATGGTGCCCTATTTAAAGTGAATGCGGCTGTTTCTAATGCATAACCCCAAAATGATAGCGGTAAATCTGTAAGTGACATCATAGAACGAACCATATCTAAGAGAGTTCGATTACGACGTTCGGACACACCATTACGCTGTGGTGTTCCCGGCGGTGTCAATTGTGAAAGTATTCCGCATTTCTTCAAATGCTCGCCAAACTTGTAACTTAGATATTCACCTCCACGATGAGAACGTAGAAATTTAATCTTCTTGTTACGTTGATTCTCTACCTCACTTTGAAATTCCTTAAACTTCTCGAAAGTTTCGGACTTATGTTTCATGAAATAGATATACCCATATCTACTCAAGTCATCCGTGAAGGTAAGAACATAACGATATCCACCACGCAATGCTACACTCATTGGACCACACACATCGGTATGTATGATTTCCAATAAGTCCGTAGCTTGCTCCATCATACTAGAAAATGGAGTCTTAGTCATTTTTCCCATCAGACATCCTTCGCATCTTTCAAGTGATTCGAAATCAAGTGATTCAAGAAGTCCATCGGAATGGAGTTTCTTCATATGCTTCACTCCAATGTGACCAAGGCAGCGATTACACATATAGGTCGAGTTATCGCTCGATTTCAAATGTTTAGCCTCAATGTTATTAATATGTGTATTTCCACTATCGAGATTCAATAAGAATAGACCATCTATCAAAGGTGCATGTGCATAAAACATATTACTCATATAAATCGAACAACCATTATTCTCGGACTTAAACAAGTAACCGTCTCGTAATAAACAAGATCCCGATATAATGTTCATGCTTAACGCAGGCACCAAATAACAATTATTTAAGTATAAAACTATTCCCGATGGTAGATGAAGGGGTAGCGTGCCGACCGCGATCACCTTGTTCTTCGCTAGCTTCCGTTTATTCTGTAGCACCTGTTTCGAGTTACAAATATGAGCAACCAAACCAGTATCAAATACCCAGGCACTACTACGAGTACTAGTGAGATACACATCAATAACATGTATATCGGATATACCTTTCTTCTTGATGTTGCCGTTCTTCAAATCCGCCAAGTACTTTGGGCAATTCCGCTTCCAGTGACCTTCTCCCTTGAAGTAAAAGAACTCAGTATCAGGCTTAGGTCCAGCCCTGGTCTTCTTCGTTGGCATGGTAACTTTCTTACCACCCTTCTTGTAGTGTCCCTTTTGCTTAGACTTGCCTTTCTTGAATTTGGTGGTCTTATTGACCATCAACACTTGGTGCTCTTTCTTAATCTCCACTTCTGCAGATTTCAACATAGCAAAGAGTTATGGCAACTGCTTGTTCATGTTTTGCATACTGTAGTTCATCACAAAGTTCTTGTAACTTGGTGGTAGTGATTGGAGGACACGGTAAATCCCCAAAGCATTAGGAATCACTATACCCAAGCTTTGAAGTTTGTTTGCGTGCCCAGACATCTCAAGCACATGCTCAACTTGTGAGGCCCTCTTCCATCTTGCAGTTAAAGAACTTTTCAGAAGCCTCATAGCTCTCAATCTCCGCGTGAGTCTCAAAGATCAATTTGAGATCACGGACAATATCATGTGGGTCTAAATTCTCAAACCTTTTCTGAAGCTCCGATTCTAAACCATACAAGATAGCACATCGAATGTGGAGTCTTGAGTCTTCCGAGCGAGGTAAACATTCTTTACTTCGTCGGCAAGATCACTGCAAAGGGTCACCAATGTGCATCCAAACATAGGTCAAATTACCATGTGAGGACAATCCTCAAATTGCGGAACCAATCCGCGAAGTTGCTTCCATTGTTTTTCAACTTTTCTTTCTCTAGGAACGCATTAAAATTGATGGTAGGGGCCTCCATTGATCTACAACATATTTGCAATAGTTTAGACTAAGTTTATGACAAATTGAGTTCTAATTAATAGTTAAATTAATCTAGGTGAACTCCCACTCAAAACAATATCCCTCACATTGTTTTAGTGATCACACGAACCAAATCCACCACAGCAACACCGATCATCACGAGAGTTGATATAGTTTCAATGGCGAACAATCGACATGTTCATCATATCTTCTATATGATTCATGCTTTACCTTTCGGTGATCCGTGTTCCGAGACCATGTATGTACATGCTAGGCTCGTCAATATCAAACCTTAGTTTCCGCATGAGCAAATCTGGCTTGCTCACGTTGTATACACTTGCGGAATCTAACACACCCGATCATCACGTGGTGCTTCGAAACAACAAGCTTTAGCAATGGTGCTAACTAAGGGTGAACACTTTATGACTTGAAATTCATGTGCATGAGGGATCATCTTATAATGCTACCGTCGTCTACTAAGCAATACAAGATGCATAAAGGATTAACATCACATGCAATTCATAATATGTGATATGATATGGCCTTTCTTCTTTGTGCTTCCGATATCCATCTTCAAGCACGAACATGATGTCCATCATCACCGGTATTGCATCAAGGTCAATGACGCTTCTCCATGGTTGTCGTCCACTGGCTTCAACTATTACAACTACTTTGAATAGACACGCGGGTCTTAACATAAATTAAAGACAACCATATGGCTCGTGCCGGTTGCCAACTTACAATAAGGAACATTGCATACATCAAATATAATCACAATCATGGCCATATCACATCACTTCACACCCCTTCAAAACAAAGTTAGACGCCTCTACTTTCTTTGCATGTTTTACGTGGTTTGGGGCTTTCAATAAGTGTCGTTCTAACTTACGAACATGAACCACAACATTGATACTAGTATTGTTAATCACCCGTTGTAAATTGGATCTTAACTATGCTAGGAGAAACAGCACCATAAAGCCACTTATGCAATACAAGTTGCATGTTAAGCGTGGAGCAAGTCTCATGAACGATGTCATGTAAGGTTAGCCCGGGCCGCTTCATCCCAACATCCCGCAAGATGCAAAGTACACAAGAAGCAATCGGAAATAAAAGCATCAACGCCCATAATGACCATTGTGATCTACTCGTGCAACAGATCTACATATAGAAACGGCTCTGATACCACTGTAGGGTTTCGTAGCATGGAAAACAAAAAATTTCTATCGCATACAAACAAACAAGCCAAGATCTATCTACTAGATTGTAGCAACGAGTTGATGGAATAACTCACCCTCGAAGATTCCAAAGTGTTTAACGAGAGTGGATTCTCGTGGGTGATGAAGTCGTACTCTTCCCGATCTCAAGATCGCGTAGACGATCCTTCCAAGGCTGCGTTCCGGCAGCGCTCCCTTGATCGGTCACACGTTAAATTTTCGGCGAAGACCTTCCTATCCCTTGTTCCAGCAGGCAGTGGAGGTTGTAGCACTCTCCTCGCGATTCCGGCAGCACAACGGCGTGCTACCGGAAGTAGAGGGGAGATCTCGTAGGGCTTCGCCTTAAGCCGGAGCGAGTATGGTGGACTATGAGAGAGCCCTCGGTGTTCTAGGGTTTAGACACACCAAGGGGGGGGGGGGGCAAGCCGGCGGCTAGGGTTAGCTAGGCGGCGGCGGCGGTTTGCCCTAGGGTGGCGCGGCGGCAGCAGGAGGTGGCGGCGCCGACGGCTAGGGTTTGCGGGGTGGAGATCTTGTGTGCTAGGAGGGGAGCCCTGCCCCTCCTCTTATAGGAGGGAGGCGCCAGCCAAGGGGAGGGGAATACCTCCCCAACTCGGATCCCAGGTGGGCCGGCGGTGGAGGAGGGACTCCTCCCCAACTCGGTTTCCACCTCCCTCTCCACTTCGCAAAATAGCCGTTTGACTTTCAAATTGGCGTTTGACTTTTCCAAACTAGGATTTGATTAAACCCTTTATTTTGTTCAGCGATGAAACCTAGTACATGATGCAATCATACCAACTTGATATAACACATTCATGTACCCTTCCCCTTTAGACTGCCGGACATTCCGGAACCTTCTAGAACATTCCCGATGAAAACACCGGAACCATTCCCCAACTCCGAAATAGGACTTTCCTTATATGAATCTTATTCTCTGGACCATTCCGGATATCCTCGTGATATCCCAGATCCCATCCGAGACTCCGAACAACATTCGGTCTCTTTCTCATCATTCCATAACTTTTTAAACAACGTCGAATCCTTAAGTGTGTCTCCCTACGGTTCGTGAATTATGCAGACATGATCGAGACACTTCTCCGAACAATAACCAATAGAGGAATCTGGAAATTCATATGGCTCCCACATATTTCTACGATTACTTTGCGATCGAATGAACCACTTACATACGATACCAATTTCCCTTTGTCTCATGATAGTTTACTTATCCGAGGTTATGATCGTCGGTATCTCTGCATAACTAGTTCAACCTCGTTACTGATAAGTACTCTTTTCTCGTTCCCGTGATATGTGATCCCTTGTGAGCCAGTCACATGCTTGCAAGCTAATTGGATAACATTCCACCGAGAGGGCCCAGAGTATATCTATCCGTCATATGGATGGACAAATCCCACTCTTGATCCATGTGTCTCAACCAATACTTTCCGAACACTCAATGCCACCTTTATAACCACCCAGTTACGGTGTGGTGTTTGATGTCATCAAAGCATCCATCCGGTAAAGGTGATATGCATGATCTCATGGTCGAAGGAATTAGGTTACTAGGTATCAGAAAGCATATAGCAATTGAACTATTAAAATGACTTGATCTTTATGCTACGCTTATCTATAGGAGTATGTCCACCATATCATTCTCCTAATGATATGATCTTGTTGTTAATAACATCTCAATGTTCATGATAGGGAAACCAAAATCATTTATTAACCAACAAGCTAGTATTATAAAGAGGCTTTACTAGGGACTTCAAATTAAGTTTACAAATCACACAAGTATTAATGTTTCCTTGTTAATACTATTATAGCATGAATGTAAACATTTATCATAAACACAAAGATATAATAATAACTACATTTATTATTGCCTCTAGGGCATATCTCCAACAGCTGGGTCACGTTCCGTACATGAGCTACGGTCAGTGGCTCGACGAGGAGATTGCCGTACATCACTCTATCAGCTAGAGTAACTTGGGAAGCAGCAGACGTAGATGCGGGAGGCGGCATGTTTGCGGTGTTGTTGTTGCTCGGGCCGGTGCCGAGTTCCTGCGGCTGTTGCACTTGGTTAGGCGGAGGGGGCATGACCTTTGCACAATCATTGTCAGCAGCAATAGGTGGTCCCTTCCGTTTGTCCAGAGCTGTAGGCGGAGCTCGTCTGGGTTGATTTTCATCCATCGCCGTCCCAATGGTGACGAACACCTCTCGAGACGTGACGGTGTTGTTTTCTTGCTCATCGCGCGTGTACTCTTCCTCCATCTCCTGCATGGCGGAGTCTAATTCCTCTGGACTGAAATCTATCTCCTCTAAATCTGCACTGAAGTTGGCGTATAGCGCGTCAATCACAGAGTCAGAGGGTGCCAGGACTTCCTCGATGACGGGGGGTGGAGGTGCAATAGTAGCGACGATGACTGGATGTGGTGATGCAACTGCGGCGATGGCGGCCGGAGGCGGTGGTGGCGGTTCCTGAGGAGGCGGCGCTCCGCCAACGAGCGCAAGATCCGCCTGAGCTTCCCCCTCGGCCTCCGCATAGCTATTGACGGTGTTCACCATGCTTTCGAAGGTGAGGCGTCCTAAAGCTTGTTGCCGCCTTAGAGAATGCTGGAGAAGCGTTCCCTAGTCCAGTCCTTCCACAAAGTGATACATAGCATCAACATTGGGGTAGTGGGCCAGATCAGCTCGTATACGGAGCCACCTGGCCAGGTAATCGCAGGGGTTTTTTTCCCTCTCTCTGAATGCAACACGCCAGATCGAATATGGTAACCATGCCGACGAACTTGGATCTCAGCTGTCTAGACGCACAGACGAAGCCGGCGGACTTGCAGTGATCTTCCACTGTTATATCCTGCACAGGGGCGGTTTGGGTGGGCCTTGAATTTTTCCGATCTTTGTCGGCAAACTCCGAGGAGAGGTCCGACATCGATCCTTCCGCGAACGTATCCTGCCCGTAGGCGGTCCGTGCGGGCCTTGATGCTCCTCTGACTCCTAGGGAACTAGTGCCCGAGTCAGTTTCGCAAATGAAGAGGTGGATGTCTTCGATAGGAACGATCAAACACCACGTAGGGTTCATCTTCGCTGGGATCCAGAACGTTGCCGGAGAAGAGAACGCGACCGATGGCTACGGTTTTGCCGATTTCCGCGAAGATCTTGGTCCTCGCCCACTGAAGATCCTGAAGCGCCTCTTGCCCCACGGTGGGCGCCAACTATCATGGTATTGCCGATGAGTACGCCATGGAGGGGTCCTCATAGTGCGTATTTAGATACGTGGGGGACGGCGGACGGTTGACGGCTACAAGGTAACACATCTTACCCAGGTTCAGATCCCACGACGGTGGCGGAATCCTACTCCTGCTATAAATCACTATAATGGCAATACGCCGAGTTACAGGGATTGGTTTGCTGTGCGAGGTGCGTCGTAGTCGATGCTATATCGTCTCGATTGTCTGAGGTTGTCCCCTAAAGGCTCCCATAGGCCCGACTTATATAGTCGCCAGGTCCTAGGGTTACAGGGAAAAGTCCTAGCCGAACAGGTTACATAGTCCTACACTGTCTATTACTAGTCTAGCGTGTCTTGCACTCCAAGGCTCCGGGGACGCTGGTGACTCCACCATAGCCTTCATTTATCCGGCATGGGCCTCCCTTCTGGATCCATCTAACTGGGCTGCCCAGCAGGCCATGGGCCATGCTACCAACTGTGGGCCACCCGGGTTATCCAGATAAGAGACATGTTATGAGGATACCCATATAGCATATCCCCACCAATCTTCCCCTTCTTTCTCCCTCTCCTCAAGCTGCATGTCTCGATCAGGGATGGTCTCCTCCAAGTCTGACACTTTGTGATGAAGGCGAGCAATGATGCGATCATTCTTGTCAGGCAGTTTGTGAAGTGACTTGTGCTCCTTCACGAGGATGACAAATTTCTGGTCCTTCTTGGCAGTAGCGAGTTGCTTCACGTTGGCGTCAACACGAGCTTTGTCCAGTTCCTTCCGACTCTCACTAAGCATGAAGGAAATATGGTCCACATGGTGCCTCTAGTCAGGGTGGCTTGGAAGATCCAGGGGTTGTCAGTTGGAGTCACTTCTGGCGTAGTGAGCAAAGCGGGTAACGATGATCTTGTTGATATTCTGCCCACATAGTCGGGCTAGTGCTTCCTGCATAGCTCTAGATAGTCCATCGATCCATTTGTTCTCTCTGATGGTGAAATGGATCTTCTCCGAGGTAGGTGGCTCCATCTTTCCGTGAAGATCAGCAACTATCAGGCACTATAACTCCCCTCCGGGGTGATTATGGAGTTGAGCTCCATTAAACTCCGGATGTGGGCGCTCTAGAAATTATGTCAGCTTGCTCAGGTCATCTCAAATATTAGATTCCCTCCATTGCCCATCAGGTAGAACTTGCTGTAGGCGTAGTCCATCTATATGCAATTAGAAAGGAGTAAGTTAGATAAGTGATCAAGTGTGCCAAATTTTAGGTAAGATTGCAAAAAATTTAAGGAACTTATGACTCTCTTTTGGAAAGAATTTCAAGGGTAAGAGTGAGAATAGGTTTTCAAATATACTCACTTTCTTTGTTTTGGGAAATTAAGTTTTTCTGACGTCCATGCTAACTAGGGTCTCCTCTGGTCAGGATGGCTCTGATACCAACTTGTCAACACCCAGATTTTTAATCCCACCTGTTATGCCGTACATCGCAATTCTAGGATTACCATTTTTGCGACACATAACAGATTGGTACCATAGTTCATCATCCATTACAAACCATAATAGTCTTACAAATAGTTGATCTCATGATCAAGTCTGATTAAAATCAAAGCAGCAGAATAATAATAAGGGTAGCATGGTCGGGGCACCATCTTCAGGGCACAAGCAATGCTGACGATGGGAGATGATCCTAGTTATCGTACGCTTCCTGCTGTCCATCTTCCTCGTAGTCTCCTTCATTGTCTGGCCATGGGAATAGCCATGGACAAAGCCATGAGTACTTCGAAGTACTCGCAAATTTTCACTAAAGTAGCAATGCCATTCTAATAGGAATCCAAAGCTCTAGGTTTGTTTCCCACAAGGCAATTTTATTTCAACTAGTAACTAGTAATAAAAGTCTAACTTTATTTGTCTAAGTTACTTAGGTGGGAACCTACCTTCATCTCCACAACTTGTGGGGTCAAGTCAAGGTCATATTTGAAGTCACGGGTCATTTTGGAAAACATCTGACAACGGAACAATATGGCCATCCAACTGTCCATAACCGTGGACGCTGCTATTCGAATAGTTTGACACTCTATAGAGGTGCTACACTTTCACCACAACATTCGATACATCCGTCAGGAACAATCCTAAATCATCATACTTAGTATGCGGATAATCAATCCTGACCTTTCAATTACACAACCTAGTATAGGCACATCCCCTATGAGTTTGGCCTCCCAACCATGACCATTTGTCATCTTGGGCACTTCATAGGTGGACAGTCACATTCACAAGGTAGCCTCAGCTCACCTTGTTCCGCGAGGGAACCCATACTAAGACATATAAACTTACAGTCAAGCCCTACCCAAACTCGGGTATTGTGGTTGTACGGTAAAATTGGAATGGTATCACATCCGAACCCAACCATCATTTTTTATCAAAGTCAAGTCACATACTTCATTCACCATCATCTTCAAGTCATTGTGTCATAACACATGTCAAAACATTTCAATAGAATGACTCATCATTCCAAAGTTTTCATAATCATTTGTTCCCACCTAGTGATCAAGCTTAGTTTAGCACTAGCATCTATCAAATGGGGGTGTGTGTCACTAGTTGTAGGGTACTAAGCTGGTATATATACCTTCATCAAGTTCCAAGCTCTTGATAACACTTTCCTCATTTTCCACTAATCATCCAATTAATTAACTACTGAACAACTTTGTAAAAGTAAAGCTTGCAAGTAAAACTTGGATTTGGTATAGTAAAAAGGGGTATAACAAAGGCTTGCAAGTGGGACTTGCATGGTTTAGCTTAGCTTGCTTGCTTAGATAGAAGATCTTTCCTTGGTTGGCAAGGTGGTCGAAGTTCTCTGCCTCGTCTTCGTAGAATTCCTCCTCGTCGTAGCCCGGATTGATACTAGCGTCTATAAACAAATACGAGGTACACAATCACCAAACAATACGTAACTCCTTATATTTATCACACAAGGGTCACACTAGATGATCTAGCATCATCTCTATCATTACAAGAAAGGGTGATAAGATTTTATTTATCTTATTTTTAGGAAAGTAATTTCTACTCATTGAAAAGTTACTTAAGATTTAATATTCTCCAAATTAAAAATATGGGATCATATTGACACATGTCATAACCACATATTCTAATACTTGAGAATGTGATTTAAAGTGGTTGGCCTTATTTATAAAGTTTAACACTATTATTTAATAATATTTAAGGGACTAAAAATGACTAGAAAGTCATTCTTTTAGTTTTGGTCCAGGAGTACTGTATGTAAATATGTAGATTTTTATATATTCAGAAAGGTCTTGTCAAATGTGATTTTTGAGAGTTGGAATCAACTCAAAATCACTAATGGTTGATTTTAGAAAAATGTTTAAAGTTGCAAATGCTACTGGCTTGTTATTTTTACTGAGGGTGATCCATAGTTTCAAACTGTTTTAATGCAATGGGAGTGATTAGAGATTTTCATATACTTTCAAACAAAACTGGATTCATTCAATTTGGTGCAGTGAATCTCCTTGAATTGATTTTTAAAGTTCACTACTGGAAAGGTTTTTGAATAAAAAGAAAAAATACTAGATTTGAATTACTGGGCTCGCGCGGGAAACACTACTGGGCTAGCCCAACTGCACAAAGCATGCGCAGCAGGCTCACTCAGGCTGGCCCCACGCGTTAGCGGGTGTTTCTAAACGAACCGGTCTCGAATAATGCTGGCCCTCCGATTACAGCACGATCTACGATCGAGGTTCATCGTCTACGTTGCGAGGCTCCGGCGAGATTTTAACCTAGCGGCCCAGTGAGGGTGGCTAGGGGCAGTGCGGGCAAATGAGCTTGTCGATGACGGCGAGTCAAATGGCGGTCACGGCAGCTCCTAGGGTGGCTCCAATCGACGACGCCTTTCCCTCATGGCGGCGGCAGACTCCGATCAAATTTCGGCGACAGGGTGCTCGCCTTGCTCCAGGAATAGGTTAGGGGTGTTTCTGAGTCAGAGAGGAGTGGAATGGTGTGGCGATTGAGGTTGGGGGGAGGGTTCTATTTGTACTCCCGCGGGTGAGGTAGTGCGGCATGGCACGGGATCATCCGCAATGTTGCTACAGGTCGAGCTAGGCATGGAGAAGGGCATGGGTCGACGCTTCTAGGTGTGGCGATCGTCATGGGAGTGGTGGCGCGATAAGGGGCGGTCTCAATCGGTCGGGTGATGTTGGCTCTCTGTGTGGGTATGGTGGTGTTCGTCAGCGAGTACGGTGGTCAAGGGGACGCACGGTGACCAATGGGCATGTCTGGGCAGTGGCTGGTGATGGCACGGTTGCGAGTACGGGCGGAGAGGTCGAGTTGCGGCGTGTCTGCATGAGGCAGTTGCGGCACTCCATCGTGCTATCGGCATGTCTGTGTCTTAAATGGGCATTGTGTTCCAGTGTCTCCGCGTCTCGCCGTTGGTCGAGGGGTGGACAGAGAGGGCGGTGAGGTCACGGCTACTAGCTAGACATCACGAGCGAGTGAGGCACGTCCTATGGCGTGCTGTCCATGTCCGACTGACATGGTGATCTCGGGTACCACTTGCATTGATCAAGCTAGTGAAGAAGAGTGGCTCAATTGCACGGCTGGGTACTAGGGGTGATCATGGGTGAGCTAGGGTAAATAATTGGAGTACAATTGCTGAACAATTGATTGATCACAAAAAGTAGATAGTTTGTAGTTGTACTATGATCACAAAATTTTTGATCAAATGGCCGCATGAACTAAATCATCACCAAAATCAATGATTTTTGGTGAGTGATCTGATACTAATCTTGGTAGCCTCTGGGTGTAATTTTTTTCCAAGTGGTGAAGGTTTGAGTGGTTTTCCAAAAATGGCTATCTTGATACATGAGATAGATTCAAATTTGAATTGCCTCTCAAGAGTTAGAAAATGTTTATGCAAGGTTGGAAAGCTCCATTGGGTTCAGTGTTACTAGGTCTAGCAAGGTGAGAAAAGAAATTGGAAAGTTTCTGTTTGAGATTAGTTGCTAGAGATGCTCAAAGTAAGCTAGTGGTTAACTTGGGCAGAAGTGACCATTAGGTCTTAGGCTTTATATTTTCATTTTCTTTTGTTTTGATTTGATTTGGTAGTGAGCTAGATGATATGGTTTTGATCTTTAAACCATTTCTCATCATTTACAACAATCAAACATGGCATGGAAATAATTCATACACACAAGCATAAAGATTTGAATTTGATTAATAAAAGATTTTGTTAACCCTAATCTTGATTAATTAGGGAATGATCCTCATAAATATTTTTGGGGTGTTACACGCGGCTCATCTCGAATCCTCCAATATGGGCCTCGAGCACCAGGGCATAGTGACCTGGGCGAGGTATCTATCGCGGGTGATCTGAACTATCTAACGTGATGCATGACTCCGAGCCGCTGAGGTACTTAGGTATGGTTGATGGAGAGGTCACGGCCAAGTTGACTTGGCGGGTGATCTTATTCTACACCCTGTTGGTTGGGCATCCGTTCTGTATCATCATAGATCCCAATACTGGCGGTATGTGTTTGGCCGTTATTCTGTGCCGGCGCAATCGCAGGTTGTGTGGGTCCTCCTGGTGGTGGTAGTGGAGCCCCGTGGGCTATGCATCCTAGAGAGGGGCAGATCCTGGGTTCACTCCCTATAGTCCTTGAGCATGTGACTGGCCTTCCTTTTTCCATCTTGTTTGTCGATGTATAAGTGGATGGTGCAGGGACCTGACAGCTTTTCGAATGCGGATGGATCATCATCGCGGTTGCAGCGCTGCCATGTTTGGGTGGTCGTTCCGCTGTCGCAGTAGTTGCCACCGCGGTACCCGCTGTTGCGGTTTCCATCATCGCGGCAGTCGGCGTAGCCAGCTGCAACCATGTCGACCTCTTCGCGGTCGTCATACACACGCGATCTTCTCTTTCCTCAGCCATCACGTCTGCGGATGAAGTCATCTTCATCATACGAACATGCTCGGTTGACGGCATCCTCGCCATCAGCCCAGCGATTGGCAATGTCCATAAGGTGATCGATGGTTTTGGGCTTGACGCGCCCGAGCTCCTCCTTGAATGCGCGGCGCCTGACGCCATCGTTGAAGGTGTTGATTGCCTCTCCTCAGAGATGTTTGCGGCGGAGTTTTTGATGACGGACCAGCGCAGTATGTACGAGCGTATGGACTCGTTGGACCGCTGGTAGTAGGCCCGTAGCTCTTCGATTGAAGCTGGTCTCTTGTTGGTGACCTTGAAGTTGTTATGAAGCTATACGCCAGTTCTTCCCAGCTGCGGATGGAGCCGAAGGGGAGACTGCTGAGCCAGGCCATGGATGCGCCTATCAGCTGCACCTCGAGGCATTGCATGGCTGTGTTTTTGGTCCCGCCATGTATCTTGACTGACGAAAGGTGATCGTTGAGCCAAGTCTTTGGCTCCTGTGCGCCATCGAACTTTGGGTTGTCCGAAGGGAGGTTGAAGTTTTTTGGCATCCATGATTGCCGTACGGCCCTACAGAAGCATCTGGCGCCGCACAGTTCCCTGTCATCATCCTCGGACTCAGTTGAGCATGTGCATTTGCCACGTAACTTGTCGATCTTACGTTATGCAAGCTCACTACGAGGTCATAGTTGCTGCTCCTATGCCGTGGGATCCAGAGGCGTCAAAGCAGGTCATGCTCTTCCTCCTCAGATGAGGGTGTGCATCTTCGAGTGAACTTTACCACGGCCTTTTTCTTAGGCTCCACGGGTGTTTCGTCGTGGAGCGCAGCTTCGACGAGTTTGAGTCCTGCGAGCGCGGATTTATGGATCGCATTCCTTGTGTCCCCTACTAGTGGCAGGTTGGATGCGAGGTAGGTGGTGGCTGCCATGATCGCGGCTTGTGGCGTCTTGGGCATGATGTTGTCATGTGAGTCAATCATCATGAAATACATGTCGAGTGCCTTGGTAGCCTCTCATCATGATGCAGGGTCCATGCGCTCCAAGAGAGAGCGATACTTGCCACCATCGTAACCCTTCGAGGTGGATCCGCTAGCGGAGAGCGCAACTCGCCGCATGCTCGATTCTCCAGCCACTTGCCTACGCTTGTCGAGCTCTATTTGCTGCTTGATCTGTCGATTGTGCTCCTCGACAAGGAGCCAGTGATAGCCCATCAGCATGTCACGTGGGGCGTCGATAGGTAGGGGGTGAGTTCATCGCACGGCATCGTGCACATTTTCCCAATCCTCGTTGGAGAGGTGGATCTCGTTGCGGACATGGTTTATACCCACGGTGCCTTGAGGTGCCCTATTCCCGTTGGGATCTTGTGAGGGTGCCCAGTTTCCTCCGTTCTCGGCTTGAGAGTTGGGAGGGGGTTGGGAGGGGGATTTAGTGGCGGATCGGTTCCGTCATTGATGTCGCCGTTATGAATGGCCGCGCACAGGTAGTGCAGGGATAGTTCGTTGCTCTCGCAACTCTTAGATCCAGAACCGTAGGTTCCTTCCTCCATAGGAGGGTTGTAGAGGTCGGAGTTGCAGTTGCTGTTGTCATCTGATCCATCTGCTAGAAACGAAGTGTACAGGGCGTCGATTGGTGGAACCCATGAGGCAGGCCTGATTGACGAGAGTGGCCCCCTCTCTGGAAGGTGTAGGGTGCCGGTTTTGCCCACCTGGAAGCAGAAGCTCCCGAACAGCATCTCGAATCCGTCGCCTACGGACTCGAAATCTTTGCGGGTGGCCGGTGAGTGGGCGGTGAAGTCGAAAGCACCAAAGAGAAGGTGATTATCCGTCGTCGAAGAATCATAAATCGCTCCGGATGGAACCATGATGACCGTACGATCAGCGTCCCTAGTTCGCACAGACAGCGCCAATTGACGAGGGTTTGACACGTCAATGCCCATTGCTATGGACTTGGGTTTTGGAGAAGATGGGAATGCTGGAGATCACGAGACTGTTAAGAGACACGCAGCAAGGGGACACGAGGTTTATCCAGGTTTAGGCCCCCAGAGGGAAAACCCTACTCCTTCTTGTATGTTCTTGATTACGGCGGAACCGAAGGTTACAGGGGTGCGCAAATGCGATCTGGCGTGAAGGTGTGAGTATGAGTTGGGAGATCCTCCTCATCATGCCCCTTGACCTTTATATAGATAGGGCAGGTCCTGTAGGTAGGTCGAGTCGGTTACAAGTTAGAGTTTCACCCTTGAATAATCTATCTACATCATGGTCGTGTTCTCCAAGGAGTTGAACTTGTACTGGGCTTGGGCCACCAAGAGTCTTCTTGGACAGCAAGTCTTCACATGGGCCTTTCCTGGGCTGGACCGGGTATATCCATGTCAGGCGCGGCGGCTACAACAAGCATCAATGTCGTGGTGTCCCCGAGCACCGATGTCGATGTATACAGGCACGGTTGGACATATCGTGGTGCCTAAGATGGCTGCCAGCGGGCACGAACAATGTCGTGACAAGCAGGTGACGTAGGACGGTTAGCCAACGGCAAGGATCTGCCACTGCCACTGCGGGACCCTGTATTTATGGTCCGAGAATCCCCGTTATGCCTGCAATTCACATTCCCATGATCAGTGAGCCGTGAGCATAACCGACTAGTATCATTACAACATCCAAAACTTTACAGGTACAAAGCTTACATGGTTGCCATTATGGTGATTACAACAAAAATAGCTGAAGCCTTTAATAGTAGAGCCCATGTCATGCCTTAACCTACATGCGACTAACTGGGAGAGGGCCTAGTTCGCATAGACGTCAGCATCTCCACCTTTCCTCATTCTTTTTGGAATCTAGCCAAGTAAATAGCCAGGGACAAAGCCGGTGAGTACTTTGAATGTACTCGCAATCCACCTTAAGAGAATAATAATAACAAGAGGATATGCAATATGGTTGTGGGGGTAGGAGGGATCCATGATGGGTTCTTTTCTAAAGTAGATTCTCTTGTAGATATAACATCTACAAGGTTTTGCTGAAATCTTTTGTAAAACATTTTGGAATCCTTTTTCAGAGTTTTTAAAAGCACTTAGGATTGGGTCACCCTAGTTCATCTCCACAATCCTCAAATGACCGGGTTATCCTCTTCCTTCCTCCTTAACATCACCTCTCCTTCTCTAGTGTCCCTTTGATCACCAGGTTTTAGAAAACATTTTATTTTTCGAAAAACATTTTGAAAACAAAACCAACACCACTCTATGATGAGTGCATATTTTCATCATGTTTTAGATTATTATTTTGCATTGTAGATGTAGGATATTGGTATTTTACGGTGTTCGTATGCACTTTTTATGTTTATTTTTACCATGATCAGATCAGATGATGGATCCAATGGACACAATTGTTGGAGCATTTGTACTAGAGAGAAAATGAGCCAAAAACTATGTAAATCGCTTATTTGGGAAATATTAATAATACCAGAAGAAAACCCGAAGCGAGAAGCGGAGACAGATGAGTTGACGACCAACTATACGGCATGCCACCATATAGTTGGCGCCACTTCCGCTTCCTCAAATAATTTCACCCCGTGCAACTCGTTCGGAGAGACAACATACAAAACACCCAGAAATCGCTGAAACCTAACCTTCGGAAGGCATCTGGAGGGGAACTTGCCCTAGGGATCCATCCTCTCCCTACGCAGATCTGGGAGGCCAAGGCATCGATATACATCTTCATCAACCACTGCATCTTCATCACCACCATCATCTCCATCCATCCCATATAGATCTTGTTGTAATTCTTGCACTAGTTGTGGATTTATACAAGTACTATTCATCAATGATCGTTTCCATTACCATTTCTATGATGTTTTATGCCTCCATGTCTAAGTAGATCCTTAGTTCTTGGGGAGATGCATAAACCCTAGCATGAGATTGAAATAAGATAAAGCTTATTATGATATTCATCGCTTTGACCATGTGTTAGATTTTCTACATCTCGATGTTGGGAGAAGTCGACCTCTCCAATATTTGCCTCTTGTGGGCCTTGATGTAGGGAACTTCTTATTGGTAGACGGAGGGATGTTAGAACTTCCAGTAATTATAAAGCTGTTGGAACCCCTTACGTATCAACTTGAGAATCGTGGAAACTCACAAAACACTATACATACCATGGGATACGTCCCACGGGATTATGTCCCTTAATAGCGCGGCAATTCAATTGATGTTGATTATTGTCTGTTGTGGTTATGAGGATGATTTGAGCAGTGGTTATTGCATGTTTGTCCAAATACGGAGTTCCTTCCACATATACATAGTTGAGAATGTTCATGGTGATAATCTTTGCCTTAGCCCTTTATAATGCTAGTGGTTTATCCGCTAATCCCTAAGAATGCTTTCTCCCACTGAAGTTTCAAATATCTTTTACATACGTGATTCTTACTTTATGTATTCATTTTTATTTACTTTACGCATTGTTCTCTTTTACCAAAAACCAAAACACCTTTTTACGAATACTCGCATTTTATCTTGTTACTTAGAACTTTATTTAGCAATTTTATTTACAGTATTTATTTCAAGAATTCTTAGACTTCAGACTCCTCCTCCCTATGGGATCGATATATTTATTTTGAAACTAGCTACATCCGATTTGTGCACTTGCAGTCGTCAACCTATTTTCTGGCGCCGTTGTCGGGGAGCTAAGCGTTGTAGATCTTTTAGTTTTGCTTATTTACTTTGGTTTTGTTAAGTTTTTTTTTGAGTTACAGGTTTCCACCAACATGATGGAGTTTCAGTATATGGCTAGTTCTAACCCACTCAACCATTTTGGGAAGCCCTATGATATTCATAAAAGAGACAACTTCAACAAAAAGACAAGGGGGTTTGAAATAAATCCTCTACTACTTAGTATTCTACACAAGAAGCAATTTACTGGAGATGAAGAAGATCCTGATCCTATGAGCATATTGCATGTTTCAAAGATAGATGTGGCATGTTCCAATTAACAAGGTATACCGCCCATAAGGTAAGGGTTAAACTTTTTAGTCAAACTTTGACAAACACAGCTCTCTCATGGTATAGATCTCCACCCTCAAAAGCCACTACTACTTGGGATGATTTAGCTTGTGAATTACTATCTAAATATTACCCATTATCAAAATCTTTTGGAATCGAGCGTCTTATAATGACTTGGAAGAACCGTCCCAATGAAGGACTAGTAAGGGCTTATATAAGATTTAAATATTTTCTTAGAAAATGTCCCCATCATGATTTACCTGAATGGTATTTATTGCATATCTTTTATGGCGGTTTAATTGAACCTAATTGAATTAAACTAGACTCTTACAGGGGAGGATCTTTTATGGATTTAACTATAACTAATTCTTGGGCTTTACTTAATAGAATTTGTGATCATAGAGTTTCATGGAATTTTGGTCTAGGAAGTGAAGGAGGCATGGAAATAGATCATGAATGTATTCACGACTCTAATAAAAAGGCCATGTTAACGAATTATCTAAGGAGCTCTATTTAGATTCAGATCGTGTATTGCAAGTTGTTAAAGCTTTTACATAACACATTGAAGCTCCAAAGGTGGGTCCGGTCAAGTTTGATCCACCACCTGAACCTGAAAAGAAAAGAGAAGTTAAAGCAATTGTAGCGTCCCTAAAACCAATGTATGAGATACATTTTCCTAACACTTCACAAAAGCATATTTTGGAATATGAACAGGTCAAAGCAGTACAGGAGGAGAAAGAAGAGGAAAGTGTGCCAATAATTCAAGAACATCTAGATGAAACCAAAGATGAAGAGGTAACCAAGGAAGCAATCATGGCTATGTATGCACATTGTAACATAGCTGAACTTGATAAAGAGACTTCCATATTGGTTGAAGGTAAACTTAAGGTAAAAGATTTGGGTAAGCCTATTCTTCCCTGCATATTTAAAGAAACCTCACATTATAGTTTATGTGATCTTGCCACTGAAGTTAATGTTATATCCTATGACTTTTAATAAAAGAAGAGATAGCACTGGCTACAATAGAAAATGCTGATATGACAATCATGTTAGCCAATAAAATCTTAGAATTCCAATGGGAGTAGTTGAAGATGCGGTTATCATAATTAACAATAAAAATTTCCTTATTGATTTTGTAGTTGTTGATATGCCAATTGACACTCTTTGCCCAATTTATATTTGGAAGAAACTTTTTGTGTGATATAGGTGCCACAATTGACTTCAAAAAGGAGGTTGTATCCCTTAAGATTGGGAAAGCGGAAAAAGAATTCCACTTTTCCAAATTTAAAGACAAAACTCTATTCATAAAAGAAGAAGAGAAGGAGAAAACTATTGAAGAAATGGCAGCTCTCTTTTTAAATAATCAAGATCAAGGAATAAATGAAGACCCAAGTTGTGGAGAAATAATTATGGAGGATAGAACTCTAGAAGAATTAGAAAATGAATTTGATTCATTTCCCAATGAAGAACCTCCAACTAATTAAGCTTTTGAAGAGAGAGAAAAGAGAGGGGATGATGAATTACCACCGCCGGAATTAAAAACTCTACCATATAATCTTAAGTATAGATTATTAGATGATACTAATAAATTCCCTATTATTATTAGTGCTAAACTTTTAGGGGATGAAGAGGAAGAACTTATGAAGGTACTAAAGGAGCACCGCAAGGCCTTTTAGTACTCAATGAATGACTTGAAGGGTATTAGTCCTATGATAGCCTCCCATCGGATATTCATTGAGGAAGGTGCTAAACGAGTTGCGGAATTTAACAAAAGACTGAAGCCTAAAATGAAGGAAGTGGTAGGAAGGAAATAGTATGCCTACTTGATGCAGGTATAATTTATCCTGTCAAAGAAAGTGAATGGGTAAGTTATGTTCATTGTGTTTCTAAGAAAGGCGGCTTTACAGTTGTTCCTAATGAAAACAATGAATTAATACGTACTAGAACTGTTGTTGGCCTAAGATGTGCATAGATTTTAGAAAAATGAATAAGGAGACTAGGAAAGATCACTATCCTTTATCGTTCATCGATCAAACTTTAGAGAGGTTAGCAAAAAACACTCATTTTTGTTTCATGGACGGAAATTCTGGTTTTTCCCAAATAGTTGTTCATCCTTATGACCAACTTAAAACAACTTTCATTAGTCCTTATGGTTTGCATGCTTACCGACGTATGCCTTTTGGTCTATGTAATGCTCCAACTATTTTTCAAAGATGCATAGATGCTATAATTGCAGATTTTATAGAACTTATAATGGAAGTATTTATGGATGATTTTTCTGTCTATGGAACTTCATTTACTAGTTGCTTGGAAAATCTCAATAGAATTTTGTAGCATTGCAAAGAGACTAATCTTGTCTTAAACTAGGAGAAGTGGCATTTTATGGTCAAAGAAGGCATAGTCCTTGGACACAAAGTATTAGGTAAGGGTATTGAAGTAGATAGGGCTAAAGTTGAAGCAATAGAGAGAATGCCACAACCAAGGGACATAAAAGGTATAAGAAGTTTTCTTGGTCATTTTGGATTTTATAGAAGGTTCATTAGAAATTTGTCTGGAATTTCTAAACATTTGACTAATCTATTACAAAAAGGAGTAAGATTATATTTTGATGATAAATGCCTTATTGCCTTTGATAATCTTAAATATGCTTTTTCTCAAGCTCCCATCATTAAACCAGCTATATGGGATATGACTTTTGATTGAATATGTGAAGCTACTGATGATGTTATAGGTGTAACTCTGGGACAATACATAGGTCGCAGATTTAATATTATACATCATGCTAATAGAACTCTCAATGGTGCTCAAAAGAATTATCCTAAGGAAGAAATAGAACTCTTCGCTGTATTTTTCTCTTGTGATAAGTCTCGTTCTTATATTGTTGATGCAAAAGTAAGAGTTCATACGAATCGTGATGGTTTAAAAGAACTCCTCGAAAGGAAGTTTCATAAGCTAAGACTGATCCGTTGGATCCTTTTACTTCAAGAATTTTAGTTGCAGATTATGCAAAGACAAGAAGCAAAGGTAGTAGATGCATCATGTATACTTACCCAACAAGACATATATCTTATTGAGAGGAGTTTTAGTCTTGATGATTTTCATTTTCAAGAATTATTATATGAGATAAATCCAAATCCTCCCAAGAAGAAGAAGTCCTTGTTGTTGGAGGAGATTTTCACTCCCGACTAAATGAATGGTAAGTGGAGGGTAAGTTTTCTAACTCAAATAAGTGCTTTGTTTTCATAGTTTCTACTTCTAAATTTTTGCCTTTGAATTCCTCTTGTTTTTCTGAAGTTTTTGAGGGGTTTCTGCAACTATATGGTCGAAGAAAATTCTCTCGCCACATAGTTGGTCGTCAAACATTCTGTATCCCCCCTCGCAAAATAATTTTGGATGTTATAACTATACGGGCGCAACTATGCGGACGGAGAAAATTCTCCTGCCATATAGTTGGTCGTCAAAGCTTATGTATCCATCGATCAGTTTTTGTTATTCATCGAAAAAACTCTTTGTCGGTTCCTAGTCGGTCATCTAAACGACTTGGGTTCGAGATATTTGGAATTATCTGCCCGGAACAAACTATACGGCCGCAACTATACGGGCCGCGACCGTATAGTTGGTTGTTATGGTGCAAGACACCTCCAAATCCGTGATTTATTTTTCTAGTTGGTTTGGATTATTTTCTTGGACGATAATTTGGTGTTTCTCATGAGTTTTACCGACCTCTGACCGCTCTTATATACTTCTCTTGTTCCTCTCTCTAATCACAAATAACCAAGAACAAATCCAGCTATGCGCTATCCTATCCCAGGGCGTGGAAAACCTATGTGGCTCATTGCTCCTAGGGACCTTTCTAGCAGCCAGTCGATGGAGGACAGCGATAAGGAGGTGGAGAGGTTTAGCCTGGGGTATAAAGAGTACGTTGATCTAAGCTTCTACAACAGCGATCCCGATGAATTCCTGGATGACATTTACATCTGCCGCGATATCTATGATCCCCAAGAGATCGACTGCACGACAATGAAAAGGACTCAAGAAGAGAGATAATGCCCCAAGCCACACGTAAAAGGACATGTGGAGATGGTCAAGTTCATCACTACAGATCCAAGGCCACATAAGCGTAAGGAAATACCTATCATTTGTGTAGGTGTTAGCAAGGAACCGGCGTTGCCCTGCTCGAGGCCTACCACCGGCACTCGCATGAGGGTGAAACCTTAAGAGGAGTGGAGGAGCAGCTTCTACTTCCCTGATCCATCAATAATTGATGAGGAAGAAGAATTTGTCCCTAGGACTAAGGATCGCGTGCGGGCACTAGAAGTATATCAGACACCAACAAGAATCTACGCACCGTGGTTCTACATGCTATCGCACCACAGTGACCTTCAATAAAGAACGGTATCAAATAATTGCAAGGGATTATTTGATCCCCCTGGCTTGATTCCAAGCTTGGGGAGATCTTTAACACCTTGTAATCTATCTTACAAGTTTTTATTTCTATTCTAGTTCTGCATTAGTTCGAGCTCATAAATAAACTATGAATCATTAGATTCCCTTCAGGAGTAGTTGATCCCTCTTATGAAATTCTAAGTTTATTATAATATATGGAGCATTATTGAGTTTGAGTTTGTCTTATTCGATATATGAATGACTTGAAGTATGATTTTACTTGCACTTCATGATAGAAATAGGAGTCTTCCATACCATTGGTATTAATGGAACATATAAAGATAGTTTGATCAATATGGTGTAGGTCAATGGTTTGATTTACAAAAGGGAGAAATTATCTAATAAATTGACATGAAAAATAAAAACCTTTAACTAAGGAGAAAATATAAGTGCTATCAAAATGAGTGAGAACAAGTTTGAGGTAGAATACTCAAGTTATAAAGATACTTCATACATATTTGGAATTTTATAATTGAGATCATTAAATATTGAAATTCCTACATGAAGTGTAGTATATGGCTAGCTCCTTTGCACATCACTTAAACAAAAGTGTGAGCACGAATATATAAAGAAAAATAAAGATGAAGAAAAAGAGCGAATGTGCAAAGAGCAAATAGGCATATACCACTATATTGTAGTAAGACAAAGAGACGTTTGAGATTTTGAATCCCAAGTGAATATGTGAATCCTAAAAACACTTGGGACTACCTCACTAACTTATCCGGTCGAACCGAATACTTTTACATCATGTTGATAATAATATTTTATGAACTATTAATTGCTAAGGTGTGGAAGCCTGCTAATATTATTCGGATGGTTTGAGTAACGTACTGTTCATGCAACAATTTATATGTATCCTTTATGATAAACACATGTTGCAACTGCCTCATTTATTTTATTGACTCGGCTTCATGTACATGAGGATCACATCCATTAAGCTAAACTTACTCGAGACGAGCAAGAGTCTAAACTTGGGGAAGTTGATGAGTGCATATTTTCATCATGTTTTACATTATTATTTTGCATTGTAGATGTAGGATCTTGGTATTTTACGGCGTTCACATGCACTTCTTATGTTTATTTTCACTAGGATCAGATCAGATGATAGATCCAACGGAAATAATTCTTGGATCAGTTGTACTGGAGAGAAAAGGAGCCAAAAACTATGTAAATCGCTTATTTGGAAAATATTAATAATACCAGAAGAAAACCCGAAGCAAGAAGCGTAGACAAAAGAGTTGATGAACAACTATACAACGGGCCGCCGTATAGTTGCCTCTGTATAGTTGGCGCCACTTCCGCCTCCTCAAATAGTTTCACCTCGTGCAACTGGTTCGGATAGACAACATACAGAACACCTAGAAATCGCCGAAACCTAACCTCCGGAAGGCATATGGAGAGGGAACATGCCCTAGGGATCCATCTTCGCCCTACGCCGATCTGGGCGGCCAAGGCATCAATCTACATCTTCATCAACCACTACATCTTCATCACCACCATCATCTCCATCCATCCCATCTAGATCTTGTTGTAATTCTTGCACTAGTTGTGGATTTATACAAGTACTATTCATCAATGATCGTTTCCATTACCATTGCTATGATGTTGTATGCCTCCATGTCTGAGTAGGTCCTTAGTTCTTGGGATATGGAGAAACCCTAGCATGAGACTTCAATAAGATAAAGTTTATTATGATATTCATCGCTGTGACCATGTGTTAGATTGTCTACATCTTGATGTTGGGAGAAGTCGACCTCTCCAATATTTGCCTCTTGTGGGGACTTGATGTAGGGAACTGCTTGTTGGTAGACAGAGGGATGTTAGCACTTCCAGTGACTATAAAGTTGTTAGCACCCCTTACGTATCAACTTCGGAATTGAGGAAACTCACAAAACACTGTCCATGCCATGGGATACGTCCTGCTGGATTATGTCCCTTAATAGCGCGGTAATTCAATTGATGTTGATTGCTGTCTGTTGTGGTTATGAGGATGATTTGAGCAGTGGTTGCTGCCTCTTTGTCCAAATATGGAGTTACTCCCACACATACATAGTTGAGAATGTTCATGATGATAATATTTAACTTAGCCCTTTATAATGCTAGTGGTGTATCCGCTAATCCCTCAGAACGCTTTCTCCCACTGAAGTTTCAATTCTCTTTTACATATGCGATACTTACTTTATGTATTCAGTTTTATTTACTCTAGGTATTTTCTATTTTACCAAAAACTCAAAAACACCTTTTTATGCAATACTCGCATTTTGTCTTGTTACTTAGAACTTTATTTAGCAATTCTATTTTCAGTATTTATTTCAAGAATTCTTAGAATTCAGACTCCTGCTCGCCATGGGATCGATATCTTTATTTCGTAACTATCTACATATGATATGTGCAATTGCAGTCATCACTGTACAGCAACCTTCCCAACCTTTCAGGACCGAGGACTCGGCTATTCGAATAGATTTACACTCTACTGAGGTTGCACACTTTAACCACAAGATGTGATACATCTGCCAGGATCACCCCTGGGTCTTCACACTAAAGTATGCGGGTCTCGGATAATCAAACAAAACCTTTGGAAAATCCACTCCAACATGGGCCGTACCCTATGATTTGTTCCCCTCAACATCGGGATGTCTAGATCCACGGACCAACTGGGGTGCAACCCAATTCCTTCCGATCCAGCACTTACAATGAGAGGCTCATAGTATCGTCCGGTCACTCACATGGGTGATCCTGCTTCCTCCAGGTGACTGCCTCGAAGTTGACCCTTTTCATAAAGGAACCCGGAATTAGAGGGAGATGATCCCTTATGCATAGTTGTGCGGATACCCATATCAAAGTGAACTAACTTTGGGTAAAGCCCTGTCCCACTTCAAGATAATGTGGTTGCACGGGTTAATTATTCTGGAAAACTGCAAAGAACAGGGTGCCTTTTCATAAACATGATTCCTCCTTCTCCACTTTAACATCATTTGTAAAACCAAAACCTATTTATTTTTCAAACCACTCTTGTTAGGTCGATCCTCACCAAGTTTTTCTCATAAAACATTTTATAAATATTTTTATCAGGGTCTTCGCATCCTATAATTTTGCTTAGGCTAAAACGGGGTCTCTAAGGGTTTATGGTGTTAAACACCAACTATCATACTAGGGACAAATAGGTGTTATGAAGGGTGTTGTACTTAATAGTACAAAGGGGTATTAGTTTGGAGGAGTCAAACATTACCACAGAGAAACATATCATTTTAAAACCATGCAAGTTACATAAACAAGTTGTTAAAACATGCATAAAAATAAAAGTAGGACAATGGAAATATGAGCAAGAAGGTGGCTTGCCTGAGGATCAACAATATGGCAATATGTCACTGGACTTCCTCTTAGAATACCATAATAACCAATATAAATCCCTTCCTTTGTCTTCGATACAAACGCTACTATCGTTGTCGAAGGTCGCACATGCAAGCAAGCAAGGGCACAATCAACACAAGGCATAAAAACATCAATACAATGCAGAAAGCAAACATAAAACACATTATTTACTTCAGTAGGTTGTGAGAGGTTGAGGTCATAGCATTTGGAAATGATTTAAATGCCTTTATGGATTTACTTTTGTGGTTTATTTGACCATGTACCACTTATTAAGGGAGTTTTGAACTAAGGCTTGGGCCAATTGGATATATAGGTACAAAAATGATATCCATAGATAGGTACTGGAATAACAAAGACAACAAAGTGATTTCATGATTTTATCAAATTTTCTTAATTGGTTATGATTATTCTAATGGGAATAACACTAGTTTCGGTGAATAAATCAACATAAATTATATGTATCTCGAATAAATATTTCCTCAAAGGGTTTTGTATGAATTTGAAATTGTGATTTTTGATAGTTGGAATCACTTCAATATAATTACCAGAATTCCCTTGGGAAAATCCCAAATACAGTTCTGCAAGATATTTCTCTTTTTTATTATATTAAATCTACAGGTATTTTTTATATGATTACAAGGACACATGCTAGGTGTTTGGAATACCTTTATGGATAAATTAGAGATACTATTTTTGGTGTATAGAAATACTATAGTAGTTTATTTATTGAAATAACTCTAGGTAGAAAAGTTTTAATCCCTAAAAATCAACCATAGCTCAACAATTATTGGACTCCTAGGGTTTGCTAGGTATTGGTATGCATGTCTACTGGGAGTTGGATTTAGGTTAATACCCACTTTTGTTTGAACTAGAGAAAGACCAGAAGTCATATGGATGTTGTTGTTATTTTTTCCAAAGACATTTTAGGAAGCAATTTAACATGGGGCCAGGGTTACATGCAAGGTATGACCAATACCTTGCACTAATGAAAGGATTTACTTCATTTTGATTTGTAGATCTCATAGAGGGATTTTATTAGTAAATACGATACATCTATGTGGGGGATTTACTATAATTAATTGAGACATTATTTTGGTACATTTCTTGTACTGCATGTTAGAGAGAATCTCCAGGAACTCTAGAAATTTTATATCTGATCATTTAGTGTCTGTTTCCATTTTTGTTTTGATTTAAAGAAAACTACCACAAAATAGATCTGGAAAAGATTTATTAAAAAGGGCAAGGGGTAGAGGGATTACTTGGCCGAATTCGATCAGCAGGGGATGGGGCTGCGCCGGGCCGGCCCACCGTAGCGGCGATGAGCGCGGGATGGAGCTATAGACCCACAGCCGGTCCCGCTAGTCAGTGATAGTTGCGGCGAAGGGGTACTGATACGTCCAATTTGCATCACCATTCCATATCATAATTTGTCTCTATTCATTGATATATTTCATATTAAGAAGTGTTACTTATGTATTTTCATATATTTTTGCATGTTGGATGATTCTTGGAGGATGAACTGTCGAAGTCAGGATTTTAATGGAAAAAGTGGTGTTTTGATGCAATTTCGCTAAGATCAGAAAAATACTAGGAAAACTACATAAAATTATACTTTTTCAGAAGATGAAGGATGCCAGAAGGAGAGGTGGAGTTGGGCCATAGGGGGCCCAAACACCCCCTAGGCGCGGGTCACCCTAGGCCGCGCCTACAGGGGGTGTGGCCACCCTGGCTCACCTCTGGCTCCGCCCTCTCGCCTATATCTTCTCCTCGAAACCCTAATACATGAAGAGCGACCACAGAAAGATTCCGCCTCCTGTGCGGGGCGGAAAACACCGAGAGAGAAAGAGCTCTCTGGCAGACAGATTTCTGCCGAGAAAATTCATTCCCGAAGAGGGGAGATCGTCGCCATCAACACCATCATCAAGCTATACTTCATCGGGATCATCATCATCATACACACCATCATCTCCACCAGCACCATCATCTCCACTCCATCCTGCTGTAACAATTGTGTTGAATCTTGCATAGTTCTTAGGGGAAACTTTCCCGGTGTTGATTACTATTATAGTTGATGCTTGTGTGTGGAACCATTGAATTATTGTTTATGTTCAGATTGTTATCCATCATTATTTCATATCTTATCTTGATCCATATGATGTGTCGTGAGTAGTTCGTTAAGTTCTTGAGGACATGGGAAAAGTCATGTTGTTAGTAGTGGAATTGTGTTGGGGTATTATTCAATGATTTCATATGTAAGTTGTGGTGCTATTCTTCTAGTGGTGTCATGTGAATGTTAACTACATGATACTTCACCATTTATGAGCCTAGGGGAATGCATTGTGTATTTGGCTACTAATTGTGGGGTTGCCGTAGTGACATAAAACTAAACTCTCGTTATGAAACCTTTGCATAAGGGAGTGTAGGATCTCAGAGTTTAAGGCTGTGGTTAGGTTTTATCTTAATTGCTTTATTCTAGTTGCAGATGCTTGCAAGGGGTTTAATCACAAATATGTATTAGTCCTAGTAAGGTCGGTACATTAGCATAGGTTCACCCACACAACACTTATAAAACCAAAGAAGATTAATCAACTATATGAAACGAAAGCACTTGACAGTATTCCCATGTGTCCTCGAGAACTTTTGGTCCTCATTAGTATTTCCTCCGGATTGTCCTTTACTAAGAAAGGTTTGTGCCACTTGCTGCAATTATTTGATATCTTTATTTATTTTCACTTTATTTCCTTGCTTTATCAGATAACCCCTAAAAATCCATTTGGTAAGTATTTATAGAGATTTCTTGCTCCATACCACTAGTCAACACCTTCTGCTCCTCGTTGGGATCGATACTCCTATTTATCAAAAGTACTACAATACACCCCATATACTTGTGGGTCATCAAGACTATTTTCTGGCGCTATTGCCGGGGAGTGAAGCGCTATTGAAGAGTGGAACTGATAAAGGAAACTTCTACTATGAGTATTGCTTTTTATTTCTGTTTGTTACTTTGTTTCCAATATGGATAACCCACTTGGTTTCGTGTTTGGGAAAACTTATACCACTATTAAGGTAGTAGATGAACCACCACCTATGGATATATATCCTTTTAAGATATCTACAAGTATTGTTGATCATGTTATGGATAATTATTATTTAGGTGACGAAACTGCCCATCCTGGTGATCATTTGATTTTTATCCATGAATTATGCGGGTTGTTTAAGTGTGCAGTATCAAAACTGAACAGGTGAAGAAGAAGTTACTCTATATCATTGAAAGGAAGAGCTAAAGAATAGTATAATCTGCTGAAGAATGGACAATCCATGGAATGGGAGGACATAGTACCTGTATTTTATTCTAAATTCTATCCTCCCAGTGAGATTCATAAGGATAGGAATCAAATATATAACTTTTTGCCTCATGATGGAGAGAGTACAGCCCAAGATTGGGGGAGATTGAAGTTACTAATGCTTAAATATCCTATTCATGAACTCCCTAACAATATTATTATTAATAACTTCTATGCAAGGCTTTCTCTTCATGATAAAGATTTGTTAGATGCTTCTTGTGCTGGATCATTCACACGTATGAAGGAAGAAGCTAAATGGGATCTCCTAGACCGTATTCAAGATAACACTGAAGCATGGGAGAATGACAAAGGAAGAAAGTCAGGTATAAACTATGATTATGAATGCATTAAATCTTTTATGGGAACTAATGACTTCCATGATATTAGTACTGAGTATGGTCTTGATTCTCAAAGTATTGCCAATTGTTTTAAGGCCTTTGCCTCTTATATAGAAATTCCTAAAAAGAAGTGGAATGAGTACCATGCACCTTATAATGATGTTGTTAATCATGTTCCCGCTAGAAATATTGAAGTTTGTACTATTGATCATATTTTGTCTGAACCTTATGTTGAGAAAACACCTTTCCCATCTAAGGTATAGGATTATTCTATGATAATTAGTGCAGTAAACAAAGGTACAAAGAAAGCTGTAGAACCTGATGAACAAATAAATGTTGAACCTGTGGTATCTATTGTGAAAGATCTTGTCACTAAAAGTATAGAGGATGAGCACATTGTATTATGTGAAGACGCTTCTAATATTGTCTCTTATCCTAGTAAATCTAGGACAACTAGTGTCCCTATGCTTTCTGTGAGAATTGGTGATCATTGCTACTATGGTTTATGTGATATTGGTGCTAGTTCTAGTGCTATTCCTTATGAGATTTACAGGGAAATTATGCATGAAATTGGTCCTTGTGAACTTGAGGACATTGATGTGGTTATTCACCTTGATAATAAGGAAACCATTGCCCTATTGTTATTGTAAGAGATGTGGAAGTCCTTGTGGTAAGATTAAATATCCTGCAGATTTTCTAGTGATTGGTTCAGCAGCTAGTAAACTTGTCCTATCATTTTTGGTAGACCCTTTCTGAACACTTGTGGAGCTATTATAGATTGTAAGAAGGAGAAGGTTTTAACTAAGTTTTATGGAGATTCTTATGAGTTTAATTTTTCCAAATTTGTTAAATCTCCTTATGAAAATAGTTTGCCTAATGAAGATTTTAGGGTGGAACAACTTGCTTCTATTGATCTAGTATATGACCTTGGACCTCTTTTTGATGATAGTAAGTATGATCATTCTGATAAAGTTGTTTCTTGTGACAGTTATATTTTCAACTTTATTCAAAGTGCTATCGAAAGTTATTATGAGATAGGGAAACATGGTTGTATGCATATCAATAATATTAAGTTTCCCCGCTTTATGTTGAAAGCTTTGAAGTTGCATTTGTTTTGTCTTCCTATGCTAGTGTCCTTTTGTTTCAACAATTTGTTTTCTCATGAGACTCCATTGCATAGGAAGTGGGTTAGACTCAAATGTGTTGGATATTTGCTTCTTGATGCTCTTTTTCACTTGAAATCCATCTCTCCTATGTGAGCATCTTTGAAATTATCAAGCCCATCTTAAAGGCTATAAAGAAAGACCTTTTGGGAGAAAACCTGTTTTAGTTTGGTTTTTGTTTTGTTCAGTCCTAGAAGTTATTACCTCAGTAATAACCACTCCTTATCTTTTTAGTTTGGTTTTTGTGTCAAGATCAACCACTTTTGAGAAGTAGAGGAGTTGTGAAAAGTTGCTGTCCTTGGACAGATTTTTGTGCTGCAATGTAAAAATTTGTGAAGGAGCTCAGTACATCGGATGGAGGTGTAATTTTCTGTGCTTATTCTACAAGTTGTTTTTCAACTTTCATTAGTTTTGCACTTTTTTCTTCAAGCAGCATTTGTTTTTCGAAAAAATCAATCTTTACCTGCTGGTCTATTTTGACAGATTTTTTCCATCATTTGCATTTGCTTCTTATATTGATTCCCTTTCAGACTCTTTTTGGGATTTTGGAAAGGAGTTACCACAGTAGCTTTTGTTTTGATGGTTTTCAGTTGAAGTGTGTACCTAGAGGTTTATTGTTTTTGCATCCACTAATGATGCCAATGACGTTTGTATATGGCCTTATATGAAAGGAATTTTCAGGAGATGGAGAGAAGGAATCTGCAGACTCCGTCTTTGAATAGGTAAAAGTGCTGCAAACAGAAGGTTCGCGAAAAACCTTTTTCTTTATATTTTTTATGTTTTTATTACATATGGAAAGTTACAAGACGAAACAGAGGAGGAAACGGAGCCCGGGTGGGCCACACCCACCAGTGGCGTGGGTCCCAGCTGGCCGCGCCACCAGGCGGTGTGAGACCCCTGGAGTCCGTCTCCGCCTCTTTTTCACATAGTACATTTCCTATGCATTGAAACTTCATAATATATAACCCCCAGATCCCCCGAGGTTCATATATCGTGTTCTCGTCGTGTTTTCATTTCGATCTGTTTCTGTCAAGAAATCTTCTCAAGTTTAGAAGCACCATTGTCTCCGCCAACGTCAAGGGAAAGAAGACCGTGAAAGATGATCCTCAAAACCCCAAGGAGGAGGAAATCTTGGTTCGGGATGAAGAAGACGTGAAGGAGGACGAGCATCCGGACACCCACGCTACTGTTGTAAGCATTGGAGTGGTGGCAAGCCCTACCAAGCTAAGGAGGACAGCATGGATGTCTACAGGAGGGAAAACTCCACGTCATATCCTCGCTCCACGGTCACTTCCTCCACACACCAAGAACCCCTTCCATACTCTTATACATGAGAAACAATTCCAAAAGGTTCGCAAAGGGAGGTTGCCCTCTGTTTGGGATCTGCCTCATTCTAACCATGCAGGGAAGGAACACTCTAAGAAGGAAGAGTGGGGAAAGAATAACAAGGACTGGGATTCTCGGTCTGACATGATCATGAACCGCATTGAGCATAATTCGGAGTTGATTCGTACTCTAACCTTTGAGATTGAGGATTTGAGGGAACTGATTGAAGAGCTTATCAAGAGAACACCACCACCGTCGAAGGAGTAATTCATCATCACGTTTGGCATCCTCTTGGCTTGTTCCAAGCTTGGGGGAGTGCCGCGGTATCGCATTATTATCTTTTATCTTTTACCTTTTTAGTAGAGTTATATCTTGGGTAGAGAATTTATCTTATAGGTTGGTTTGCATTGTGGAAGTATCTCTCCTTTAGTTGGTTATCTATGTATCCCTTGGTGTGAGTGCCTTTATGGAATATTAATGAGAAGTTTCATCTTTTACTTTTTGCACTTCTTATTTTAGTTTGCAATCTCTATTATATGATTGACCTTGTCGATCAGTATTGGTATCACTTTGGGAGAATCAAGTACAACTAAATTGGTTTTGGCAAACCAAGCTCTGGTCAGTAGAAACACTTTTTGAGGTTTGAAAGGAAAATAGAAAAGCACTTACAGGTATTTTCTATAGTTTTCTTTCTTGATTGGCTCATAAGCTTAGTATTCTTTATTTAAGATCTTTTGTGTCTTCAAGGAAGATTGAATGTTTGGCTTTATCGCTTGTATGTTTGCTTGTTTCCTTCAACTCTTTTGCTTGCTACCCAGCCTTGCTAGCCAAAAACCCGTGTTAAGAGGAAATACTTCTCATGCATCCAACTCCTTTAAACCAAAACCTGTGCCATTTGTGTCCACCATATCTACCTATTAGCATTATTGCTATTCCAAGTAAATGCTCAACCTTCATCTATCTTTCGACTTTAAAAATTATTTTGTTATGTAAAAGCTAGTTAGTAAAGATCTCACGAACTTGATGGCACACCTTATTTTATTGCCCCTAATAAACTTGAACCATTGTGTCATCAAAGTTGTATATGCTTGCATCTATAAGTTGGGATTAGAAGAACCGTGATGTCATGGGGAACGCTTTCAACACCTATAAATATCTACCCAGTTTATATCATGCTCTTTTTTTTGCGTATGTCGTTTGTGTGAAATAAAAAGGGAGCTTGTAAGTCCATGGAGTTATGTATGTGTGTTAGAGAAATGCCTAGGCCGCTATCCTAAGCCATGCCTAATCATGGTGGAAACTTGCAGTATCACCATAATGAGCAATCTATGAAGCTTTCTCCTTATATAAAAAAAATAAAGAGACATATTTAAAAGAGGAAATAGAGAAGAAAGAAAAGCACCATTTTCCCATGGTAAATAAGAGATTGCTGAGATGCTCATTGTCTTCTTGCCTTGTCATTTTGGTTATGGGATAGCTCATGTATCATGTGCGAGGGGTACCCTGTTGGCGGTTCTGTATGATACACATGTACTTACTATGACAAGAACTTATCGGTAACTAAAGTTTAGTAGCATGAGGAGCGGTCCTCGCACTCAAGGGACATGAGATTGCCAACTTATATTTTGTCAAGCATATACTTCATCTTTGTTCAATTTAACCTTAATCACCTCTAGATGCTTATGATAGGAGCAATGAGGGCTCAAAGCTAGTAAGTACCATAATCTTTTGAAAGCTCTTTATGAACTTGAAATCCCTGCTTCCCTCTATGAAGGGCCTTTCTTCTACTTCTAAAGTTGAGTCAGTAAACCTACTCCCTCTCTATCTCCAGCAAGCATTTGAGTTGTTGTGTTTCAAGCATTCATATGATGATTTATTCAATCATGTTTCTTTATCTTCCTTGTTTTCACAAGACTGTTATCTAAATGAGTATTACTTTGAAAGCCATCATTGTGAAAAACCTTTTATGTTTGAGCAAAGAGTACTCCTGTTATAAACTTCTTTACAAAAGCTTTACTTGAAAACTATTGCCAATTGTTCTCTGATCAAGAACAAAGTTTGCCAATACCAATTATGATTTATCTTGATGCATCTTTACTATGACTCCCATACTTGTTGCAAGCTAAGTTATATAATGGTGAGTTGATTTCTTATATGAGTTGTGTATTGGTAAGTGTGATGCTTTTTGTCCGTATTCTTTTTATCGAAACTTCACTCCATAAACCTGTGGACATGTTTACTGAGCTCAGTTTTGGCTTGGGGACAAGCGAGGTCTAAGCTTGAGGGAGTTGATATGTCCAATTTGCATCACCATTATATATCATAATTTGTCTTTATTCATTGATATATTTCATATTAAGAGGTGTTACTTATGTCTTTTTCATCAATTTTTGCATGTTGGATTATTCTTGGAGGATGAACTGCCGGAGTTAGGATTCTGATGGAAAAAGCGGTGTTTTGATAAAATTTCGTGAAGATCAGAAAAATACCAGAAAAACAACAGAAAATTATATTTTCCTAGAAGACGAAGGATGCCAGAAGGGGAGGTGGAGTTGGGCCAAAGGGACCCCACAACACCCGAGGCGTGGGCCACCCTAGGTCGCGCCTACAAGGGTGTGGCCACCCTGGCCCACCTCTGGCTCCGCCCTCTCTCCTATATCTTCTCCTCGAAACCCTAATACACGGAGAGACACCACAGAAAGATTCCGCCGCCTCTGCAGGGCGGAAAACACCAGAGAGAAAAAGCTCTCCCACAGACATATTTCTGCTGGCGAAATTCCTTCTCGGAGAGGGGAGATCATCGCCATCAACACCATCATCAAGCTAGACTTCATCGGGATCATCATCATCATCATCATCATCCACACCATCATCTCCACCAGCACCATCATCTCTACTCCATCCCGCTATAACAATTGTGTTGAATCTTGCATAGTTCTTAGGGGAAACTTTCCCGGTGTTGATTACTATTGTAGTTGATGCTTGTGAATGGAACCATGGAATTATTGTTTATGTTCAGATTGTTATCCATCATTATTTCATCTCTGATCTTGATCCATATGATGTCTCGTGAGTAGATCGTTTAGTTCTTGAGGACATGGGAGAAGTCATGTTGTTAGTAGTGGAATTGTGTTGAGGTATTATTCAATGATTATAAATAAGTTGTGGTGTTATTCTTCTAGTGGTGTCATGTGAACGTTGACTACATGATACTTCACCATTTATGAGCCTAGGGGAATGCATTGTGTATTTGGCTACTAATTGTGGGGTTGACGGAGTGACATAAACCTAAACTCTCGTTATGAAACCTTTGCACAAGGGAGTGTAGGATCTCAGAGTTTAAGGATGTTGTTAGGTTTTTATCTTAATTGCTTTATTGTAGTTGCGGATGCTTTCAAGGGGTTTAATCACAAGTATGTATTAGTCCAAGTAAGGTCGATACATTAGAACAGGTTGACCCACACAACACCTATAAAACCAAAGAAGACTAATCAGCTATATGAAATGAAAGCACTTGATAGTATTCCCACGTGTCCTCGAGAACGTTTGGTCATCATTAGTATTTCCTCTGGCTTGTCCTTTACTAATAAAGGATTGGGCCACTTGCTGCAATTATTTGCTGTGTTTAGTTACTTGCACTTTATTTCCTTGCTTTATCAGAAAACCCCTAAAAATTTGTTTGCTAAGTATTTACATAGATTTCCTACTCCATACCACTAGTAAACACCTTCTGCTGCTCGTTGGGATCGACACTCCTATTTATCGAAAGTACTAAGATAGACCCCCCATACTTGTGGGTCATCAGGTACCAGGTGACACCGTCCGTTTGATCTAGAGTATATCTATGGCCAGGCGCCATCGCCTTCCTCCCGCCCACAACAGAAAGGGAAAAATCCTAGGGGCGGTATCGGCGCGCGCAGGGACTCACCTAGGGAGGTCATTCGGTGATGGAGGGGCGATAGGGGAATGCGGAAGTGTACGGTGACTTCAACGATGGGCGCGACAATAGGTGTTGGCGGCAGGAGGAGTCCTGTGTGAATGCCCCCGGGAGAGGAGCTCGGGAGCTCGCCAGAGCGGCTTCTTGGGGGGGCGCTGTTGTGCATGCATGTTGCAAAAGGAGCCATGATAGATAAAGAAGGAAGGCGGATCTCATATTAGCAACCTGTAGTGGTAAAGAGGCCAAGGAGGGAGCACCTAGTTCAAGTTCTTGAAAATGGCCGAAAGCTGGAGTTTTCTCATCTCCATGGCCATGTGGACGCAGGGGCTCTGTGAGCGAGATGCATCATGGAAAGGGGAGTGGATCTGAGGAATAGAGGGAGTTTGGGGAGCTGAATATCCTTGGCAAGATTGCAAGCAAGCATCAACCTGAGAGGATTTCTTCTCTCCCTGTTCCATGGCATGGGAGGGCAGAGAGAGGGAGCGAAGCTTGGGGAGGCTCTCTGGGGGCTTGGGAATAAAATGAGGGAAGAGGCACGGCTAGATTTGTTGAGACACTTTTCTTGAAGGAGTGGGAGGTCTATGGTGGACACGGTGCATGGAAAGGCCATGGAGAGAGGTGGAGACCAGGGATGGGATGCTGTGGGCTTGGGGAGTGGTATGGTAGTCTCTGGTCGAGCTGTGAGGCAAAGAGGGAGTTATGGGGGCTGCTGTAATGAGGTGATGTGGCAAGACATGTTTGTATCCCTTTCATTTCTTTGCTTCCAAGCACTATAGGACAAGGAGAGGGCATAGCTACAGTGGTGCTATAGTGATCACGACCAGTAGATAGTGCTGAGTGTTGGAGAGAAGTTCTGGGCAAGATTGGATGGGGGTTTGGTGAGTTTATCTCATGTTGGAGAGAATTGTTGGCCATATTAGTGGCTATGAAGGAATTTCTCCAAGTTGATATGGTCAAGATGATTTAAGGGTACTGATAGATAGATATGGTCATTCTGCATCACCAAGAATTATTGGGGGATTTATTGGATCATTGTAGTTCACAATTATACTGTTTATTCAAAAAGTGCAGAAATGGTTTCTAGAATCTATTTTGTGATTTTTACATTGTACAAGATTGGTTTTTGATTTTGTATGGACCTAAATATTATATCACACATTGGGGAGTTTTATTGTAATTTATTTGGAAGGAATAGTATTTTTAAGCTAGTATTTCTTGTTTCTGCCGTTTAAGAAAAAGGGCAAAAAGAAATAATCAAGAATCTCAAAAAAAAATATTTTTGAGATGGGAGGATAGGGTATTATGTATAGGCCTCAAATGTGACTTGAGTTGGCAAGGTAATTTGGCGAAATACAAACTTTCCTTTATAGAGAAGGTTTTGGGGATTTTCCATGAAGGGAATTTAAATAGTTTTAGGTTCCAAATAATTATGGAAATTATATGGAAAATGTTTATATCTAAGTGGGATGATGTCAACCTGAAGTATCTATCATAACCAACCTTGGGTATTGCAAAATAAGATGGATTTTGGAAGATGACAATGATTAGAGGATCTAGGGCATTAACATTTTTATTCCACCTAAACAAGGTTGGATTAGTGAGCTCAGAGCTCACCTTGGTACAAGGGATATATCGATGTATAGACCAAGGTAATGTAATATCATGGCAGAAAGGGTTGGACTTAGTTGCATTTGAGATGATCTAGAAGTGATGGCAAACTTTGTTGAAAATAAGGCTGCCATTAAAGATCCAATGGAAACAAGTGAAGAGGGTATTGATAGACCATGGTTAGTAGATCATAACCATGTAGAGAGTTGGTCAAGGGGAGGTAGCACATGGGTGTGAGCTTCTGCCAAAGTAGGCATGATGCTAAGATTTGCAGAAAAGATTATTTTCTTGACTATGAAACCATCATGAATGAGTGGGTCCAAGAGTGGTTTAGCCAACGGAAAGATTGGGCTTTGTTAGTACTAATGGTGTACTACAAGATGGTTCAAGTACATTCTCAAGAATGCACATAGGTTAGAACAGGTGGAGTCCCAGATGTTGAATCTAGTTAAGGATTCCAGACTCAGATTTCTGGATTTGAACAAGTAGGAAGTAGGGAAGGATTTGAAAAGGATGCAAGGATCCGATATTATCTTCAAGTCGATGATATTGAAGTATAGATTATGTAGAGAGTATTCATGCTTGTATTTGGTCTTTGATAAGTTGGACGCTAAGAGAAAGGATAAGCACATGATAGATCTGCTTAAGGGGGTTAGAGGGTCACCTTAGTGACTAATGATAGATTCAGCTTAGGTTTCTTGGTTTGAGATTGATGATCTCCACTTTGGTTTTATCTTAAAGGATGAGCTACTAGATTAGCTCACTCTAGGTCCTAAGCAATCAAGGCTTTCAACAGATCAAGGCAATTCATCAGTTACTAGATCAAAGCAATCCATGTTATCAAACTTATCCAACTACTAAGGATGAGGTAATGATGGGTGTTTTCATGAGTTGGTGTTTTGAAGTAAGAGAACGACCTCTTGGTATTTCTACCAAGATTAGAATGAAAATGTGTCACATCCCAAGATTTTAGAAATTGGGACTAGGAAAAAATTGCATTTACATTGCATTGGCATGGCATTATTTGCATCCATGCAAAAATTATTCCCAAAAACCAATTTTAACAACCAAAGTTTGAATTGTCAAAAGGCTCGCAAGAGATCAACTAAGGATTCTTTAAATCCAATATAATTGATCAATAGAAGATACTACAAACAAATACTATAATGACCTACTGAATAATAGAAAATTTTTAGGAACAACATTGAGCTCATTTGAAAAATATATGGAATAAATACAAACAAATAAAGTTATAAAAGGAATGAAATATACGAGGATTTATAAATCCACTATCTACAAACTAATGTAAAGGATGCAAATATGATCCTTATATGATCTACAGGATTTTAGAAAAAATTAGAAACTGGTTTGACCTCTTTTGCAGTTATAAAGAAAAAGTTATTAAGGAAATAAGAAAACAGAAAAGAATAGAAAGAAATAGAAGAAGAAAAAAGATAACTAAACCTAACCGTCGGAGTAGCTTAGGCCCAGTAGCCCACCTCCTACCTGCCGCCCGTTGCCCACCTCCTACCTGCCGCCCGCATCCCCCGGAGCGTGCAGCGTGCAATAGCACCAGTAGCCCGCCTGCGGCCTAACTCCGCGCGCCCCCCTCGCTTATGTGCCACCAACAGGTGGAGCCCACCTGTCAGGCCATCCCCAACCTCCAGCGGAGAGGCCGCTGCGTGCACGACAACCCCGGTCGATTGATTCCGCTAAAACCACGCCGAATCTGTGTGGATTTCGCCTTCTCTCGCCCATATAAACCCCTCCTCCACATCATGTTGTTTTTTTCGCAATTTTGGTCAACCCCAGCGTCGCCGCCCGAAGTTTCCCAATCCGCCACCACCAGACCTCCCAGGAAGAGGTTGAGATTCATGTCTCCGACCCCCCTGATCCCCTTTTTCTCTTGACAGTGTTCCCTTGTCAGATCCGCATTGCCTTGTCATCTTTTCCCCTCTATAGAGTTGCGCACCGTTGAGGATTGCTCGTCGTGCCTTCGCCGGAGCCCGAGGAGAGTATTGACCACCGCCACGCTAGGAGAGGAGAAAGATGACGCCGTTACCACCAGTTTGACCGCCGCTCACCTATGAGACTATCCGACCACTCCGTCGGGCCGAAGGTTCACCGCAGTCGCCGCGAGCATCGCCGCCTGACGAGCATTGCTGACGCCACGTCACTCCACCGGTAGGCTCGCCACGACCATTGTGAACCGTTGATCCTCTTTCAATCCGACAGCCCTTATCTATCCCGGCACCAAAGAGGTATCGGCGAACCAAACGTCGCCACCTGTCCTGCCGCGTCAGCAGTCAACTGCGAGATCAGCACAGTCAAATCTATTAAAAAGATTTCTATTACAAAAAATGGTTATAAATTGGAAAATTCATATAAAAATATCTACATGTCCAAAAATATAAAATAATATACCATTAGAATGATAATTTTGTGTAGTTTATTAATACTCAATTGGTTCTGGCAATTACTGTAAGGTTTTGTCGTGAATATTTAAATGGATTAATGTCCTTTTTGGAGTAATGAATTCATAAGAAAATAAATACTACTCAAAAAATTGCAAATAATATGTCTCTAGAATCAAAAAAAGGAGAAGCAACGGATTCTAGAACAAAATTGGAGATTTACCGTACATATAATTTTAAGAGTATTAAAATGCATTCTGTAGTATTTTAGTTCTATAAAATCATCTATAAGTCATTTTCACGTGATTTTGGTTGATCCTGGCTATAAATTGGTTTGTCTACACAATATACATTTTCCCCAGATTTTACAGTACTATACATGACATGGGCTTAAATTTTGCTTACAAACCTATTAACGGGATGAACAATTCTTAAAAATGATTTCAATGCATCAAAGTTTTAGTGCATTTCATCAGTAGTCATAAATAGTAGATAATATGCAAATACTACTGAAACTTTGATTAAGATGGCATGCATGCATTTGTGCATTTGTTTATGATTGTATGGTTGTTTATGTTGTATGCAATTTTTTGATCAATAGATTGCAAGGAGTGCAACGTCTGTAATTGTAACGAGTGTTTGAACGACTTCAACAACTATCAAGGCAAGTAGATGCTATTTTGTTCATGTTATCATCCTATTATTTTCAATGAATTGTGGTGTATTTTGTAGATGCATGAATAGGAACTACTATCGCAATGCTATGTCCTATTATGTGGTAGGGATCTCTTGTAGTTGAGCCACCGTTGGTAGATGTGCTTAGTCGTGGTGTGATAGACGAGGGATTTGACAGTTGTTTCTAAATATTGATTTGTGAAAACTGAAAACAACTTAATCAATGAATCTCCTGCGTGTGATGGGATTGACACCTTTTGGTGGTATCATTGCGGAAAGGCACCCAGGTATCTAGAGAAAATGATTGGCTTCTTTATTTGGTAGGTTACGTGTACAGCCATGTGCGAATAATGAAATGGGCGGTTGGTTGGACTTAGTAGGTTGTGGTAACTCGAACCCACGTAGCCAGAGATGTAGAATTTTGGTAGGTTTGTATGGTGCGTGTCGGGTTTGGGGAGCTACTTCATGAACGGTCTCATCTTGGACTTCTCCCTATCATCACACAATATGAGAGTGGTGGTACATGCTGGGCTGGCCAAGTCACATGGGTGTATAAACTAATCGATTAGTCGTGTCCCCGGTTATGGACATCTGAGTTGCTTGATATTGAGTTCATTGTCGTTGGATTGATGACAAGTACACCATCGGGGGTCCTAGCGGCGTTGAGAAGATGGGGTGTCAGCCGTATGGTGTTCCGGGAGCGGTGTGCACAAGTTTACCCAGGTTCAGATCCGACTGCCGTGATCGGATCCTACTCCTGCTAACAACCTAGTAATATATCAGCCAGAGCCAGATGTTACAGTGGATTACAAGAGAGCTTCATGTGTGCGAGTTGGTTGTGGTTGTTGAGGTTGTCTTGCCCCAAAGGCTCCCATAGGTCCGGTTTATATAGTCACCCGGGCCTAGGGTTATAGAAAAAACCTATCCGGCTACGTTACGGAGTCGATAACTAGATACATCTTGGATTACAAGTAATACTACAGGCCTAAGTCAGTAAGTATTCCGGGCCTTGTCATAGACAGATTGGACTCCGACTTCTTTCCCTGAATGGGCCACCCGTGAAGGAAATCTCTAACCTATTGGTGGGTCACCCTGGTCAGTGAGTCCTGTGGGTATACCCGGAAATTATATCCCCAACAGTAGCCCCCGGAAGTCTCCAAGATCCAAAGTTGGATAAACCATCTAGCTTGATGGTTTCTTCGTCTTGAGAGTCTTGAAGGGTTCCCAAAAACTTATTTCAACAATGTAGGATTCCGAGTCATCTGAGTCGGATATATTTTCTTTGACTTCAATATTTTCCTTGCTCGATTCAAAACATGATTCATATTTTAAACAGCGGCATGCCGTCTGACAGCTTTTGTAGTCCAGGTCTTGTCACTGACAAGAGTCCCATCAGCACAGAAGTTTGGTGGGCCCGTTATTTATGGAACAGAACACGGTTTCAATGCATGTGCGAGAATCGAGGGGGCGGAGAAGTCGCGAGGAATCTACCTCCCTCTCTCCCATACACGTGGCGCAAATCACGCAGTTTGAACACGAATCTTGGCACAGAGGAATAAGAGAGAAGAAATCCATTTCTCCCAGATTCATTCTTTGCCACTTCATTCATCGTCTCATTGTACTCCTCGAGGCCTCCGCAACTATTCTCATCTACACACCAAAAAAGCATCTAGAGCCGCAACTTTTTTAGTTTACTCTGGCAAGATGGAAATGCCATCTAGCTCTGGTGCGGCGGCAACAGGCACGGAGGCGCAGATGAGAGGAAGATACGGGGCCTCTGGGTCCCGAGCGTCATGGACAACGCCGAGCTCCAGGTCATGGAGGATGAGGGCTACCTCGTCGCTGGCACATGGCGGAGCGGCGCTGGAGACACCACCCCCGCACCGCGCGACGGCGAACAAGTACTGTTTGGCACGCACATCGACCACGGCCTCAGTCTCCCACCGTCGGAGTTCGTCATCGAGGTCCACCAATACTACGGTGTGCAACTTAATAATCCTCCCCAACTCCTTGCTTGAGCTTAGCGCTCATGCAGCTCTTGGCGAGGGGTTTCTCGGCATCAAGCCAAATCTCACACTTTTTCGATACTACAATGGTACATGGAAGAACTCTATCAGTGTCGGTGTTCCTTACACCATCGGTACTCTCAGCTTAGTCCTTAGGAGAAACAGAGTCTATCATAGGATTAACGCTAGTGAGTTAGTTAAAAGATGGGACGAAACCTTCTTTTATAATAAGGATATTCTGATGCCTGAAAAGGCGAAAGGTCTTCTGTCCTACGTCGACGGTGCCGCTCCCCACCAAGAATCATGCGACGCAGAAGCGCCGGAACTTTCTGAGGTCTTGATCCTTGCCAAGAGGCGGATCATGGTTTTGATGAAGCACAAGGGCCTCCGCAGATCCGACTTGATCCACTGCTGGCTGGATCATCGGATCTAGCCTCTGCATTATCACGGAGATCGCCTCATGCACACGGTCAACGGAGACCGGAAAGACATCCTAAGGGTCAGTCTGAATCGCATTCCTGCGAAAGAATACAAGACCTGGATGCAATTATTGATCAAGGAGAGAGCGGAAAGGAGGATTCCCAAAGTCTCCATGAAGATGTTCACTACCGTCCATCCCCTGACTCCGGTAAATATTTCGACTTTACTTTACATTTTATTGCTTTTCTTTGTCCTTTCCTCCGACTCCATTTTTACCGATGCTTTTTTACTTATCAGCTGGGGAAACTATGCGGGTTTGAGTTGGATCCTCTAGAGGGATATCTTTCAAATGATTTACAGGCCACGGAGGATGAGGAGCTATGGGAGGTTCTTGCCTCTAGTGCCAAGAAGCGCAAGGCCAAGGATGTTGTTGTTACTGCTAGCACCCAAGTGTTGTCAGCAGTTAAAAGGTAAGCACCTTGTAAATATTATAGTAGTTTGTACATTTCTTTCTTTCCGAAGCACACCTGATATTTAGCTTTATGTGTTTCAGAGATAAAACTGTTTTGAAGAGCAAGTCGAAGCCAGTAAGCAAGCTAGGCAAGCAACTGCGCAACAGAAGCTTGTTGTTTCTCCAGCCATGCCTCCTCCGACTCCTAGCAGTGCCCAGACATCAGCACTGGAGGCTTCCGCCTCTCCAAATGCTGGTTCTATCATCCCTGATGCTAGCACCACCTCGCAAGCCCTGGTTACCATTGGTAGCCAGGCAATTGACAAGGGTGAACCTGTCAAGGGTAATGATCTCATGGTGTTATCAATAGGTAAGGTGGATAAAATAGCCGGCTCTACTACCTTCAGCCTGAAGCGGAAGAAGAAAGAAGAAACTCTCAAGCTGGCATAGTCCAGTCTCGAGAAACAAACCCTCACCCCGGAGGTAGCAAGACAAGATACGGAAGACATGAAGCTAGTGAATCTCCTGGACCAAATTTTGGTCCGGGACGCAAAAATCGATTCTGGCAAGCTTCTAGCAACAAGCGTTTCTCCCTCTCCCTTGCCGACAAAGTGTTCCACAACACGAAACCTGGATTCGAGAAGCTGCACTTGGAGCACATTGTAAGTTTTCCAAATCTCAATTGTAGTATTTATTATCATATCCTCTAACCCCCAAGCATGAAGTCGAATAAACACCATGGCATTATATCCGAGTTGATGCTTATAGGATGAAAAAGAACGATATAGTGTAGCCCCTAAGGCTCGTGCTGTATTTTGACTTGGTTAAAGTTGCAGCCCAAGTTTTAGTAGCCGTCTGACGATAATTCATGTTTAAACTTACAGAACATTGCATCTTCCAACCAGGAATTGCTCAAGAACATATGTAACAAGCGCAAGGAGATTAAAGCTCTACATCTTGAGAATTCCAAGTTGCAGGTGTAGAAGGATGAGGCGGAAGGTAATATTTTCCGACTCCTTTTTTCATTACTAATTGTCATAGTCAAATTGTTCAGCCAACTAATAAATTTTTCCTTTGCAGAATTATTAAGTGAATCCAGCGAGATGGTGGAGGAGGCCGAGAACTTCAAGGTCTTAAAATTAGAAAATGATGAACTCCGGAACGACCTTGAGAAGCTAAAGGTTGAATCGGAGAAATTTGTGAGCGCCTTCCTGGAATCAAGAAACATGGAGACCGAGAGGCTCCAGAGGCTTTTAGCTCTCCGAGATAAACAACTAGATGATCTTAAGAAGGATTTTGAGAGTCAGCAGGATCTAGCCCGGGCCACAGAAGTAGAGTTGAAGAGCCTCCGAGAGGAGCATTCTCAGTGGAACCGATGTGTGCTAGGTAGGCTTTTCGACTTTCACTCTTCTCTTGATTTCCAACTTTCTCTAAGTCAGGTTTTGATTTTTGGTTCTTTCCCAAATCCTCTGCATTTTACCGACTCTTCTTCCTCTGCACCTCGCCTCAAGCTCCTAAAACTTGTCAGAGATGTTCTTTTCGACTTCCGCCAGATTCTTGAAGAGGCTAGTGAGTCGGACAGACTTCCCGACTTGCATAAAATTCCAGTGCTTGAGGTGAGGGACAAGGTCAAGGATATTCTGAAGCTTATTGAAGACTGGAAGATTTCCTATGCTCAGACTACTGCACAGATCGCCCTAACCATGGTGATGATCCACCAGAGCGACATGGAGATTTGGAATGTCACCAAGGGCATCTCCGATGAGGACGATGAGGGTAGCCCGCAAAACATCAAGGCCATCCAAAAATCTTGCGCCTGTTATGCTTGTCGTGTGGCGGAGATGACGAACTACACGACACCATTCTTCTAATCCATCGATGTGCCTCCGTCACCCCAAGAGACAGAATATAGCCTCATTGAAGGAGCTTCCGAGTCTCAGGATCAAGGTGACGATGATGTCAACTCCAGTGCTCCAAGGTCTCCATCACCACCGCCTGAATCTGCAGCATAAATATCTTGATGCATTATTCTGAACTTTTATTTGGCATGTAATGATGGGAACAATATTTTGTCTAAATGTGTGCTGGTCTGTAAGAATTGCTGCTTTACTACTTAGCACTTTTTTGTTTATATTGTTTATGTGTGTGCCTGAAAAATTCTTAAGCACTTTTTGTGATTACACTTATCGGTTTATCTGGCTCTCAGCCTCGTCCCTTTCATGATCCGGCCAACCTTTAGCATAGAAACTTTGTCGAGCAATGGAGCTCAATTGCTAAACCTGTTTAAATTCGGAAACAAAGCCGGCCTCTAGTACCAATAATTCATTACTCGGAAAATTCCCGCGTCTAAGAAATCAGATAAAAAACCAAAGTATAAACATGAAGTTAGATTTACACCCAAGGGTAACATTTTTATAGTTATTCAAAAATCATTACCAGAACGAACATGAGCATAAAGTACATTCAAGCATCCTGGGATTTTCAAATTTAACATGATCTTTTGGAAATAAGATTTTAAAAACTTCTCAAGAATAATATACAAGGAAACCAATATTTATTTCACTTTGAACATGTACATATATGATTCCAAGGAAATATAACTAAGAATATAAGGGACGTAGCTGTGCAATATTCCATGGACGATCTATTGAATCCGGGTCTATACTACCGGCATCTCTCTTTCTCTTCCGAGTAACCGGTCTTTCCTTGATTGATCTCATATTGGATAAATAATATGACCCGTTATGCAGAACTCTACTGATCATAAAAGGTCCTTCCAAAATCAGGGAAAGTTTGTGCTTTCTCTTGTGCACGAGTCGGAGAACCAAATCACCTTGTTTGAAGGAACGATTTTGAACTCGTTGACTATGGTACTTGCGTAACTTCTGCTGATAGGCTGGAGATCTCTACTCAGCAACGACACGAAATTCTTCGACTATGTCGAGATCATCTTGTCAAGAGACTTCAGAATCTTCTTCGATTTATGCTTTGACTCTAGGATACTGATGAATTAGATCACTTGGAAGGACTGCTTCTGCATCGTAGATCAAGAAGAAAGGAGTGTATCCGGTTGACCTGTTAGGAGTTTTTCGTAAGATCCATATCACAGACGACAATTCTTCTACCCAAGCCCCCCACAGTGTGATGAAGCAGTGCCTCGAGACAAGGTCGGAGTCATTGTAAAATTAGACAGTTTGCTCTTTCGACTTGTCCGTTGGCTTGTGGATGCGCAACTGATGCAATATCAAGTCGGATCCCTTATTCCTCGCAGAATTTGGCTAGTTCTCCCTTGGAAAAGTTGCTCCCGTTGTCAGCAATAATACTATGCGGATGATCACGTCTTCGACAAACTTTCTGGTTGTGGCTCCATCGCAACTTGTTACTGGTTTAGCCTCAATACATTTTGTAAATTTATCCACCATCACTAGTAGGTGACTAAATCCACATTTTGTCGTGCGAAACGGTCCTACCATATCAAGCCCCCAGATCGCAAATGGCCATGTAATAGGGATTGTTCGCAACTGATCAGCCGTAAATGGCCAATTTTGGTAGCCTTTACCTGTTTTGACCAGTTTCTCGGCATCCGCCTTAGCTGTAAGCCAAAATAATCCGTGTCTAAAATCTTTTGCCACTAAAGATCTGGCTACAGCGTGATGACCACACTCTCCTTCGTGGATTTCTCGTAATATTGCCACTCTTCTTCCGGAGATACACAGTGCTAAAAAACCCCATAAACACTCCGCTTATAGAGCTCACCATTTACTATTGTGTTGGCTTTTACTCGTCGTATCTGCCGGCTTAGAAATTCGTCTTCGGGTAATTTTCCGTCTATTAGGAAATCCAGATAGGGTTGTGTCCAGCTGGGAATTACAGCCAGAACTACGACTAAAGGTGAGTCATATTTCATCGGATATTCCACATCAACACCTGTGATGGAGGGAACTTTTAAGTGCTCTAGAAAAGCACCATTCCGGGACTTGTTTTCGCGCAGAGCCTATTCTTGATAGAGCGTATACTTCCTCATTTTCTGCTCGAGGAATGAGTTGAACTTCAAAATTCTCGAACGATTTGGATAGTTCATCCACAACAGCTTTATATTCTAACATGTGTTTATTTGAATTACAGATATAGGATACTTGCTGGGAAAATAAATCTAAGTCTCCGTAATACATGAGTCTTGTTAAGCCAATGTTTTTGGCCATGCATATTCCATATAACAGCGCCTCGTACTCGGCAATATTATTGGTTGCCGTGAAGTGTATCTATAGTACATAGAACAGCTATCTCCTTGGGGTGATTTGAGCACCACGCCAGCCCCCGAGGTTCCTCGAGCTTTTGATCCGTCAAAGCGAAGGGTCCAAAATTCCGAGTCTGGAAGAGTTAGGCTTTGTGCCGTCTCTGTCCAATCTACGACAAAATCGGCAAGTTGATTGTTGTGCATGGCTTGTACTCGATGTCGAAAGTTGTAAGCTCTATTCCCCACTTTGCGACATGTAATGTGGAGTCGCGATTATTGATTGTATCTCTCAGGGGAGCGGTACCTGTGATCTTGTGCTCTTGAAAATAATTTCTTAGCTTTTTGGCGGCGAAGACCACAACATAGGCTAGTTTTTGATAATGTGGATAACTTTGTTTTGACTCTGTCAGGACCTGACTTACATAATAAGTAGGACGCTGCACCTTATGTTCGTGACCCTCTTCCTCGCGCTCCACTTATGTTACCACACTTACTTACTTGTTTGTCGCTGCGATGTAAAGTAACATAGGCTCTTATGGTTATGGTGCTGCAAGAATGGGTGGATTCGAAAGTTAATCTTTCAAACTTTGCAGGGAGATGTAAGCTTCCTTGGTCCAACAAAATTTGTCGGTTTTCTTCAAGAGCTTGTATAAAGGTGCGGCTCTTTCTCTGAGCCGACTAACGAATCAACTTACTGCTGCAATACAGCTGGTGAGTCATTGAACGTCCTTCGGGAGAGTCGGTCTGGTAATGTTTAGTATAGCCTTAATTTTGTCCCGGTTCATCTCTATGCCTCATTCATACAAGATGAAGCCGAGTAATTTTCCGGCTGGTATTCCGAAGAAGCACTTCTTCGGATTTAGCATCATATTGAATTTTTGTAGGTTAGCAAATGTTTCCTCCAAGTCAGAAATTAAAGTTTCCTTCTTTTTAGACATAACTGCTATATCATTTATGTATACATGGATGTTGCGTCCGATTTGATCATTAAGACAGCATTGCATAGTACGCTGATAAGTTGCTCCTGCGTTCTTTAAGACAAAAGCCATAGTTTTGTAGCGGAAGGTTCTGAATGGAGTGATGAAAGACGTCTTGATTTGATCTTATTTTTCCATTGGTATTTGGTGGTATCCGAAATATGCGTCGAGAAAACAGAGTAATTTCGACCCCTGCAGTTGAGTCGATAACTTGATCGATTCATGGCAAAGGGAACGGGTCTTCTGGACAAGCTTTGTTCAAATCAGTATAATCAATACACATCCTTAATTCAATACTGTTCTTTTAAGGACGAGTACAGGATTTGCCATCCAATCTGTATGGATGACCTTTGTTATAAATCCGGCTAAATCTAGTAGGACTAATTCCTTAGCTATAGCTTTGCGCTTTTCATCACCAAACCGTCGTCAGGAATGTTTGATGGGTTTAGCGTCAGGGTACACATTGAGAGAGTGCTCGACAAGTTCCCTAGGTACTACGGTCATGTCAGCAGGCTGCCATGCGAAGATGTCACTATTTTCTTTGAGGAACTCGACGAGCACGTTTTCCTATGCGAGGTCTAAGCCTATCCCTACGTTCGTCGTCTTGTAGGGGTCTTCTTCCTTCAACGACGCCTTCTTTATCTCTTCCGACGCATTGAACTACATGATTGGCTTTAGCACCTCGTTCTTCGTCGTTGGCATCTTTGATGGGTCTGTGGTCTTCTTGATTTCCTGGTACTCTTGGGCGTGCAAAACGGCTTTGGCAAAGGTGTAAGATCCGTCTTCACAATCCTTTATCTTCTTCGGTTTTCCCCGGATGGTGATGACGCCCTTTGGACCCGGAAGTTTCATCATGTTGTAAATGTAGCAGGGGCGGGCCATGAACGACCACTAAGCTGGACATCCGAAGATAGCGTGGTAAGAGCTTTTGAACGGTACCACCTTGAAGGAAAGTGGCTCAGTCCGGTAATTTTGTGGAGTTCTGAATGTTACATGCAGTGTGATCTCACCCAGAGAATTTGCCTGCCTTCCTGGTACAAAGCCATGAAAATTCACGCTGCTGTGATTTAACTGGATCTCATGGATCTTCATGCGGCGGAGCTTCTCGATGTAGAGGATGTTGATGTTGTTGCCTCCGTCCATGAGAGTTTTAGAGAACTCATAGCCATCAATAAGAGGATTGAAAACGAGAGGGTATTTTCCCCGACGATGTGTTTTTCTCGGGTGATCTTTGTGGTAAAGGGTGATGGTTATATCTGACCAGTCCAAGAACTAGGGAACAACCAGAATCGTGGCGTTGAGCTCACGAAGACCTGCCTTTCTGACCTAAGCTGGTTGAGTTCCAAGGAAGCAGACGTCAGTGTCTTTCTTCGTAGGGTAATCCTTTTTTCCATCCGACTTGGGATGTGCGGTATCCACTTCTTCCATGTCGAAATCTTCCTTGGGATCCTACCTTTCTCGGAATTTTTCTTTCCTTTTCTTCGCTTGGCCCTGTGGCCAGTGGATATGTCATTTATGATATCGTCATTGAAATGACATTCGGCATTAGTGTGGGTAGAGCCTCCATTACTATCTAGGTGATAAAACAGGGGTTGTTCGCAATGTTAGCCCAGGTATGAGTCCTTCCGGGTTGCTGCTCTCCTCTGCCCTGGACTTGGGAAGTTCCGCGACCTCGTCCCCGGCCACCTCCGCGCCCTCCTCGTCCTCCAGATCCGAATGTTATGTTAACATTTGCATTATCCGGAGCCGGTTTATCTTCTGAGGTATTCGTGCGTTTGTGATTTTGCTATTTTGGCTATTTGGCCGCATTGGGATTGGCCAGAATATTTAGCAGCCCCTCTGAATCATCATCGATATATGCTTACTTTCTCACCATTTCTATCATCTCTCCCAGATCGGTTACGTGGTCATGCTTAAGCCTGTGCCTTAATAATCTGGCTGGGAGCCCTGCAATGAGTGCCTCGGTCGCGGTTTGCTTGTTTACTCCCTCACAGGAGTTCTTCGTGTCAATCAAGCGTCCGAGATAATCCCAGCAAGTTTCTCTGGGTCTTTGGGTGCAACGGTGCAAGTCTCTGACTGCGCAGGGCCTTCTGTATGTTCCCTTGAAGTTTGAAAAGAATGCACTCTGCATATCATACCAATTATGAATTTAATTTTCTGGTAGTTCATTGAGCCAAGATCGAGCCGTCTTTCGCAACATGAGTGGGAGATATCGGACTGCGACCAGGTTGTTTCCTCCTTTGGCGATGCAGCAGGACTGTAAGAAATCCTATAGCCAAATATCTGGTCATGCTACGCCATCGTAGGGTTGAATGTGTTTGGCAATACCGAAATCAACCAGAAATTTGGTCTGACGAATACGTAGTCCAAAGCATTTGGGTCCCACATATACGTCTTATTCTTCATACTGCCGTGCAGCTATGTTAGACTCGATTCAGTGGCAAGCATCGTTAGGCGATAGCGATCAATGCCTTGGTTGCTCATCACATCTGCACGGTGGTGGAGTACGATTCTGGATCCTTCTTCCTCCATTGCCTCTGCCACCCCTGCGGCTTCCATGGCTGTGATTTGATCCTTCATGGTCGTTGCCAGGTGGGAACGGTGGCCCTGGTGGGTTGTTTACAGCTGAACGGAGAGGTGGTGGATCTTCGTTATGCTGGATCCAATTCCAACGAGCTCCGTCCCGGTTTCCTTCGGGGCGGTTCTCATCGTTTCTTCATGCGGCATTGCAATCAGTCGGACGGCTAGTTTTTCTAGGAGGTGGCATTCTCCTCCAATCTTCTTCTTGCTGGCGTCGCACTTCCGGTTCTTCCCTGAGTCGGTTTCACCGACTGGAGGGCTGATGCAGGATCATATCCCTTGCGGCATCTTGAGATGCGGCTGGGATAACCCCCTACCAATCTCGTGCAGCCCGATGATGGTGAACGTTGGAACCGGTTCTTGAGTTTTCTTCCTCTCGAGGTTGTTGAGTCATATTCCTCCGAGGTCTGATGTCATTATCTACGTCAGTGTGGAAAAAGGACGATTTATATGTGAGCTTACCACTAAATGACGCAGCCTTTTTCTACTGTTGCAGTCCTTTGTCGAGCAACGCCAAGCATTGTTGGACCTGTTCTGGATACAGTTTATTGGCGAGGATGGCACGAGCAGCTGTAGTGTTCTCCACAGGTATGCTGTAGACTCGGATATTCTCTCTAGATTTTCCGTCGAATAAATATTTTGTGGACTTCTGGGTTCCTGTTAGCAAGAACCGGGCCACCCCTTGTTTTGTTTGGTAGTCTCTTATATTATGACTGGTACTAGCAGCGTTGTTGTCTATCTGTTGCCTAATCTCGACCATGTGTGCGGCCTCTTTGAGTAATAACAAATGATGTTTCTGTAGGTCCTCAGCCCTTTTCTCTAGTTGATCTGGAGTAAGATCCGAACCAGCTAGGATTGGTATCGTGAGTGCATCTCTATAGATTTCGTGTGCACCTTTGGTGATGAATTCTCCATCAACCGGAGTATCGTTAGAGGTGGGTTTTGCCGTATTGCCATCCAGGGTCTCCATCTCGATTTCTTCATCGACTTCTTCGTCGTGAGCTTGTAGGGGTTCGTAGCATGGAAAACAAAAAAATTCTACCGCGTGAACACACACAAGCCAAGATCTATCTACTAGATTGTAGTAACGAGTCGATTAGAGTACTCACCCTTGAAGATTCCAAAGCGGTTAACGAGAGCAGATTCTCATGGGTGATGTAGTCGTACACTTGCCGATCTCAAGATCGCGTAGACGATCCTTCCGGTGCTGCGTTTTAGCAGTACTTCCACTATCAGGCACACGTTCTGTACTCGATGAAGACCTTCCTCTCCCTTGTTCCAGCAAGCAGTGGAGGTTGTAGTTCTCTCCTCGCGATTCCGGCAGCATGAAGGAATGGTGTCAGAAGTATTAGGGTTTCCCCAATGATCTAGGTTTTAGAAGCCGGAGAGGAGGAGGTGGAGTCGATAGTGGCTAGGGCGGCAGGCGGAGGCTGCTTGGCGGGCTTGGGTGGTGGTGGTGTGTGGAGGGGCATCCCCTCCCCTCTATTTATGAGAAGGAGGGGAATCTAGGGAGAGGGGAGTTTGAATCCTACCCCAAATTCATCTCCTTGTAGGATTGTGGTGGAGGGAGAGAAGGATTCTCTTCTTCCTCTACCAGGAAACATTGTCCCAGGGTTTGACTTTTCAAACTTGCCTTTTGACTTTCAATTTTGGAGTTTGATTTTACTCTTTATTTGCACAGTCCTTTGACCTAGGACATGATGCAACCATTCCGGAATCATTCTCAAACTTCGGAATTAGACTTTCCTTATATGAACCTTATTCTCCGGACCATTCCGGATCTCCTGGTAATATCCTGGATCCCATCTGAGACTCCGAACAACATTCATTCTCCCTACTTACATTCCATATCTACTAAACAACATTGAATCCTTAAGTGTGTCTCCCTATGGTTCGTGAATTATGTAGACATGACCGAGACTCTTCTCCGATCAATAACCAATAGAGGAATCTAGAAATTCATATGGTTCCCACATATTTCTATGATTACTTTGTGATCAAATGAACCATTCACATATGATACCAATTTCCTTCTCGTGATATTTTACATATTTGAGGTCTGATCATCGGTATCTCTGCATACCTATTTCAACCTCGTTACCGATAAGTACTCTTTCTCGTTCCCGTGATATGTGAACCCTTGTGAGACAATCACATGCTTGCAGGCTAATTGGATGACATTCCACCGAGAGGGCCCAAAGTATATTTATCCGTCATATGGATGGAAAAATCCCACTCTTGATCCATGTGCCTCAACACATACTTTTCGAACACTCAATTCCACCTTTATAGCCACCCAGTTACGGGGTGGTGTTTGATGTCATCAAAGTATCCATCCGGTGATGGTGATTAGCATGATCTCATGGTAGAATGAATTAGGTTACTATGTATCGGAAAGCTTATAGCAAACGAACTAATGAAATTACTTGATCTTTATGCTACGCTTATCTATAGGAGTATGTCCATCACACCATTATCCTAATGATATGATCTTGTTGTTAATAACATCTCAATGTTCATGATCAGGAAACCATGATCATCTATCAACCAACAAGCTAGTATTATAAAGTGGCTTTACTAGGGACTCTAATTTAGTTTACAAATCACACGAGTATTAATGTTTCTGGCTAATACTATTATAGAATGAATTTAAACATTTATCGTAAACACAAAGATATAATAATAACTACTTGTATTATTGCCTCTAGGGATATCTCCAATAGTATCCCACTTGCACTAGAGTCAACTAATCTAGATTACATGGTAATATACCGAACACCCATGGCGGTTTGGTGCTGGTCATGTTTTGCCCTCGGGAGAGGTTTAGTCAACGGATCCGCCACATTCATATTTGTGTGTACTTTGCAAATCTTTATGTCACTATCTTGGACATGCTCTCGAATAGCGTGAAAATGTAGCTTGATATGCTTCAGCTTCTTGTGTGACCTTGGTTCTTGCGCATTGGCTATGGAGCCCATGTTATCACAATAGATAGACATTGGGTCTAGCACACTAGGAACCACACCAAGCTCTGTAATGAACTACTCCATCCATATTGCCTCTTATGAAGCCTCCGAAGCAGCTATGTATTCCGATTCAGTTCAAGATCTCGCCATAATGCTTTGCTTTGCACTCCTCCAGCTCACTGGTGCACCATTCAAAGTAAATATGTATCCACATTGAGATTTAGAATCATCCGGATCGATGTTCCAACTAGCATCGGTGTAACCATTAACAACGAGTTGTTCTTCACCGCCATAAGAAATAACCATATCCTTCGTTCTTCTCAAGTACTTAAGGATGTTTTTGACCGTTGTCCAATGATCCACTCCTGGATCACTTTGATATCTGCTAGTTAAACTAACAACATATGCAATGTCGGGTCTAGTACATAGCATGTCATACATGATAGATCCTATGGCTAAGGCATAGGGAGTCTTACTCATTATTTATCTTTCTTCTGCTGTTGCTGGACTTTGAGTTTTACTCAAGGTCGTATTGGGAAACATGGGCAAGAACCCTTTTTTGCTATCTTCCTTTCCAAACCTCTTTAGAACTTTGTCCAAATATGGAATATGTGACAATGATATTAGGCATCTCGATCTATCTCTATAAATCTTTATGCCTAATATGTAAGCAGCTTCGCCAAGATCCTTCTTTGAAAAATTATTATTCAAATAATCTTTGACACTATTAAGAAGGTCTACATCATTCCCAATCAACAATATGTTGTCCACATATAATACTAGGAATGCTACATAGCTCCCACTCACTTTCTTGTAAATACAAGCTTCTCCATAAGTTTGTATAAAACCAAAAATTTTGATTACCTTATCAAAACATTGATTCCAAACTTCAGGTTGCTCGCTTCAATCCATAAATCGATCGAAAAAACCTTTGGGTTGTACCATATACAACTCTTCATCAATGTCTCCATTGAGGAACGCTGTTTTGACATCCATGTGCCATATCTCATAATCATAATATGCAGCGATTGCTAACAAAATCCTCACACACTTTAGCTTCACTACAGGTGAGGAAGTCTAATCATAGTCAACTCCTTGAATTTGTCAAAACCCTTTTGCGACAAGTCGAGCTTTATAGATAGTAACATTACCATCAGCATCTTTTTCTTCTTGAAAATACATTTGTTCTCGACAGCCTTCCGGCCATCCGGTAAGTCCACCAAAGTCCATACTTGGTTTTCGTACATGGATCCAATCTCAGATTTCATGTCTTCTTGCCATTTATTGGAATTTGGGCTCATCATTGCTTCCTCATATGTCGTAGGGTCGTAGGTGTTGTCAACCAACTTGACACTCGTAACGGGATCATACCAATCGGGAGTGGTACGAGTTCTTGTTGACCTGCGAGGTTTCGTAGTAATTTCAACCGAAGGTTCATGATCAACATCATTAGCTTCCTCTCTTATTGGTGTAGGATCCATGGGAACTTCTTCCGGTTCTGTGCTAATCTCAAATCCGAGAGAAGGTTCGACAACCTCGTCGAGTTCTACTTTCCTTCCAGTCACTTCTTTCGAGAGAAAATCTTTCTCTAGAAAGGATCCATTCTTGGCAACAAAGATTTTGCCCTCGGATCAATGATAGAAGGTATATCCAATAGTTTCCTTCAGGTATCCTATGAAGACACATTTTTCCGCTTTGGATTCAAGCTTCTCGGGCTGTAACTTCTTTACATAAGCTTCGCAACCCCAAACTTTGAGAAACATCAATTTAGGTTTCTTCCCAAACCATAATTCATACGGTGTCGTTTCAACGGATTTAGATGGTGCCCTATTTAAAGTGAATGCGGATGTTTCTAGTGCATAACTCCAAAATAATAGCGGTAAATCTGTAAGTGACATCATAGAATGAATCATATCTAAGAGAGTTCGATTATGATGTTCAGACACACCATTACATTGTGGTGTTCCCGGCGGTGTCAATTGTGAAAGTATTCCGCATTTCTTCAAATGCTCACCAAAATCGTAACTTAGATATTCACCTCCACGATCAGATCGTAGAAACTTAATCTTCTTGTTATGTCAATTCTCTACTTCACTTTGAAATTCCTTAAACTTCTCAAAATTTTCGGACTTATGTTTCATGAAATAGACATACCCATATCTAATCAAGTCATCCATGAAAGTAAGAACATAACAATAACCACTGCGTGATGCTACACTCATTGGTCCACACACATCGGTATGTATGATTTCCAATAAGTCCGTATCTCGCTCCATCATACCAGAAAATGGAGTCTTAGTCATTTTACCCATCAAACATGCTTCGCACCTTTCAAGTGATTCAAGAAGTCCATCGGAATGGAGTTTCTTCATACGCTTCACTCCAATGTGACCAAGACGACAGTGCCACATATAGGTTGAGTTATCGATTAATTTCAAACGATTAGCTTCAATGTTATTAACATGTGTATTACTACAATCGAGATTCAACAAGAATAGACCATCTATCAAAGGTTCATGTGCATAAAACATATTACTCATATAAATCTAACAACCATTATTATCGGACTTAAACAATAACCGTCTCGCAATAAACATGATCCGGATATAATGTTCATGCTCAACATAGGCACCAAATAACAATTATTTAAGTATAAAACTAATTCCGATGGTAGAAGAAGAGGTAGCTTGCCGACCACAATCACATCAACCATTGATCCATTTCCAACGCGCATCGTCACCTCGTTCTTTGCTAGTTCCCGTCTATTCTATAGCACCTGTTTCGAGTTACAAATATGAGCAACCGAACTAGTGTCAAATACCCAGGCACTACTATGACTACTAGTAACATACACATCAATAACATGTATACTGGATATACCTTTCTTCTTGATGTTACTGTTCTTCAGATCCTCCAAGTACTTAGGGCAATTCCCCTTCTAGTGACCTTCTCCCTTGCAGTAAAAGCACTCAGTATCAGGCTTAGTCCTAGCCTTGGTCTTCTTCTCCGGGGCGGTAGATTTCTTACCGCCCTTCCTGAAGTTTTCCTTTTTCTTAGGCTTTCCTTGATTCTTGAAATTTGTGGTCTTATTGACCATCAACACTTGGTGCTCTTTCTTGATCTCCACTTCCGCAGACTTCAACATAGAGAAAAGTTGTGGCAATGTCTTATCCATGCGCTGCATGTTGTAGTTCATCACAAAGTTCTTGTAACTTGGTGGTAGTGATTGGAGGACACGATGAATCCCTAACGCATTGGGAATTATTATTCCCAAGCTGTAGAGCATTTTAGCATGCCCAGACATCTTAAGCACATACTCACTGACGGAGCTTCCCTCTTCCATCTTGCAGTTAAAGAACTTTTCATAAGCTTCATAACTCTCAACTTCCGCGTGAGCCTCAAATATCATTTTGAGTTCACGGACAATATCATGTGGGTCAAAGTTCTCAAACCTTTTATGAAGCTCCGATTCCAAACCATACAAGATATAACACTGAACCGTGGATTACAGATTCTTCCGAGTACGATAAACATTTTTCTCGTCATCGGTAGCATCTTCTGCAGGAGGGTCACCCAGCGGTGCATCCAGCACATAGGTCAACTGACCATCATTGAGGACAATCCTCAAATTGCAGAACCAATCCGCAAAGTTGCTTCCATTGTTTTTCAACTTTAATTTCTCTAGGAACGCATTAAAATTGATGGTAGGGGCCGCCATTGATCTACAACATATTTGCAATAGTTTATACTAAGTTTATGAAAAATTGACTTCTAGTTAATAGTTAAATTAATCTAGGTGAACTTCCACTCAAAACAACATCCCTCACATTGTTTTAGTGATCACACGAACCAAATCCACCACATCAAAACCGATCATCACGAGAGATGATGTAGCTTCAAAGGCGAACAATCAACATATTCATCATATCTACTATATGAGTCATGCTTTACCTTTCGGTGATCCTTGTTCCGAGACCATGTATGTACAAGCTAGGCTGATCAAGATCAAACCTTAGATTCCTCATCAGCAAATCTGGCTTGCTCCCGTTGTATACACTCGCAGAATCTAACACACCCGATCATCACGTGGTGCTTCGTAACAACGAGCTTTGGCAACGGTGCCTACTAAGGATGAACACTTTATAACTTGATATTTTGTAAGAGGGATCATCTTATAACGCTATCGTCGCAAACTAAGCAATACAAGATGCATAAAAGCATTAACATCACATGCAATTCAAAATATGTGATATGATATGGCCTTTCTTCTTGTGCCTTCGATCTCCATCTTCAAGCACGAACATGATCTCCATCATCACTGGCATGGCATCAAGGTCCATGGCACCACTCCATGGTTGTCATCCACCAGCGTCAACTATTACACTACTTTGAATAATAGACATGCAGGTCTTAACGAAATTAAAATACAACCATAAGGCTCCTGCCGGTTGCCGACATATAATAGGGAACATTGCATACATCACATATAATCATAATCATGGCCATATCACATCACAACACACCCCTGCAAAACAAAGTTAGACGCCTCTAATTTTATTTGCATATTTTACGTGGTTTGTGGATTTCTATAAGTGTCATTCTAACTTACGAACAAGAACCACAACGTTGATACTAGTATTGTCAATCACCCGTTGTAAATTGAATCTTCACTATGTTGGGAGAAAGAGGCACCCGCAAAGACACTTATGCAATACAAGTTGCATGTCAAGCGTGGATCAAGTCTCATGAATGATGTCATGTAAGGTTAGCCCGGTTCACTTCATCCCACCATCCCGCAAGTTGCAAAGTACACAACAAGAAATCAACAACAAAACCATCAACGCCCACAATGACCATTGTGTTCTACTCGTGCAATAGATCTACATAAGACACGGCTCTGATACAACTGTAGGGGTTCGTAGCATGGAAAACAAAAAATTATACCGCATGAACACACACAAGCCAAGATCTATCTACTAGATTGTAGCAACGAGTGGATTAGAGTACTCACCCTCGAAGATTCCAAAGCGGCTAACGAGAGCAGATTCTCGTGGGTGATGTAGTCGTACACTTGCCGATCTCAAGATCGCGTAGACGATCCTTCTGGCACTATGTTCTGGCAGCCCTTCCGCTATCGCACATTCGGTAATAGATGAAGACCTTCCACTCCCTTGTTCCAGCAGGCAGCGTAGGTTGTAGTTCTCTCCTCGTGATTCCGGCAGCACGACGACATGGTGTCGGAAGTAGAGGAAAGATCCCGTAGGGCTTCGCCTAAGCCGGAGAGGGTTATGGTGGAGTATTAGGATTTCCCCGGTGACCTAGGTTTTAGAATCCAGAGAGGAGGACGTGGAGCCGGCGGCGGCACGGCGTGGCGACGGCGAGGGCAAGCGGCGGCTGCGGCGCATTCTTGCGTGGTGGTGGTGTGTGGAGGGGCAGCCCCCTCCCCTCTATTTATGAGAGGGAGGGGCAGCTAGGGAGAGGGGAGTTTGAATCCTACCCCAACTCCCTCTACTTCTAGGCTTGTGGTGGAGGGAGAGAAGGATTCTCTTCTTCCTCCACCGGGAAACATTGTCCCTTCTAGATCATTCCGGTGAAAACGCCGGAATCATTCCAAAACTCCGGAATTGGACTTTCCTTTTATGAATCTTATTCTCCGGACCATTCCGGATCTCTTCGTGATATCCCATCCGAGACTGCAAACAAAATTTTGTCTCCCGACTTACATTCCATATCTACTAAACAACATTGAATCCTTAAGTATGTCTCCCTATGGTTCGTGAATTATGTAGACATGACAGAGACTCTTCTCCGATCAATAACCAATAGAGGAATCTTGAAATTCATATGGTTCCCACATATTTCTATGATTACTTTGTGATTGAATGAACCATTTACATACAATACCAATTTCCCTTTGTATCACGATATTTTACTTATTCAAGGTCTGATCGTCGATATCTCTGCATACCTAGTTCAACCTCGTTACCGATAAGTATTCTTTTCTCGTTCTTGTGATATGTGATCCCTTGTGAGCTAGTCACATGCTTGCAAGCTAATTGGATGACATTCAAGAGGGCCCAGAGTATATCTATCCATCATATGGATGGAAAAATCACACTCTTGATCCATGTGCCTCAACACATACTTTACAAACACTCAATGCCACCTTTATAGCCACCCAATTATGGGTTGGTGTTTGATGTCATCAAAGTATCCATCCGGTGATGGTGATTAGCATGATCTTATGGTCGAAGGAATTAGGTTACTATGTATTAGAAAGCTTATAGCAAACGAACTAATGAAATGACTTGATCTTTATGCTACGCTGATCTATAGGAATATGTCCATCACACCATTCTCCTAATGATATGATCTTGTTGTTAATAACATCTCAATGTTCATGATCAAGAAACCATGATCATCTATCAACCAACAAGCTAGTATTATAAAGAGGCTTTACTAGGGACTCTAATTTAGTTTACAAATCACACAAGTATTAATGTTTCTGGTTAATACTATTATAGCATGAATGTAAACATTTATCGTAAACACAAAGATATAATAATAAGTACTTTTATTATTGCCTCTAGGGCATATGTCCAACAGAGCTTCCTCCACTAGGTCTACCGGTGTCGGGGTTTTGTTGTTGTTCTTCTTCTTTGACCGCCCAGTAGCCTGTACCGGTGGCAAAGACAACTTTTGGTCCGGTACCGGGGGATAAACTTCCGTCGGTACTTCTCGTCATCGTTGGCTTCTGAATCTCAGAGATATCTCCGGTGTCCATGTCATCCTGCGAGGTGTAGTCTTCTTCCATACTATCGTATGGTATCAGAGGAGTTTCTGGCTCACCACGCAGTATATTGGAGTCGTATTCTTGCTCATACTGCTCCATCTCCTTCTTGAAGTCTTGAAACTCCCGCGATGTCAGCGATTCATAAGGGGAACCAGGTGAGCCCGCGTTTTCTTCGATTGCATCGAGAACTGAATCGTTTCCGGCTCCAGCATCGACAGAGTCGGATCCAAACCTTACGTGGTACACGAAGCAATGCTTCCTATTTGTGGTCCCAAGGGACTAGAGTGTCCTAATCTTTTCCTCTAGCTTGTAGTTGAAGCGGGGGCGTCTCTTCGGCCTGATCATGTACCCTATGAAATCTTTTCTGCCTCAGCATTGGCCTAGTCGGATCCGAAGCGAATATACTCCTCATCCCTATAACCGATCTCAACTGGGAGATCAGATCCGGATGTTTCTTCCACCACTTCTTCCACTACGAGAGCGGGCTGGGTGGGTTCAGGTTTTTCTAGGATCTTGAACTCTTCCGCCTCTGCAAATAGAGCAGACCAGGATTTTTCTTCTGCCGTTGTCATCACCTCAAGGGTGGGTTGGGCGGGTTCAGGGAAACAGAGATAGATATCGATCTCGCCGATGGACATGATTGTGCTGGTTTCTACGGGTTCCTTAGCCGGAATCCAGGTCTCGTCCATAAGGATGAGAGGGACATCACTAGCATAAATCACGCGACCCATAGCGGTTTTTTGCTGATTGCTGCACGCGCAGATTCCGCCCGGAACGAAGGTCCGAAGGTCACGGGACACAAGGTGGGCGCCAACTGTCATCGCATTGATGACAAGTACACCATAGGGGGTCCAATAAGCATTGAGAAGATGGGGTGTGAGCCGTACGGTGTTCCGGGAGTGGTGATCACAAGTTTACCCAGGTCCAGATCCGACTGCGGTGATCGGATCCTACTCCTGCTAGCAACCTAGTAATATATCGGCGAGATACGTATGTTACAGCGGATTACAAGAGAGGTTCGCATGTGAGAGTTGGTTGTGGTTGTAGAGGTCGTCTTGCCCTAAAGGCTTCCATAGGGCCATTTTATATACTCACCAGGCCTAGAGTTACAGGAGAAACCTATCTAGCTACATTATAGAGTCAGTAACTAGATAGATCTTGGACTACAAGTAATACTATAACCTAAGTTGGTAAGTCTTCTGGGCCTTGTCTTAGCCTGACTGGGCCGCCCGTGAAGCAAAGATCTAACCCGTTGGTGGGCCACCCTGGTCAGTGACTCCTGTGGGTATACCCGGAAAGTATATCCCCAATATTCATGACACGTTTCTCGTTCATTCTAATTTCCTAATTATCTTAAAGTTAATGGGTTAAGTTAATTGGGATATTTTCAAAGAAAATCTAAATTGTTTAAGAAAGTAGGATAAAAGTGTTTATGCTCACAAAATAGCCAAGCTCCCACCCAGCCAAATAAGCATGTATTTTCTAGGTGTATTGTCTCCCTACTTAGCTCTACTTGCCATACATTCCAAGTATTGGCCCTTCGGGGATGCTACGTTTTATGTTGCAGGATGTTCTGATTCTGAGTGAACGACTAGATACTCCACTCAACAGTTGCTCGCTTGTGGCACAATTGAAGATGGAGGCTATTATTTTTTTATGCTTTCGTATGCTAGTTCACATTTGAGCTAGCCTGGAGCTAAGAATTATGTAATAATTGCAAATTCTGGATCATTCGATGTAATAATGATGCACTGTTAAATTCTTTGATATTCAACTGTATTGTGTGTGCCAGTGAACCGATCCAGGGACTGGCACTATACACATAAACTTAGCCTTATCGGGTGAGGGTGTTACAAAATGTTTTAAGAAAGGTTTTTGGAAAACCTAGAGATAAGAGTAGTTGAATACTCTGTCTTGAAAACATAAGGAAATAATATATAGGTCTCCATTGTTTTTTAATTGAAACTAGTAATTTTTTTTGTTGGCATAGGCATCTTGGCTCTAGTTTGAAATGCTAGAACATTTCAGAATATGAAAGATGAGCCAATACATCTCTTTTGTAAAATAGTTTTTGTCAACTAGTGTTGAGATAAGGAGTATATCATCTAATACACAATCAGTTGCATAAACACAAGCAAACAATGATTGCAAAGGTTAACAAGAAAAAGGTTTTGTTACCCCTATTTTTTGCCTTTTGGACAAGAAATCAGGGTTGCTAAATTTGGGATGTTGCAGGCCTTTCCCCTTAAAATAATCTCGTCTCGAGATTTGGGAGGAGTAGTGTAACATCCAAAAAATACTAAACTTGGATCATCAAACTCTAATCATCAAATTTAGGGTTAACAAAAACTTTTCTAAATAAAAATATGAAAGCATGCATGTGTGTATGCATCCCATTTTGAATTCTTTTGAATTGCCATGTTTGTGTGTTTCCTTGCTTGTAAAATGTTTCTTAGGTGAAATAAACATCATATAAACATTTCCCAAACTTTTCCCAAAGACAAATAAATCAAAACAAAGCTAAATGAGTGAATGGTCATTTTGACCAATTTAACTCCCATGCCTACTTTGGCTGTCTCAAACTTTTAGAACCTAACAGAAACTTTTCTAGATCTTTGCACCCTTGATTGTACTCATAAAAAAGTATCAAGGCCCACTTTGTGATCATCCAGAAACTATCAAATGCATAGTTTAAATGACAGTTCAAAATTGAATCTTTATCATATGGGAAGATCCCACTTTTTCAAAAACCACTCAAACAAGCTCAACTTTCAAAACCCAAGCATCTGCAGACTCACCAACACCAACCTAGCACACTCACCAAAAATATTTTCAGAATATATTTAACCATACCTTTCAAAATATATAAAAATATATAGGTTTACTTACAGAAATAATGTTCAAGTAATAAAAGAATGCCCCATAGGCATTTCTAGCCACTTTAATTAATTAAAATAAAAGGGTAAAAACTTATTAAATTGTGACACCACTTTAAAACACATTCCCATGAACTAAAATATGTGGTGATGACATGTGTCAACATGATCCCTTGTTTTGGTTTGGAGAATATTAAATCTTAAGTAGTTTTTCAATGAGTAGAAATTACTTTTCTAAAAATAAAAGGGATTAAACCAAACTTTAATCTTGTAATATTAGTGATGATGTTAGATCATCTATAGAACCCTTTTGTGTGATGATAGCAAGTAGTTAAGTATTGGTTGGTGATTGTGTACATCGTATTTATTTATAGACGCTAGTACCGACCAAGGATACGAGGAGGAAGGAGGATACTACGAAGAAGAAGCCAAGGAGAACTTCAACCACTACTCTGCACAAGGAAAGCTTTATTAACCAAGTGGACCAATGCAAGCTAACACTTGCAAGATACTCTACTGATGCAACAAACAACCACTTGTTACTATGCCCACTATATGCCTTAAGCATATGTGATCATACCCACTTGATAAACCCATTCTAGTTTTACTTACAAGCGTTATTACTTTATTTCTTTATCAAAGATAGTACTTAGAGCTTACTTAAGTAAATTGTAGATATTAGCAAGATAATTGAAGGTTGCATAAAGAGGATAAAATTTGGCCTAAGCTAGATAATCTTGATGTCATCCTAAGGCATAAGATTAAACTTAGTTAAACTCCACTAGTGTCCCACCCCTCATTAGTGCTTACCCCCACTTGTAGATGCTAGTGCGAAGCATAAAACTTGATCAACTTTAGATGGGAATACTTGCTGGAAAAATGGTTATGAAAACCTTGGAATGATGGATCATTATATTGAAATGTTTTGGACACGTGTTTCCGAACACTTGATGATTTTGGTGATGAAAATGACTAGGCATGAGCCTTAGCCCTTTATAAAACTGATGGTTGTCTGGATGCGATACCATTCCAATTTTATCGTACAACCACAATACCCGAGAATTGGGTAGGGCTTGACTGGAAACTTATATACCTTAGTATTGGTTCCCTCACGGCCAAGGTCTGAGATGAGGCTACCTTGTGAAGATTGTCCACCTGTGCAGTACCCAAGATGACAGTTGGTCATGGTTGGGAGGCCAAACTCATAGGAGAGGTTCTTATACTAGGGCATGTAATTGAAAGGTTAGGATTGATTATCCGCATACTGAGTATGGTGAATTCAGGATTTGTTCCTGACGGATGTATCGAATGTTCTGGTGAAAGTGTACAATCTCTGCAGAGTGTCAAACTATTCGAATATCCACGCCCGCGGTTATGGACAGTTGGAGTGGCCATACTGTTCTCCCGCCAGATGTTTTCAAAAGACTTGTGAAATGAACTGAGAATTTGACTTGACCACAACAGGGTTGTGATATGAGATACAAGTTCCCACTTAGGTGTTATAAAACCTTAACTAGCATTCGTTGCTTCTAAACTTAGTAGAGATAAATCTGGCTTTTGCAAAATAACCCTAGATCCTAGTGTCCTATTATCAAAAAAACCCTTTCACTTGTTAGTATTAGTTTGCGAGTACTTAAAGAGTACTCATGGCTTTGTCCCTGGCTATTCCCGTGGCCAGACTATGAAGAGGAGTACCTGGAGGATGGACCCCAGGAAGGTTACGACAACTAGGATCATCTCCCATCGCCAGCATTGCCTGTGAACCCGAAGATGGAACTTCGCCTACGCTACCGTTATTATTATGTATTCCGCTGCTTGAAGTTGTATTAAGAACTGCATCATGAGATCCCTATTTGTGTAAGAACTTATGTACGGTTTGTAATGGATGATGTACTATGGTATCCAATTCTGTTATGTCTCGCAAAAATGGTAATCCTGGGATTGCGATGTATGGCATAACAGGCATCTGGGATTAAAAATCCGGGTGTTGACAAGTTGGTATCAGAGCCATCCTGACCATAGGAGACCCTAGTTAGACTGGACGTTTGAATCAAAAACTTAGTTTCAAAACCAAAGGAAGCAAATATTTACAAACATTTATTCTCATTCTTACCTCTTGGAATCTTTCATAAAAATTCACACGAGCAAATATTTACAAAAACTTATTCTCATTCTTACCTCTTGGACTCTTTCATAAAAATTCACGCTACTACAAAATTATTTCAAAGCTTACATCAAATTTTGCACCCTAGATCACTTTTAGTAAAACTCACAACCACGCTAGTGCCCAAATGTAGTGAGTAGTATTCGGTCCCACTGTATCGTAGTTTTCAGAATGGTTCTTAAAACCATCTCTTCTTCTTTGTTATGATGTGTGTTGTATCGTGTGCTATGAATGAATGAATGAATGAAAAAGCAAGTTGCTAGAAAAATCTGAGTCAAACTTTAAAAACTTTTCAAAGACCCAAAACCTTAGAAATTTCCCTCTTTTCTCACGATCTATCTCAATCTTCAGATACCACGTGGAGGAAGTGGTTCATCCCCAGACCCGATGTTGCAAATTCTGCAAATGTTGACTTCTGACCGCGAAGCTGAAAGAGCGGAACGTCAAGACAACCTAGCCACCCTGCAGAAGATAACCCAGCTAGCCCACAACAACCAAGGCCACGGAAATCAGGACAACCATGGATCTAAACTCAAGAATTTCCAGAATACCAACCCACCTGTTTTCACTAAGTCGGAAGAACCCCTAGACGCCGATGATTGGTTGCAAACCATGGAAAATAACCTAGAAGTCGCCGGAGTGGAAGCCAACGAGAAAGTTTTGTTCGCTACCCACTATCTAGCCGGAGATGCTAGGGCATGGTGGAACAGTGTTCGCGCAATGACCGGTGGCCAGATGATGACCTGGGAGGAATTCAAGGTCAAGTTTAGCAGAACCCATGTTCCACCGGGTTTGATCAGGAGGATGAGAGACGAGTTCAGAGAATTGAAGCAAGGACGGATGACTGTAGAGGAATACCGTGAAAAATTATTGTCATTAGCTAGGTATGCCCCGGATGAGATCGACACCGAAGCCAAGAAGAAAGAAAGATTCTTGAATGGTCTGCACGATGAGATGCAGACAGTGTTAGTCAATATCCCCTTTGCTGATATTGAAGCCCTTGTCGACTCTGCTATCCAGATGGAAGGAAATATCAACCAAGCCAATGAGAACCGCAAGCGTCGTATGATGCATTAGCCAGGAACCCATCAGACCCCAAAGTATCGCCCTAACCCATCTCCAGGATTTGCCCCAAGAACCAGCAGACCCCCGATGAACCGTCCGACCTATCCCAACCGTGGAAACCCTAGACCAGGAGGAAATCACAACAACCCCGGCAACTCTAGGAATTTCAACCATGCCCCACCCAAGTTCAACAAAAACAATGCTACCGCCAACACCAACACTGCCCCGAGGACTGGAAGCAATGCTGTGCCTGTAGCAGCAAAGGACAAGTCGCAAGTGACTTGTTATGACTGTGGAAATAAAGGACACTATTCCCACGAGTGCCCCAACAAGAAGAATGTCACAGCACCCAATGCCAACGCCCCAGCTCAGCAGCAGTGTCGTGTTCAGCCAGGAAGAAGGTTTGCCCCAGGGAATTCACTCAACCGCAATGGTCGTCTTTTTCTTATGCATGTTGAAGAAGCTCAGGAAGCGCCAGACATCGTGCTGGGTATGTTTTCTGTTAATTCAGTACTTTCACGAGTGTTGTTTGATTCTGGTGCATCGCACTCATTTGTCACCGAAGAATTTGCCTGCACTAGTAAAATTCAACCAACAAAACTGAAGCATGTTATGATCGTTCAAATTCCCGGATCAACCACCAAGGCTAGGCAAATTTGCAAAGCCGTCCCTATCCGAATCCATGGCATAGATTTTTATGCTAATCTGATAGTACTCGGAATTAAAGGTTTGGAAGTAGTACTAGGAATGGATTGGATGTCCAAACATAAAGGATTGATTGATTGTGCCAAGAAAGCCATAACCATGACCAGTATAGCCGGAATATCAGTCGAGCATATATCTGAAACCTTACCTCGCCAATTCAAGTGTAACAAGAGTATAGCTCAACCTACCATTGACCAAGTCCGGATAGTTTGTGAATACCCCGATGTATTTCTAGATGTTTTGCCCGGTATGCCCCCAGATCGGGATATCGAGTTTATCATTGAACTAATCGCCGGAACCGGACCCATAGCCCAGAGACCCTATAGTATGAACCCATCAGAGCTAGCATAACTGAAGAAGCAACTGGATGCCATGATGGAAATAGGATTGATTTAACCAAGTGCGTCACCATGGAGATCACATGTCTTGTTTGTGGACAAGAAGGATGGAGGTAACCGTTTGTGTACGGATTATAGGAAGTTGAATGACGTCACCATCAAGAACAAGTACCCCTTGCCCAAGATAGAAGATTTGTTTGATCAGTTGACCGGTGCCAAAGTGTTTTCTAAGATTGATCTTAGGACTGGCTATCATCAACTCAAAATTCGGGCAGAGGATATTCCCAAGACTGCCTTTACCACCAGATATGGATTATACGAGTATACCGTTATGTCCTTTGGCTTAACCAATGCCCCCGCTTATTTCATGAATCTCATGAATAAGATTTTTATGGACTTCCTGGATAAGTTTGTCGTTGTTTTCATCGATGACATTCTGATTTATTCCAAATCATAAGAAGAACATGAGCTACACCTAAGGACCATTCTTGGAACCCTTAGAGAGCATCAGCTGTATGCAAAGTTTAGCAAATGTGAATTCTGGTTACAGGAGGTAGGATTCCTCGGTCACATTGTATCAGCCGGGGGAATTGCCGTTGACCCTGCCACAGTGAAAGATGTAGAAGATTGGCAAGCCCCAACCACTCAAACTCAAGTTCGTGCATTTCTCGGATTGGCGGGATATTACCGCAAGTTCGTAGAAGGATTCTCGAGTATCGCTAGACCCATGACCCAATTGCTGAAGAAAGACAAGAAGTTTGAATGGACCAACAAATGTGAAGCGAGTTTTCAAGAACTCAAGAGGAGATTGATTTCAGCCCCAATCTTGATCATGCCAGATATCACGAAGCCCTTCGATGTGTATTGTGATGCATCCAAGATCGGTCTCGGATGTGTGCTAATGCAAGAAGGCAAAGTTATATCTTATCTATCTTGACAACTGAAGCAACATGAGCAAAATTACCCAACCCATGACCTCGAACTCGCAGCCGTAGTTCTAGCCCTGAAGACGTGGAGGCATTACCTGATGGGAAACCGTTGTGAGATCTATACGGATCACAAGAGTCTGAAGTATATATTCACTCAGAAGGAGCTGAATATGAGATAGATAAGATGGATTGAGCTAATCAAGGATTACGATCTGGACATTCACTATCACCCTGGTAAAGCCAATGTGGTAGCCGATGCCCTTAGCAGATTGCCGTGTCGCTTGAACTCCATGATTTTAAAGGAGCAACCAAGCTTTCACCAAGAGATGGAAGATTTTCGAATGGAATTAGTAAGTGAAGGATTTTTGGCTAGCATAGAACTCTAGCCCACTTTGATCAGTCAGATTAAAGAGGCGCAGAAGGGAAATGCGAGTATCGACGGAATCAAGCGTCGTATCGGTACAGGCAAAGTACCTGGATTCACCGAAGACGAAGAAGGAGTCCTGTGGTACAAAGGACTCCTTTGTGTACCAGCAGATTCTGAGTTGAAAGAAGTTATTCTGAAGGAGGCTCATGATACTCTTTATTCTATCCATCCCGGAGGAACTAAGATGTATCAAGATTTAAAAGAGCAATTTTGGTGGCATAAGATGAAGAGAGAAATCGAAAGCTATATCGCCAAGTGTGATATTTGTCAGCGAGTCAAGGCAGGACATCAAAGACCCGCTGGATTGTTGCAACCCTTGCAGATTCCGGAATGGAAATGGGATTCCGTTGGAATGGACTTTATCACTGGACTGCCTACTTCTAGTAGGGGAAATGACTCTATCTGGGTCATAGTGGACAGATTGTCCAAAGTCGCCCATTTCTTGCCCGTCAAGACCACATATCAGAGTTCGAAGCTAGCGGAGTTGTACATCACTAGGATAGTTAGTTTACACGGAGTCCCCAAGAACATCGTATCGGATCGAGGAACTCAGTTTACCTCGAGATTTTGGAAGAAAGTCCAAGAAGGTTTAGGAACCCGCCTAGATTTCGGCACCGCGTATCACCCTCAGACAGATGGACAAACAGAGCGAGTAAACCAAATACTCGAAGATATGCTAAGAGCATGTGTGCTAGAATATGGATCCAAGTGGGAACACTGTCTGCCGTTTGCAGAATTTTCCTACAATAATAGTTATCAAGCCAGTTTGCAAATGGCCCCATTTGAATTCATGTACGGAAGGAAGTGTCGCACCCCTTTGAACTAGTCGGAAGTAGGAGAGAGTCAGATTTATGGACCCGATATCATACGAGAAGCAGAAGAGAAGGTTCACAAGATTCGTGAGAACCTCAAGACCGCCCAGTCCAGACAGAAAAGTTACACCGACCAGAGACGTAGAGACCTCCCCTTCAACATAGGAGATTTTGTTTATCTGAAAGTGTCGCCATTGAAGGGAATGCAACGTTTCCAACTCAAAGGAAAGTTAGCCCCCAGATATATCGGACCTTTCCAGATTCTAAACCGTCAAGGAGAAGTGTCGTATCAATTGGAACTACCCAAAGAGATGTCATCTGTGCACAATGTGTTCCATATCTCTTTACTTCGCAAGTGTCTCGAAGTCCCCGAGAAGACCGAAGTGTTCAAAAATATCGACCACCGGACCATAGAGATCAACGATGACCTGACCTATCCCGAAGTACCCATCCGTATTTTGGAAGAAGCTTTCAGAACTACCCGAACCCGAAGCATCAAGTTTCTCAAGATTCAGTGGAGCAACCACATAGAAGAGGAAGCTACCTGGGAGCACGAAGATCACATGAGGACATAATTTCCCGATCTCTTCAAATCCTAGGTAATCTTTTTCGTCCTTTTTCAAATCTCGGGACGAGATTTTGTTTAAGGGGGAAGATTTGTAACATCCCAAAAATACTAAACTTGGATCATCAAACTCTAATCATCAAATTTAGGGTTAACAAAAACTTTTCTAAATAAAAATATGGAAGCATGCATGTGTGTATGCATCCCATTTTGAATTCTTTTGAATTGCCATGTTTGTGTGTTTCCTTGCTTGTAAAATGTTTCTTAGGTTAAATAAACATCATCTAAACATTTCCCAAACTTTTCCCAAAGACAAATAAATCAAAACAAAGCTAAATGAGTGAATGGTCATTTTGACCAATTTAACTCCCATGCCCTCTTTGGCTGTCTCAAACTTTTAGAACCTAACAGAAACTTTTGTGGATCTTTGCACCCCTTGATTGTACTCATAACAAAGTATCAAGGCCCACTTTGTGATCATCCAGAAACTATCAAGTGCATAGTTTAAATGACAGTTCAAAAATGAATCTTTATCATATGGGAAGATCCCACTTTTTCAAAAACCACTCAAACAAGCTCAACTTTCAAAACCCAAGCATCTGCAGACTCACCAGCACCAACCTAGCACACTCACCAAAAACTTTTCAAAATTCAAAACTTGAATTCATGCGGCCATTTCATCAAACACTTGGCAGACACAAATCAAACAAAATCTAAACACTATTTGGAGCAGTGATTTGAGCCTAACTTGTTCCCTCTCTGGACACCACTAGCCTTAGTAGATCCTATAACAACCTAAACTAATCTCTAGCACCACTGTGAGCTTGCCAATACCATCAATGGTGAACAACCGAAGCCACCCTTGCCACCCACATGTCGACAACAAGCTAGGGAGGAAACTAGCCGTGCCAACCTTGTCTGGGAGATCACCCATGATTCACCGCCCCCTCTCGACCCGCCCTGCCTCGAAGACGTCAAACACAACACCCAGGAACGTCGCGCCCGTGCCTCTGCCAAACGTGCCGAGCATGCGCCAGCCATCGCCATACATGCCCATTGCACCGCCCGTGCCCCGTAGCCACCGCTCGCCGTCGAAGACACCGCCTCTGCCGCGCAGAGCGTCGCGTATTCTAGACCAAACAGCACCACCCCTACACGCGCATTAAAGCCATAGAGCATCGCCAGGAGACCACCAAGTGATCTCCACCACCGTCCATGCCTCTAGCAGCCCGTAGCCATGTCGCCACCGTCGCCTGCCCATGCCGTTCGGTATCACCGTCGCGACTATAAATAGAGGCCTCCCCCGCTCGAATTCTTCACACCATTCCACTCCTCTCTCACCCAGAACCATCCCACCTCAGTCCCGGAGCAAGGCGAGCAGCGCATCGCCGGAATTGCGCCGGAGCAGGCCGCCTCTGGAGAAGAAGGGTGCCATCGATTTCGTCCACCCCAGGAGCTGCCGCGACCACCCCTGAGTTCGCCGTCGTCGACTTCGTCGTTCGCCCGCCTCGCCGACCCTCGCCCGAACCCCGGTGAGCCCCCAAAGACCCCCACTGGCCGCGCTAGGTTTTAGTCCCGCCGGAGTTGCCCGACGTGGACGACGACCCTCAGCCATTGGATTAGACTTAGATCGTGTGGCCGATATTGCCCCGTACCGCTTCGCGTTTAAAGAGCCACTAACTGGTGGAACCCCCTGTCAGCTGAGGCCCGCGCCGCGGAGTGTCACTGGGCCGGCCCGTTAACCTTTCCCGCGCAGCTCAGTTAATTGAATTTAACCTTTTCCATTTTATTTCAAACACACTTCTGTACCCAACTTCAAAAATCAACCCAGGTCGATTCAATGAACCAAATTTATTGAAACCAATTTTGTTAGAAAGGCCTGGGAATGCTGAATCCAAGCCCGTTGGATTCAAGTCATTTGGATCTATAGATCATCCATGGTAAAAATAACAAGGCAGAAGCTTTTCTGCATTCAAACATTTTTCAAATTAAAACCATAATAGATTTTGAGTTGATTCCAACTCTCAAAAATCACATTTAACCATACCTTTCAGAATATATAAAAATATATAGGTTTACTTACAGAAATAATGTTCAAGTAATAAAAGAATGCCCCATAGGCATTTCTAGCCACTTTAATTAATTAAAATAAAAGGGTAAAACCTTATTAAATTGTGACACCACTTTAAAACACATTCCCATGAACTAAAATATGTGGTGATGACATGTGTCAACATGATCCCATGTTTTGGTTTGGAGAATATTATATCTTAAGTAGTTTTTCAATGAGTAGAAATTACTTTTCTAAAAATAAAAGGGATTAAACCAAACTTTAATCTTGTAATATTAGTGATGATGTTAGATCATCTATAGGACCCTTTTGTGTGATGATTGCAAGTAGTTAAGTATTGGTTGGTGATTGTGTACATCGTATTTATTTATAGACGCTAGTACCGACCAAGGATACAAGGAGGAAGGAGGATACTACGAAGAAGAAGCTGAGGAGAACTTCAACCACTGCTCTGCACAAGCCAAGCTTTATTAACCAAGTGGACCAATGCAAGCTAAAACTTTCAAGATACTCTACTGATGCAACAAACCACCACTTGTTACTATGCCCACTATATGCCTTAAGCATATGTGATCATATCCACTTGATAAACCCATTCTAGTTTTACTTACAAGCGTTATTACTTTATTTCTTTATCGAAGCTAGTACTTAGAGCTTACTTAAGTAAATTGTTGATATTAGAAAGATAATTGAAGGTTGCATAAAGAGCATAAAATTTGGCCTAAGCTAGATAATCTTGATGTCAGCCTAAGGCATAATATTAAACTTAGTTAAACTCCACTAGTGTACCACCCCTCATTAGTGCTTACCCCCACTTGTAGATGCTAGTGCTAAGCATAAAACTTCATCAACTTAAGATGGGAATACTTGGTGGAAAAATGGTTATGAAAACCTTGGAATGATGGATCATTCTATTGAAATGTTTTGGACATGTGTTTCTGAACACTTGCTGATTTTGGTGATGAAAATGACTAGGCATGAGCCTTAGCCCTTTATAAAACTGATGGTTGTCTGGATGCGATACCATTCCAATTTTATCGTACAACCACAATACCCGAGAATTGGGTAGGGCTTGACTGGAAACTTATATACCTTAGTATTGGTTCCCTCACGGCCAAGGTCTGAGCTGAGGCTACCTTGTGAAGATTGTCCACCTGTGCAGTACCCAAGATGACAGTTGGTCATGGTTGGGAGGCCAAACTCATAGGAGAGGTTCTTATACTAGGGCATGTAATTGAAAGGTTAGGATTGATTATCCGCATACTGAGTATGGTGAATTCAGGATTTGTTCCTGACGGATGTATCGAATGTTCTGGTGAAAGTGTACAATCTCTGCAGAGTGTCAAACTATTCGAATATCCACGCCCGCGGTTATGGACAGTTGGAGTGGCCATACTGTTCTCCCGTCAGATGTTTTCAAAAGACTTGTGAAATGAACTGAGAATTTGACTTGACCACAACAGGGTTGTGATATGAGATACAAGTTCCCACTTAGGTGTTATAAAACCTTAACTAGCATTCGTTGCTTCTAAACTTAGTAGAGATAAATCTGGCTTTTGCAAAATAACCCTAGATCCTAGTGTCCTATTATCAAAAAAACCCTTTCACTTGTTAGTATTAGTTTGCGAGTACTTAAAGAGTACTCATGGCTTTGTCCCTGGCTATTCCCGTGGCCAGACTATGAAGAGGAGTACCTGGAGGATGGACCCCAGGAAGGTTACGACAACTAGGATCATCTCCCATCGCCAGCATTGCCTGTGAACCCGAAGATGGAACTTCGCCTACGCTACCGTTATTATTATGTATTCCGCTGCTTGAAGTTGTATTAAGAACTGCATCATGAGATCCCTATTTGTGTAAGAACTTATGTACGGTTTGTAATGGATGATGTACTATGGTATCCAATTTTGTTATGTCTCGCAAAAATGGTAATCCTGGGATTGCGATGTATGGCATAACAGGCATCTGGGATTAAAAATCCGGCTGTTGACAAGTAGGGTTAGGTACGAAAATCTGCTTAACCAATTCCAGAACTGGAATTATTTAGATGATAAAGAAGGTTACAATCAAACAGGCTGGATTAGCTATGGATCAAGGAAGAGTTACTTCCGGTTGTGTGTTTTAGTTTAAGCTAGTGGAAAAGACACAGTATTTTCCCCTTAGGGCGATGCTAGGTAGGTTTATCTTTAACAAGGTCCTTTCTTATGGAGGCGAGATGACGAGTTGAGTCTTTTTCAAATTTCTATCGTTGGAGTTTGCTCTTCGGACTTCTTGGTCTTGAAACACCGGTGAAAGAACATGTGGGCCCCCATGTGTGGTTTTGGTAATTAATGACAATCTCTATGGACTAATGTTTGCAGTGAGTTACACTGGTAGGAATAGTCCATTGGCATCACTTAGAACATGTGTTGGCTTCAAGGTAGAAGAAATGGAGAAGAAGTAGAAAGAAAATAATGTCAAGGGTGTCTTGAAGAAGAAGATAGAGTTCCTGATGTGTATATTCAAGACATCATCCAAATGGAGTTAGAATAAATGTTGTGCAAGCTAAATATGTGCCATATCTAGAAGATCTCATGCTTGAAGATTGCCATCCTCCGTGATCATGGATCGATGAAGACAAGGTCAAAGTAAAGGTTTCCCCATGTTGTATGGGGGAGCAACTTGCATGTCTTCATCAAGGGAGTGCGTACAAGAGCAATCAAGAAAGTGTTCCATCTTGAGAAGGACACAATCGTCTACATCAAGATCAAGTGGAATATGCGCAATGCAAATGTATGATCTTGATAGGGTTTCCTTGGTTGTTATTTGGATCTTATCCATGTGAGGTTCTAGATCTTGTGGTAATATTCATAACAAGCTCTAGTTCATGAAAAACGGATTTCCCTTTTATATCTTATTGTATTTTTTATCTTTGAGGTTTTATGGTTTATCACCAAGGGAGGTATTGCAAATTAATTTGGTTAGCTCTTGTTGTCCCCTTTCCAACAATATAGGTTTCGGGCCAATCAAAATTTCCAAACTATAGATATCGCCTTTTAAAGTTTGCCTCTTATTTGGTTCTATCCTCCCTGGCTAAAACAAAAGGTTGATGGAATATTTAGACCAGAATCTCCAGTGTGCAAACACCGGAGTCTCTGGTGTGGACCAGAGAAACACCGGATTCTCCAGTGCGTTCATGTAGACCGGAGTCTCCGGTGTGGGCAGACCGGAGTCTCGGGTGTACAAGAGATTGGAGTCTTTGAAGAGTCTCCGGAGGAAGTTTTCCCAAGTCTGTTGGGTCAGTCTAGATGGTGGTCTAGAGACAGACCGGAGGTGGTCCGGAGCTGGTCCGGAGTCTCTGGTGTAGACCGGAGTCTCTGGTATGCACACCGGAGTCTCCGGTGTGGAAATTCCACAACAGGCAGAAAATGGTCAGAAATCAGTGGGCCTATATAAGGTCCCTCATTCCCCAATAGACCTAATTCAAGTTCTACAAGCTTCCCCTTCCATTTCTGACCCTTTTGAGCTTGATTCTCTTCAATCCCTCCTTTGATTCTTGCATATACTTTAGGGATTTGAAATAGGAGATCTAAATCTACAACCCAACCAATCAATCTCTCCTCTAAGTGAGGGGAACATCTTAGGATCTAGATCTTGGAGTCTTTTGTGGATTTCCTCCATTGTTCTTCCTCTATTATTCCCCCACAAGCTTTTGTAGCTTTGGTGGAATTTGGGAGAGAAGGATTTGAGCAGTTCTTATGTTCCTGCCATTTGCATTTGGTGCATAGGTTTGAGTTCTCGGTGAAGATTCGATTGACTGAAAGGTGAGAAGATTTTTACTCTAGGGTTCTTCGAACCCTAGACGGTTTGGTGGTTTTGCAGGTTCTTGGATTACTTGGGGCCTCCAATTAAGTTGTGGAGCTTTACCCAAGCTTGTTTGTTGGGATCCTCAAATTGAGTTGTGGAGAAGTGCCCCAACCTTGTGAGAGGTTCCGGATTGCCACCGACAAGTACACCGATAGTGGAAGTGTGGATCGATTACATTGGGGTGAGATTCACAAGAGAAAAAGGGAGGCGTCTTGTGGTGTTAGTGGTTTGATACTGCCCCCTCTCCAAACGAGACGTACACCATGTTGGCAGGAACTCGGTAAAACATCATCGTCTCTGCGTGCCTCGGTTATCTCTATATCCAAGATCTTACTTATGCACCTTATTTTGAGATAGCCTTCATGCTTTAAGTATATATCTTGCTATCACATAGTTGCTTGTCTTTCTTAGCATAAGTTGTTGGTGCACATAGGTGAACCCTAGTTGTTCTAGGTTTTGTGATTGACAAAGTAATCACTAGTTTAATTCTGCCTTTGTTGAGAAACTCTCAAAAAGTTTTAAACTGCATATTCACCCCCCTCTAGGCGACATCTGTATCCTTTCAACCGGGAGTGTTGGATGGACGGTCGACCTTGCGAGGGAGAGCTTTCCCGGAGTATCTTCTGATTCTGGAGGAGTGCTGATTATTTGTCCTCTGGCGGGGTCAATGCTCTTGGTTTAAGGGAGGGTTAGCTCTTAGGGACAACTAGGGTTCGACTCTCTCGGGGTTATTCTGGTTTTTTGGGAAGGACGCGGTCTTTCCCCTTTAGAGTGAGACTATAGGGGTTTGGTGAAGTCGCAGACCTTCTTTATCGGGGATGCATGGTGATGTTGGGCGAGCGCTACACCTTTATTTCAGAGTTGGTATCTTCTGTCGACCTTGTAGTTGTTGCTTCTTGAGAGTTGCCGGAGCTGGTTAGAGTTTTAACCGGTTAGTGGAATGTTGTTTGCGGTTGGTGGTCGAGGAAGGTGGTCTTAGGGGATATGGTTGTTCTGGTTTTGGTTTGATGCAACGTCATGGGTAAAACAAGCAAAGAAGGGCATCATACTGGCATAACCTCCCAACAGGGTTCATACATAAGTTAACATGTATGCGCCGGCCAACGGTGAGGGTCCTTAAAGCATTACAAAACAGGTCCGTTCAGCCTAGCGTCAGAGCAATTATGGGATTACAAGAAGTCCTTGGATGATACATAACTCTACCCTTATGCTAGTAGGGGCAGTGTAGGGTACAATGACTACTCCCTGATAGCTTCTTGCATCTTGTCATCCTCCTGGAGTTGGGTACAGAAGTTGGTTACTGCAAATTGTAGAGGTCCCAACCTTTAATAATGTAGAGATCCATGTGTTTACAATGCTAGTCCCTGGATCAATAGCTAGCATCCACAGTTAAGATGTAATATCAAGAAACAAAGGTCATAATACAACTTTATAACCAGGAATAAAATAATTCATTACATCTTACATAGCTCATTTGGCTATCTCATTACAATGCAGCAGAAATAACTATATAGCATGGAGTCCTTCATCTTCAAAGTGCCACAAGCAATCATGTTGGTTGTAGACTTGTATCTAATCAACATACTTCACTAATATCAAACAAACCTGCAACATAATAAGTTACATCCACAAGGGTCAATACATTTGAATTGTATTGGCAAGTGATACTATGGTAGTGTAGTGGTAACTATCATCTATATGCATTTGGCTAAGTGGATATTAGGCTTGCTTTGCTCAAAATAGATTTTCCTTATCATTTGAAAACACTAAGCTTTTGCTTATCAAAAATCACCCAAGGCATCTACCAATAGACATTGGTGATCCTTTACCCTTGTTCAACCACAAGTTTTAACTTAGAAATTGGGATGAGGAGATTCTTGATAGCTTCCATGTCTTGACGCTTAAATTGTCCATTGCCAGGGACACGACTAAGTACTTAGATTTTACTCTCTCAAGAGGTGGTGCACTTTCCCCACAAGACTAGACATGCATCGAGACAAGATCTTTCAGAAGCCTTCCCTTAGACCAGAATGGACGCGTTCCAACCTATCATACCCTACCACCAACTGTCCATTTGGCTAAGTTATTGCAACCTATATGATCTAGGCAGAGCCCATAATGCCAAGTGGCTGCACTTGAAGCTGCTCAACATTTGACATCTCAAATCTCTTTGGTCCTGGGTGGCATTCCACAAGTGAGATACACAGGGTAACCCATTGAAAAATGGGCCCTGGTAACCACTCAACAAAAATCCATCCATGCAAGTCCCTTTCCACCCTGGTGATTCATTCACATAGTTGTTTTATTAAACAAAACATAAGTATTTGACTTAGAAATATTCCATAGCATGAATATAATCCACCCTTGTTTTCTACTAGCTAAGCTAAGCATGATGGTAGTAGGAATCTTAACTTAGGATAATTCTACTAAGGTTTCATCTACTAGGATTTCCCATGGCATAGCATACTTAGTAAAATTCCATGCAAGTTCTACATAGAAATATCACTAATGCATAGTGAAAATAATGAGAAAAAAGTATGAAGCACCACTTGCCTTTTTGGTAGAGAATATAAGTTCACTCCTTGATCTTGCAATAGTCACACTCTTCAAATTTCACTACAATTCAATCAAGGAACAAATTCAATCTACCATTCAAGCAATTCATCACATAGAATAATAAAAACTAAGCAATGCATGCAAGCATGCCAAAGATTGTTTTATTTGGAAAAGTGGTTTCTAATAGGTTATAAATATTTTAAAACACCTATTGGTCATTTATAAATGTGGTAAAACCATTTGATATCAAGTTAGTGAAAATGTCCACTTTAAGTTATTTTTGTTTTGCTAGAAATGATTCAAATCAAAGTAATATTTTCTAGTGTTCGGAAAATATATGTTTAAACACAAGTGTTAGTGTTTTAGGTTCAAGTGTTTAATATTAAAACCATTTTCAAAAGGTTTTACCTATAAACCATTTTTATACCCAAGCAATATTTTATTTTGTTGGAAATGCCTTTGAACAAAGTAATAATTTTTACTAGGGTTTACCAAATATATCTATAAATCCAAAAACTTGGTGTTTAGGGTCAGAGGGTTGAAATCAAATCATTTTCCAAAGGTTTTACTCAAAAAGCATTTTTAAAACATAAACAATATTTTTATTTAACTAGAAATGCTTTTATTCAAAGATTTATTCTTTAGCTTCACAAAATACACTTTTTACTCCATAAGTTGGTTTCTATGGTCAGTAGGTTAAAAAAACCATTTACCAAAGATTTTACCTTAAAAATATTTCTAGAATAATTTTTATGTTCAAATTATGCCTACACAAGTTTCTGCAAAAACAACTAAGTTTACAGAAGCAAATTACTAAAAAAAAGTACATGGTTGGAAAGTATTTGTTTTGCTGATTCTATTGATATAAAATTTGCAAAATTTGGACGTGTAGATTAAAAATTATGAATTTTACAAAATCACATATATAATAGAAATGTTTCTGTTTTTAAAACAAAGCCTGAGCTACGTGTCGTGTTTTCATTGGTCGGTACCGGTTCGCACGGATCGAGTGACACGGTGTGTTGGATCTAACTGAATCGCACGGCCCTGATCTATGCATACCTCTTTGATTAGTCGATCTTTCTAAACCACCAGATGAAGATCTAAGAGTCCACAAACGATTGACCAAAAAGGTTGGCGGTGCAGCGATGGTGGCTGGCGGCGGCGCGGCCAGACGAGGACGGTGCCGGCAATGCAGGGAGGTAGAGGAGGATTGGGGTAGCTCACTGAGTTCAATGGGCGTTACTGATGCTCAACATCGTCGTGCGGAGGCCAGGGGCGCACGGTGTCGACCTGAATCAATCGCCGGAGTCATCTCTATCGACGGGCTCGCTCTAGTGTCGTCGATGGAGAGGCTACAAGGCATGGGAAGACCAAATAGTGGCGGCGTTAGACACGCGAGAGAGCTACGAAGGCGTGAGTGTCAAGGAGAGGGGAAGGCGTGGTCAGAGATTACTAGTAGGGTTCGCCAAAGTGGAGGCAGACGACAGCGGGTCTCGGTTGTCGTTGTTGCCTAGGATACGGGGCACGCACGGTCGAGTGCGAGGCGCTAGGAGGTTCGTACGGGAGAGGGGAGCAGGCTCGAGTGGTCGAGGGGGCAAGGCTCCGGCTGGTGCTGCCAGAATCGTCGCCAGAGTATCGTCGGACAGAGGGTGTTCGAGGTCAAAATTTGGGCAGCCTAGGGGCTCCGCTGGGGTGACGTCTGGGGGAAAAGGGAGAGGAGACCTGGGCGATTAAGTAAGCAAGATCAGGGGGAGGAATTACTGGCGCATTGAAGCGAATTAATGCGAGGAAATTACGTCTGGCAACGGCAGCGGGGTGAGGAGGATTTGGTCGCGGGAGGTTGAAGACGACGCTGATGTGGCGTGGGGCCGGTGCGTCAGTGAGTTGAGAGGGTAGGGTTTCAGGTGAGAAATCGATTCGCGAAGAGAGGGGGAATGGGCTGCGCTGCTGGGCCTACTGGGCTAGGGTTAGCTGGGCTGGTCTCTTTCATTTTTTTTATTTTTTCTTTTTTTCTTTTTCTGTTTTCATTTTTCTGTTTTGAATTTGTTCAATGGATTTCAAACTCTTTTTCATTTCAAAACTTTCCAAACTTTTCAGTAGGTTTTTAATATGTTTTAAACATGTATTTAAAGTCCTTTTTAGGAATAAATCCTTTATTAATTTATGGTTTATATTTTATTTAAAATGGGCACTTTCTTTATTAAATGAGATTTAATTATATTTTCAAACCTTTATTTGAATTCCAATTTTTCACCAAAACCTTTTCAGTAGGTTTTATTTATTTAATAGGGTCTTAAATAATTCATTTTGAATTATTTGAAATATTTTTAATATGGTTTATTAATCATTTAAAATGAGCATATGTCTTTATTTAAATCAAAACAAATATGACTTTAATTCCATATAAATTTTATTTAAATGATTCCATTATTTCATTTGCTTATGGATTTAATTTAAATTGTCTTCTAAACAATTTCCTTGGGATTTATTATTTAGGCAAATATTATTTTAAATAAAGTTGAATATGGTTCAAAGCCCATATAGTTTTAATTAAATAATTCTTTTATTTATTATTTAATAAATTTTATTTTGTTTATGGACTTGGCCAAGATTTACTTTGGTTTTTTAAATATCCTTTTTTATTTATTTCTTTCTTTATCTTATAAAATCCATATCTTTTTTTTATAGATCCAAAATTGGTGATTTCAAATTTGTAAAATTTTATTTAATATTTTTATATATTTTTAAACCCCTTTAGGATTAATTTGATCACAATTTGGTATGGATTTTAGATAGGAGCTTTTATTAGCTTTGAAATTTAATTTATTTATCTTATTAACTTCATAAGATTTTATCTATGGCTCCAAATTAAGTGAAACCAATTTCTATGGTTTTATAATATTTTTATTTATCATCCTTAATCATTTATAAATGTTTGTTGACAAATTTTTATATGGATCAAATCCATAGTCTTTGAGGTATCTTGGAAATGTTTTTCTGCCATTAGGGTTTAGGGTTTCGGTTCATTTTCCAAGTGTTTAAATTTCATGATGCATTTATGAAGAATGCATTTCACTTGATTTGAATTTAGTTGGATTAAAATTTTATTTAAAGTTTGCACAAGATGGGTTTTGATGTTTCCATTTAGAAATAAAAAAAATTCTTTTCACCCTAAATTTCAACAATTATTTATTTTGTTTATTTTTTTTCACATTTCAAAATTTGGAAAATTTTGGGATGTTACACAAATCCCCGGGGGTGTGAGGGACATTCAGTTCTTTCGTAGTACAGGTCAGGGTCATGCCTTTTCCAGTGGATGCTTCGACGGATGGATCGCTATCAGATATAGTAGGGAAGGGGCTCACTACATCTTCCGAGGATTTTGGGTCTTTGGGTTGCTTTATACTCTTTGGAGGGTAGTATTGGCAGCACCTGGTAGTATTTTCATGTTAAGTCTGAGCTTGGCGGGTACTGTGAGGATCGATCAGACTTCCAGATATTGTTGATGATGTCTATCATCTATTCCTATGACCACTCTCGAAGTGGTGTTTGGGGGAAGGTCCTTGGATTGGGGACCTTCCTGAGGTATCTTCTAGTAGGTGAGCTTCTGGATTTGAGTGGAAATACACAGTATTTCCACCTTAGAGCTTTATTTAGGGTCGTCGAGGCTGGGGGAGATCCTTCGTCTTAAAGTATTGGCGGGGTGCTTGACCTGAGGTCTTCGGGTAACGCCTTATTGCGACTACCTTGCTATGATGGTTACCCAACGAAGCCTTAGGGTTTTGCTCCTGGTAGATTAGCAGTTGGCGACGCTTATTTCTTATTTCTCATTAGGGGCAGAGGCATTTAGCTTCCGGGAAGTTGTCTCCGCTTGACTCTTTGTGTTTCTATAACTTGATGAAAACGTATACTCGTTGACCTCGGGCATCCTTATCTTGTGGTTTTTGGGGCATTTATTTTATGGCAAAGTCTTCCTGTGGGTTATGTAGAAAGTTGAATCGGATCATCATTCCTTTGAGGGCAACTGAAAGTATACAAAGGAAGGGGTTGGCATAGATTTCTTTATGTGGCCATCCTGCTTAGGAGAGGTTTTGGTTTGTTGGTTTAAGAGGGTTAGCGTCGGGATACACAAACAAGGTGGGTCGTAAAAGAGAGTCGAATGATCCAGGACAAACAAGCAACACAATACAAGCTTCATACTAGCATGTGACAAGCAAACAAGGCGTACCATAGGTACCAAGAGATGACTACGCGCCATAACATGAATCCTATATTGATGATACTTATCCTAAGTATGGACGTTTCGGGAGGTATTGACTTTTGTCTTGCCATCCATGTTGTTGACGTCGAACTTGATCCGTTGAGGGGGTATTCAGGTGGTAGAGCGATCTTGTAGTGTCATCTTTTGTTGGTAGTTTCTTTTGGTTTGCTCGTCTCTGTTGTGCTTCATCCAGGTACCTCTGTCTTTATGATTTCCAACTCGGACTTATTTTTAAAATGGAGCATTTGATGGTAGACGAGATATAGAGTAAGCTGTTTTCAAATAGTTTAAACCAGAAAAGATAAGGTATTGGATCTTTCGAAAAGCTTGTGAGAAAATAGTTTTCAAAAACTGGTGTTTTCAGAAATTGTGGTTGTCATATCTAATGTCCATGCTAACTAAGGTCTCCTACAGTCAGGATGGCTCTAATACCAAGTCTATGGTACCCCGGATTTATGGTCCGAAAATCCCCGTTATGCCTGTAATTCATGTTCCCATGATCAGTGAGCCGTGAGCATAACCGATTAGTATCATTACAACATCCAGAAAGTTTATAGGTACAAAGCTTACATGGTTCCTACTATGGCGATTACAACACAAATAGCGGAAGTCTTCAATCGTAGAGCCCATGTCATGCCTTAACCTATAGGCGACTGATTAGGAGACGGCCTAGTTCGCATAAACGTCAGCATCTCCACCTTTCCTCGTTCTTCTGGGAATCTAGCCAAGTAAATAGCTAGGGACAAAGCTAGTGAATACTTTGAATGTACTCGCAAACCACCTTAAGAGAATAATAAAAACAAGAGGATATGTATGCATGGCTATGGGGGTAGGAGGGATCCAAGAGGGGTTATTTTCTAAAGTAGTTTCTCGTGTAGATATAACATGTACAAGGTTTTACTAAAATATTTTGTAAAACATTTTGGCAACCTTTTTAAGAGTTTTGAAAAACACTTAGGAGTGGGTCACCCTAGTTCATCTTCACGGTCCTCAAATGACAAGGTTATCCTCTTCCTTGCTCCTCAACATCACCTCTCCTTCTCTGGTGTCCCTTGGACCACCAGGTTTTAAAAAACACTTTCTTTTTCAAAAACCGTTTTAAAAACAAAACTAGCACCGCTCTACAGCAACCTTCCCAACCGTCTAGGACCGAGGACTCAGCTATTCGAATAGATTTACACTCTGTAGAGGTTGCACACTTTACCCATAAGAAGCAATACATCCGCCGGGATCACCCCCGTCTCGTCATACTAAAGAATGCGGGTCTCGGATAATCAAACAAAACCTTTGGAAAGTCCACTCCAACACGGGCCCTACCCTATGAATTATTACCCTCAACACCGGGACGTCTGGATCCATGGACCAACCGGAGTGCAACCCAGCTCCTTCTGATCCGGCACTTTCAATGAGAGGCTCATAGTATCGCTCGGTCACTCACATGGGTGATCCTACTTCCTCCAGGTGACAGCCTCGTAGTTGACCCTTTTTATAAAGGAAGCCTGTAATTAGAGGGAGATGATCCCTTATACGTAGTTGCGCAGATACCCATATCTAAGTGAACTAACTTTGGGTTAAGCCCCGTCCCACTTCAGGGTAATGTGGTTGCACGAGTTAATTGTTCGGGCAAAACTACAAAGAACTGGTGCCTTTTCATAAACATTTTTCCTCCTTCTCCACTTCAACATCATATGTAAAACAAAAGGCTTTTTATTTTTCAAACCTCTCTTGGTAGGTTGAACCTCACCAAGGTTTTCTCATAAAACATTTTATAAACATTTTTCCCGGGGTCTTCCCATCCTATACTTTTGCTTAGGCTAAAATAGGGTCTTCAAGGGGTTATGGTGTTAAACACCATCTATCATACTAGGGACAAATAGGTATTATCAAGGGTGTTGTACTTAAAAGTACAAAAGGGTATTAGTTTGGAGGAGCCAAACATTCCCACCGAGAAACGTAGCATTTTAAAACCATGCAAGTTACATAAACAAGTTGTTAAAACATGCATAAGCATAAAAGTAGGATAATGGCATATGATCAAGAAGGTGGCTTGCCTAAGGATCTACAATATGGCAATATGTCCCTTGACTTCCTCTTAGAATACCATAAAAACCAATATAAATCCCTTCCTTTGTCTTCGATACAAACGCACCTAGCTATCGTCGTCGAGAGTCGCACATGCAAGAAATAAAGGGAGAAATCAACACAACACATACAAACATCCATCCAATGTAGCAAGAAAACACACAACACATTATTTACTTTAGTAGGTTGTGAGAGGTTGAGGTCATAGCATTTGGAAATAATTTAAATGCCTTTGTGGATTTACTTTTGTGGTTTATTTTCCCATGTACCACTTATTAAGGGAGTTTTGAACTATGTCTTGGGCCTGTAGGATATCAAGGTACAAAAATGATCACAGATAGGTACTAGAATAACAAAGCCAAAAAAGTGGTTTCATGATTTTATTAAATTTCCTTAATTGGTTATGATTATTCTAATGGGAATAACACTAGTTTCAATGAATAAATCACCATAAATTATTTGTAGCACAAATAAATATTTCCTTAGAGCGTTTTGTATGTCTTTGAAATTGTGATATTTGAGAGTTCGAGTAACTTCAATATAATTAATAAAATGCCCTTGGGAAAATCCCAAAGACAGTTCTGCAAGATATTTATCTTTTTCATTAAATTAAATCTACATGTGTTTTTATATGATTCCAAGGAAACATGCTAGGTGTTTGGAATATCTTTCCGGATAAACTGGTGCTACTATTTTTGGGTATACAGAACTACTGGAGTGGTTTATTTATTGAAATAACTCTAGGCCAAAAAATTTTAATCCCTAAAAATCAATCATAGCTCAACAATTATTGGAATCCTAGGGTTTGCTAGGTATTGGTATGCATGTCTACTATGAGTTGGAATTAGGTCAATACCCAATTTAGTTTTACCTAGAGAAATCCCTAAAGTCATACTGGTGTTGTTTTTATTATTTTTGCAAAAACATTTTAGGAAGCAATTTAACATGGGGCTAGTGTTACATACAAGGTATGACCAATACCTTGTATTACCAAAATGATTTAATTAAGTTTGATTGGTAGAGATGATAGAGGGATTTTATTATTAAATATGATACATCTAAGTGGGGCATTTACTATAATTAATTTAGACATTATTTTTGTACACTTGTCATTCTGCATGTTAGAGAGAATCTCCAGGAACTCTACAAATTTTAGATCTGGTCATTTGGTGTTTGTTTACATTTTTGTTTTGATTTTAACCAAACTGCCGCAAAACAGATCTGGAAAATATTTATTAAAAAGGGCAAGGGGGTAGAGGGATTACTGGGTCGAATTCTATCAGCAGGGGATGGGGTTGCGCTGGGCCAGCTCACCATAGCGGCGATGCGCGAGGGATGGAGCTATCAACCGCACGGTCGGTCCGGCCGGTCAGTGAGAGTGGCGGCAAAGGGGTACCAGGTGACATCGGCCGTTCGATATAGAGTAGATCTACGGCCAGGCATCATCGCCCTCCTCCCACCCGTGCCAGAAAGGGAGAAACCACTGGTGGAAAACAGGCCTCTAGTCCCAGGCCGCAACAGGATCTAGTCCCGGTTTTGGGCCTGGCACTGCGAAAACGGGACTAGAGCCCCCCACTAGTCCCGGCTCGCTACGGCCCACGACTGATAACAGCCACGTGGCTGTTTCAGCGCCGCGGGGGGCGTAAACCCTCTAGTCCTGGGCCGTAACACCACCCAGAACTATAATGTTTCCTGCCGCGGCAGAGAATTGTGTGTTTCTCTGCCGCGGCAAAGATTGTGTATTTCATTTTTTTGCCATTTTGTTCCTTTTTCGTTTTGTTTTTCACTATAATTTCAAACATATATTTAAGTACACATATTCTACGCTACTACATACAAAGTACACGTTGATGCATCTATATATTTAATCGATCCCTTGCAAGCATACATTGATGATATATATATCAAAAGGAAGAAATGTTTTGAAATTACATGGTCATTGATCAATATATATATCATATCAGCTACATGGAGATCACTAAGGCAAATCGAGTTCCACGTCATCCGCATAATCCTCTCCATGTACATCAAGGACTTCCTTCATCATAAATCCCGCCAGCTCCTCTTGAATTGCTCTTATGCGCTGGTCTGGCTCCAGTTTCTCCCATAAATCATAAATATAATGTGAGTCAACTTGCCGCTCACTGGTCACCTCGTGGATGTACTCGCAGACATAGTATCCACATAAATGAGTTCGCGGTGGCTATTGTAAACTCTTCACCATTTTATAAGTTAGCTCCTCTTTGAATGGACCTGGTATCTTATGTCCGAACCGTGTCCAACACCTGCTCGGCAAAGAAAATGAACAAAGGAGTTATTAGTTACTTGATATCAGGAAATGAATGAAATAGGACGATATAATGCGATAATGATTGAAATTACTTATGGAGCATTGCTTTCATGTCGCTCCACTGCTCTTGGTCCCAACTTAATGAGTCGTGGACTTCAACTAGGGAGTTGTCAACTTGAATGTTTAGCAAGATCCAGTGGAATCTGCGGACGTTTATAAGCATACATGCATAGCTCACCGAGTAAGAAAAAATAAAATATGTACAAGATATAAACACTCACTTGAAGTTGTAAGGAAATAGTATTTCCTTAACAAAATTATTCTCGGTTGAGAACCTGCACAGGTCTTCCTCCACGTCCTTGGGGTGATTCTTTAACGTATATTCATTAAAGATATATGGGTCAATGAAACCAACATCGTATCTTATAGCTCTTTTGCATTCAAGCATCTTCATTCTGCAGAATATAATATTATCATACAAAAGGATATATAGTTAGGATAATATATTAAATGCAACGAACGAGCTGAGCTACAAACTTAATTATAGAAATAAATCACTTACAGACAGTAGCAACCAATGATAGATTTGTCGAGGGCGCGCTGGTTGTATAACTGAAACAGTTCGGTCATTTGAACCTGTATCGAGTATGGTTTGAAGTGATGCTCCTTTCTAACGTCCACTGGAAACCAATCTTTCTGATGATTTTTTTCTACTTGCGACATGTACCATTCGTGCAGATTTTGCATATGTGTGGATAGACGCGCGAGCTCCTCATTACTGACTAGAGGCTCCCATTGGACATACTTTCGTACTATCTGACCCACTGGTGTATCTTCATAGCCTAAATATTGACCAAGAGACATTTTTGCTTCGGTAGCAAGTGCTTTGGCCTGCGATACAGTGATTACCATTAGTGGAGCATTTTTACGGGCTCTGGGCTTCATTATTTGCATGTCCATATCCATTTCAGCTCTGAAGGCCTTGTCGAGGTCTAAAATGACTTTGAGCATGGCGACCGATTGATTCTTCTATGCTCCGAGCTGGGCAACTTGCTTCTCGCTTTTTGCACTTAATAATCTCTCGGTTATAGTTTGATTCCAGATTCATCGATATCTGGGATGGTTGCTCAAGAAAGGACTTAGCCCACTTTTTGGTTTTTTCATCATATACCGGCTTTGTCTCAGGCTTTTTGGGTGCAAAATGCGCCTTAACTTGGGAAGCCACATCCACGTTAGTTTCCTCATCGGTCTTGTCATAAGGGCTCTTTGGAAGAGCCGGAAGGATGTCGACTATCTTCGCCGTTTGACCTTTCTTCGATGTAGGGCGCGGGGGAGCGTCGAACTTCCGTTTCTTCGAAGAGGTAGTAGTATTGCACGGAGGCGGAGGCGGAGATCGAGTATTGCGCGGAGATGGAGATCAAGTTTATGTACTCCAGCTGCAGCGATCGTCAGCGGGGCGGGGTGGACTTGGAGGTTGGCTATAATCGGGTTGGGGTGGACTTGGAGGTTGACGATATTCGATGCGGGGTGGACTTGGATTCCTCGGAGTCGGTGGCCTTGGCGCCGAGCCTGGAAACTTGATGTACTTCTTATTCCATAGAATGATGTTGCACTCGATATCTCCTAGTTTCGTAAGGCCTTCAGGCATAGCGATTTCAATCTCTAGGTCCGCAAAATCCTCCACTATGTCATCCACCGTGACATGAGCATAGCCTGGTGGAATCGAAAGTGAATGGTGGAGTGCTCCAGGTAGAGAAGGTAAAGTAGTGCCGATCGCCACCTTGAAGGACAGGTTGTTCATTGGCTGGTGTAGCTCACATTGTGCCATCTCTCTGGCATCATCCACGGGGTAGTGAGGAGCCGGTGCATCATCCAGCAGTGCTTGATCATCAGCCCGGACCTCCGTGGAAGCCATGCTGCTTCTCCGCTGGCTAAGATCCAATGCAGGATCATCAGCCCATCGGTGAGTTGACGATGGCGGCCTTTGGCTAATTTAATGCATGAGGTTCTTCAGATAAGCTAGGTCCTGCTCTACCCTGGAGATCCGGTCTGCCTCCCGGTCCTTCTTTCTATGACGGCTTCTATAACTGGCATTGTACTGAGGAAACCCTTTCTTCCACGAGACACCGGCGCCTTTGCCTTGTGTTCGTCCTCCCTTTTCAGGATTCCCTAGGGCACGTGTCAACTCGTCGTTCTCTCTCTCGGGACGGAACAATCCCAATTGAGCATCGTTCATTGCTTTAATAAGGTCATGGGAGGGTTTTAGAATTTTTTCATGAAATAATGTCTTCCCTGTTTCTAGGTCCAACGATCCCTCGTTCCCGTACCACCAGTGCTTTGACCTCTCGGGCCATCCATCTGTACCAGGAATGACGCCTCTAGCCCTCATTTTCTTCTCCATAGTTTCCCACTTAGGGACGGCACTCTTGTAGCCACCTGTCCCCATTTTATGATGGTATTTCTTTTGGGTAGCATTTAACGCATTCTTTGCCAACTTTGCCTTTGCTTTATCAGATTGCTTGTACTGTACAAAATCGGTCCACTGTTCTCTCAACTTTTCATTTACTCCTTTGAAGTCTGAAGTTTTCTTTTTTGCTACATATTTCGCATATAAAATTTTCTTGTGGTTCCATTACAGTTCAGCCATCTTGCTCAGAGCCCACTCCTTGACTTCCGTTCTATTTTCAAGCCCACCCGGCCTTGGGGTAATACCATCTACCTCAAATTCTTCATACTCTGGAGGTAGTATGAAATGCGCTATGAGCTTCTGCCAAAGGTCATCTTTGGCATCATCGGTGACATAGCTGTTGGATTCTTCACCGGGTTTCTTTGACTGATTCCATTCTTGGATGGTGATCAGCAGGTTGTCCCTAACAATCTTTTCTTGTGTTCCTCGATATATGGGGATGCCAAGATAGAATTCTGTAGAACGGTGTAATGTTCTTCGGTGTAAGAATGTCCGTCCCTACATATTATTGATTTCCTTCCTAGAGTACCCTTTCCACTCAGTCTCCCCTCATACCGCGATTGAGGAAGACCAATCGGCCTAAGATCAGGAACAAAGTCAACACAAGATTCAATGACCTCCTCTGTTCCATAGCCCACGGAGATGCTTCCTTCTAGCCTAGCACGGTTACGGACATATTTCTTTAATATTCCCATGAACCTCTCAAAGGGAAACATATTGTGTATAAATACAGGACCGAGAATGGAAATCTCTTCGACTAGGTGAACCAGCAGGTGCGTCATAATATTGAAGAAGGATGGTGGGAACACCAACTCAAAACTAACAAGACATTGGACCACATCATTCTGTAACCGTGGTAGATCTTCAGGATTGATTATCTTCTGAGAGATTGCATTGATAAATGCACATAGCTTCACAATGGGTACTCGAACATTATATGGTAGAAGCCCCCTCAATGCAATCGGAAGCATTTGCGTCATAATCACGTGGCAGTCATGAGACTTTAGGTTTTGGAACTTTTTTGCCATATTTATTATTCCCTTTATATTCGACGAGAAGCCAGATGGGACCTTAATATTTCTTAGGCATTCAAAAAATATTTCCTTCTCTTGTTTGGTAAGAGCGTAGCTGGCATGACCTTGAAACCATTCTGGATGCAGGCCATCTGGGTCTTTCATATGTTGATGGTCCTTTCGTGCTTCCGGTGTATCTTTTGTCTTCCCATACACGCCCATGAAGCCTAGTAGGTTCACAGAAAGATTCTTCGTCACATGCATCACATCGATTGCAGAGCGGACCTCTAAGAATTTCCAATATGGTAGCTCCCAAAATATAGATTTCTTCTTCCACATGGGTGCATGTCCTTCAGCGTCCTTCGGAACAGATTTTCCGCCAGGACCCTTTCCAAAGGTTACCATTTGATCCAAATATTTGACCATATCAAATATATCAGCACCAGTACGCTCCTTAGGCTTCGTCTGGTGACATGCCAGACCGTTGAAATGCTTGCCTTTATTTCTTAAGGGCTGCTTGGCCAAAAGAAATCGACGATGCTCATTGTATACATTCTTCTTACAAGGTTCCAAATATATACTTTCAGTCTCATCTAAATAGTGTGTGCATGCATTGTATCCCTTGTTTGACTATCCTGAAAGGTTACTAAGAGCAGGCCAATCATTGATTATTACAAAAGCAATGCTCGGAAGTTAAATTCTTCCTGCTTGTGCTCATCCCACACGCGTATCCCGGGTTCGTGCCACGACTGTAAAAGTTCTTCCACTAATGGCGTTAGGTACACATCAATTTTGTTGCCGGGTTGCTTCGGACCTTGGATCAACACTGGCATCATAATGAACTTCCGCTTCATGCACAACCAAGGAGGAAGGTAATAGATGCATAGAGTCACAGGCCAGGTGCTGTGACTGGAGCTCTGCTCCCCAAAGGGATTCATGCCATCTGTACTTAGACCAAACATTAAACTCCTTGCGTCATCCGCAAAGTCCGGGTACTTTCTTTCTATTTTTCTCCATTGCGACCCATCAACAGGGTGTCTCAACATTCTGTCTGACTTACGTTCCTCTTTACGCCATCGCAACAACTTGGCGTGCTCTTTGTTTCTGAATAAGCGTTTCAACCGTGGTATTATAGGAGCATACCACATCACCTTGGCAGGAACCCTCTTCCGGGGGGGCTTGCCCTCAACGTCACCAGGGTCATCTCGTCTAATCTTATACGAAGTGAAGTGCATACCGGGCATGCATCCAAATTCTCATACTCCTCACCACGGTAGAGGATGCAGTCATTAGGGCATGCATGTATCTTCTGAACCTCTAAACCTAGAGGGCACACAACCTTCTTCGCTTCGTATGTACTGGCGGGCAATACGTTATCTTTTGGAAGCATATTTTTCATCATTTTCAGCAAGTTTTCAAATGAGGAGTCAGTTATAGCACACTCAGCCTTCCATCGCAGCAATTCCAGTGTGCTGCCCAGCATTTTCAGACCATTTTCGCAATTTGGGTACAACAAATTTTTGTGATCCTATAACATGTGATTGAACTTCTCCCTATCCTTTTCAGTTTCACAATCTCTTCGTGCATCGGCAATGGTCCGACCAAGATCATTAGCGGGTTCATCATGTGTCTCTTCTTCATCCTCCCCTTCAGCATCCCCCATGGAAGTATCTCCATACTCAGGGAAACCATGATAGTTTTCATCCTCCTCCTCTTCTTCATTGTCTTCCACTATAACCCCTCTCTCTCTATGCTTGGTCCAACAATTATAACTGGGCATGAAGCCGGACTTCAACAGGTGGCTGTGAAGGGTTTTTGAGTCAGAGTAATCCTTCTGATTCCTACATCCACTACATGGACATAATACAAAACCATTGCGCATGTTTGCATCAGCAACACTGATGAATTCATACACGCCATTAATGAACTCGCCATAGCGTCGGTCAGTATAGTACATCCATTCCCGGACCATCTGCATTATAGTAAAAGTATATCAAAAACCATTACACAACATGATAAAATTATTACAAGTTATATTGAGAGCTTCTAGAGCATTAATTTTGAATTTTGAAAAATTTACATGCACCAATTTGTGAATTGGAGAAAACAATCAACATGATAAATGTGGAGTTTTTTTATTATTGTTCTATCAGTGAAAACCTCATTCCATTCTAAGATCCGAAACTCTAAAATTACACATTTCAATTTTTAGTAACTATGTGCCTAATCAAAATTTGTTACACATATATATCAAAATCCTTCTACTTCTAGAGCATTCATGCATTGATCCATATCTCTATACTTCTCGAGCATTATAGAGCTAAGTAGCAATAAGAGATGAAAGAATGAAGTTCTAACCTTTTAAAGCTTTGGATTTAGGTGTTGCAAACTAAATCTTGACAAGTCTTGAGAAAAAAATGGCATGAACTCTCTTGCTTCTTTGAGAAAAATGGCCACCATATGCTTTAGGGAAGCAGGACAGGAAGCAGAATATATAGTGGTGGACAACTAGTCCCGGGCCGTGATACGACCCGGGACTAATATTCCACGAAAAGACTAGCTGGCCTGCTCCAGGTCATTAGTCTCGGTCTGTATTACGGACAGGGACTAAAGATCTGGTCTGGCCCGGGACTAGTGACTACGGTCGTTTCTAGCCGTTAGAGGCCTCATGGCCCGGGACTAGTGCTCCCACTAGTCGCGGGCCGTGATAGGCCGGGACTGCTGGCGTTGTTCACGTCGAACCGAAGATGGTTTTTCCAGTAGTGAACCCTAGAGGCAGCGTCGGTGCCCGCATGGGCTCGCCTAGGGAGGTCGTTCGGCGACGGAGGGGTGACGAGGGAACACGGAAGTGTACGTCGACTTCAACGAGGGGTGTGACAATAGGTGTTGGCGACAGGAGGGGTCCCGCGTGAATGCTCCCGGGAGAGGCGCTCGGGAGCTCGTCGGAGCGGCTTCTTGCGGGGTTGTTGTGCATGCATGTTGCAAAAGGAGGCATGTTAGATAGATAAGGATGAGGGGATCTCATACCGGCAACCTGTAGTGGTAAAGAGGCCAAGGAGGGAGCACCTAGGTCGAGTTCTTGAAGATGGCCGAAAGGTGGAGTTTTCTCATCTCCATGGCAATGTGGACGCAGGGGCTCTGTGAGGGATATGCATCAGGGAAAGGGGAGTGGATCTGAGGAATAGAGGGATTTTTGGGAACCGAGTATCCTTGGCAAGCTTGCAAGAAAGCATCAACTCGAGAGGATTTCTTCTCTCCCTTTTCCATGGCATGGGATGGCAGAGAGAGGGAGCAGATCTTGGGGTGGCTCTCTAGGATCTTAGGGAATAAAATTAGGACATGCAGGGATGGATTAGTCGGGAGCCTTTTATTCAAGGAATGGGAGGTCCATCGTGGACATGGTGCATGGAAAAGCCATGGAGATGGATGGATAGCGGGGATGGGATGTTGTGGGCTTTGGGAGTGGTATGGTGGTCTCTGGTCGAGTTGTGAGGCAGAGAGGGAGTGATGGGGGCTATTGTAATGAGGTGATGTGGCAAGCCATGTTTGTCTCCCTTTCAATTATTTGCTTCCAAGCACTATAGGAAAAGGAGAGGGCATAGGTACAGTGGTGATATAGTGATCACGACCAGTAGGGAGTGCTAAGTGTTGGATAGAAGCGCTGGGAAATATTGGATGGGGGTTTGGTGAGTTTAGCTCATGTTTTTGCTCTTAGTCAAGTGTTGGCCATATTAGTGGCTATGTAGGAATTTCTCCAAGTTAACATGGTCAGGATGATTTAAGGGTACTGGTAGATAGATATGGTCATTGTGCATCACCAACAATTATTGGGGATTTATTGGATCATTGTAGATCTCAATTATATTGTTTATTTAAAAAGTGCAGAAATGGTTTTTAGAAGCTATTCTGAGATTTTTACATTGTACAAGATTGGTTTTTTATGTGATATGGACCTAAATACCATATCACATGTTGGGGAATTTTATTGGAATTTATTTGGAAGGAAAAGTATTTTTAATCTATTATTTCTTGTTTTTGCCGTTTAAGAAAAAGGGCAAAAAGAAATAATCAAGAATCTCAAAAATATTTATTTTTGAGATGGGAGGATAGGGTATTATGAATAGGACTCGAATGTGCCTTGAGTTTCAAGGTAATTTGGAGAAATACAAACTTTCCTTTATAGAGAAGGTATGGGGGATTTTGGCATGAAGGGAATTTAAATAGTTTTATGTTCCAAATAATTATGGAAATTATCTGGAAAATGTTTATATCCAAGGGGGATGATGTCAAACTGAAGTATCTATCATAAACAACCTTGGGTATTGCAAAATAAGATGGATTTTGGAAGATGATAAGGATTAGAGGATATAGGGCATTAACATTTTTATCCCACTTAAACAAGGTTGGATTACTGAGCTCAGAGCTCACCTTGGTACAAGGGATATATTGATGGATATACCAAGGTATATAGATGAATATGGAAGAAAGGGTTGGGCTTGTTTACATTTGAGATGATCTAGAAGTGATGGGAAACTTTGTTGAAAATAAGGCTGCCATAAAAGATGCATCATGAAATCTCATAAACCATGGGGGTTTAAGAAGAACAGAGGTCCAATGGAAACAAGTGAAGAGGGCAACGATAGAACATGGTTAATAGATCATAACCATGCAGAGAGTTGGTCAAGGGGAGGTAGTATATGGGTGTGATCTTCTGCTAAAGTAGGCATGATGCTAAGATTTGTAGAAAAGATTATTTTCTTGGCTATGAAACCAACATGTATGAGTGGGTCCAAGAATGATTTAGCCAAGGGAAAGAGTGGGCTTTGGTAGTAATAATGGTGTACTACACGATTGTTCAAGTACATTCTCAAGAATTCACATAGGTTAGAACAGATGGAGTGCCAAATATTGAATCTAGTTAAGGATTCCAGACAGACGATTTGGCAGATTTCTGGATTTGAACAAGTAGGAAGTAGGGAGGGATTTGTAAAGGAAGCAAGGATCTGATATTATCATCAAGTGGATCATATTGAAGTATAGCTTGTGTATAGAGTATTCATGCTTGTATTTGGTATTTGATAAGTTTGCGCTAAGAGAAAGGATAAGCTTAGGATATATATGCTTAAGGGGGTTAGAGGGTCACCTTAGTGACTAGTGATAGATTAAGCTTAGGATACTTGGTTTGATATTTATGATCTCCACTTTGATTTGATCTTAAAGGATGAGCTACTAGATTTGCTCACTCTAGGTCCTAGGCAATCAACAGATCAAGGCAATTCATCAGTCAGTAGATCAAAGCAATTCATCTTATCAAACTTATCCAACTACTACTAAGGTTACCATCAAGCCTAGCTTGAGGTAAGGATCGGTGTTTTGAGTAGGTGGTGTTTTGCAGTAAGAGAAGGACCTTTTAGTACTTCTACCAAGATTAGAATGAAAATGTTTTAAGAAAGATTTTTGGAAAAACTAGAGATAAGAGTAGTTGAATACACTATCTTGAAAACATAAGGAGATAACATATTGGACTCCATAGTTTTGTTAATAGAAACTAGTAAAACATTTTGTTGTTAAATTCATCTTGGATCAAGTTTGAAATTCTAGAACATTTGAGAATATGAAAGATGAGCCAAGACATCTTTTTTGTAAAATAGTTTTTGTCAACTAGTGCTGAGATAAAGAGTATATCATCTAATACATAATTAGTTGCATAAACACAAGCAAACAAGTAAACAAGAATTGCAATAGATAACAAGAAAAGTTTTTGTTCCCCCTGATTTTTGCCTTTTGGAGAAGAAATCAGGGTTGCTGAATTTGGGATGTTACAGCCATGGCGTGGTTCCATCCTATGCGAGGAAGTTGTTCGGAATGCGTGATGGCGGGTACACAGAGTTGGGTCCCGATCCTATCAGGGGCGTGACGAGCATACTCAAAGTTTAGTCATGTAAAAATTGTACTATATCGTAAAATATCTACGTACTATGAGTGTAGTCATATAACACTCATAAAATGCACCCTCTGGCAGCATCAGGAAGTGTCTAGTGCGTGCCTATCGACATGGAGTTCAACGTATCAGCATGTTGTGTCCGTGCAGCAGTTGTGTCTTTCATGCCAAACCATTGAACATGTAACGGATGATCGAAAGCATGCACACATGCTGGACATGCACGCTGTTGGCCATAATTACTGCCTCATAGTCTCACCCTGGCCCTTTTATCCATGGGATTTTAGGCGGCGCATGTCGAAGCCCACTAAACCGTCCATCATATTAAAGTCAGTCCAATTGAGTCCCATCATGCAGACTATGGGGTTTTATTCCCTGGTTCTGCCTGTCTCCCTTCGTTGAGAAGGAGGAAACATAGGCCACCGATTAACGAATGAACGATGGATGTAGGTTGAGATAACATCGGGGTAGACTGTAGTCTTGTATAAGACTGGACAGCGGATTATACTCTTTGACCATTCTCCCGCACTAATCACTTTCTTCTTCCTCCTCCCCCCCCCCCCGCACATCCCTCCAACTACATTAGCCATGGCTCCCCGGAGGAGAGGAGGATCGAACGTGTGCACGCTCCCTAACCCATGATAATGAGCACCTTTGAAGGTGTTTGTCTCTGCATAAGGAGATCATGCTAGATTTTTCACTTGACATCAAGAGGCTTGAAGCAGAGCGTGACGAGATGCAGAGGGTGATCGACGAGCTACAAAAGTTGATCGCATACATCTTGACCAAGAATACTATCCAGAATAGATGCAACCTCCAGCAGGAGAAAGCCACCAAGGAACTCAGGGAATGCATCAACGAAGCAAAGGTTGCCATCGAAGCCTACCATGACAGGGACAATTTCCTAGATGCAATGATACGAATGAAGGAATACATGGGTCAAGGGATAACCGTGCTCGACGATCTACTGAAGGAGAACAGAGAGCTAAGGGCCAAGGCATATCGGACAATTCCCAACTCAGATTTTGAGAAGAGGGGGCAGGAATCTCAGTTCATGCTCCACTACTATTGTAATTTACATATGTCGTGCAATGAAGAAATCTTGAAGCAACTCCGTATTTCTCTGTTTATCTTATTTGCCTCTTAGCTAAATTATGGGTTTGTGTTCTTGTGAATGGACATCATCCTTTCTTTCCATTATGTATCTGAGATTGCTTTTAGATTATGACTATGCCACTACTATTTGGTTATATTGGAAAAACCCACAACAGCCTTAGTTGGAGAGAGTCCTAGGTTGCTTTGAAATCAATCTTAGGACTGTGCCACTAGTTTATCCTGTTGAATTGGAAAAAATCCTATATTTCTCTGACATCGAAATGAGGAATGTTCCACTAGTTGCTTATGTTAAATTTTGAACAAACCTAGATCGATATGTCCTTCAAATTATGACTTTGACACTAGTTAATTCAGAAAAATGATGATCATCCTACGTTGCTTCGTTCTTGAAATTATGCATGACCCACTAGTTGATTTGTTTAATTATGGAAACTAACCACACATTTTGTTGCAGCAAAAGAGGTGAAAGCTCAACCCAAAACTATCGACTGGCTAAAGGACAAGATAGCCATCCAAATGGAGAAACATAATTTTCAGAAACTGGCCTCTGACTGCCTGAGAGAAGAAGTCGTGGTCCTTTATGAAAACTTCCACAATATGAAGATGGTCATCTCCGACTGGGCGGAACTTCACAAGAAAGGTCTCTCCTAGGAGTGTAAAAAGGAAGAGATCATCAAGGAGCTCATAGAGGATAATCTTAAGCTTACGGATAAGTTTGTTGCATCCTGAGCGCTTGAACCTGCAGGAGGCGCACGTCCAAGTACTATGGGAGCAGGTAAACACCAAAGTGAACCTAATCGAACGAACCCTCCAACTGGAGAATCTTACGAAGGAAAACGAGCATCTCTGGGCCAGGCTCAATGCAAACTATGTGTTCTTCTAAAATTAATTTGCAAACTATGCGTTCTAACAAACCAAAGCGTGTTTTATCTATTTAGTAGTGATTTTGTGAATGTGGACCTTACTCTATGCAAACTATGCGTTCTTATGAAATTAATTTTCTCAAGGATTGAGTTTGGATTAGTTAAGATATCACAATTGCAAGTCTTACAGTTAACTTCGCTCTTTGGAAAACAGAATGTGCCCAAGAATGGGTGTTAGTGAGTCCGCATAAGCGTCGAACTGATGTTGTGATCTTTGCCTTGCAACTGTGGCATGTTAAATTGGCTTTTCTCTACTATATAAAAAGTCTAGAGGTAGTTTTCATCACACCTTATTTTCGTCTGTCGTCCCTTGCTTCATCTGTTCCGTTTGGAAAAGGTAGCGAGCAGTCTATTGTACGTATAACGTTAAGTCTGGCTCGAACCCCGCGGTAGAGTCCGTCTCCAGTTAACACGATCGAGTGTCTCCTGATATAACTAACCCTCGTCGCCGCCCAGGGCTTAACCAGCTAATGGTCCACGGCATCGCGCACCGTAGGGCGCTGCCGCTTTGCGGGAAGCTGCGCCGTAGGTTTAGCCGTCGGTGACTCCTCCTTCGGGCATCGCGGTCGCCGGAGCCACCACAAAGACAGGTGAGATGCGGCAAATCCTCGCATCGACTTGGTCCCCATGACCACTAGACGACATTGATGCAAGCAGGTTTCGGGACCCCCAAGCCTGCACCGCCCCTGGCTTCCCACGTGAGCCTTCACTCCGCGGCCTCCTCCTAACCACCGGCGCCCATCCCAACCTCAAAATCACCGCCCCATCTCATCTCCCAGGCAGAAGAAATTGCCCGAAATTGGGGATGGCCGGATGGGAAAGGAAGACCAGGCCCGGCATGATGGAAGATCCCAGCGTCCATGCATTCTCCTATAGAGATGGCATCCGGGGATGCGCGCTAGAGGTGGCGTGGGAGGCGTCGGAAATCTACATGTGTGCTTCGGCAATGAAACAAGCCCCTGTTCGTGGCATGTGCATTGTGTTATGCATTTCAGTTTGACACCTGCTGCTCTTTTTGTTCATGATCTGCTGATTTCTGCAGAATATTTTAGCATGTTCTAGATGTGTGGTCCACAGTGCAGATATGGTTGTAAAAATTGTTTAGGGATTTTAAGCTTCCATTTCATCTATGATGAATTATTCTATGGTGGTATGTTGGAATATGAAGCATAATTTTTACGATTAATTTCAGAATATAAATCATGACAACAACAGCTACAATCACATGAACCTCTAACATACTAGATGTATTGAGCAACATGAACAGTAGCAGATTATATGCCAGATCTGATGACGGTGTACGTACTGATCGGTTGTCGATGTACTCGTCGTTGGTGCAGTAGCATGTCAAAGAAGTCGACGTTGAAGACGACGCGCACGAGATCTGGCTTGACGACCAGGAATACGCGCCGTGATGACGAACTTGAGCAGTCGCGCGGAGCGCTTCCCAAAAAACCTTATTCGCCCTCTCTCGTACAAGATCACAAAGGCAAGTAGTTCCGGAGACGTACTCTCCCGACCGCCGGTGCATGTCGGCAAGCGGGATGGAGTAGACTATGGTGGTGACGCAAGCAGAGAGGATGACAAAATCCTAGATTGGTTTGGTATCGTATGTTGTGTAAGCCACACAAACGTTTATATAGAGTGGCTCAGAAATTCCGTACAGGACACGGGACGTTTACTAGAGATCATCCAAGTCTCATAGACCGCGACGTTTACAGTCGAGCTCATATAGGTGTGTTCCTTAAAGAATGCCCTGTAGGACGGCAACTTTGCTAATTAAAGCCAATATGAACACATTAAGGCATGTTGCCAACCTGCCTTACAGATTATAAGAGTTATGCATCTTCACATAGAGAGGGTTACCAACCACTCTCCTCAGTCAAACCACTAGCTTGTTCTTCCCGGGTCCTAATTCACGAGATCTCCGATCACATAGGTTGGGTTACCACTAGTGAAAGGATACGGATGTCGCCTAGAGGGGGGTGGTGAATAGGCGATTAAAACTTTTCCTAGAGTGGCTCAACAAAGGCGGAATAAAACTAGTGTTTACTTTGTAAAGCACAACCTAGAAACAACTAAGATTTACCTATGTGCACCAACAACTTATGCTAAGCAATACAAATAACAAAGTGATAGCAAGATATATATTACTTCAAGCACGAAGGCTATCACAATGTAAAGTGCATAAGTAAAAAGCTCGGGTATAGAGATAACCGAGGCACGCGGGGACACCAAAATTTTACCGAGTTCCTCCCAACATGGAGTACGTCTCGTTTGGAGAAGGGGTGGTATCAAACCACCAATGCCACAAAAGGCCTTCCTTATTCTCCGGTGAATCTCACCCCAATGGGATCGATCCACGCTTCCACTATCGGTGCACTTGTCGGTGGCAACCGGAACCTCTCACAAGGTTGTGGCACAACTCCACAATTTAATTGGAGGCTCCCAACAAACGCCACAAAAGGCCTCAACAAATGCCACCAAGGCCACAAAACCGTCTAGGGTTCCAAGAACCCAAGAGGGACAAGCTCCAATGAGCAATTCAAACCAAATCCTCCGAGGAGAACTCAAACCGATGCAACAAATGCAAATGGCAAGAACACCACAAAGATGCTCAAATCCCTCACTCTCAAGTTCCAACAAAGCTACTAAAGCTATTGGGGGAACAAGAGAGGAGGAATCAAAGAGAGACACAAAATCCCCCAAAATCTAGATCCCCAAAGACACACTCACAAAGAGATGTTTTGGTTTGGTCAAAACGTAGATCTAGATCTCCTCCAACAACTCCTCAAATATATGCAAGAATCAATGGAGGGGTGTGTAGAAATCAAGCTTAAAGAGTAAAGCAAATGGGGGCAAAGCTTGGACAAGAAAAGGAGGAAAAGTAACCCTAAAAGGCAAAGGGGCAAAGCTATTTATAGGGCAAGGAAAAATATGGCCGTTGGGGCCTTAATGTAGCGGTAGTACCGGAAGTTCAAGCTGTACTACCGGAGAACTCCGGTACTACCGGACCAGGTATCGGACTTGGTACCGGAAGACCAATATTCAAACTTCATAAGCCCTGGCCACAGCGGTAGTACCATTGATGCTACCGTAAAGCGGTAGTACCGCAAATGGCAACCGGTACTACCGGACGTGAAGTGGAATCAGCAGTTTAGACGAAAAAAGTCTCTGCCCTGTCCGGTACTAAAATGCGGTGCTACCGCATTTTGGTACCGGAGCAGGCAGAAGCTTTTGACAAGTGGTCAAAAAGCTACTGTCGTGCTACCGCATTTTAGTACCTAGCCCGGCAGAGGCTTTTTGACAGTTAGTCAAAACCTTCTGTCGCATCCGGTAGCAAAAAGCGGTACTACCGCTTTTTGGTACCGCACCAGGCAAATATTCAAACGGCAATAACTTTTGACTGGAAGCTCCGATTGACCCGATTCCAATTGCGTTGGATAGAGGACGACAAGGGATTCCCAATAAAAAGTATCAAGTAGAATAATGTGAGATACTTCACTTGGTGAGAAACCGAAAAACCGCATAGATCAAAATCGCAATCTATACCTAATAATAAAGGACGAAGTGTTTCTTCCGGTCCAACACTTTTTTGGACCGTTTTACCCTCCCATCAATACAATTAATACCCATGTACCACCGATAAGTCAAAAGCCTCAGAAATTGACAGCCAGGCTTGATCGATCGCTGGCAGCGCCCGCCTGGCCCACCCCGCATCGAGGCCACCTCTGTTTCCGCTGCTAAAGCGGCCCATGGAAAACCGACTAATCAGTTCTTCTCCGCTGATGTAAAATATTAATCCCACCTCGCTCTGTTACAATAGCTCCGACCTGTTTATATACGTCCGTGAGTTGACTCCAAATATCCACAACAACCTCTGATGTCAACAGGCAATATCATCAAGTGGCATTTAACGGATTTGAACCGATAGAGAGAGTACGGCACAGCATCTTTGCAAAAAGCTGGATTTGGCGTCTCTGAAGTAGACGCGGATGAGTGGGGAGGCGAACAGCGGGATCCAGGACTCAGCATCGCGCCTGTGGCGGCGCCGACCGCGTCGGTGCTTCACAAGACAGCGAACATGCGTGACCACTACCGCATCGGGAAGAAGCTAGGGCAGCAGGGGCAGAGATCGGCATGATTGTACCTGTGCGTGGCCAAGGAGGACGGCGGCGCGAGTACGCGTGCAAGTTCCAGCACAGGGGCACCGGCCGGAGGGGCGAGCTTGTGGTCGGCAAACGGGAGAGGGTTGGGTCGACTGAAGCAGGGCCGGCCACACTCGGCTCCTATCACGACCGCGCCAGCTAGCGTGCGTGGCTTCACCCAAATTAGGACGCCCCATGGCCACAGCAGCTCCGATCTGGAATCGCACGGAAGAGATGGTTAAATGGACTTTTATCTGTCTGGTCGTTTTTCCAAAAAGATCCCTGCCTTCATAGGAATTCGCAAATGGGGCAAGCAGTGTATATTTTTTTAACCCAGAGAAACGTAACAGAGCCAAATTTTCAAAGGCCTCGCATACATCATAAGTCTACATAGGCTGCACACCGAAGGACGCACAATACGAGAAAAATCGAATTCTGCTAAAAAAGTTGAAAAATTCAGATCTTGAAGAGAATCGGTAAATAGAGAAGAAAGACTTATTTCTTTCGATATAAATGATTTCAAGTAGTGAAATACTCTAGGTTCTACAAAAATATATTTAATAAAGAATTCTTATCATACACGAGACAACTTTTTTCTCCCGGTGCAACGCACGGGTATTTTTGCTAGTAAGATATAAAAGAGGGATCCGATTTTGATGAACAAGAACTTGTTATGGAGATTACCACAAGCCCTATATCATCACATGGATAAGACCAAATAACAACCAAATACGATGATGCAAGTATGCAAAGGTTTGAGCTCTCTCCGAGCGATGTGATCGTGTTACTCATTCGAGAGCCCCTCTTGATAGTACGGTTATCTATCCTAAACCCGGTCTTCCACTAACACTATAAGACCGGCAAAAGGGAAAACCTATCAAGATTATACCTTTGCCTTGAGAATTCCACTTGAGCTCGATGTAGACGATCTTTACCTTCTCAAGATGGAACGCCTTTCTTGATTCCTCATCATCGATCCATGATCACCGAGGATGGCAAGCATCAAACATGAGATCTTCTAAAGATTGCGCATTTTGAGCTTGCACAACATATATTCTTATCATTTCATCGACCTTGAAGCCGGCACAAGCTCCAAGTGATGCCAATGGACAATTCCTACAAGTATAACTTAATACACACATTAGTCCATAAAGATTGTCATTAATTACCAAAACCACACATGGGGGCCCAACATGTTCTTTCAACTAGGTGTGACATCCATGGATCTCAACCCCATCTCCCTCGATGCACTTTCTATCACACTTCGTGATAGTCCCTTTGTAAAGGGATCTGCCAGGTTTTTGTCTGTTTGAATATACGTAACAGTTATTACTCCGGAGTTTCTCAATTTCCAGACAGACTTCAAACGTCTCTTCACGTGTCTTGATGACTGTGTGTTAGCCTTAGAATTGTTCACTTTGACAATAACAGTTTGGCTGTCACAATTCAAAAGCATTGCCGGCACAGGTTTCTCAACCACAGGCAAGTCCATCAAGATCTCACGCAGCCATTCTGACTCAATAGTGGCTGTGTCTAAAGCAGTAAGCTCTGCTTCCATAGTTGACCTCGTCAATATGGTATGTCTACGGGATCTCCATGACACTTCACCACTTCCAAGGGTAAACACATACACGCTCGTGATGTAGATTTTATCAATGCCAGAGATCCAGTTTAAAACACTATATCCTTCAAGTACAGCAGGGTGCCCTGAATAGTGAATCCCATAGCTCATTGTACCACATAGATACCCAGGTTAGACATGAACCTACTCAACTTGCTCACAAAAAAATAGATATCAGGTCTTGTAGCGCTTGCTAAGTACATGAGAGAACCAACAACTTGTGAATATTTCAGCTGATCTGTTGGTTCCTTCTTATTCTTTCGTAATGTCAGACTGGGATCATAAGGTGTTGGACAAGTCTTGACATCAGTAAAGCCAAATCGGCTCAAGACCTTCTCAACATAATGAGATTGCATTAAAGTAATCTCATTCTCGTTCTTCATAAGCTTGATGTTTAGAATCACATCAGCCTCTCCCAGATCTTTCATATCAAAACTCTTTGTCAGGAAAGACATGACTTCATTTATCACTTTCATGTTTGTACCAAAGATCAGAATGTCATCCACATACAAACATAATATAACACTATCGCACCCACCACGGCGATAGTAAACACACCTATCAGCCTCATTAATGACAAAGCCAGCAGAAAGTAGAGTTCTGTCAAACTTCTCATGCCATTGCTTAGGTGCTTGTTTCACGCCATATAAATATTTTAATAACCTGCACACCTTTGTCTCTTCACCTTTTACCACAAACCCATCCGGCTGATCCATGTAGATCTCCTCGTCCAACTCTCCATTAAGGAAAGTTGTCTTCACGTCCATTTAATGAACGAGAAGACTATAAGAGGCAGCCAGGGACAGTAGTACTCGATTGGTGGTCAGTCTAGCGCCAGGTGAATATGTGTCAAAGTAATCTTCGCCTTCTTTCTGTGTGTACCCCTTAGCTACAAGCCGCGCCTTGTACTTCTCAATAGTACCAACAGCCTTAGCTTCTTCTTGAACACCCATTTACAGCCCACAGGTTTACAACCATAGGGTCGTTCTGATAATTACCAAGTTCCATTAGAAAGAATCGAGTCCATCTCATTTTGGACAGCTTATTTCCAATCATCTGCATCAGGAGATGCATATGCCTCTGCAATGGATCTGGGAGTATCGTCCACAGGGTACACGATGAAATCATTACCAAAGGATTTTGCAATACTCTATCTCTTACTCCTTGTGAGAGCTTCATCGTCATCCTTCTCAAGGACTTCCTCATGTGGTTGTTCAGAATTCTCAATAGATGCACTAGATTTAGGAAGTATTTTAGAAGAAATTCTACCAATGCTATGCATATATTTCATTGGAAAAACATTCTCAAAGAATGTTGCATCACGAGATTCTATTATAGTATCAACATGCATATCAGGTACCTTAGATTGAACCACTAGAAATCTATAGCCTACACTCCGTGGAGCATATCCTAGAAAGATACAATCCACTATCTTGGGTCCAAGCTTGCGTTTCTTGCGGATCAGTATGTTGACCTTCGCCAAACACCCCCAAGTGCGCAGATACGAAAGTGATAGTTTTCTCCCAACCCACTCCTCATAAGGGTTATTTTCTTTATTCTTGTTAGGAACTCTATTCAGGACATGACATGAATTCAACAAAGTCTCCCCCACCATGCCTTTGATAATCCAGCAGTGGCTAACATGGAATTCACCAAGTCAGTCAGCATACGGTTTTATCATTAACATCACCACAAATATGATTCACAAATTTATTACAAAACTCTGAAAGTGAAAATCGGAACAAGCCTCCGAATTCATAACCTTTCCCAATAAATTGTCCATGTTTCGAAACAACGACTTTATTGGACTCTAACACAACCTTAAACCCATCTCTGCATAGAAGGGAGCCACTAACGAAATTCTTGTTCATAGTAGGGACATGCTGCACGTTCCTCAGCTGCACGATCTTTCCTAAAGTAAACTTTAGATCCACCGTGCCAACACCACGAACAGAAGCATGTGATTCATTCCCCATTAGGACGGATGAATCCCGAGCGACCTAATAAGAAGTGAACATAGAGATGTAAGCACACACATGAACATTAGCACCCGTATCAATCCACCAACATGGTGATTGAAATACTGAAAGAACAGTAAATAAATTACCATACCCATCAGTGTTGCTAGCGGTCACGATGTTGACAGTCTTCCCACCTTTCCCTCTGCGATCTGCACGTTCTAGGCAATCCTTGGAAAAGTGGCCGAGCTCTCCACATGAATAACAATATAGCTCGGCCTTGTTCGGCTTCTTCTTCTTCTTCTTGAAGGTTGTAGTCTTTTCAGGCTTGTTGAACAAGGTCTTATAGTTCCGTTTGTTTTTGCCGATAGTCTTCTTCTGCGCCATGTAGGCGCTAGACTGACCCTTGCCTCCTCTCTCAGCAGTGTCCTTAGCCCGAGCCTTCTCCTCAACATCGAGAGATGCTATCATGTTTTCAACTGATATCTCCTGTCTCTTGTGTTTGAGATTTGTGGTGAAGTTCCTCCACGAAGAAGGAAACTTTACAATAATGCACCCAACCACAAACTTGTCGGGTAAGATACACTTGAGGATTGCCTAGAACGGTGGTGGCTCGGCCACAACTTTGTCGGGTAGAGGAAGACTACCAGCGTCGGCCCTGGGAGGGATTTGCCTGGTGGCTCACGCCGGCGGCGACGGGAGGGATGGTGGGGTGGGGAATGGTTTGGTTGGGCCCTGTCGGCTAGATCTAGGCCAGTGCGTGCCTGACCTAGGACTGACGAGTCGTGGTCGACGGCCATGCATTGGCTCTCTTAGGGAGGCTAGGCCTACCACCTGGCATATGTGTGGCTGGGGGCAGTCCTTGGCCAGGTGGGCCCAACGCCGGTTGCCGTCGGTCAGACCCTAACGGGGTCTGTAGGGCACGACTTGTCGGCGGCATGGAGGTGCCTTGCTTGCTGTTGGGATCTACCTTCCGCTCCTCTTTGCTGACGCGTACCGGTCCCCTTTGTCTGTGTCGTGCTCGTCAAAGGGGTGATTAGGGGTGTTGGCCCAGGTGGCATTCCTCGGAGCGGCGGCGGTCCGGTTGGCCCAGGTGAGCACTATGTCGATGGCGCTGCTCCTTGGCGGCGGGGATCTGCGGTGGCGACAGATCCACTGGTGGACGAGGGAGTAGATACTAGTGCTAAGGTTGGCAGCGTTATTGACACCCTTGCTGCAGTGTGGCGACGGGGCTTTACGGGTCCATTTGTGCTTGACCGGGCCAGTGAGGGTCTGGTTTTTCCACGTTGCTGCATATGGTCGGCTATCGCCCTCTGGCGGTGGAGGTAGTTCCCTCCTGTGCGTTAGTATACCGTCGACCCTTGCCGAAGTTACACCCAGCGCTGCACCACCCGGGGGATGCGCGTGTGATATCCCCTGGGGGAGGTGTATCATTTTCCATCCGATTAGGGCATCTCCACTAGCATTCCCAGGACGCCGATCTGGACGCCAAAATTTTGCCCGGTCGTGTTCCCAGGAACCTGTTTTTGTTCGGATTTGGGCCAACTTTGGTACGGGCTTCCCAGGATCCCGGAAACGCCCTGGAAACGATGGACGAAGCGAATTCGGTGAGTGGACCCGCCCAGTCAGCATATATTCCCCCATATTCACCCAAAGTTCGTTCATATTCGCCCATATTTGCCCAAAGTTCGTCCATATTCACCTATATTCGCCCAAAGTTCGTCCATATCGACCATATTCGCCCAAAGTTCGCCCGTATTTGCCCGAAGTTCGCCCGTATTTGCCCATATTCGATCAAAGTTCGTCCATATTCGCCCAAAGTTCGTCCATATTCGCACAAAGTTTGTCCATATTGATCATATTCGCCTAAAGTTCGTCCATATCGACCATATTGGCCGAAAGTTCGCCCAAAACCGCTTATATCCGCCCATATTTGCCCAAATTTCGCCAAAAATCATCTATATTCGTCGAAAGTTTGCCGAAATTTATTAAATTTTAGCAAACACGAGAACTCGCGGGAACACGAGTGAAAAACTCAGCGTTCCCAGACCGAAAACTAGTTTCGTCCGGACCAAAATACGTCTGGATTTCGGAATGCCTAACAAGTGGAGATGCTCTTATAGGTTTTCCTCGGCCTCTCAAACCCCAAATCCTTCGAATATTCCAAACCAATCTACATCGACGTCATCGCCTATCTCCTCGACTGCGCCTCGCACCTATCCACCAGAGCCACCAATGGTGGTGTTCGAGGTTGATCCTATGCCTTGGGTGCCTTTGGGGCATCAGATCATTGATGAAGGACCAACTCGCCTGCCTCGCACCTACTACAATCCATCGGTCACTCCTCCCCGTCACCATGAAAAGTTCTGCATCGCTTACGTCGAGCCACATCAACCTGAAGGTAATGCTTTCTGGCGTGAGAACGTGGAGCAGTTTGTGCAGCAGCATATGGTTCTGGATGTGATGGATGCGTAGCCGTCTTTGTTTGGAGTTGGTCTGTTTGAGATGCGTAGCTCTGCTGCTAGGCAGATTTTGGTATAGGAACCACCCCTAGAGATTCATGACAATGTGTTCGTTCGTTTTGTTAATCATGATGATGTGGAGAATCATAGAGGAGTTCATGGTTTTAGACAAGGATGGTTAATGTTTTTGGGAATTCCGCTTGATTATAGAAACAACTTTGACATCTCTAATGTGGTTGCCACTTTTGGTCATTTTCTGGATTGGCACTAACATGATCCGCTTCTGTCTAGAACGATGGTGTTTGCTTCCTTTCCGTCACCGCAAACTGTGCTGAGGGATATTGTCTTTGGTCATTTCAACAATGTGGGTGGTGTTCGTCACTCTTGGACGGCCACGTGCTATGTTCTAATGGCAGATTTTGCTGGCATTGTGCCAGTAGATGAGGACCCGGTGCCACTGGATGGCAACCTGCACCCACTCCTAGGTAATCTGCACATGCATCTTCACAATTGGGTCTTGCCACAATTTCCTGAGTTGGGCTAGAATGAGATACCGCAAGATGTTCCTGAGGCACATGTTTATCAAGAGCAGCCTTTCTTTGAACCCGTTATTGAGAAAAAATTTCAGGATTCCATTGTGATGGACCCTCTTTGAGCACTGAAGCTTCGTCAGTTCATCTTGTGTAGAAGATTGTAAACAACAATGAGGTTGAGGTGCAGTAAGATATTATAATGGAGAAGGACAATCCTATTAGGGATGTTGTGCCCTTGAATCCACAACATGAGCATGTCTAGGGGCAGGATGAACAACTCGTTAATGGGGTTCAAGCTTCTTCTGTGATTACCTTCATTGGACCTGATTTACCACCAGATATGATGTGGGATAGAGATTTTCATGCAATAATGCCTCAGCTGTTTTCTAGTAGCCTCCCAATTACCATTATCACTAGTCCTTTCAACATTCTATTGCTGACAATGATAAGTTGGTATGTGGCTTTTGAAAAGTAATGTAGCTTCAAGATTACTGTGACAGTTGCAGATTCTGGTTTTACACGTTCTCCTGCTCGACGATCAGTGGCCAGATCTCTATGTTTTTCGGATGATGGTGTGGTTCCTAAGGCTGATCAAGCTCCCGTTCTACCACATGTGTTTGCCACCACACCTGTTACACCTGCTATTAAGAAGCGTCGTGGTAGGGCCAAGAAGCTGGACACACCTCTACTTGACACCTATGTGCGCAGGTGTATGCGTAGTATGATCAAGAATGATGGATACCGGCCTAAGACTACAAAGGATCATCATGAGAACAAGCTGGAGAGACCCAGTAAAAGAGCTAAGATATACCAAATAAAAGGAAGAGTAAAAAAAAAACAGAGCCAACTAACAAAGAAGCTGATGTGCCACCGGAGACACCGCTGCATGTGATGCAGTCTGTGGGCATTTCATTGGGCATCGATCCTGCACGGTTAACGAGGGAGCAGCTTGAAGCTATCCCTATTACTCAGAGCACTGCCAAGTTTTTCAATGATGAGTGAAGACTTCATATCTTGGTCGATTGCGGGAGATTCAATATCTCTCTGTCAGTCTTTCTCAAATCTAGTTGCTTTTGGTGCTTCGGCTGTCAGTTCTTATTTTGATGTTCCGTTGGTCAGTGTCAGTTATGTCAGGTGTGAGGGTCAGTCATGTTTGTCGTTGCCAACAAGCGAATAACTATGGAGGATGAACAAGAGAGAAAGAAATCGAGAGTGGGGACTCAGATTTGTGCTGCATGCAGAACTTGTAGCGTTTTCTGTCTTCCCTTATTTCTCTTATATTGACGAGTACAGAGGATAATAAACTCAAGCGAAAACTTAGCAACAAGATCGAGTTCGGCGACGTGCCATCCCACGACACCCCGAACGAGTGCTACTGGCTGTTGAGACCGTTTGTAGTCGCGCCATCCCATGACGCGATCTAACAGCCGATCTAACTAACTAGCTAGTGACTAGGACTCTTGACTAACAGCTGGCGAACAGGCTCGCGCAGCTTATTCATCTAACCGACGAAACTGAAAACTACTGAACCTAGTCCAGCAACAGAAGTATCTGAAGCTACTTCAATTCACCCCCTAATTCTGTTGTGGAAGAGTCACCTCGATGATGCCAAGACGCTGACGTATCTCGGCGAATTTTTCCCGTGCGAGTGCTTTGGTGAATATGTCGCCCATCTGATCATTGGTGCCAATGTGCACGATGTCGATCTTCCCTTCCTCTACACACTCGCGGATGTAATGGAAGCGAGTGTCGATGTGCTTGCTGCGGTCGTGGAACACTGGATTCTTGCATAGGGATATTGCAGATTTGTTGTCCACACACAGCTTCATCTTCTCCGGTTCCTTGCGAAAAACTTCAGCTAAGAGCCGACTCAGCCACACCCCCTGACTGGCAGCAGTAGTAGCGGCATTGTACTCTGCCTCGCAACTTGACTGGGAAATGATCCGCTGCTTTTGCGATGACCAAGTGACAACACTCGGTCCTAGGAAAAACACGATGCCACTCGTGCTCTTCCGATCATCTAAGTCTCTAGCATAATCAGTGTCGCTATACCTGACAAGTTTCTGAACTGAGCCTAAACGGTAGCAGCAGCCAAAACCCACAATTCCCTTGACATACCTCAAGATCTGCTTCACCAGAGCCCAGTGATGGACACCAGGTGCCTCCATGAATCGGCTGGCGAAGCCCACCGAGTACGCCAGATCAGGACATGTGTTGACCAGATAGCGCAAGATGCCAATTATGCTGCGGTACATCGTGGAGTCCACGGCGTCGCCGTCGTTGTGCTTGCCCACCTTTATATAGGTATCCATTGGCATGTGGCATGGGTTGCATTCCTGCATCCCTGCTGCTTCTAGTATCTTGACGGCGTAGCTGGCCTGAAAAAGTGTGATGTGCCCGTCCTTCTACTGGACCTCGATCCCCAAGTAATAACTTACAAGACCAAGATCGCTCATGCGGAACAGATTATGCATTTGCTCCTTGAATTGCTCGATGTCGTCACAGCTTGCTCCTGTGATCACCAGAACATCGACGTAGACCCCAACCAGCAGGAACGAGTCAGTGTTCCCACGCTTGTACAACGCGTTTTCTATGGGGCAACGCTCAAACCCCAATGACTGTAGTGAATCATCGAGTTTGGCGTTCCAGGCTCGCGGTGCTTGACGTAGACCGTAGAGCTCCTTGCGCAGCTTGAGGACGGAGTTGGCATGCTTGGTGTCGATGAAGCCAGGCGACTGGTGCACATACACCTCTTCATCGAGATCACCGTTGATAAAAAGGGACTTAACGTCCATGTGGTGCACCTGCCAGCCGGCATGCGCCGCGACGGCCAGCAACAGCCTCACCATCTCCAAGCGTGCCACGGGAGTGAAGACCTCGTCGAAGTTGATCCCCTATCGCTGGGCCTACCCCTTTGCTACGAGGCGAGCCTTGTGCTTGATCACAAGTCCAGCTGGATTTCTTTTCACCTTGAACACCCTTTTCAATCCGATGGCATTGTGTCCTGCAGGTAAATGGATCAGTTCCCAGGTGTTGTTGCTGATGACGGAGTCCTTCTCCTCGCCATCGCCTGACGCCAAGCTGCGTCGCCCAACGCCTGCTCCACCGAAGTGGGCTCCTCGGCTGCCGCGAGGCAGAACCCACTGGTCTCCCACTCATCTTCCTTGTACAAGGTGTTGGGCACCACAATGCCATGGCTTGCGCGCATTCGCATCAGGTGCACGGCTGGCGGTGGCGGTGCGTGGGAGCCGAGCAGCTGGACGGCGATGCCGCGTCAGCTTCTTTGGAGTGTGGTGAGTGCGTGTATGGTGTGTCTATCGTCGTCTCAGGGAGCTATGAAGACACGTCCGGCATGCGCATCTCTCTATCTTTTGTCGTTGGTGGCGCCGGTGTTGACGGTGCTGAATCTTCCCGAGCATTGTTTTTATCCTCGTCGTGAGTAGGCTCGAGGTCGTAGACGACGGTGAACTTCTCGTCGGTGTCGATGCTGCACGTCGTCTGCCACGGCCAGGGGCGTTCTTCCTGGAAGATGATGTCACGAGTGACTCGCAACCTCCGGTATGCCTTCGACCCCTCCTCATACCCGATGAAGACCATCGGAGTAGAGCGGTCGGACAATTTGTTGATGCCAGGTCCGACGTTCTTGACGTGTGCGGTGCAGTCGATCGTGCGTAGGTAGGAAACGTTTGGCTTCCATCCCTTCCATGTCTCATACGTTGTGCGACCGTCGAGGCTCCGCGTCGGTGCGTGGTTGAGGATCGGCACGGCAGTGCGCACTGCTTCTCCCCAGAACACGGCCGGCATGCCCATGCTTTTGAGCAGGCTCCTTGCCATCTCCACGACGGTCTGGTTCCGTCTCTCCACTACCCCGTTTTACTGAGGTAAGTAGGGTGCAGTAGTGAAGTGCTTGATGCCGTGCTCTTCGCAGAACTCCGCGAACTCATTTGAGTTGAATTCGCCCCCATGGTCACTTCGGAGTGCGACAAGACATAGACCGCTGTCGTTCTCGGCGAGGGCCTTGATGCCCTTGATGAAGCGCAGTGCCTCGTCCTTGGCGTGGATCGTCTCGACCCACATATACCTTTTATGATCATGAACAATGAGCAGGAAGTATATGTTGCCGCCGAGCGTCGCCGGGGTGATTGGCTCGTTGAGATCACCGTGAAGGAGCTCGAATCCGCGCTTGGAACGGTACATGGTGGCACGCGGAAATGGAGTCCGGTGCTGCTTGTCGATCACGCGGCCCTCACAGAACTTCTCCACGCGCTCGATCGGTGGCATCCCTTCCACTATCTTCTTGGCTCCAAGCTCATACAGGCCACGCAAATGCAGGTGCCCATAGCGGGCATGCCAGAGCCAGGCCGCGTCCCCTACACTGGTAAGGAGACAGACCAGGGCGGTGTCAACACCAAGATGTTTAATCCCAGATGCCTGTTATGCCATACATCGCAATCCCAGGATTACCATTTTTGCGAGACATAAAAGATTTGATATCACGGTACATCATCCGTTACAAACCATACATAAGGTCTTACACAAATAAGGATATCATGATCCAGTTCTTAGTACAATTCAAGTAGCGGAATAACGTAAAGATAACGATAGCGTGGGCGAAGCTCCATCTTCGGGGTCACAGGCAATGCCGACGATGGGAGATGATCCTAGTTGTCGTAACCTTCCTGTGGTCTGTCATCCTGATACTCCTCTTCATAGTCTGGCCACGGGAATAGCCAGGGACAAAGCCATGAGTACTCTTTAAGTACTCGCAAACTAATACTAATAAGTGAAGGGTTTTTTTGTAGTAGGATGCTAAGCTCTAGGGTTGTTTTGCAAAAAAAAGCCAGATTTACTCTACTAAGTTCAAAAGCAAAGAAAGGTAGTTGAAAATTTTATAACACCTAAGTGGAAACTTGCATTTCATGTCACAACTCTATTGTGGTCAAGTCAAAGTCATAAATCATTTCATAAGTCATTTTGAAAACATCTAACGGGGGAACAGTATGGCCACTCCAGTTGTCCATAACTACGGACGCGGCTATTCGAATAGTTTGACACTTTGCAGTGATTATACACTTTCACCACAACATTCGATACATCCGTCAGGAACAATCCTGAATTTGCCATACTTAGTATGCGTATAATCAATCCTAACCTTTCAATTACACGCCCTAGTATAGGCACCTCTCCTGTGAGTTTCGCCTCCCAACCATGACCGACTGTCATCTTGGGTACTGCACAGGTGGACAATCTTCACAAGGTAGCCTCAGCTCAGACCTTGGCCACAAGGGAACCCATACTAAGGTATATAATTTTCCAGTCAAGCCCTAGCCAAATTTCGGGTATTGTGGTTGTACTGTAAAATTGGAATGGTATCGCATCTAGACAACCATCAGTTTTTTAAAGGGCTAAGGATCATGCCTCAACATTTTTCATCATCAAAATCATCTGGTGTTCAAGAACACATGTCAAAATATTTCACTAGAATGACTCATCATTCTAAGGTTTTCATAACCATTTTCACCAAGTATTCCCATCTACAGTTGATCAAGTTTTAAGCTTAGCACTAGCATCTACAAGTGGGGGTAAATACTAATGAGGGGTACTAAACAAGTGGGTATTAACTAAGTTCAATCTCATGCCTTAGGATAACATCATGCTTCTCTAACTTAGGCGAAATTTTATGCTCTTTATGCTACCTTCAACTATCTTTCTAGAATCTACAAGTCACTAAGTAAACTCTAAGAGAAAGCTTTAATAAAGAAAAATTAAAGTATTAAGCTTTGCAAGTAAAACTAGGATTGGGTATCATCAAATGGGTATAAGCTTGTAAGTAGAGCTTGCAAGTGGTATCTTGCTTAATGAGTATCTTGCAAATATTTTCTTGCCTTGTGCAGAGCAGTGGTTGAAGTTCTCCTTGGCTTCTTCCTCGTAGTATCCTCCTTCCTCCTCGTATCCTTGGCCAGTACTAGCGTCTATACATAAATACGAGGTACACAATCACCAAACAATACTTAACTATTTCTAATCATGACACAAAGGTTCACACTAGGTGATCTAGCATCATCACTAACATTACAAGTTTAAAGCACTTGTCCCATTTATTTTATTTTGAGAAAAGTAATTTCTACTCATTGAAAAAAACTACTTAAGATTTAATATTCTCCAACTCAAATATGGGATCATGTTGACACATGTCATCACCACATATTTCAGTACATGAGAATATGATTTAAAGTGGTGTCACAATTTAATAAGGTTTAACCTTTTTATTTTATTTAATTAAAGTGACTAGAAATGCCTTTGTGGCATTCTTTATTACTTGATCATTATTTCTGTAAGTAAACCTATATATTTTTATATATTCTGAAGGTATGGTCAAATGTGATTTTTGAGAGTTTGAATCAACTCAAAATCTCTTATGGTTGAATTTTGAAAAATGTTTGAATATAGAAAAGCTTCTGCCTTGTTATTTTTACCATGGGTGATCTACAAATCTAAATGGTTTGAATCCAACGGGCTTGGATTAAGCATTCAAGTACGCTTCTAACAAAATTGGTTTCATGCATTTTGGTTTAGTGAATAGAGCTGGGTTGATTTTTGAATCTAGGTACAGAACTGGGTTTGAAATTAAATGAATAAAACTAAATTTGAATTGTTGGGTCGCGCGGGAGGTTTAACTGGGCCAGCCCACTATGCACAGCACACGCGCGGGCGTTTTAAGTGGCTGTCCCCATGCGTCAGTGAGACAGTGAGGGGCGAAGCGGTACAGGGTGATCTAGGCCGCACGATCTAACTCTAATCGAACGACTCTGGTTCATCGTCCACGTCGGGCAGCGCCAGCGAGACAGAACCCTAGTGCGGTAGGTGGGGGTCGTGGGAGGATCACCGGGGATCAAGCGATGGTCGGCGAAGGGGGAGAACGATGAAGTCGACGACGACGGTTCTCCTGGTACCGGCAGCTTCTCCTGGGGCGGCTCCAATCGACGGCTCCTCTCCTCCTCTGCAGCGGTGAACTCCGGTGAAATTCCGGCCACCTGGTGCTCGCCTTGCTCCGGGAGTGAGTGGGTGTGATCAGTGAGAGGTGGGGAGTGAACTGGTGTGAAGAAAACGAGCGGGGGAGGTCTCCTTTTATAGTGGCTGAAGCGGACCGAATGGCGCGGGTGGAGCTCGTCGGTGTCGACGGCTGTAACACCGCGGTTCTGAAAAGACCGAGGCTTCTATGTGACATGCCAATCCCTGGATCGGTTCATTGGCCCACAATAGAATAAGATGAATAACATAGCAAAACTTCCGTGTATCATAAATAACAAAGATCCAGAGTACCATTATTACAATAAAAGCTTAGCCCAAGGCTAGCTCAAATTATTCAGGTAGCAACATAAATAAAGTAAATCCTCCATTCTTCAAATTGCCCACAAGTGAACAAGTGTCGAGTGGAGTACCGTGACCTATATCGATTACTCAGAATCGGAATAACCTGCAACATGAAACGTAGCAGCCCCGAAGGTCAATACATGGAATGTATGGCAAGTAGAGCTAATAAAGGAGACAATAGTACTAACATCTACATGCATATTTGGCAAGTGGAGCTGTGTCTGGCTTGCATTTGCAAATAACTTTGTCCTACTTTCATAAACAGTTTTTGATTTTCTTTGAAAAGATCCCAATTAAGTTAACCCAACAATGTTAAAACAATTATGAAATTGGAATGAGCGAGAAACATGTCATGGAATCAATATCAAGCAACTCAGTTGTCCATAACCGGGGATACGGCTAATCGATTAGATTATACACCCTACAGGGGTTAGTACACTTTACCCATGTGACTTGGCCAGCCCAGCTCGTACCATCACTATCATTTTGAGTGGTGATAGGGAGAAGTCCAAGAAGAGACTGTTCGGGAAGTAGCTCCTCAATCCCGACGCGCACCGGTCCAACCTACCAAAATTCTACATCTCTGGATACGCGGGTTCGAGTTACCACAACCTACTAAGTCCAACCAACCGCCCATTTCATTATTGGAACATGGTTGTACACGTAAGTTACACAATAAAGAAGCCAATCATTCTCTCTTGATACCTGGATGCCTTTCCGCAATGAAACCACCAAAAATTATCAATCTCGTCACACCCAGGAGATTTATTGATTAAGTTGTTTTAGTTTTTGCAAACCAACTCATTTAGAAACAACTTTCAGTGATGTAACCCAGCCCTCGTTCATCATAGCATGGCTAAGCACATCTACCAACGGTGGTTCATCTACAAGGAAAGCCCTACCACATAATAGGACATAGCATAGCGATAGTATCATCCTACACATGCATCTACAAAATACACGACAATGCATAGAAAATAGTAGGACGATATCATGAACAAAGTAGCATCTACTTGCCTTGGTTGTAGCGGTCGGAAGAACAATCCACACACGAGCAAGCGTTGCACTCATCACAATCTACACGATACAATTGCAATCATAAACAAACAATCCACAAGCATATGCAACAAAGATGATGCATGAATGCATGCAAGACAAGTGAATTGGTGCTACAGTTGCACCACATAATCCTAATCAATAATACTACTGATTGCATGCATGGAAAATAGTTTTAGCGCAAGAAAAACTATTACGCAAAAAGTAATGCTCAAAACTAGAGCTAGAACTCAAATAATTCACTACATGTAGTATACTATTTGTAAAATCTTGGGGAAAATCTACCACATAGGCATTGCTAATAAGAAACAGTACCAACTGGAATTACTCAAAAAGGAATTATAAAACTCCCTGAGTAATTAAAACACTACAGAAAGCCACTAGACAGTTTCTGCAGAAGTTTTTACTGTAAGCCTATCTTTTTAATTCACGATGAGATTCCCCTCGTTCCACTGAATCCAGGGACACATCATACGCGATTTTTGGAGCTACGGATCTTTTTCTATGAATTAATTACTCCGAAAAGGCCATTAACCTATTTGATTACTAAATCTTGCTGCAAAAGTCTGAACCAAAGGTACAGCAAGATTCTACACGACTCACTGAATCTACACATATTTTATTTGCAATTTTTGGCCCAGCGGTTTAATTTCTACGCAATTTACAAGTTTCTACCGAAATCTGTCAACTAAAACGATTAACGAAAATAACCAGTCAACTGTGTCTGTTGACTGGTCAACGCAGCTGCTGACTGGGCGTCTGACTAGTCAACGCCTGGATACTGACCGGTCAACGCCGATCTGGACCATTGATCTGAGATCTAATGGCGGTTGCGGACTCACCGGAAACGAACGGCGGCGAGCTCCGGACGGCGGCGACGATCGGTTCCGGCGACGACGTTTTTCCTACGCGGAAGGGAAATGGTCAGCGCGTGGTTCGAGATAGTCAACGCGGCGCGAGGCGGCGACGTGCGGCGCGGGTGCGGCGGCGGGCGGCAAGCTGCGCTTGCAAGGCTGGGCGGGCAAAGCAAGAATATGGCGAAGCGCAAGAAGCTGGCAAAGTACAAGCGGCGGCGGCAAAGAAGAATACATGAAAGGGTCAGTGGGCAGCGGCGGCGGCGCGGGTACTGGGCGGCGGCACGGAGGCCAAGGCGGCGGGCGGTGGGCTGAGGCGGCGGCGGCGGCGATCGAGGAGGCGGGTGGTGAGGGGAATCGAGGCAGCGGCGGCTGCCTCTTAAGTGGGGCCCCCTCGTGGGGTCCTACGCAGACACGGCGCGCGGTTGGAAACGGACACGGAAATCGGCCCGATTTTCTATCTTTTAATAAAACGGCCGTAGCTTTTCCGTACGAGCTTCGAATCGAGCGATTCTTGCTTCTACGGTTTTGTAAAATCGAGGGGAACAATCTAGGGACAAAGGTTGAGTGAAACCTCTAGGCTACAAGGGTGGACAATGCAAGTCCTACTAAAGCCTTCCGCAGGAGCCTCGTAGTGGAAAAGGGTTTTGAAAATAGCGTTTCGCCGATTCTTTTCAATCGACGGTTTTGCGTGGAAAAGTATGATGCAATGATATGAATGATATGCAGAACCAAATCTAAAATTTGGGATGTGACAAGAATAACCCCCTTAAGATGAATCTCGTCCTCGAGATTCGGCGCGGCTAGCAAATAGGTGTGGGTAGTCCTCTCGGATGTCATCCTCACGCTCCCAAGTGGCTTCCTCTTCGGTGTGGTGGCTCCACTGTACCTTGCAAAACGGGTAATCCTCTCCGCTGTCTCCAGAATCTTGACCGGTTTCTCATCATAGGTCAAGTCGTTCTCAAGCTGAACCTCCTCTAGCGGTACAGTGTCTCTCAATGGTGTATCCACCATCTCCGGATGGCACTTCTTCAGCTGGGATACGTGGAACACATTGTGAACAGCGAACAAAGCCTCTGGCAACTCCAGTTGATAAGCAACCTCTCCCTTGCGTGCTAAGACTCGATATGGTCCAATAAATTGAGGTGCCAGCTTACCCTTAATTCCAAATCTCTTGATTCCACGAAGTGGCGACACTCTGAGGTATGCTCTATCACCTATCTCATACACCACTTCCTTGCGCTTGGCGTCCGTGTAGCTCTTCTGCCTTGATTGTGCTACCTTCAGTCTGTCCCTAATCAAGGCGACCTTCTCCTCAGCATCCTTGATCAAATCGGGTCCAAACAACTGACGTTCTCCTACTCCATCCCATAGCAATGGTGTTCGGCACCGTTTCCCATATAGCACATCGAACGGTGACGTCTTGATGCTGGTTTGATAGCTGTTGTTGTAGGAAAACTCCGCATACGGCAAATTCTCATCCCAACTAGAGCCATGAGCCAAGGCGCAAGCTCTCAGCATGTCTTCCAAAATCTGATTCACCCTCTCGGTCTGTCCATCGGTCTGTGGGTGAAGCTTGCTAAACTCCAATCTAGTACCAAGTGACTCGTAATGGGCGCCAGAAGTGTGAGGTAAATTGGGTGCCTCTATCAGATACGATACTCTTGGGAACTCCATGTAAGCACACAATCCTGTCCATGTAAATCTTGGCCAACTTTGCACTCGTATAGGTCGTCTTTACCGGTATAAAGTGGGCTACCTTGGTCAAATGGTCGACCACTACCCAAATGGAGTCATATCCTGACCTGGTCCTGGGCAATCCTGTGATAAAATCCATTCCCACTCTATCCCACTTCCAATCCGGCACGGGCAACGGCTGTAGCAGTCCTGCTGGCTTCTGGTGTTCCGCCTTTACTCGGCTACATACATCACATAGGGCAATATGCTCTGCGATGTCTCCCTTCATGTTGTTCCACTAGAATCTGTCCTTTAGGTCCATATACATCTTCGTATTGCCCGAATGTATGGAATACGGCGAGTCATGAGCTTCCTGCAGAATCAACTTCCTTATCTCTGGATCGTTGGGAACACACAAACGATCTCCATACCACAAGGTTCCTTGCTCATCCTCGCGGAACTCCTTTGCTCGATCCTCCTTCATCTTTTCCCTTATTTCATCCATCTCTTTGTCTCCCACTTGAGCCTTCCTGATTCTGTCCTGTAGCGTTGGTTGGACTTCCATTGTTGCCAAGTACCCTTCAGATACTACCTCCAGTCTAAGGTCCTTGAACTGCTTGCACAAATCCTCAGGCAATTCACCAATTGTCAATCCATTGGCATAAACCTTCCGGCTCAGAGCATCTGCTACTACATTGGCCTTTCCTGGGTGGTATTGCAAATTCATATCATAGTCCTTGATGAGTTCCAACCATCGCCTTTGTCTCATGTTCAGTTCCTTCTGCGTGAATATGTATTTCAGGCTCTTGTGGTCGGCGTATACATCATAGTGCTTTCCCATTAAGTAATGCCTCCATACCTTGAGCGCATGAACCACTGACGCTAACTCCAAGTCGTGTGTGGGGTAATTCCGCTCATGGTGCTTGAGTTGTCGCGAGGCATATGACACCACTCTCCCATCTTGCATCAGCACACTCCCAAGTCCCTGTCGAGAAGCATCGCAGTACACTTGGAAATCCTTCTGAAGGTCTGGTAAACACAGAACAGGCGCGGTCACTAGTCGACGTTTCAGTTCCTGAAAGCTGGCTTCACATACGTCTGACCATTCAAACTTCCTCTCCTTCTTCAGAAGTTCAGTCATCGGCTTAGCAATCTTGGAAAAGTTTTCAATGAACCTCCTGTAATATCCAGCAAGTCCCAAAAAGCTTCGAATCTCTCCCGCATTCTTGGGTGCTTCCCACTCAGTTACTGCAGTCACTTTGCTTGGATCAACAGCGACTCCTTCTCCTGACACTACGTGTCCAAGAAATCCGACAGTGTTAAGCCAGAATTCACACTTGCTGAATTTGGCATACAGCTTGTGTTCCCTCAGCTTCTCCATAATCAGTCGCAGATGTTTCTCATGCTCATCATCATCCTTGGAATATATCAGTATGTCATCAATAAACACCACCACGAACTTGTCCAAATACTCCATAAATACCTTGTTCATCATGGTCATAAAATACGCCGGGGCATTCGTTAGTCCAAAAGACATAACCGTATACTCATATAAACCATACCTAGTGGTGAAGGCGGTTTTTGGTACGTCCTCCTCCCGGATCTTCAATTGAAAGTAGCCTGATCGCAGATCAATCTTGCTGAACACCTTCGCTCTTTCCAGTTGATCAAACAAATCATTTATGTTCGGCAGAGGGTACTTGTTCTTGATGGTCACCTCGTTCAACGAGCAATAGTCCACCACTAATCTCTTGCTGCTATCTTTCTTCTCCACAAACAGAATAGGTGCACCCCATGACGACGAACTAGGCTGAATGAATCCCTTTTCCAGCTGCTCCTTCAACTGCTTCTTCAATTCCTTAAGCTCATCCACATCCATCTTATATGGTTTCTTTGCTATTGTCCTGTTCCCGGCATCAGGTCGATAAGAAACTCTACTTCCCTCTCAGGTGGCATCCCTGGCAGCTCTTCCGGAAACACGTCGGGGTAATCCCTAATCACTGGCACAGTATCCATGCTAACCCCTTAAGAGAATTCAACTTACACCTTCCTGGTCGTACAGCCGACTTGAATCTAATCCTCTTACCATCCGGGGTTTTGAGTGAAACAGCTCACTGTGCACAATCTATGTGTCCCCCATGCATGGACATCCAATCCATACCCAGAATAACGTCTAATCCCTGTGATTCCAACACTACCAAATGTGCACTGAAGTTGTGTGTTCCAATCCTCACAGTTAAATCGCGGCATCCCGTGCTAGCTATCATATCTCCTCCAGGTGAACTCACTCTAATTGACCTTTTCATAGACTGAGTAGGTAACTTGTACTTATCCACGAATGCCCTTGATATGAATGAATGCGATGCACCAGTATCGAAAAGTATAATTGCAGGGTAAGTGTTGATTGGAAACTTACCAATCACAAGGTCAGGCTCATATGGAATCTCCTCCACATTCATGTGGTTCACTATGGCCTTCTCGTTGTTGGTTGGCTTCAGTCCCTTCCTCTCTGGACAGTTGTCAGCATAGTGTCCCTTCTGTTTACACTTGAAGCACGTCACCTCACTCAGATCCTTCTTCACAAAGCTGCGATCACGGTTGCGGTCATGTCCACCGTGCCCTCTAGAGTGGTGAGAGTGTCCTCCCTTCTGGCTGTGGTGGCTGCTCCTATGGTTGTCATGACGATGTCCATCGCCTCCATGGTGGTGGCGGTCATGGCTCCCATGGTCACTTCCTCCATGCTTGGAGTATCCATCATATGAAGTGCGAGACTTGTGATGTGAACCAGAGTGGTGATTGCTACTCTTTCTCTTGCGGTTTTCCACCTGCTTGTGCTTCCCTTCCAAGATCCTGGCCTTGTCCATAAGCTCCTGGAAAGTGGGGCAATAAACCACCAGTAGCTGCACTGAAAGCTCATCACTGAGGCCATCCAGGAATCTCTCCCTCCTTTTTGCATCAGTTTCAATATCCTCAGGTGCATAACGGGACAGGTTGTTGAACTCCTCAATGTACTCAACCACGGTGCGGTTGGTTTGGCGCAAGTTGCGGAACTCCTTCCTCTTCAGGATCAGAACTCCTGAAGACACGTGGTTGGTCCTGAAACCTTCCTCAAACATAGCCCAAGTCACAGTATCCAGCGGGTGGGTGATCTGAAAAGTGTCCCACCAAGAAGCCGCTGGTCCCTCCAGTAGGTGAGCGGCAAACCTCACCTTCTCAGCATCAGTGCATCCGACAGTTACCAGATCCTTGTTGACTGAACGCAACCAGTCGAGAGCAACCATTGGTTCCGTTGCAGTAGAGAACTTAGCTGGCCTTAGCCTCAGAAATCTGGTGAGAGCATCTCCCTGAGGCTGATTGTTTCCATTGTTGTTGTTCTGAGCTGCCATGAACTGAGTCATCACTTGGTTCAGCTGTGCCTGAGCTGCCATGAGTTGCTCCAACTCAGTGGGTTGACGGCGGGGAGGCATCTGCGGTTCAGCACAGGTAAGTTTAGAAAGAATCAACTACGATAATAGGATTCTACCCATGCATATGTTCAATCAACAACAAACAATAGCAGACAATCACAAGCAAGCAACACATCAACAAACAAGTAATCCAGCAACATCCCAGGGGTTATCCTAGCAGTATATACCTACTGAAATAGTTTTACAAGAGTTGGCAATGGTTAACTAAACAGTTGATCAACTAAACAACAAAAACAGCAATCTGCCAGAACAGTCCAGCAGTGTTCACGAATTTTTCTGCCTGACTTAAACTCGTCAGAAAATTTAGCTGATTTTTGCACATATAGTACAGAGAGTTTCGCATCAGCCCAATTTTTTTCAGATTTTTCCCAGTTACCAGAAAAATATGAACAATCGTACAGTACTGCTGTATCAGCAGAAAACTGCAGCGAAAATAACACAGATAGTAACCAAAATTGCCATAACTCTTTCATAAAATTTGCACAAATAATTCCTGGGATATTGGAGTACACAAATAAGCAACTAAACACTCTTAAACTAACACGAACTAAGCTTCACAACGATCGAGACTAATCCTAACGAATTTGCCTAACGTGGACTAATTGGTGGACTTCTATCTACTCCTTGAAGAGGTTGCGGTAGGTCCTTGCTGTCATGCGTTGGCGCTTCGGTTCGCGGTACAACCATGGCGGCGGGGTGTATACCTCTCCTGAATCATCACTTGAGATCTCAAACTCCACCTCTTCTGGATCCTCCTCTTCTTCTTCACTCTCAGCTGCAACTGCAACAACTTCATCTCCTCCACCATCATCGTCTCCATCATCATCATCCTGGTCCTCATCATCATCATCGTTCCCACTGTCATCATCATCCCCATTGTTGCCATCATCTCCATTGTCATCATCAGAGGGTGGATTTAGCTGTGCCTGGAGAGCGGCAATCTGGGCTGTCATAGCTTCAATAGTTTGATCCCTTTCCTGGACGGTCCCCTGCAACTGTTGTATGTTCTGGGTGTTCTCCTGCACAGTACCATGAAGATGAGCTATGGTTGCATCTCTGGCTATCAGGGCATTCTCCAGAACTCCCACAGCTTCATGCAAGGTGTCAATCTCCTGTCCTTGGACCACCATACCATTGCTAGCAAAATCTGCAATCTCCTTTACCATCATCACTTTCTCAGCTAGAGCTCCATTCTCCCTTTCCATGTCCTCTATGTGCCTCCGACGGGGCGGCATGTTGTTCCTGTCACCCGGGGTAACCACAATGTGCCCATCTTCATCACGCCTCCCATAGTCATGGTAGGGTGAATCTGCTGGCAGTAGGTGTCGGACTTGATGGCACTGGCTAGACAGGGCGTCATGTATGGCCAAGTTGATTCCCAGTCCCCAGTTGCAGTATGTCTTGGTGTAGATCAAATGCACAGGGTTTGGCAAGGCGGCATCTCTGAATATGAAGGTAGTGATCTCCCATGCATCCTCTCCATATCCATAGGTGTACAACCTTCTTCCCTTGAACATGGGCAGTGGCAATCCCAATGACTGCGAGAGTTGTGCTAACTGCCTTGCAAAGGGCCTTGGTGACTCCATGGTGGCATACTCAGTCCTGACTTGTCCCATCTATCAAGTAAAAGTGGAAAGCGTGAGAATAGCATATGGTAAGAATTTACGAGGGTGAAAGGCATAAGGTGAAAGACAAAGTTAATATAGGCTTTAATAAATCTATGGCTTCCTAATCCAATCCTAGGTCACGATCCTACAGTCGACACATGGGCTATGATACCATCTTGTAACACCGCGGTTCTGAAAAGACCGAGGCTTCTATGTGACATGCCAATCCCTGGATCGGTTCATTGGCCCATAATAGAATAAGATGAATAACATAGCAAAACTTCCGTGTATCATAAATAACAAAGATCCAGAGTACCATTATTACAATAAAAGCTTAGCCCAAGGCTAGCTCAAATTATTCAGGTAGCAACATAAATAAAGTAAATCCTCCATTCTTCAAATTGCCCACAAGTGAACAAGTGCCGAGTAGAGTACCGTGACCTATATCGATTACTCAGAATCAGAATAACCTGCAACATGAAACGTAGCAGTCTCGAAGGGTCAATACATGGAATGTATGGCAAGTAGAGCTAGTAAAGGAGACAATAGTACTAACATCTACATGCATATTTGGCAAGTGGAGCTGTGTCTGGCTTGGATTTGCAAATAACTTTGTCCTACTTTCATAAATACTTTTTGATTTTCTTTGAAAATATCCCAATTAAGTTAACCCAACAATGTTAAAACAATTATGAAATTGGAATGAGCGAGAAACATGTCATGGAATCAATATCAAGCAACTCAGTTGTCCATAACCGGGGACACGGCTAATCGATTAGATTATATACCCTGCAGGGGTTAGTACACTTTACCCATGTGACTTGGCCAGCCCAGCTCGTACCATCACTCTCATTTTGAGTGGTGATAGGGAGAAGTCCAAGAAGAGACTGTTCGGGAAGTAGCTCCTCAATCCCGACGCGCACCGGTCCAACCTACCAAAATTTCTACATCTCTGGATACGCGGGTTCGAGTTACCACAACCTACTAAGTCCAACCAACCGCCCATTTCATTATTGGCACATGGTTGTACACGTAAGCTACACAATAAAGAAGCCAATCATTCTCTCTTGATACCTGGGTGCCTTTCCGCAATGAAACCACCAAAAATTATCAATCCCGTCACACCCAGGAGATTCATTGATTAAGTTGTTTTAGTTTTTGCAAACCAACTCATTTAGAAACAACTTTCAGTGATGTAACCCATCCCTCGTTCATCATAGCATGGCTAAGCACATCTACCAACGGTGGTTCATCTACAAGGAAAGCCCTACCACATAATAGGACATAGCATAGCGATAGTATCATCCTACACATGCATCTACAAAATACACGACAATGCATAGAAAATAGTAGGACGATATCATGAACAAAGTAGCATCTACTTGCCTTGGTTGTAGCGGTCGGAAGAACAATCCACACACGAGCAAGCGTTGCACTCGTCACAATCTACACGATACAATTGCAGTCATAAACAAACAATCCACAAGCATATGCAACAAAGATGATGCATGAATGCATGCAAGACAAGTGAATTGGTGCTACAGCTGCACCACATAATCCTAATCAATAATACTACTGATTGCATGCATGGAAAATAGTTTTAGCGCAAGGAAAACTATTGCGCAAAAAGTAATGCTCAAAACTAGAGCTAGAACTCAAATAATTCACTACCGGTAGTATACTGTTTTTAAAATCTTGGGAAAAATCTACCCCATAGGCATTACTAATAAGAAACAGGACCAACTGGAATTACTCAAAAAGGAATTATAAAACTCCCTGAGTAATTAAAACACTGCAGAAAGCCACTAGACAGTTTCTGCAGAAGTTTTTACTGTAAGCCTATCTTTTTAATTCACGATGAGATTCCCCTCGTTCCACTGAATCCAGGGACACATCATACGTGATTTTTGGAGCTACGGATCTTTTTCTATGAATTAATTACTCTGAAAAGGCCATTAACCTATTTGATTAAACTGTACAAAATCTTGCTGCAAAAGTCTGAACCAAAGGTACATCAAGATTCTACACGACTCACTGAATCTACACATATTTTATTTGCAATTTTTGGCCCAGCGGTTTAATTTCTACGCAATTTACAAGTTTCTACCGAAATCTGTCAACTAAAACGATTAACGAAAATAACCAGTCAATCGCGTTGCATTGATCGTCAACGCAAGCCGACTGGTCGTCTGACTAGTCAACGCCTGGATACTGACCGGTCAACGCCGATCTGGACCGTTGATCTGAGATCTAATGGCGGCTGCGGACTCACCGGAAACGAACGGCGGCGAGCTCCGGACGGCGGCGGCGATCGGTTCCGGCGACGACGTTTTTCCTGCGCGGAAGGGAAACGGTCAGCGCGTGGTTCGAGATAGTCAACGCGGCGCGAGGCGGCGACGTGCGGCACGCAGCGCGAGGCGGCGGCGTGCGGCGCGGGTGCGGGCGAGCGGCTGCGCGCGCGGGGCAGCAGCAATGGCGCTGGCAGGCAGCGGTACGGGCGGGCGAGCAAAGAAGAAGGCGAAGGCGGCGCGGCGGCAAAGTGGAGGCGGTGCGGGTACTGGGGCGAGGCGCGGCGCTCTAAGAGGGCCCCCTCAAGGGAGGCGGCGGCTGGTTGGGAAACGGACATGGAAATCGGCCCGATTTTTTATCTTTTAATAAAACGGCCGTAGATTTTCTGTACGAGCTTCGAATCGAGCGATTCTTGCTCCTACGGTTTTGTAAAATCGAGGGGAACAATCTAGAGACAAAGGTTGAGTGAAACCTCTAGGCTACAAGGGTGGACAACGCAAGTCCTACTAAAGCCTCCCGCAGGAGCCTCGTAGTGAAATAGAAAAGGGTTTTGAAAATAGCGTTTTGCCGATTCTTTTCAATCGACGGTTTTGCGTGGAAAAGTATGATGCAATGATATGAATGATATGCAGAACCAAATCTAAAATTTGGAATGTGACAACGGCACAGAGAGCTACTGGCATGGGCGACGATAGGAGGCGGTGTTGTGCTCCCTGGGGACGATCAACAGCATGGTGGCAAGGCGTGGGGCAGTGCTAAACTGTCGGAACACGTCGACGCTCTAGGCGGGTCCGACGGCAAATTTAATGGCGCACGGGTGCTCCTGGTCGCGCGGCGGCGAACGAGGTTGTCTGGCGGGGTGCTGGAGTGTTGGCGATCACGTCTGCAAGCGGCGAGGGCGGCGCGCGGTCTGTGGGCGCTGGTCGAGTGTGGCGCACTGGCGCGCTCTCGGCTCGCACGCAGAGAGACTTGGCATGCTTGGGCAGTGTGGTCCAGGGGCTGGCAGTGCTCGAGGCTTGGACAGGGAGTGGCAGTGGACGGTGGAGTGCCTGCTAGACATGCTTGCTAGGCTTGGTGCTTCTCCTAGCTTGTTGTCGACATGAGGGTGGCAAGTTAGGCTCGGCATGGTCACCATTAATGGCTATGCCAAGCTCATAGTGGTGCTAAGGCTTGTTAATTGGGCTAGATCATCTACTGAGAGTGTAGTGAGAGCTAGAGAGGGAACAAGGTTGGCCAAAATCACTGCTCACTATAGTGTTTGTTTTTTGTTTGTTTGCTGCAAACAATGTGTTTGATGAAATGGCCGAAAGAGATTCAAATTTGAATTTTGGATTCAAACTTGGTGGGTTTGCTAGGCATATACTAGGGAGTCTCTGGTTAGTTGGATTAGTCAAGGGGCACCGGTTTGGTTGAGTTTTGAAAATGTGTGATCTTCACATATGATAAAGATTCAATTTTGAATTATGATTTGAATCAAGTGGCCAAATGTTTCTACAAGTTTGAAAGGTGGTCTTTGATTTACTTTTACTTGGTCTTGCAAGGGGTAAAAAGAATTGGAAAAGTTTTTGCCTGAAATCTTGGACTAGAAACACTCAAAGTGACCTAGTGAGAAAGATTGGAAAAATGACTATTTGCTTTAATTGATTTTTTTTTGATTTTCTCTTTATTTATTTCTGTTTGGAAATGTTGTAGATGATGTTATATTCATCTTTAAACCATTTCTTTATATTTAGGTTAATCACATAAGTTCATTCATGCATTTATCAAATCACCACATACAGACAAGCATTCATATGATTTAAATTAATCAAAGTTTTTGTTAACCCTAATTTTATTGATTAGAGTTTGATGATCATTGTTTTATATTTTTAGGATTTTACAGGCGGCTTTTTGGAGGGTGATGGAGTAGAGACGGTTGCGCATGCGTGGCGCCCTCTCCAGCAGCTGCCGCTGCTGGTCGTAGACGCACATGGCGCCGTCCTCGATCACTGTGCAGTAGGCGATCTCGTCCAGCTGACCGAGGCTGACAATGCTTGTATGAAGACGAGGTATCAGGTACACATCACTGAGCACCCGATGTTCTCCGTCCCTGCACACGAACATCACCACACCTCTGCCAACGATCTCGACGCGGGATCCATCATCGAATCGAACCATACCTTGCATGGAGTAGTCGATCATTGACAGGAGTTCCTTGCACCTCGTCATGTGATTGCTTGCTCCAGGGTCCAGGTACCACCGTCGATCATCCGTGGGTACTGGAACCACGCGCTCCTCATTGAGGTACACGCTCTGCACCCTAGTGTGATCCACTATGTGTAGGGGCTCTAGGTCGGTGATCGCAACCGTTGCCATTATCAGTGATGGCCCTTCTCCCTCTTCAGGCTCTGACTGTGACAGGTTCAGGCTTTGCAGCTTCTCCCTGTCACGTTTGGCTTTGCGACATTCTTTTGCGAAATGCCCTTCGATGCCGCAGTAGTGGCATGCGCCCCTTTTCTTTTTGCCCGAGCCGCCGCCACTGGACGACGGCCTATCACCTCCTTGAGGATTCTTCTTCCCGCGCGGCTTGTTCTTCTTCTCGCGGGGGACTTGCCATTGCCGCGCTCTTGGGCGCATTGGCGTTGGCGATCAGCCAACTCCTCAGTAAGTAGCAGGCGTCCGCTCTTTGGCGCGGATTCCCCGTCCTCCTCATCGCGTTCCTCGATGACAACTAGCCGCCCAATGAGTTCCTCTAGGGGCATGGTCTTCAAGTGGAGCAGCGACTCGATGGAGGCGGTCATCTGCCTGTACCTTTGCGGCACCACCCGCAGCAGCTTTGTGACCTGCTTGTATTTAGAGACAGGATCGCCGAAGAGTTCGAGGTCATCAGCTATGGCAGTGAGTCCCATACCAAAGGATTCGACGGACTCGCCGGCCTTGAACTTGAGTTTGTCGAAGTCGTCATGGCGCGTCTGTGCCTTAGCCTCCCAAACACGCTCGACGCCCAGGCGCATGGTCTTCAGCATGTCCCACGCAGCTTTCTCCGTCTCCTTGACAGCGAGTGTGCGCAGGAGCTCTGGGGGAACTCCGCGCAGGATGGCGGAGAGCACGCGTCGGTCGTCCCGTGGTTCACCAACGCCGGTGTTCACCACGGTCCACAGGCTCGCAGCCTGCAGATGCACCTTCATCAGCAGAGCCCACTCGACGTAGTTGGTTCGCGTCAGCGGCGGCAGATGCCCACCGCCGTCGCTCTCCCTAATGACGCGCTCGACCACGACCATGTCACCCCGTCTCCCGCGAGCCTGTCCATTGGCTGGGGGGGTGAGCGGAGCCTTTGGCATCGAGCTTGCCATGCCTCCCTTCTTCCCTTTCTCTGTTTCGCTGTCAGAACTCGATATCGTCGGTCAGATCAAACGCCTGACGCTCTGATACCACTTGTCGTTGCCAATAAGCGAATCACTACACAGGATGAACAAGAGAGAAAGAAATCGAGAGTACGGACTCAGATTTGTGCTGCATGCAGGACTTGCAGCGTTTTCTGTCTTTCCTTATTTCTCTTATACTGACGAGTACAAAGGATAACAAACTAAAACAAAAACTTAGCAACACGATCGAGTTCAGCGACGTGCCATCCCACGACACCCTGAATGAGCGCTACTGGCTGTTGAGACCGTGCGAGTCGCGCCATCCCACAATGTGATCTAACAGCCGATCTAACTAACTAGCTAGAGACTAGGACTCTGACTAACAGCTGGCGAACAGGCTCGCGCAGCTTATTCATCTAACTACGAAACTGAAAACTACTAAACCTAGTCCAACAACAGAAGTATCTGAAGCTACTTCAATGTTGGCTATATTGTTTTATTCTGTCATACTGGGATTAATACTTCCTCTATGTTAGTTGTATTCCGTGCGGTTAGACTAAATGTTGAACATTCAGTCTGTGTGGTCTTCTCAAACTATATTTTATACAATGTGTCATTTTAGTAAACCTAAATTGCGTGTTCTTTGTTGGAATGTACATGGTTTAAACTCGGAGTTGAGGCAAAGAGAAGTTCGTGCGAAGATTGAGGAAAGTGGCTGTGAGATTGTGTATCTGCAGGAAACAAAATGCGAGTTTTTTGATCAGCACCTTATTCATAAATTCGTAAATTCAGTCCTAAGCGTTTTGATAATTTTGTGTATGAACCGTCTGTTGGTGCATCTAGAGGTATAATTGTGCTATGGAATTCGGCTATATTCACTGGTTCGATAATTGAAATCAAGAGTTTTAGCATCATGATTGGCTTCACTTCCAATCGCAATTCTGAATCTTGGACTTTCACAACAGTATATGGACCATGTCAGGGGGGATGAGGGATCAATTTATGTCTTGGCTGCATGATTTGTCTATACCTCCTATGAGCAACTACTTGCTGCTATGCGACTTTAATTTTATGCGATAAGAGCAAAATCGTAATAGGGCAGGTGGTAATGTAAATGACATGTTCATCTTTAATGATCTCATTAGTTATCTGGGTTTAGTGGAGTTTCCCATTAAGGGTAGGTCGTACACTTTGTCCAATATGCAGCAAAATCCTCTATTAGAGCAGCTCGACTGGTTTTCTACAAGCCCTAATTGGTCCACTTCTTTTCCTAATATTGTGGTATTGCCACTAGCAAAAACAGTCTGACCACCTGCCATGTGTTGTCAACATTAGTACTGAAATTCCGAAAGCTAGACTGTTGCGCTTTGAGAACTATTGGGTGGATATGCCAGGATTTTTAGAGTGTGTTTCTACTTCTTGGATTAGGCCATCGCCTAATACTTCAAGTGTCGCCATCTTGGCTAAGCTTAAGATCTTGAGCAATGATCTTAAGAGGTGGCAACAGAGCCTTTCGAAGCTAAAGCTTTTAATTTAGAAGTGCAACCAAGTTATTCTTATATTGGATACGGTTGAGGATAAGATGCCACTATTTAAAACGGAATTCAACTTTAGACTTATAGTGAAGTCGCATCTGCAGGATCTGCTACTTGCTGAGTGTAACTAGTAGCGTAAGAGATGTACCGTAAGGTGGATCAAAATGGGGGAGGACAATACCAATTTTTTTCACTCTATGGCAACTGAGAGATTTAGGAGAAACGGTGTCTCCTCACTGAAAGGAGATGATGGAACTGAAGTTAATGATTATGAGGCTATGGCAGGTATGATTTGGGCTAGTTATAAAGCAATAATGGTTTCTACTAAGGGTATAGAAATGCAGTTTGATCTGGACAGAATTCTAACCAAGATTGATGGTTTGGAGGCCCTGTCTAGGCCTTTTGATCCGATAGAAATTGATGACATTATAAAATATATGACCCATGACAAAGCACCTGGTCCTGATGGCTATAATGGCCTCTTTATTAAAAAATGTTGGCCTATTTTAAAGGAGTTTTATAACTTTGCACATGATTTCCATGCTGTGAAGGTCGGTTTGTAGAATATTAACACCTCTTTTATTACTCTTGTTCCTAAAAACGGATCACCTGAGAGTGTTAATTACTATAGAACTATATCCCTAACAATTGTTTTTCTTAAGTGTTTGACTAAGCTAGCAGCCAACAGATTTCAGGAGCATATTTTAAAGTGTATTCACAAGAATCAGTATGGTTTCTTGAAATCTAGGTCCATTCAGGACTACATTGCCTAGACTTATGAGTACATATTTCAATGTCAGCAATACAAGAGGCCAATATTACTTATTAAGCTTGATTTCTCTAAGGCTTGGACACCATTGAGCATGAGGCTATTATCAAATTTTAGAACGTGAGGGCTGTGATCATACCTGGCTTGGTTGGGTCAATCAATTTCTGTCCTTGGGTCCTTCTTCATTCCTCCTTAATGGGGTGCCTCGCAAACAGTTTGTATGCAAGAGGGGGGTTCGGCGGGGAGATCCAATATTGCCCTTGTTATATTTTTGTGCTTGTGACTTATTTCAATCAGTAATGAATGATGCTCTGTTGTAAGGGGTATTCACTTTGCCCATTTCTACACATGATGTTCAGTTCCGGGTTGTTCAATATGAAGACGACACAATCTCAGTTATGAGTGCTGACATGGATCAGGTGTCTGCTTTGAAGGATATCCTTCAAAAGTTTGGGCAATCTATGTGACATCCCAAGGTTTCAATTCCCCAATTTGATCATGTTTGTGCATTTCTTATCTTCATCATGCATGCATCATATTTGTTTCTTGGCTTTTGTTTTGGTTCTTGATATAATTGTATTTGGATTTTATGAAATTTGATATAATGCCCAATTGGAGTTGAGGGCATCTCTCTTTATTTCCTTCCTCCTACTAACATGTTAACAGTACCATCACCATCTTGCTATTATATATCTGGGCTTCTAGTTGGATTATTTGCAATTTAAATCTTTCCCATGTATACATCTACACATGATCCACATTGTGCTTTTATTTGCATTCGAAATCTAGGGGAATATCTGTTTTTACGAAGTACTGACTGAATCCTCTCCGTTCGTCCCTTCTTTCCAGCGCATATGTTGCTCCTTTCGAAAAACTTTCTCCTGCAAAGTTGTACATCTTTGCGAGACCTAAAACTTTTGTTTTTTCTATATCTTCAAATTCTTTCCAGATTCGTCACCATCTTCTTCCAAATTCAGATCGATTTGTTGTCAAATTCCCAGATCCGAATTTCAGAAAACGAGCATCCCAGTGATACTTTTCTATATAAACCCCTGAGCAAAAAAGAATCTTCAACCGTGGTCCTTACTCCAGGTGCTGAGTCGGGCCGGTCCAATTTGGCCTTCTCGCACGTGGGCGACAGTCACAGCGTGCCACCAGCCCAGTTCTCCACGGCAACCTGTTTTTTTCTGTCTTTTTCGTTTAATTCAATTAATGCAAATTCATTCAAATCTAAATAACTTTCAAACATTTTCGAATTTGTAAATATTTTCAACATGAAAATTAAATGATTTTCTGAGATGAATAAAATGGCTTAAGTGGAATTTTCCAGAAACAACCCCAACTATTACAACACTGAAAATTTTTGCCCTTTTGGACCTAAAAATGCAATATAATAACTTTTAATCCGTAATTCCAAATTTTACAAATAATATGTTTAAATCAATCATCTCGATCACACGAACCCAACCGTGATATCCATTTGTTCTTTCGCATCATGCATCATCGAACCTTAATAAAATTTGCACCCGAACACCTATGTAACATGTGGCCGATTTACCTTATTGTTAAACTTTGTCCTCGGCCACTTAAACTTGAATAATTAAACACATCGCATCATATACTGCCATGATACATTATTGATTGTATCGCATCGTTCATGTGTTTATTGTGTTATTTCCTTTCTATGTATTGCATTTGGTTCTTATCGATAGAAGGCGAGCCCGACGAGTACGAGCAGGAGTTTGAGCAGTGCGAGTACCCTCTCGAGTTTGTACCGACTCCTTCCTTTGAGCAGTCATGTGAGCACCTCACCCCCTTCTACCTATTTTGTATTTATAGTCTTTACTTCCTTCTGTTGATCTATTGCTATCCTTATTGTCGATGCTTTAGTACCGTACCTTTATTTTACCTACTCTACCATATTGCCTTGGTTATCCTACTGCCTTGTTTGTTTAGCTAGCTTTGCTCATGCGAGTCGTAGGCTCGCTTAGCTCTGCTCTCATATAGGTGGAACTTGAAATCTGATAATGTTGTTAATATGAATATTGATCTCGTGTTGTTGGTAAATGGCTTCATCTAATGATAAGGCCCCAGCAGCGACGACCTTTGGGACTGCTTGAGTCGACCCAGGAACTGTTCGTTCTACGATACCAGTTCTGAGTTGATCGCGCTAACCAAACGTGGGGGCCTCTGGGAACCCCCCTCAACTACCGGCGCTATTCGTCTATCCAGAGGGTCACAAATTGGTTTTCCATTCGGTGCATATGCATAATATGTTCTTGGACATGGGTGAGTTGTATATGTCTTCGGACTTGGTATTTGGTGAACTGTCGCGACATTTCATACATAATTGCGGTATGGCCGGGAGGTCATCTTACATAGTGGAGCTCCGATCCTTCCCGACCGTAGGCGCAAACGTTGTACCACCCTTGAGAATCGACGTACCTCCTAGTTGGGTTAATACAGTAGGTGATGCCTCTGGATACGTGCGTAGTCATGGGATAGTTCTTGTTGTGAGACTTGGAAGGCACGCCTATTTGTGATTTAATGCTTGAAGGGTTGAACATGCGTTTGGGTACAGTTGTGCACCCCTGCAGGGTAAATATTTTCGAAAAGCCGTGTGTCCACGGTTATGGACGCCTCAGGAGTACAGTGTCATGATCATAGACAACACCACTATTGGCTTACCTAATAACATGACTAGTAATTAGTCTTACCAACTAAACATTGTTTAACTAAAATTGCAACGTGTGTTCTCCGTGGGACAATTTCCTCGACTGGATTTCGAGGGGGAAAGCCTCGGATGGGTTATGCCAGGAGTTATCTTAATGTTATCATTTAGCGCCCTCTTACCTCGCTCTAATAACCGTTGTTGTAGCGTGTCTCTATAAGGTAGCCAGATGCAAGCTTTGCCGCCGCTAAGTACACCATATACCCCTGGTAGGCGAGGACCGCTGAATTCTAGTATCACCGTGTACTGGCCTCAGTACTGACGCTCTTGCCTTTGTTGTTTGTTTTCTCTTTCTCTTTGGGTTCATTCCCGCCGTACAGGTACGTGTTGATCTGAGGTGCATAGGCTTGTCTGCTCTGACGTCCGCCATGAGTAGATGGGTTCCTACCAGGAAGTCCTAAGACATGTGGGCATGGAGCTCACTTGCTTATTTCTTGGCATCTTATGCCTATTTGGATCTTATCCATACTCGGATGTTATATCACGTTTTCCGCTTGATGTATGATGTATTGTTGGGACCTCTGTCCTCTGTGTGCTACCTATCTATAATCATATATATTTTGATCGTGTTGCCTATATTTCCTTTCTTTGTACATGGCGTGCTCTGATATGTTCTTGTATGTCGCCGGCGTACATACTCACTTGTGTACACTGAGGCGCGATTACCGGGCCGGCGCGTGCTCACTCTAGAAGCTATAACCTTGTTGTGGGGTTATACCGGCTAGAGGTTTAGGCGCGTCGGATGGCTGGGCTCTACAATTTGGTATCAGAGCATGGTCGACCTGCTAGGAGCCCTTGCAGCGGACGTTCTTGAGTTTAGAAAAACATTTTAGTAGCTATATACTAGGTAAAAACTAATCAGAGAGTAGGAATTCTTGCTTTTTGTTTCTTTTCCCACCCTTCCACCCTTTTTCTGGTAAGAAAGTGCAACGTTTTATCTGTTCTCATCACCTGCTTTAGGTTCGAACGTCTTCGGCTATCCGTAGTACCGTTGTAAGTTTGTTGTTTGTGTTAGAGTAAAGTTGCTTCAAATCAAATACCTGGTTATCTTCAAATCCATTGTTTCTCTTGAATCCTTTGAAACCTCTAAAATTCCTGGTTTTCTTCAAAATATTTTCATCAAACTCGTCTGTTTTAAAAAGTTTTAAACCTTTCGACTTGTCAGCATGGCCTTGCTGACTTGTTCTTTTGATACCAACGCGAATACCGGAAGTTTTTACTTCATTCTTCAATACATACATAACTTGAGTTGTTTTCGACTCTCGCGATTGTAATGTTTGAGTATATCTATATTACACTTACCATGAGTGAAATTTGTTGAACGCTATTAATCTAATCGGCTAAATACATAACTTGGGTCGTTCCGACACTCGTAATTGTAATTTGGTTTTCTTTAGCAAATATGACACTTGTAATGGGTGAAATATGTTCATGCTATCATTTTAGATTCCACATGTTATACTGGCTAGTTATTGTGTACTTAAAGTGTACCTTGATGATAACTATGTCATTGTTGGGGATATGCTGTATGGGTATCCTCATAGCATGTCTCTTATCCGACTAACCCGGGTGGCCCATAGTCGGTAGCATGGCCTATGGCCTGCTGGGCGGCCTAGTTAGGTGGATCCAGAAGGGAGGCCCATGCCGGATAAAGGAAGGCTACGGTGGAGTCACCAGCGTACCCAGAGCCTTGGAGTGCAAGATACACAAGACTAGTAATAGACGGTGTAGAACTCTGTAACCTGTCCGGCTAGGACCTTTCCCTGTAACCTTAGGACCTGGGTACTATATAAGTCGGGCCTATGGGAGCCTTTAGGGCATGATAACTTAGACTTTCTAGTCACCTCGCACAGCGAACCTAATCTATGTAACTCGGCGTATTGCCATTATAGTGATTTATAGCAGGAGTAGGATTCCGCCACCGTTGTGGGATCTGAACCTGGGTAAGCTGTGTTACCTCGTACCCATCAACCGTCTGCCTTACCCCATGTCTCTAAACACGCACTGTGAGGACCCCTCCATGGCGTACGCGTCGGGAATACCATGACAGTTGGCGCCCACCGTGGGGTAAGAGGCGCTTCAGGCTCTTCAGCGGGCGAGGACCAAGATCTTCGCGGGAATCGGCGAAACCGTAGCCATCGGTCGCGTTCTCTTCTCCGGCAACGTTCCGATCGTCCCCCCCGACGAGTTCTGGATCCCGGCAAAGACGAACCCTACGCGGTGTTCGATCGTTCCTATCGGAGACATCCACCTCTTCATTGGCGAAACCGACTCGGACACTAGTTCCCTGGGAGTCGGAGGAGCATCAAGACCCGCACGGACCGCCTACGGGCAGGATACGTTCGCGGAAGGATCGATGTCAGATCTCTCCTCGGAGTTTGCCGGCAAAGATCGAAAAAATTCAAGACCCGCACGGGCCGCCTATGGGCAGGATACGTTCGCGGAAGGATCGATGTCGGATCTCTCCTCGGAGTTTGCCGGCACAGATCGGAAAATTTCAAGACCTACCCAAACCGCCCCTGTGCAGGATATAAAGGTGGAAGATCACTGCAAATCCGCCGGCTTTGTCCGTGCGTCTGGACAGCAGAGATCCAAGTTCGTCGACGTGGTTACCATCTTCGATCTGGCGCGCTGCGTTCAGACAGAGGGCGAAAACCCCCGCGATTACTTGGCCAGGTGGCTCCGTATACGAGCCGATCTAGCCAACTACCCCAATGATGATGCCATCTATCACTTTGTGGAAGGACTGGATCATGGCACGCTTCTTCGACATTCTCTAAGACGGCAACAGGCGTCAGGACGCCTCACCTTCGAAGGCATGGTGAACACCGTCAACAACTACGCGGAGGCTGAAGCGGCAGCTCAGACAGCGCTTGCGCTCATCGACGAAGCCCCTCCGATTCAGCCACCACCACCACCGCCTCCGGCCGCCATCGTCGTAGCAGCACCACCACTTCCAGTCATCATCGAGGCCGTTGCACCTCCACCGCCCGTCATCGAGGAAGTCCTGGCACCCTCCGACTCTGTCATTGACGCGCTTTATGCTGATTTCAGTGCAGATTCAGAGGAAATAGACTTCAGTCCAGAAGAGCTAGACTCCGCTATGCACGAGATGGAGGAGGAGTACTCGCGCGACGAACAAGCTAATAACACCGTCATGTCTCGAGGGGTGTTCGTCACCATCGGGACAACGATGGATGAAGACCAGCCCGGGCAAGCTCTGCCTACGGCACTGGATAAGGGGAAGGGCCCACTAATTGCTGATGACATTGATCGCGCAAAGGTCATGCCGCCTCCGCCTAAACCAATGCAGCATCCGCAGGAACTCGGCATCGTTCCGAGCAACAACAACACCGTAAACTTGCCGCCTCCAGCATCCACGTCGGCAGCAGCCCATGTTACTCCAGCTGATAGAGTGATGTATGGCAATCTCCTTGTTGATCCACTAAATGTTGATCATATCCGGAACATGACTCAGCTTGACGAGAAGCGCCAGCAGCTGTTGGAGGAGGCGCAAGCCATCGCGGAGCAAGGCGCTAAACTAGATCGAGATCTGGTCAACACGCAGAAGTCCATAGAGAAAGCAAGAGCAATGGAGGCCGAGTACAAGACTCTGCTGCAACAGCAGAAGGCTAAGAAAGCTCCGGCTCGCGTCATCAACGATCCTGGTGTACGTCACAACCTAGGATGGGCTCCCTCGAAGCCGGCACAGGCCAAGCCATACATTGATAGTGAAGGCAAGCAGGTGATGCCCACCCCACTCCTTAACCTCGCCATCGCCAAGACCCTTCTGGAGCAGGATAGATCGCCTGAGGCAGTAGAGCAGGTCTATGACCTAGTGGCCAAGGAGGTAAAGCAGCAGGAAAAGGCCACCTCTCAGAGGCTTGAGTCTGACCCTGCGCTCTGCCGATCTAGCCAGTACAAACCACCAAGGGATAGATCTCCTCAGGATGACGGATCACGGACGGGTTCATCAGAACAAAGACGGAGGGATGCGCGCAACAGGAAGGATGCTATCCCCATATCCTCCGACAACGGAGAAAGAGCCCAACCTCGCTGCCCATTGCCACCGCCCTGATCCCCCCGATGTCAGGAAGATTACAAGACTCACCATCGTACGGATATGCCCCCTCCAAAGCAGTGCGGCATAGTCATCCGTGACAACGCGGCACAGACCCGTCATGATGGAGAGCGCCACCAAGGACATAAGAGCAGGTCACACCATGACCCTCCGCGTCCGAAAAGCAACCGTGACAGGGGTGGGGCGTCGCAGGAGGGTAACAGCAAGAAGGCTAACCCACCGCCACCTCCGCCTCCATCACCGCCAAGCAGTCACCATGACGGAAGAGGCCCGCGCCGTTCACGCAGCCCATCCCCTGTTGACAACAAGAAGAAAATCCCGGAGCCATACGATGCACGTTCGCGGATCGATAAGATCCACGAGGCCCGGGAAGGACCATACCTGGGACCACGTTGCTTTGGACCTGCAATACGGTCCGCAACTTACCCCAAAGGTTTCCGGATTGACAAGACCATCAAGCCCTATGACGGCACCGCCAAGCCTGCCACATGGTTGCAGGACTACGGCAACGTGGTGGAGATTGCTGGAGGCAACCCCAACGTCGCCGTCAAGTACCTCCCGTTAATGTTGGCGGGCACGGCCCGTCAATGGATCGACGACTTGCCGGAAAAATCTATCTACAACTGGCTAGACATGCAAGAAGCGTTCACCAAGAACTTTGAGGGTACATACAAGCGTCCCTGCACTGTGGGCGATCTACAGCGGTGCGTGCAAGAGAAAGACGAGACATCTCGCGCCTACCTCTCTCGCTGGCTGGATATGAAGAATTCCTGCGTAGGAGTGCACGCCCAGACCGCCATGGCCACCTTCATCGATGGATTGGAAAGGGGCACGTTGCTCCGGCATAAGCTGAAGCGCTTGCAGGACAATCATCAGCTTGACTTGAATCAGATGATTCAGTTAGCTAGTGAGTTCGCAACTGCCAACGACGACGCTTGTGGCTCTTTGCCAGCAACGGCCGTTCTAACTCAAGCTTGGAGGAACAGCAGTACAAAGCGGAAAACCGCCCTAGAAGAAAAGCAATCTACCGACATGGTCGCCATGACTTTGGCAGGACGAGGCGAAGGCGGACAACGTGGCCGAGGAAGGGGAGCAGGCCGTGGACAGCAGCGAGGAAGTGAAACCAACTCGGCGCCGCTCCGCTTTCCCCAAACCTACGAAGAGTACCACGATATGTCGTGCCCCGTACACCTCGGCGCCAACGGCAAGCCCACCCATACCAATCGACACTGCAAGTTCGTCAACGACCTCAAGGAAGACCCGGAGTCCGGCTACAAGCAAAGTCGGAAGAACAGACCGCGAGGCAAGGGAAAGGGTAAGAAGAAGGAGGAGGAGTCCAAGGATTCAAGTGACATGGACGAGGACGTTGACCCCAAGAATGCCGCCAAGAGCGACGAAAAGGGCAAGAACCCCTTCGCAAATAAGGCCCCAGTCTACCACACATTCCTTGGAACCCCCACCGTCCGACAACAAAAGACCTCTCTAAGGATCCTGATGGTCACTCTCCCCCAGTCCCCCAATACCTGCGCTGGTCGGAGGTTCCAATCACTTGGGACAGGACGGACCACCTAGACCTTGTGACCACGGAGAACCAATACGCCATGGTCATCAACCCATTGATTGACGGCGTGGAGTTCACCAAGTGCATGGTGGATAGTGGAAGCAGCATCAACATCATGTACCTGGATACACTGCAGAAGATGAACTTGACGGAGGAAAACCTCAGGCGGACCAACACCGTGTTCCATGGCGTAGTTCCTAGACGGGAGGCTCGGTCCCTTGGGTGCATTACACTTCAGGTAGCCTTTGGCGATGTTAATAATTACCACCAAGAACGCATGACCTTTGAGGTGGTCCCCTTCAAGAGCGTGTACCACGTCATATTCGGCCGCGACATATTCCACACGTTCATGGCCAAGTCATGCTTCGTCTACAACAAACTCAAGACACCCGGACCAAACGGCGCCATCATCGTATCCGGAAGCTTTACCAAGGCAAGGGACTGCAAGATCAATGAAGCAGCCGTTGCAGAAGATGTCCTCTACAACGAAGAATTCAAGGAGATCCAGAGCAAGGTCAATGACTCAGAGATGCCCGCGTCAAAGAAGCAGATCTCCGACTCCGCTCCTGCATTCAAGGCCGCCATCGAGACCAAGCCGGTGGAACTTGTGGTAGGTGATGCCTCCAAGACCGTCGCCATTGGGACGAACCTGGATCCCAAATAGGAAAGCGCGCTCGTCGAGTTCCTCCGTGAGAATAGGGACATCTTTGCCTGGCAACCTGCCGACATGAAAGGTGTACCTAGGGAACTTGCCGAGCACAGCTTAAACATAGATCCAAAATGTAAACCAGTGAAACAACCTCTACGACACTTCGGAGATGAGAAGAGACGCGCCATTGGCAAAGAGATAGCTAGGTTACTTAAGGCTGAGTTTATCCGAGAAGTCCTTCACACCCGATGGGTGGCCAATCCTGTACTTGTCCCCAAAAAGGAAACCAATGAATTAAGAATGTGCGTTGATTACACCGGCTTGAACAAAGCATGTCCCAAAGATCCGTTTGCTTTGCCTCACATTGACCAAGTCATTGACTCGACGGCTGGCTCGGAACTTTTGTGTTTTCTTGATGCATACTCAGGATACCACCAGATCGAGATGAGGAAGTCAGACCAATTGGCCACTTCGTTCACTACCCCATACGACACGTTCTGCTATGTCACGATGCCATTTGGGTTGAAAAACGCAGGTGCTACCTACCAGCGGACAATGCAACGTTGCCTTCACGACCAAATTGGTCGGAATGTTCACGCCTATGTGGACGATATCGCGGTGATGTCTAAAAAGTCAAATGACTTAATCTCCAACTTAAAAGAAACCTTTGTTAATCTCCGTAAATACAACATGATGCTCAACCCTAAGAAGTGCGTCTTCGGGGTTCCAGCCGGCAAACTGTTGGGCTTCATCGTTTCCTAGCGCGGAATCAAGGTCAACCCGGAGAAAATCAAGGCCATCTTAAACATAAACCATCCAACATGCCTAAAGGACATCCAACGACTAACAGGTTGTGTTGCAGCAGTTAGTCAGTTCATCAGCCGACTTGGAGAGAAGGCTCTGCCGCTGTACAAGTTGCTGAAGAAGGCAGACAAATTCACGTGGACAGACGAGGCAGATGCAGCATTGAAGCAGCTCAAGGAGATTCTTTCCTTAGCGCCCATCCTTGTAGCACCCGAGCCTGGTGAGCCCCTGTTAATTTACATGGCGGCAACCAACCGGGTTATCAGCATCGTCGTCGTGGTAGAGCGGAAGGAACCAGGACATGAGCACGGAGTTCAACGACCAGTTTACTATGTAAGCCAGGTCTTGACGGAGTCCAAGCAGCGTTACCCGCACTACCAAAAGATAGCTTATGGAGTATTCCTTGCGTCACGGAAGCTGAGGTAGTACTTTCAGGAGCACCCAATCACAGTAGTGAGCAAGACTCCACTGTTTGACATTATCAACAACAGCGACGCTACAGGAAGGGTCGCGAAGTGGGGCATTGAACTTGCCGCCTTCGATATCACCTACAAAAGACGCGACGCTATCAAGTCACAAGCCTTGGCGGATTTTATTGCAGATTGGACGGAGATGCCAGATGCCACTCCGTTGCCGAAACCAGAGTACTGGGTGATGCACTTTGATGGATCAAAGCTGCTCAACGGCTCGGGGGCTGGTGTATTGCTACAGTCACCAAAAGGAGACAAGCTACACTACGTTCTGCAGATCCACTTCGAGGCTACAAACAACATGGCGGAGTATGAAGCACTCATTCACGGATTGCGTGTAGCCAAGGATATTGGCATCAAGCGCATAGTTTGCTGGGGAGATTCCGACTTGGTTGCCCAGCAGGTGGCTGGCACCTGGAATGCGCGGAACCCTATGATGGCGGCATATCGCGACGAAGTGGACAAGATAGCCTAGAGCTTCTTGGGCTATGAAGTCAAGTATGTGCCTAGGGAGCAAAACGAGGCGGTTGATCTATTGTCTAAACTTGGATCAGGGCGCAAGCAAATTCCGCCAGGAGTTTTCCTAGATCATCTACGCACACCATCCGTGAAGGGCGCCGACATCGACAACCCGGATAGAGCTGATTCTTTCGTCAACATGGTGACAAAGATCCCTCTAGCTTGGACAAAACCGTTCATGGAATATCTCAAACACGGAACTTTGCCCGACGACGAGGTCGAAAGATGGCAGATAGTACGACGAGCAAAGGGTTATACCATAATCAATGGGCAACTCTACAAAAGGAGCACTACTGGTGTATACCTAAAGTGTGTTTCCCAGCTAGAAGGTATGGAAATCCTACGAGAAATCCATCTTGGAGATTGCGGGCATCACGCCGCTCCTCTATCGTTGGTCGCGAAAGCCTTCCGGCAAGGATTCTACTGGCTGACCGTGAAGGCGGACGCCAACAAGCTGGTTGAAACATGCACAGGATGCCAGTATTATGCCCGACAACCACATGTTCCTGCTGAAGAATTGCGAACAATACCAATAACTTGGTCGTTTGCAGTTTGGGGGCTAGACATGGTGGGGCCGTTAAAAAGGGCACCGTGTGGGTTTACGCATCTGCTTGTAGCAGTTGACAAATTCACCAAATGGATAGAAGCTAAACCCATTAGAAAGCTTGCCGGGGCAATTGCCCTCAGGTTTGTCCGGGATCTAGTGGTGATATTTGGTCTCCCACATAGCATCATCACCGACAATGGAAGTAACTTGTCACTCGGAGAAGTGGAGGCCTACTGCTGGGACAAAGGCATCCGACTTGACCTTGCGTCTGTGGAACACCCACAATCCAATGGTCAAGTTGAGCGAGCCAATGGATTAATTCTACAGGGAATCAAGCCACGTCTTGAGGCACCGCTACATAGAGCAGCTAGACCCTGGGCGGAAGAATTGCCATATGTTCTGTGGAGTTTACGAACTACACCCAACAGATCCACCGGCTACACCCCTTACTTCATGGTATATGGAGCAGAAGCTATCCTACCTTCCGACATCCTCCACGATGCACCAAGAGTTGCCGCCTATAAAGAAGATGACGCTGAAGAATCCAGATGCCTAGACGTGGACCTTCTCGAGGAGGAACGCGTTTTGGCATGCCAAAGATCCGCCATCTACCAGCAGAAGCTACGCAGCTACCATAGTCGCCGCGTCCGGCATCGCTCATTTAAAGAGAGGGATTTAGTACTCCGACTTAGCATAAGAAGTCACACAAATTATCTCCGCCATGGGAAGGACCGTTCATCATAAGCAAAGCGCTGCTCAATGGGTCTTACTACCTTATCGACAATCGTGAGCTCAAGGATAGACCCAATGAGGATCATAAGCGTAAGCGACGTGACCCGGATGATGACTACCCGGAGCTTGATCGGCCATGGAACATAGCACAACTACGTCCTTTCTACACTTAGCATTTTTTATCTAATCGTGTACTCTTATATATGATCAATGAAATAAAGCTCTTTGGTTCACTCATATTGCTGAGTCTTTTACCTCCTTTAGTGTTCATTTTTGGATCATATAAACCTTTATGCACAAGCTTTGCGATTGCACTTGTGAAAATTCTGCCTATGGGCGTTAGCTTAAGTTTTCCGGTTTACACGTTCTTTGTTGTTTTTATGTGGATTCTGGAGTAGTGACTTTCGGCACTTATTATCGGCGATTTTGTGCTAAGGTTATTGATGGTGCCATTGGGCATCATCACCTAAGCGCATGGTTCCTACAATGAGTCTTCCGACTCACGAAAAGTCAAGCATAAGAACAAGAGTAACGGATAAGCCAACACTTGCTTAAATAATATATACATACTGGGCATTAATTCTTAAGTAGCAGGATACGACAAACACTGTTTTCCGCCTTAATATTACATCACCAAGTTTTTTCAATGCACACTCGAGAGGTGAAACAAGAATTACAAAGTGTTTTTCACTCCTTGGGTGCAGGGGACTTGGAGGCCGCATCATCACCAGCCAGAGATTCACCCTCAACGTCGCCACTGTGAGGAGACTCGGAGGATTCAGGGTTGGCGTTGTCAAGAAAGTTTCTGGGCACGAAGACGTCGACATCCACCAACTCGGCAACCCTGGTGTCATAACCCGCGAGTGATGACAGGATGGCTTCGTGATCGATCTCTTTACCATCATCATCTACGCCGGGGATACCAGATGTCACCGTGTCGATGTTGGCACCTTCATAGTGTGCCTTCACCATGGACAACGCCATCCTTGCGCCAGCCCGTGCACATGAAGCTTTCCAGCTTGCGACACGCTCGGGGGCTCGGCGCAGAATCTCCGAGTACTTCACCACGGAGTCGAAGGCCTTGATATAAATTTGGAGGGGCTTGGCAATCTCCTTGGCTTGGGTGATGGCGGTATTGATGAAGTTGTCGGCAAGAATCATGCATTCCTTGTCCGAAGGAGGCGAGCGAGTTAAGCCCATAGGCGCTGAAAATTCTGACAAGAATTGCATGAGTTCAATAAATTCTAAGTATCCAGACTACAGAGCTACAAGGCGGAGGATACTTACTGAAGATGCTGGCCTTAGCCTGCCAGACGACGTCCGCCAAGGATTCCTTCTCTTGTTGGAGGAGCTTAAACGCCTCGCTATGGCGAAGGTTTTGCTCATCGGCAGCTTGCTTCTGATCCTTTAGGATCGCAAGCTCCTCCTTCAAGCGATTGATCTCAGCGGAGGTGGAGTCCTGCAGGGCTTTCATGGAATCCTCGTGCATCTTCAGCATTTCTTCCCTCTCCTTCTTAAGGATCTTGTTCTCGCTGTCCAGCTGCTGAATGTGCTTGGACTGCTCGACAATATCCTTGGCCTTGGCGACATGCTCTGCAAGTCGGAGAAAACAAAGTACACAGTGAGTACCCGAAGAAGGAAGGCACAAAAGTAAGACGGAAATGCGCAAAAAAGAAAACAGACTCTTGTTTTTGATGATCTGTTCCTTCAAGATGGCGGTTTTATCCTTTTCAGCTTCAAGGTCCGCGCGCATCTTCTAGTACTTATCGTTGGCCATGCCCCTCCGAGCATTCTCGTTCTGTGGAAACAAATACAAAGTTAAGTCGTTGTTTAGTCTGCTTGGAGCTTCTAGTCGGAAATTTTCCACTTAGATGCTCGGGGGCTATAGCGAGAGTTTTTAACTTAGCAATATGCTTAGCTTTTCTTTAAAGCATCTAGTCGGAGCTAATTCAGTTCTCAACTAGAAGCTTCGGGGCTACAGTATAAAGTTTTCACTCGGAAAATGCTTAGCTTTTCTTTAAGTATCTAGTCAGAACTAATTCAGTTACAACTAGAGGCTTGGGGGCTACAACATTTAAAATTATAAACACTGTGTATGCTACTCTTAAAGCATCTAGTCAGAATAATTCATTCCATCTAAATGCTTGGGGGCTACAGTGAGAGTTTTTTCTAACTTAGTCACTATTAGAGCATATAGATGCAAAGCCAATGGTTTTCCGTCTACATCCTGGAGGGCCACAGTGGGATACTCATATGAAATGCAAAAGGTAAAGTAAAACTTACAAGTGCGATGATCTTGAGGTTTGTAGCACTCTCGGTCAGCAGCTTGCCAGAGGAAACGCTGTTACTTCGCAAGATGTCTGCTTGACGGAGTAGTTCCTCAAGACCGCACGTCGGAGATGATGGCACTCCTCCAGGAACCATAGTTGTGCTACCCAGCGTAAGCACCGGGTAAACAATCTTCGGCAATTCAAAGGATTTCTGGGGAGTAGAGGCGCCGCCTTCGGCAGAAGTACCAGCACCCACCATTGCCTTGCTGCTACCGATGACATCCTTAGCCGAGCTTCAGCCAATTGAAGAGCAGTGCTCTCCTGCGTCGCCTGCTCGCCGACAACTGCGAGTTCAGTAGAGGCGCCAGAATCCACTTCCATAGCCGAAGGGCCTGGTGCCTCCTGGGCTTGGGAGCTTGTCGGAGCGGAGGAGGGCTTGACAGCGGGAGTAGCAGGGGCAATGGCGGGGGAAGAGTCGCGATGCAGCATATCTTTGATATTTGTAGAAGCCCCAAGAGTCTTGGAGGACTTCCCCTGTCTCTCCACCGCTGCTCGCCGCCTCGCCGCGGTCGTCGCCGCTTCTTGGAACGGGAGACACACAGCAGCACCCGTCAGCACGTACATCTCTTTCAGTCTAACTTTCTCGAATTTTTGCCGGCATCTCCTTTTCTCCTTTGCGAAAACTTCCTGAACGAAACTTGTTCTCCTACATCCTAGCTTTCCAACGCAACAAACGGTGCTCATTTTGGATCTCTACAGGTGAAGCAATCTTTATTCGGAAGGGAAAATCTGTTTTTACGAAGTATTGACTGAATCCTCTCTGTTCGTCCCTTCTTTCCGGCGCATACGTTGCTCCTTTCGAAAAACTTTCTCCTGCAAAGTTGTAGATCTTTGCGAGACGTAAAACTTTTGTTTTTGCTACATCTTCAAATTCTTCCCAGATTCTTCACCATCTTTGTCCAAATTCAGATCGATTTGCTGTCAAATTCCCAAATCCGAATTTCACAAAACGAGCATCCCGTGATACTTTTCTAAATAAACCCTAGAGCAAAAAAAATCTTCAATCGCGGTCCCTACTCCAGGTATTGAGTCGGGAAGTCCCAACTTGGCCTTCTCGCACATGGGCGACAGTCACAGCGCGCCGCCAGCCTAGTTCTCCACGGTGGCCTGTTTTTTTTTTGTCTTTTTCTTTTAATTCAATTAATGCAAATTCATTCAAATCTAAATAACATTCAAACATTTTCGAATTTGCAAATATTTTCAACATGAAAAGTAAATGATTTTCTGAGAAGAATAAAATGGCTTAAGTGGAATTTTGCAGAAACAACCCCAACTATTACAACATTAACAAATTTTGCCCTTTTGGCCCTAAAAATGCAATATAATAACTTTTAATCCGTAATTCCAAATTTTACAAATAATATGTCTAAATCAATCAGCTCGACGACATGAACCCAACCATGATATCCATTTGTTCTTTCACATCATTTATCATCGAACCTTAATAAAATTTGCACCCGAACACCTAAGTAACATGTGGCCGATTTACCTTATTGTTAAACTTTTGTCCTCGGCCATTTAAACATGAATAAATAAACACATCGCATCATATACGGCCATGATATATTATTTATTGCATCGCATCGTTCATGTGTTGATTGCGTTATTTCCTTTCTATGTATTGCATTTGGTTCTTATCGATAGAAGGCGAGCCCGACGAATACCAACAGGAGTTTGAGCAGTGCGAGTACCCTCTCGAGTTTGTACCGACTCCTTCCTTTGAGCAGTCAGGTGAGCACCTCACCCCCTTCTACCTATTTTGTATTTATAGTCTTTACTTTCTTCTGTTGATCTATTGCTATCCTTATTGTCGATGATTTAGTACCGTTCCTTTATTTTACTTGCTCTACCATATTGCCTTGGTTATCCTACTGCCTTGTTTGTTTAGCTAGCTTTGCCCTTGCGAGTCGTAGGCTTGCTTAGCTCTGCTCTTATACAGGTGGAACTTGAAATCTGGATAATGTTGTTAATATGAATATTGATCTCATATTGTTGGTAAATGGCTTCATCTAATGATAAGGCCCCAGCAGCGACCACCATTGGGACTGCTTGAGTCGACCTAGGAACTGTTCGTTCTACGATACCAGTTCTGAGTTGATCGTGCTAACCAAACGTGGGTGCCTCTGGGAACCCCCCTCAACTACCGGCGCTATTCGTTTATCCAGAGGGTCACAAATTGGTTTTCCATTCGGTGCATATGCATAATATGTTCTCGGACATGGATGAGTTGTATATGTCTTCGGACTTGGTATTTGGTGAACTGCCGCGACATTTCATACATAATTGCGGTATGGCCGGGAGGTCATCTTCCATAGTGGAGCTCCGATCCTTCCCGACCGTAGGCGCAAACATTGTACCACCCTTGATAATCGATGTACCTCCTGGTTGGGTCAATACAGTAGGTGATGCCTCTGGATACGCGCGTAGTCATGAGATAGTTCTTGTTGTGAGACTTGGAAGACACGCCTATTTGCGATTTAGTGCTTGAAGGGTTAAACATGTGTTTGGGTACAGTTGTGCACCCCTGCAGGGTAAATATTTTTGAAAAGCCGTGTGTCCACGGTTATGGACGCCTCAGGAGTATAGTGTCATGATCATAGATAATGCCACTAATGCCTTGCCTAATAACATGACTAGTAATTAGCCTTACCAACTAAACAACTGATTAACTAAAATTGCAACGTGTGTTTTCCGTGGGACTACTCCCTCAACTGGATTTCGAGGGGGAAAGCCTCAGATGGGTTATGCCTGGAGTTATCTTAATGTTATCGTTTAGCGCCCTCTTACCTCGCTCTAATAACTGATGTTGTAGCGTGTCTCTATAAGGTAGCCAGTTGCAAGCTTTGCCGCCGCTAAGTACACCATATACCCCTGGTAGGCGATGACGGTTGAATTCTAGTCTCGCCGTGTACTGGCCTTAGTACTGTTGCTCTTGCCTTTGTTGTTTGTTTTCTCTTTCGCTTTGGGTTCATTCCCGAAGTACATGTACGTGTTGATCTGAGGTGCACAGGCTTGTCCGCTCTAACGTCCGCCATGAGTAGACAGGTTCCTACCAGGAAGTCCTGAGACGTGTGAGCATGGCGCTCACTTGCTTATTTCTTGGCATCTTATGCCTATTTTGATCTTATCCGTACTCGAATGTTATATCACGTTTTCCGCTTGATGTAGGATGTATTGTTGGGACCTCTGTCCTCTGTGTGCTACCTATCTATAATCATATATATTTGGATCTTGTTGCCTATATTTCATTTCTTTGTACATGGAGTGCTATGATATGTTCTTGTATGTCGCCGGCGTACATACTCACTTGTGTACGCTGAGCCGCGATTACCGGGCCAGCGCGTGCTCACTCTAGAAGCTATAACCTTGTAGTGGGGTTATACCGGCTAGAGGTTTAGGCGCGTCAGATGGCTGGGCTCTACAATCTACTAGCCTCAAGGTCAACTTTCAGAAGTCCCTCATTATCCCTCTGAATGTTGAGGCAGGGGAAGCTACTGCCCCGGCGGCTGTTTTGGGTTGCCAACTTGGATCCCTGTCTTTTCCTTATTTAGGCTTGCCATTTGGTATTACTAAGCCTTCGATTAGTGACTTGCTGCCATTGGTAAATTGTTTCGAGCATCGACTCACGGGAACATCCATCTTTCTCTCACAAGGGGCCCGTCTACAGCCGATTTCATCTGCCTTAATCTCCATGCCTTTACATTTCCTTCTTTCGCTTAATCTGCCCATAGGCTTGATTAATCAGTTGGATATAATTTTGCAACAGTGTCTCTGGAAGGATAAGAATGCACCAAATCCTACATTGGCTGCGTGGGAGATGGTTTGAAAACCTAAGGAAAATGGTGGTTTGGGCATTGTCTATTTCCAGAATAAAAATGAAGCCCTACTTATTAAACACCTAGATAAATTCTATAATAAGGTTAATGTTCCATGGGTTCAACTTATTTGGAGCACATATTACACACAATCTTTGCCGGATGTGAATAGGACTTATCGATCTTTCTGGTGGAGGGATATACTTAAATTACAGGATAAATTCAAGGGAATTTCATCTATTCGATGTGGCTCCGGAGACACATTTCTGTTCTGGACTGATGCTTGAGATTTTATGGATCGTCCTAGCCGATGGCTCTGTGATTTCCATGCCTATACTCCTTTGTTTTAGATGCAAGTTTGACAGCTGTAGAGGTTTATTCAACGGAGGACCTTCACACTCTTTTGTACTTGGCATTGTCGACTCAGGCATATGAGGAGCTACAAATGGTGCAACGTGGTATGATGGATCATCCTTTGACACATGAGAATGATGTTTGGTCATATGGTTGGCGACATAAGTATGATTCTAGACTATATTATGCCCATATTCATTTGCACCAGGTGGTCCCAGCAGTGTACAAGTGGATTTGGAAATATGGTTGTGTTATGAAAGTTAAAGTTTTTGCATGGCTTCTATTGTTTGATCGGCTAAATACTAAGGATCTCTTACTAAGAAGGCACTGGAATGTCACAAACAATAATTCTTGTGTTTCATGTCCAACCAGTACATATGAGGAGCGTTTTCACTTGTTTTTTGAATGCAATTTCAGTAGATGGGCCTGCGCATATTTGCAGATTGACTGGAGTTTAAGAAATGATTTGCACATGGCTTTGGCTGTAGCTCAGCGGGATTTTGGGAAGCCCTTCTTCATGGAGGTGATGATTCTTTCTTGTTGGCACATTTGGAAACAGAGGAATGCCCAGATTTTCCAACATGAGAAACCCACCTTTGCAAGGTGGAAATATAATTTTTTACATGATATTTCTCTTCTTGAGCATAGAATTAGGAAAAAGCATATAGAGTCACTGAAGTCTTGGATTTCCACACTTCCTTGATTCAAGTTTAGAGTAGGTGAGTTTTCTTTCTGTATAGTTAGATTGTAATTTTTTAATTTATTAAAAAAAATCTGTGGGGATTTTGCCTCACAGTCTATGGTCAAAAAAAAAAGTTTTAGATACTATCACGTCATAAATTATTCATATAAAATTTCCTTCATCCTCTGTAGCTTGTCCTTGTTCACCTTGCTCTCCTTCTTCAGATCCTTCAACAGATCTGCAATGCAGTACTCTCGCTTCTTCTTCTCTTCTATGAGTGGATCCCTCTCATTTTCTGCCTTATGAAGCTTCTATGCAGCTCCCACCACCAAGCTCCCATTGATTGTGTTATTTATTTCTCACTTCAAATTCTTGATTTCCTCCTTATTTTCTACTGAGAGCTTGTAATTTTTTCATCTGCATCACAAGCATTAGTACATCTCCTCGACCTTTTGAGCTCATATATATCACATAACTGAGCCAAACATTTCATAAGTGTGTCTAGCCACTCAAGATCCACCCACCCTACTGCTTTACACACCGGGCCAACCTAAAAACACCCAATCTAATTATCAACATAACACTATATAATTTTCTTCGTGTCACCATTGTACATAATGAAACAAAACCTGATTTGTACAGCCCAAAAACCTTATCCTAGTGTTATTGCCTTCAAATGCAACATATTTCCTCAATTTTAGTCCAAGGTCACATGGTACTTCCCAATCGAGATCTAGGCCCTCCCTATCGGGGTCGTAGATCGTGTGTGGTACCTATAAGGGAACAAAAAGCTAGAAAATGATTGCATGCACAATGGAGCTCAGATCGAGGTAATTACCAATGCCTAACTTGTGGGACCCCGGATTTATGGTCCGAGAATCCCTGTTATGCTTGCAATTCATGTTCCCATGATTAGTGAGCCATGAGCATAACCGACGATTATTATTACAACATCCATAAAGTAACAAATATAAAACTTACATCATTGCCATTATGGCGATTACAATCACCCATGTCAAGCCTTAATCTACAGGCAACTGACTGGGAAGACGGCCTAGCTCATATAGACGTCAGCATATCCATCATTCCTCTTGATCCTCTGAAAGTCTAGCCAAGTAATAGCTAGGGACAATGCCGGTGAGTACTTTGAATGTACTCGCAAACCACCTTATAAGAATAACAATGAAAGGATATGCGATATGGCTGTGGTAGTAGGAGGGCTCCATGAAAGGTTCTTTTCTAAAATAGTTTCTATTGTAGATATAGCATCTACAAAGTTTTGGTGAGAACATTTGTAAAAAAAATTGGAAACCCTTTTTGAAAAGTTCTAGAAAACACTAGGAATTGTTCACCCTATTTACTCTCCTTCCGGTCATCCCATGGCCAAAATCCTTTCCTTCCTTTCCGACCATCCCATGGTCAAAACATTTCCAAAGCCATTGCTTTTCTGAAATCCTTTTTGAAATCAAAACCAGCACCGCTCTACAGAAACCTTCCCAACCGTCCATGAATGAGGACTTGGCTATTCGAATAGATTTACACTCTGAGAGGTTGTACACTTAACCAACAAGATTTGATATATCTGCCGGGATCACCCCCGGTTCGTCATACGAAAGTATGCGGGTTTTTCATAATCAAATGTCACATCCCAAGATTTTCCAAATCTTGTAATGTGAAAATAAATGAATAAAATAAAACTTTGTTTGATTTTTAGGGCCAGAAGAAACCTTTTGAATTTAAATGGAACTTCAAACCTATTTGGATTAAATAAAATCCTAAAGGGATTTAAAAGGTTAAACATTTATAAAAGGAAAATAAAATATTTGGAATTACTATTTTGAATCATTTAGATAAAAGGATTTAACTTCCAAAAGAAAAGGAAGGATTTTAAAATAAGAAATTATTTCACAAAGCCAAATTAAGACTTAACCAAGCTTTGGAAATAAAACATTTTGTTTTGATAAAATAGTAAGAGTTTATTTAATAAAATCAATAAGGATTTAATAATCCAAGTTTTATTAATAAAGTTTTACTATTTCCAAAATAACAAAACTTATTTATTTAAAGATAAGTTTTCTAAGTATTTTATTCCCAAATAAAACCTACTGATTTGGTTTTGGAAATAATTAGATTTCAAAATGGAGTTTTCAAATAAACATCAAATTATATTTTGATTGAATAGCAATGGTCTGTTTATTAATTAATAATGGACCTAAAATAAAATTATTAATTTTGGCTATGGAATTTCGTTTATACTACTAAACAGAACCAAATTCAAAGTCAAAAAGCTTGGAAATTGTTTGAACCAATTTGAATGATGTTTGGTTGTTTGAATTTCAAAACAGGAAATAGTTATAGAAAAAGAAAAGCCAGCAGACAGAAAAAATGGATTTGGACCTGACCTAACCCAGCAGCCCACTAAGGCCCAGAACCAGCCCAGCTATTCCTCCCCGAAGAAAAACGATTCGCACCCAGTATCTGACCCGCAGAACCAATGACCAGTGGACCCTCCCCTCGCTCCTTTCCCACTGACCAGCGGACCCCACTTTTCCACTCCTCCTTCTTCCTCGCGGCGACCACGCCGGCCGTTTCTGCCGTTGATGTCGCGGCTTCAATTCGCAGTAATGACGCGCCTTAACCTCGCCGTGACTGCACGCTATTAATCGCCAGCACCTCCTCCTCCTTTCCCCTCTGTCGCCCCACCTCGACTCGCCCTCATGCTGCCAAATTTCGCCAGAGACCACCCTCTGTTCCGACGAGGTCTGGTGCCGATTCCGGCGACTCGACACCGCCCCGTGCCTCCCTGAGCACACTAGGAGACTCACCACTCCTTAGCGCATCTCCCAGTACTCTTCGTTCGACCGCGGGCGCCCCAGAGCGTCGGCTACGACAAGCTTCCGAACGCCGTCGCGTCTGCAACCTCTCCGACGACCTCCCCCGGTAAACACTGACCGCCCCGCGCCTTCTCGATCACGCAAGCATCTTTGTCTTGGTCTTGCGCAACTAACCAAGTCCTCTGGTTGTCATCTCTTGAACCACAGCACCGACTCCGACCGTGGACAGAACCACCCGACGTGGTTCTCTACTCCGGCGAGCAATCGTGTATGCAGGCGCCCTTGCACCGACGACCACACGAAGAACTTCCCCAGCCTCCTGCGAATCTGGTGAGCTTACTCCCTCCCTTTTTCGCTTCCTGCAACGCCAGCGCCGCCACTACCTGGCCGCTCCGCCGCTCGCCGTTGTCTTAGCGCCGCCAGCTTTTGGCAAGGCAGTTAGAGCCGTTCGATCTAGATCGGGCGAGCACGATAGAATCACTTAACCGCGAAAGGGTACGCCCTCTGGACCACACGATCTAATTAGATCCAACGCACCGCAACACCGATCCGGCCGAACCGGTACCGTCCAATGAGATTGCGACGCGTGTTGCCAGTCTGTTTAAAACAGAATTTGGAAATCAGATTTAAGTTGCAATTTCAAACCTTTGTAACTTTCGATCCACACGTCCAAAATTTACAAATTTGGTACCGTTGGAATCAGTGGAACAAACCCTAGCAAACCATGCCTTTGGTTTAGCAAATAGTATCTGTTAGCGTGTTGGTTTTTGTAGAAACTTTTGAATGCTTGTTAAGACTAGAAAAATGATTCAAAATTGTTTTTGAGTTTAAAACCTTTTGCAAAATGATTTGTTGTGAACTTACTGACCCTAGGAACCAACCCATGGTCTTGGAAATAGATTTGATAGATTTAGGATGGATTATTTGACTTAGCCATTCCTAGCCAAATAAAAATAATGGTTTTATTATAAAAAAAATGTTTTTGGAGTAAAAACTTTGGGAAAATGTTTGGACCAAACCTACTGACCAAAAACACCAAGTTTTGCAATAGCAACTCATTTGGTGAACAACTTAAAAGTGTTACCTTGATAAAAATATTTTCCACCACATAAAATGATGATTGGATTTAAAAATGGATTTTGAACAAAACTCTTTTTGCAAATGACTTTACCACTTTGGAAAATGACCAATTTGGAACTTACAAAGTTTAGAAGCCTAGTGGAGACCATATTTGCAAATAGAACCATCTCGTGCATGCTTACATGCATGACTTAGATCCCATTGTTTTGTGTGTGTGAATTGTTGTATGATTATTGGTTTGGAATGATACTTGATACTATGCTTGCTTGATTGATTGTAGTGAAATTAGAAAAGTGTGAGACTAGAAAGATCAAGGAGTAAACCATCATTCCCTACCACAAGAAAGGCAAGTTACACTATCATACAAAGTCCTACTATTTTCATTATACTTAGTGGATTTTGAAACATGCATGAAAACAAATTTTATACTTATGCTATGCTAAATCCTAATAGGATACCCTATACATTCCTTAGAGAAAACAATGTAGTTGTCACATGCTTAGCCATGCTATATTTTGAAAAGAGACACATGTTGAGATTTTTACAAAGGTTGAGAAAAGGACTTGTGTTTTACATAATAAAACAAGGACTCAATGAACCACCTAGGTGGAGGCTACTCTAAGTTTTGGAGAAGGTGGCAAAAAATGGAACCATGTCTATGGGAATCACTTTGTGTTGTGCCCCAAAAGAAAACCACCTAGGAAACTTAGAGATTGAACATGTTTCTCCAATTGTGGCTTTCGTGTGCAACCACATGCTATTATGGTTCTGGCTTAGTCAACTACATTGGGAAGACCCATGCATTGTCTTCAGTTTACTGGACATGGGGATCTGGAATGCTTCATGGGTGCTGAAGACAAGGTAGCAATGGTGTATGGGAGGACCCTTTGGAAAGACTTCGTCACATTCTCAATCTGCCAGTACTCCATCTTGGAGAGCACTAATCCAGTAGGCCACTGGTGGCAAAAGGATGGGATTGTGACATGTGGGTAAAGTGTACTCCTTCTGCAGAAGATAATAAAATCTAAGTACTTAGCCGTGTCCCCGGTTATGGACAATACTGAGCAACTAAAGTTTGAACTATGGGAGATCTCGACATTCTAACTTCTAAAATAAAAACTTGATGCACTAGAGTGTCTACCAAGGAATTCAAAGAGATTTTGTTAAGCTTGATGTACTTGGGTTTACCAAGGAACTCAAGAGATTTTGATGAAAACATGAACACTTGGGGTTACCAAGAACTCATGAGATTTTATAAAACTTGATGCACTTGGGGTTACCAAGGAGCTCAAGGGATTTTGACAAGGACTTGAACACTTGAGTGTCTACCAAGAAGTTCAAGGGATTCTTGGAAAAGAGATTTGACAAAGAACCAAAACCATTTTGAAAAGATAGGATAAAATATTGCTTTGTGCAAAAAGCCTTAAACTCTACTTAGCCAAAATTGCATGTATTGATAGGATCCACTCATATTATACATAACAGTGAAACTTGCCAATACAATTCAAATGTATTGACCCTTGTGGCTGTAATTTGTAATGTTGCAGGTTTGATTGATTTTAGTGAAGATTGATTGATTAGGATTACAAAGTCTACAACCAACATTTGCCTGTGGCACTTTTGAAGATGAAGGACCCATGACTATAGTTATTCCGCTGCAATGTAATGTAATAGCCAAATAAGCTATGTAAAGATGTAATAAACATATGTTATTCCTGGTTATAAAGTTATATTATGACCTTTCTTTCTTGATATTACATCTAAACTGTGGATGCTATCTATTGATCCAGGGACTAGCATTGTAAACACAGGGGACACCACCTTATATTAATAAAGGTTGGGACACTCCCTCTACAGATGGTATCAGAGCATTGTGTTGCCTGTAGGATTTGTAAACCTAGGATTGGACAAAAACCCTTAGAAAATAGGAGTTGTACTTGTTCCAAAACCTATTTACAAAACAAACTTGTAAACTCTTTCCTTAACCATTTTTGGTTTCAACTCTACATCTCCTCTATTTTCAACATGATGGAAAAACCTACCCATGGACAAAGACTACACCATGTGCAATGGACTTCTTCAACCTTTTCAACTCTAATGACTTCAACTTTTTCAACTCTAATAACTTCAACATCTTCAGCAAGATCACCAAGGACTTCCAACTTGGATACCACTAAGGACTACAAGTAAGACAAGGAAATCTTGCTCAAGATTTAGAGACCAAGGGAATGCAAAAGTTAGAAAGAGCTCACATCACATGAAGGTTTGTGACCAAGGAGTTTTTCTCAAGGAACCATGATCTCATGTAAAGAAGAATCAACCAAAGAAGGATGGAAAGATCACAAGTGAACCATATAGATGGACCACCATATTTTAGTTAAGTCAAACATACCAACTTATGTGGTGTAACAAAAATATTTTGTTGCCTAAGTGTGTGCTTGAACTTTGTTGTTTGAGTGAAAAGTGGTTTGTGAATACTTGCAACATTTCTTGAGTGAATTGTGGTGTGTGTGATTAGAATTGATTCCTTAGAAAAACCTTTTGCCTATTCTAATTTTCCTTCAACCCAAACAGATGACTACTCCAAGAGACTCCAACATCAAGGTTGATGACACCAACACCAACCAAGGAGATAGCATGAAAGAGCTCATAGCAACTCAACACCAGTTAAACCAACTGACAGCTCAGTTCATAGCCAACACTAGTGATAAAGATCCAGCACTGCAAAAGTTTTTAGAGGAACAAACCCAACTGATGCTTAAGGTGACTAACCAAATGATCAACATGGAAGAAAACTATCCCAACAGAGCTTATGACAACAAGGATGACAAGAATGTTATTCTAGATGGAGCCCCAGCTTGCATTATTTGTGGAGACAAGGATCATACTTCCCAGGAGCATGAAGGTCAATGCCCCAATTGTGAACAAGAACATCCTGTTGGACAATGTCCCATCTCTCAAGCTACTTGCTACCTTTGTGAAGGAAACGACCATGTACCTATCCAATGCCCCATCTACTCCATGATGGAACAAAGGAAACAAGAAGGATCCAATTCTACCAAGAAAGGAAAAGGACCACTTACACCTCCAAACAAGACAACCCAATTCAAAGGATTAAAGAAACCCAAGAAACAAAAGCAGGACATGAGCCTTGTGCAATGTCGTAAATGTAAGGAAATGGGACACTACTCCAGTGGATGCCCAGAGAACAAGAAGAATAAAGAGATTAGCCAAGTGATGTGCAACAATTGCAAAGAGCTAGGCCACTATGTAGCAACTTGTCCACAAGAGCCACGTAAAGAACTCCAAGAAATCCACTTCTTCAACTGCAAAAACCCAGGACATTATGCAAGCAACTGTCCAGAAAAGATGAAGAACAAGATCACCAAGCCTATGGAGAAACTCAACCTTGGCCCATGAGTCAAGCATGGAAACTAAGGACACAAATGCAACTGTTTGCTTAGAGAAAGTTTTCCCAGGATCCCAAGAAGGACAATATGTAATTTTCGTTTGAAAATTTTTAAGGGTGGTAGTACCCTAGTTGTTTTGAGCCTGCTTGTAACCCTAACCTTCCCAAATCTCGGGACGAGATTTATTTTAAGGGTGGTAGCCTGTCACATCCCAAGATTTACCAAATCTTGTAATGTGAAAATAAATGAATAAAATAAAACTTTGTTTGATTTTCAGGGCCAGAAGAAACTTTTTGAATTTAAATGGAACTTCAAACCTATTTGGATTAAATAAAATCCTAAAGGGATTTAAAAGGTTAAACATTTATAAAAGGAAAATAAAATATTTGGAATTACTATTTTGAATCATTTAGATAAAAGGATTTAACTTCCAAAAGAAAAGGAAGGATTTTAAAATAAGAAATTATTTCACAAAGCCAAATTAAGACTTAACCAAGCTTTGGAAATAAAACATTTTGTTTTGATAAAATAGTAAGAGTTTATTTAATAAAATCAATAAGGATTTAATAATCCAAGTTTTATTAATAAAGTTTTACTATTTCCAAAATAACAAAACTTATTTATTTAAAGATAAGTTTTCTAAGTATTTTATTCCCAAATAAAACCTACTGATTTGGTTTTGGAAATAATTAGATTTCAAAATGGAGTTTTAAAATAAACATCAAATTATATTTTGATTGAATAGCAATGGTCTGTTTATTAATTAATAATGGACCTAAAATAAAATTATTAATTTTGGCTGTGGAATTTGGTTTATACTACTGAACAGAACCAAATTCAAAGTCACAAAGCTTGGAAATTGTTTGAACCAATTTGAATGATGTTTGGTTGTTTGAATTTCAAAACAGGAAATAGTTATAGAAAAAGAAAAGCCAGCAGACAGAAAAAAAATGGATTTGGACCTGACCTAACCCAGCAGCCCACTAAGGCCCAGAACCAGCCCAGCTATTCCTCCCCGAAGAAAAACGATTCGCACCCAGTATCTGACCCGCAGAACCAATGACCAGTGGACCCTCCCCTCGCTCCTTTCCCACTGACCAGCGGACCCCACTTTTCCACTCCTCCTTCTTCCTCGCGGCGACCACGTCGGCCGTTTCTGCCGTTGATGTCGCGGCTTCAATTCGCAGTAATGACGCGCCTTAACCTCGCCGTGACTGCACACTATTAATCGCCAGCGCCTCCTCCTCCTTTCCCCTGTGTCGCCCCACCTCGACTCGCCCTCAGGCTGCCAAATTTCGCCAGAGACCACCCTCTGTTCCGATGAGGTCCGGTGCCGATTCCGGCGACTCGACACCGCCCCGTGCCTCCCCGAGCACACTAGGAGACTCACCACTCCTTAGCGCATCTCCCAGTACTCTTCGTTCGACCGCGGGCGCCCCAGAGCGTCGGCTACGACAAGCTTCCGAATGCCGTCGCGTCTGCAACCTCTCCGACGACCTTCCCCGGTAAACACTGACCGCCCCGCGCCTTCTCGATCACGCAAGCATCTTTGTCTTGGTCTTGCGCAACTAACCAAGTCCTCTGGTTGTCATCTTGTGAACCATAGCACCGACTCCGACCGTGGACAGAACCACCCGACGTGGTTCTCTACTCCGGCGAGCAATCGCAGCTGTACCAGAGCGGCCCTTGCACCGACGACCACACGAAGAACTTCCCCAGCCTCCTGTGAATCTGGTAAGCTTACTCCCTCCCTTTTTCGCTTGCTGCAACACCAGCGCCGCCACTACCTGTCCGCTCCGCCGCTCGCCGTTGTTTTAGCGCCGCCAGCTTTTGGCAAGGCAGTTAGAGCCGTTCGATCTAGATCGGGCGAGCACGATAGAATCACTTAACCGCGAAAGGGTACGCCCTCTGGACCACACGATCTAATTAGATCCAACTCACCGCAACGCCGATCCGGCCGAACTGGTACCGTCCAATGAGATTGCGACGCGTGTCGCCAGTCTGTTTAAAACAGAATTTGGAAATCAGATTTAAGTTGCAATTTCAAACCTTTGTAACTTTCGATCCACACGTCCAAAATTTACAAATTTGGTACCGTTGGAATCAGTGGAACAAACCCTAGCCAACCATGCCTTTGGTTTAGCAAATAGTATCTGTTAGCTTGTTGGTTTTTGCAAAAACTTTTGAATGCTTGTTAAGATTAGAAAAATGATTCAAAATTGTTTTTGAGTTTAAAACCTTTTGCAAAATTATTTGTTGTGAACTTACTAACCCTAGGAACCAACCCATGGTCTTGAAAATAGATTTGATAAAATTTAGGATGGATTATTTGACTTAGCCATTCCTAGCCAAATAAAAATAATGGTTTTATTATAAAAAAAAATGTTTTTGGAGTAAAAACTTTGGGAAAATGTTTGGACCAAACCTACTGACCAAAAACACCAAGTTTTGCAATAGTAACTCATTTGGTGAACAACTTAAAAGTGTTACCTTGATAAAAATATTTTCCACCACATAAAATGATGATTGGATTTAAAAATGGATTTTGAACAAAACCCTTTTTGCAAATGACTTTACCACTTTGGAAAATGACCAATTTGGAACTTACAAAGTTTAGAAGCCTAGTGGAGACCATATTTGCAAATAGAACCATCTCTTGCATGCTTACATGCATGACTTAGATCCCATTGTTTTGTGTGTGTGAATTGTTGAATGATTATTGGTTTGGAATGATACTTGATACTATGCTTGCTTGATTGATTGTAGTGAAATTAGAAAAGTGTGAGACTAGAAAGATCAAGGAGTAAACCATCATTCCCTACCAAAAGAAAGGCAAGTTACACTATCATCCAAAGTCCTACTATTTTCATTATACTTAGTGGATTTTGAAACATGCATGAAAACAAATTTTATACTTATGCTATGCTAAATCCTAATAGGATACCCTATACATTCCTTAGAGAAAACAATGTAGTTGTCACATGCTTA